>OX122886.1:15306088-16713588 GCA_944738645.1 Eristalinus sepulchralis
CATCGCTGAGGTTGCAAAGATAATTTATAGCAATACAAGAGAAACTGCGAGTGTACCTTTGATGGAGGTTGTCACAATCCTCGTTTTCTGTTTCCTTCTCTCCCATCCTTACCAGTCGTGTGCAGCTTCAGCTTTCAGACAAAAGGAGGCACTGGCAGGCACGAACTGAAAAGGACACAAAACGAGCAAAAACAAAGAACACAGAATAGCAAAGCGCTCAGAGGAAACAGAGACAGAAATAAAACAAAATGAGAAAAAGAGATTAATGTCGACAATGAGTATTTATGTGTTCGCCAGTGTGTAATGTGGAAAAGGATACTTAATTATAATTTATGTCCTTTCTGTTTGGCATAATGAATTATGTCGCCTGTCGGCCGAGTGAGAGCGGCAATAGGGGTTAAATAGAGGCGAATTGTTCCACTTTGTCTCTGCGGCACCAAGGCTGCAGCATGGGGGAATGTGAATGACGGCACAGTCATGCTGGTTTTTATCGTCATGTCAGCCACCTATCCTGTTAAGTAATTCATCAACGTCGTTTGTTTTGCATCAAAAGACCGTGGCAAGAGGAACGCAACGCACGAATTGTCATTACCATCATCAACAGGAACGGCACGGTACAGCAGCAGCTCCAGCCGAAGAGGACACAATCGACGTATTCCCTTCAATCCTACCCAATCCCAATTTGTGTAGTCATGCGATTTATAATTTGCGTTCCATTTGCAATTGCGTGCGCATTTGCCTTTTGTCAGTTTGAACCCATCACTAGGACGTGCAGAGTGCTGGATTGTTTCTCTGATGCAATCGTGCAGATAAAGCTTGCGTGCACCAGGCAATTGGTAACAGTATTCGTGTGTGCATGTGGTTGTGGTTATAATGCGCCTTTGCTGGTTCCCCGGTGGAGCCTGTCAGCCGTTACTTTGGTGCACACCCAACACGATGTTTCTACCACGACTGGTGATGCACTGACTTCTGCATCCAGCCCTCCTCCTGCTCGCACCGCTGTTGCTGCTGTTGTTGCGACCGCCGTTGCTGCTGTTACTGATGATGACGAGATGGGGGGATGATGATCAAGACGATGATGGACACTCTCGTTTACATCGTTAATCTCGCGTGCCTGCTTAACTGCCATCCTGTCTTCTCGTGTGCTCCTCCTATGGTAATCGAATGTCCATCAATGCAGACGGACACAGACAGGAGGTTGGACGGATGGATGGACGAGTTGGGCTTGCAAGTTTGTGTGCTGTTTTGGCATTTGAAGTTTTCGTGGAAAATTTATTCATTCATCTTTTAGCATATTTATTCATCCGTCCGTTCGTCCATCAGTTTGTCTGTCTATTTATCTGCAGAGGCTGTGCGCGCGTGTGTTGTTGGGGCTTGCCAGTCGCTCGTTTATCTGTTGTGGCAAGTGATGTGGCATCACCTGTCACAAGTGTTTACATTAGGCTCGCCGCTGTGGTGGTAAATTGATTGCCTTCTGTATAAAGTTTTCCTTTTTTTGTGCTCATTCTTCGTTTTCGTGTCAGCCATCTATCCGCGAAGATGTGTTGGTGAATGAGGTGACAACAGGAAAAAAAAAAGCGAAAATACTTGCGCAGTTCAGCGGATTAACACTAAAGTCTGTGGACACTTTCAGCGTCAGTTAGCATTCAGGTCATGATCGCCTTGCTTGGCATGTGAAGGGCAGTTCAGTGTTCACCACTCAAGCGAATTTATGTATACTCTCACTCTTCCTTGTTGACTTCTTTATTTCTTACTTTTGGGAGATTTCGTAAATTAGCATAAGTACCTTGGGTTCTAACATAGTACACTGAATGTGTCTGTCGAAATAGTTAGATTCTTTTTGGAACAACTTATCTGTGTTTTTCAATGAGCTCATGTGAGAATCTTAACACCCTTCCCTTCGAAAATGTATTCTTCATTTTAACCATTTAAATGAATCCCCCAATACAACGACGAAAAACAAACAACTCTCTTGGGATGTGATAGATTGAAACTACTCAGCGCAACATCAATCCGTCAGTAAATCCCACACCAGTGCGTATGGAAATGAAAGACAATTTTCGATGTTGCCCTGACGTTGATATGCTAACCATGCTTCAAAGTCACTCCCATTCAAACCCTTAAGATCAATTCACCGTCACCCCTTCACTCATTCCCGTTGCTTGCACTGCATCAAAGTAAACTATAAACTTAACCTCGGTATAAAAATTCCATGAAGGGGTTTTGATGTTGTTAAATGTGGTGTCTCGGTTAAACCCACTTGTCTTTTGCGATAAAACCTCTTTTTGAGCTGCTCCTGCTGATGGTAGACGCCCGCCACTATCAAGCGCTCTCTCACACACACACATTCAGATACAAGCCAACCCACACCCACACACCTTTGGGCGTGCACATACCCCCCTCAAAGTATTGCCATGAGTAGTATCCTGCAAGGAGGGCAATCGTGATGTTTAACGGCAGCTTCGTGTGTTGTGAAATGAAAATTAATGACGTGCAATCAATTTTGCTAGTCGACGTTATTTGTTATGTTGATGGCTCACCCTTGGAATCATTTGTCAAAACCGAGTCGTTGACGAAGGGGACGCCAAGGGATGCCATGAAAATTTATCGTGCATTTCCAAGTCACATATAGATTGCATGACGGCGACGACTACGTCGAGGACGAGGACGAGAACGACGACAACGAGTACCGCCAGGCTTGCTTAGGCGAAGGTGGCACTGGTAGTAGAGGCTGCCAGAGAGTGGTAGTTCCACCACTGCGGTAGTGAAAAGATGGATGACGGAAGGTCTGAGAGTGAAGCACAGAGGACCCGTCGCTCGAGACGATAGCAGGAGGGGTTCGCCACTTCTGAAAAATGAACGAAGGAGTAATAATTTTTAGCAGCAAATGGCAGGAATGAATTATGTTGCGCCCCAGTGCTGCCCAGGGTGGCATAGTCTAGCATGAGTATCTGCACGAGTGTGTGTGTGTGACTGCTGGTTAGCTATAAAAGGAGAGCTGTCATTGAATGCAGATTGTCGATGGAAAAGAGTCAAGTTTAGTTGGCGGGAAATCGGTTGCACATAGCACAACCTCGATTTCAGAGCGTTTGTGGTGGCCGTTTCGCCAGAGAAGAAGGAGATGAGAGAGGAAATTTTGCAATTAGATGGAGCTCTCACTTGTCCTCTGTCTCTTTCCCACTTTCTTTCCATCCCATTTCGCCGCTCTGGTAAGAGAAACTTCTGTAGTGGTGTACTAGTATTGTTTGCGCAATAGCACATATCGAGACTGCACACAGAAAGGAAGAAGGACATTTTGATTAAGGAAATTGCTGTTTTGTACACTTCCTCCTGCTGACACTGCCACAGAAAGATTGATTGATTTTCTTCTCTCTTGCTTTCGTCGTTTTGGTGTGTGGTGAAATCGTTTGCATTTTTCGTATCCTTTTTGCTGCACCCACGAGGGTGGAAGTGATTTTTGATCGATTTTTCTTTGCCCCCTTTCGGCAGGATGACAGGATAAATTACGACAGAGGGTGTTGGAATTAATAGGCATAATTCATGACAGAAGTTGATAAATGACGGCGTTATAGCGGACAGTGTGGGCTGTGGCGTGAAAATGTTTGTAGGTATGTGTTATGTACGGAGGAGTTTTATTTAAGCCAGGGACACTTTAGAATTTTGATCGGTGGTTGATGGGAACGAACGAATGTATGTAAGTGTTCACTGGGAAAAGAAATTAATTGAAAATCGTATGTCCTCCCATAGTCATCAGTTGATTTGAGTAGCCTACAAATGAAAGGTTAATATTGATATTGAATTGGTATCGAACAAGTAAATTGAAAAAGTAGAAAAATGTAAATTTTAAGTCACGTATTATGTGTGCAGTTCTTTGCACTTTTTTTGGATTTTAACAGTGTGAAAAATGCAGTTAACGTTGTAAATTATTTATGTAGCAAGTAATATTCGTTTTTACAATTTTATTGTTTAAATCCTTTTTTTTCTAGTATTTGTATAGAAATATTAAGGGTTGACTTTTGTTGTAAATGTAAGAATGCTAAACAAAACTCTGAAACTGTATCCAAGTCCTTTTGGCTTGGCTTACTTCGTTTTTTGTCTCTTTTCTAAGAATGAGTTACAAAATTTAAATTTTCCTTCACTGTAGCCTTTTAGAATCTGAGAGGATATTTTAAGCAACAAATGGGGGCCTTATGTTCTCGAATAAATCTACCAATGTCTTTGGCATTGTTGTTTCAACACAAAAAACACTTTACCCATATCAAGTCTTGGAAAGCACCCTTCACCCTGAACTATTGCCTCCAATTTTACGCTAAGCCTTGGCCTACAAAGGTTTCAATAACTATCCAATAAGAAGAACTTGTCGCCCTTAATATTACATTGATCTTCGCACTTGGCGGTAGTCCTCTTAGGAAAATGTGTCCCCAACAACAACACACAGCAATACTTGCACTTACAGCACCAATATTTTTCAAATTTTAATTTTCTTTATATGTACAGCGACATGTGCCTGGGCAAGCGTCTTCGGATACAACGCTTAAGATGGTTAGAACATGCAGAGCGTATGGACACCAATACTTCGGCCCAAAAAATCTTCGAATTTGAGGCATTGGGATAACGCATTAGAGGACGGCCTAGGCTAAGGTGGCGCACACAAGTGGAGAAGGACCTCAACCAACTTAGAATGCGCAGCTGGGGGCAGTTAGCTAAAGATCGTGCTGGCTGGAGAAGCATGTCGGTTGAGGCCCAGGTCCATTAAAGACTGTAGCGCCACAAAATAAAAGAAAACTATCTTCGGAATATACACCGATTGCGAGCATTAACCGAAACCGCTTTTGCCGACACATTACATAGGTGGACACTTCCCTTTCAGGAACACATTCGATCCAAAAACGTTACATAGCTCAGAATTTCTATCAAACCGACATAAATTCCACCAATTCTTTTAAGGTGGGCACCAAAAATTGTTCGTGCCAAAAGCATGTCATCATGTCATGTGACGTGCGATTTGGCAACGATCCTTGCTTCCATTGATATTTCAAAGGGTGAGCAATTTTTTCCATTTTAAAAATGCAAAGAATACAATGTGAACTTTTTTTTAATTGACTGCGTTTCGGATAGGCTGGTGCGTGGCGTCAATGTCCAACATATATGTTGTATGTATGTACTTACTTTTTTTACACACCGCATTGAAAGGACAAAAAATAAAAGATAATATCAATGGATTTTTCTTAGATTAGATTAGATTGTTTTACAAATATTACAGAAAATCAGTTTTGCACGACCTTGCCGTCTGACGGATTGACTTTTTTAAAATTCAATGTTTTTTTTTATTAAATATATTTAAAAGTTACAAGTTAAAATATTTTCCTTGTATCTCCGCGCAATTTTGCAATATCCAAATATGTTTCTATATCCATTTCATTAAGTAATACTATTAGTTTCTGTTTCGCTAAAATATTCTCTCGAAAAAAATGTTTGCTTGTTTCTTTAAGAATTGGGCACTTGCCTAGGAAATACAGAGTATCTTCCCTTCCCTCCATATTGCACATGCTGCCAAATATGGGTAAATCATTTCTATGTGAAATATAATTAAACTTCAGAAGTTCTCCCCGAAGTCTAAACATCATTGCAATTTCTTCGATTGTATGTTTATCATTACAATAGTTCCGGTCTCCCATGTTATGATTAGCCGATTGTATACATCGCGATATAGTGAACCTGTTGCTTCATCTAGAATTTTATTTCTTTCATCTTGATCAACTCGTTCTAATAGCCCGTATAGCTCCTTTCTCCAATTCCTCTATGGCAACTTCAGTTCAAGGCTATTCATGGTCCAATTCTGCCCATTTTTGAAACCATGAAGTCTTGTTTCATGTTGTATGGAGGGCAACTATTTTCGGTAGCCGATTATCGGGCATGGTCTTCACCCGTAGTATATATGCAGCTTAAGAGTCTTTATATAAAGGATGACTTTTTAAAAGCTATAGGAAAGTTTTTAAAAAAACACATAAAATTCAGAAAATACATGAAATCTTTATTTGAATCAATGGTACGGTCCATATAATTTAATGTTTGAAGATTATTTCGTGCAAATGTTGACCTTGACTGCGCCTCAAATGGTCCATCCGCTTATTTCAATTTTGGCATACTCTTTCCAACATTTCGGCCGGTATCTCACGAATAAATACTTCAATGTTGTCTTCCAATGCGCCAATTAATGCGGGCTTATTTGTATAGACATGAGCTTTAACATAGCCCCACAAAAAATAGTCTAAGGTCCCGAACGTGAAATAAAATGTTCACCGAACTCGCCTCTCAATAAGTCCATTGTTGCGCGTGCAACGGTAGAGCTCACCATTCACAGTTACGCTACGATTCGCGTCATCTTAGAAGAAGCTGGTGATGCCACCAGCCCATAAACCGCACAAAACTGTGACTTTTTCTGGATGCAGTGTTAGCTCTTGCAATGCTTCTGGCTGATATTCACTCCAAAATAGACAATTTTGCTTATTGACGTACCCATTGAACCAAAAATGAGCCTTTTCGCTGAACACAATGATGCGCGCGATTAACTTTCTTAACAGAGAACGCATTTTGATAATAAAATTCAATAACTTGCAAGCGTTGTTCGTTTGTAGGACGATTCATGGTTAAATTAAAGACCAAACTGAAGATGTTTGACAGTGAAACAAAACACGAAACGTGCGTCAGCTGTGTACTATGTACTATATTGTAGTTGTTGAAACAGTTTTTCCACGCTAGGTTTATTACCGATTTACATTTCTTTCATTTTTCTTTAAGATGCTTTTCCATATTGAGATTACTTGTAAGCGGAATTCCAGGATAGTTATATTTTCTTACTATCTCTATTCTTTCGCCATTATAGAACCACTTTTCTTTGCGAGAAAATTTCCCATTCTTGAGTACCTTTGATATGTCTAAGTTCACTACTCGTACATCTGTATGTACATTCTCCATTGCTGCTGTACCTATCTTCTTCTAAGTACGTTTCAATGAGGGGCATCAATTGAAACTGCTGCCTGTCCTCGTGTTGCGGCTGTTGTATTTTTTTAAAGAATTTCGAATAGACCATCGCCATTTACTTCATCTGACATTAACAACAGCCACGCACACTTCAGTGAAATTTTTATCGACATCCAGTAACCACAGCAAACGAGCCGAAGAAATTAACCTGTCATGTGTTCACTTGCCTTATTTGAGCATGAGCCCTGTCGTACTAACCTCGATTTCATTCAAAACACATTCGGCGTCGTTTGATCTCGTAATCAAATTGTATTTTCTTCTCCTTTACGAGATGCATTATAGCACTTTTAGCTCCATCATTCCCACCTTGTTGTTGCTGCCGCAAAGGTCGGAATACTCAAGCTCATAAATTTTACGGTGGGATAGAGGCAAACAAAACAAAAATAAAAACATGACAAAAAAATATATAACCCAAGGATCAGTTTTACGATTGCATTCACATCCTCATTCAAAATCCTAACTCAAGAAAGGATAATGAACAGTCTGCTGTTGGAGGGGTCTCAATGTGATATGAATTTAATTACAGCCGACAGGAGTCGACAAAGTGGCGGCAGCGGCGGCGGTGGCGGTATCTTTTTAACTTCTCTTTCAACCATTAGATCGTTTACGTCTCAACCAATATGGCGTGCGTAACTTTTTATTGCACCTCAACGGAGCCATAAAACATCCGCCGATACGGCTGATAACGAGCATTTAGTAGATTGTTGTTATCTCATGCGCGATATCCTTGAAAGGGAACCGACAACAACGACGCCGACAACATGCGAACCTGTGAGCATGCACATAAATCTTTGAATTGCTTATGTTTCTACCGGCAATAAACCCAGACAATATCCTAATTTTTCGCGCACACAAAGTTATAATATCCATTATCCTTGCTATCGAGCAGACTTTGCCGTACACACACATAAATTCAAATCCACGTATGGCGGTGGCGAAATGCAATAAACTATCGCGAACGAAGACAAATGCAATTTATTACACCAAATAAAAGCAAAAGAAATAGGCAAAGAAGAAAAATAACTAAAAGCGAGTGAGAAGGACACCCGACAAGATCCCCCCTTCGAGATGCGGCAAGGATAAATCGCTCTTAGATACCATTACACTTTCTGGGCAAGTGAGGGTGAGGTGGCATGGCGGGAGAGTACCCAATTCCCCCTTTGAGACCGTAGAATCATCATTTTGTGTGAGTGCCAGGATCAACGAGGGAGCACACACACCGAACGCCAAGGATGGGAGACCAAGAATGGAGTGAGAAAAAAAGATAAATTGGGTAATTGTGAACCCCATGCCGTTTAAATGCTGTTGTATTATGATCCCAGGACGAATCTTTCTATCTTCGTTGCGCTGGTGAAAGTTAGTGTGAGCATGAACGCGAGTGAAATTTATTGGACATTTTAAGTTGGAATAAATGGCGGTTGGTCGCTCATCTCCCGCTGGATATCTGTGCCCGGGATGTTCATAAATTTTTCCATTCTGCTAGTGCGGATAAGAGAGAGAGAGAAAAAAAATGAAGCGCAAGGAAAAAATGCGGACAACTGCGACGACGAGAAGAAGAAATATATTGCATAAATAAATTCATATCCTTGCAGACAGTTGTTGTTTCAGTTACTTTTCATTTGGTAAATTGTATTTTATCCGAGCAAAGAAGGAGTGTTGCACTTATTCTTTGTGAAAGGATTTCAGCGAAAGCTATACACACATAATATGTGCACGTTTCAAAGGAACTGATTTGAGTTTAACGATTGCAGAGGATTTGAGGTGGCCATAGCATGGATTTATTTTGAGTGTAGAATATTCCCGTCTGAATACAATTTCAAAATTATTAAATCCTGTCTCTAAGATTCATACTCCTTGCTATTCTTGAAATTAAAAAATTTGCATGGATAATGTTGAGTCTTTACCTCTATTTTTTTAACGGCTACGTATTCTTTTTTACCATTAAATTTGAAATGGATTTAAAGAAGGAAAATCAATATTTATTTAACGACAAAAATATTAACACCTGGGTGAGAATTTCTGAAATAGTTTCAGTCAAAACAGTCCATAGACATTGTGAATTTTGTTTAAGGTGCTACTTTTTTGGAGGCTTATAAAATGTCACGACTTTCTAACTTGAGAACTCTATAACAATTTCTTGAAAAATAGAAACGGTCAGTCGATTTCAATTTCATCAAAAGGCCCCTAACTCTCATCTCCAGATCGTCTTGCATCTGCCGAAAAAGCCGGCAATCGGTCTGTCAATTTCAGTTTCATCAAAAGACCCGAACCTCTGACCCCCCAAATGCATCCGCCGAAAAAGCCAGCAGTCGGAAGGAACAAGGTCTAGAGAATACGGTGCCTGGGGTAAGACCTCACATTTGAAAGCTTCTTCCACGTGGGGTTGATTATGTTGCAAAATCAGCTTGCCACGCTTTTCGGAAGTTTCTGGTCGTTTTTCACTTAATGCACGACTCAAATGCATTAATTGTAGTTCTTTACGTTTCTCGTCAATGGTTTCGCCTGGTTTAAGCGGCTTATAGTACACCACGAATTTCTTGTCTTTGAACTGTGGAATCTGTCCTTTAACATTGATTTCATCATCAGTCGTGATCCGGTTAAAAAATCTCATCTTTTGATGTATTTTAAGAAGCGGTGCCGAGGTAAAAATCATCTTTCAAAATCTCTCGGTTTCAATTCGTACGGCACCATATTTCCTTGCTTTTGAATAAGTCCAAAATTTTTTTAACCGAGCGGAAATTGATTGCTGAGTCACTCCTTATGATTCCGCGAGTTTACTTTTGCACCGATCTTGATGCATCATAGTCTCCAAATCGTCATCTTCTACCTTTTGGGCATTGCCAAGACGCCCTTTGTGTTAGACGCTTACCACTTTTCAAGCATTGAAACCGCTCTTTGTTTTACCGGTCGGAGCAGATTCTCCATAATCTGAGAGCATTTGATGGGCCCCAGCTATACTTTTCTTCCAAATAAAATGGAATATTAAAACTTTCCGCATATGATGTTTATTTAAGACAAATTCAGACATTTTCGAAAAGACTGAATCACACTAATTATTGCTGATAGTTTCCATAACTTTCCAATGAAATAGGTAACCGCTTCCAAGATCAGCCAAAACTTTTAGTTTTAATAAACATATTAAACGTTTTAAAAAAAAGATGTATTAGTTCAGAAGATATGTGACAAGCGAATGGACGGGCACAACAATATATAAAACTGTTTTCTTTTTGAAAGGCGAAATTAAATGAAAGCTACTGAAGCTGCTAGCAATGATTTCCAAAAATTTGCAATAGATATCAATAACGGCCTGACAATAGTGCACGAGTATGCCTTCCAGATAGGTGACACATAGCCCAAGCGAAAGAAAATAAACGACCACAAAATCGCAAATCAAATTCACTAAAGGAGATAAGCTCTCTATGATTAATAAATATACGATATAAAAACTGAGCTGAATAAAAACTGAGTTGAACTGAGCTGAGTGCCGTTTTCGATAATGATGGCTTTGATGGTCTAGAGAGAAAGTTCCAATGAAAAAAAAATATGATTTAATAATAATAATTGAATGGCACTACAGTCCATAAGGGACCAAGGCCGAGCTTCTACAACAAATACTCGTGTTGTGCGTGTGCTACTGTTCTCTCACGAGTAGATGGGGCCTACAGTTTTTTGCCAACTCCGAACGTTGAGATTTGAGAAGCTTTTCATAGGTAATTTATACTCTTTGAGCGTTGTCAGCAGCTCGAAAGAGGTGGTGCCATGAAAAATGTGAGGGGTCCCGTCCGGGAATCGAACCTAGACTTTCTGCACGGCGGTCGACGCACTTAGCACTACGCCGCGGCGACCACGCAAAAAAAAAATATGAGCTACATATATTAAATTTTTTACGTATGTACATATATGTACATGGCTTGAGATGACTAGGCCATGTAAATAACATTGACTTAAGTGTTTTGGCATAGAACTGGAGAAAGATAAGAGAAAACTTATCGTGAAATTTTTGACAGCTGGAGAAGTATGATGATTGTATTCAAATTCTTCTCTTAAGTTCGGATATGGGCTTTGGTTTTACGTGATCACCTGCCTTTACGGCTTATATTACTGTGTCAATTTTCCCAAAAGCCGAAGACAATACAAAACTAGATGCCCTAGTTAACCAAGTAAAAAATGAGATCATGCTTGGGGGATAATAACCCCACCTTGGTTTAGACCGAGCCCTCCAACTCCACACTAATTCGGAAAAGTTCCTTAACCGCCTGGTCCGAACCAGTAGGGCAGAAGGTTGAACTGATTTGGATCAGCCATTACAGTACACCTTGACTCTGCGATTTTGGGTTTTAAACCACAACCAACACGATACTTCCACTAGGAGGCAATAGCACGGTCGGATAGAAACCGAAGTTCCAAGAGCTCCTGACCTCTCGTGGCACCGGAATGTAGCCTCCGGTCAAGCTGTCACTTCCAGTCGGGTTCCCTCAACACCTGGGTCTGGTAGTCGCCATTCCGCCACAAAATCAGTGATTATGTATACACTAATAATAGTGTTAATAGTGTTAGGATGTGATTTTGAATCAAGTGATTCATAATTCCAGTCATCATCCTGACTTTTTAGTGCAACTCAAGTCAAAAAGGAACAATCGGTTGTTCCAAGACGGGACTCATATTGAAGGAACCTTTCTAATAAAAAAAACATCGTTGGCTATAATTGTTGTCCACAGAAATAAATGCATTTTAAGCCACATGAGAAACATAAAGAAATCGCACACTAAATATTTTTTATTAAAAAACAGAAGTTTTGTTTAACTTTTATCGGGATATTTTTCATATTTTTCGCCTTTATTTCGCTCTCATTCACCTCGCTCATCCTCATGCATAACAAATTAAGACATCCTATCGTACGTTCATTTCAAGTACACTTAACCATCCACTGCAACTCACTTCAGAGTTTCCCATAAATTAAGTTATCAGAAATGCATGCCCCGTGGTATGGATGCATACTCTGTTATCGCATCTTGCCATCCCTTACCATCTTAGCAGCGGAATCCCTTAAAAAATAATAATTAACACGTAAATAAAAACCAAATACAAAATGTAAGACGACTAAATAACATGCACGGGCGGAATCCTCAGAGAGGCATCAAGAGGCACTCCACGCGCAGCACAATGCTGAGATGCGGCTGAGGGCAGAATCGAGTGAAAGATAGAGGGCCGCCCATTTAGCCTGTCCAACAGCTGTCGCGATATTAAATGCCAAAGTGGCAAATGGTTTGATTACACACTTGTCTCCGTTGTTTTGTTTTTTTTCCATTCCTTGAATCCGTTGTCAGGTCGCCAGTCCCTTCACTGCACTTGAGACCTCGTTCTGTTTTTATACACGTTTTGTTCCTGCTCACGCATCGCAAGACGACGTAATAAAGGTCCTCTCAACACGAACTCAAATGGATGTTTTCTCATGTTTGGCGTTTGCCTCGCTTTGCTTTCTTACCAAACTCCCCGACTCTTAATGAACGATCTGCCAAAGTGCATAAATGACAGTTCTCCACACAGCCATTACCCAGCAACTGGGAGTGAAGGAGGAGAGGCACGTTGAAGACCTCTAATTTGAAATGTGAAACGGAACGCATTTTACGGCCACACATCCATAGAAATGACGTTGCCGCCGCCGCGTACACCGCCACCGCCGACGGCTGCGGGAGGTTCCAGATACGACTAAATGTCGGTCGGCCCAACAACACATACGAGCATACTGGACGAGGCCAAGGCATTAATGGGACGTCATTCCCACTTAAAGATGTCAGAATGTGTAGTAAAGCAGACACCTAAAATTAATGGCGCTGCGTTTGATCTTTTCCACACTTTTTCTTGGGGAATTTCGTTTATTTTTTCGAAGTTTTTTTTTTTTGTTTTACTCAGCGTTTTCTTGGGATTGGATTCTAATTTGATTAGGAAGACATTAACGGCCGGACAGACAGAAGACCACTTGAAAATGTCTACATCGTCGTCGTCAGGGTTCTTCCTTTCCACGCTTCGTTCGTAATAGTCTTACAAATCGAGTGGAAGGTATACAACGATGATGGGTGCGATGCACGTACGGTAGCCTAAAATGACAATTCCAAAGGCGACGACGGCGGCAACCACGACGAAAAAGCGACAGCAACGCCGACAGCGAGACGCGAAAGAAAGACGGTCGACTGCTTCTGGGAGGAGCGGTCTCCGCTTTGAATGTTCCTAGCGCGTGAAGTTTTATATTTGATCGTAGAACGCCCACTTAGAGGCGACGATCGTATTCAATTTGACAAATGAAATCAATATGCTGTGAATGGTTAAGTACCTAACTGATAGATATTTACGTATGTACATACATCTCAGCGTCTCTTAAAACCCAGCCTTTATACATATTAAAAATAGATGTAAAGATTGGGTAGAAGGTTCGTGGTCGGAATGGTAAGCGTGGCGTGAAATATAAAGCACTGAAGGCTTGCGTAATGTGCCGTGGGAATGAAGAAAGGTCTGCGCTGATTGGGGATAAACACATCACTGAAGCCGCTGACAGGAAAAATTAATTCAAAACTTTGAAGGCGGTGCTAAGATCATCGCTTGTGTCTAGGCATTACTTATTCAAAAGGCGTTGGACTTCACTTTTGATGTCTGGTTTAATTGCCACCCTTTTGTGAAAAGTCAGAGTCAATAGCCATTATTCAAGATGGCAAATACACACATGCACACATACACACGCCGCCTGATTCGATTGAATTAATTTAATGGTTTCGCGTACTGTCGGACCTGACTGGAAAAAATACGTGGAAATCGTTTCGCGATAGTAGCTTTAGAATTGTGTGTATAGACACACGTACGCGTACGTAGTTTTTGTCAAATTTTGATTTTTTGTGATTTTAGGTCTGCATCGGTTATGATCTTGAGTCGATTGCTTGACTTTTTTTCTGAAATAGTAGGATATGGATTTTTTAGATTAGATTTCGATGCATTTTTATTTTAAAATTAAATTTCTTAAATACTACACAAAAGTACTTAAAACTAGCTTCCCAATATAATCTAGTCACTTTAATTCTAACTTACTGACCCATCACGAGTACTCTAAGCTAATGTAGGATTTTTTATTTATGCCTTTCGGTCTCGTGTAGTAGGATATGTCATTGAAAGTCTATGGACAAAACCGATCGGCTCCGAAGTGCCTTCGGATTTGTAACGGTACGGCAGTAACTCAGCTGAGACTAATTATTAAGGCGGCGCACTTGGATTGAGAGTGAATGGAATGGAATGCAAGGAAAGTGAAGTTTACGTCTTCTAATTTCGCAACTTGATGCAGCTAAAGACTGTTTGTGGAGGACTGCGATCCTTGTATCCCATATCCAAATGTTTGAAGTGTATTGTTGCTAAAATCGGTAAGTTCTCTTCTCTTGCAAAGGGTGTCCCAAAAAGAGAGCAAGATTTAAATTCTTTATTATATCGTAAAGTAGACAGGATGAGGTTATGTGTGGAATAACACATCGGCCAGATGACCGCCGCGGCTTTGCTGGCACATACGCTATCTTTTAATGAAATTTTCAATGACCGTTTTGCAAAAAAGCTGCGGTATTCCATTAATGCAGCGTTCTCTTTCTTCCTTTCCTCTTTTAAGGATTGAGTCGTCGCCGGCTTCAAAAAATCCAAAGAAAAAAGTTCAATGGTGTTAAATCGTTCGATCAAGGCGGCCAATTCTGGTTTCCAAAGCGCGAAATAACACGACCGGGAAATGACTGATGCAGCAATTGAATTGTTTCTCTGGCTGTATGATCTGCGGTGCCATATTGTTGAAACCACATCCCCTCCACCTTCATTTCTTCAATTCTAGGCACGAAAAAATTGGTTACCATATCCCGATACCGAACACCATTGACTATTTGCGCTTGACCCGACTCATTTTCATAAAAAAAGGTCCAATGATTCCTCCAGCCCAAAATCCATACCACACGGTGACACGTTGAGGATGCATTTGCTTCTCGTGAATCACTCGAGGATTTTCCTCGCCCCAAATGTGACAATTCTGCCTATTGACGAAGCCATCAAGATGGAAATGGGTCTCGTCACTAAAGATTATTTTATCGTCAAAATCAGCATTTTCATGTTGTCTCTCCAATACCCAATTAACGAACTCCCTTCGCTGTGCATGGTCAGCTGGCTTCAGTTCCTGAGTCAATTGAACTTTGTATTCATGAAGTTGCAAATCTTTCGTCAAAATTCGCTGCATAGTGGATTTGGAAACAACAAATTGCTGAGCTCGCTGTAGAATTGAGGTGGATGGAGTTTGAGCGACATCATTACGTACTGCTGCTATACTTTCGGTTGATCGACCTGGTCGAAGACTTTACATCAGTTACAGACCAAGTTTTAGCAAATGTTCCCATTAATCGCTTTACAGTTTACTCTTTTGGAGCAGTATTGTAACCCCAAATTGATCGCAATTTGCGAACTGTAGTCGCAAAACTTTCACCATTTTGGTAAAACAATTTCAAAATGAGAATGCGTTGTTCATTCGTGTAGCGCTCCATTTTTATTAACCTTATACCTTCTACTAACAAACAATAATAATTGTTCAAAAGTCAAACAATGACAATTCGAATGGCGGCAAATTTAAATCTGCTGGGACACTCTTTACATGCATTAGCTTAACAGTAAGATATGGTTGATGAAAAATATATGCTAGCAATGCACTAGAGAGGAAACCCCTTCAACGGAGCTAATTTTCAGTTTGCTTTCTGTTGTCTGAATGATCCTCATAAATATACTTTATGGCCAAAGGAATTAAAGATAGTTCGGCAAATCCTGGAGAACAGACAAAGAGTGCAAATCGACACCCAGCACCCAACTGCCGATCACAGGCCATTTGACAGCGTGGATAGAAACAACTACACAGTGTCATATCTATCCTTCAGATTGTGTAGAATGACGATTGAGAACTCTCGGTACTCCATCGCCAGAAAAGGTTTTTAAGAAAAAGGTCCTGCACTTGCACTTCACTGACTTTTGACCATCATCCTTGAGAGGATCCTACTCATATGTTATCAAAAAAGTACGATCTCCTTAAAGTTTCTTAGTTGGTGGGTGACATTGTCGGGAGCCATTATTGAATCATTAATTGCCTCAGAAACGAAAACGGCACAAATGTGTCTGATGACAAATAAAGGTAAATCGAAGAACATTCTGTTATCAAGGGAAGACGTACAGCATTGACGTCTTGGATAGGGCTTTCCAGTGGGAAGCAGAAGCTCCAAGGTGGTCACAGACTTCGTCTACCTTGGCACCTCAGGGAAATTGACAACGGTAGTAAGAAAATCATGTCTAGAGTCTTGCAAATCGCAAGGTATTAAGATGTAATTGATAAAAAATACCTCTCTCTAAAGATTAAGCAGGCTTTGTGATTAAGTGGCCTTGGACTTCCTTATCTTGCTCGATGTCGCAGAAACCTTTACGTTTATTAAAATGCAATGTGGTTGTTCGAATTTTGGTTCTGTTTGCAGTATGATGCGATGAAGGTGGCATATGCATATACAATGCATGGAAGGACAACGCAGGTGATGTTGAGCGCATAGACAACATAGCTCCAGTCAGAAGAGTTTTCGAATTCGATCCACTCAGACTACGTCTCAGATTGAGATGATGCAGACAAATAGCGAGGAACCTCAAATAACACGCGCAATTGAAACTGGCAATTGAAAGCTGGCAAAAGATAGCGCCGATTCGTTTATCTAGGTTCACCATAGCATCAAACAAAAAAAAAACCCTCTTTTCGAACATTACGGCACATATGTACGTCAATTAGGCAATTCGCAAAAACCTTTAATGTAGCCCTGAAAGCGAGACCCAAACTTACAAAACATTGAGAATGTGAAACATTCCTAATGTTTCATACCGAAATCGATATTTTCAAATTTATTACACTGCCCACTGTATTGTTGAAAATCATAGATTAAAAGTTCGATTTCCTGTCCATGACAGCCAATCAAGAAAATAAATCAGTATTTAATCACTTTTGCACTGAATGCCTGTTTGCTTATTAATTTCCAGCGTACTGCCTTAGGGTAAAATCTGTCTAGGTAACGTCAGAACTTGCCACACACGGTTGTGCGCCCGAGTATGATA
Source organism: Eristalinus sepulchralis (assembly GCA_944738645.1). Taxonomy (NCBI): domain Eukaryota; kingdom Metazoa; phylum Arthropoda; class Insecta; order Diptera; family Syrphidae; genus Eristalinus; species Eristalinus sepulchralis. The sequence goes on from OX122886.1 coordinate 15,323,273, forward strand.
GACGCAAATTGTCAGAAGGCATGCAAGCGGCAATCATCACTCCTCAAGGCGGATACGTGTGGGGTACATGCTAAGCGGTGCATCTATCATGCGGTGCTCAGCGCAAAACAAAAAAAACAAAAAAAAAACAATTTATTAAGACTTTTAATTTTCTGGCAGATTTCTCATACACGACAGAAGTGAAGAGAGCCACCCCGCCACTGCACACTGACTACGTCCGTCTGCCGCGGACACGCAAAACGCGAGGAGGGTGAAATTTATGAGTCTGAATTTTGGGACGATGCGGCGGCACTGTAATAATTTCTCTTCTATCCCCCATAAAATTTTATTTATGAGCTGCAACACTGACGGACATAGTCCAGCTAACTTTGTGTTACAGTTTCATTACAAAGAGGCGATGAAGGAATCGACGCGGCTGAACATTGTCCTCAACCGAATGTGACCACTCTTGTTTGTTGAGGCGGAAAACTCACCTCTCTGGTCTGCGACTTTCTTCTGTCAGTCGCATTCCTGCTGCCTCGGAAATTCCTTGATTAATCGCCCCAGCAGTTATTTCTCTGGCTTCAATTGAAATTGACAGGGGACAGCATTAAAGGGGCCCGAGTAAATTTACCTATCAACCACCCGTTGACCATGTAAGTGAATCAGCTCAGCGGGACATTTTCACAGAGATGGGAATGAAATTTATGATTTCCCGGATTAGGATATTTCTCGCGTCCTTTTTTCCACTGTGGTGTTGATAAAGAAGGAGGATATAGCGAGTCATCATAATTTTCAATTCCCATGCCACGTAATAAATTGCCCGCCCTTGTGCGTAGCCGTGTGGTCCGTGCTCCCAGCTAGCATTCGGAATTCCGAGGGTGAGACTGTAGCGACTGGAATTGGAAAATTTATTAGCAGTGGTAATAATGAGGACGATAACAGTGACCGGGCGACAGGAGACAGCAGGATTTGAATAATGGCATGAATTTATTTTCATCGTCCTTAACAAATTGTAATGCCAATGATAAATTTTCACTATAACAAAAGGGACAAGGGTTAGGTTAGGATATTTTATTTTATCTCTAGTTTCTCCTTTCTGTATGCGACGATAAGGATGGAGAGCAGACCACAATTCGCAATTAGATCAAATGCGGGAGTTAGTGGAAGTCTAGATTGTAGGTGGTTGATTTTTTTTCACTTCTCTGCACCCTGAGATCATCTTTTTTAAATTTGTTAAATTGTGTTAAGTCTATAATCAAATGAAATGTGTATAAGTTTATTAATTTTACTTGTTATTAAGAGAAAAAAATAAAATTTGTATTTGGAGTGGGTAATAAAATTCGGCTTTTACTACTTCTTTTTCTTCTTCTTCTTCTTCTTGGGGCGCTACAGTCCAGAGTGGATCTGGGATTCAAACCATTCTTCTCCGGCCAGCACGATCCAGCTGCCTTCAGTTGCGCACTCCAAGTTGGTTGAGGTCCTTCTCCACTTGTGTGCGCCACCTTAGCCTATGCCGTCCTCTGTTGCATTGTTTCAACGGCTCAGATTCGGCCCGAAGCAGTGATGTCCATTGGCTCTACATGGCTCGCTTCACCAGGCACATGTCGCTGTACAGCCCATAGAGTTCGTAGTTAAATCTTCTCCTCCGGATGCCATCAACGCAAACAGGATCAAAAATCGCACTCAAGACTTGCTTTTACTTGCAAACTATAATTTTTAGGCAAATTTCGATTAAGTTTGTGAGTTGCCTTCATAGTTAACCTAAGCCGACCAATTTGCCGGTTTAAATTTGAGCAATCTTATCGGTTCAAAAAAGAGGGTCCCTTAAACATGAGACAAACTAAAATGTTGTCAACTTTTTTTCCATCCACGGACAGTCACACAACAACCTTCACTATTAGAGACACATGACACTAAAGGTTTTTTTCAATTAAATGTAACAAGAAACTGTATATGGCATATGCCAAATCTAACTCACTAAATTGGCTGAATGTCAATCCATTTAAGACGGAGCCCCACCTCCTCAGGAGGGAACACAAGTTGCCCAAAGCAACCAACCAAATCTAAAAATTTAAAGCCCATATTTCAAATTACAGGCCAAATCCCAGGCAAAGGACCGATGGCTTGAAAAGGATCCAAAGCATTTTCAACTTAATATATGTAGCCGTAGAAAGACTAACACTAATGTGTGATATCCTGTCAAGTAACCAGCATTAAACAAGAAACCAAATCGAGGATAAATAGGCTTAAAATTTACAAGAAAATGGGTGTCACTTAGGCCGTTCGTAGGCTAGGCGGAGCAAAGGTTGATATATATTCATTGGGGCAATCTGCAAACTGACCCATGCATATGAGCGACATTCCCTGCGACTTTAAGAAATATGCTTTAAAAGTTAAACTCCATCTAGAGAATTGCTTTTTACGTTTCTACTTTGTGACTACACAGATGGTCTCTGGCCCCAAAATGAAAAAGAGAATAGACTCAGGAGCTTTCTCCACTTCATCCAATCTATCCTTGGCATTCGGCCCTCTAAACCAATAAAGTAACATATACCAAGGCAATTGGAATACTGAATTCGTAGCTCATACATACATATATGAACCGCGTCCTTCGAAGGAACCAATAAATTCGCAAAACCGCACCTATAGTAAATAGGCAGTCTAAGACGAACTACAACAAACTGGCTAAGCCAAATAGAATAAATGATTTTGTAGGTGTCTATAGAATCAGTTAAAAATGTAAATGCCAATTACGTCGCATCAGAATGGTCCCATTACTCCCATTAGACTAAGTCTGTTTCAGCAACTCCATTTAAGCTACTGATCGATATGGCCATTTTTTTAGGATTTCCTGCCTGTAATCTTCATAGCTCAGCGGACGTGTTATCACCGAACCTAACCACTCTGATGTAACAAGGTAAAGATGTCACAAAACATCGAATCCCCTTTTTGTTATCCAGTGCATATTACAAGTGGCTCAAGGGCCTGTCTTTAATCCAGCCACACAATACATTCCCAATTAATTACTCTAAGCCCCACAATACATACATTTTCCTGTAATTCCAAATTAAGCCATGATATCGAATATGAATGAATGGGCATGCACCTTACCGTGCTCTACCGGGGTTTGCTCTATTTGTAAGACTGGAAACTGGCCTGAAGTGCTTCGTTTTCCCAAAAAAAAAGAGTTCCAAAAAAGTCAAATCGAAACTTCGAAACGACCAATTATGATCACTAAGACCGGTGATAACCGGATTTAGGAATTTGGAGCGCAAACGATCATTTGCTGTATGGCATCCAGCGCCAACCTCTATTAACCACAGATCTTTTTAATGAGTGTTTGCAGAATTATTGCATCTAGTTACATTTTCGCATACAAACTGCCCAATGATGCCACCAATCAACAATCCGCACCACACTGTAACTCCCTGTGGATACATTGACTTCTCGATAATAACGTGCTCGTTTTATCCCAAGCACTGTTGTTTATTGTCAGAAAAGATGATTTTTTGCCCAAAATCGTTATCGATATCCGCTGCTTAGCGAATGGTTAAAGGGGAATAATAATAATAATTGAGTGGCACTATAGTTCACAAGAGAAAAGTCTTGTGTGTGATACTGTTCTCTCACGAGTAGAAGGGCCCAACAGTTTTGTGCCGACTCTAACGGCGAGATTTTGAGAAGCTTTACATAGACAATTGATACTCTTTGAGTGCTGTCAGCAACTCGAAAGAGGGGTTGCCGTGAAAAATGTGAGGTGTCCCGTCTGAGCATCTAGACTTTCTGCGTGGCGGTCGACGCACTTAGCACTACGCCACGGCGTGCGTCGACCACAAGGGTCTCAATTTAGTGTGTAAAGTGTTGAGCTGTTGATCGATAGCGAGATCGTGTAGTAAGTTTAACACTCTCGGCTACAGCAGCCACATTCTTATCTGGACGCAGTGTGCAGCGATGGGAACCATAAGTGTTATCCACTTATCTTTAGAACTCATTAAACTGATTCATTCCGCCCAAAACTTAGTTGACTACTACTACCATGACTTCACAGTCAGAACACGTTTTGGACAACTATTTTCAACAATTCGCAGTGCAGCTCAAGCAACGATCTTCATTTCGTTTCATGAAGTTCCATACGTACGACATCTTGTGATTTGCTGATTTCAAGCTGAGAACGGTTGTTTTTGTTGTTCCTGCATCGAATATACATATGCACATACATATGTAAATCCCTATAAATCAGCTTTCACCATTCAACAAATAAAAACGTGTATCTCTTAGATTTCAGTTCTTGTTGTTTTTTTGTGCCATAAATTCATATAACTGTATGTGCAAGCCAGCCAGATCATAAATTCTGGTCCAATTGACCGTGAAATGAATAGTGACCACGATCATAGTGCAGAATGCACCGAAAACTAATTTCAAGTAATCTCCCAACCCTCCTGTGCACTCCCGTGCACTATTTCTAACATGAACTCCTCTTTGCTGACACATAAAATATGGCACACCGTTGTGTTTTCCATGGCACGCAGGAATAGCATCCATGCTCTCCCTCTCCCTTCTGAGCGCGTTTTATGCCTTTATTCCCTCCCGGAGATATGAATAAGAAAAACCGAGAGAAAAACGGACCTAATGTGCCCTCTTAATATGTGTTTATGTGTTCGTTATGACAGCGAAATTAGCTACGCTCGCATCTGCACGTAAATAAATTACAAAGGAACCCATCCCGAAAAACAACATTAGACTGAACGCAAGCATCTCTATACCCGGCAGAGTCAGCGCGACGAGAGAGCGATACAAGCAGCGAAGAAAAATTATAGATATTATATCTTATTTTTATAGCCACGCCGCCTCGATATGATTTTCCACCGTTTTATGAGCAGCCATAACTTTTCGCCGGCACCAAATAGCTTAGTTGTGGAGCGAAGGCAACAGCGGCGGCAGAATGTTAACTTCATACATGCTGCATAGATAATTCAGATATATTACGCCTGTGAATGAACGACTTTACGTATGGCGCGACAGCAGTACACACATACATACATACATTTCTGCAGCACAGATACCGATGGAAATATTCAAAATTCTTTCGCAGTCATCCGAATCCCCAGCCAGACGCATTTGGATTAGAGTGAATGCATACGGGACGCGCCATGCCGGACAGATGAGTTTTTCGGAAGATAAATCATCTGGATATGCTTCCTTTGATTAATGAGGTGGAAACATGAATTCAGTGTTTTAAGCTGCATAAGTCATCATCATCAGTGAAACACACATACGGTGGGTTTATGACTTGGTGATGCGGCATTATCTCCCGTGTGGGGGATGTCGACAAGTGTGAAGGCGAATCCTGACAGGGGTGGATAAGTGAATAATCTCGGTTGAGTAGGATATCACTTTGGTGGGTTGGGGGGGGGGGGGGGAGGGTCAAGGTCATTCATCAGTACATATGTATGTTTTATTTTTTGGAAACTAGGACATGAGCAATTTAAAAGATGTTGTGTAGAGTATCGTAGAGGAATAACGAACCATTTCAAGTGTACGTATACAACTTTGGAAAGTTATGCTAGTGGCTAATAGTTAGTCGTTCTTAGTTAACATAAATTAAAGGAACAATGAATTTTTGTGCTTTTAGAGCACGTAGGGCTTACAACCTTGCCGGAAAAGGAACTGTGAAGCAGAGGCCCAACCTTGCTGCATGACATACAACCACAACATGGAACCGAAAGCACATCTAAACTTTGGGTACTCGGTATACTCAATTAGATTAAGCACTTAGGAGATAAGATCACTCACTGGCATTATCATTTGACAATGTGCCTTCGGCGCCCATGTGACTTTTGTTGTACATTTAGGGCTGAGTAGAGGCTTGCATCAGTCACTAGAAAAAGCCAATTCGCTTATTTTAATTTGCAAACCCTTTTGAAGTTAAAGAAACAGAAGTCTTTGATCCGCGTGTCGTTTCAACACATGATATAACTTGCTTTGCTTTGAAGGATAAACATTCCTCAATCTGGCACCTTTGACAATCTACCAGTACTGTTAAATGTGATCACGTTTGGTCTAATACAAGTTTAAGCATCAGTTCTGAACCTTTTAAACGGACTGAAGCAAAATCTGAACAAATTCTCACAAGTGGAGGGAACCAACAGTTTCATGTCAACTCCAAACGACGTAACTTGGGACGCTTATCATTGACAATAACTACCTGATTGCTGTCTGTAACTCGAAAGAAATGAAGTCATGACAAATCGCGAGATATCAAAAGTGCAGAATTCGAGCCTAGAGCTCCGCGATGAATTTGGCTACTTAGTCATTGCACCACGGGCAAATAATCGAAGACAACCCGCTTTTCAAAAGGAATTCAAAAACCTTTCAGAGTTTTAGAATTTCTTAATACCATTATTAGGACATAATCATTTAGTACGAAATAGGCAAACTCAGACAATCGACCGTAATTAGCACCGATCGACTTGTTAGTCATAAAACAAAGGACCGCTTGGGGGAAAGACTTTAGCAGAGTCATAAATATCTCATAAAGCAATAAAATCGATAATTTATGATGGTTCCCCGTTTCCCGTGCTCAAATTTCATCTTCAAATCGCTATCCAAAAGAAAACGACCCGTATACACCATTACGCCTGACAATATCTTTATTAATGACTGTCAACTGCTCGGTAAGATAACATCTCTTCTTTCGACAGCATGCATGGAGAAAGCAATAAAAAGTGCGCATTTTCCAAGGACGTTCAGTAACAGCAGCATTTATACCACCAGACGCACGCACGACAGGCCAATGACAATGAAAAAATGCGTTTCTTTTTGTCTTCGTGTCCCTCCATGTCTCCTCCCTTCGACTACCCATTGTTCATATTGTTAGTTTTATGGGCAGATTTATGAGTGCAGTTGCCAAAAAGAGGGATACAAGCAAAACACTGAAGAAAACCACCCAACGGCGTTATAGAAATAATTTTTTTACCAGCACACAGCATTTACTTTCCCGCAAGGACAATGAAATTAGTTGAATAGGCGAGGATAATTGTTTTCCCTTTCAGTAAGCACACCAAGACCATAAACTGCAGAGACAAAAACTAGAAATTTTATTTTCCCAATGTGAAGAGATTTATTGACTTTCTACGAAGGAGCGGAGAAAAAATTAACTCCGAAGGACAATAGCCATGAAAAAGAGATAGGCAGTTTATTTTTTTTTCTCCACTTTGATGTGTCAAGGTTTTACGAGTTTTGCGACAAATGTCCTTTCACTTAGCAGGCAGCTCATGTTTGTTTTCTTCCAGATAACAACCAAACAGGAACTGATGTTGGTTTTGAAAGCCGATAATGTTATCGACGGTCGCGGTTATCCTGGATTTGAAATCGTTGAAATCGTACCAATGACTTACAAATACCTGTGGCACTTTTCAGGAAGGGTTCTGCGGGGCGCGACTTGAATTTTATATAAGTTACATTTGAGAAGAGGGATTAACGACTTTATTTTATTCTACGCCAGCCATTTGCTGGATTCGAGACACATGTGGGAATCTGCAGGCCTAGATAGTAACAGTTCCCCTAAGCATGTGTATGCCAGCCCCGGTAAGCACTTCTCTTGAATAACCCAAGCGTACGTACTGGCTTGGATTTGAGTGGATTATTTAAAAACTCATGTACCAGAATATTTGCGGTTTGGGAGACGGTAGGTGTGAGCACAAAAGCCGGATAAACCGAAATTAGGTGCATTGTACATAGAATACACAAGGCTTATTAGTTGCCTTATGGTTTCATTGTGTGAAAAGTTGAAAGAGATTAACACAGGGAAAGGTACAGCCGCATCCCAGAATATCCGAATGGTTTAATGATGTCTTAAATGAGGGATTAGCACTGGAAGTAATTTGTTGTAGATACATGCTTGCTGAATGCAAAAATACCTTCGTCGAAGGAAAACAATTACTTTAGCAATTGTTAGTCTGAAAAGAGAGTAGTGTCTGGCTGAACTAAGAAGTTATGCCCTGATCTGGGATTGTTGGCTATTTGCTATTGCGTGCTAAAGAATCCCTACGTGAATTATTTGTCTTAAGAAATTGAATAACTATATTTGACTATGGACGGTCCTACCATAAAATTCATAATTTTTATTAAGTTCTTTAAACATTTTTGGTGTTAAAATGTTAAGCAGCCATCACAGTATGCAGCAGAGAAAAGCAATGCTGACAATCATTCCTTCATATTTGGCATCCAGGATGCACAGCGACACACTACTGAGTATGCTTTAGTCCATATATTCCTACTTAACAGTAGAGTAGAGATATAGATTAGTTTAGAGCACCTGTTAAGGGTCAGTAAGTTAGATCTTAGAACTGTTGTTACGATTAAAAAAACTAGTTTTAATTATTTTCCTACAATTAAGACATCACTTTAAAATTAATCAAATAAAATTACGAAGAAAAAAAAATAAGGATCTTAAAGTCGGGGAAAAGAAGAAGTTCCGTCTTTTCAAAGCAGAAGAACATATTTTCATTCATCTAACCTTTATCAAATTCTGTGGTAAACTTTTAAACGCTCGCTTGATTTCAGTTCGTTCCAATTCGTTTTCTAAATTATTAGATTGATTTGATTTAGAAGACCGCACTTTGCTTTTAGATAATTCGTAAGCACCCGCTTTAAGAGAATCTGTTCTCGAATGGCTTCGTTCGTTTTTAAATGATAGGAGGCAATGTGTGAAAGTTAATGTTTTTTTAGCGATTTCATTTCTATAACGTTTGATGTCTCGCAAGGTTCTGTCTTTGGTCCTTTGGTTTGAATCGATAGTACGGTCCACTTAATTTAATGTTTGAAGATTATTTCGTGCAAATGTTGACCTTGACTGCGCCTCAAATGGTCCATCCGCTTAGTCCAATTTTGGCATAGTCTTTCCAACATTTCGGCCGGACCTCAAGAATAAATGCTTCAATATTGTTTTCCAATGCGCCAATTAAAGCTCTGAATAGACACGAGCTTTAACATAGCCCTACAAAAAATAGTCTAAAAACGTTAAATCGCACGATCTATGCGGCCAATTGACCGGTCCCAACAGTGAAATAAAATTTTCACCGAACTCGCCTCTCAATAAGTCGATTGTTTTGCGTGCTGTGTGGCATTTGGCGCCGTCTTGTTGAAATCAACTGTCATGCAAGTCAAGCTCAAAAAAAGCTGGATATCATCTCACGGTAGCGCTCAACATTCACAGTTACGTTACGATTCGCATGATCTTTGAAGAAGTACGGTCCAATAATGCCACCATCCCAAAATCGACAATTCTGCTTATTTACGTACCCACTGAGCCAAAAATTAACTGACCATAAAATGGAAGAAGCGCGCGATGAACTTTCTTAAGAGAGCACGCATTTGATAATAAAATTCAATAATTTGCAAGCTTTGTTCGTTTGTAAGACTATTTATGGTTAAATTATAGACCAAACTGAAGATGTGTGACGGCGAAACAAAACATGAAACGTGCGTCAGCTGTTTAAACCAGTGTTGCCAAAAAGATAATAGCTAAAAAATTTCCCTTTTGTTATGATCTGGCAAGGCTGGAGTCAGTTAAATTGAAATGAACGAATACGCTCGAAAATAAATAAATATACTGCAGATTAGGCGAAAACTAGGCACATCCCTTGAAACCGTATTGTTCTAAGCAAATATTAACTAAGATTCACTTCGCTCCGGCAAACTCATAAGCACAATATTTTACTTTTATTTTCTATACATGTAAAACTCGACATTTATAGTTTGAATAATTTACAGTAAAAATTGTCTAACTCATTGTTCTCCCGTTGCGCTAAGGCTACCACATGAAGTATTTTTGGTCCTGTTTATGGGCTGTACGTGGTGTGTTACTGGTCACCCCTGCTCCAGCCTCAAAAGTTTTCGAATGCGAGCCTTTGAGAGAATGCAACGAAAGACGGTCTAAGTTCAGATGACGCACCAATGAAGAGAGACCTGAACCAACTTGGAGTGCGCAAGTGGAGGCAGCTGGCGAGAGATCGTGCTAGCTGAAGAGGCTTATTGGTCCATCCCGGACTGCAGCGCCGTTAAAAGAAGATGAAAATTATGGTCTCATGTGTCTATAGTTATTAGTGTAAAACTATATTCACCTTCCCAAAATTTAACGTTTTTACTTGCTTGTCCAGAAAAAATACAATTTCTTTCCTACTAGCCGAATGTAAATACTTGCCTTCTTCAGATGGTATAATTGTTGGCAGAGAGACTTAAGATCAGAATTTTGTATATAAAGAAATAATCTCTGGTTTTGCGACAACCTCATGGTATCTTTCTGTAAATAGATGCAGGTATGTTTTCTAGTTCTTGTGGATTAAAAATTGTGACGTGAAATAGTCCCGGAATTGAGTGAATTGAACCCAAAATCAAACCAATCTGGTTTACTTTGTTGTTTTTTTTTAGGTCACGTTCGTCAATGTTATTTGTGTGTGTTCATAAAGCAAAACTTGCAATCGGAACAACTGTGGTAAACTGCACTACCTCTATTCATATGGGTCAATACGCGGCCTTTGTCGGACTAATATCGCAGCCTTTTGAGCTATGGAAACAATACATATAACTGAACTGAAAAATTATTGAAATTCATTTATTCTGCCATCAGCGAACCTGCAGTGTTTTGAATAACGCATGCAATTGTAAATTCTTGAGCGTATACACAACGGTTATGAAAACATCAATCCTCCGTTAGTACTACGTATACTTTTTTCATATGCCAAGTCTCTAAGCCTGAGTTGTATATTATGCTCTAAGGTACGCCTTCTAGCTTTCATTCAGAGTTCGACTTCTCCCTCCTTCTTGGACGTGTCATTTCAAAATCAAACGCTTTGTGTGTCAGACCATATGCCAATGCAGTCGGTGATTCTTTAAATTGACTATTGTTATGCAACGCACTTGCCCCAGGTAAAGGACATAAGTCATCAATATTATCCTGTACACTACGAAAACTATTCAACGCCATTTATACTTTTATTCAAAATTAAATCAAAATTCATACATAAATGCAAAATTGTTCAATATGCTTTACTCCATGTATAAATTTCTAATATCACGGAATATACAATACTTTCAAAAGTGTCATTTTTACATCAGTTTGGTCTCATAGTCCCCAACTATCGTTTAACAGATTGTATTGAAAAGACTAGCCAACCATGTTCCACAAAGTATAAAATTTAAGCCATATTCAACCACTAAAACCACCATACACTGGTTAATTTGCATTTTACCACGAAATCGATTCCACCTCCCGCCGACAGAACGCAATTCAACCAAAAACCTCTGCACACTAATCGCTGTATCATCACCTGTGCTCGCCCACTTCATTTTAATTTCATTAAGTTAAAAAGCCATACTCGGCAAACAACACGACCAACAGGCGGACATCGAAAAAATTAACATCAGAAACCAATCAACAAATCCCCACAAAAAATGCAAAAAAATATGGGGAGAAATGCCTCATTAATTCCTCAGTGCATGCCCCGCGTTCGTTCCACATAATTAACTGACTTAAATACACCCTCTACCCCTTTCACAAGTTGGAGCGAATTTCAAACAGCAATAAACTCCAGCTTCAATTTCAAATTCATTGTTTTTTGATCATAAATACTCGCTGAAACCGACCCACAATCAGCATAACCGCTAATTGTTGCTGACCCAGCCCCCCGAAAAAACGAAACAAACCTCTAAAATATTGAATCTGAAACGAACACACGCTCAAATAATAAACAAATTCATTTTTTATTCCATCACTAGAAATTTATTTTGCAGCACACAATTTGATTTAAATACACTGGAACAACAACAGATTGGTGTAAAGTAATAGCACAACAACAAAGGTGTCAATGCGGTTCAAATGGCAACACTGCGCCTGTCGCTCTGATTGGTGAATACGAGAACTCTGGTGGCGGGGATGAGAAGACTCCGAAAAGAGAACATCAAAGGCATTGTGTCGTATACAAAGAGCGCCCTGCTCAGTCGATGAGATTCCAGGGATTTCTCTCGGAAACCATACTACAGTTTTACCCCCTCCTAAGGCGCATGGCATTTGATTGGACAATAGGACGCCATGTTGAAATTTCTACCTAACTCTCTCTCTTTCCAGAGAGCAATGTATCTCACTCATACAAACTAAAAGAGAGTCTATCTGAGTTCTGGGCACTTGGATGCGTTGGGCTCTTTCACTTCGGCCATCAGATACATTTCGTTATAACCGAAGACAGGTTGGCTGTGGATTTCTTAAATCAGTTTGAGTGCGACCTTCCTTGCGTTTAGACATACTTTTCGGAAACAAGTGACTTCGCTAAGAAATTTGTTGTCTTGTGAAAAGAAAAAAAAAGATATTTTTAAAGAAAATAATTTAATTGAATAAAATAATAAACCCCCTCAACGGTTCGGTTAAATGAGAATAAATCATACACAAAAACAAATCAAGTGATATATGCAAAAAATATTGAAAAAGTGATTGTGAATTCTGAGAAAGAAAAAGAAAAGAATAAATAAAACAATTTGTACAAGGATTACCTCCTGTGGATTACATTGCACACTTCTAAAGGATTATTTAACTGGTACTACTACTACTGCTCTCAAGCTAATAAATCTCTATCAGCGACATGGTTGTATTAGAAGGTGGCGGTGGCGTTGTTACCATCGGTAACAATCAGTATCTTCAACCGGATTACCTATCACCTTTGCCAACAACGGTTAGTTGAAGACTATATTTCACTGGATCTATTGGAAATCTAAGAATTATTTTTGTTGAAATGGCAGAATTGTAGTTTTGTTGATTTAATCATCATTGGATAGTCCAAGAAACAGATTTTCGAAAACTGAGAAATTTAGGGTTAATTTTTATGTAGGGTTGCTGCTTAGCCGTCGGTGTTTAATTTTTTGTTTTTTTTTTCGCATTTTATTCCGGAATGTATTCTTCTTATATTATTTTGGACGTGAGACATCGGAAATGGTCAAAGAAAACGGAAGTGATACACGTAGTATTGGTGGAGTCGGCTAGAAAAATAAATATATCATTTTTTTTATTAAATTCACCACCCTTTTGTAGATAACATAAACTAAGTAATATTTTCTGAGAATTATAATTAATTTCAATAAAGAAACATCTAGACAGAACAGATAGTATTTCCTCACACAAAATAAACGTGAACGCAAGTTTCATCCACAAACTTTACCTTCCTGTTGCCGGCGGCATTTTACATCCCAATAAATTTCATTAATTTCACATTGTTAGCTTATTCCTGCATTTCATCCTCTTTGACAAATCTCTCTTATTCCATACAAAAAAAAAAAACTAAAACGTGCACAAAACTTATCCCAATATTTTCTTCTCTTACAGATGGATGCAAAAAAATCACCACTTGCCCTACTGGCTCAGACCTGTAGTCAAATAGGCGCTGATTCCAATGCGGTCAAGCCAATTTTGAGCATGGATAAGAAAAAGAACGGCGGCAGCGATTCATCATCGTCGATGTCCTCATCGTCGTCGACAACTTCAAAGTCGCCATCACAAGTGAAAACTCCAAAGTCAAGCACACCCCAAGCGTCTACCGAGATAAAGCTGGCTTTCAAGCCATACGAGGCGAATGTCTTGAATCATCAACATATGACAAAATCAGAGGATCAATCAACCACAAACTCACAACAGCAGCGACCAAACTCCAAAAGTTCAAGCTCAAGTGAAACCGCTGGACGGGCACCTTCCCGCAATAAGTCGAACAGCAGTCCAGAAATAAGTGTGACAAAAACTTCCGATGATCATCATAATAACGGAAAGTCAACACCAAATGGTGATAACCGTAAGACTGTTTCGCCAGCGGGCTCGTCTCAGCGTGGTGCAAGTCCGATTGTCCGTTCCGGAATGGAAGTACTTCATGGACATCCATCGGCGTACAAATCAGCAGGTCCATATGGGCCACTTAATCCTCTCTCTGCCGCGCTCTGCTGTCCACCTGGCATGGAGCAACACGCTAATCCGGCCTTCCGTCCGCCCTTCAGCGGTGGATATTCTGCTCATCATCACGCCGCTATGCTAGCTGCTGCCGCTGCCAATGGATACCCAGGAGCTGGACAAGGCAATCCAAATCCATACATCAGTTATCAGCGCATTAAAACTCCCTCCGGTGGTGAAGCCATAGTTCCAGTATGTAAGGATCCCTACTGCCCAGGATGTCCATACTCGCAACACACCCAGCAAATGCTCATGGGTGCTCCTTGTCCAAGCGGGTGCACACAATGCGAACATCAGAAATATGGTCTCGCGATGGCTGCATCAATGGCCGGATCCCTACCGCCAGGTCATCCATACACAGCAGCCGCCGCTGCTGCAGCTGCATCCGCCGCACAGATGAGATCCTCACCTTATGTTTGCAGTTGGATTGCTGGTGATTCATACTGCGGCAAGCGCTTCAACACGTCCGATGAATTGTTCTCCCACCTTCGTACCCACACTGGCAACTTATCCGATCCGGCCGCCGCTGCTGCAGCTCTAGCTCAATCGCAGACCCAGTCGCTGCTCAGCTCACTGTTTCCCCCGTCGGCACTTCAACGCGGATACCCAACACCTCCATTGAGTCCAATGTCCGCTGCTGCAGCAGCAGCTGCCGCCGCCGCCAGATATCATCCATACGCCAAACCAGGATCATTGCCGTCCCCACTCAGTGGATCTCCATTTGCCGGGGGCGCAGGTTTCAATCCCGCCGCAGCCGCTGCCGCTCTCGGTCCATACTACTCGCCGTACGCAATGTACGGCCAGCGCATCGGATCAGCTGCTGTGCACCAATAAAAAGCTCGTTTCATCGCGAGATCATCACCTCTAAACCGAATACCAAAAATGAGAGATGAGACGGAGACACAAAAAAATCCTTCTTCCAACTCCGACATTGGAAGTTTCACCTGTGATAGTAAACAAAACATAACGTAGGAGTTTTTAAAAAGTGTTGACCCGCGAACACGTGCCGACAGACATTGTTCATAAGCGAGTTAGGTTTAGTTTCAAATGATTTATTGTTTATTTTGTTCTTTTATAAACTCCGCCAAAGGATAACGAGCTATTGCAAGAAATTACGTTTTATGTATAATTTACGTTCTAATTAATTTTTATACAATTTATGTACATACCACAAGACTTGATCTATGTAACAGTGTAAACAAACAACAACAATAGTTTAAACATGAAAACAAGAAATTGAATTACTCAAACTATAAGTTGCTGTATAATAAACGTAGAATTTAAAATATGAATAGTTATTAAATGAAAATGAAAAGAATTGCTATTAATAATTATTATGTAGACTGTAAGACTTTGAATTTCGAATTTGAAATAAAAAAACAGAAAACGACGAAAAGAAAATATTAAAATAAAATGAAAATTATTAAAACAAATTAAATTCATAAACTTGTGTTTTCAATTGACAAAGCATTTGCAACAGGTAGCACTACGCTCGGCGTGTTATAGTTGGTGGTCTTTTTGCTGCAAGGTCATGTGAAAATCGTAAAGTATTTAAGATTCGGTGATACCTGCTGTCCAGTCTGGGGCTATAATTATTGTATGTTTCCTTCAATGGTAGTTTCAGACCGATAATCGAAGTACAAGGTACAATAAGGCTAGTCGCATGCGTCTGTCGTAATCCTCTGTTGCAAGATGTGATCTCCTAATCGAATGTTTGCTCTGCGATTAACTCTGTCGTTTGTTGCAGGTTTTTACTTATAATTTTAGTCAAAACGATGCGAATGTTAATGGCAAAAATCAACTATAGGCGGATAGATTTTGAATTTGACAACAATTCGAACTTAAAACCTCATTTAGCAGGCAATTGATAATTTATCATTGCTATAAATTTTTTTCACTCTATTGTGAATAGTTGTTGGAAGTAATAATAAATGACGTTTGTGAGGAACAGCTATTGACGGAGTGTCTTCATGCAAATAAATTTTGACACCAATGTACGAGTATAATTCAGTTGATTTTTTTTCATGTCTTCGGTTTTATGTGTACATCCAATAGTTACGTGTAAAGTTTATGTATAATCGTTAGGTATTAAAAACCAGAAGAACACCATCTCTCAATATTTCCACGCCAGTCAAATTCCTTACACTTTATAATATACTGTGGTCGCCATGGCGTAGTGGGTAAGTGCTTCGATCCATACGCAGAAGGTCTAGGTTCGATTCCCGGGCGGGACACCTCGCATTTTTTGACGGCACTACCTCTTTCGAGGTGCTGACAACACTCAGAGAGCATCAATTGTCTACGAAAAGCTTCTCAAATCTTGCCATTCGAAGTCGGCAAAAAACTCTAGGTCCCTTTTACTCGTGAGAGAACAGTAGTACGCACAACACGATGAGTTGTTGTTGAAGCTAGGCCCTGGTCAGTTGTGGGCTATAGTGAAACTCAATTATTATTATTATGATAATATACGAATTCGAATAAAATCCCCGGGGTAGTTTTGATGAAGCAAATTTTTCGCTTATATTATACGTACCAACAGCAACATGCTCGACTTTGTCACAATTTGTCTAACTTTTTTCTACCCTCAAATACATCATATTTACTGCACAACACCCTTTTTCCATCAGTAATAAAACCCATAAACAAAATAAGAAAAAAGTGCATTCTAAACTTAGGGCAGGCTCGTTATACGGAATGACACCAAATTTCGGATTGTACAAAATAATAGCACCAATTACAAAAATGCATAAATATGAAGTAAAAGTCAATGGAATAGTTAAGTTTTTTGTTTTTATTTTTGTTATTGGGTTAGTACTTGGTCGTATAACCTTCATTTTTAAGTACAGCGTCACAACGTCGTGGCATGGAGTCGATTAAGGCCTGGCGTCGCTGAACAGGAATATTGTTCCACGCAACGTGCACAACATCCCATAGCTGTTTTGTATTTGTAGGTTTTACTTCATATACAGCTTTCTCTACATCTGTCCAAAGGTTTTCAATGGGATTCAGGTCCGGAAACTAACGCAGCCACTCCATAACTTGAACTCCATTGTTTTGGAAAAATTCTTTGGCCAGTTTGCTCGTATGTTTGTGGTCATTGTCTTGCTGTAGAATCTGTCTAAGCGACATATTCCACTCTGCTTAAGGTAGCATGGTTCCTCTCATTATGCTGACGTACACTCCGGCGGTCATCATCATATCTAAAAAATGGTACCAGTACCATAATAGGAAATTAATTAAATTTTTGCTCTGCCGTGCTTTACAGTTTGTATTGAACAAACTCTTGGTTTTTTGCCAGTTGCGCACTCCATGTTGGTTGAGGTCCTTTCCTACTTGTGTGCGCTACCTTAGCCCGTCCTCTGTTGCGTTGTCCCAATGGCTCAGATTCGAAGACTTTTCGGGCCGGAGCAGTGGTGTCCATACGCTCTACATGGCCTAGCCGTGTTAAATCTTCTCCTCCAGAGGCCATCAACGCAAATAGGACCACACACGCATAATTCGAAAAGACCAAGGGCTAAAAGCTGGTGAGGAAGCCCTTAGTCTTGATAGTACACTTTAGTTAAAACTCTTGGTTTTTTCGCATGTCCTGGTCCCAGCTATTTTGGCTTCGTCCGTCCATAATATATTGCGTCAGTTAGAAGTTTCCAGTTAAGGTGTTTTTTCGCAAATTTGGTTCATTTTAGTAGGCTGATTTTTGACAGTAGTGGTACTTTTCTGGGTAAATTTAACTCCTCTGTTATTTTCTTAGTTTTCTTAGATACTATATACTATATACTTTGTTGTTCATCGGCGAGGGTTAGTTTTAGTTTTCTTCCTCATTTGTCTTCATTCTGAGCGTATTTTTTGGCATTTGCCAACAATTTCACTTATAAATTTGTATGTTTTACCTTCAGAAAGCAATTTTGTATTAAGGCACGTTTCTCGTCAGTATAATGCATACCACCATACATTTTACTTTGCTAACAACGGTGCACTTTTGAAATATTATGTTTATATAACTACGATGTGGGTAGATACAGTTTAAAGCCAAAAAAATTCGAAACACTCGTGTATCGTCTAAAAAAATGGAATACAAATGGGTTCTACGCAGTAAACTTTGAAAAATGCAGAGAGAAGACCCTGAACATTTCATCAATATTACTCGAATAAGGCCGACAACGTTTCACTTGGACATTGATAGAGCCTTCCTTAGTTTCTTGTTTTATTTAATTATTCCCTTTTAAATAACTAATAAATACTTACACAATAAGTCACCAAAGATCAATTTAAATCTGTAAGTAAATAATAAAATATGTTTCATCTGCCCGACTGAGTAGAGAGTAGCTCCACTGAAAATGTTCTGCTAGGACTTACGATATTACGGTCTGTGAAAGCCCTCGGCGCGATCTACCAATTTCGGTTTGCACAATGATTTTACATGTATTCTACTTCAAATGTAAAAGACCGACCGCGGCGTCGTGGTTAAGGTGTAAAGCCATGAATGAAAATGAAAATCAAATTTATTTTATTTATTTATTCATATTTCATGAAATCTCTGTACATTAAGCTTCCAAAGAGACTTTTGATATTGCACAGGTTTTAATATATAAGAATATAAAACAATTATGTAAACAAAATATAAAAATAGAAGTTAAGAAAATGCCAGATATAGAAATGAAGAAGAAAAGAGATAGAGTAGAGAGAAAAATTCGGAAAGTAAAAAGGAGAAAAAAGTTTAATTAAATTTCGGTTAGACTAAACATTCACTATCATGCTAAGTATTTCGGTCATATAAGTTAAGACTTTAGACTTTTTATATTTGGGGGCAGTTGGTTCCAGGGGTTCCAGGGGTTCCAGGGGGACGACCAATGTGTGTGTACAGGTAATCAGGGGTTTTGCTATTTATTAACTTGAACAAGGTAAGGAGTGTTTGATAGTTGAGAAACTCACTTAATGTGCAAGCGATGACTTGTTAAACAAAGTACGAGGTATGATCAAAGCGCCGTAGATTTAAAACATATCTTACACAACTGTTAAAAGCTACGTTCAACTTCCTAGTCGATTCCGAATCTAGATTCGAAAATAACTCACATCCGTATAAAATTGTTGGCAAGATATATGCTTTCACTAGCTAAAGTTTAGCTTCAACAGGTAGATATGGCTTGGTTGGACTTAAGCCACGAAAAATACAGTATACTTTGGATACGATGCGGTTTATATGTGTATTCCAATTCAGACACTCATTAAAGTACATGCCCAAGTTTTTAAATTGACCACTGATATCCATAATAAGGCCCTAGAAATGCATTTTTGAAAATTTGGAAAATGTTAATTAATTATGTACTTTATTGTCTCCGATGATATTGAGAATTACAATTATCACTTACTGAAAGTGATAGTATATATTGATTGCAAGCATCACATAATTATTAGAACTAAAATTTATGTAAGAAATCTAGAATCAAAATACACAAAAAAATATACAAATGTAAATATACGTATTCACCGTGGGCTTTAAGTTTCTCCTCTTGTCTACTCTCCTTTCCTTTACATACATATGTATATGGATGTTGCAGCCTTTCATGTAGGATTGGCCTAGGAAGACCAATTTTGAAGCAGCGTAGAAGATAAATAATAGAAAAGGCCGAGCTTGGTGTCAAAGCTAAATTATAATTTTTTAACTCAGTGTTTGTTCCAACTTTCATCTATGGTCATGAAATTTGGATAAGGAGCGAAAGCATAAGATTGCGAATACAGGCTGCCGAGATGAGATTTCTCCGTTGCGTTGCGGCAGTTACTCGCCGGGGTAGGCTAAGAAACGCGACGGTACAGGGGTAACTCAATGTTAAGCAGCTACTTCTTCGGACGGAAAGGATTTTGTTTTGTTGGTTTAGCCAAGTGGTACGAATGTCCTCTTTACCATGACTTCCGTGGCGTACCTTAGGTTCAATTCCGTCAGGTAGCCGACTGCTCAGCAGATCTATTGCGAGATGGTTGGGAATTGCTCCTGATGAGTTAGAGTAGATGGTAAAGAGTTGAGCAGTCTAGAGGGTCCTCTGCTTGACGGTGACCCCGCGATCCGTGGATTATGCAGGATAGTGAAGATGAATGAAACAAAATATGAATACACGAGGTACCAATTATCTTAACACTTGTATTTAAAATAACCCAATCCGAAGTAGTCCCAACCTCCAACCTCCAGTCGTTTTATTAGAACAAAGCGTTCTAAGACTCAAGTAGCTTAATTAATGTACCAATTTCGTGTAAAAAAAATAAGAAAAAACCGGAAAAATAGAAGAACGAAACAATCACCTCTGTCACGAAACTTTGCTATAGATTTCAGAGTTCTTCAAAAGTTTTTCTTTCGAAAAATTATTTTTATCCGAACCAAAGTTTGAGGGAGAAAGTGACTATCATTACTTTTAGTATAATAATATGAAAAAGAATGATGAAAGTTTAATTTCTTAACTTAATCTTTTTAGGGGTAAATACTAATAATAGCTTGATTTGATGTTTTTAAAAAATGTGTGATAATTTGAGAAACATCACTTTTACACTTTATCACCAAGTTTGATAAATTTAATGACTTTCATTGCATACTCGTGTTGTATTTTCTCTAAAAGCAATGATGCCTATTGAATTTATTTTAATTTAAACAATCCAATAAATCACAAAGTCAGGATCTCCAGTAGACTTTAAGCTCCACAAAGAAGTATTGGTGTGCGACAATGCCATTTTGCATTTTTTTCCATCGATCCTTTTGACAGAGTGAATCACTTTTTCAAATAATAATAATAAATGAGTGGCAATACAGTCCACTTTTCCAATGGGCCAAACAAAAGTTAGAAGCAGTTTTTTTTCAAACAAACTCAATACAGGGAAGCGTATGACTCATTTAAGCATGTTTTACACGTTCGCTAGAGAAGGAGACTAGAATGATGTGATAAATGCTGTCATTTGTTATTGCTACAATATCATTTATTCAATTTTTGGTAAGAACATTTTAAAATTTTTGGAAAACACAGCTTAGCATGACAACGAGTCTCATTTCATTGTGATTTCATACATTCCATTCGTGTGGAAGTTATTTGACAGTTGAAGCGATACTCGTCGTCTCGTGTTATTGCCAAATATGAAGATATCACGTCAGCTGTCTTCTACAAGGAAACATTTGGGTATACATCTGGTGATAATGAACTGATATTTGAGTCAAATAATGTAGTGGTCAGAAAGCATCATCGCAATGCTTCGGATATCACTAATAACGGCGCTGGCATCTTTGCGGAGGACCAAGAACTTAGACTACGTACCTGGTTAGATAATTTTTATGTTTTTTTTTTTAACCACAAACCTGTGCAATCTCAATGGCAACGAAGAATGTTGTGAAGAACAAACCAGAATAGGTGGAGTGCTTGTATCAGCAGCGACAGTCAAACTGCCTTGCCTTGAACCACTTCGTAAATAGGTCGAAAGTGTTGAATTGATTCGGTGGCGAAAGTTTTTAGAAATCGAAATTGGCGTTCGAATTACTTGACAAAACAGCCATGATGTAGGCAATCCAAGGCAATCGTTTGGAAGGAAACCTCGACTGCAAGCCATTGTATCTACCTCTTTATTAATGGGTCACTCCACTATCGCCCACGTCGTAGAGATGCATTTCGTTGCGACATCTGTGGGGAGAAAGATGACTCTGCGGAGCTGCAATTGCCCGCCTTTCCTCGTATAACTTGGAATGATTCATGTGATTAGAGCTGATGATCTGGGCTTCTTGCACAGAAGCGCCTGCTGATATTTCTCCGGTAGGTCAAGTAACTAGAGTTAATGCAGGTGCTGACTAGTAGTTTGAGTTTTAATTCTCCAGTGTTGTGTTCGAAAGCTAAGACAAGTTACCCCGAAATCGAAGTCTTGCACTCATCTTATTATAGCAAATCACAGCCATCAGACTGATGGCACCTACATTTGAACACTGTATGTTCAGAAAAAACAGTAAGAAAATGTTTAAAAAAATTTGTTTAATATTTGTCCAGTTTTATCCGTGATTTGCTGGGATGTGGGTGACTCTATCAAGCAGGCACGGACATTATTTGTTCATTTATTTGGCATAAAGTATACCTATAAACGTAACATCGACGTATCGGACAGAGCAGCACTTTCGAGGTAGCCAGTAACTCTATCTTCGACAATAAATAGGGACAACCACATCAGTTGCGAAATCAATCGCAGCTGCTTTCTTGAGCTCAAGTGGCATTTGTGTAATTGTGCCCTCTCTCGAAGAACAGAACTGACTTTATACAAAATAACAGTTCGATCATCCCAGCCCTTCTTTACGGAGCGGAAACTTAGACGTAAATGAAAGCAGATAGGAAGCCCTTAGTCTTTTCGAGAGCAAAATTCTGCGTGCAATATTCTATCCTGCTTACGGTGCTGGAATTTGAAGTAGAAGATCCAAAGACTAACCTTATAGGCTGTACGGTGGCATGCGCCTGGTTAAGGGTCTTGGATACAACGTTTAATATTACTACTCCATGTAAAGCGCATGGGCACCACTACTACGGCTTTAATATGAACCATTGGGACAAAGGAACAGCGGACGGCCTATATTAAGATGGTTCACACAAGTGGAGAAGAACAACGTTTAATATAACTTCCCCATGTAGAGCGCATGGACACCACTACTGCGGCTTTTTTTCGAAGCCATTGGGACAAAGGAACAGAGAACAGCCTAGATTAAGATGGTGCACACAAGTGGAGAAGGACATCAAAAAACTTGGAGTGGGCGTAACTGGCGAGAAATCGCGTTAGCTGCAGAGGTACACCCAAGAGCGAAATTTCGACCATAGGCACTTATCCATAAAGAAACGGCCACTTTAGACAAAAGGAGGCCGAATTTTATCGGTGGAGAAGAAAGGAGAAGAATTACATTTTTCTCTCGTAAATTCAAAACTGACAGACATAGATGCTTAAACTGTTTAAGCTAAACCTTACATATGTAGGAGGAATGATAAAGAAACCTTAAGGCGAATTAACCAGGCCTAAAAAAAATGTAGCCTTTTATGGACGAGCTCTTTGTATAAAGTATTTCCAAATTTATCAGATAACAAGTCTACTAAAAGATGAACGCTCTCATTCTAATAAACACATTGTAACATTTCGACATTAAATGGACTCAAGGAATTTTCAAAATACTGTATTGCTTGCCTCTCTAAATGCAAGGTAACCCATTTAATTTGATCCCGTCCACACGCTCATATCAAAAGCAGGCAATAATCGGCTCGTGTGCAAACTTTAAAAGTCATTTGCCACACACTGACGTTATTTATTGTATTTTCTGCATTGTCTACTTCTAATCAGTATGAGAGTCAGCTTAACGCCTAATCGCATAAACCAGTCAATCTGACTTCAAGGATGCGACCGCAAATCAGCGCTCGCGAATTTATGAATACAAACGAGTGTGAACCAATCGAATTAAGCATCCGAATAATGCATAAACTTCACGTTCAATAACATCCATTATGGCTGAGATGTGTTCGCTATTAATTGGCGGTCAGACTAATCATGGCTTATTAGCATGATCTAATAAATTAGTAAGAGGGGAACAAGAAAATAAAGTAACTCCCTGTATCCAACCAGCAACGGGCACGCCAGCCAAGATCAAATGCCAGCGGAGCCAATTAAATTAATTCACACTATACAACAAAGCTGCCTCCATGTCACTTTAATCAAATAAAACGCATTCGTTCGTTTAGGTACTAAAGTAGGTAACTATGTGCATGGGCACGGGGCTTGTCTCAATGCTAGTTGGCCCATGAGTAAGGGAATATGACAAATGGAAATCTGATTAACTTTTCACCACGATAGAGACTAAGGCTTACACTACATTTTCATCGCGTAATTGCTTGAGTCTAACGCGACTAGCGACATGGGTGTGGGTCTGTTGGGGTCTGGTCTAATCGCATTGAGTGGGCCAAATGCGATTAGAATCACAATTACAGGCAGAGGTACTCGACCATAACTGCTTTTTTTAATCGCCTCCAAATGACGGGCTGTCCACGAAAATGAAAAGAGTGTTGTCAAATTCTGTCGCAAAATATCACATGGTGTCAAAAGGAAATCGTAATCGCACTTCAATAAATCATTTAATCTGACTAAACGAACGGCTGATTGAATCAGTAATAGGTTCATGTACTCATACTTTGGAAAGATGTGTGTATAGGCAACATTACTTTTCACGAAAGGGGTATATTTACTGCCGGATTTATTTAGTGTATAAAGCTTATCTTAAATGCGCATCCGTGCATATATTTTGAATGTGAAGGAGCATTTCCTAGTATGAAGTGGCCAACCGATAATAGGTCACTAATTACCGCAGTCATTCCCCACACCGATTTTCTCTATCATTATAGCCAGAAATGAATAACAAGTTAAATTTTAAAAATTTTTGGTAACTTCAATCAGAAGCTGAGAAATACTTGCATCATAAGACCTTGTTTATGTATATCATGGACATAACGCTGCATATACATATTTACCATTAAATGTGAGAAAAGCTCACACCAAGTAGTCTGACAATAGGTAAATATATTAAAACGTAGAGAGAATATGAAGCGATCGTAAAGACTTTGGTCGCAACATCCCTAATTGTCGAATTTTGTCCCACACATAAATCTACAGAGAACATCCTTTTTTTGCACCTAGTCCCTCCCTTAAATGGGACAAAATTCTGTAAACCAAAATACTACTCAACAATTTGTCAACATCAACATCAAGTCTGTACATTTTCTTTTCGGTACGTTCATATTTGACTATACATATGTTACATATGAGTTAAGCTATCTCAAAATTGTACAAAATGTAAATATCTTAATAAATACATAGGAATATGTGAAATTTATTTATTGGGACTTCAGGACTCTGCCCGTGTCCTGAGAAGAAAACCCCCGACCACAGTGCTGTCTCTGTGTTCGGCGTATATCCCGAAGTGGGTTTTGATCACTGACTTCGACGGTCTCAATTCTTCATTTATAACCTTCATGACACTAGTTTTTTTGTAGGATTGGCCAGGCTGGATCAAGAATAGTAATAGGGAAGGCTGAACTTGGTGGCAAAGTCAAGTTATCGGTTTCTAACTTGTGTTTTTTCCAACTCTTATCTAGGGTCTATCGGGAGATTTTGCCGTGCAGTTGGGGGAGTAAATCGCCGGGGTAGGCAGAGAAACGTGACGGTGCGGAGCATCTCAATGTTGAACATGTACTTCTTCTGACTCTGACTTCTGTACTTCTTCGTTGGTTTGACATTAGTGCGGAAGTCATTTTCATCACGACCTCTGAGGCCTGCGTTAGATGAGATTTCATCAAGTAGGCGACTTCTCGACAGATCCACTGCGAGGTGGTTGAATCAAGCCCATAAACTCGCCTGGTTGCGCTTGAAAATAACCCCTGATAAGTTAGAGTTTATGGCGGAGGATTGAGCAGCCTGGAGGTCTCTCGTGCAGGCATTACCTCCACGACATCTTTAGTGGAACATCCTAATTAATTACTACCCCCTTCCCCTTCCTCAATATTGAAACAAATTGAAAATAACCAAAAAGCAATCATCAAAACCAAAACAGCAAATGATGGTCCGAAACGGCATTAGGGCCGTCCAACTATCATCGGTAACCTTGTACCAAACCAAATATGTTTTAAATTAATAATTTCATGCTAAACCAGTATTAATAAGATTCTTCAAATTAATGCTTTTACTTGTTACCTACCATTCAATGTGCTTTAAAAATTGCTCAAACTTGTGCTTGCGCACTATGCCACAAAACTAAACATATTTGTTGTTGAAAAGTCATACCATCCTAAAACAGTGAAAATTTTACAAAGGACTTGCAAGGCTTCCTATATACGAAGGAGGAATAATTGCGGAAAACTTCTTTAAAAATATATAGTTCTCTTATTACTCAGCCATCCGAAGACCACCTCAGATTTACGCAGACCAAGATGGACTGAAATTGTGATAGTTTATGGGGTTAAATCTAACAAAATTGTGAAGCAAGGTCACATAATGCAACTTACTTTATAGAACTTGATGTATGTAGGTGCTAATCTGGATATTTTTATAACCATTCTTTACATGTTTTGAACAGAACACATGAACTTGAAAAAAATACATTTATTTTCTTTAAAACATCCTGTTCGCTTTTTTTATTTTGACTAATTAATATTTTCCGACAGTTGCTGACACAGTTTCACAGTTTTCGATACTTGCCGCTGGCACAACATTTGGGGATTGGAGTCGGTCATTTCTATTCCTTAAATTTCCCCGGCAGATGTGCAATGAGTAGGAGCGCTTGATTTCTGTTGTCAGCGTACTTACAATGTTCTCGTTTTGATGCTATCACACCTAACACAACTTTTCAATTTCAAAAAAAGGTTTAATTGTGGTCAGCCCTGAGATATGAGAATTTCTGCATTGTTTTCTAGAATTTCAGCTGGAAGTATAAGGGATCACTTGCATATTTAGACCTCAAGGCGTAGTAGCAACAACTCAAAATAAAAATTGTGAGACATTTTGGCTGGGAATCGAACGTGAAAAAAAAATCGACAAATTTATCCACTACCCCACTGCGACCCCCGAAACAAAATATTTAGGTATCTATTGACACAAAAACCTTAATTATAAAAACACTTATAAGGCCTATCATTTGTTGTGGTTTTAGTATTAAGCTTTCTATTTTTTTAACCACAGTGCAGTGCTAAATATCTTAAACTAAAATATGGTTCACATATTGTTCTTTCTGTAACTGGACAAAGATTAACCCTTATTTGATATACCAGTAAAATACGACCTTATTAAAAATCAGCCTTGATTCATAGTCATGCCATCAAAATCACTATTTAAAAAAATAAAAATTAAGACAAGAAATGCATTATTTAATGAATTGAAAATTAAAAGTGTTTTTCAACAAATAATTGAAAAGTATAAGTCATAAGTTTCTTATTACAATACATTGAAGTACTATATATCATGAATTAATTAACTGCTCTACATAACTCTAAAATCATAAGGAACTATGAAAATGTGTTTAATTTTTTGTTTGAATGCATATTTAATTATTTTAGTTTTATTCGTTTTGAGTTTGGCCTTTAGGAGCCACAATGTGAACGTATGCCGGGGCCAAGCGTACGATAAATAGTTTGGTTGAGGGAAACATTTTGAATTATGTTACTTTATATAAGAAAAAAAAACATACTAAGCGTTTTGTCAGCAACCATTTATAAGCCAGACAAACCGTAAAAAGTGGGCATAATCAAAACTAAGCTTGTGAAATCTAAGATAATCCTTCTTCTTCTTCTTCTTCAGATGGCGCTACAGTCCGGGGTGGACCTGGGCCTCAACCAGCATGCCTCTCCAGCTAGCTGCTTCCAATTGCGCACTCCAAGTTGGTTGAGGTCCTTTTCCACTTGTGTGCGCCATCTTAGTCTAGGACGTCGTCTGTTGCGTTGTCCCTTTGGTTCGGATTCGAAGACTCTTCGGGCCGGAGCAGTGTTGTCCATCCCATCCCGTGTTGTCCATCCCGCCTAGCCACCTTAAGCGTTGTATCCGTAGACGCTTGACTAGGTTCATGCCGCCGTACAGCCCATACAGTTCGTGGTTGAATCTTCTTCTCCAGATGCCATCAACGCAAACAGGACCAGGGAATCGCACGCAGAACTTTTCTCTCGATGAGACCAAGGGCTTCCTCATCCGCTTTTAGTAGCGTTCAGGTTTCTGCGCCGTAAAGCAGGACTGGGATGATCAAGGTGTTGTACAAAGTCACTTTGGTCGTTCGGGAGAGGGCTTTATTACTCAATTGCCTCTTAAGCCCAAAGAAACAGCGATTGGCAAGAGTGATTCTGATAATCCACGACGGGAAAATTTTTTAAGATAACATTTAATTTTTGATCACAGTTCAAGTGTCTCTACATGAATCTTTGAATAAGCACTTTTATGTTTTTTTGGACTTCATTGATTGCAAACAATACAACCTGGAACAATATTCCATTCCATTTCTTCGCAGAGAGAATTTAAAGGCTTCACTTTCATAGGTCCTCTAATTCTAGCTCCAAGTTTGTTACCTGTTTTGACCCAACGTTGTGCTTTGTTTTTCGGCACCATCATTCAGCCAGGTGGGGAAGTTGATCCCCTCTTCTCTGCTTGTAATGTTAGAGTCTAACAATGGGTCCGTTTGTCCCTTTTAACAGTAAGCCTTCAGATATTGTCAACGCTTTTAAGAAATTAGAGACATCTTATCATGATCTTTTCTCTTTCTTTCTGTGCAGCTTCAGCCTTTATAGCAGTGTGTAATTAGAGGATGTTAGAAATTGCTTTCATGACTCCAATTGGCATTTTTCTTAGTGACCCAGTTATGCAAATACACGTTAGCCTTTGTACGAGTAATTTATTTAGGGCCTTTATTGGTTAAGACCCAAAAATGGTTTATATATAATTAATTTCCAAGATTATGCAAACAGGTATCAACTTGTCTTAAGCCAGTTTGAATAAAACTAGTTTATGGTTTTGAAGATGAACAACTTAAGTTCTGTACTGTTGAATTTGATTGCGCTACTTATTAGTACGCAGATTGTTGTATCTGACTTTCCCTCTTTAAATGTGAACGTGTCGCAAAGGAGGGTCTTGTCCCCAAGCATCGCCCCAGGCCACCAAAAACCCGATGTGAAAAACTCACAAGTATGCATATTTGAAAATATTTTTATCATATTCACACAACTCATCAATCAAAACATTATTAATGCGCATGAATTGAATTTGATTTTCAATAACCAATCGAGGGATAAGCACACTCCCCATCAACTTGAACGGCGTCGATCCTCGAAATCATTGCCACAAAACTAAGTCAATTCGCCGTAGCAGATATTTGCAAATACTTATCTCCCGTCTTGATTATGATTAATCGGTATCGATTACAAGCTTGATACATTAGCGCTTGAATGACAAATAGCTTGTGTATGTTGCCGTTGCATGATGAATTTGGTTAATTATTTCATGAATTCAATGTGAACTACTGATATGTGGGGAAGTGTTCGATTTTTAGATACTTATCAGTCTCATAGTGCTACCCGTTTTGATTAATCAAACATTGCATGGCCATAACTATAGTGAACAGTTTTTTGTTCTCTCCTCAGTCAGGTTTGCCTCTGGCAGCGGTGGTGCGAGGTTAATTCCAAATTGTTGATAGAGCGCTCATGTGTGTGCTTGGATGGCGCCAAAGATTTCATTTCGATCAGTCAACAGAACTGATTTTGATTGATTCCGTACAATGTTTATGGGGTCGAGGAAATGATAACAGTACTGCAGACAGGGGCGATTTGTTATAAAAATAAACAAAAAAATATTAAATTTGTTCATGTGTACATTTTCGTGTGTAAGTTTGTCTGTGGAACACTTTGATATGAGCCGGGAAATTGGATGAGAAAGTTCCAAGTGAATTTCACATCTCACAGTTTGAATTTAGAAAAACCTACAGTGGCTCAAAGTCAGTCTCGTATAACTTCTTGAAAGACAAAATTGAAGAAAAACACTGGCTTAAGAAAATTAGTTAAAATTAAAAAAAAAATAGTTTTTAAATAATACATACATGTATATTCATTAGTTTTTTACAAAAATTTTCAAAAAAAAAATAATCTATAATTTAAAAAAGGTAATATCCATTTTTAAGAAAAATCAAAATAATAATGATCATGCCGAATTTAAATGTTCACACTGTCAGTTTATTCAAAAATTGAATATAACATATCTGAGTTTTTGTATAGCATTTTACAGGAATCCACGCGTTCTGAAGCCTCAGAAAACGTTTTCGAATGATTTGTGCGAAATATTGCAGTAATTTTGAATTAACCTGGATATTTAGTGTTGAGTTTAATTTGAAAATATAAAAAATAAAGATAATTTTGCCAACAAAGCCAAACTGTGGATGAACAGAGGCAGACAAGATCCAACAACGCTTAAATATACCAGAGAAAAGTTCATCTTCAAAAATAATATATTCCATTACGAGCTACGCACATCAAATTAAAGGTTTTAACCCATACTTCAATAAACACTATTTTTCATTTTAAAACTGTGAACATAAAATAATTAAATCAATTTGTATTAAAAATGGCCACACATCATGTGTCAATAGTAAGTGTACATTTTGGTACTTCCATGATTGTCTTCAATCTTTGTTTCTGATTTAAAATGTAACGGCATAAGTATAGTATAATACGAACTGATCATTTGTACCAGTTTTAAGAAGATGGCATTACATTGATAGGCAGTTTCTTTAAAGTAAGTTCTTTTCTCACAATGTTTTTCCTTGCCCGTTCATGTAATCGTTTTGGTCGTCCTGATCTCTTGGCATTTTCAAGTTTCATACCGATCTAAAATGTTTGCACTGTATTTTGAAGTTTTTTTATTTCTCTACCGACTTCATGTAAGCTTTTTTCATTTTTGCGCATTTCTATCGCAACTTTTCGCATTTCAATTCACTTAACGAACCAAAACTGTAATCGAAACTTTAGTCGATTACAGGAACGGGAAAGGAAAACATTGCGAAAGTGCTATGTCTAGTGATGTGCAAATTAAAGATACAATTTCTAGGAATAATCAAAGTATAAGCGCGAGTGCAGTTCGTCTTGCGCTATATCAAAGTGGCCTATATAAAAACGAGTAAAGAAAAAACCTTCAATATCTAAAAGTAATATAAAAAACAGATTGGACAATGCAAAAAAAAAATAAAAAAACAACAAATTTTAGAATTTAAAATTTTCAGAACATTTTTCCAAAACGAGTTGCTGAAATGTTGGTATTTTTTGCATCCAAACATACGCTTGGCTTTCTTCTTTTTCTCGAACCTGGAGGCTGCGAAGACCCTCTTAGCCGGATCCTTGCTATCCATTTGCTCGATGTGGCGGAGCCACTGCAGTCGACGGATTTTTACCTTTCGCACTACATACACATCTTGGTACAGAACATAGCGTTCGCCTTTTTTGCAGACATATATTCGTCGCAGAATTTTTCTTTCAAAGGAACCAAGAATTTGCTCTGCCGTTTCGCTTATGTGTGTATGTGTATGGGTAGGATTAGCGTATTGTAGAGCATTATCTTAGTCTTTCGAGTCAGGAGCTTTAAAATCGATAAAAAGGTGGTGTGTATCGATTTGAAACTCGCTGGTCTTTTCTAGGATTAAGTGTGTTAATGTGAAGTTTTGGTCCATAGTGGATTTGCGCGGTCGGAAGCCACACCGGTACGTGCAGATTAGTGCGGTGCAAAACGGCTAAAGACGTTCACACAGTATGCTGGAAAGTATCTTGTAGGCGACATTCAACAGGGAGATACCTCAAAAGTTCTTGCATGAGATAGGACCGCGTTTTGTGGGGATGGATCGTCGGACATGCTTTCCATCAGAACCTGCGGCTTTGTTGTTCCTCAACTTTTGAATGGTTGAGCCGACTTCTTCAAGCCCGGGGGTAAAACTACTTCACCGATTTGAGTTGGAGTTTCCGCGTCCCCTAAGGCAGGTTTTAGGCTGCTTAAACACATCCACAATTCCCTGTGGGTTAGTAACTAGGTTACCATCACAATTTCAAAGAGTGCCTGAGTCCCTTCCTGGGAACCCTCTTCCAGGCTTTTGGTTTTTTTTTAATAAACAGCTCGTATTTCATGTTTATCCCTAGACTCTTCGATGTTTTTGAGCTGGGAAGCCCCGAGAGACCGTTTTTTCAAGCGCAGAAGTTTTTCTCCTCCCTTCATTTAGCCCTATATTCCTCCCGCGCTGCCCTAGTTTTCCGTTGCAGTGTTTTTCTGAAAGACTCAATATTAGTTAAATGTTCTAAAGTCAAATCTGACAGAGACCACTAAAAAATTGGGTCACACAGAAAACTTATATTTTGACTAGGATAACAGAAGGCTTCTGCTTCTGCATAACTGTCCCCACATGCTAAAACGGCAACCACAATTATTTCTGACAAAGTATTTGTCTTCTTTTTGTTTAAATTTTTTTATTTTAGTTATTATTTTTATTTTCTATTTTGAGCAGATCTTGAACATGGGTAAGGTTTTAACACCATGGCAATTTTTACTTTTAAACCGTTTCGTTTTCTAAAACAAAACCACTTAAGTTGAGTCGGCATGTCTGTTTAGCTTTTCATTATATTAGATCAGGTGGTTCCAAGGATTCTCTTTTTCTTTAATTCAGCCGCTACTTTAGACAGGTTCGGGTTAATAGAGATGCTCCGTGCCTTTTGTGTTTGCAAAGACAACGGATGTTTATATGTACATAGTATACAGAAGTGGTAGAGCGGAATAAAAGCCATGTTCATTGCAAAACCGGAAAAGTTTCCGAAATCACAGCAAAAGATAAGATCCGATTTGTCGCAGAAACAATAGGTACCACAAATCTAACAGATATCGAACTGCGTCAATTACCTTGGCATCACATTAGACAGGAAACTTAATTGAAAGCAAAATTCAATAGGGCACGTTCAAAAAGGAGCAGTATGCATATAAGAATGGCTTTGGGAGAGTTTAAGAGCTGCTCGTACGCCGCTTTTATAAGACCGAATATTAGCTTGGCAGTCAGCGTGCGTAGAGACAGATATGTGTAACAGTTTTAACTGTTGAGATACTCACAGTATTCAAACTCACACAGCATTGAAGAGGAATTTACATAGTACATTATTTCAATCTTTGATTTTATCATCAATGAGAACTGAGATTCCGAACAGACAACAACGGGAATCGAAACTAATTCTAAGCAGTTTCAACACTAAAGAAATCTGCATCGATGGGTTTAAAACTAGGTCTCCTCCAGAATCAGCCCCAGATACTGGTACTGTTTTCCCAACAAATAGACGATTTCCACGATAAACATTGAAAATGACAATCTTAGAGACCAGTGAGACATGCTAGAGATGGAAAAATCCAAGCACCTACTGAAATATAAGTAAGTATAAGTAAGGATATCTTCTTTGAGCCTTCTACAACAAATAACTGATATAACAGAAACTTTCTATAATTTTTTTTGTGTTCAAACAAAAATGTAAAAAATGCATTGCCTTCGGAAACGATTACTATTTCCCATCTCTCTGGTAATTTTCGAATGTTTTCTCTAAAAAATCAGTCCTTTCTGGCATCAATACAATTGAGCCATTCTTCGATTTCTTCCAAGCATCCGAACCGGTGATCCCTCCCCCCAAATCGTTTTGCATCCGTCGAAAAATCGAGTAGACAGAAGGAATAAAATCTGGAGAATACAGCGAATAGGGTAGGGTCTCCCATTTTAGAGTTTTCAGCTGAATTTTTGTTCACTATAGCGACCTGGGACCGAGCATTGTCGTAGTGCAAAAGTTAATGGTTTTCAAAAAGTAGTTCCTCGGTGATAAATCGATTTAAACATCTCTTGGTTTGAACTCGTAACCAAACGGAATTGTTTCCTCACTTTCAACCATTCTGCGAGTGAACCTAGCGTTTGGCAGGGATCTTCATGAAGAAACAGAAACACAATAGAATGGCTATCGTTAATGTGATTGAAATCAACGTTTATAAAAAATGTAATCGACCTTGACTATAAGCCTTCATTAGAGGCATTTTGGTTCTATGAAGCTCAAGTTTGCTATTTCATGTTAATTTACAAAATTGTTCGGGTTTATCAGATTTATTCACCACTTAACATTTACAAAGTTGTTAAACTCACGTGTCTTAACAGCTGACCATAATTTTTACACACGTTTAATAACAAAGATCGTGCCCCTTCTCTGCCCCTTTAATTACATGAAGCTTTCGTTTATCTCAATAAGAAAGCCGAACTACGTTTTAGAAATTAGAAAGCTACTCAACTGGAAATTTTCCTGAATTATATTTATCTTACACTCATATGCTGAAGAGGGAATTTCCTAAACTATATTCACGCACACATGCGTTTGTACGTACGTGAGTTTAGACTTGCGAGTGATTTCCTGCGGCAAAAATGCCCAAATATTTATTCAGTTGACAAATTAATCGGGCCTATCAAAGTTAGCTTTCAACTCTTCTGCATGCCGTCAAAAGCGACATTAATATCAGCAAACGCTGTCACATGTTTTATGGACTGGTTGACACTTTGGCTGTTAGACGCAGTGCCATCATAATAATCATCCCATCCCATCATCAAACACCATCATCACGCCCGTCTTCATCACATCACGATCACATGTGCTGAGGATGTCGCTGCCTGTCATCAGCTGGAGGCAGCAGCCCTCCAGCTTCGTTCTTAGCTCCCCATAAATAAGCAATCCACCTAGCAGAATACATAAACAATCTGTGTGCGGTATAGAGCGGCATAGTGTCGGATATTTCCACGGTTAGGGGTGGCGGGGCCACGGCCACATAAAACACTGTACACACACTCGAAATAGCTACAAATGTCAAAACACTCGGTGTTGTGTTGTAAATCAAAAACAAAAAAAAAACGAAATGCGATTGTGTCAGATTTTTATTTATTTATTGCCTGCCGTTTATTTTATGGCAGTTCGCCCGTGTTCCTCACCGCCCACCCCTGCTTGACCTCTTCAATTTCACTTGCTTTATTATTTTCTTTCCTCCGTTCTTTTTTCCGAGTTCTATTTTTTCGTATTCTTCTAGTTTATTACAATTTTACTTCAGTTTATCAGAATTCTGATGAGTTGGTAGCGACGGCGGAGATCGGAGATGTGTCGACCACGTTGTGTGGTTTTAATGACGACGACAACTACTTGAAATGAATTACTGCCTAATAATTTGTTTGTTAATTTCGCAGAGCAGCTTTAGAGCCGCGGAGACTGAAATGCTAAGTGTGACGAAGCTGTTGATGGCAATTAATTTTGAATAAAATATTTTTTTTTTTATAAAAATACACTCGCTAAAGAATTCAGTGAAGGAGGTGAAATGTGTCGCTTCGTAAACTATGCAAAGAGATAAAGAAAGTTGGCCATGAACGCGAGCCATTATTATAAAACCGCATTTTAGAAATTTATTTATTATGAGACTTAATTAGCACAGGCGCCAGTTCGTTTAATTGTTGGACTGTGTGGGTGAAAGTCCATAAATGACCCAGATAATTTATTGTAAGCAGATGACGATCGGAATCTACTGGTGACTATAAAAACTGGACATTGTAGGCATGTGTCTATGGGCGAGAGATAACGATGAGATGAAGTAATTTTGTGACGGCGTGCTTATATGATATGAAATATAAGCCTCCCTAGATACATATGTAAAAAAGAAGGCGCATGTCTCTGTGAAAGCAGCATTAAAGATGCAACGAGCGTTTTGATAATTTCAATAAAGAGCGCTTATAGCGCTAGCTGATGACTTACTTGTTTGAGGAACTTTAGGTACCCTCATTGAAATTTTGTTTTTCCAAATTTTTAAGCATGGCTAAAGCTAAATATATAAAAGCTATTAGATCTCAAATCCTTTTACAGTCCCTATACATATAATTTGACGCAATGCACAGTCAGCGTCAAAAGTGAGTGTATAGCAATCCTACATTTTGTGCAAAATCTCAATCATAGCTATATTGTTTAGGGTGTCGAGTTTTGTATATCTACAATATATTCCTGGGTTTTTATGAAATTAGAAAAACATATTTGTTGAAGAATGATGAATGAAAAATGTTTTCGTTCTTTTTTTCAATATTTTGTTGTGCCATTCTGCTACATACTACCAATGCAAGATTGGACTGTTTTTGTAGGTGCTAATTCCACACCTGTACGCGGCGTGAACCTAGTCAAGCGTCTACGGATGCAACGCTTAAGGTGGCTAGGCCATGTAGAGCGGATGGATAGCACTGCTCCGGCTTGAAGAGTCTTCGAATCCGAACCACAGGGACAACGCAACAGAGGACGTCCTAGACTGAGATGGCGCACACAAGTGGAAAAGGACCTCAACCAGCTTGAAGTGCGCAACTGGAATCAGCTGGCAAGAGATCGTGCTAGCTGGAGAGGTATGTTGGTTAAGGCCCAGGTCCACATGACTGTAGCGCCATCCGAAGAAGAAGAAGAATTCCACATGTGAATTGTTTTCTCTCTGAGGCTAATCCTTATGGTAAATACATTTTCTTTATCAGCTTCCACAAGTGTTTATTTAAGCGCGATATTACAAGGATTCTCTGTATTGGTTTTGTCACATTATCCCGTTAACACGTTCGGACTTTCTGTCCCCTTGCCACTAATGACTGACAACTTGGGTGTTTCAGAGTCTGATTAACGTCGACGGGGTGAAACTTTTCTCCACGGCAGTTTCAACGAACGATTTTGGCTATGCTCTCCATAATTTGTGCTGTGCTCTGATTACTGCAGCATACCTGTCAAAACTACAAACAAAACAGACTAAGCGTAATTTATTTTTTTATTGTTAATTTTTTCTAATTCCTTAAATCTAAAATTAAAACTGCTTAAACTAGTTACAAATTTTGTAATAATTGTTAAAACTACCTTTTCTACTAGCCCTATGCGAGCGCTCTAAGTTAATCTAAATATTTATTGCTAGTACCTTTCGGCGTTGTCTAGGCTTAGCGTTATATTCAGTGTCGAATTACCAGCATTTAGAGGTTCACGTCCTTATCTCGCAACTGTTTTGCCCAATTCAGACTCTTTGCTTTAAATGCAGCTTTTTACTTTGGCTTCCGGCGGGCTTGTGGACCTTAAAGCGCAAATCCTTTAGTTTCCTGCCTGCGGTTCATTCAGAAGCTTTAATATTAGGTTCTTCCAATTAATAGCTTAACACTAGACTCACAAACGCCGTTTTAACAGGTTCTCTGAGAATAATTTGCTGACAAGCGCGTAACTGAATTGACTTTAGATCTACATACGTGCGTATTTTCACTTCTAGTTTTCCGGAGTCTTTCTAAAGATTTTTTTTTAAGTGAATTTGCGCGAGAAATATTTTATTTTTTTCAGTTTTGTTTTATATTTTCCACTGAAGTTTCGCTTTTTAAAACATATGTATTTTATTTATATATCTTAGATACCGTTTAAAACGAAATAAATATTTTTATTATGGTGTACACATAAGTTGAGAATGTACTTTTTTCTGACTAACAAACAGGCACTTCAAATGTGTTCCATATTCGTGACATGTCTAACGCTCGCCGAATAAACGAGTTCTGTATATATGTACATATTTATGTGTTCACCATAGACATAACAAATGTCCAAGCGAATTTTGTATTTGTTGTATTTGTTTTGGTACGACATATTTGCCGTTGCATATACTCGTATTACAATTCAGAACTTGACTTGATTCAATTGTCCCAAACTACTACTATTATTAAGTTCTACCACGTAAGTAACAAAACAAATTTAGGATCTGATTTTCGAATTCAAAGGTCATGTGTGATAAAGGGATAACGTCGATAATGAGTGTTGTCACCGTCACCTTAATTTTAAATATAAATACAAATTTTGTATGTTCAAAGGAATCCCTTAATTATAGAAGTAACAGTGGCTCCAACGAATAATCGGACAGAGGTTCTCATTACTTTTCAAGCAATACAATTAATAAAATAAGTTGAAGGGGATATACTTTCATATATTTATTCTTTGATACATCTTCTTTATTAACAAAAACGAACACTTTAAGAAAAACTGAACAAAGTGGTTAAAACATGAAAAGAGAAACAAAACCCACTTTTTACTGTGCGACAAATAATCGAACAGAGGACGTAAAATACTTAAATATTCGAAGTTAGTACTAAGTGGCATAGCCTTTGGCTTGCAAAACTGTCTGCAATCGTGTTGGCATGGTATCTACCTACTTTTTGTACGTTTCGGGCTTAATAGAAGCCAAGCCTTTACCAAACCGTCTTTACTAAGCCGTCTTTACTAAACCGTCGTTTAACTCTGCCAACGAGTTGAACTTTGTTTCATACACTCGCCTACCAAGTTCTTCCCAAAGATGCTCAATAACATTGAAGTCTGAACTCTGTTCAGGTGTCTGTAACAATTTGGCACAGTTGTGGATCAACCAGAGTTTTGCTACTTCCGAAGTGTGTTTGGGATCATTATCCTGTTTTAACCGCTATGTTGAGTTTTTCTTAACGTGTTTATTTTTGTTAATAAAGAATACATCTTCAAAGAATAAAAAAAAGTATAGCCCCTTCAACTTATTTTATTAATTGTATTGCTTGAAAAGTAATCAGAACCTTTGCCCTATTATTTGTTGGAGCCACTGTACATTTAAAAAATAAATCATACACGAATTGCAAGAAACTATATCATCTTATAGAGACAGAATGAAATTTTTGGCGAAAGCGACCAATCGCTTTAAATTAGAAATCATAACGAGTAAACCAGCAGCAAAAAGCAACTGTAATTAATTCTGGGAGAACCTTGTGAATTTTTAGGATCGCAACTTCTTCACATTCATACAACTACATTCTCCACTTTAAAGTCAATCCATCAAACAATAGCTTCGATTTTATGTACTGTCAGTGAAATAAGATTATTCATTCATAAGAAAAAGTCAGTGGCACATATTTTCTTCTTCTTCTTCCTGTGGCGCTATATTCCGGGTTGGACCTTGGCCTCAACCAACATGCCTCTCCAACCAGCACGATTTTTCGCCAGCTGCCACCAGTTGCGCACTCCAAGTTGGTTGAGATTATTCTCCACTTTTGTGCGCCACCTTAGCCTGGGCTCTGTTGGATTGTCCCAATGGCTCAGATTCGAAGACTGGCCGAGGCAGTGGTGTCCCATCTTAAGTCATCTTTGAAGTTATATCCGAAGACGTTTGACTAGGCGCATGTTGCTATACAGCACATAGAGTTCGTCGTTAAATCTTCTCCTCCAGATGCCATCAACGCAAACAGGACCAAAAATCGCACGCAAACCGTTTCTCTCGAAGAGACTAAAGGGCTCCGCTTTTAGTAGCGTCCAGGTTTCCGCGCCATAGAGTAGGACTGGGATGATCAAGGTGTTATATGAAGCAAGCTAGTCCTTCGAGAGAAGACTATTACTTAGTTGCCTCTTGAGCCCAAAGAAACAGCGATTGGCAAGAGTGATTCTGCGTTTGATATCGGTAGTGGTGTTGTTGTCCCAATTAACCACAGAGCAGAGGTAAACGAAGTCCTTGGCTACCTCGAAGTTTCTGCTGCGGTACACTCAGTCCCTCCTTGATGACAGAATTTACTTCTTGACGGAGCAGCAAGAAATCTTCATCGTCATCCTACATAATCTTCCCTAAAACCTTTTTTGACATTGAAGGATGCGTTCGTTCCCGACCTTGACGGAGCAGCACGAGATCTCAATCGTCATCCTACACAATCTGACGAGTTTGGTAGGAATGCCAAAACTAGACATGGCACTGTATACATAGCTCGTCTCTATGCACACTATCATATGCGGCCTTAAAATCGGCGAATAGATGGTGAGTGTCAATTTGCACTTCTTGGGCCTTTTCCAGGATCTGCCGTAGTGTAAAGGTTTGGTCGGCCTGAAACGGCGTTCACACAATACGGTAGAGAGGATCTTGTACACAATGTTAAGGAAACTTATCCCTCGATAGTTGGCGCAGTCGTTGGGGTTGGTCTGAGATTCCATTGCATGTGCACAATCAGGTCATTTCCAGCTGCTTTAAACAGTTTTGCGGACAGTCCATCCGCTTCAGCAGCATGGTTCGACTTCAGTCTCGATGTTGCTATCTTGATGTCGTCTAAGTCGGGGGGACGGAATTCTTGCCTATCATCGTCCAAATTGAGAGGAACATTCTGCGTAACAGCGGGTTTTGGGCCGCCATCGCCGTTAAAATGATCTTTCCAGATTCTCTACTACTAGCTACTACAGCAACGCTTCCACTCTCTTAAAATTTCTTCACAATTTTACCGATTGCTCGTATAGTCGGTCGATTATAATGACTATAATCATTGCATGGTGCTCGAAATGTGGTTTCGTTTGGCCACATTTGTAGTAAGTTTTAATAATTTTTACGCGTTGTTCTACGACAAGCTAATATTGTGTGAATTTAATTGACAGCTGAGTTGACAGCTGAATTTAAAACCATGAAATGAATGACTTACTTAAGTAGTGATACAGCGTCAACAGATGGCTGTTAAAATAATTAAAATATTTCTTCATTTTATTTCAGAATTCTAGACGCCAAAAATTTGCCCTCTAGCTTATTTCTTATATTCTTCATTCTCAATTTCATACAAACAGTTCAACTATCTCTTTCATAAACTATATGTAAGAATATGAAAGCCAACCCTGTCTGCATTATATAATATTTGTATGCACACAAAAACTCCCCAGCCACATGAAAATGTCAATAACTTTCTTATATTATATTTGTTTTCATGCACAAGCTTCCCCCAGATAAAACACAAATCTGAGATGCAAGGAATTTATTTAACATATAG
This sequence comes from Eristalinus sepulchralis, assembly GCA_944738645.1. Lineage (NCBI taxonomy): Eukaryota > Metazoa > Arthropoda > Insecta > Diptera > Syrphidae > Eristalinus > Eristalinus sepulchralis. The sequence goes on from OX122886.1 coordinate 15,363,616, forward strand.
ATTTTTAGTCAACAAATTTGTTTGTCATCCTATCTATTATGTTAAACAACCAACAAAATCTAAAAAAATTCATATGCTTGAGACCCAGCCCAGCCCTTCAGACGTAACCAAACCCATTACCATTCAACGTATCACGCAGATGTCAACCAAAGCGGTTGGTGGCGCCGAAGACCGCCGCCGTGCGTCTCTCGGGCGGCCCATTACGATATCAGTGAATGGTATCAGTTTCCTGAAGGGCCATTACCAAATCGTAATTAATAGAGCGGATGGCCCACTTTAAAGGCGAACCACTGTCACAAGCACTAAATAAAATTTATTTCCTCCAACCCAAGATTCCATATTTTTCTAAGCCGCACAATGGTAACCAAACGACAATAACGAGGCGAGAAAAAAAGTAATAAAATGTATATTAAGCTCAATTTACTCTCGAAAAAATTAGGCTCTAGCAGGCCCGTCAGTGGATCCATGACATAGATCGTAAAAAACTGTTCCTGCTAGGAAACCATAAATTTTCAAAATGTCCGCGATAATAATTGGATACTTAATAAAATTTATTATTTTCCACAATTGACCATTCGCGCAGGGTAGTAGCAAGAGCGGCAGCAGCAGGACAGGATGGCAGTCTCGGAGCCGAAAGGTGGTGGTCTACCACAGCTACAAATCAATTCCGGTGTTGTTTGATAAGTTTGTTATTTTGCGACGATTTATGGCGCACTAGGTGCTCTTTCTGTGTTTCGAGAGCAAAAGGGGCAAAGCTTTTGCGGGCTCGCGGCAAAGGTCCAGGGTTATAAATTCACCGTTATTCGACTCCGCTGCCGGCACTGACGACCGGTGCACCTAGTTTTGGCCGAACTATGTTTTGACCATTGGCGGGGTACGAATGTTTTCCTTTTTTTCGGCTACTGTTCGACACACGAGACGGCTACGACGACGTGGTACTCGTTGAGCTGTCGCATGTGGCCGCGGCTTGCCGTGGGTAGGACTGAGGTAGTAAAAATTCCCAAGTCGACTGTTAACGCGGCGTGGAATGATAAATTTCTTTAAAAATGAAAACAAAAAATTGTTCACCATGTATCTGCAGTACCTACTTGGAGCAACTTTATTTATGGCTTGACAGTTGGTTAATGTCTTTTTCTACAAGCATTGTTTTGACATACGTACATACTCGTACAAACGTGTACGAATTGCTTTCCGAAGCGAATGCGTCTGCGGGCGTTTGCGTGTACATATGAATAATTTTTACGATGAGTAATTTAATTTTGATGAAAACAAAGAACTGTTTCAAACGAAAGTTGATGTCGGCGAAACGTGCGTATAATAGTCAGGTGTGAATTTAATGAGAGTTGGTGGATTAGCGACGTTGCTTCAAGTGCAAAGTCTTGTAAGTAATTCATATCAATTCTATATGTTACAATATGTATAACATGGATTTCTTTTTCTGAATTTCTTAGAGCGATTGCTGTTGAAATGGAGTTACAAATTTGATGTTAATTACCGAGTTCAGGTAAGGCTATACTTTGATGAGATAGATTGTACACGTCAACATACTTAAATCAAGAACTACTTTGAGATATGAAAACGAAACGAAAACGAAAACGAGACAATCGGGGGCTATATATTTTCATTATCTTACAACAGTCGAAAACTGGAATTGGAATCATCGATTGAAATATCCTTGTTCGGGCAGAAACAAATTTCATGTTATACCAATGACTCTGATTTAAATTAACTTTCCACTCGCTCTACATGCATTTGACATCCAAAGCATTAAAATTTTTGTTAAACCTGAATATAACATTTTTCTCGATAAGACCAAAAGTTTACCCGTTTTCAAAGGAGGTCATGTAGGACTGAAATAGTCAAAGCATTACACAAAACCAACTATATATTTAGAGACAGTCAATTGCGTATTGCGTCCAAGGAAACAGCGATCGCCAGGTATAATTTTGATTTCGATACTGATGTTCTCAAAAACAAGCGACACAGGCCGAAATCATAAAATGACCGAAATCCCGAAAGGCCAAAACTCCGATGGCCCAAACTACCAAAGAGCCGAAGTACTTACACGACCAAACTTCACAGTTTTGTGAATGACTGAAAAACGCCCACACACCATGTGCTATGTGATGATCGCTAAAACGTTTGTAAAGGGTGTCCCAACAAGAACGCAAGATTTAAATATGGCGCCATTCGAATTGTCATTATTTGGCATTTGAGCAATTATTATTGTTTGTTAGTAGAAGGCATAAGGTTAATAAAAATGGAGCGCTACACGATTGAACAACGTATTCTCATTGTCAAATTGTTTTACCAAAATGGTGAAAGTGTTCCGTTTGCAAATTACGATCAATTTGGGGTCACAATTATGCTCCAAAAGAGTCAACTGAAAAGCGATTAATGCAAAAATTTGCTGAAAATGGGTCTGCAACTGATGTAAAGTCTTCGACCACGTCGATCGACCGAAAATATCGCAGCAGTACGTGATGCTGTCGCTCAAACTCCATCCAAATCTACTATACAGCGAATTTTGACGAAAGATTTGCATTTTCATGCATACAAAGTTCAATTGACTCAGGAACTGAAGCTAGGTGACCATGCACATGTTCGTTAATTGGGTATTGGAGAGACAACATAAAAAAGCTGATTTTGCCGATAAAATCATCTTTAGTGACGAGGCCCATTTCCGTCTTGATGGCTTCGTCAATAGGCAGAATTGTCGCATTTGGGGCGTGGAAAATCCTCGAGTGATTCACGAAAAGCAAATGCATTCTCAACATGTCACTGTGTGGTGTGGATTTTGGGCTGGAGGAATCATTGGACTTTTTTTTATGAAAATGAGTCAGGTCAAACGCAAACAGTCAATGGTGTTCGCGTAGGTGCCAGCAAAGCCGCGGCGGCCATCTGGCTGATGTGTTATTCCACACATAACCTCATCCTGTCTGGTTTTATTTAAAATTTAATTCTTGCGTTCTTGTTGGGACACCCTTTATATTGGGAAACAATTTTTCAGTCTGCAGTTTTACAAAGCATTCACAGGAGAGTTATGAGTGCTTCCTTTATAACGTTAGGAATCCTAGACAAATATAGAAAAGGTGTTTGAAAAAGAGTTCTTTAACTAATCTTGTGGCCTTTCTTAATGAGCAAGCGGCAATAAGATTCCAATCTTCGGATATGCTTTCTCGATCATAACTTACAGATGAGCTAGTTCATGTATCCAACCATAACCATGCCTGCTTTAAACAGTTCCACGAATAGTCCGCTGCTTCAGCATCTGTTCCAATTCAGTCTCGATATTGCTTGTACATCTGACCTCAGTGGTGCCGTAATGTAAGGCCGTGTTCATGTAGCATAAATCTCTTTTACAAATTAATTAAAACCATAACCCAAGATAGGACTTTTATTCATTATCAAATGAGGACTTAATGTACCACTTTTATTGAAGAAAGCCTACAATTCAAACTTTAATGTCAACTTGGTTGCCATTAGATTTGCCCTCGAAGGCACGAATAAGTCTACATCAAACGCAAAGCATAGCGAGGCTGTGTACTTATATATATCAAATATTTCTATGTATTACTTTTTATATTAGCGACTGAAGCAACCAAACTCCGTCATTTATTTCGGTTCATCTAAGATGTGTATGGCCTATGGAAAAGAACACGTTCCTTTTTTCTTTTTTCTTTATTCAAACTGGCGAGTTACACAAAGTAGAAGACTGAACTGACCATTTCAACTCTTAGCAGTTCATACTATGTAGACATAATAACATAGGAGGCACTTGTTGTCGGTCACCTTCCTTTGACCATGATCCACTTTGTTCCGTTTCAGCAGCGTTTCACTGATGTATATTTCGTCAATTAAATTTTTTTTGCGATAGTCCATATGACACCCAAACATCGAGCATCTTTGAACAACCTTGAGTTTGAGATAATTCTAGACTGTCATAGTAACGGCGAGATCAATCCAAACATCTATCAAATTGCTTTGTGATTTTTGTTCAGTATCGTTTGGCAAGTCATCATGGAAAGACTTACACCACCACAGCGTCTCTAAATTCTATAGCTGTATTGTGGAAGCTCATTGTGAAATGTTTTTATGTATGCTTCGAGGAACTTACAGCGTTTATAATCGACGTTCTTAAATTATTATTGCCGTCGTCGCAGTTTAGGCCACATTCAGCATGTAGTGAAGAGTCTATAGCACCTGTAGCTGAGAGTGTACGCGAAGACCGTGACGAATCTATTCGTCGTTGTTCTCAGTAACTTAGATTGGTGTATTGGACAACATGGCGCATTTTTTTAAATTTTGGCATATAAGCGTGCAAGTGACGTTTTTTTCGTAATATTTTCAGTGAATGAGCCCTGATTCATCGTAATATTTTATTTATTGATGACGTTAATTTCTGGCTCTATGGGGAGGTTTTAAACAAAACCAAAAGCATACCATGACCTGCCATTGCGTTCATTGGCTTCTTCAGTATGGTATGGCTTATGGGATGGTGCAATCATTGACCCCTACTTTTTTTTCAAAAATGACACCCAGAGGATGACAACGTGGTGCTCTGGTTTCAACAAGATGACGCAACGTGCCGTACAGGGCGACGCGAGAAATATTAGAGTTATTTCTCAATCTTTGTGTGTCAGATCACAAAGGCCTTTCATAATGAGCTTGTCAATGTAATCCTTGCAAGAAAAGAGACTGTGTCCACGTATCTTTAGCTAAAAAGCAACAAAATTAAAGAATATATACTTTGGGGCAAACTTCCGCAGACCGATTTGACTAAAATAAAGTTCCGTCATCTCAAAAATTGGCAACATATACTAATTTCCGCAGCTTTTTACAGACAATTAGTTGCCAACAACTCGAAAGAGGGTAGTGCCGTGAAAAACGCGAATTTTTCAGACAAGGAACCGAATCTAGGAAATTCTGTGTGTCAGTCGACGCACGCCACTGCGCAATGGAAACATTAGATTTACAAAATCTATTATTTACAACAATTGATAAGTGAGTTTGTCACAAATTCTGTTCATGGTCACGTTTTTTTCAAAAATTCTAATGTAAAGTTTCCGTGAACTACTATGTAGTCCACCAAGGCCAACTTTTTAAGCTGCATTCTTCCAAATGCACACAAAGCCATAATTAGCATTAAATTCCTTTCATTCCAACGAAAAAAAGTTTCATTCCATCGATAAAAGAATATCTCCCCGGTCAAGATGTCATCATCGTCAAACTGATGACTTAAGTGATAGCACGGCGCGAACCAACAATAATTGGGTAATTTGATCTTCCACGACTTCCACATCGACTCACTGTGTCCGAATGGCAGCGAGAGGGAAACATAATGATAGTTAATTTCTATTCGCCTCTTTGTTAATTCAGAGTTCGACAAATGACTAATGGCGGGCTGACGACAGTCTGACGATGATAATTTTAAGGGGTGCCCGTTTCTCGTCTCCCCTTCTTAGACCTGCTGCTGTGCATCCAATCTACTCACAAAAAAAGAAGAAGCAGTTTTTAAATGAGAATATATGGCGACGCTGACCGCCGACTATGACGCTAATAAATATTATTAAGTACCATTGTTGGGATCACACATTTTTTTTTTCCTTTTTTCCATCTACTTTCCGTGTTGACTTGTCTTCCTGTGTCTGCCGCACCATCGATGTCGCTTAATTTCTCAACGTTGGCAGTCGCCGTCAATAACGAGCTACTGCTTGGCCCCTGAAGTGATAAGACGCGGCCATTCGATAGAATTTAAACAAAAAACCAATCCCCTTAATGACAGACTTTTTAATCGTAATTTATATTCTTTTATTTCTTCATTAAATTTTGTTTATAACACGAATTAACATATTAATTTGTCCCATGTACCCACAAGGCAATGTGGGCCAGAAGAGGACAGCTACCGCAGGCTGGGTCCCAACGGCAGACAAGGGGTGCACAGCTACAGCAGCCGCAGCAAGATCGCTAGAAACAACACAAAATGTCAAATTTATGGTACGCGCTCGTTAAGATTTCCGATTTGTTTAACTTTTCTAATTTTATTTTGAGTTTTCGTCGGCGGAGAGACGAAGTCACATAAAGTTGATAATATATTGAGGGACTTCGGTAGCGATAATCGGAATCGATTCAATTATTTTGACAAACAGCGGCTTGCGAAGTTCGCCAGCGTCGCCACAGAGCGACTGTCAGCGTTTTGTCGAGATCCATCGGCCAGATAGGTGGTTTTCAGGCCAATAAAGTATTTGAATACTGTATTAGCATAGTGAGCAATAACAATTAAACGAGATATTTATGGGAAATACGAATCAATGTCATGTCGTTGTCGATTCGCGTCAATTTGAAGAGCTTCGCGTTCTGAATATGTATCGATGGGGTATAATTTATTCAACAGGAATGGTGACATTGATAGAAGTTAAGATGGAAAATATACATTTTTTTGCTTTCGTATATTTTATTGGAATAGCTGCGAAACGGCGAACCTTGATTTGGTGCTTCAGAAATATGCTGTGTGGTTATTTTAAGTTTTATCATCTGATGCCAGGCACGTGTCGTTGGTGTGATCGATGCTTTGCTGGACTGAATGAAAATGTAAGAATGGGAGTTTTGTCCATATTACTTTTATTGAGGAAGTAGCGCGTTGCATGTTTGTGGCGGAGTATGTTAAATGGTGTCGAACACGTTGGAATTTGTAGAAAATTCAAAAGAATTTGAAATGGCTTTGTGTTCAGGAAATCAGGGTATACTCTAGATTGTGTATGGAGCACATCACAAGAAACCGAACGGTAAGGTTTCAATGCAAATTGAGAGAGACCTTAAGCAAGTTGTTCTTTCAGGAAGTAAGCATCCGTCAGAAAATAAACATACTCAATTATATTGAAAATTGCAAACGCATTGCTGCCAACGAATGCCGCTAATATGCCAAAAATGCCCCGACAATACTGTGGCGCCACACGGTTTTATTCGTATTCTAGAGATGCACACGTGCCTGCTCTTCTAGCAAAATTTTATTTGCACACATAAACTGACGATTTCTAGACATTTTTCTTTAGATTTTTTATATCCATATGCGTATGTTTGTTCGAATAGATGTGCATTTTACGAGTATTTGAGTCGTATGCTCAGTTTTTGTATTCCAGCATCAACTAGCAGCACGTGTTAAGTGAATAAATTTACCAAGAGCAATTTAAAAGAACACAGATCATTTACTATTTCTTGGATGGAGTGAAATTACAACTTAATATGACAATTGTTAAAGTGTTCATATAGGTTTGATGGATTCTTGACAGCTGTACATAGATTTTGTTTTAGCCTAAGTTGTTGTTTGAGACACTATTTTTGTAGGCGTTCTTATTATATTTTAGTCACCCCTTTTATTTTGAAGGTTGAAAAATGCTTAATTCGTACAATTCAACTAGAGGTGTATATAGACGTGATCAGATCTGCTTACAGTGTTACGACTAACGATCGAGATTTAAAACATGATTACCTATAGAGAAGAGGTGTGGATTATTTTTAGTTAGGAAAATTCAGACATTATTCACTTAATTGGAGGAGGTGCTGTGCTGTGTTTGGGTCCTGAGTCCTGAGCTCAGACGCTGCTTTCTCGATTCGAATAAAATTAAAATTAAAATAATTCACCTTAATTCACTTCTCTATTACGGAAAATGTCGATGAAACTATCACAGCCGAAAAGTGGCACACGATGCCGGGGCCAATAATCAAAAGCCTACGATTTTATGAAATCAAATTAAATGAAATAAATTTAATTAAACTAAATTTATGCAAATTAATTTAAATTAAATTAAATGAATAAATGGAAAAAAGAGTGATGGAAAGATAGATTAAATAAAATATAAAGAGAACCGAAAAGTTGCTGCAAAATTTTCAAAAATGTATAAAATTTAAATGAAGTGTCAAAATGTTTGCTTTCAATATAGCGCGGCTGTTTTTCAAGTCTAGGTTTGAGTTCCAAACTGAAATCTCATTCAGTTTGCATAGCACAACTTCTCTCGAGTTGTACCGAACTTTCGAGGCAGAAGAAATCCCAAAAAAAATGTCTGGTGTTCCACATTCAACTGCAAGCTCTTTTAATTCATAAAAAAACAATAGGATGAACATCAAGAGTAGTTGTTGGAGAAAATTTAATTCTTCTTCCTTTGACCTGTGTTTATTTTGTGCAAATTTTCTAACTTTTTTTAGAGCAGAGTGATTCAGGTTTTACACTAATCCAGTTTAGTCTTTTAAAAATGGACTGTATAAAGTAGTTGATTGAGTCAAAAAGAGCAGTGGTTAACTATAGTAACGCTTTGCTTGACTTCGTGACTAATGTTGTTGACCTGTATATTTAGTTAATTCGCAACTTTTGTTCCCCATAGTGACAAACACTCCAAGACGTCGCGCATGGGAATTATTGCATCAGAATATTCTTTGATCTTCCATTGGGTTTTCCAGAGCTCATTCAGTGGTATACATACATCAATTTAATTCTTGTAAAGGTTGAACTTGCAAAAAATACGTCAAGGTGATGAATATGCTTAGCCAAGCTGCTGAGAACGACGGCGAATTGATTCGTCAAGGTTTTTTCGTACACCGGTCGAGTAACAGCAACTAATGTAATCCGGAACTCGAATTTGCAAATGGTATTGACAATAATGGTTTTAGTGGTTCAATTATGCACACCGTGAGATCCTTAAGTTGCACAAAAAACATTTCTCACAGACGACTGACACTTCACAATACTGTTACTGATCAATTTTCAGGAGAAGATCTTCCTTACTTTACTGAGCAAAAGTAAAAACATCAGTCGTCTTGTGTGATTAAAAAAGCCCATTGAAAATCAAACCTCACGACGAATCACCCTTTATATTAATCGACAGATTATTCGAAAATAATTTCATATTCCTTACCTAGCGTTTTTGGGAGAAATTACTTTAAATTACCTTAAATTACCTGGCTGAAATTCTGTCTTTTGTTTATAAACTCAGAATAAATTTTTATAGTATAAAACAAAATTTCTAACCATTTTCAACCAAAACGGAAAAAAATGACTGAATTTACATTTGTTCTTCAGATTTTTGCCTATGGCATATTTTTACTGCTGTGGTCACCGTGCGGTAGTGCGCCGACTCATACGCCAAGAGACCAGATTCGAATCCCGGACGGAACACCTCGAATTTTTTTTCACCTCTTTCAAGTTACTGACAACACCCAAAGAGTATCAATTGTCTATGAAAAGCTTCTCAAATCTCGCCGTTGGAATCGGCAAAACACTGTAGGTCCCTTCTGCTTGTGAGAGAATAGTAACACAAACAACACAAGTTGTTGTTGTAGAAGCTAGGCCATCAATCCTTGTGGGCTATAGTGCTAGCGTGGGTCACGGGTCATATTTTTCCTGTACCTGAAAAATAGTGTAAGTACAATATGTAGTTAATAACTCATATATAGTTTTCTATCTTTTGTCAAGTGCTGGTAGTAACATCTTAAACAGCAGCATAATTACTATAACGGATGTGGTTTAAGCATAAAATTAAATAAAAATATTTAATAATATATTTAACTAAATGTCTCGATCTTGCCAAGAATAATAATAATACGTGCGATGCGAAGAACGTAGTGATATTTGCGGTCTTAAGCTCCATTCTACGAATTTGCACCGCCGCTGATCCTGAAAACGCTTTCGAATAATAAATAAATTTTTTGTCAGGCGACGAATTCTTAACCACTCAAATTGAATCTATTTTTCTATTTGCTACTCCTACTGAAGTTAAGAAGCAGTTTTCTTATATACATTAATAAATAGTATCACCATTTTGAAAAAAAAGGCAAAATTACATTTCTACAAATCCTACCCGTCCACAGCCTGTCAAACTTCACTGTGACGTGGGACGTCATTTTTATTTAACACTTACTTCTTCGACTTTTCACAACATCAATTACTCCGTAAACTGTGTCGTCAAAAATAGAGATGAACTCAACTTATTTGACACCAATCTTCTCTATCTGTCTAAATTAAAGTGAAGAGTTGACACTCTGTCAGTCTCTGCATCGCGGCTCACTAATTGCATCTGCACCACAGTGACTCAAGAGTCGAATTGTCTTTCGAAAAGAAAAACAAAAACAAAAAGCAAAAATACAAGACATCCAACATGATGTAATTTTCCGTCTGTCAATTGTTAACGGTGGCAACAACAGCTTCATGGCGACCCCTCTGAGTGCAAAGGAAGACATAAATTTCCTTTGAATGATCGGCCCCCTTTTCCACGCACGGCATGGTGTCAGGCCGGGAAGAGTGATCTCGTACTGTCAAAAATACCCGCACTAAGTGCCACATATTTATGTTGCACACTGCTGTTGTGTCATTTATGTTTCGTTTCCCCGCGCTACTGACAAATCGATGAAGAAACGCTCACTTTCTGGCAATGCAGAGGCGCGATGGCAGTGTAGTGCGTCGCCGCCGGTGCCTTGGCTATCCCCGCTGCTATGTATCCAATTCATACATAACTGTCATCATCAATCCCTATAATATATAACAAAATCGTTAATTAGCTGTGACATCAGCTGTTAGGCAGGAAAAAATAGTGATTCCTCAACATGGGGATGCTTCGTTTGGTACGGCTCAAGGAGAGTCATTTTCTTGTAATTTTTCACTGCGGTACCAGTCTTTCTGGTTGTGGTCCGTTGCACTTTACGCATTACACTGTAGCGATAATTAACAACCACGATGACAACACGACTCCGTGGCATGTGCAGGGGGAATATGCTTCTTTGAGAGGAGGTGTGTGTGTTTCTGTCTGACTGCGGGTGGTATCCCAAATGGTAATGAGTGTGTTGAGCGCAACGAGAAATTACCTCCTGGATGGATAGATGGTTTGGTGGGGTGGTTCTCAAGTGGACGGGATGAAATCGATTTATCCTTTCAATGTACTGTCAAATCAGGTTTTTTGACACCTTCAATGGAAATGTCAAAACTTTCTTGGCGCATAATGAATTGAGTTGTCGAAATGTTTACATTTCAAGTGGAAATGTTTGTATCGCATTCACGACTGACATCTGCATCAGATTTCCTGTAGCGGTGTCTTGGAAGTGACAGGGGACATCGGATGAAGAAAATATTTAACCTTTTCTTTGAAGTTTTTCATTTAAGTCACAGCAAAGTGCTTCATAAAGAGCTGGCAAATAAAAAGCGCATACAATTCCGTAAGATAGTAAAAGACAATATATTGATAAAATAATGAGCTAACAAATATTTCATACATTTACTGTGGTAAGCATGGAAACGGTTTGTTGCTTTTTTAAGGCTTCGTTTCTAAAGAAAGAATTTTTTATAATTCAGTGTGTCCAACCGTCATGTCTGTCATATACATGTATGAAGCGTTTCTCTTAAAATTTTGAGATACAATTCGATATCTTAAACGCATATAACTTAGCAATCACTGTGCAGACATTTACGAATGGTGCCTTATTCTTTGTCCTTCCAATAAAACCGTTAATTTATTTACTTATTTCTTCATCTCTAAAGAATCAGAAAAATAATTGTTTTATTGAAATAACGGTAAACATCAAGCAAAAACAAGGTGCAACTAATTGGAAGAATATTGGTGTAAAACACCCCCATTCGAGACAATCGCTAAAAAATAAAAATTACCAAAAGCGATGCAAAAAAATGCATGCCTTTAAATAGACTCTTCTTATGAAACGTTTGAAAACGGTTAAACGTACCCGGACCTCATTGTCTTACTGCACGAAAAGCGGCAATGGATACCAAGATCTACCGCAAAGAATGAATTGTGTTTATTAGGCTGCACTTGAAAGCAGGGAGATTAAAATGAATCAAATAGGACCACACGATAGGCTCTTTGAAGGACGTGAATTCGATCTAATTTATGTCACTTATTGTAAAACGTATTGGTGGTCTCATGGAAAGCGTCGGTTGAATCCATCAACAGATTATATATGGAACCGTGATACCGATATAATTGAAGCATAAACAAATCATAAAGTGTACTCCTGGGCCCGATGGGCCTCAGCTGTAATATAAAATAGGTGACAGAACTCAATTTAACGAGAAGGGGTGCATTTTTAAATAAATCCGCTAAAGATTGGAAGCTATACATTGCATTTAATTAACATAATATCGAATGTGCCACATGGGCCTTTTGGACCCATTTTTATTTCTTTATTTGTAAATGACGAACGCTACATATTTAATTATAAAGGTATAGAAACTCTAATATTCTTTATCTATTAAACAATGGCATTTTCTAATAAAATCAATAAAGCATCTTTGTGAAGCTGTTACTGGGAAATCAGGCTAAAAAACCTAAATATTTTTTCTTCTTTGCGCCCTTAAATTGTTTCCATTAACCAGAATGTGATAAAATATTATTTATAATGTGTCTGTATTTTTCAGTTTAATTTATCAGATCAAATTGTTTACTTTAGGATTATATACACAATGTTCCAATTTGAATAAGGGAATGAAATTCAAATATACAGCACTGTGCAAAATAATAGCACTATGTTCTACTTTGTCACTCTTTTGCTTTAAATTTAACTTTTTCCTACGGTCACAGCACATTATACTTACTGCAGAGTGGCCGCCTCAGTTTCAGGACTTGTTGTCAAGCTGTATATTTATCTGAGCGTCATATTCCACTCTGAGTAAGTAGCATGGTTTCTCTAATTATGCTGACATAAACTCCGACGATCATCATCGGTTTTATCCTCAAAATAGGACTAGTACCATAAGAGGAAGAGCATCCTCATACGTTAATTTGCTCCGCCGTGCTTTAATGTCTTGAAAGTACTTCTTCTTCTTCTTCTTGTGACGCTATAGTCCAGGGTGAACCTGGGCCTCAACCAACTTGCCTCTCCAGCCAACACGATCTTTCGCCAGCTGCCGCCAGTTGAACACTGCAAGTTGGTTGAGGTCCATCTCCATCTAGCCTAGGCCGTCCTCTGTTGCGTTGTCCCAATGGTTCATATTCGAAGACTTTTCGGGCAAGAGCAGTGGTGTCCATACGCTCTACATGGCCTAGCCATCTTAAGCGTTGTATCTCAAGACGCTTGATTATTCGCATGTCGCTGTACAGCCAATAGAGTTTGTCATTAAATCCTCTTCTCCAGAATCCATCAACGCAATCAGGATCAAAAATCGCACCCAAAACTTTTCTCTCGAAGAGACTAAGGGCTAAAAGCGGTTGAGGAAGCCCTTGGTCTTGATAATACACTCCAGTTAAAACTCACAAAATAAAACTATTTTGGATTCGTTTGTCCATAATATATTGTGCCATTTACCAGTTCAGGTTCGGATTTCTAGTTCAGGCGTTCTTTCGCAAATTTGGTCCGTTTTAGAAGATTGATTTTTGAGAGTAGTGATACTTTTCTGGGACTTCTGGCAGGTAAATTCTTCATTGCCAGCCTTCTTCTTATTATCAGGGATAAGTTTAAGTCCTCTTTTGTTTTCCTAGCGTTCAAAAACGGATTACGTTTGACTAATCTGACTATTTCTCAACATCGGCGGGGGTTAGTTCCTGTTATCTTCCTCTTTTTGCTTCTTTTTGAACGCATTTGCGATCATTTTATTTGAACACCCAACAACTTCACTTATAAGCTTTTAAATTTCTTACTTAGGCCCTTTTCTCGGAAGTACCATGCCCACCACGACTATGGTAACAACACTGCACTTTTGAAATATTATCTTTTAGTTACTGCAATATTTTTTTTTGAATCCAAAAAATGCAAAACACTGGTGTACACTTCGAAAACGCTCTTCAGAATGACATTTTTTTAAGGACAAAATGCATTTTTTATAATACTGATATACTAAAGATGTTATGCAATATATATGAGGCGCCTGCCAGACCACAGAAAAAAGTAATCTGCAATATACGCCATAATGTTCACGTCCGTATGTTACGGACATAGTCAAGTAGTGGCATTTTAGAATTTTTTACTGAGTTTAGTTCAAATTAGGATAGGTTAAGCTTTGGTTAAAATAAAGACATACTTCCAAGTTTTTGTACTGTAATTTTCTTGGAATAGTATTTAGCATTTTTTTATTGAATATATTATAACAAATTTATGATGCCCATAGGCACTTTGAAAGTAGGTATACATTAGCTAAGAGCACCTGTTTAGGGTCAGTAAGTCAGATTAAAGAACTATTGTTAAAATTAAGGAACCTAGTTTTAAGCATTTTAATAGAATTAAGACACCACTTTAAAAATTAATCTAATAAAAATACGAGAAGTAGTGACAAAGTCGAACATGGTGCTATTATTTTGCACAGTTCTGTAAATCAGTAGCAGAGATTTTTCAAAAATTATGCCTCTATTATTATTCCCTTTTTCGCCTCAAAAACATATGGGAGCACCCCACACTTCAGTACACGCGACGCAAAGAGAAAAAATGTACTTGAGGCTTTTAGTAGATATACTATACTTACATAAGTGCACAAGTACCCATTTCTATTTACAATGTGATGATTTTTTTTTTAAGTATGTAGGGTTAATATAAAAATTTCGAAATTCGATTTGTTCTGGAACATACTTCAAGTTTATGAATTACAAAAGGTTTGACTCAAAGTCCCTGTAGATCATTGACCTTGCAATAAATTGGACGGAATGATCTCACCACATTCTACGATTGGGCCCTGGACTCTCCTAGTTTCGCTTTAATAGCCTTCACAATTTTTGAGCTATTGGTCACATGAAATGAATGGCAATTACACAGCATAAAAGGTGACTCCATCGAAACGGACCGTACACCGCATTCAACAAACTACTACAATCCATGCACACAGACTCATATGCAAGAGCATGTGTGAAAGCCTTACGAGCAGCAAAAGCGGCTGCCGACTATACCCCTCATAAATCCATCCCATTTTAAAGTAGAATAATAAATATAAATACAGAAAGTCATAAATTATATCAGTAATTATTGTTGGGGGTTATCAAAGTGTAATAAATCACATTTGGACATGTTCGCATACAAAAGATACACCATCCGTTTGCCACCCGCCCCCACACCAGCCCCATCAACACACCACAGAGACGAAGTGGAGGGCCAACTACTAGTAAACAGCACTCCTCATTCGCTGACAGGCGAATTTCTTTCAAAAACGAATACAAAAAGAAAAGGCATAAATGTTTAAATCATAAATAACACAACAATCCAAGTCGAGAGAAGGACGCGATATTCCATGATACTCGGCAACAACGAAAACGGGGATAAGTGAATAACGAAAAAAAATATACACAATAAAGAAACCAGGGAAGCCCGGTGGCTTCAGTCTGCATCGACGCTGGTGATGATTTATTATTTTTACCAGTTGCAAACAAATAAACTAATTGCTTGACGATGTCCGATAATACCACCCGAGTCATTAGAGCGATGGCCACAACTTGACAAGGGGAGTTTCGACTTTGACGAAAATCAATAAAATTTCGCGATGTACATATCCCGAAGAACTCTCGTTGTTATCGCTTTCATGAGTATTATCAAAAAATTGTGTTTCGCCTACGTAGACGTACACATGTGTTTATGCATGTCGCCTTAACCGCTTAGAATTTATTATATTTTTGTTTCTAATTTTTTTTCGAAATTTATTAATGACAAGCAGACGTGATCTTGACACGTTGATATGCATGTGTCAAATGCTATTAATTAGCGGATGTTGGTTGTTGGCGTTTGTCGGTTGACATTTTCCTCTCGTATCTATTTATTTGTGACCTTGTGATTACTCAGAACATTTTGAGCTGTCAGTGCTTGGGAAATTTCTTTTCGAAAATTTTGAAATTCATCTTGTGCATATGTCACTGTGCATACATATACTTATACTCGTGCTGGGTGGTTTCAATCATCATCAATCAGTGAGCAAATAATGACATGAAACAGACGAGTGATGACTGCTGGAAAATTTATTGGAAAATTGTAATATTTTAATTTTTGTGTCAATTTTTTGCACAGATAGAACTTCACATAGCTTACTATAGCAAAAACTTTGGGTAGAGAGGCAGTTTTCAAGTGCCCAAGTTATTCTGCAGCTATTTGTGAGTGCTGCTGCAATAAAGCTACAATTCATTTAATTGTGTTTTAATTTCCAGATGAGGTGGCTAGATTTATAATCACTTGATTCAAAATCACATCCGTAGCACTACGGATATGTAGTGGAATCACTGATGGAGTGTATGCGGAATTACTGATTTAGCCAGAGTCTATTTGGCGGCGGAACGGCGGCTACCAGACCCAGGTTTTGAGGGAACCTGACTGGTAGTGACAGCTTGTCCAGAGGTTATATTCTGGTGCCACGGGAGGTCAGGAGCCCCTGGAACTTCGGTTTCAGCCTGACAGTCCGGTAGGCCCCTTGTGGGAGTATCGTGGTGGCTGTGGCTTAAAACCCCATACCGCGGGCAGGACCGTTGTTAGTGCTAGGTGCAGACTGGTCTGAATAAGGTTGTTTACCAAACTGAATTAGGCCAGGCGTTTAGGGGACTTTCCCGGCTCAGTGTGGAGTTGCATTCTTAACCGGGTGCTGCGACCTATAGCGCGGCAGAGGTTTTAGAAAGGCCTCGCTCCACAACAATGTGGTGTGATTGTCCCTCAAGCATGTTCTCATTTGGGCCTTGGGTAACTAAGGCGTCCAGTTTTGCGTTATCTACTACTCTTGAGAAAATGGACCCCGTGATATAAGCCGTAAGGCAAGTGATCACATAAAACCAAATCCCACATATGTGTCTTAATTATAATTTTAAGCATATTTTGTAAAAACATTTCAATAATACATGTTGTAAGTAGTCACATGAATCAAAATGAACGACAAATCTTAAGCAAAAATTTAGTAATTTTCGTAAAAAAATGTCCACAGGTTAGTAAGTCTGTATGAGAAATTCGGCAGACAGTAGGGATACATACATATGTACATGTATATCGTATGCTAAAATCATATTTAAATATACGATACTGATGCCTGTGGTCCCCGTGGCGTAGTGGTAAGTGCGTCGACCGCCGCGCAGAAAGTCTAGGTTAGATTCCCGGACGGGACACCTCGCAATTTTCACGGCACCAGAGTTGCTGACAACACTCAAAGAATATCTATTGTCTATGTAAAAGCTTCTCAAAAATCTAGCCGTTCGGAGGCGGCAAAAAATTGTAGGTCCTTTCTACTCGTGATAGAACAATAGCACGCACAACACGAGTAGTTGTTGTAGAAGCTAGGCATTGGTCCCTTGTGGACTGTAGTGCCACTCAATTATTTTTATTACTGAAGCCTGTCTATCTATTTGTCACACTCTACATATCTTCTATATATATAAAATTTTGAATTTCCATATGTATACATATGCACTTGACCTGGAAAGCAACCATTTAAGATTGGACAAGATTTGGGAGTGTTTCCAATATGCTAATAGCCGACTGAAAACAAACAAGGATGATTGTGGTCCCACAAATGATATACTAGGCGATTTATATTTTAAAAATTATTTCAGTCTATTAAATCCGAATACCCAAATTTACAAAATTAAAAGCTGGTTTTGAAATTTCGGTTTTGTGATTTAGATCACTACACCGAAAGTTAAATAAAATCACCGGAGAAAGCCATGAAGAAAACTGTTCCGAACATTGTTTTTTATTAATCATTCTTTAAGCAAATGTTATAAAAAGTCAAGTGCGAATTATATTTGCGCTTCGAGTTTAGTTTTTAGATATTAAAATGAAAGCACTAAACCTACTGTATGTTTTTGTTTTCCTTGTAGCTTGTACTTGAAACTCTAACCTCACCAACGAATAATCCAGCGGTCTAATAAGAACATTATTTGATAAATATATCTGCGTTTGATATTACAAAATGTTTGCTTTCTCTGCTTTTTAACCGAAAGTAGGCAAAGGTATAGAGAAAATTTCTTGGCCCATAATGGACCAAGCTCTAGTTTCTTCAGCAACTCCTCGTGTTCTGCGTACTATTCTTCTATCACAAGAGGAAGGGACCTGCTGCCTTTCTTAGACAATAAATTTCTTTGAGTGTTGTCAGAACCCCGAAAAAAGAGTGAGGTTGTGTAAGAATGTGAGATGACCAGTCATAGAATTGAACGGTTCCACGTTTAACAACGGTCAGCGTATGAGTTGAGAAACTGATTTTGAAAATTCCAGGTGTTTTAGTTCAATATCGTCAAAACCACTTTTTTTAATGTAATCTTGGTGACAGCAGATATTACAACTTTCCATTATTTCCAGAAACTTTAAAAGTGTCGCATCTTGCAAAGTGTCACCATTGTGAAAAATTTTAAGGAGCACATAAGTATGTTTCTTTTCGATACGTTTTCCTACACTTTTGACAAATGAGTTTTTTATAAAAACATTTGAATTTATTTTACAATTTTAAAGATTTCTAGAAATTTAATTTAATTAGAGGATACTTAGAAAATAATTATATCTTTCATCCAAGACCAGATTAACTTCCATTGTTAAGAATAGGTGAAAGGGGCGAAGTATCTCCGTCTGCAGCGACACCTCTAACCACATCCAAAATAGAACAGGATTGTAAGTCTTCCCTTAATTTGGTCGGCAGAATAAATTTCCCAAGACTTGTCTGAGCCCCGGGACATCATGGGATCATGTGAAACGACATTGCGGAAGAACTTGCTAGGCAAGGATCAAAAGATGAATTGGTTAGGACTTCCGTTGATAGATGGGTCAACCACACATGACATGACTCTCCGGGATACAGGCTGTACAAATCGGTCTGTCTAGTTAGGGATTATTTCCAAACGGAGGAAATGCATTTGCAGATATGAAGGAGTCTTCTCTTCTTCTTCGTACATACACCCACCACATAAGCTCCACGTGACTTCACGGGATCATGGGAAACACGATTGCTGATGAACTTGCTAGGATCATGGATCAAAAGAGGCATTCATAAGGCCCGAACCCAACTTGGGACTACCCGCGTCCTTGGTTAGGGCTTCTGTCGACGGTTAGTTCTCTCGGCAGCATAACCAAAGATGATATGACTCTCCAGGATGCAGGTTGACCAAGTGCATGCTCCCAAGCGTCACCGCGGCTTTTCTGTTATTTCTGGATAGGAAAGACTACATACGACGTCTTGTGTATTTGGGCTTAGTGATGATACCCTATGCGACGCCAATCGAGAAGGTGAAGACACTCCACTCTGTCAATGTCCCGCTTTAGCTGGGATTAGGTGGCGGCTGTTTGGCGCTTATGTGGTGGGAGCTGAAAACCTAGGCTCTTTGTCATAGAAGCGCTAGCTAGTTTTACATTAAATGTACTTTACTACCTGTTAGTACAATGGACCAGTTTTCGACTCTGAAAATAAAGGAGAAAATAAACCCTGTAATGACAAAATATCCGTTATATTTACTCTTAAAGCCTTATTGGACTAATTGAGACATTTTTACTTATGAAAGTAGCTTTATAACAAGTTCGATTAAGTTTTATACATTTCCACACAAGGATTATATTACTATACTCACAAAACAATCTTTAAGTGTGACATATTTCAAAATGATATCCACTAAAAATAGCTGCACATATTTATAAGTTTGCGACAGAGCCAAATATTAATTTTTTTTATAACTGCACAACACCAAAACTTAAATATCACAAAATACGACAACGTACGGATATTTATGTCAGAGTACATGTGTCCACATTTCCTCATAAATATTCGGTAAAAGTGACAAGCTAACATCTGCCGACAGATAAAAGTTAACGACTCAAGTGACAGGAGACTATCTTGGAAGTTTATTATTTACCACTGTGTCTGCTTTCGGCACATTCCGGCGCAGATGCAATACACATTTTCAACTTCAAATACGCCGTCTCAGCGTGAAGATTTTCAAATTAATACCCGCCGATTGCTGCCCATAACAAATATGACAATCCTCTCTGTCACAACGAAATCGCCTCAATTTTGTACGTATTAAGTCCCAAGCTAAAGCAAACAAACATAAAATCCTCAACTTTACACACACGACATCTGAAATAACTCATTAATCACAATTACGAAATTAAAAGTAGCAATAAATTTATGGAAGAAAATCTCCCATAATACCCCCTAAGGCGGTTGGGGGACGATTACATTTTAAGTAGAACTGAATCAAGGAAATGAGTCAGGGCTGCTTACAGCGGTACTATTTCTAAAGTCATAGAGAGACGCTCAGCTCGAATGAGTGACATGCCGACACATCGAGAAATAAAAAAAAATGAACTCACGTCACCTATTACAATCGGAAAGGCTTTAAGGCAGTGTGTCTAATGCCAGTTCGAGTTCGTTGGGGCATAAATGACAGCTACTTACGTCTGTTGTGAGATTTGCCATTGGGAGAGCATAGTAATTGAACGCGTGTGTCAGACGAACCCGTGTATGTGCTTATTTGAAGCTGAGTTTTGGCAAGAAATACGAGTGCCAGAGAGATGCGATCTGCAACAGATAGATACTTTACAGTTAGATACGCTTAAATCAGGTATCAGTTGTATGACAAATGGATTTTGTGTTCTTTTATTTTGAGTGATCGATTTGTTGGAGTGTTAATGTCGTATGAGGTCATTAGACACCTTAAGCGCAGTCTTAAGCGATCAAATTTAATTCGAATGACATTCGTGAATAAGGATTAGGTTTGGGTATTAATTTTATATTCAAGAGCTTTACTGTAAACTGACCGTTTTAATAGAGACTTTAAGCAGAAACGAAACTATGCGTACCAGAATTTCGCAAATGGTTTCAAGGGAAGAGATAATGTTATTATGCGCCACTGAAGTGAAGTGACCAGTTGATCATATACATCTTACAGTTTCTCGTTCCACTAAAAAACAAATATATTGCCTTTCAATTTTATTCTTAGTTTTTTGTACAGTTAAATGACTTTTAATGTAATCCTAGTGATGATGAAGTGGGTGATATCTTTGACAAGTGACAAGTTCAGTCTTGCAGTTTGCAATTTCTCGAGTTCGAATTCGGTTAAGAAGAACGACTTCAACAAAATCGGTATGGGCTCTGAGTGAAAAGTATTTCGTTGGAGTTCTATTTGCCTTTTTTTCATTTCCATAAGACGCACATTCAAAGGGCTTAAAATTAGTCTTTAATAAATTTTTAATGTAGCAGCTTGGAACAAAATTCAGAGTTGGCAGACGGTGGTAATATACCATTGATGCTGTTTTTAATTTTTTTCCCCGGAACACTTGTTAAATTTAAAATGAGCTTTTAAAGCTGAGTAGTTATCGTCACAATACAGTCGACATGTTTCCTTCGATCATACGATTCAGAAATGATAAGAGAGTAGTCTTTTGGGTAAGTCAATAAATCGAAGATCAAACCGCCCAGGTTTCTTAATTTTGTGGGTAAGATCTCCAGATTGCAAAAAATACAAAGAAGTTTTGGGGGTGATTTCCGTTTGTTCCAGGCAGCGTATGGAAACAACATTAAAGGGGACTCTAAGTCTTGCGGGTTTAGCTATCAGGGATTGTTTTATAAGTTCAGCACAATTATCACCGTGGAGCCTGTAGTCTAAAATCGCCACACTTTGTTTTAAGACACAACTAGAATTGTTGAACTTACATCAAAGCGATGTTTAATTTATTCATAATAACTGATTCCGTGTACTTTAGGGAGTGGAAAAATGAAAGGAATACAAACTGACCACTTTCAATCTTATAAAAATTTCTTATTTAATTTTTTGTTCTTAGATTGACACCTTTTGAACTAAATACTCCGATGACTTAACCAACCGCTTAAGGAAGACTAACGTAATTTGATTAATGTTTATATCAGTTTCTTACAGACTAGGCAGAAACTAATTAAACTAGCTTACTTATCTAATCTGTGATGTTAATTCCAACTTATTGACTTGACAACTGCTCTAAGCTAACCAAGGATTTTGTTCTTTCTGTCTTTCGGCTTCTTTTAAAGTCTTTGGAGACTCCATCGCTATTGTGTGTGCGTGTGGTACTTTTTCGTTTTTCCAGCTGCCGCAGCGAAGGGAATATGTACGTAGATTCAAACACCGGAGTTTTTATGTTAGATTTCTGGACTGAGACTGAGACACTACGCCCTATTACCTCGACCTCTTTCATAGTATTATAAATCCATGGAAAGCTTCACAAATTTCCCTTTTTGAAATACACAATCTCTTTCACAACTAGAATAGCAGTACACGTATCACGAGTAGTTGCTTAAAGAAGCTATGGCACTGTACTTTGATCACTGATCCATCACTTCAAAAGTTGGACATATATATATACTCGAACAGCAGGACTAAGCAAATATTGGCAGAATTTAAGCCGCTTTTAGTTCCTACAGTTAATTCATCGACATTGTTACTTTGGTTCTGGTGAAGTACCATCTTATTTATCTATTTTAATAGTAAGCTATATTTTCAATTTCATATATTGTACTAATATCACAAATATATTCTGAAATATTTTCCATGGCGGTTTTTTGACAAATCTTAAAGGATACTTGAAAATGTATGTATTAGCATGTTTCCTTTTAATTAACAAATGTTTATATTGTTTGTGTACAACAGAAGGCAAAATAAAATGTTTTTATGCAAAATATTTCTTTATCGGTCTAGACGACTGTCGGATACCCAGACGGAGATGGTCTTGCATACGGATAGGGAATAAGAATGACGACGAGGACGACATAGAGTTATGAAAATGAAATAGAATAATTCCTTTAGCACAACTGAAAATCTCTGATCGACTTGGATGGATGTTAATTATAAAAAGTCTTTACAAGCGTCAAGGCAGCTGTCAAGATAAAGTCATCGTCAAAAAACCTGTAGAATAAAAGTGTCCGAGTTTACACGCCATTGGATATTTTGGTGCACTTCCTAAAGGACAAGTGTTTGAGGTAGAATACGCTTCTAAAGTTTTCATCGTACATTTATAGTAAAATTTATAGTCAGTAAAAGTCGACCTTAAGGTAAGTTTAATTTAATACAGGGCCAACTTTACACAATAATTTTGTTATTATATTGTATATAGCTATTTAAACATTTATAAAACGTAATTTCTTCTGCAATTTTTAGATGTTGTTTTTTTTTTCTTTTGAAGGGTTGGATGTGAAATTATTTTAATCTCTGTAGGGATTTGATTAAAACCTCTGTAGATATGTTTTACTCAAGAATTCTTACTTTTTAACAGCTTGTATACAGTGTTTTACAATTCTTATTATCCGTATTCTGTCTCGCTTATGTGCAAGCCAAAACAAACTACTAAAAACTAGCTTATGTTGTCTACTATATTATACTTTAATCTGACTTACTGACCCTTCACGAGTGCTCTCCATCCTTGGTCTTGGATGTCTTTTTTTTTTTTAAACTTAATTTATTTATTTTTGTCCAACAAAATCAAAGAAAAAATTTGGACGTTTGATATTATTCTTATCCTAACTTAAACTTAAAACTTAATTCGATATAATTACTGCAAATTCAATGTGCTAAACTACTTTCAATACTAAACACTACGCCGAGCTATGTATGTATACATCATGGCGTTTATATTTGACATATATGCTTGACGTACATTTCGAATACGATGTGGTGCACCTTTTTTGTGTATTTCAATGTTTTACTTATTTTACTCCTACACCCTAGCCTTAGCCTAACCTTAGCTTATATAAGTTGGCCCGAGAGAGTGAGGTAACCTCTCTATGTTTTTAAAAAAATTAGCGGCACCAAATGCGGCACCAGTAGAAAAGCCGTTCTTTGTCAGAAGCTGCTCTACCGCGGAAAGAAATCGCTCTTCTGAAACGTGGGAGATCCTCGTGGTTATAAGCGACGTGCGTATTCGGGTTACTTTTTCGCTGTTCGGCGAGCAACATGGAAGATGATAGGACAGCCTTCCTATCTTGCATCAGATCTTTCGCGTCCAAATAGAGGAATGATTTGGGCGGAATGGAGTTGTAAAGACGCACCTTTTTATGGTATATTTCATAAGGGTAGTGAGCCCCAAAGGTCAGATTGTAGCCTGAAGTGATGGCTCAAGAATCTTTTTGCCTCGTTGTACAGAAACTTGTAGGGATGGAATTTCTTGTACTGGAATTCAGGTGTTCAACGTAAGCCAAGAGAAGTCCTAAGACACTGCCTCTCAAATATCCTCATCGGGGAAGAACTCACGTTGAACCACATAGGATAGCCAGATACCATTACGGGCCGTATGAGGACCATGTAGCTTCACCTTTACTCTGATATCAAGAAAGCTGCTGTCAGACACTCCCCGTGCCATAGCGTTAGCGCTAGTCAATCCTGTAGCTGTATGAACATTACCATACAGGAACTGGTCCAACTACATACCAAGATGTCTTACCACACTTTTAACATAATACAATGTTTGTAATTGCATTCTTACCTGAAATGTATTAATTAATACCTTAAGCAACTATGCTCAGATCTGTTCGCGTACCACGTTTGTCATAGCTATGGTTTGGAAAAAGATATTCGTTGATAGTAAAAGTAGCAGTAGATTTTACATTAAATATTCTAAAAATAAATTTACTCAGAATTCTTAGCCAAAATCAGTTGCTTTCAAAAGGTAACATATTTAGATGTGTTTGATAAAAAAAATGCACTGTAAGTCAATCTTAGTTGACACCTGTTATATTCCTTGGTTTGAATAAAACGCACTTGCTATTGTTCATTCAGATTAATTGATTTATTTAAATTAAGGTTACACCCTTGAAACTTTTAATACTCTCCGCAACAGTTCATCTCAAAACGGAAAACAAAAAAACAAAATGGGAAGACAGATTAAGTCGTAAGACAACGTGGTGGTTCGTTTTCCTCTTCTTAAAGTTTGTGACATTTCGGGTTGTGTTCATTAATACATATCAGTCCTCTCCTCTAATTTTACCTTATGAATACATTAAACGACCCACTGGCTTCCTTACTCTGTTATGGGTAGATTACAAATCGTTTACAAAATGCTTATAATTTAAATAACAGGAGTAAACTTCCGTTAAACAAAACACTCATATGAATAACCGCGTAGAGCATTGTTTATTGCACAAAAAGACAAACAGAAGTTACAAGAAAACTAACATTCAAGTTTTCCCAACAAATCGTTCTTAAAATTCGTGCACCTCTAACATTCCTAGCATTTATGTAACGAATTTCATTATTTTTTTTATGCTTCCTGCGGCACATTTGATGTTGCAATCCGGTATTTGTATCTCAAAAAGTACTCAGAGAATGCAAGAGAACACATAAAGTAAGGAATTCCAGCGAAAAGTGTCAGGATATATAAAAACGGCAGTCACGTGTCACATGGCTTGTCATCAAATGTCATCAGTCGGCTGACATCTGGTTGTCAACCTGTCTGCACTTACATCGGACACAGTGTCACGTTTCAGGAGCTTGACTGAAAGATTAAACAATAGATAACATTTCCACAGTTGGCTGTTGAGTATGTAAATGTTTTTTCTAGCGCAGTGCACTAACAATTTATTGTGATGGAAGTCTGACAAATGTTTACCCATTCATCTGCCTCCAATCGCACGAACATAAATTATAATAATTTCACAGCGCACAATGATACACATGCACACATCAGAAAAAGGTAGTGAAAGTCAACTCGTGAATAAGTTAAGTCAATGGATTATGAAAGGCTTCCACTGGGTGTTACCCGGTTCGCAAATTGCTATTTATAAAGCGATAGTACAAAGGTGCCAGAGTTGGCATAAGCGAGCTTTAAATAATATGCCCCATAAAGTTTATGACTGGATTTACAACCAGACGGGATGAGGTGCTCTGTGATCCCGTGGAATTGCAGCAGTAAGTTGAATTAATTTACTCAACCTGGGTAAATAATTTTTAATAAATTGGGATCAGTAAGTGGCGAGTAGATTTATGGATTTACCAGGTGTTTGTGGAAATCTGAGTTAATCCGACTACGGGGCTTAAACCTTAATCCCGGCGAAGAAGACAAACGCGAGCAAAAACAACAGCACAACTGTGAAAGTAATTTATTACAAATTCGAATGAATTACCTCGGAGGAAAAAAAAAACGCAAATCTATTTGAAATGCTGTGTGTGTTGTGTTTATATGTAGGCAGGCGTTGAAATCAAATAACTTTATTTGCCAAGAATGTAAGATTTTAATAATTGTAAAGTTAATGCGCCGTGTGAGAGTGAAGGAAAAAGGAAAATATTTTTAAAAGAACTAAAAATGGTGACAATTCGAAAATTAAGTCCATCCAGACTGTCATTTTTTCAGTTTATTTCTAAGAAAATGAATTGCAAATAATGCCCAGACCTTGAAAGTTTGATGACCTTGTGTTCTGTTCTTACTTTGGAGACCTCGTGATATCAGAGGCAGTGCTACGTACACCGTATATGCATACCAGTTAGAGTCCGACCGAAGTCCACTTTTTCGGCCGAAGCCAAACTTCGGCTTTTATTGTTGTCATGCGCCACAGATCACACAGATTTTCGATTTTAGGATAAGGATTTGAAGAAATTGAAGGAACAACAGAATTATTTATTTTCTTATTGTCAGATTATATTGAAAGTTGTAAAAAATATTTGGTTTTGAATCGATAATCGGTAATCGTTGGAATAGATAATTCAGGAAATCCTTTTATGTAGGAAAAGCGTTTATTGACAGACTCACACATGCGGGTTTTTAAAATATTTATCACTTCGGAATCGTTATATTTTACTGAAAGTTTTATGTTCAGCGTATTGATAGCTATTGATGGAACGATAAGTGACACGGATGCAGCAGAAATAATCAAGTGTAGCTGAATAGAAACATTTAAAAATGGTTGTCAAGTTCTTCACCAGAATCCACTTTACCATAGTCGGCACTTGAATTACGCCACGTTCTGCAATATAGAGAGTGAGCGCAACTTTTTGTTATTTCTACATGAAACCAGTACAAATAAATTGCATGCATAAAAATGGAGACCAGTTAATAACTTTCCAACTTCCAAATGCACATTATGTTGATTTAAAAGCTGACGAACAAATGGAACTTTCAGAATACATAAAATTCACACAAGCAAATATTGCAATATCAAACAAGCACGGGGCGACTTGCTTATACATATGTTTATCCTACAAAGAAAAATACGGAAAATACCGTAATGCACAGAAAATTCAAAATTCGGCTTCGGCAAAATCTTCGGCCTCATTTTGCCGAAGTCGAATGTCTTGCCGAAGTTGATATTTTTAGCCGAAGGTGGCCGGAGCCGAAACCGAATGCTCAGTCGGACTCTAATACCAGTATATCAAATATAAGCTCCCTTTTATCTTATAAGAAAACACATAGTCTTCTCTAACACTCAGTCTTCTAAACAAACACTGCATTTGAGATCGCCTTGACAGATACACACTATGCTTCATCAGCATATCTACAACGAATTTGTTGTCAATAAATACAGTGAACCAAAAAAAAACAAACTGGGACACTTATTACCTTCAAATTCAGCTTAAAATATCTCAGCTATTTTTCAAAACTGCATATTAATACGGTTTCAGTAATTCAACACATTTATTGTAATTTTTTTTAATTTTAGCAACTAAAGGCTTAACTGGGACAAAAAATGTAAATAATTATTTTTTTAATATTATGTGTGTTGTTCTTTTGCTTTTATAACTTCCTGCAATCGTCTGTTCATCGATCCGACCAGGCTTTTTGTATAGCCGATGGAATTTTTTGCCATTCTTCATACAATGCTATCTTTAACTCTCCTCTGGTACAAATGGTTCTTTTTCGAACTTCCTTTTCTTAAACACCCCAAAGGTGCTCCATGGGATTAAGATCCGGACTTTAGGGGGATGCGCCAACACCTTCTTTATGTTCCAAATACACCAATCTTTTGTTATACCGGCTGTGTGCCGGTTATTTTCATTTTTTGTAACTGTCCCAGTTTTTTTTTGACCGATGAATTTGCACTATTTTTACTATTTTTTTTCACTATTTTATTTGAAGGTAATAAGTGTCCCATTTTGCTTTTTGGTTCACTGATGTCTTGATTCTAGGAAAATACTCACTCAACAATAGTTCTTAAGTCTGACTTACTGATCTTTAACGGGTGCTCTAAGCTAATCATATCTACTGTAGCTTAAGGCTTGCCTTTGGATAATTTATTTAAAATATTGTTAATATTTCTCCAAGAAAGTCAAAAAAGCAAAAACTTTGTCATGTTTTTTTGTTTTTAAATCTTACCTTAACCTATCCTAAATTAAAAATTAACTACTAAATTACTAAACTACGTTAGTTGGCCACAAAGTCAACTTTCAAATTATTTTAGTAACGTGTCAACGGCTGGTTTTGACGCAGCCACCAGTGGAAGTGACGTTTTCTGGCGGACTGTGCCCCACCTCGGGCGGAGATCGCCCTACTGAACCTTTTGGTTACGAATGAAGTCTGGTTCGTTTTATAGTAGCCTGTCCACTCTTCTGCGAACGACGTGTAAGATGATAGGACATCCTTCCGCATCCTATAGCTGCCCTTTGGAGTCTAAATAGAGAAAAGCTTCGAGGGTTATATAGAAGTTTAGACGCACCTTTTCGTGGTACGTATTGTTACGGGAAATACGCAAAAAAGATAACACTGTTCGATGAAGTCATCGCTCGTGCAATGTGCCCTCGAGTAACTTTAATAATAGAATGATCTATCCTGCTGAGTCGTAGTGAGAAAATGCTCCTGAACGAGACACCTCGCATTTTTTCACGGCATCACCTTTTTCGAAATGCTGACAACACTTAAAGAGTATCAATTATCTATGAAAAACTTCTCAAATCTCGCCGTTCGGAGTCCGCAAAAAACTGTAGATCCCTTCTAATCGTAAGAAATCAGTAGCACGCACAACAAGAGTAGTTATTGTAGAAGCTAGGGCGTAGTCCCTGTTTGCTGTAGTGCCACTCAATGCCTCGTTGTACAAAATCTCGTTGACATAGAATTTCTTGTAATCGAATTCAGCTGTTCAATCGGGATTTGGGTCCGAGAACATTGCCCCACGAACACACTCTTCTTTTCCATCTGGACTAAAACTAAGCCCCGCTGGACAACTGTACCAAAAGGTTTTTTTGAAAAAAGTGCTCCATGGCCTACTAATCGTATTTAGCCAATAGTTCTAGTCGTCGACTAAGTGCGCTTCAGCAGCCTTGCTAACTTTGTAGATGGATAAAGTGGTCTATTGTTTTCTTTGCTTATTGATTATCATTATAGTCGATATACTGAACGATGTTAAGCTTAAGGTCAAGTTTGATACCATGCGATGAAGAAGGCATTCCTGCGGATATCTTGGAAGGCATAGCGAGCCCCAACAAAATTAATTTATTTTAATTTTCATGCCGGTGTGACATATGGAACATCATGGATGTTATCGGTATTTAAAATAATCGCTTTCCACCATCCTCTTTCTAAATAGCTCAATAAGTCCTACTTTCATACCGTTTTGTGCTCTGCTCATTGTTTATTTTATTAGAGTATGAAAATGTTAATTAAAATAACCGCCCCCTGCCACAAAACACATATCCAATCGGTATCAATTCCCCTTTCAATTGGGCTAAGAGATCTAATAAAAAAAACTGCGCGTAAAAGCTATCACCTCACCTCACCAATTGTTCCGCTCGTTGATAATTAATATCGTTGTCCACTCATCGATTGTTGTTGCTGTCAGAAACATGCTAGGCAGAACAAAAGGACAAAAGCAAAACGCCCAAAAAGGGGACATTCCACTTCCAGAAGATTTTCGACAAAATGAGCATATGACCTCGTCATTATGGGGGATTGAAATATAATACAGGCAAGGCGACATACACACGTCCGCATGTGCAATCGTACAATACAAACATTCACTGTAGTGGTTCTTCGACGTGTTGTATTGTGTTCTGGTTTTATGTCCCTTTTTGCTCGAGTATAATTGCCTTCAACTGGTTGACAGGAAGGTGTCACATTCCCGTCTATCCTTCCTATTCATTCTCATGTGAATGTCAACTGTTATAACAGAACGCTGACATTTGAATGTCTACATACTGCGTTTGCAACGCATACCCAAGTGTAGACGCTTTTTTTCTCATTATTGTTTTTCATGCGTGTCCTATTTCGCTGACATGGGGTGGATAATAGAATCGAGTGAGAGAGACCATAATTTGTGGTAAGACTGGTATTTACTTGTCGCGCTAAGTACAAGGGGATGCAATCTGCTGACATCGCTTAAATGTCAAACTGAATGACAGCGCACTTCCAACTCGCATGAATGGAATAAGGGACTCCAGTAAAGGGTTGAAATTTACAGCGATGACAGGATATGTGTGCATATTTGCGCTTCTAGTTGTATGTTGTACAGGTAATTAAGGGATGCCGATTCTCAAGTGTATTTAAATTTATTGAATGCTGTCACCAGTAAATAACTCAAAAGCATTCATCTTGTAGTGGAAATAAGCCACCCTTGTAACGAGTTCTACCAACTTCAGCAATTAGTGAACCAAACTCACTTAATGGGCGGTTCCTACAGAGATTGTCAACATTTAATAGTGTCGTGTAGCAATCATCCGAAGTCTTGCCGGAAAACGTACAAGCTTCTGTGCTGTTTTCTTAATATCGAATAGCTTGACTACATTAGTGATCTCAGGATTTAGTTGGCTTGTGTTAGTGCAAATGACGATGGCTCTGGTGATAAATTCTCCTTGTCGTACTCACCGGACCGCTGGTGGTTGTAGCGACGTACGTATTGGCGCACCGTCATCAGTGCGCGATGACGTTAATGGTCTGTTGATACATAATCGGTGCCATTTTAAATGAAATTTTATTGTTCGGTCAGTCGGTCGGGTAGAGCCACTTACGCAGAGATCTGTCTGCATAGCATTTTAAAAAACTTTATTGGCAGCATTAAATATTGACTGATAATAATTAAGCCGTAAATTTGATACGAGGTGACAGTGAAACAGGCGTAGTCAGTGAAAATGATTCGAATGACGTTTTGGTTTTGAACGCAATCCAATTGAACACTTCATCTCTACTAGGAAATTACGTCATCATAAGTTTATGAGTATGGAAATACTTTAAGATTGCAGAAATTACGGCACTTGCAGGTCTGACATTATTTAACTTACGGAACTCAACGCGCATGTCAAGTGAAGTTTATGTTTAGTTCTAAAAGCTTTTCAGAGTGCCTTCCAAATTTCTGAAATCTGGTATTTCGCTTGCAAATCGAATAACTTTAAACGCTGCTGATATACTTGGCATGCGCCACTAAACAACTGTCGCTCCCTAAAGGCCTTATTAATCTTATAACGACCATTATTAGGGTCTTCGAAATTAGAATTCCTATGTAGATTAAAATCGGACATTTGTCATGAGAATAACGAACATATTTTGTCAGAGGAGGGGAATGAATAGAATGGAAAGCTTCAGGAAATGTTTTGGAAATTCCTAAAATAAGTCCCTAACGTGGCTCACCACTATATTTCTCGAACAGATGAACACAAGTCATTAAAAGTGTGGCCTTTGTGGTGTCGTGGGTAAATGCTCCGGAACATAGAAAACTTTACTGGTATCAGCGTTAGACTATCCGTTCAAGGTGCAGTACATGAAGGATTGAATGACATGGCAATTAGAATTTATCGGTAGATTCAAATTATAATTTTTTTTTGGTATATATTGCAGAGCGGTCCAAAAGTTCTTGTGCGAATATGCCTACAAACGAGGGAGTGGATTTACTAACGTGTTTCATAATAAAGCCAGAATTTAAAGAATATCTAAGAATATCTATCTTTTTGTTGGAGGTTGGGAAACATTACACTGTAGCGTTCAGAATCAAAATTGGTTTATTGTAAGTTCTAGCAGGCAGTAACCTACAATTGATTTACTTTCTTGTACTTTTGTAAGAAAACCAGCAAGCGCTTCTCTGATAAAGACCCTATATTTTCAGCTCCCACCGCATCAGCGCCAAACAGCTACCACCTTATCCGAGTAAAGACGGAGTATTGACAGAGGTAGTGCTCTGCTGAGTCGTGTGTCAAATGTTGAGTGTCAACGCTGGAGGAGAGAAAAAAGTTAAAAGCTAAGCAACTACATCTGTCGCGTCAGAGGTAACCTTTGTATTTGTTTCACCTCTCATAAGAACATGCGTACAGTCAGACACATGCATACAGACTAATCGGATATAGAGAAAACAAATGTTTACCATAAAATAGTTCCAGGAAAAGTTTAGGAATACTCTATTTTATTTTTATTACTTAGGAATGCTCAATTTCTTTCTATGTCATCAAAATCTTATTATAAGTTACAAAACATACACAATTTGAGAAAAATCAAAACGACATAACAATTCAACCTCTCACGTATAGTCGGAAACTTTGATGATGAAACTTTAATTTGCTAAATAACGGTACCCATCTAAACTGGAAAGATTTGAAGACTGGAATATCTTTGTACAAGTTAACTGCATTGCCATATATAGTCGCGTCGAAAGGGCAACAAAAGCTGGAATTGACAAAATTGGTGTTGTCACATAACCAAGATGAAAAATCAGTTCGTGAAATAGTCAAATTTGTGAAATGGAGCCATTCCATAGTACATGACATCATTTCACGGTACAAAAACGAGAATCGTATACATAAAGAGGCATAAAAGGCCAAGGAAAGATACTAGAGCAGTATAGGGAGGCTACTTCTCCGGCAAATCAACGAAAATCCTTTCTTATCCTCGGAATCTCTCAAGGTTTTCCATTCACGATTTGAATGGACGTGTAGCTCGAAAAAAGCCATACATATTTACTAAGGAACATCTTACGAAGGACATGTCATTCTGGAATAAGGTGAAATCTATACATTTTCGATAATAAGTGAACCATTAGACATTAGAATATTATAAATTAGGTTTTGTTTACGGACGAAACCGAAGTGCGCAGACGGATGGGCCTATGTACGGAGAAGAGCAAATTCTCCCATAAACATACACAGGCTACTGTAAAACATGGCGGCGGTTCGGTAATGGCATGGGGATGTATTTCGAGTGCTGGTGTTGGTAAGCTGCATATTGTTGAAGTTATGATGAATCAAAAATCATACATCAACATTTTGAAACAACAACTGGTGCCAAATTGGAATAGAAGATAATTTTATTTTCTACCAGGACAACGAACCAAAGCACACATCTTTTTTAGCAAGGTCGTGGTTATTATATAACTGTGATAAAGAGGTTAAAGTACCTGCACAATTACCTGACCTCAAGACAGTCGAGCATATATGGGATGAACTGGGACGTCAGGTAGCACAAAGGCACTTCCGAAAGCTTAAGGCAGGTCTTCAAGAAGAATGGCAAAAGATAAGTCCTGAAATATGTTTCGAACTTGTTTCTTCAATGCCTCGACGCCTTGAAGAAGTTATAAAATCAAAAGGATACGCAACAAAGTGCTACACATTAAGTGTCCGATTATATACGTGAAAGGTTGAATTTTTATTCGTTTTGGTTTTTCACAAATTGTTTACGTTTTTTATCTAAAATAAGATTTTGTTAGCATAGAATGAATTTGAGTTTCAATACAAAATAAAATTATTTTATTTTATTATAATTTAAATCGTCAGTACATTTTTTTTGGAGAAATCCTATGAGAAACATGATTGTTTTCTGTGCCGCATTTGTCGTGGGAGCCAGTGTCGCTGATGCAACTAACCCATTCTATATGTCGGAGGGGTTCGTTTCACATATCGCATGTCAATTAAGACCGATCTTGTTTAGCATTTTCTGGAAATCTTGACATAACTACCTTTTGTATGTACCTATGCACTAAATCTAAAATACGTGTGTTTAATGATATTGAATCTAGTATTTGTACTATACTTATATGCTCCTTGAAAAATTTGCAATATTGTACCACTTGGATAGGGTTTACAATTACTGTGGAAACCAGTCTGTCATCTATACAAAGTTTATAAGCGAATTGACCGGTATCCTACTAGAATTATTTACTTTGTCGTAGAAGAAGGCGCATAGAAGACGCATCGTTTTGAGGCAAGAGCGGAGCACTTACATACATTGAATGTGTTGTTTGCGTTAATCCTCTTGCTCATCTAGACAGTAGATGCTGTTAGAGAATATAAGTAATTTTTTGCTTGAAGACAATTAAGTTTCTGTCTGTTTATTTATATTCAATGCAATGATGATCATAAGTCTATTAGGTATATCAGACAACGTGTAACGTTAAAACGTTGATATTGCAAGTTACGCTTGTCGTTTACGCTCGTTTCAGAGTTTTCCCTTAATTCATATTTTTCAAGGCTGAAGTAATTTTTTTTGCGTCACCTTAAATCTTCACTAGAGTAGAGAGGTCCTACCGTTTTTTCTGACTTCGCAAGGCGAGGTTTGAGAAACCTTCCATAGACAATTAGTACTCTTTAAGTGTTGTCAACAAATCGAAAGATTTTTTCAGTCCGGGAATTGCACTTGGGACTTTCGGCGCGTGAGACGAAAATCATCTGCAGTAACACAAATGCCTCCCATTCGAAACGTCATCAATGCTGATTTGAGTTACTAAAATTTCCCTTAATCCCGTTGATAATCACATATTGTTATCATCACCACTACATGCTTTAACGCCGTCAAATCACTCTGACCGGATTTCGACCTTAAACAGCTATAAGACTGCCTCATGTCGGGCAAGTCTCGACTAAGGAAACTTATCGGTATCATTCTGAATGACTCTGAAATGGGAACACATTTTTCGATGGAGTACTTCTTCGTCTAATTGAACGGATTAAAGGCCATTGTGTCAAGTGACCATATGATCTTATCACAAACTGCATTTGATTTCAGTATGCAAGAATTATAACCGCGCGACAACACAATTGATCCAGGGGGTACTAACGTGAAGCTAATTCTGTGTACGCCGCGTTCCTTACCCAAGATTCGCCGCAAACTTGATTGCAATTTGAGTACGTCTTACACACATGCACATCCGACTACTATAGATATTCAATGATAATGCTCCTCCAATTTTTCCATGTCTTCACTTATGGCAGGCACATAAAAATCAATAATTTTCACTCTCCTTCTAAGTCAGAACTAAAAATCTGCACGTCGCTGCCAATCAGCGAACCCTTGTTCAATATTCACTTTTAATACCTCCCATACAATAACACGAATATGTCATTCGTACAATGTGACAACTTATTGTCACATTAATACTTCACAACATTTTTCATTTCACATTTCAATGCCCATTTTTATCAGAACACTCCATTCCAACCGACCCACATGCACACAGCTCTGACATCCAGCCAAACATGCTTTCAATTTCAACAACTGTCACCATTCATATTCGGTCTGACGTTTCGCTCCGTATACACACTCCAGCAAATATGTCGAAACGCATTAACATCGCATTCGAGGCTAATTCAAGACAAAATACTTGTGTTTTGTAAAGTGTCACATTAAATTTATGTCCCGTCAAAAAAATACCGACCAGTTCCAGTTGCTCCAGAATTCAGAAAGGAAACGGGCGAACGCAAAGGAAAGTCCCGTCATGCCAATGCCATACACACGCACACAAGGAGTGTACATACAGCTGTTCACACAGATTCAGGAACCGGAGAAAGTACTTAAATTGCGGCTGTCGCCTTCCTCGTTTTCGTTCACTCTCTAGAGAGGTGTCAAAATAATTTCGGTCAAAAATCTTCACATGTTTGTTATTCAGTGAATCCACTTGGAGAAGTCCACTTTGTTCGTTTCTTTTTTCCAGCCCTCGACAGCAATTTGACACCGGGAAAGAGATTCGCTTACTGGAAGCAGCATAAGTCAGTCGAAATTATTTTAGCTACAAGGGACAGAGATCGAAAATTGTCATGTCAGTTATGTCATGTCGTGTTAATCAAGCCGAATTAGCTTGAACTGTGTGCACTCTGCTGTGTAGCGGGCCCAATTGATCTTTTTTTGTGCAAACTGGGTCCCTTGTCAGTCACAGGGGTTGGTGTTTTTGTCGCAAACCCTGATTGGAACAATTTTCGCAGAAATATTCCGATGTAAAGGAAGTGAGGTGGTGCACTGGAACCCCTCTGTACAGTCACCTCCTGCGAGGCAGTAGTGTGTGACAGTATCGGCATCATCTTCAGAGTGCTTGGACTTGCACCATGGGGGACATTAGTTCTCAGTGGACTCTGCGTGAGGTTGACTCTTATCTGAAGGACACACCCCATAAATACGAATCGTGTGTGCGTCTCCAATGTCGTGCTGGGTCATCTGGTTGTTACTCGCAGTCACAGTCAGAGCGGTTTGTTCATGGATTCAGTAATTGAGAGTTCATTACAACAACAATTTCATTACGTTTGTATCCTTCAACTGTCAAAAAAAGTAATTGGTATATCGAATAGAGAGTAGTGCTACGAGCGTGGGTATGTTTGAATGTATGCTTGTACATATCTATTTATATTCAGTTTGCAACACGGCGTCAAGCGATAGAACCTGCGATTATTTGTGTAGTCGGCGAAATGTTGTGTGTTTTGATTGGACAGAAGTTGTAAAATTAACTAAATTTTCAGTTGATTGACTGGTAACATCGATTTCTGCTTTCCATTACGTATTTAAATAAGAAATTTTGCTCTGGGTGGTGAACTTGTTATGTACTTTCGAGAAAATGCTGCACAAGAATATGCGTAGCTAACATTGGTCCTGGTACTTGAAATATTTCAACATTCTGAAATAACAAATGATTGAGTCTAACGTTGAAAATTTGGATCTCACTTGCCAATTTATGCAGCTTAACGCACCGATTACATCAAACATTAAACATGGCTAAATATTTAGAATTGCGAGTTTAGATAAGTCTTGGAGTATTTAACTGCATTGACTACTAATAAACTGTAGGTGACAAAAACAGAAAGGAGATTGAGAGACGTTGTTGTGTGCTTTAATGCGTGTATTTACAACTCATTTCTCTTGTCATGCTCGCATGCATTTATAGTGGGTGTGCTAGAATTGTTTTATATGAGTGGAGAGTTTCGTTTAGATCATACGATGTTAAGACACGGACTATTGAACGGATTTAAATATGCACACAGTGGTAATAAGAAAATTTTACCCTGCTTTTAAATTGATTGCCTACAAAACTTAAGTGTGTGAGTGTATAAATAAACAATGAAATCAATACCGCGTGAAACTGTGTTTTTGGGCAATATTATAATGGAAGAGTGAAAAAAATGTCAAACTACCGGCGGTACTAAGGCCGAACTAAAAGTAATGTTTAAAGAGGCTTTTATCTCATTCTCACAAATCTCATAAATGAAAACTTTCACGAACAAATTTGATCGAAGAGATTTCGCTCTCCAGTAAAAATCTTAGTATAGATCACTTTATGCCGCCGTTTTACCGTCCGATTTCTGATGAAGGCGAGATTCTGCGTTGTGAAGACGACGAGAAGTTGAACGGTAATATCTATCATCGAGAACTAGAATTGAAGGCAACAGGCCGAAACACATAACTGGGTCCTAACTACGGTTTTAAGGACATCGAAATGTTGTTGTCGCCCTTTAATGAAAACGATAACTTCTCGATGCAACGTTTGCTGGTACAATTTGAAGAGGGCTCTTAAGTGATATGCAATTACGACTGAAACAAGGTGACAATGATTTCCAGTGCAACATTTGCTACGGGTGGTTCACTGAACATATGACAGTGTCTGTTAACCATGCTAAGCCTTTTGAACACAAGGGAGTCTAATAAGATTGATACAAGAAAGATCTGTTTTACCTTCAATTCTGGAGAAGACAAATCAAACCTACTGTGGAATTAATAAGAGCCCATTGGAAGTAATTAGGAGCGTGAGTACGCATGTTGAATTCAAAAGTTAAGAATCAGTTTGCATATTTTAGTAATTTAAAACTTGTCAATGACGTATCCTTTGATTACAGAAAGGAATTTCTCGTATGCGGAAATAAAGGCGCACATTCTAGTTCTATCTCTGCGTACACCTACAAGGCTTAAATGTTTTAAAATTAATTTCAAATTATTCATTGCCGACCTCCACTACAAACAACATCGATATCGATGAGTTTCAAGAAATCCTTGGGATTGATGTAATATTAGGACTTTCAGATATTGATGGCAGTGGCCGCCGTGGCGTAGTGGTAAATGCATCGACCGCGGCGCAAAAAGTCTGGGTTCGATTCCCGACGGGACACCTAGCATTTTTTTCGCGGCACCACCTCTTTCGAGTTGCTGACAACACTCAAAGAGTATTAATTGTCTATGGAAAGCTTCTCAAATCTCGCCGTTCGGAATCGGCAAAAAACTGTAGGTCCCTTCTACTCGTGAAGAACAATAGCATGCACAACACGAGTAGTTGTTGTAGAAGCTAGGCCCTGGTCCGTTGTGGGCTGTAGTGCCACTCAATTATTATTATTAGATATTGATGGCTCACAGCTTACTCATCTACCATACAAAGGTTTATTTTCATCTAAACATATGGGAGCATATAAAGTGGAAGCCGAAGTAGGTTTCGATTGTTGAAATCAGTCTGGAAGTCAATTTACCTTTGCTTAAAGTGTCCCATCAAGCTCGCCACATTGCCTTTGAGGTTGTTCTTTCATCCATTCATATTCTGTTTTCGCCAGTCTCTGTGCGATATGTCCATCGCCTTAGGTGGACCCTATGCATTTTCATGGCAAAAATAGACTGGTTGGTGCAAAGCTTTCCGGTGCCGCTACTTTTCTTCACTACGTCGTGCTTTTATTTTGCTGTCTTTTCTTCAGAAAGAGCGAGCTTTTCACTTTCAAAATTAGGATCTTTCTTAAAAAAGCAGGACCACTGGCCTTAGGCAGCATACCGCTAAGCGCTGCTGGTATTTTTGATGCTTTTTCGCAGCAGTATTCGATGTGCCTTTTAAAAATAAGCCAGTTTTTGAGCAATACTTCAAAGTGATAATAGCTTCCTTCGATCAAATAAGATGGTACCCAGCCCCGAAGTTTGCATGTTCCACAGACTTCATACAAGTCGGAACATCATTTTTTATCTAGGCGATTGCTTCGTTTGTGGCATTTTACTCCTTATGAGTGTTATTGGCCAACTTCATGAAAACAATGTTACTGGCAAAGCCGATTACCTTATGTCCATGTGACAGCTTTGCCCTTTGTTCCGTCCTAGATTTACTTCGACAGCAGAGGATCAAGGACTGGATCCAGTGAAATGGCAGCCGAAGCATTGTAATACTTAATATTTGCAATCATCTGTCTTGTACTTGAGTTTCCTGCTGATAAAACAATTAACAATGTTCCCCTTTAGATATTGCTGTGAGCGAATCATGTTGAGGACTTTCACTATTCATGGCCGTATCACTGCAATGATGGCGTCAATGGTAGAACGCGGTTTCCTAACCCTTGCTGATGGCCGGATAGGTCTTCTCCCTTCTCAGCCACACTGATAGGACTGTCATTTATATTATAGTCTCCAGGATCTTTTCTGAAATGCCCAACAGGGAAATCGGTCGATAGGCTCAAGGTTTTCCGGGAAGCTTATGGCCTTTTGGTCTAGGCTTTATGCGTTGAAGTCTATAGCAATCGGTAAAAATTTGATAGCCTCAATGAGCTTTGATCTCCACTCGATGGCTGCTTTGTTGGCTTCAGTAAGGATCCAAATGTCAGTAAATTTTGTACAGGCTATCTGTAGTGCGACATCTATGGCTGGTGGGATTTTTTCTGATCGAATTTCTTCTTCTTGTGTGAGGACGTACATATGTTGTTGGAGATTTATTGGAGTGCAAGTATTCTTATATTGATTCGAGCTTTGATGGACAGGTTAAATGAGGAGAACTACTCTAATTCAGCTTCTTCATAACCACTCAATAAAATTTCCCGGCGATCTACTTAAGTCTCCGTTGTCTCCGTTGTGCGCTGTGCTCCCTTTAATTTGCTTTTCGAGGTCAGTCATTGCCAACCTTTAGGCGGGATCTATGTCGTTTCTTGAGACAAATTTCCCTAAGATACTTAATCCTGTCGTTCCACGAGTAGCAAAATTCTTTCCTTCCGCCAAAAGACCTCTCATGCTGTTTGAGATTGCTTCGATCATGTCTCTCGTTGCCGTGGTGTTAAAAGTTAGAATATGTGAGTATCTTTGTTTTGTTTAGCTCCGAGTCCTGGGGAAGTTAAAAATAAGTTTGTGACTCTTAAACATAAAAATGAATACTAAAGGCTAGGAAGTCGTATATCATCCACCATGAGTTCTACCTACATATATCGATTTTGGAAGAACACATATGTACATACTTCCAAATAGAAAGTAATCATACAAAAGTTGCTTTCTCAATCATCACTCATTCCACAAGAAGTTTCTTTGTGTTACAGATCACTCACAACTAGTTAGAATGTCAAGAATATCACTACCCCACCCCTCATATACTTAACAACCATCATCATCACTCATAGTCAACGTCATCGTCGTCGCCACTGTTCTCATTGTCGTTCTTCAACGCCCAAAACGTCAAACAATAAAAATCGAAAAACCGACTGACAGGTAAACGGCATGAAAAGAAATGCTGTCAACGGTATGAGAATACGTTTTCATACACAGGACAATCTTCTCAGTCACGTCATCAGCCAGGAGACGCTAAAAAACGAAGTGTCCTTATTTGCAAGAGACATGCCATCGCACAATTCTGACAAGGGAATTGACTGACTGCTTGCTTTTGCTGCTCACAACAAAGCTGGAACCAAGTTACGCCGACTCCTGCTACAGCGTTCATTCATCCATTCACTTTGCTATCACTCATCGCCGTCGTTGTCGCCTGCTCCTACTCCTATCCCCCTCCTTCTTATTCTTCTCAGTGAAACTACTATCATTATTATTTTTCACTTCTTTCGCGTGCTTTATTGAATTGCGTTTTAACGCTCCTTCCTTCATATTTATCACTTCTTCGCTCGGCGTGCACATGATACACGAAGAAAGCAGCAGTGACACAGCATCAAGACAAGTAATAATAATAATACATAATGATATGTCGCGCGATAATGTACGTTTTGTTCTCTCTGACAGCTTTCAGCGGGGTAGCTGTCATTTCAGTTTCCTTTATCCTTCGGGGTTTCGCTTCATTTTTTTTCGTTCCTGCTCGACATCCTCGGCAAGATGCTTTGTGTAACTTCCGTGGAACACATATTCCCACTTTGGGAATCCTTTCCTTCGTTTTGTATGGATATCAACTTTTCCCACCCCACTACAATCCATCTTCTCCTGTCTGCCTGAAGCGAGTTTTAGGCGAAAAAAAATTCCTGAAAAATCGTATGTATAAACACGAAACGAAATAACGTGTCAACTTTCAGTGTAGCTGTCGCTCATCCTGTTTCTCATGTTTCCCATTCATGCACAGAAATTTTTAAATCAAGCACAGCCGCAAGTATCCCCAAAACAGGAAGTGGGGTGGCAACACATTCCTTCGAATAAACCAGTGCGCTGTCAAAGACACCGGGAGGCGTAGACGGAGGTATGTACCAAAATTATTTTAGGCAAGATTTCATTTCCGAACCTCACTTCGACACCGAAGCTAGATCGTTTCAAAATCGCGTCTGACGAGCGTGAGATTTGCTGTGTATATGGTGGAAAGGAAGAAAGAAAACACGAAATGAGGACATTTTGCGCGGTGAAATCTATCGCTGAGAAGGGATCACAAATCTGCATCATGGAAGCCATCTCAGGTGACATTGGTTCAAGTAATCATCCCCCGGGAGGTTGAGCATTATACGCTTCAGCTACCTGCTCAAGTGGCGAGAACAAACTCATTGTGGTCTGTCAGAAGTGAGAGCGTTATCCTTTAATGTGGTATCTTTCTGGACGAACAATAGGACTTAGGTAATACCCGTGCAAAATCCACTCGAGCGCAAACGAAGATGTGTTGATAGTTGAAATTAGTTTCGGCGGGACATGAAAAGTGCTACCGCCGGATGTCTTATCGGAGAGGATCTCTTTGAATGCATCTTCTGTTCTCATCAAAAGGAGTGTACCTATTGCTCGAGTGATTGACACCACTCTGTTGATGGATGAGATAAGTGTATTGGAAAACAGCTGCTGTGTCTGGCATACCCATTGATGCCCCAAATCCTGTCAGAGGATTTCTGAATTGATTGAAGCGATAGGGTGTGTCACCTGTCATTACATCGTTGACGTGGATGCGTTAAGTATCCACACATGAACACGAAGGCGCGTTGAATACATCCCTAGACGTCTTGTACGGCATCCTTTTGGTACTTAATTTTTAGGTTGTATTTACGGAGTTTCAATGTGTCATTTAACACCTTGGAAGAGCGATAAAGAAGACTAGATTATTTCGGACTGTAGTGTGCGCAAGACACTTCCGTTTCAAGTGACAGTGTTTTATAATTTTTTTTTTTTGCTTATGATTTTTAAGTAAAAATAAAAAAAAAAAAATAGATGACGCTACAGGTCAAGATCCTACCTTCTCTTTCGTGCTATTGATCTCTGACAATAGGTCCCCTTACCTATATTTAAATACCGTCTTTGAACGGCAAAATTTAATACGCTTTCCATAGACAATAAGTACTAATTGCATGTTGACAACCACTCGAAAGTGGTGGTGCCGTAGAGATAATTAAGAATTGAAATGAACCCATGTCTAGAAGCTCGTTTAGCCATCCAGCTAGACCATTCCTTGATAGGTTTTTTCTTCAAATCCGACAAAATTCGCTTTCACATTTTGGGATAGGGATTTTAGCATCTCATCAGTTACAATCAACGGATATGGCCACCAGTAACAGTGCCGCACTTTTTGACTCTTTCTCCTCATCCTGGATGCCATTCGCTTAAGAGTAGGGTTATGCAGCCAGTGCTCACTTTAGCTAACACCTCTAGCTTTAGTTAGCTCTCTTGATACACATGGTGTGTAGAAATATACGGATACCTGCGAGAACGCATCTACTGTGAGTTGAAGAGCTCCTCAAATATGCTTAGCAGTTATTAGCCAATAATTATTATTGTAAGACTTGAAATATTCTTCAATGAGGATGGCAAACTATATCACAATCCTATCACTGCATCTGCTCGCATGTAAAGCGAGGAGAAACTAGACGTAAACTTCTACTCGATTGCATGATTAATTATATCTTTGAAAAAAGATGAAAATCCTTAGTATCCCTAGTATACATCTAATTTCGTGTAACTGGCACATAGCTTTGAAATCCAATTTAAGCGATCAAGATTGAAATTAGCTAAAAGGATTATAGTCATCAACATTTTAAATCAAACGAAGACAGTTACTAAATGACTTTCGCGTCATTTTCTTTTTCCTTTACTGGCGCCGAGCTAGATGAAGTCTTTGACTACCTCGAAGTTTCTGCTGCGTAGTGGTATGCTCTGTCCGAGACGTCGATGCTGTGTGTCCTTCCTTGATGACAACATGTGCTTCTTTTTGACCTCATTAAACACCCGACCCATTTTAACCGCTTCCGCTTCAATGCCAGCAAACTGCTCATAAATGGCTCGCTGTGTTCGTTCAATCACGTCAATGTCGTCGGCGTAAGCTAGCAATTGAGCTGACTTTTGGAAGATCGTGCCTCTGGTATTGACTTGTAAGTTACGCACGATCTTCTCAAAGATGATGTTAAAGAAGTCACATGACATTGCGTCGCCTTGTCTAAGTCCTTTTTTGACATTGAAGGTCTCGGTGAGTTCGACAGACCTTGACGGAGCAGCAAGTTCTCCATCGTCATTCTACACAATTTGACGAGTTTGGTAGGAATGCCAAAACTAGACATGGCACTGTATAGCTCGGCTCTATGTACACTGTCATATGCGGCCTTGAAATCGACGAATAGGTGGTGAGTGTAGATTTGCACTTCTTGGGTCTTTTTTCAGGATCTGCCGTAGTGTGAAGATTTGGTCGATGGTGGACTTCCCTGCCCTGAAACGGCGTTCACACAATACGGTAGAGAGGATCTTGTACACAATGTTAAGAAAACTTATTCCTCGATAGTTGACGCTGTCGAATTGGTCTCCTTTCTTGAAGACCGGACAGACGACGCTGAGATTCCATTGCATGTGCCCAATCAGGTCCAGCTGCTTTAAACAGTTCTGCGGACAGTCCATTCGCTCCAGCAGCTTTGTTCGACTTCAGTCCTCCTCCTCCTCAGTCCTCCTCGACCTCGTCTAACTCGGGGGGACGGAATTCTTGCCTATCATCGTCCAAATTGAGAGGAATATTTGCCTAACAGCGGGATTTGGGCCATCATAGCCATTTAAAAGTCTGCTGAAATGATATTTCCAGATTCTCACCATCGATTGCGACTCTACTACTAGGTCTCCGTTTGGTCCCGGCAGGCTTCGGTCCAAACCCTATATCCAGCGGATTGCTGCTTCACCTTTGGGTTAAACCTTCGAACTTCATTCCTGCCATCGACTCCGTCGCTCTCTCGATAACCGGGATATTTCCTTGGCTACAACAAGGTGATGATCCGAGTCGATGTTGGCGCCTAGAAATGTTCGGACATCGAGAATAATGGAGGAGTGTCTGACATCGATCGCAACGTGGCCAATCTGGTTGACGGTTAATTGATCAGGGGATCGCCAGGTACCTTTATGTCGTAGCTTGGACG
Source organism: Eristalinus sepulchralis (assembly GCA_944738645.1). Classification (NCBI taxonomy): domain Eukaryota; kingdom Metazoa; phylum Arthropoda; class Insecta; order Diptera; family Syrphidae; genus Eristalinus; species Eristalinus sepulchralis. Next base: position 15,408,174 of record OX122886.1, read on the forward strand.
TCGTAGCTGGGGCGTCGATCATATGTTATTTCTAGGAGATCATAGAACTCATCCTTGCTGTTGTCATCCATCTTCTCCGTCGGGGCGTAAGCAAATCAGGCTGATGTTCCAGAATTTTGCCCTAATGCGGATTGTCATGAGGCGTTCGCTTACGGGATCGTAGCTTAAGACTTTTTGCCTAAGCCTGCCTCGGACAATAAATCCGGATCCGAATAGGCGCTGCCTTCTCTTTCATTTTCTTTTTGCCCGGCCCTTCCCACCGCACTTCCTGGATGGCGGTTATATCTGCTTTGCAGCAGTCAACGGCTTCCGCAAGTTTTCGGGTGCACCTGGTCCATTAAGGGACCTCACATTCCAGGTGCAGAACCGAAAATCGTTGTCCTTTATTCCTTTACTGGGGTCGTCAGCATTAGATCCGTCCATATCCGAGGCATGTTGCTGTCTCTGAACTCGTTGTTTTTTTATGTGGTGAGGGAGTTAGCCTCACGCACAACTTACAGACTGGTAGGCCAGGCCCATTATTTAGCTCTCGGGCAGAGGGGCTCGCTGCATACATTGGTTCGCCACACAACGGATGTTGTGATGGCTATCCAGGGGGCGCCACAAGGAGGCTGTATGTCAACTTAACCTGTGCAGGGACGAGAATAGTGTTGGCAGCTCGCCATGTTAAGTGCGATCAACGTCGTTGCCTCGTGTGTCCAGGTCCATGCCACCCAGTAATCGCAAAACTGAATTTGCAACAAGTCACTTTTTTCATCCGCTATATCGTCGTCTCGTTCGATCCAGAACTCACCGAGGTTGTGTGCCTGAATTTTAGGAAGCATATCATTGAGCCACAAATTGGCTTCATCACGAAGCAAAATTTCACGATAAGTAAGATAATGGATTTTCTATGAGTTTTTCCAGAGTATATTTATATAACGCAAATTTGACTCGGCTTGGTGTACACTCTCACTACAGCTGTTCTTCATTAAGTGCTGTATGTAGTCTATTCGATCGAATATCACCCAGAATCGAATATCACCAGAGAATCAAACTCACAAAAGTTGTCTCAGTAGGTCGCACCGAAAACATTTCTCACAGAACGCTGATTTCTTTTTAGAACAACTTGAAGATGTTTGTGTGCTGTGAGTTTTTCCATGATGACTTGCCAAGCTATATTGAACTAAATTTACAAACCAGCTTTATAGGTGTCACACGTAATGTGTCAGAAAAAGCCTATTAAAAATCAAACCCCACGATGAATCAACCTTTCGAACAAATTGATTGAATTTCTTTGATTGAATTGAATTTCTTTAAAAACCAACAAACATGTTGCCGTTAACTAGATTCTTAGAACTAAAATGTAAATAAGTGGGGTTTCTCTTTCTAAAAACCCAACCTTTGTAAAAAAGAGAAAAATGTAACGCTGATTTTCCTTCAAAATGTTAATTTCCTTCCGCTTTTATCACACTTCTAAACACACAAATGTATATTCGTACATGTCATTTGAAAAAATGCTGCCCATGTCTGTTTGAAGGAATATTTATCTGCAACCATTGCTGACAAACTTGTTCGTCTAAGGCAATCGTCCACTTTGGAGAGGTTTTTACTTAGAGCGAGTACACTGTTTACAGAAGAGCCTTTACTTTTCAGTGAAACCCGATGCGTATCGCCAATTTATTCCTTCATACGTCCTATATTTCAACACTAGATTAAGATAAACTAGCTCATACCTCATCAATTAAGTATGACACTAAGATCATCTACCTCGATTGTTGTCTACACAGTGTCAATATTTCAAACGACGTATGGTGACTGTGCTGTACTCGTTTCTGAATACAATTCCCTGCCAATAACTCACCACAATAAAACCTCAAAGCAAATTTCAAAAAAAGGACACGAGATAAAAAGAGGAGTAGTTATGATTTGTTTCACCCAATAAATCATCAGATTTGCGGTTATTTATTGCAGCTGTATTGAAAGTGGTTGCGGCTGCCGCCGCGCTTTCCATTCGCTGCTTCTTCTTTACAGCCGTCGGAGTCGTCGTCGTCGTTGTCGTTGTCTTCTTTCGTATTGTTGCTGTGGCATGCCAATACGAGTCTCTGCCGCCGCCACTCATTACCATGAGAAAGAGTCAAGCAGAGCCAAGCAAGACGCCGAAAGCAACCGCCACACAATAGTTTTAGTGTCGTTGTAAATCATTTTCGCGAAGTGGAGGATGAAGAAGCATTTCCTTCGGTTCGCTTCTTAGCGCTCCCAATCCCAAGGATCTGCCAGCGGCGCAGTGGTATTAATTTTCGGTGTATTGTGATTTTGCTGAGTTATTGCATATGAGCAGTTCCAACGCTGAACTCGAACTCCGACCGTGGCAACAAGGAATCATGATGAGGATTTATGGATGCTCTAACCGCGAAGTAAGGTCGTGCCTTTGCATTGCGCTAAGGGTAATCAATTCAATTAGGTGACTTAAGGGTACCATGCACTCATATTCGCGGTGCTCATTGTCTGCTGTCTTTAATTGGAGATCCTTGAAGTGGAAAAGCCGAAAATTTATTTATTTTCATAAACACACATATCCTTGCAGGCCATCCCGCATTCAAGTGTTCACATGTCCAGAGCATACAACAGGATCTCAAATTACCCGGACAAATCGAGACAATTTCCACAATGTTCCAGGCGTCATTTGTACGTTTCAGTGATGTCAACGTCTGCTGCTGGAGGACTGCTACAGCACGCCTACGACGCACAATGAATGGCAGGCAGTGCAAGTGACCACCTTGTCCAGATGTACATATCGAGTGGAGCGGGTATCATGTTGCTGACATAAATGGACAGTGGACAAGACTCGTGTTCATATCCTGGCCGCTTCCTGCTCTACGGTTTACTCCTTCGACATGCAACATGCTCTGTCACATGATAATGGTAAATTTTATGACATCTTCTTTTGATTTATCTTCCTCTATCGGTGCACCAGTGGGTTTCCTTGCTCTTGGTGCTTTTCAACTTGCGCTTATACGACGCCATCACCTGCTCCTTCTCCTCTCCTCGCTGTTAGTTCTTTACTGCTTTCAGAATCCATGTGTACAAGCATACGTACAAACGTAATCAACGTCGCACACTTCTCATGTATTTGGATGGACTTTAGAGCTGGCAGACTTCCCTGTTGTACAAGTATTCGTGGGCTGAAGAGCTGGGTCTCATGTCGTGTCAGAGCCTTCAACATGTTGACCAACTGCTGGTCACCACCCGATGGCCGAGATGGTGTTGGGAGCGGCTGCCAGCCCCTTCTGATGTTGAAAGGACAACCATTCATTTGCCCTGAGTGTGTGTGCACGCGGACAGGCTAGAAGAGATGGCTAGACCATCATTTATCTTCTTTGATGGATGGCATGTCTCTCGTTGCGGATGATGAATCTCTGCTGGTCGAAAGGGCTGCCGTTGACACCGACGAAGGATTGTCAGCTGTGCTGACCAAAAGAACATTAAATCATTTACTCCCTATGTCTGCCCCACTGCGGGATTGTATCCAGGTGACTTTAATGAAAATTAATGATGACATTGGCCAACGAATTAGTGTGTTGCGATGAGGGATGACAGTGGAAATAAAACAAAACGAGGGGAAAAAATAAGAGATCGTAGTGCTGCTGCTGTTCAGGGGTGCTCAGCGCTCGGTGCTCTATTAACGAAATGATGGATTGCGGTGTGGGTTACTTTTAGGGATTGCTTTGGTGCGTGTTGTGTGTGGCAACGAATATGGGTCGCCGCAGTGTGTTTAATTTTCATTAGGACCTGACAAAACAAATGAGCTACATGCGCCAGATCATCAATCACTTGTTGTTCGATGATAACAAAAAGGATAAGAGCTGTATTTGCGTGAGGAAATTCGCAAATTTCTTCTAATGGTTATATGTAAGCTAGTTAGCTAAATAACTATTGACCATATCTGGAAAATTTGCTTCGTTTGTATCGTAAATTCGTTTTTTGCACACCCTATGTTCAAAACGGCTGTCAAGCTAGGCGAAGTGAATGTCTGCAAATGATTTCGCTTCGAGTTCAGGCCCAAGCCAGCCAGGACAAACTAATCCCCATTAAATGCTGAGAACCTAGAAAGATTATTTCTGCAGACTCTTAAACATCGATGAAGGCCCAAAACACGCTGGTAAACAGAATATTCAGAATATTTGGACAAGAATACGTTCCCTTAATAAGCAACATCGAGATTGAAGTTGAACAAAGCTGCTGGAGTTGACGGACTTCCTGAAACTTGTTCAAAGAAGCTGGAAATGGCTTGATATGGGCCATGCATCAGCTCATTTGTATGATATGCTTAGAGGAAAGCATGCTCAATGAGTAGAATCTGAATTTTGTTCGTCCCGCCCACAAGAAAGGAAAGGTGATCTTTTCGTATGCGCCATCCATATAGGGATAAACTTCCTAATCAATGCAGTTTCAAGCCGGACAAACCAGATCTTCACTTTACGTCAGATGCTGGAAAAGACCATAAACCAAATCTTCACTTTATCTTAGTTGCTGGAAAAGACGTAAGAAGTTCAGATCGACACCCATTCGTCGATTATAAGGCGGCATATTGTAACGTGCATAGAGACGAGCTATACAGTGACATGTTCAGTTTTAGCCTTCCTACAAAACTCGTCAGATTGCGTAGGATGGCAATGGAGAACTCTCGCTGCTCCGTCGAGGTCAGTAACACGCTCACCGAGATTTTTAATGTCACAAAGAGGTTTTAGATAGCACGACACGCTGTTACGTGACTTCTTCAACTCATTCTTGAGAAGTTCTGCGAAACTCAAATTTCAAAACCAGAGGCGCGAACATCCAAAAGTTCATTCAAATGCTAACTAACGCTGACGACAGTGACGTGATTGGACAAACACATCGAGGCCTTTGTGAGGCGTATCTTTCCATTAAAGTGTACGCATGAGTAGAAGGGACTTGCAGTTTTTGCCGACTCTGAAGGGCGATTTTTGAGATACTTTTCATGGGCAATAAGTACCCTTTGAGTGTTGTCAGCAATTCAAAAGAGGTGGTGCCGTGAAACAATGCGAAGCGTTCCGTCCGGGAATCGAACCTAGACCTTCTGCGTGGCGGTCGACGTACTAATCACTACACCACGGCGACCACGGTCAGAAACTTGGTCGTTACTAAAAGCGGATGAGTAAGCAGTTAGTCTTTTCGTGAGAAAAGCTCTTCGTGCGACTTTTGGTGCTATTTGCGTTAATAGCATCTAGAGGGGGACAGTCAGTGATGAACTTTATGGTCTGTACTGGGGCATGCTCTTTGTCAATCGTCTTCGAATACAACGCTTAAGATTTAGAGCGTATGGACACCACTGCTCCGACCCGAAAAGTCTTTAAATGCGACCCATTGAGACAACGCAATAGAGGACGGCCTGGGTTGCGATGGCGTACACAAATGGAGGAGGACCTCAACCAACTTGGAGTGCGCAACTGGAGGCAGCTGGCGAGAGATCGTGTTGGTTGGTTTACGATGGAATGCGGAGGTGTACGTATTTGGCTGAGACGGACTGTATTTATAAAAGCAATTTGTTTAGCGTATAATATATACCACCAAAGATAAACTACGTACGTATGTACAACCGCCGGCATTTAACTTAAGTGAAATCGAAAGCAATTTCCCGTTCAATTTCCCCCCATACACCCATTATTCACCAACAGATGTTGACACATAAATAGTGAATGCTGACAATCCCCAAAATATCTCTTTACTGAACCCCAACATAGTGAAAATCTTCCATGTTGTCCCTTTCACCCACAACGTCAGGCGAAGCAGAAAAAATCCAATTTGAATAAAAGGATACGCGACCGCCTAATCATATTTCATTATTGGCAATAAATTAACTGCAAGGACTTTCGCCGCACAAATAAAAACTGAAATATATTGTCCGGAAGAACCGTCCGGTCTACCATGGCACATAAAAATGATAAAGAAAACTCAGCAGAGAAAAAATTGTTTGCTCCTTTAAAAATGCTTGCGAATATAAAAAGGATACTTGTTTGTGGCTGTGTACACGAAAGGATAGAGTGCGCCGCCGGTTTCTGGGAGCTTGCGTTGTCCTTCGGCTTTGTCATAAGTTCTAGTCTGCAATGATTTACAATTGCAATCGTGTCCTTACAACTTTTTTCTTTCATTCTGATTTGCACAGATTTTTCCCAATTCACAATTTACATTACTCACTTAGAGAAAAGATCCCTTCTCACAGCCTCAGATAGGAGTCAGATTGGTTACCCCGGCAATATCCTGTTTATTGCGATTTGATTTAATGTTATTGTTGCAAAAAAGAAAAGAAACCGGAGCAACCCCTTGTCCATGTGTCATTTTTCACTCCCAGTTTACATCTTCAATCCAATTCTATTTTCATATTATTATATTTTATCAATGATCCTTGAAATCCTTTTTGTCGATTGTTCTACACACATAGTATGCTTTATCCTCCTCTTCCGCATCCAGTAGCTACGTGAAATAAGAGTACGTGTACAGCAGCAGCAGCACAGTTCACGAGAACGAGCCAGAAAAGGGAATGGGTAAAGTGAAGTTTTTTTTCGGACCGCTTTTGGGTCGGGGTGTATTTGGTGGTTATACTTCGAGGCGTCCTTTGAAGATTTATTGTGTATGAAGGGAGTCATACTTGTTTACTTGCTTAGTTGTCGCCTTTCACGTTCCCATGTTAGCGTGTCCTTTTTTGTCGGTTTTCCTCAACGATATTTGCAATTGCAAAATTGGATCGGATTAAGGGCCGTTTCCTGGATACTGTTGCTGAGCTAAAACCGATAAGGGAGACAGACAGTGCTATGAAAGTGTGTGTACAACATTCGCTATGGCGTTGTTGTTTGTCATAATGTTCGTGATGACAGGATAATTCGTGGCATTCTTCTTTTCATTCGACAGCTAGGGGACTGAATGTTGCTAGTGCGAGTGTTAGCTGTCTGTCTGCGCGCATTCCAGCTTGTCTGAAGCTTTATCTGATTTCAATTACTGGATAAAAGGTCGTATCTTGGCAGGGGACATTACATCAACGGGGAAAAAATGAAAATTTAATTTCCTTTTGAAATGTTATCCTTTGGATGAGAGATTTCAAAGGAGATTAAACGAGTTGATACGCAGTAACGTTTCAAGGGTGTACCTTGTGGATGTGAAAAATGTATGATGTACTGCATAAATGTACATGCATGTGTATGTATGTATTTACGTGAACATGGACACTTGCAATGGATTAAATCTTAAAGAATTTTATATTGCTACGTTCTGAATGAAAAAGTGACATGATACTCATGAGACATGGGAATTAGGCAAATCAGGGGCAGGAGGCTGCAAGAATTACAATAGTCCCATTCTTGAATATGAGTAGTTGGTGCTATTATTTGTCTCCGTTAATCTATAGCAAAAGCCAGCAGTTGACATTTACACTGGATATATTCAAAAGTTTTATGAAATTCTCTTCACTGGGTCCTCTATTAATGATATCAAATCTGACAAAGCGTTCCAAGAAAGTCAGTAACACGAGATCACCCGTCATCACTTCTTAAGAGAATGTAATCTTCAACGGAGCTTTGTCACACCTACTTTAATTTTCTGAAATGGGTGCGCCGCGTTAGACAGAGTGTAATGAGCGTAAGAGGATTTAAGACATATTTTTTAACTTAGTCCAACGAATTTTTTAAAACTTAACAGAGAGATGGTGTAGTGAAAATCGTGTACCAAATTCGAATCTCCGGCATATGAGTCGCCGATCTACCCAACGGTGTCTACAGTTCATAAGATATACAAATATTTTCTATAAATGTGGATGGATGTTTTCTTTTTTTTGCATTTCTAATCTCAATAGCTCATTATATCGGTGCATTTTATCACCCATATGTATCTTTGATTTGTATTTCTATTACTCCAGGGAGTCATATGATTTAAATGGAGCAAACAAACGACATAATTTATCGTACGCTACTTGTTTCTATTAAATTTTTCGGGTTTCTCATGCAATTCCTAAAAAAAATTTATTTAATTTTTTTGTTTGCACAAGAATCATGATATTCCTGAATCAGTGTTCAGTGTACACACTTCCTTTGCTCCAAAAATTGCATGTCAGTGTCAAGTGGTAGGGAATTTGTACTTGAACGAGAAGAAATCATTGACAAAACTTGCTAAACGCGTTGGAAAAAGTGAATCAACCATTCGGTATATTATAAAAACCCATAAAAATACAGGAAGTGTTCAGTACGTGCGAAGATCAGGCCGTCGACGGAAACTAACCACAAGAGATGAAAGGGTCATTATTAACACTGTTTGTAAGGAGCCAAGTGTGTTATACTTGCAACAAAGATGTCAGCACGCGGATAGATTTGGATATTTTGCGAAAACACGAAGGAAGAAACCGTCGATAAGTGCAGCCAACCAGAGGAAACGCATGGTTTTTGCAAATTTACACAAAGACGATGATTTGTCCTTTTGAACGAAAGTTTTTTCCATTGTCGAAAGCAAATACAATATTTTCGACCATGATGGTCCATCGCAAGTTTGGCAAAAGAGTGGCATACCCTTCGAAACAAAAAATCTTCGCAGAACAATGATAAAGGCAGTCTTATGGTGTGGGAAAGCTAGAAGAAAATATGGACCTGAAAATACCGAGGGAGAATTTAGAGCCAACGGTCGAGAAATTGGGCTTAAGTCCTGGCTGGATATTTCAGCAGGATAAAGACCCTGAGCACACAGTTAGAAAAGTTAAGGAGTTGTTATTGTACTATGCATCGAGATAGTTATATTTACTCTCTTCCACACAGTCCGGATTTAAACCCCATTGAGCATTTGTTGGACTTCCTAGAAAAACAGCTGCACATGCACACAATAACTTCAAGGCCTACACTCAAAGAAGCTCTGCTAATAGAATGCGATAGTTTGTTCAATGCCGCGTAGACTACAATCTGTCCTCAAATCTCGTGGTGGTCTAACAAGATACTAAGAACCTATTGCAGTGTGTAGTTACGTATTTTTGGGTAGGAGTATTATGAGTTTGTCGTGTAATTAAATCAAGGCCAAAAATTTTAAATTGAAATTGGAGTTTCTGTTACAATGTTTTCACTTTAGCGTAATCTTCTTACTGTTAAGCATTTTTGAACTTCATTGGCCAAATTATGGAATTGGTGGCTGGGTGATGTGGGAACAGGGTAGGCACTGATTGGTATCAACCTGGCGATGCCCAGCTGTTGTAACTGTTTCCCACTCATCAACTGTGCTTATAGTACCTCCACGTCGCTAGCCACCGGATACTGGTTGTTGTTCATCCGAACTCAACTTGCTAAACCTATAAGTGCGACCTCCGCCCAAGAGGTATAAAAAAGGGCCCGGTCCTCCAGGTTGGGGGTGTGCGTCGGAGTAACTGCCCGGTAACATTAAAAAGAACTAGTTACGAACCAACCGAATGCCTCGGATACGGATGGATACACTGTTGACGACCCCCGCAAACGAACAAAGGACAATGATTTACGGATCTGCACGTGGAATGTGAGGTCCCTAAACAGACCACGTGCAGCCGATGAACTTGCGAAGGCCCTGGACTGCTATAAAGCAGACATTACCGCAATCCAGGAAATGCGGTGGGATGGGCCGGGCAAGAGAAGAGTGAGAAACTGCGACATTTACCACGGCGACTGCTACAGGGAGAGAGGGAAACGCTTATTTGGATGCGGTTTTGTTGTTCGAGGCAAACTTAGGCAAAAAGTCTTAAGCTTCCAATACATAAGCGAACGCCTCATAACAATCCGCATCAAAGCTAAATTCGGAAATATAAGACTCATATGCGCCCACGCCCCGACAGAGGAAAAGGACATACGATCGATGCCCCAGGTACGACACCAAGATCGTTCTAGGAGATTTCAACGCTCAGCTGGGAAGAGAAGAAGTCCTTGCTAAAGTCATCGGAAGACACAGCCTGCACGCCAACACCTCCGGAAACGGACTCAGGCTAGTTGACTTCGCCTCGGGGCGAAATCTCTCTGTGGCCAGCACGCGGTTCCCACACCTCAACATTCATAAAGGGACCTGGCGATCACCTGATCAATCAACCGTCAACCAGATTGATCATGTTGCGATCGACGTTTGTGAGCTCTACAAACAGAGAAGAAGGGAAGAGAACCGGCTTCTCAGAAGAAAAAAGAAAGAGCACGAGAAGCGCGCGGTCGAGGAAATGGAGAGGTGCTATGGCAGGAATGACGTCCGAAATTTTTACCGCAAGATAAAACAGTTATCTGGCGGTTACAAACCTCGGACTGAAGCCTGCCGGGACCAAAATTTACAACTGGTGGTAGAGTCGCAGTCGGTGCTGAGAATCTGGAAGGATCATTTCTGCAGACTCCTAAACGGCGATGACGACACAAATCCCGCTGTTAGGCAGAATGTTCCACTCAATTTGGACGACGATGGACAAGAATTCCGTCCTCCCGACCTCGACGAGGTCAAGATAGCAATATCGAGACTGAAGTCGAACAAAGCTGCTGGCGCGGACGGACTGTCCGCAGAGCTGTTCAAAGCGGCTGGGGATGAGCCGGTTGGGTGCATGCACCAGCTCGACGAGTGGAATCTCAGCATCGTATGTCCGGTCCACAAGAAAGGAGACCCCTTCGACTGCGCCAACTATCGAGGGATCAGTCTCCTTAATATCGCATATAAGATTCTCTCTGCCGTATTGTGTGAGCGCCTGAAACAGTTCGTCAACAACCTGATTGGTCCTTATCAGTGTGGTTTCAGGCCAGGGAAGTCCACCATCGACCAAATCTTCACACTACGGCAGACCCATGCAAATGCAAATCGACACAGTCTGATGGTAAATGAGCCTTGGTTTTGGGATACGCGTAATATATTCAAAGTTGGTATCAGCTCTCAATATTTTTCTGTATTCGGCGTGTCGTGCATCGTAGATCAACAGTTCGTTGAATGTCTGCGGCACTGAGAGAACTATTTGCTGCTTGTCGCTTTATTTCCCTTACCACCCTAGGACATATCGTCGGTTTTCTCCTCGATCTTCTTTCACTTTCAACTTCCTTTTTGCCTTTCCAGCTAACACGATCTCTCACCAGCTGGCTCCAATTGCGCACTGCAAGTTGTTTGGGGTCCTTCTCCACTTGTACACCATCTGTAGCCTTGTTCCAATGACTCCGATTAGACTTTTTGGACCGAAGCAGTGGTGTCCATGCGCTCTATATGACCTTGCCATTTTAAGTCATGTTTCCGAAGATTGTATTTAACATCGTTAAAAAAACGAAACCTTTTATGTGCTATTCATAAGTGCACATTTGTTAACGACTTGGTATACCATAAAAAAAACATATTTTTTCTCTGATCCTCTGGCCTTGAGTGGGGTAAACTTGCAGCTTAATGTCGACTACGAACACGAAATTGTTGAAACTTTTACTAGACACTTAAGACACATATTGCAGTTGTCGTAAGTAGATAAGAATTAAGAGAAAATAAAAATTGTGTAAATTGAATCTTCGAAGAATAAAAGTCTAGCTTGAAGTATGAAATTTTGTAAAACGAATCTCTGTGGCTATAAATTTCACACATAAGTATCGAAAGAGAATTTAATCTGCCGGATGATGTTGTTGTCACTATAGCCATCCATCTTACAGAGACTTCACAGAAAGTCGATTCCAAGTCGATGTTTTTCGCCCTGTGAGACAATTTTTGCTTCAATTTATTTCCCAATGACAAATCTTCATTATTGATCATCTTCATCATTGGGGGTATTCCAAGGAATCTATCAAATTACATATATCGCCCACCGAAACATTTTGCTCTCACCATTCAGTGTCCAGAGCCCTTGCAACACTAAATTCACCGTTTGTGTCACAAATATTCCCCGAAATAGATTTCGATGCATCTCTGCAGGTTGTCAGGGTACGAGGACAAAGCCTAGGTTGTTTTTGTCACATGTACAGACATGTGTGAGGTCTTGTCCATATATCTAACTACTTCAGTGCTCCAATTTCGTCGCATAAAAGAAATATCCAATTTGACTGACAATCAGATGGGATGAGGATTGCTGATAGGAGACATTTGTTAGTTAGTGGGCGAGATTCTTGGGGTGGAACCCCAGTGTCAACTTGTCAACTTTGCAGCTATTCATACATCCAAGAATATTCGCACACGCGTAATAATCTGATATACACACGCACACTTATAGGTATATGTGTGTATCAACATATCAACGTCAAGCATGCCGACGACATCAGACATTATGACAATCGGCTCTGTGCCAGACAACAAAATCCCAATACAAAGTACAAAGTAAGCAATTTCATTTGGATGGCCACCCATGCGCCATCCCAATTCCCTTCAGTGCCGTGCCCTCAAAAAGCGTTCATTTCTACGCCGCCGAGAGAAGAGAGAAAGCAAGGAGTCCGACAAAAACCATATACACACCTTCACGTACATAAGTATGTATGTATGAATGTTTCCTTTGGTGTAGCAATGACACGAAGTGTGTGGAAACGGAGCGCCTGACACACCAACCCCAGGACACACACGGCAGCGGCACATTCATTTCTTTTGACTTGACATTGCTGTCAACATGCCAACAGGGTTGAAGTCTACTCTAGGGCGTCGTATGCAAATGTCAATTTGCATAGCAAACAATCACACACACGCACGGAGAGCGAGAGAGAAACTATATCCCTTCCATGCGAGGCAACGGAAAATACATTTTTTCGCTACCGATTTTCAATGACGTTGTAGGACGGTGGGTATGGCAGCGCAGTTAGGTGGCAGCTAGATGACACCATGATTTTTCCACATGAGCGCATGCAATCACCCGATACGAAGTGCATGAGTTGGCGGGCCTGTGTGTGTACACATGTGTGCATGTGCATTATATGTCAAGTCAAACGGTGGATGTGTCATGGCGATGGTGACCAGCGAATGCAATTTGTGCTGCTCCACCTTCGGTTAACATCACGATGACACAATGATGTGAGGCGAACAGTAGCAGCAGCGACAACGTCAGCCATCCACCGACTATGGTGTCAGATTGTGTTAGTGTGCTGTCAGTTTGACAGCTTGTTTCTGCTTCTCATTTATTTTCGTTTCATTTCTACAATTTTGTTTTTCCTTTTTTTTCTGTCCTTCGTGTGCTTCTCTGTGTTTTTTTTTCCGGTTCGTTGTCGTTCAGCTGGTGCCTCTTTCGTCTTATATTTGAACCGAAATTAGATTTGATTTCTGTCAACTGTCTGTCGTGTCACTTAGGTGTCACATAAAGAGAAATCATTCATTGTCATGGTGACATTTTCATTTGTTTGCCGCCCTCTCACACCTTGATGGATGTGTTCGTCATGGTAATGTGTTGACACGGGGACTGATAATGGCGGCGTTTTCATTTCACTTATGCATCTGTCCATCAACGTTGCTCTAACATATTTGAGTGCATGTGCACGTTTGTATGAGTAAGTCTAGGGTGCGATGGAAAAGCCGGCCATAAATTGTGATACAATCACATAATGTCAATTGGCTCCATCGTTGTCTAGGGCCAGAGTTTTGACGTGTTCATAAATATCAAAGGCGCAACACACCCAAGTCACACAAGGCGCACACCTCATAATTCAATCCTTAGATGAGGTTTTTATCTAACCTCAGGACATTGGTGTGTTATTTATGGTCTCCAGCTTGGGAGAGTTCACTCCTTTTGCCGGGAATGAGGCCATGTGTGTTTTATTTGTCTCGAGGTGGGGATACTGCGACCATGATGAATCGTGTGCGAACGGAGTTCCATGAATTTATGGATGCACGTCCGTATGTGAATGGATACATAAGTTGGGTAAAAAACGGCCGAATTTTTAGCTATTTTGAAAATCAGTAATTCAATCCAATCAACGGCATTCATTTCTGTCAGGCGGTCCAAGCATAATTTATTTAAAATGTCCTTCGCAAAAATAGAGCTCTCATTCCGCCATCATCGTTGAAAGCTCCAAATGGATAGAGAGCGGAATCCTTGTGTCAAAGCCCTCAATTATTCAGTGCTGATTTAAATTCACCACTTTGCCACTTTGCCACCACATTGCTGTGTCATGTCAACATGAACCTTGAGGCGGGGCAGAATTGAAACTCACTCGAACGAAAAACTACCACCACCGCCTCATGGCGTGTCGTCCGTCTTTTATGTCGCCGTGCACACCCACTCTACGGAATAAAAGAGTGCAAAAAGTTAAGATAAAGAGCAGGAAAATAAATCTAACCCCGAGTGCAATTTATCAAAGGAACCTTTCAAGGTGTTTTCCGATTTAACTTGTTTCCCAGACACTTTCTCGAAGCGGCACACCGTTCGGTTCTTAAGCGAACATCAGCGGTGGAAAGTGTCGGGTGACGAAGGGCTTGAGGATTCGCGGGGACCAGCCGAACTGACAGACACAACTTGAAGAGTCTATATACTAGGTGTAAAGCTGTTATCTCCTACATAGATACGCCTGATAATAATAAACGACTTTTCTTTCTATCTCTCATTCGGGTCTACGTTTGAGGGTTGAAGTACGTAAGACGTTCGGGGACTGTTTTCTCCTCGACTCGTCTGACTTGCTGACTGGTGCAGTTTTGGGTGGAGTACGTGCAGAAGACAAGGAGAATGAAATCCGTAAAATACTTTGCAGGAAGCAAATTCACCCTTGTGTGACCCCCATCGGCTAAGAGCCAGACACCGGGCTATAAATTTCTTCAACAACAACAGAACTTAACCCGCAATGAAATTTCCGATAAGAAGATTGTTCGGTTCGGTTATTAGACAGAATCTGACGGCATAATAAATTCTAACAATGCGGGATATTTACAGGGATTTTTCCATTCGTTTGAGAATCACCAGCCAGAATGAGGGCGGCGTACTGTGGGTGGACGTAAGGTATCAACCCCTTTGAAGCGATTTATTGTTTTTGCCAAAAAGATTTATCGAGCGAAATTCATTCGGTGAGATGGCGAGGTGGGATGTCGGTGGAAGATGTAAGGAGAGGGACCGAGAGGAAGGAAGCGACGATTTGGAAGTGAGTTGAGAGCTGTCAGTTGTCGAAATCCTTAGATGGCTTACATATGCCACTTGAAGGAGTTCTCCATGGAAAGGGAATGAACGTTGATTTTGTTTGCTGTTCAAGTTCGGTACGGTATTAAATGAGATGTTGTTTTTGAACTTAGTGGTTACTTTGGGAGTTTTTGAATGACTTCTGAATTTGTTTTTAGGTTCTTTGTGTATGCGGGTTTTTATTTGTTAATATGGATATACACATTTGGTAAATTTTTAAATGAGATTGTGGCTTATTGAGTGGATATATAGAACGTTTACAGTCTTTGTAGACTAGTTAATGACATCATATATGATGAATTACGTTTTTACCCTCTTAAAGCAGTTTTAATTCATGCTATGCCGTCCGTCTGTTTATATATCTTGTTGGGAAGAAAATTACAAAATACTCTTAATGATCTAGAAAATGATTTCTTATGCCAGATGAAATTAAGATTACTACGTATATGGGGTCATTAAGCGTATAGGGTCAGTAGCTGGACTAAATAAAGTGCCTTCAAACAGTCAAGCTATTTTTTAGTATTTTTGTTAATCATATAAATAAATTCACTTTTAATTAACAATAAAAAATCATTGAAAAATATTAACAATAATTCACTTCTCCAATATTTCTGTCAACGAAATAAAGAACGACGATGAACAGAAAATGAGTCATTGGGAATTGTGTTCTTCTCAGTTTATTCTTACTTAGAATTAAGCTTAATTTAGCAAAGCGGATCAAGTTTCCTGCAATTTGTTGTCTAAATACCGAAAACTAAAATAATATAATAATAATTAGATCAATAAAAAAGAAGACCCTTTGAACTACGTCAACAACAGGGCATCAGTCTCCTAAGTATCGCGTACAGCCATTCGTCAACAACCAACAACCGTCAACAACCGACCCATACACCATCGACCAAATATTTACACTACGACAGAGTTTGGAAAAAACCCAGAAGCAACAAATCGATACCCACCACATTTTCATTGATTTTAAGGCCATCCTATCCTATCATAGGATCTATAGAGACGAGCTATGCACGTTGCTCGATCAAGGTTGGGAAAGACTTACCCGAGACCTTTGATGTCAAAAAGGTTTCATGTTATGCGACTTTTTCAACATCGTATTTGCAAGAATTGTTCAAAATTCGAACGCCAACACCAGATGAACAATCTTTCAGGAGTCCATCCAACTGCTCGCATATGCCGATGATGTTGACATTATCGGAAGAACGCAGCTTGATGTGAATGGCGCTTTTGTGGGTATTGCAACGGTGGCCGCGAAGATGGGTATAGCCGTCAACGAGGTTAAGCCCAAGTATACGCTGTCAACGAGAAGGGACACCCAACACCGACGTCTCGGTCAAAATGTCACACCAGACAGATATTACTTTGAGGTACCCCAAAACTTTGTCTACCTAGGGACCGCAGACAATGACACCAGCTCTGAAATCAAACGCAGAATAAGTTTTGCCAATCGCTGCTTCTTTGGACTAAGAAAGCAATTGGTAAACAATGCCTTCTCTCGAACAACCAAGGTAACGCTTTACAAGACCCCAGTCCTGCTATATGGTGCGGAGGCATGGACTTTGTCAAAAGCAGATAAAGCTGCTCTTGATTGCTTCGAGAGGTAAATTCTTCATGTTATTTTCGGCTCCGCCTGCACGGTTGGTGTGTGGAGGAGGAGTGAAGATCCAACGATTGAGATGGCTAGGTCATGTAGAGCGGATGGAAACCAATGCTCCGGCCGGAGAAGTCTTCAAATCCACCCCCGAGGGACGGCGCTGTAGAGGAAGACCGATACTCAGGTTGCGGACGCAAGCGGAAAGGGACCTCAATGAACTATGCGTGCGAAACTCGACACAGCGGAGACGTTTGTTGGTTGAGGCCCAGGTACACCCAGGACTGTCGCGCCACCTGTAAAAAAAAAAATAATTAGTATGGCCAATTTGTCTGCGAGAAAAATGCATATTGTAAGATAGTTCAATAAAAACAAATAAACAGAACACTATGTCTTCTTAACGTACGTTAATATTGTGGACATTGCTGTATTTAGTACTTGTAACAACTAGAACACTTAGACTTAAAACATAAATGTGTTATTCAATAGAGGTGTGCAGTGAACGATTTGAAATCAATTTCACAACATTTAAATTTTTTGGAGTACTCATATTACTGTACTCGCATTTCGAAAAGCGAAACGAATGCACCAAATGATATTTGTTTTCTAAATTCAAACTTCACCCGTTAGCAATGAAAAAATTAGGAAGGGTCGGCAGTTCTCAATGGACCACTATGTCAATAAGCGCACACCGTCTTATTTATCGTCTCCGTTTATTTCAATTCTTTGAAATTCATCAGTCTTATTTTTCACAACGTAATACTTTATATGCTTCACCAAGTTAGATGTGGTTTTGTCATTACATTTGTGGACAGATAAACAATTTCAACCAATTGTTTGATTCACTCACATTATTCGATTTAATTTTATTATCAATAAGTTATTATTCAGTTTCAAAATGTTTTGATTGTACATACAAATAAGTGAATCACTATAAGACAACTGACACAAAGCATTAATTTTATTCGTTTCAGTCGAAATACTCAGTGTATTTTTGTTTAGGATTGCTGTACTCGTTTTGATTTTTTCGAGTAAACTCGCAAAACAGAACGGAAATAAAATAGAATTTTCGTTTTGAAATCATGTATTTCAAATTATGTGTATTCCTTTTTATTTTCATTGTACACATTTTAAGAGTACTCGTATATGAAAAATTGAAATACTGCACTCGTTCATTAGGAGCAATCGAATGTATTCATGCAGACCTCTAGTATGCTATCAAAATCGAATATCATTAATATTCGTAATATTAAACATAATTTTCCAAAGTTTTAAGAAAACACACGCCGATTATAATATTGGTCCATTTTTTGTGCTCAAAATCTTTATTGAAAAATCTTGAAAATACATCACTCAAAGAACTGTCTTTCGGAAGTGACCACTTTTTCCCATATCTCGAGACATTTTCGAATATCATCTCTAAGAAATCAATCCCCTCTTACATCGGTTCAATTATCAAGCTATTCTTTGGTTTCCTCAAAAGGCCCGAACCCCCCAAATCGATTTGCATCCATCAAAAAAGCAAATAGGCGGAAGGAGCAAAGTCTGGAGAATCCGACGGATGGGTAAGACTTCCCTTTTCAGCGTTTCCAGGTTTATTTCAAAATCTACTTGTCTTGCCCTTCGGTCGTTTCTGGTAATTTTTCACGCAATGCACGAATCATTAGTTGTAGTGAATAGCGCTTATCATCAACGGTTTCACTTGGTCTTAGCAGCTCATAGTACACCGCACTCTTCTGGCCCCATCGTATTCCGAGCATGACCTTGGAACCGTGAATATTTTTCCTTGGTCTGGTTGTAAACGATGATAAAAAAGGAACACCATGCTTAGTTTTGCTTCTTATGGCAGTTCTGAGGTGAAGAATCGCCTCTCTTGATTTTGAATAAATCCATATTTCTCTTAACGGACAGAAATTATTTGCTGAGTAACTCCCAATGATTCTGAGAGTTCACTTTGCGTTTGGCACGGATCTTTGTCCAGTAAAGCCTCCCATTTCTCATCTTCAAACTGTTTTGGGCTGGCCAAGACGCTCTTTGTTTTCTACGCTAAAATCACCACTTTTGAAGCCTATCAACCACAATTTGTATGATCTATCGATCGGCGCAGGTACACCATAAGCTTCTACAAGCATTCGATTTGAAAAACGAAACTTTCCCGGATACTGCTTATTGGACAACAATATAAAAAGCAACTTCGACTGCAATTTAGATATATTCAAGGCCGTGATCCTATTTGCAGCCAAGGTAGATGATTTTTCTGCATTAATCACAAGGACATTTAGTAGCAGAATGTGATGCTACTACAACTACTACTACAACTTTTCGTGTCTAATTTCCCTTGCTTGAACATGGCTTGATGTGATACTTTCAGGAATCCTTTTCTTTTCCTTTTGCAGAAAAACTGTGTAGGAGTGTTCAAAGGAAAAAGACAGTCGCGAGAATAACTGCATGGAACAGAAATGGCGTACAAAAGTATTCATTTTAAATTTCCCTACAAGTGCAAGCATCTCATTCACCTTTTATGATGAACTTAAGGTGGAACTCATTGAATTTACATCATGAATTTACAAAGATTAAGATAAAGGTTTCCAAGAAGTTGTACCTCAAATATGCCCCAACGGATTCGATCGGGAAGTCTTCGTATGCAACTCCGAGTGACAACGTGGTAGAGGAAGACGGTGCCGTGAAATAACGCCGAGCGAAATAACGCCGAATTCCAGAATTCGGCGTTATTTCACTTTCATAAAGTGAAATAATGCCGAATTTTAGAATTCGGCATAATTTCACATTGACAAAGTGAAATAACGCCGAGTCGGCCTTATTTCGCTTTGCATTTATAAATACATTCAGATAAAGATTCCTACCTTTTTTCAGATTTCCACCCCTGAAAATTAACCGTGTGAATGTATTCACACGTACTCAAACCCATTCAACATCCTGTTTTCATTTTATTTATTTAACGAAGTTTAAACTATTTATTTTGATTTTAAGATACCTATCCAGTAACTTAAATGTGTCAATACTAATAAACAAAAGAAAATCTAGGAAACAATAGCTAAGAATATCGGAGTTTAACAATATATTTTGGTGGTACTTTGAACAATTTGCCTGCAAATTGGACAAAGAATTGGATTATTAAGCTTTAAATATTTGTCTGACAATCCTGTATAACAGTTCAAACACAGTTTGAAGTGATTACAAGGTTGTAGAAGGATAGTTCGAGCATTTTTACAACATATAATGCACAATAGAGACACATCATCAACATTAAAATAATCCGGTTCTACATCATCTGGATTCAAATCGTCTTCATCTTCGCTGCTTACACTTTCAATTAACGAGTCTTCAGAAAGCAAATTATTACTTTCATTTGTCATTTGGTTAAGAAAGTCTTGGATTGATATACGTTTTTTTTCCAGTTTAATTAAAGCCGCTTCAATTTGCTGTCCCCTGTCTTTGAATTTTTTCTTTGGTGGTTCAAAGATTTGGAATGTGCCATCAATTGACATTATAAATTCCTTAGATTTTATAACATCTTCATCCAGAAGACAGTCTACGAACTTGAAAAAATTTCCAAATTTCGCCAACTTCCGGCTTAGTCGACTATTGTACCCTTCAACAGCGCTTGTTGTTCTCATATGAGACCTGAACACGGATACAGCTGAAGGAGTTTCCTAAACATACACATATATACTTATATATAAGTTTGCATTCAATTAAGAAATTCATTTGATGTTACGGTTAAAGTCTCATCAATATTTTTAATATAAAAGGTATATTTTTACCAATTTTCAATTGGCCGAGAACTTTAACTATATTTTCAACTTCCAGAAATATAAATAGTATTTTAACGATTATAAATAAAAATTCTCGGCCATTCTATTTATTTCAGCATTTAGAATTTGAAAAAATAATAGTTCATAATTCGCGCGAATTTCGAACTATTATTTTTTCCAAATTTTAAATGCTGAAATAAATAGAATGGTCGAGAACTTAACTGTTATTTTAACTATTATAAGTAAAAACTCTCGGCGGAGTACTATTATTTTTTCAAATTCTATGCAAGTGTTTAATTAAATAGATCGACTTTTTCTTACCCTTTCTATCCACTGCTTTCTGAAGTATATTAAAAAATGTTTAAATATACACTCTCCTTTTACTTTAAACTGCACACCTTTTGCTTCGTTATTCAGAAGTTCAAACGCCGATTCCATATCCATCGGTTTTAACAGAGGAAGAACTAAAAATTTGCGATAAAGGCGCTTTGTCTCCTTCTTTTTGTTTATATTAGCAAAGAATCCTGGCAGCTTAGATGATTTTTTTCTAATAGCTTGGCAGAAATGAAACCAGCAGGTTGTATATTTGGCAGACGGAAATATTTTCTGCAAAGCATTTCGTAAGCCTTTTTCAAAATCCGTGACAAAAGAGCTTGGGCAAAATTTGAACAAATTGGCTTCAATGTACTGAAATGCGTGCAGGTACATTTTTTCCGATTTATTGCTCATTAAAATATAAATGAACGGGTAAACCTAACAAGTAAAATTTCATTAAATGCATATAAATCTTAATATAATATTTAATATTACATGATCGTCGTGAGCAAAATGGATTAAACAAAGTTGTTTATATCCGCAAGATGGGACAACGCTAAAAGTGCCGTCCAGAAGATAATTTTTCTGGCTCCCGTCTGGTAACTTCCGAATTTCCTCAGAAATTGTCGGAGACATAAATATAGTGTAAGAAAATCCCGGTTCAATAACAGTGCTCCTGTAGAATGGCTCACTACGTTTGTACCGAGACATACCGAAATCATGTATCACACTTCGATTCTTAAAAATTGCACATATCTCTGAAGCAGATGTGGGGGCTTTAGGAAACGAACTGTTTCGGATGTTTATAAGTTGTCGCCGAACTTTGCCAAACTGAACAGACGCACTAGTTTCACCTCTTCCACAAACTTCGTCAAAAACTTCGCGAATACCACTTCTTTTGAGCGAAACATTTGCACATTCATTTTTTATTTCGCTTAATAATTTTAATTTACCGCGAAGGTCTTCTTGCGTCGAATGGTTGTGCGGTGCACTTACCTTTGTAACTCTAACTAAATTTTCATTGTTAAACTCAACAACTGCACTTGCATTACACTCACTCTGATAACACGTATATCTCTTACACAATCTAGACTTTGATTTAATTTTATAAAGTTGCTTTGTTTCGGGTATGTACAAAAGTTCGCTTCCCTTTCTAAAACCTTCACAGATTTCATATACAAATACTGATTCACCCAAATTTGCCATTTAAACGATGTGTATCACTCAAAGTTCATCAACTAATGAGATGACTGCACATCGAGTTACAATCAACAAACATTGATTACGGTAAAGTTCACTTGTTTTTCTAACAAGTACAGTTGGCTTTACTGATTCTTTTGCCTTTTCTCTGAATTCGGCATTGTTTCGCTTTAAGAAAGTGAAATAATGCCGAATTGTGGAAACATTTGCTTCGGCTTTATTTCACAAGCAATGTTCGGCGTTATTTCACTTTGTCAATGTGAAATTATGCCGAATTCTAAAATTCGGCATTATTTCACTTTATGAAAGTGAAATAACGCCGAATTCTGGAATTCGGCGTTATTTCACGGCACCGAGGAAGACCTCGCCTTCAATGGTATGTCCAGATTGAAAGTAACCCCGATCATCTACCTTGAAGTACGATAAACGAAGCGGCTAGCTTAGGAAATACTCAGTTGGGAGGTGTGTTGACTGAGGTCAAGCTGTGCACCGAATTATAAAAGAATGTGCTTGGTCTTCCGTTTTGCAATAATTTTCTCGAAACCCCTGGATAACAGGCTAAAATAATACTAATTGGTAGAAAATCAGATGGAAACTCAAGACACAAACAAAGTGAATTGGTAAGCCGTCTTTGCCAACGAAGTTTGAGTTTCAGGTCATGGCAATGCGGCTAACCATATTTTTGGCCTCAAACTAAAGGCTGGGATTGGAAATGGTATAAAGCCTGAACTCTGACCAAAAGGTAGCTCATTTGAAAAAGGTTTTCTTGAGGTTTGTTTGTTCCTGTTTTATGAAATCCAGAACTTAATTTAAAAATATGAGGCTTACGAAGTTATTGAGCTCCCATTATTATTTAGTTTCCATGCTGGTGGCTTTTGTAATTTTAAATTTTTTTTGATAAGCAGTCAACCCACACGCAGAAGGTCTAAGTTCGATTCCAGATCTGTACACCTGGTGATTTCACGGCATCACCTTTTTCGAGTTGCTGACAGCACTCAAAAAGTATCAATTGTCTATGAAAAGCTTCTCAAACCTTGCCATTCGGAATCGGATAAAAACTGTAGGTCTGAGAACAGTCGCGAGAAAACAGAAGCACTCACAACACGAGTAGTTGTTGTAGAATCTAGGCCCTGTTCCCTTGTGTGCTTTAGTGCCACTCAATTATTATTATTATTTTGATAAGCAACATTTATTCTCTGCAAGGCAGCATTTATTAAATACAAGGTTTTAGGCAAGCAAAATCCTTAACTAGGTACCAGAAGAAGAAAAGAACATAGGGGTAATTGCATGTTCTGTTAGTAATAATTATTCAATTCAAGGTAATGCATGCCAATATCCCGGATCTTTCTCAACAGATTCTCGTATATAGTTACTGATTTTCAGTGAAATTTATTCTACTGATTTGTGAATATAGGATTGCTTCCATTCGAAAGCAAGGGGCGGTGATGTAAAAATAAAAACAGATATCGGGCAATTGCGTCAATTCGCATGCTTAACCCATCTTTTCACATTTCGCAGAAATTGAGCTCCATAAAGGCTGACAGACAAATTGAAGTGGAAATGGAGATGTCACTTCGCTTTTTGCTCTGCCACAATCTTTTGGGACGATATGTCTCTTTGACTCAAGTGTTCGCGGTTGCTCGTGTGTCAGACGTGTCTGTCCCTTGAAGCTCCATCAGTACGTAATTCACTGATTTACTGTTGTGTGAGTAAGCGAGGAATCTCAAAATAACAAACGTCGAATTAATGACACACCATAATGTGCTTACAAATTCGAATGTGGTTTTAAATTGTCAAATAAATTCATTAAGACTGTGAGTGCTTGATGGCTTTTTTACGTGCCGGATATGTGGTGTGAAGGAGGTGTGGTAGACAGCTCTGACACCCAAAAGTGTATTCACTTCAGTATTTGAGGATGAAATGTATGTATACTGGTGATTATACGAACAGAAATAATTATCCACTTTGGCATTGATACGTTCTGCCATCATAAGCTGTCTGTCGTCTGGAATGTCAGAACGTCTTGAGTACATCGATCTTAGAATTTACTCGTTTATATAAAGAATGTGTGAGGTTTCTTTGTTCTGTATTTTATTTTTCCCACATGCATAGGTGTGCATCAGCGTCTGTTTAAGACTACATTGCTTCTTGCCTCTACGAAAATGTCCTTTGTCTTTAATAAATACTATTTTCAGGAAGTTTTGATTTTCCTTTTTATTTGGAAGAAAAGTGCATCTAAAGCCTACCGAATACTTGTAGCAGTTTATGGTGAATATTCAAAACTGGTGACTAGCGTGGAAGACAAAGAGCGTCTTGGCCAGCCCAAAAAAAGTTTGAAGATGAGGAATTGGAGGCTGAACTGGATCAAGATCCGTGGCAAACGCAAAGTGAATGCTCAGAATCATTGGAAGTGACTAAGCAAACAATTTTCGTTCAGCTAAGAAAAAAATTTGGTGCCGTACGGGTTGAAAAGGAGAGATGTCGGATCAGAAAGACATACATATGGACAAGTACCGCATGAAATTGCGTAGAAAATGTAATATTTTATAAAGTGGAACTGTTTTTTTTTAATATTACTAAATACACTGATGGACAAAAATTAGTAATCGGATGTAACTGCAATAGAAATGCCGAAAAACAATGGTCCAATTTGAAAAATATATTTTTATCTTGTATAGAAAGTTGAGTAATTTATGTATATATATGTATATAAAAACATTTTTATATACATACATGTATGTATGTACATACATGTATATATAAATTATATTTATGTGTATATAAAAATGTTATATAATCCAAAGTCAAAATTTAGCTGGACAAAAGTGCTCGTAATTCCCAAAGCAGCGAAGATATTTAAAAAAAACAATAACAAAAACAATGCTAGAGGGAGGACATTTATGTTCTGATAAAAATTATAGCTCTGTTGTGTTAACTTTGGAGAAGTGAGCATCATGGCTCGAAGATGTAAGGAAACTACTCCGAAAGAACGAAAAATTATTTTAAATTTATATAAAAGTAATGAAACAGTAAAAAAAAATTAGTGCAGCACGAGATATTATATAATCAAATGTTATAAAAGTTCAACTTTTTTTTTTTTTTTTTTTTATAATTGGCGCGCGCTAAAGGGGTTGCGACTACCCTTAAGTGACCGGATTTAAGTCACAGCACGGGCCGAAGGTATAGAGGAAGAGAGGGAGAGGAGGTACCGGTGCACATTGGTTTTAAATGTCTGTAGATTGTAATGAGAGGGGTATATTGAGCAGGGAAGGGCATTCCATATTCGTGTGGTGCGGCTGAAGAACGAGTCTCTATACTTAACTGTACGTCCGAAGGTGGGCTTAAGGGTGAACTGATGAGCATTCCTTGCGAGGCGTGTATTGCGGGTGAATTCTTGAAGGGGAGGAATGCAGCTGGCTAATTCGTTTGAGCATTTCTTGTTGAAATAGCGATAAAACAGTGACAGAGACGCGACATTACGTCGGTGTTCTAACGAGTCAATCGACTTCGCAATATTGTTGTCTCCTATAAGTTTTATCGCTCGCTTTTGGATTCTATCCAGTAGGTGTAGGGAGGAATTGGGAGCACCAGACCAGATAGGAGCGTTATACTCGAGCTTAGGACGGATGTAGGCCTTGTAAATTGTAGCCAGATCAGAGGGGGTAAAGTATTTTTTGCATCGTTTTAGGAAACCTAGACATTTCGCAGCATTTTTGGCGACCTCATGTATGTGATCGTTCCAACTAAGTGTTGAGTTGATACGCATACCGAGGATGGAAAGTTTTTCGGTTTCAACAACGCAGGTGCCGTCCATGGATAACAGCTGGTTATTTTGGGAACGCTTGA
Source organism: Eristalinus sepulchralis (assembly GCA_944738645.1). Taxonomy (NCBI): domain Eukaryota; kingdom Metazoa; phylum Arthropoda; class Insecta; order Diptera; family Syrphidae; genus Eristalinus; species Eristalinus sepulchralis. Next base: position 15,433,978 of record OX122886.1, read on the forward strand.
GTGACAGTTGACAGCACTGAGTTTTGGAAGCATTAAATTCCACTCTATTTCTTGTACCCCAAGCGATTATGCTGTCAAGATCGGAATTTAATGTGCTTGTCGCTGCCGTTCCAAGTCTACGGCCGAAGTACAGGGACGTGAGCCAAGGAACGAATATGAGAAGCTGAGGGTACTGTCATCAGCGAAGGAGTGAATAGGATTAGAAGTAGCAGACAAGAGATCATTTATGAAAATGAGAAAGAGTGTCGGAGAGAGAACGGAGCCCTGGGGAACACCAGCATTAATATGGTGGATATCAGACTTGAACCCATCCAGCACGACTTGTATTGAACGGTTCGAAAGGTAATTTCTAATCCATTGAAGAAGAGACTTATCGATTCCATAAGCACGCATTTTCGACGAGAGAGCCTGATGCCAGACTCTGTCAAATGCTTTTGAAATATCAAGCGCAACGATCTTGCTTTCTCCATTATTGTGCAAAGATTGGTTCCACTTTTCGGTGAGATATGCCATCAGATCACCAGTGGACCTGTTGCTGCGGAAGCCGTACTGCCGGTCATTAAGAAGCTTCCGGGATTCAAGATATTTCACAAGCTGACGATTTATCAGCGTTTCCATGACCTTGGAAAGAAGGGACGTAAGTGCTATGGGTCGGTAGGAGGTGAATGACGAAGATTCCCCTTTTTTAGGGACGGGCTGGACAAATGCTGTTTTCCACTTACTCGGAAAGAGCCCTAAAGAGTAGGATAGATGGAAAAGCTTACGCAGTGGTTTTGCCAGCGTTGAAGAACACCTCTTCAGAAGAACAGGGGGTATACCATCCGGGCCAGCGGATTTGTGCACGTTAAGATCTTTGAGGACTCTTGCAACTGTACGAGTGCGAAAGTGGATCCGTCCCATGGAAAAATTTACGCTCTCAAGCACAGGTGGAGACAAAGCACAATCTGGAAGCGTTGAGCTAGCTGCGAAGTGAGCAGCAAGCAGATTTGCTTTGTCCAAAGAGTTGACAGCTGGAATGTCATTGTGAATAAGCGTCGGAATTGAAGACGAGGCTGTGTTTCTAATGTTTTTCACAAAAGACCAAAAGTTTTTGCTACCTTTGGGACATTGTAGCACTTTTTGCCTCAACTTTTGGTCGTAGGAAAATTGCACTCGTCTTAATAGTGAATTGCAGTCATTACGGGCCCGTTTAAACTTCTTCCGGTTTTCCTCAGAAGGGTTGGCTTTATAAATCCGGAAACTCATCTCTCTTAACCTGATAGCCTCTTTGCAGCTCAAGTCATACCATGCATTTGCCTTGGGCTTGATGCTCTTCACTCTGTGGGGAATGAAGGACTTCATACCCAGCAAAATAATATTTGTGATCGTATCAGCAGCGGCATCCACGTCACTATCGAGGAAGCATAGTGACCAGTTAAAATTCCTAAAGAAGTTATTAAGTCCGCTCCAGTCGGCTTTCTCGTAGAGCCATACAGTTCTTTTAGGAATTCGTTCTCTAACTGTGTGGGGTGAATACGAGAAATTAGCTGATACGACACAATGGTCAGACGAGCCTAGAGGCGACAGTATTTCGATTGAATATTTCTCAGGATGAGAGGTGAGAAACAGGTCCAAGGTGTTAGCGCATTGATCTGCAATGTCGGGTATTCGTGTTGGCTCATTCACAAGCTGAGTCAAGTTATTTACTTCAGCAAAGATTTCAACATACCTTCCTTCGGGTGTTGTCTGGCCTGAATGTCGAAGCCAAGTAGAATTGTGTACATTGAAATCGCCCGCAATAGCGATTTCAGTGTGAGGATATAGGGATACAATTCTTGTGATGGAGTCGGACAGCGCATCAAACTCATTATAAGTTGAGTTACTGTCCAGGTTTGGACTTCTATAAATGAAGCAGTAGTGGATTAAATGCTTACGGACATTGAATTTTAACCACAGAAAATTAAATTCCGGATTGGAACAGAGACCGTATTGTGGTTGAAGTTGGTAAGCAACATCACTACGCACTAAATGGCGAGACCGCGGTGAAGAAAAAACAAGGGCACCAAGTTATATCCAGGCAGGTTCAAATCCGACAAATCGGTATTCTCACCCACCTGTGTTTCACTCAGCGCCAAGACGGCTGGTTTGTAACGCGACAGATGAACATACACAGCAAAGAGATTTACTCTTAGCCCACGAATGTTGCTCACATCAACTCGAAATTGCCCTCTCATATCAATTACAGACATTTGGGAACCAACTCCGACGATGCAGTTGGTAAAGTAAAGCGGAGTTTAGAAGTGTAAAAAAAAATTCGTCTCACAATACAAATCAATGTAGGTGTTATGCCCATACATTGATTTGAGTTGGTCCACAAACAATAGTTCACACTTCTAATTCCGCTACGTCGGATGCTAGGCAAACTCAGTCATCGCATCAGCCCGTCTGGCAGATCAAACGGGAGTTGCGACCGAGAATGCCCAGCAGCGTCTTGTGAAGGAGGGGGGGAGGGGGAGGAGCGGATCGTGTGCGCTCGACCGAGTCACTTCTCACTGCACTGCACTGCACTTAGCACTCCGCGTTATTGTTGTTATGGTTTTTTTTTTTCGCGAGGGGCTAGTTTTTTTTGTTTGTTTGTTTGTTTTTTTTTTTTGTGCTGTGGGCGCAAGCAAAGACGGCACGTGTGCATGCGTCGGAGGCTACCACGGTACCTACGGTAACTAATTTTATTGGTAAGCCCAGAAGTCAGTCTTCTAAATTAACAACGACGAGCAAGGGATAAATTATTTTCATGGTGAGGACAGAACCCAAAACATTATCCTCCAAAACGGCTTCTGAAGTAAAGGAGACCTCTGGAGAGGAAGTTTACACTGGAACAGTGCAGCGAGTCCTTAGAAGTAAGGGGTACAGGGCTAGGGTTTCCTGAAGAAAACCTCTCTTTTTAAAGATGAACAAAGACAAGAAGATTGATTTTGCTAAGGAAAATTTGAACAATCCAAAATTCTTTTTTGTAGAAGGTCAGATGGACGCATTCTGACGTTGAGAAAAGCGCGCACTGAGTTAGACGAAATCATGAAAAAGAACCTTACCTTACATTTAAAAGGAAAATTTGAGAGAAAGTGAACATTTACATCTGAGTGAGGATTTCTACTTCCAACAAGATAACGACACAAATCCCACGGCGGAAATGGTACGTTTATGTATATTATATAATACCCCTCATATATAAGAAATTAAGAAAAGCATAAAAGCTTCGAAAACGCACAAGGACGATAAATTGAAATAATAGTTATGAATAACTCAAAAACCAACGCTCAAGAAATATATAGCTGCGGAACTTGACAAAAATAATGGAGTTACTCACACACTTTCAAGAGAGTAACAATAAGAGAATCAGACATACATATGTATATAGGGCGAGCAGTAGGTAAGCGTTGAGCATACGCAAACAAATTTATTAAGCAACCTGGCTGTTGAGAAAAGGTTATATAAGGTTGTCAAATATCTCCCTTTTTGTCTTTTGTATTTTCCGGCTATGTACAAAGCGCTACAGAGCTCGTATCTGGCAATACTATACATCATTTGTCTTGATATAAGCTACAAAACGATGCTATGCATGATTAGTTTGGATATTGCGTTCAACAGTTAAAGACGAGTAAACATGGAGTTCACTAACGCCAAAATTTGCTCTATTTTAAAGTTTTCCTTCGTTAATGGGGGGATGGTACTCTATCACTTCGTACCGCGGAGGAATAGTTTCGACGATTCAGAGCCGGTGAAAACGACACCATGGATAAGCCAGCCGGCGGAAGACCAGTGACGACGAATACCGATCGAATCATGGAAATCATTGAGTTAGACCGGCATGTGGCATCTCGTGACATCGCCCAGGAGATGGGAGTTAGTCACCCAAACATTTTAAACCATCTGCAGAAGGCTGGATACGAAAACAAGCTTGATGTTTGGGTGCTGCATGATTCGAGAAGAAAAAAACTTCTGGACAGAATCAACGCTTGCGATATGCTGCTGAAACGGAACGAACTCGACCCATTTTTGAAGCGGATGGTGACTGGCGACGAAAAATGGATCACATACGACAATATCAAGCGAAAACGGTCGTTGTTGAAGGCCGGTGAATCATCCCAGACAGTGGCCAAACCCGGATTGACGGCCAGGAAGGTTTTGCTGTGTGTTTGGTAAGATTGAAAGGGAATCATCCACTATGAGTTGCTCCCATATGACCTGACGCTTAATTCTACCATCTACTTCGAACAACTGGGCCGCTTGACGCAGGCGATCCACCAGAAGCGTCCAGAATTGGCCAACAGGAAGGGTGCAATGTTCCACCAGGACGACGCCAGATGACTCGTCAGAAACTACGGGAGCTCGGATGGGAGGTTTTATCGCACCACAATTCCAAGATCTTAGGTCCAACTAGCATTTCTCTTACTTACAATTTTTTGCCGACTTCGAACGGCGACATTAAAAAAGTCTTTCATTAAAAATTGTGGCTGTTCAGAAGCCTCGTTTTGTCTGTATCAGCAGGCATTTGAGGACCAGTCCGTTTATATTCTTCCGAATACCTCACTTCTGATTGTGGATGTATGCGATTTTGTGGTGGTGGCGATGTGGAGAATGTCAACGATTCGTCCGCGAACAAGCAAGTTGACAGCTGTCGCAGATATTTAAAGGAATAGGTTTCAGTCATGATCCCTGTGCAACGCTTGCTTTCACGCTTCGTGTTGTTGACCCCCTGGCGTGAAGAAAACTAGACCCACTTTCTGGATCTGGCGATCAGATCCTTTTATACGAAATGGAGTGTGCACCCCATACTGGTTCTACACCGACGTATGTACGTATATATGTAAAAAATATTAAAATGTGTAGATTATCCACTAACATTTTGGCACCCAGGTAAGCAATAAGACACATATCACAAAAGATATAACACATATGTAGAAATGGTGTCGTTGCTATAAATTAAGACCTTTCGCCTCATTTGTGTACAATTAAATAAATCGGAACTCAGATACTTCCGCATGTTCAACAGAGTATGAATCTTTACAAGCTCCCGTTGTCCTCACAGCGTTTTAAATGCATTTCGAAAAGACCGTGCGCACTCAACAATATTTATTACATTACTCGAGTTATTCATGTACATGGTTAAATTCGCGTTCATGAATTTAATTCATAAGCCTCTTGGCCATCTCAATCATTTGTGTTCTACACCCATGAGATTCCACCACTTACCGGCGGGAACTTATCTCGCCAATCGTTTGTTTTAAGTGACAGTTTTCCTCTTTGGCGTCCATCGGAGTGAGATTAAATTATCCGAAATTACAAATGACATTATAATAATTTAACAAACTTAATGAACTGAAATTAATTCGCTGCATTTTACGATGATGTGGATGACGACGACAACGACCATGGTGATCGTTATTGCTGTGGTTTTATTTGGTCACGCTTTCACTTCAGAAACGGCACTGAGGCGATGAGACCATTTCAAAGGAGCTCAGACCGGGAACCTCCTCTCACTCGTAGCGACCACTTTATTTATTGGACGTGTCGCGATTTTGCTTTCAATTTGCATCCATGCCACATCAGAACGATGCGCGCAAGGGGCTAGGAGGCGTTCGCCATAATCGCACGGCTAATTTATTAGTTGTTTTAATTTTCAGGCTTGGCCGCCTTATTGCCCCACGCCACGGAAACAAGCGCTGGCAACGAGCAGCAGGCAGGCAGACTAACTGTCAACTTTGTGACATTTATTCCGCATTATAAAGAAATTTATATCGCAACGCTTGCTTGCGGTGTTCGCGTTTTTCGGTGCGCGGCTTGCCGTCTACAGTGCTGACCGATCCTGACGCGTTGACTATGTAATTTGTGTGATTTCGCGACAGGCGCTTGCCTGCCGTCAGTAAGAGGAACTCGAACATAGCGCTATCGTGTGATTGCGGTGGCCCATTTGGATGGGTGATAAATTCATTTGGGCAGGAAAATGCATAGAAATCTGATAGTTAAGTGATGGCAACACATGGACGCATGGCATTGGCTGTGGACGACAGATGTGGACCTATTTTATGAATTGTCTACAAATGAAATGGTCAACATGGAGGTTTAGTTTTACATTTGAGTTAGTTCACTGAAATATTTTTCAAATCTTGAAGCGACTGGCAATTAAAAGAAATTCTCTAAAAAAAATTGTAATTTGAAATGTCTTCTGGTTCCTACGGCAGTAGCCGATCTGGCTTTCGTAGACTGCTACTGCCAATATCATCTGAAGCGAACTCGCCGTGTGGATGCGGTCGTATCCACAAATTTAAAAATAAAACAGGAAAAGAGGATTTGAATGCTGTGTACGGTGAGTCTTTCCTTCGATGGCAACTGTAGCAAATTAATTTTAACAAGTTTCAGTGTGGTCGCAGGTCGGGTTTTAATAAGAAACAACCAGGTGTCTTGCAAAAGGCATCTTCGTTCGATGTCATCACAAAAATCTGCGATCTGATACGGGTCGATAACTGATTAGAGCGCGTAGGTTATTACCTGAAGTGGTTGATGTTTTTATAGGTACCAGTCTGATATTGACCATACTAATGCCGGTGTCCCCCAGGGCTCTGTTTTGTTTCCAACACTCTTTCTCATATTACTAAATGATCTCTTGTCTTCTCCTCCTCATTAAATTCACTGATGATAGCATCCTTAGCCTTACCCAACACTCGTTTATTGGCTCGGTCATTCCGCTTTAGTCATAGACGTGGGACGGCTGCGTATGTTAAGCACATAAAGTTGACAAATTGGGTGAAAACAATAGAGTGGCGCACATCCGCCGTTGAAACTGAAAGGCAACACATCAGTAAACAACTCCGTCGTCGATACGGCCAACTTCTTCGAATCACGCTACGAATCGCTTTCCTAACTATTGTATTCTCCAGATTTGGCTTCGACAAATTTTTGTTTCTAAACATGAAAAACGTACTTTCCGGCAAAAATCAGAATCAAATGAGAAAATTGTAGAAGCAACATAGGCGCTCTTTTCCGACCTTGAGAAAACGGTTGAATTAAGTCAGTTTTTTTGCAAGTTGTTGGTTGTGTAAAATCGTTTGTCTTGTTTTATTACAAAATCCTGAACCCCAATTTTTAGACCCTTACTTTCTACTTTGAATCAACTTACAATTGGTGACAAAACTTCTCGCAGAGTTAGCAACCACGGATGTTTGTCTATATGCACCCTGTCGTACAGCATATATATTCCATATTCAGAACTTTTCTCTTAAAGAGGCCTTCTAGGTTATGAACCTGCCAAAAGCTTGGTGGTTGGTGGCTTGGGTTTTTGAATGGACTTTATCACATGATCGCCGAACACTTACGTTATTGTCTCTGTTAAACGCAGAGGTTGACCTCCTCGATGTAAGCATGCATTTTAATATTTTGCTGCAGAATTAAAGGTTGTGAATCCTTCCTTGACAACAGCATATATATAATTACATGTGCCTGGTTGTCGTCGCTTGTATTAATTGCCGGTTCACCAAATTTGTCCAATCATATGATAAACTTTTCGAAGATCTTTTCTTTAGTGTGAACTATGTAAGTGAAGTTCACAAGATCTTCCTTAAGCATTTTCGTTGAAGGTCTCACTGATTGCGGGTCCGAATCGGGAGTTCTCCATCATCAATCTACACAATTTGATGGGCCTTGTAGGACTGTCTATGCACGGTGTTGTATATAAATAGGTGGTGGGAGTATCTTCAACAGGTTTGGAAAGAGCGAAGTTTTAAGCACGATCCAAACCAATAACCGAAGCACGTCATCTGAAGATGACAAGGAGAAAGTTAAAAGCCTCGGACGTCGCATATCCTGGTGTGCCAGGAACCAATTTGGAGCTAGGACTTAAAGGGGTCACTATGCAAACGTCTGGTGGCCGGCCTGTTCCGCTAGGCAGCCAGTCGGGCTCAGACCGAAAAAACTACGGCAACTCTATATTAGATCCATGAGATACTACGGTGGTGTGGTGGAAATCTCACCATGCTTAACCAGTGAGTGCAGCGATCAAAAGGCAACGGACAACGGCATCGGCGCAGGAAAGGCGTATGGATCGTCTCATTACAAGAACGGATCACAAGGTGGTCGAAGAAGCAACCAAGTATGGTTTTTTTATTATTTATAGTTTATAGTAATAGTTTCTTGATATAATAGTAGTTTACGATAGTTAAGTTTACCTGCAAAGCTGCATGCCTATCTGCAGGTGGGTGTAAATTTATCGTTACAAATTTTGAAGTGACATTTAATTACAGTTTTCTTTTTAAGTTAAAATTACTATATTTACTTTAAATGTTTCAAAATAAGATTAATATATATATGAATCAAACATTTTATGATACCTAATTAGTTTCCATAAAAATATCGCTCTAATTCTTTTTTTCTTTTTTTGAAATTTGGAATTAGTTTAATACACTGTGGCAGAGAATTCGTAAATTTAGGGACGGTGCAACGTAGTTCTCGGTCTTCATATAAGTTGTATGCTCTCGGAGCTTCAAGCGTCCCTTGGGCACGTCTCCTGGTGTTAAACGTGTGACTTGGTTCCAGCAACCAAGCCGTGGGTCTCTCATGTACTGCAGCAGTGTTGTCATCTGGAAAATAGCTTTGAAATCTAGAATTTTGAAAGCTGAGTTAAAGTGTCTAATAATTTTTAGAAGACGATGTTGTGTACTAGTTGTCTTATCCAGGTGGGATTTTGCTGCGTTTCCCCAGGCCAGAATGCGCGAATCTGCTACTGAGTAATACACCAGCTTAAGCACTTCTACGGTGCTCGAAGACGGTGCTCGTAAGTTGTAAACGCAGGATGTTAATGTGCTTACGCCAAAGAAAGTTCTCGAATTTGATTTCTAAGTATTGGATTTCGTTGCTGTTGATTGATTGTGGACATCGGTCAATTGGTATGTTATTTCTCCGACGAAGGAGAGTGCATCTAGAATCTTTTGGAAGGTTGGAAATTGTCTTCTCAAGCGGGAGTGGGGAGACTCACAAGCCTGGGCTAGCAGACAGAGTATTGGAGTGGATACCGTGGCTCTGGTGCAGGTATATGCACTGAATTGAGTCAGGGTATACGGCTTTCCTGAATGAAATTGATGCTGCTCTTGATATGGAGATGGATTCTTACTGTATATCCATACTCATATGGGGTGAGATATAAAGACATGGGGGAGTCTGATTGGGAGGAACGGTGATCCTCACGAGAGCGCGAATCGAAGAAAAGTATTTAATTTTTCCTCTGCTGGAATGTCCATGATGAAAAGATTCTTTCCACTTGGTACCGTTGAATCCGTTTGAATCCTTGTGGAACCATAGAATGTGAAACGGATGGTGTGTGATGACCATCACCTGGTGGGTGTTGTGTACGTTGTATCTTACTGATAAAGTTAAACTTCTGCCGAGGCTGCAACCAGGAATGGTTTCAGGCACACGGTGGGCGAAATTCCAGCAGATTGGGATGCGGACATAGCACACTTCTGAAAGGTTTGAGAAAATATCAACTGAGAAAAGAACGGCGTGGTTTAAAATACTCCGTGTTAAAAAAGCCGTCAGAGAGAAGCAAAAGACCTACGGAAACTGGATTCTTTAAAGGACTCTGCTGAAGAACTTGTAAATTGGCTGTGAAAGCAGTCAAGAAACAGTCTTGCAAGAAGTTGGAGAGCGATCAAAAATCTGCGCATTAGAAGAAGGAATTTCAATATCATTGATGGAGTTAAATCCAAAGATGATGTGTTTCCTTCAAATGAGGTAAAAATGTGCGCAGATAAAGGGAGCACTTTTCGGCTCTGCTCAATCCCGAATAGGGCACTCAAGGTGACTGACCTGTTGTCTTAAGTGGGGCGGAGAATAGTTCAACGGTGGAGGATTTCACTTTGGCGATTGAATTTCTAAAAGAAGGCAAGTCCGCCAGTGTTGATGAAATCCGGACTGAATGCTTAAGACCATAGGTAAAGACGGAGACTTGTGGCTCTCTTGTGTCATTAATGTGGCCATGGAATACGGCGAAACACCTGGCGATTGGCAGACTGGAGTGATTGCTCCTCTTTGAAAAACGGGGACAAAAGAGACTGCTCTAATTACAGGGGCATATCTCTTTTAAGTTTAACTGGCAAGGTCTGCGTTAAGGTGTTGAAGGCTCATTTCAGGTTGGAGAAGATGAAAAAGCCGGTAGAAGTTCAAACAACTAGCTTTTCACTCTAAGAATGGTACTTGAGATGGTTTGGAGAATGCTAAGCCGATCTACAATTGTTTATTAGATTTGGAATATGTTTGAGTAAACGGTAGTAAATCAATACCTTTTACCCTTGGTGTTGAGCTTCACCAAGGGTGTGTCTTATGACCTCTCCTTTTGAATACATACGTATATGGACTGGATAGTGAGGGATGTGTCAGATTGAGAGATGAGATGGTAAGTCATATTCTTTTTGTAGATGATTTTTAGCGCACGATAGATATGTTTGTAACCGTATGTGCTGATGCTGACGATGAATTTGAAAGTGCAAAGTCCGAAGATATCGTCATTTTCAAAACACCTGTCCAATGCAATCTACATGATAAAAGAGTTTCATTGAAAAAGGTGGAGAAGTCGTAATATACTGGGGTCTTTACTTAGTGTTTGTTCCAACTTTCACATTTGGCTAAAAAATGACCAAAAGAATAAGATCGCGCATAGAAGCCGTTACACATTCGCGTTACTCAGCGAAATAGGTGAGAAACGGGACAGTGCGGCGAGAACTCAATGTTGAACAGCTATTCTTCGATGGTTGGGAGGTTCATAAACTTACTTGGTTGAGCTAATATGTGAGGTCTGTCCAAGAAGTAACGTGAATTTTAAAATTTCGCTGGGCGACGTTCATTCTTTTATCGATTTTGGGTACACTTCCCTCGAACATATGTTTACAGTTTTAGCTACATAGCGTTCAATGACATCAAAAGCGATCTTCCTTCACCGAAACCATATTTGGCTTCCAGTGTCTTTTTTCTGTTTCCAAGATTGAAGAGACCCATGAAAGGTCTTGCGACAATTAAGTAGATACATACAGGCCGAATCGTTAAGAGAGCTCAAGGGCATATCAAAAAGTGCATATCAGAAATGTTTCGAGAATTAAAAAAAAACTGGTACAATTGATAAATAAAAAATTATTTTTTGAGAAAAATTGAAATCCACCATATTTTTTGAACAGACAACTTGTATAATAGCTCCTGATGCGTTACAAGTGACGGCGGCGGAGGATCGAGCGGGACTCTAGTGAACCGTGCGGGTCAACGCAAATGGTAACGATGATTGAAATTGATTACTTTTTATCACTTCTTTTGTAACCAGTGCTGATAGTTTTAACCCGATGTTCGATTGTTAAGCAATAAATGGTACATATTCATCTGAAATTATGAAAATTCAAATGATGGCTAAGTCTTGCAGGTGTCAAATACCAAAGTTACCCACTTGAATCCACGAACTGAAAAACGTTGTTTTTGTTTAACTAAAAGTGTTTTCGAATAATACTGAATTCTCTCTTCAGATAAAAACTTCGGTAATTCGGTTATATTAATTTTTTAGAAACAAGTTCAATCAAAAAAGAATGTTCATTGAATCAAATGCTTCACTCAATCCAAAAACACGAGGTTACTGCCCACGGGTTACATCTGCAGTCAAGAGGTTCACATTGCACACGATTATAATTTCGTTTATGTGCACGATCAGTAGGCGAAATTGCTGTCCTTCCATAAACTCCCTTAATAGATTGAGTCATTTTACAAAGTTGCAAGCACAAAGCAACAGCCATACCACACGTTCCGCGTATTTAGTGCAAGCGCGACAGCTTAATTATTGCTTGACACGACGAATAACATGGTTACCCATTACGCAACATTGTATCACCACATCGTAAAACGTTGCATGCACTAAAGTCCTCAACGACCGGCCCAAGTGGACCAAAACAATTGGCCGTTTTGGTCAATTGCCCTTCTTAACGGCAGCTGCTGTCGCGCTACATTATTTTAATTTTGTCACAATGTTCTGACACTTCAGTGACATATCGCTTTAACGACTTATGCCAGAGTACGTGCTTGCTGGGTAGTGCACTCAAATTAATGTAACCTATTAGTGTTCTAATGATGTACATATAATAAGTGTTAGCTTGTACTGAGGAACAAACAAAACACGTTGCCGAAAATAACACACAGGCGTCAAGGGGAAATGTTTATCGGGGTCTGAAATTGGCTAACCATGTGTAAGGCCGTCCGTTACAGAGTAACATTCCTCCAAGCATAAATTATAAACTCAAAAATATTCTGCTGCAAACTGACACTTCAGTCGACATACATACATATATTGCGTCCATTCCTGTTGCCGAAAGCACATGAACAGATTTTAAGCTTCCCAATTTTTGACATTGCTGTCAGGAACTGTCAGTGACCATTACAGATGAGTAGGGTTGTTCGGTTGTTTCGGGTTGCGCCGCTGTCCTCCCTCTTTTCAGCTCTTTTCTTGTAATGACGGCAAAATGTGTGTATATTTCGTTGTTATTTTCATTTGTGTGTTTTCTGCAAGTTATAATTTGTTGTTGTTTAGCATACACAATTTTTTTCTTCTGAATGCTGGTCTAATTGAGGCGGAGGCTGGGTAACGGTTCATGTCATTTTGAACTGTCGAAATTTTTAGACATCTCTACCCACATCATGGAGGTGGATACGAAACATCAGGCAATTAAATTAGGCATTATTTTAGGGAGGAGCTGACGGGATAGTGATGCGCTGTCTTATGTTGTTGTTTATTTTTACAATCATGTACTTATGGGTACACAAAATCAAATAGTTGTGAAAATTCTTCAAAAGAATGATCAGAGCAAGTTGCCAAATACGAAATACAGCACAATCTGACACATAATTTTACAGTCATAGTAACTTCAGTATAGCAGAAGTTTTCTTTGGAATATTGAACCTTGAATATGTACCAAACCTATTGAAATACGCAATAAAGTGGCGATAAGTAAGAAATTTCTTAAAAGGTCAAAAAGGACCAGAAACCATTAAGAACCGACAATACACTTGCTACTCGCATTTTAACCAACAAACTTTTTTCTTAATTTCAAGTCTATAATATGAACAACCAAAAATTTACTTTTTGTCTTTTGTAATATATCGAAATTTTGTATTTTCTTGTTACACTACTAAAATTTGTTGTCAACAGATATAATATCTAAAATAAACTACAACATTAGGTTTGTTTTGAGATGTGCCCAAGGATGTGGTAATCTCCCATACTAGCAGCCCGAGCCGTCAGCATGCACGATTCGCGATAATCCCTCTGCTCTGGAGGGAAGCCCTTTCTGCTTCAGTCTGTCTAAGTTTTAAATGAACTTTAACAATGAATGAACATACCTCATTCCAGTGCTCTACACATCTCATCATGTAAGGGCTCTTGGTAGGTAGGTGTACCAACTGCCTCTCCTGCGAAAAGCGGCTGCATTGAAAAACTGCGTGTTCTGCCTCCTCCTCGGAGGTTGGGGCATTGTGGCCACAGCGGCGAGTTGTCATGCCTAAACCTGTGCAGATATTTTCGGTAGCCACCGTGTCCAAAAAGAAACTTTACAGTTGTTATTTGCACTCCCCTGCGGATCGTGATATCTATGTCTCGATGACGGTGGCTTGCCACATTGCTATGGACACTGCTCGTTCTTCTCCAAATATAAATTTGGCTTGGTACCTATCCGCGGTTCTTCGATGGTACACGTTTGAAAAAAAATGTCTATGGGTAGCATTCCTGCTATAAATATCGCCGCCTCACTAGGAATGGTCCTGAAACTACTGATAGTTCGTATTGCGCAGAGTCTGTACGCTGACTTTATCATCCGTTTCAGTCGCACTGAAGTAAGTGTTCTAGCTCAAATCGGAGATGCATACAGGAGAACTGAACTGACTACACGTAAGAGTATGATTCTGCATGCATACCCGGGTCCACCAATATTTGGCAGGATTTGAGAGAGTGCTCCTTGCACAAGTGATGCCTTCTTACTGGCGTACTCTATGTGTTCCCTCAAGGAGAGTCTATTGTCGAACACAGCTCCTAGGTACTTCACACAGTCCATGGACCTATTTGTCTGGTTTCCAACTATGAAGTTGGCATATTTCAGCTTCCTGTGACTGATGATTAGCGCCACTACTGTATTAGATATACAAATTCATTCGGTTTCAAAAGATGGCGTCATATGCAGTTGTGGCTGAACTTGTAAGGGATTATCTACTTCATTGGAAAAGTGTGACATATGGCATTAATTAATGTGCATCAGCGTTTGTTTTAGACAACATCATTGTTGTTTACCCGTTTTAAAATGTGCGAATTTGTCTTAAAAAAACAGCATTTGCGGAAGTTTTGATTTTAGTTTTTAATTAGAAGCCTATCGAATGCATGTAAACGTTTATGGTAAATCCGCTCCTATCGACAAATCATCAACCACCAATCAAGAGTGGTTTCGAAATTTAAGAAGTGGTGATCTTAGAGTCGAAGAGAAAGAGTGTCTTGGCCAGCCCAACAAGATTTTTGCAATATGATAACGCTCGGCCACAGCGAACAAAAACTACATGGAAACGCCGAAATGGGAAGTCTTACCCCTCCCTCCCTAATCTCCAGACCTTGCTCCTTCCGACCATCGGCATTTTTGGAAGGATGCAAAACGCCTTGTGGAGTCACCGAAGAAATCGAATAATAGCTCAATAATTAGATTGATGCCAGAGAAAACTCATGTTTAAAAGATAGTATTTGAGAATTGCCAGACAGATGTGAAAAAGTTGTCAATTGGACGAAGGACTTTGAGTGATATGTTTTTCCCGTTTTTTAGCAAGAAAAAAACCTCCCAATATGAATTTAAATAATAAATAATAAATAATAATAAAGCAGAAATTAAACTTGAATATATTATATGAATATTAAACATTGTAATTAATATCTGGAATTAATAAAGAACAGGAAAAAAACGTGTATTAAAGATGTTCATCAGTATATTGGTAATTTTATGTCAATTGCTAACCACGATGACCGCGACCACAATCTACACTTCTCATTTTATTTAAATTATATACTTAGTTTATCTAACTTGCCTTAAATGCATGCTGTCCTCAAAGTCAGGAGTTCTCGAATCAGGCTACGTTGAGGCTTCTAATGGGGCTGCAATGACCCGTAGAAATGCCACTCGTTTTCACTTTAATTTGGATCGGTTGTAGATATGGCATTTATAAGCCAGACTCTGTGTGTACTGACTCCTATGTCATCGTTGCCGTAAGGGAGTCGTTTATCCATGGTCCTACATACCACGTGGTATATTAATTGGGATACTTCTGCATCTCAGAGCAATCTAATTTTGTCAAGGTATACGAAAGCATCAGGCAAGAAAAGTCATTCCGTCATAGTATACGTAGTATAATTCCAAAATCAATCCTCTCTACGAACTTATGGAATGCGTAACGTGCCATCGAACTAGTATAATAATGAAATTATCTAGTTTTTTAACATTGCCGTTGTTATCCAAACTTTGTTGCGATATAATTTTTTATAAAAGGACTTGACCCTGAATTAATTTGTGAAAGCACTTTCATCATTGTACACGAGTAATACCAGCAAATTACACAATATGAATTTTTAAAAATGACTAGTCCTTATTGGAAAACCTTTTAGTTAGACTCTGCGGTTCTGTATTTTTAAGACCTTTTCCTCCACTAAGGAATTTCGTTGAAATATACAAACGCTATAACTGTCCGTATAAGGGCTATATAGAAGATAGATGGATAGACTTTGACTCAAAAATGCTATAACACAATCTATGTGCCAGTGAGAAAGCTTTTTAGACTTTTGCTAGGCCAGTTGCTACATGTATCGCATCAACATAATGTCACTACAATTTTCATAGTTGATGTCCGCCCATATGTAGACACACTTATTCAGTATGCAACGGAAGTCTCCTGAATTCAATAGGAAGATGCTCTAAGTTCTCTAAAACGAGTGTATTCGTCGAGAAGCTTGCTGTACACGGGTCAGAGGAGGTGGCATAATACTGCAGAATGCAGACAAACAAATCACATACTCAGTAATATATAATAAATCTAGGGCGACAGAAAAAAGTACGAGGACCTACCGGCGTAAGGCTACCACACCTTTACTAAACCATTTAGCTTCGGCTAATGGATAAATTCTTTTGTCACTCCTGTGGAGAGGACTGCAATACTTTAAGGCACTTCATATTCCACTATACCGTCTTTGCTCAGATCAGTTGGCAAATTTTTGTAGCGAATGTTAAAAAAGCGGATGATGTAGGCTCCTTTTCAAGTGTGCGAACACTAGTTACAAGACGACTTAAAGGTTTTTGTAGTTAAGAGAAATTTTCGGATATCGAAGGAACAGTAAGGTTGAAGAAGAACTCGGCGTTTCGGTGTCAGAAATCGGAAACAAATCTTTAGAAATATTTTTGGCTAGAGAACATAAAAAATATAGCTTTAATCTTGGAATTCAGGCCATAAAAATCCAGGATAGATAAATTTTTACGTTGGAATAGACTCGTGAAAGAACCCAGCATGCACAGAGATGCTTGCGGAGCACGTCTATTTTGTCATACCTGTCAAACTCGTAACGAATATAAAAATGCGTAATTCTCAGCAACTTTTTATACTCGATACGATTTTGTGAAACTCACAAGTCAACAGAAATGGCACACATCACAACGTGTAGCAAAATCTTTGCAGTAGACAAGGACTCCGTCTACAGTGAATTGGTAATGAAAACAAGCGTAACAATCCCTGTTTCTGTGGACTCTAGAGCAACGTGATTATTACAGCCCTCTCTTGAAAAACAAAGCATTCTTGTCATAACACCTTGAATATTCTTGTTATGCGCTATGAAGAATACATTTTCAGTATGAAGTGCCACTTGCCCTTTTTGAGAGGTAAGTTCTGCGTTTGAGTTTTTATCATTTTAGTATTGGGAAAATAAAATCAACATAAAAATAAAAAAACCTTGTAGTAAAATATTAAAAATAAGAAACCCTTCAACCAGTAGTTAATGCTTGTTTATCGATTGTTCTCTTCACAAAGCAAACGCTTAAGGGCAACATATTGATCAAAAATGACTTGTCTTCTTTCTCTTCAAAACGCACGTATCTTCCATCTTGTGCTTTTCGTAAATAAGACATCATAGACCCACACGACAGATTTTTGCATATTTTACTATACACACTTCTTCTTCTCGCCTCGTCCACACTCTCCATCAAAGCTGAGCTCAGAATACCCTTGGCCCGCCTTACTGCGCAGATCTTTACTGCAACGATCCATCATGCCTTTAAATTTATGAACGCTACCCTTAATCGCTTGTAATCAATTACACCAACATTATGAGTGTCGGCCTGCGGAACCATTTGCATCTAAATGGCCTCGCTGAGCCTAACATCTCCACCTTGCGCCACTCGGCTAATTGTCGCAGACCCTCTGTCGGTCCCCACTGAATATCGCTGCGATGGCCATTTCTCAAATCGGGGAATCCTGTGAAAAATGCTCACAAAATAAAAATAATAATTACCTCATCATCTCCCCGTCCAAACATAAATGAGACAATTTATCATTTTAATTATTACATTTGTCTCGAGCACACACAGGGCTTCCACTCCGCTGCTACTCTAGATAATCATTCGTCAGGAATCTCTTGGCCTCGCTGGCCTATGTGCACATCAGTGTAGTGTACGACATCTTGTGCACCCTTCCGCGTCGGTACGTACGACAATGGTGTGGCGACTGGCGGCAACGACGTGCACGACGTCGCCGACGACGGGAGTTGTTGCTTCAATCGCCTCGCTGGGTTCAAAGAGGCTACGGCTTCGGTGCTCTGCAAATGAATCGCCTTAATGACCACTGACAATTGGTCATTTGTTTCCCGGTCGTTTTGAGTAATCGTCCATCGCCAAGGCTGCCAGTGTGTGGGGATTGGGAGACGACGAGCTAAGGTCTGACTGCTTGCAGCACCCGGACGACAGATGGGCAGCGGAGCGTTACACAAATTTCCACAACGTCGGCAATTAGTCACGATCCTCGAATTATTCGAAATACGAATGCAAAGTTCAAATTATTCATAATAGCTGCCGAATGTCATGAGCCGTGGTGTGTGTGCAGCCGCGAGCCGGATTGAGTCAACAGGATACGTGCCCGCGGATGACAGGGTGATTAAGAGAAATTGTAACAAACTGTTTACACATGCTGCTGTGCACATAATGCGAGTGTGGTGCCGGCCGCCGGGCCGCCGCCAACGTCTGCGCGGGGGATATACGCGTCTCGGAGGCGTTGTGCGACTGCTCAAAGAGAGTGATTAATTCGTGTTGTTGAAATGATTGAGCGCTGTTTTGTTTATTTGGGCTAGGGACCAGAAGCCTGTATGTTTCCGGTGGAAGGTATTTCTTCGTTCGATTTGAAATGTCACACATGCAACTTGAGAGATGGCTGACGTTTCTGTTGATAGATGGAAGTCAAAAGAGTAGAATGTTAGATCAACAATTTCGTTGAATTATTCATTATGAGGGCTCCCTTTGGAGGCTGGGACAGGTGGCAGTAAGTGGAGCAGAAACGGAATTCGGATTGGGTTACAACTCATTTACGTAAAGTGCTATTTATTTTGACAGTGAATGTTAAGAGATGGAAAATGTGTCTATTTAGAGAATGAGCGCTAACAAGACGCTGAGAAAGGGCAATGGAGAACAGTTAAGAAGAATTGAGTAATTGCGTGTTTCGGCAATAAATAAATGAGTAAGTGCAAGACACACTTAATAAAATGATGTTTAAGTAACTTGATGGGTATTTGACCATTGAATAGAATAGAGAGATGCATATTTATATTGTACCACAAAATTCAATCGCCAATGTCCGATATTGGCCTTTCTCTTACAGGTGGAGGTGATAGCGTCTTTTACACTTTTTTTTATTTGTTTTTGAACTAAAGAATTCGCATGTTTGTATTCCAATAATGTCGAAATAGTTTACGCTAGAATACCCGAAGTAATTTTCATTGAAAACTTCCAACGAAGACTTTTCACATCTTTCCAAAATTTGTAGGTACATCCGTTTAGAAACTCGGATGAGAGGGAATCAGAATGTTTTAAGCTTGGAGCTCAACAGTTCTATGTATACACGGTATTTCAACTAGAAGAATGGAACCAAAACCTTTCTATCTTTCAAAAAGATCTTTGATAAAATTTGTTTTATTCCCCATTCTATGGATACGAAACCCAATTACAATCTTAAATTTTCATATCCAAAGCATTGCTTGATAACCGATATACATCTCATACCGAAATCGATTCAAATATAATACGTACATGCATATGTAGGTACATTGACATATTTTTAAATCGCGAATAAAAAACATAGAAAGAAAGACATTGAACATACATAGAATTGTTTTTAAAGATTCAGTTCATATTAAAGTTAAAAATGAATTGTTTTTGTTTCATGAATAAGCTACATATTTAATCCGCTTTTTGTGTTCAACAATTCTTTTTATTAAAAAAACGAAGAAAAAAACCATCTCTCAATGTATTGTCCGTGGGAAACCGAATCAGTTAATTTTCAAATCCCATACAAAATCAGTCTCTGGCATCAATTCCATCAGTAAGTCATTCTTCCCCAAATCGTTTTGCATCTGCCGATGAAGCCACTATGCGGAAGGAGCAAGCTTTGGAAAATATGGTGGGGGGGGGGGGGGGTATTATATTATTATTTCAGTGTTTCTAGGTTTGACCACTACAGGCACGTGTTGCAAAATCACATTATAATGCTTTCGGTCGTTTCTGGCGGTTTTTCGTGCATAAGTTACAGTCGATAACGTTTAATCTCAATTGTTTCACCTAGCTTTTGCAGGTCATACTTAAGCACACCCGTCTGGTCCCATCATATGGAGAGCATAACCTTTAAATCTCGGATGTTTCTTTGACGTCGATGTAGATGATGATGGAACGGCTTCACCAGTCTTTGCATAATATTTTTCCTCTCTGGGTTATCGTAGTACGTATATCCCCTGTTCATCTATAGTCACAATCGGCTTCGAAAATCCGTTCATCTGATGTCTTTCAAGAAGCAGTTCCAAGGTGAAAGATCGCCTTTCGACATCTCCCGCTTTCAACTTGAACAACATTGTTGTAATCCGCATTATTATTGCTGTTAGATGTCTTACATCGTTTTTGAGATTACCCAGAATTTGCAGGTGGCGCCATCTTTTGAAAATGTACCCAACTAATTCGCACTCCTAATACTGATTGTTCCTATTTGTACATTCAATAAAAATACCGAACAATAAAAATTCATAATGGACGCTGTCTTCTAATATTTAGCTGTTCATTGTAATAATGAGTCTATGGTCACCCTATACATAGGAGATATATATTACGCACACAAAGGCTCAAGGCATTCTTGAGTATTGGGACCTACAGTGTATTGCTTACTTCGAACTTAAAGTTTTGAGAAAATTTGAATTGTTTTAAAAGTGCAATTCGAAATAGTTAGTACCACTAAAAATATTCAAGTTCTTCAGTCCAAGAATCAAATCTGGACCTTCCTGGTGTGTGTTATCCGCAAGGCCAAGACGGCAACTCTAAAATGGTACTAACTGGGTATTCATAGAGCTTTGGAATGGTAAGGGTCATGTAGGAGATTACTTTTACACTCATATTGGCTTGGTTTTTCTAACAACTGAGAACTTATGACACTTTTTCTTGTCTTCATCGATGCTGCACTTAATGACGTTCTGCAAAGTATAACTTCTGATTTCTTGATGTTAATAATAAGCATCCATCATAAAAGCAAAATATAATTTATTCATAACCGCTTTGGAACAACTGCATGTGAATGTGTTCAATCTTGATAATCTCAGAAAGTCCAGAATTACATTATTCGATCAACCACTTACTCGGATTTTGAAGAATTCTTTACAGTTCAGCTGTGTAAATGTTAACTGGGATATGTGAATGAACCGCACTAGACACATTTTAGTTCTAGTTATCATTCTTTACAAGAAAATCTATTTTATTTAGTAGCGATGCTTTGGTATCCCATCTATTTCATAAAAATGCCCCTCTAACTATATGTGTATGTATAGTTAGAGGGATAGGAAAAAGCATTAATAAGGACGTGGGTGCACCCTTGTATTGGATTTCATTTTAGTTCCATTGGGCATCCATTTCATTTTGAAGATTTTCAGGAACAATATTATAGTTTTCAACCCACTATACAAGGGCTCCATTTTGTATATATTTTCTTATACCTACAAGACTTTTTGTTTTAGTAAGTAAATAAGCATATTCTTCATAAGCCATTGGGACAACGCAACAGAAAGTCGCCTAGGATCTCAACCAACTTGGAGTGCGCAACTGGAGGCAGCTAGCGAAAGATCGTTTTGGTTGAGGCCCATTCTCACATCATTAGAGGTTATATCAATTACGGGTATTATGGACTCTGCTTTCGAGTTCGTGATTCGGGCAAATATTGGCATTTAACTTGTTAACTCCTTCAAAAACAGACTTAAACAGTTTTTCTTTTAGATCTTTAATTACGAAAAAACTTCTATTGGACCTATTCTTGCATTCGAAATTTATTGCTGTTTATTGTTTGGGGGACTTAAACTATTGTAGAAGGCTTCTTCATTTTATTCCTTTTAAACATTTTATTAATCTGAGGTTTCCCCGGATAGGCGGATTATCACACCTAATAAAACAGACACTTTTGCCCACTTCATTTTGTTAATATTATATTCTTTTAAGTCAATGACTTAAGTCTCTTCGTTTCTCTCTTTCCCTCATAAAAATCTCTGCCTATGCAAGTTTTTTCATTGCAATCTCTTAACTCTAAATTAACAAGTGCGAACCTAACATAAGATGAATCGCAATAAGGCGTAGTGATATTAAAGATGGAATAAAGTCTCCCTACACCTCCGCACGACTCTAGCATTTTGTCTCATTAGCAAGTTTCGACAAATGTTAGCTTGGTCTTCTGTTTTCCACATTTCATGTGCTACTAAAGCGTGAAGAAATGAAATCCGTGTCATTTTGTAACTTCTTCAAGCTTAGGAATGTTCTAATTTACCAAAGAAATTAGCAATTGCATGCAGAGCCCCTAACAAACGCATCTTAACACACACTTTCGATAATCCCAAAAGCGATTCAAAGTCACACATTTACGATCATTGTTCAGCCTCACATTAAGGCAACGGCCTACTCATCACCGCAATCATCATCCGCGTCACGAAGTCATTAATCGCGCCGCACTTAATTCAGACCCACCGTGTAAGCCATCCGGCGGCCATCATTCACGTTTACGGTGCGGCTGCCGCTGTTGCCGTCGTTGGAGACGAGCATAGGCAAGGCATATCTTCCGCTCGTTTGACAAATTAATGGTGTGCAGCAGTGAGCTCAAGAAAAATTTCTCGATTACGAGATGCTTTTCATCACGCGTAAACAAATTTATTTATTTTGGACTCCATCATAATCCCCACGATCGTCCAAACGCGCCGGAGAGCAGTCATGGCGGCAGCAGCAGCAGCAGGAGACCCATATCAAAGGGCAGCACCACCATATCACATGGTTTTCCTGGCACTGGTGATGCTACTTCTGCTGCTGCCACCATCATTCGGTGTATCTTTGAAATTTATGAGCTCATTCTACATGCTGTTCCACTTTGGGCGATATCTAAACACTCGTAGATGATAGAGGAGAGATTTGGACGGGCGGTGCGACATCAAACGAAGATCTCAGCTTGCCGTGCTCGCTTCTGCTGGCTGTTCATTGAAAGAAGCTGCGTTGTCAAGTGGCACAGTCATACATACAAACCCGAACGCGAACGAATGTTAGAGGAAGCCAAATCTCTATGCGCGGGTAGAAAGAAGATGGAGATGAAGAAGAAGAAGGATGTGGTTGTGCTCCGGTGTTGGTGGAGCTGGTTCTGGTGGCATGTGGAATGAAAGGGAAATTTATGGCAGGAGGATGCCGCCGTGCAATCAGCATTTTAAGATAATGTGAATGTGTTGGCTCTCGGGAAGACAAATTGCCTAGTGGCAAGCGCGGCAGGGGGATTTGCGCGCAGCCCATATCTCTGGGAATGGATTGCTTGCAACAGACTCTTACTCTCTCCCCTAAATTGACACCGTGTGTGGATTTCCTGCTTGTCGTGTCGCGCAGTGTGTACATGAAATGGATTCGGATAAATTTATTATTTGACAACAGTCATTAGTTAATAGGAGCAACCAGCAACAGTACCACAGTGGCTGTCTAGTAGAACTACACTTTTTCCCTCCTTAAGGCGCAGTAATCATCACGGAGGCTGGGCTGGGGCTATCTGTGTGTGCCCTGCTCTCTGGAGGTAGATTAACGTTAATGGCTGTCTATGTGTTCCGCTCTTTTTTTTCTTTCTTCGGAAGATATTTTTTATTACATCAGTCGGCTGAAACGAGCGGGATGAGGCGGCCACCACTACCACTGGCACAGCCACCAGCGATGATGATGACGACAACAGCGACGCTTGAAGTGGGTGCTCGGAGGGGGGCGGCAATTTATTCGATAGTTGACAATCGGGCACGCTAAGCATGGGAGTGTTTCACTAATGGCGGTAAATTATGCTTTTAATGGTACGAAGCATTGAGACTGTGCGCCGATACTCGGTGGCGGTATCTCGTTTTGGCTGTTAATTTCCTTTGATCGCTCATTTAACGAACCATTTTTGGTTTGGAATCTCATAAATTGTGAGTCTCGCTCTGACAGTCACATAAATTTCCCAAGAATATGAAAGCCAAGCACAACTAGGATCTGAACAATTAATTTACTGTTCGGTTTCATAAATCAGTTACGTGTTTGTTCGAAAAAAATTCCTTGCGATACTTGTGGCTGCGACAGATTGGAATTAATTTCGAATATTTTTTATTAGTCAGAGATTTGGTATGTGCCATATTCGGTTTTGATTGACAGTCAAGATAGTGTGGACGAACAGTATTTATATTTTTGTTTATGTGTCCTTTTTACTGTTAAGTCAGACCTTAGCATTTAAACGAAAAGATTCTAAAATATTGTTGTATGTAGCGAACTCCTGTTGGGCGCCAATATTGGGCATTTTGATTGTTTGTTGTCTTCACAGAAATTGTATGAAATTGTATGACCGAAGGCTCTGAGTATCACCACCAAGAATCTTCTCTTCCGGCAGTCATGACCTTGTAGTCCTTAGGTCAATAATGTAGAAGAAAATAAGAAATCACTAAATCACTTAAAATCAGCCTCAGATTCACTTAAAAAGAAACTCACTCGGACTACACCGACCTTTCCTCTTTTCATAAGGGAGCTGTGTATATAATCAATTTCTACAGTTTTTCTAGTCGACTTTGATCTTTGCCGCAAATAGGAAGCACCATCGATCACCACTGCAATCAGTGAGCCAATAGTGCAACAGTCGTATGCAATGGGCTTCCAGTTACAATTGATAAACTCTCAACAATACCGACCACTGAACCCCACTAGTGGTCATGATTACTCATGTCATTCTTAAAACAATTAATTTTGGCACTTCAAAACCACCGTCTTCCCACTGATTTGTTTATTCTTCATATGATAGCCTATCCTCAGTTTTGCACGTCACTCATAGATCAAGTTGATCGCGCTCTGTTTTCAGCGGAAAACTTCAAAAGTCTATCGCTGTCAAATTAAATGTGTACGCGCGCACACTTAACGCACACATGAAGCTGTCAAATTCGCCTTCTTTCTCTGCTTGTCTATATGTTTGACATGTGCGCTCAATTCAGGAAAGAAAAAAAAAAACAACAACGGACGCTCGCCTCAGTGTCTGACCAAAAGTGATGCCAATTGACGGAGAGCGAAAACATCATCAACCTTTTCGGGTCAAGCGAGGCGAGCATCAGTGGGATTCGAACGCCGCCGCCGCTGCCGCCATCGCCGTTGGTGCCGCTGCCGACGTCGCTGCTACGCTACACTGCACACAAACAGATCTTGGGGCCTTCTCCACATATCACTGTCTCCTGGTTGGAGGGATACGCTAAAGAGTTTTCTGAGTGGTTTGATGATGTTGCCTTTAGGCGATCGCCGTCATCATCATCAGCGTCGTTGTTGTAGTTGTCATCGTGTGAGAGACAATCAGCTCACTTGAGTCCGTCGCGGTTAGACTTGTCAGATCTTTATGACTTTACGCCGAGGTTTCCCCTGCTCTTCTAAAATGCGGGCCAAAGGGACGGATCTCTTAATCAGTGTTTACGACTGCGCGCCGATTGAGAAAAACCCTCGTCATTTGTTAATATTATTAAATATCTGAGTGCCTGGTCCGGCGGCCGAGCTAGCGAGTTTCTGTGTGACGGCAACGGTGACGATGACGGCGATGACGATGAGAACGAAACACACGAATAGCACTCATAAAGTGCCATAATGGCCCTCGTCAGTTCATGTCAAAATAAATGAAGAAAAGTGACATTTTAATCAATGTGAATGCGTTTTCTTTATGAGTTTTCTTCTTCTCTGTTTTGTTTTGGATTGCTCTAGAAGCTATTCAATGGAGCCGGGCATCGGCGACCGCGAACGGAGGGAAGTGTGGACTTGAGTAGACACATTTGTCATTTTAAATTGGTTCACAGTTTTTACTCACTTTGTGTTTGTCCACACTGATTTGACAGCTATGCGCGCGTGTGTGTTTCTGTGACAATATTATTGTTTTTGTTTCTTTATCGTGAGGTCTTGAACGAACTAAGGGCGACATTGATTGTGACACGTTGATAACTTTGGTATAGATAATTGGTTCGGTGCTGCGTGTAGTTGGTGGTCGTTGTGTGGCGTATATTTGTCAATCAAGGGTTTGAGAGAGATTTGATTAAATATTCACTTTTATAGGTGCGTTGGTATTGTGATATTACGGTTCTGAAACATTGGTCCTAAGCATGTCGAAACTATTTAGTTTATTAAGGCTCACTAAAGGCCTTTTTGTTAGAGTTAAGAAGGTGCGAAGGCTTAGTAAATATCAACGACATTGGGGAATGTGTTTGATGTAAGGGGACATGAAATTAAGGTACAACGTCATTACCTTTCCCAACCCAATCCAACATGCCCAACACGATGCATCTTTACATGTAGTCTTAAGACTGGAAAGCGAATGTTGTTGAGTTATGAGGTGTTGATATATAGAGGAATTTTCCTTCTCTTCAAATATACGTCTTAAAGGAATCTCCAAAAAGTCTCCAAGACGGTTGGATCTTTCCTCACATGATCATCCTTTTAAGGATGTTGAAAAGGAGCACTTGCTCTTCATAATCAGGAAGGAGATTTATGAGAGGTGCGAGAATCCGGCCTAGGGCTCATACGTTACGCATTTGCTAACGCGCCCGAACTAGTCCTGACGATTTTGACAGCAACTGCATATGACAGTCTTTTTCGGAGCTGTCACAAGAAGCGTACGACCGTCGCTCTCGTGCGATCAAGCAGACGAAGTGGTGTTTTTGAGGTTAGGAAATAAAAAACGTGCTACAAATTTTTCTTGGCATTTTTCATTTAAAATCCATAGTTTTCTTGTCATCGTTGGGTCTCTCTGAATCTGCGAATACGCAACAATACTCTGGCCGATCGCTGCTGGTCCTAGGTTTCTACGATATATGTACATATGTACATCCTATGTATGCCGTTTTGGCAGCTTATAGTAGAATGAACAAAAGTAGTGATTGAAGAGGATAATGACACAGGCACTGTCGTAAAAGAATTATAATCAAGATTAACAAATAGAATAAGCGATAAAGTCACCGACTATAGGAGTAAATGCTTCCAGACATGGTGTCCTTCACAAAGAGTTCCGCAGCAACTACAGAGACGAGAAAGAATTTGAAACCATTTCTCACCTCCTTGGCAACTGCGAAGCCCTTGCATAAAGAAAAAAGTGGGAGTTTTTGAAATAGTTTTTTTTGCATCAAAATGAACTTAGTGACGTTGGTTGTGGGAACCTTAATAGCAACATAGCTCACACAAGTTTTAATTATACATAAGGAATATTGTGTGGTCGCCGTGGTTAAGATTCCCGAACGGAGCGCCTCGCATTTTTCACGGCAACACCTCTTTCGAGTTGCCTTTTGTCTATAAAAAGCGTTTCAAATCTCGCCGTTTGGAGGCGGCAAGTTAATAATTATTATTACGGAATATTATCGGTAACTTAATCTTTGGTTATTGCTATTTTTGTGTTTTGGGGACGAAATACTATTGGCAAATACAAATTTAAATCTAAAAAACTTTCTTTTCTTCGGCTGTTATGTTGCAGGTGGGTTGCTATGATTTGGAGGAAGAGGACGGCGGCACGCTTGTGGTTGCTCGTCCGGGTAAATATCTTCCGGTGGCTCTCTTTCCTGGTCCGTCAGTTGGTACCGTCCTTCCCTTACCGCCAGTCTTGTGTAGCGTTGCGTCGGTGGTCGGGTTGTCGCTGCCAACTGTCCTGGATCCTGTGCCATTCTCGGAATCGCGGCTGTTGTTCGAGGGACTGCGCCGGTGCCGAGTTCTTCTGACCTCTGGTCGTTTTGCCTGTTCATGTTACGGTTTTGTTTTTGTAATTTATATTATATTTTCTTAACTTTTTTTGCATTAATAAATTATAAACATTTTTTTTTCTTTTAATTCATCCGAGCACTTCCATCTTTTTCTCGATTTCTGTTCTCGACGACCGAATCTCTCCTTTTTTTCTTTTGTTCTTTGTTCTCCCTGTCTAGTCTTTCCTGTCGATCTCGAGCCCTAACCCCGATCGTCTATTGTGTTCCAGCCTGGAAGTGTTGTCTCTTTTTGGTCTGTAGTCTTTGGTCTCGTCTATTTTTACATGTGTCAATTTCGTTGTCAACCGCGAGTATTGTTTCGGTAAGTCACTCTCTTTTCCACTAGCTGATTTTTCCTATTTACTCATTTATACGATACGACAGGTGGATGGGTAGTAGGATCATTGTGAGAAAACACACTAGTAGGTAATCGCTCAAAACAAGTGGATATTTTAAGGATTTCTTTTTACAGATCAAAGGTATGCACACATTCGACGACGTTGTTGTTGGACACAGGTTAGGGGTTTATTTGTTTTTCTTTTCCAGGGTTCTAATTATCTCCTAACCTATTTCAGGAAAAGGCTACCGTAACAGTTACTAGAATTAAATCTTCTTCTTTTTCTGACAAAAAATTCCCTAATACATGTTAAATATAATATTTATGATTTCTGATTTGGAGAATGTTGCGAATGGTTTCTTCCGACGGTCTGATAAGTGAAAAAATCTAAAATATTTAACATTCCAGTACCCTGGAAATAAAAAAAATATAGTATGTAACCTCGTTCCAAATTTCGTATAAAGCTCGGGTAAGTATTTATATATATTTTCAACAACAGTTTTTTACCGACTGCGAACGGCGTAATCTGGCAATTCATACTCTTTGGGTGTTGTTACCAAACGAATGATGTGTTCAATCCCGAAATTGAGCCTGGGACCTTCAGGGCACAAGTCGCGGCACTTGCTCACTACGAGCATAGGGAATTCACAAATGTTAGGTATAGGCAAAAGGAATTCTATGAACTCCTGATCAGATCTAAGTCAAAGATGAGCCATCTTGGTCATTAACTGTACAATGTCATATACTCTTTTATAGAAACCATGGTCCCTATGATCCAAAATTGTACCAACCTATTTTTCCTCCTCACCTATTGACAAAAGCCTCCTGGCTTTTGAGCGATTGCTGCCTTCGGACGGTCTAATTGTTGCCAGTACACAATCGAATTAAGACTTTGATCTAAAAATCCCACCAAGCAGAGAACAAAATCTCCCTGGTTTCTATATGGTTTTCGCCATATAGAATCTAAACCAAAACCCGTTTTTGCTTGAAGTAATCCACTTTTTATCACCAGCTAATATCCGTTTTAAAAATGGGTCGATTTTGTTCAAATTCTTTCACATATAGAAATTCGGTCAATGCAATTTTTCTGTATTACCTCATGCGGCAAACATACTTTGGACTATTCTTAGGAATCAGGCACAATGTTCAGATACTGTTCAATTGAAAATCATTTAAGAACAGTGGTCGCAGATTTCCAAGATCTCCTTTTTACAACTTGGTCTTCCTGAATTTGGTGCATTTATAACCTCAAAATTACCGAAATGATCGAAAACGCCTAAATCAAAATTGCGCATGGTTATCTGCTACCATATCAAAATCATAATAACAATTCATCTTTTCATTTTTGCCTTTATCAAAGAAAATATATAAAATGTATCATAGGCTTCAATTTGACACGAAACTATTCCATTCAAATGCCAATCTGCGAATCGGTTATCTTAGTACTTACTGTCATCGTTACAATGACATTGATCGTAAGTCAATGAAACTAAATCATAGCCAGGTGCAAACTACTATTATTGAAAAAAGGTTACTTTTTAGAATTTGCATAACTTTACAGCAGTTCATAGCTCAAAATAACACTCTTATATTTAAACTTCAGGACTTAAAGTCGTGTTTTGATGGTTTGACCCTCGCTTACTGGATTAACTTCCGCTTAATGGCACCACAGAAAAAACACAACACCACCCGATTTAATGATTGTTAAGTAAATTACTTTCAGATAACATATCTTTCAATGTTTTATTTCTGTCCTGTTTAAGTAAGTATAAACCGGAAGGATACTTGCTGACCCACGCTTGATTTCCTTCGCCATCCCTTGAAATTAAAATAGTTTTGTACTTTGTATCTGATCCATTGGGCCCTTTTCAATAGGTTAATGTCTTCAAAATACACTATGGGAATTACATCACCTCAGTGCTGCCCTCGAAACCAAAGTGAAAATAGCACGTGCCCACATATTTGCACTTTTTGCAACAAAGTACTTCCTCTTCAACTTCCACGTTTGCGGTTACCCGATTTGGGGTTTATATGTACATATGCATAATTTTATACTACTACTTATGAACAGGAATGGGGGCAACAACATCAATACTGAAATCAAATGCAGAATCTCTTTTGCCAACAACTTTTTCTTTGTGCGCAGCTCAGGAGTTAATTAAGTAACACAGCCCTCTCGAAGGACTAAGCTGGCTAAGCTGTATAACAGCTTGATCTTTCCAGTCCTCCTCTACGGTGCAAAAACTTAGACATTATACGTACTAAAAGGTAATGAGAAAGCCCTTAGTCTTCGAGAGAAAAGTTGTGTGTGCGATTTTCATCAAAAAACTTTAAAGGCTCTACGACGACGTGCGCCTGGTTATGCAGATACACCGCTTAAGATAGTTATGCCGTGTAAACGGTATGGACACCACTGCTTGGACCCGAAAAGTCTTCGAGTAAATGCCATTGCGACAACGGAACAGAGGACGGCCTAGGTTGAGATGACGCACACAAGTGGAGAAGGACCTCAACCAACATGGAGTATGCAACTGTTGAGGCTCAGGTTCATCCCGGACTATAGAGCTGTTAAAAGGAGATGAGCATGTTGCGTAAAGGTGCCCACGCGAACAGCATTGATTACCCAAATCAATCTCGATATAAGTTAGTTTCACAGTTTGATCTTGAGCCTTACTGATAGTCATAGGAAACTATTTATTCATTTTTTGTTTGTTAGAAAGATTTTTATTAAAAGAAGCTGGTTTGTGGTGAAGGAAAACTCAGAAATTTCCTTTCAGATGCTTACATACATACGTACATCGAATCTAATTTCCTTTTCATATAAGTAAATGATTTGAGAGAATGTAATCGTTTTTCGGTGTTAATAATAAATATGGTAAAATATTTATCGCATATATCCTCAGACACTTTCATTACAGTTAACACAGTGAATCATGCTTCATTTGAACGCAATGTTTTGTCAATAAATTAATCAGTGAAACAAGTCCTCAATAAATGGTTATAGAGTGTAAATAAACGTGAATTCGAATATTGGTCTAATAAGACCAAAGTCAACTAATGTCTACGGCTTCACTGATGGCGTATATACGAATACATTGCTATGTTTACAACGTTTATATTCAACCACAGCGAATAAAGTGTCTTATCAATCTATTTTCTTAATTGTACACTTTAATCATCGGCGAACACTCGTTGAGAGCATAAAACACGCCAACTTCTGTTATTATCTGATTTCCTGCGTCGATATCCATCAGTCAATAAAGCACCACTTGTCAGTTCTAAAAGACCCCGAATCGGCGACAACAAATCAGTACCCTCAGCGAAAAAAAAAGAACTAAATAAAACGACTCGAAGTCGAAACAATGTGTTCCATTAAATTTAATGAATTGTAATTGCTATTAGATTGCTAAGAAATGATTTCAATTCTACTTTGACATATCGCTGAACAAGATCGACAACGTGTTCACAGGCCCGTAATTGCGGGTATGCTGTGCGTCCGTTCAATTTCATGTGTTTCCCAGATGTCTGGAGTCGGTCCGTGGTCTGATTGTGTTTACCCTTAGGGTGTCAAACTAAATGTCATAAATTTACAAATTTAGCTTTTGTCTAATCAAAGGCAATCAGCAGCCAGCAACTTATTCACCGAACACTATCGGCATTGGGAAATCTTCCAGAGCCGACTCTCGGGTGTAGACCGCCATCCGGCAAGGTGATAAATAAAAAAATGTACGAACATGTCATCCGTGCAACCACTGATGACAATGACAGGCACAGTTGTAAATTAATAAAAATCAATTGAGAGCGAGATTGAGTCTTCAGCACTCAACGTCGTCAATGACGTTAGGAGGAGTACTGAGTCAGTGGTGAGATCAAGTCAATTGGCGTAGCCTTGATATTGACAAATGTCAGGGCAACAAGAAAACATATTTTTTTGTGTCAGCTAGATGGGGGAGAATTGAGAAATAAATTTCAATTAGGACGACTGACGGCGAAGGGGATTGCGGAGAGCATTTGCGTGCAGAGCTCCGTTCCACACCCTCCACGAACAAATTGTGATAAATTGACACGATATTAAATTGGATTGGACAGGGCTTCTGCTGTCGAATGGCGGAAAGAAGTGGCATAGCGATGTCAGCAAATGAAAATCTCACAAATCAATTTAGGAGAAGGACCCACCGAGGGATGGCTATAAAAATGAAATCTCTGGCGGTTGTGTGTTGGTGTGATTGTTTATAAGGGAATGTCCGCGAGGGCGGGTGACTTGCTCTAAACGAGAAGTTATAAATTTCATTATCAGTGTGGAGGACATTTACGCTGATAGGGAGAGGACATTCCGGGCAGTTATTGCATGGATTCTCATCTACACTATGAGAAGGGACACAGTTGAAGGGGTATTAAGTGGGTTACTTCCCGCTTTCTGTTGGCAATCCTTTCTCCGTCAGATATGACTCACCGCCAATGAATTATTTTAATATTTAAATTAAAGCTTAAAAAGGTTTTTACAGAATGGTAATAAAGAGCAGTATTTATTTCACTGATAAACAAAGTATACTATAATTTCTTGTGCTTCTTATTACTTACTTTGTGAAAGCGAGTCTGCATATATATAAGTATACACAGTAGAGATCTGCTTTGCCTACGGTGAGCGCCAAAACAAAGCAGCATTTATGTATAGGGACTTTTCAAACGGGTTCCTAATCTGCAATGATGTTAAAATAAAAATTTTAGTTAATTCAGGAGGAATACCCTCCATCCATTCTTCCTTCCTTTAAAAATGATTTTAACGACTCTTGCATCTGCTTATCCTGATAATTTCACAACTGTAAGTTCGGGTCAATGTCTGGAGATTGCGGAGGATGATCCAGCTGCCTTGGTGTCCGATATAATAACCATTATTTTACCAATTTGTTTATTGGACCCTTTGCTCATTATCTTTCAGTATGAACCATGATGCATATAAAGACAATACTTTTTCGAGTTGCGGACAACACTCAAAATGTAGGAATTGTCTATGAAAAGCTTTCAAATCTCTCCGTTCGGAGGCGGCAACAGCCTTTGTGGGCTGTAGTGCCAATCAATTATTATTATTTATGTCACTTTGATTGAAATCATGAACTATGAAACTCCTAGAGGTTTGTCTTAGTAACAATAGACAGCGATATTATTAAACAAAAAATTCGACTCCTTTAACTGCATATATGAATCACTTAACTTCATCGCGTATGAAGTACTCTCTACCATTTTGTGTGTACATCTGAAACTGTTCGTTAACAATCTGATATGTAGGTCCTTATAAGTGTTTCTTCTGGCCAGGCGAGTCTACGATATATCGCACACTGGAGCATATCATAAAGAACACTTAAGACATGTAGATAGACATCTACTCGTACCACCTATTCGTCGATCTGAAGAAAACATATGACAGCGTACAGAAGGACGAAATATGTATACTGTGCCATTTTAAATTTTTGCATTCTGGCAACTCGGTAGATTGTATAGCCTGACGATGGTTAACTCCCGCTGCTTCTACGGCAGATCCTACATTAAAGGACGTACTGTCCACAATCCAGTCAATGCAAGCGCAGATGATCGCTTTGCAGAAACAGATGGTGGATTTACAGACCAGTTTCCTTCAGCAAACGGCGCGAGTAGACGTCATCTACTCTGTGTTGTTTAGCGAGCCAAACGCACAGCAGATATAATGGGCTCGCGTGCAGTAGGAACCCTTAAGATCCTAGCAGTGAATGCCAAAATACAGCTTTATCACTTCTTGCAAACCCACAACCCTGACGTCTTGATGGTTAGCGAAACTAAGCTAAATCAGACGCACAATCTCAGGTACAAAAATTATAATATAATCAGAAGAGACCGACCCCAATCCACTCGAGGAGGCGGGGTCGCTCTCTTGATAAAAAAGAACTTTTTTCATAGAGTCATATATAGCAATGTTGTACGTAGATTTAGTGTGCTAGAAGCATCCATTGCACGCATCTCTCTCCAAGGTGGAAAGAAGCTGTTTGTGATTGCTGTTTATGCATCTGAACCTCGAAACCCTAATTTTCTTTCGGAGCTCGAGGCTCTCTTCACCAGCCTGCGCTTAGACTCGGAAGACAATTACTATATCTTAGCCGGGGATTTAAACGCCAAACATGGTGAATGGGGTAACTCTATTCCAAATGAGAGAGGAAACGCACTCTTAGAGTGGATGGAACAGAACAGTATCGAGTTCAGGCTAGATTTGCTTGCAACCGATAGACCATCCTTTCCTCGAAGCGGGTCCTATCTGGATGTGATGCTAATCGACAGACGACTGACGATACTTAACGTGGAGCGAAGCACAAGGAACTGTTTATCTACGGTCGAGTATGACAGTGATCACTGTGGTCTCGCCGCGGTAATACAGCTCCCGAACGAGCTGGAGGAACTAGAGGAATATGTCCAAACGCATCCTTATAATTATAATAAGGTGCGCTGGCCACGTTTTTCTAGAGCCTTATCCAGAGAAATAAGTTCGAGTGTGATCAATCCTCCTACAAACAGAAACCTTACGAACGAAGAGGTTGACAGGTACCTCACACAAATGGACGAGGTCATTAAACGTACAATGGACAGGACGATTCCGAAGGTGTCACAAACCGACTATGGCGACATCTATCGGAACTCTGAAATCGACGCACTTCACGTGCAAAAAAGTAGACTCCTGTCAAGACTAAAACTCTTGTACAGGCGGTTTACAGATCCACAGAGTACAGAGATTCGCTCTCTGAAGTCACAGATCAAAGTACTCCAACAGTTAATAAAACAAAATTACAGTCTAGCTGTAAGCTTGCATTGGGGCAATAAGATTCGGGCTGTAAGATCTAACAACCCGAGCATGTTCCCGCAAGTAAATAAAATCTTCCGGAGGAGAGATCATAATGACATTCAGTGCGTCCGACTTGACAGAACAACAGACAACGCGAACTTACTTACGTCAGTTGGCATCGATCCAGATGGGGCAGTGCTTGACAATGACTTCTTCGTAGTGGAAGATCCCCAGGAGAAGGTTAATGCAATTGGTGCTGTTTTCCAGAAAGTGTACACGGTCAACGAGACTCGTAGACCGAACCACGACCTGGAGAACAGGGCCTTGCTGAACCACTTCTACCTTCGGAACGAAATAAGACAATGGCGATCCGAGAATCCTGGTTTTACCAGATTCAGTGACGATTTTCTGGCAAATAATGCCGTCACCGACGATGAAAACAACTCCATCCTTATTTCAACAGATGAACTCCAGGGTATCTTCAACTCACTGAAGAATAAGAAGTCAGTGGGAATCGATGGGATACCAAATATTGTTCTGCGCCATCTACCCTCTGAGGCGGTGGATGTATATACAACACTGTTTAACAATGCGTTGAGTAATGCATATTACCCGAAGCATTGGAAAACAGCTGTGGTACAGCCAATTCCGAAACGGGACAAAGATACTTCCACCCCGACAAATCTCCGGTCTATAAGTCTTCTTCCGTGCATAAGCAAGGTATTCGAGAAGATAGTCATTAGAGCCCTGAAAGAATGGGTTGAGGAAAAACAAATAATACCGGAAAACCAATTTGGCTTCAGGGCGGGGCATGACACCATTCATGCCTCGTCTAAATTGGTTTCCGACATACAGTGGAATAGAAACAAGACCCAGTGTACAGGCGCCTGCCTGATCGACATGGAGAAGGCGTTCGACACCGTATGGTTAGAAGGTCTCTTCCTTAAGTTGGTCAGGCTCGGCATCAATAAAACATTGCTATATATGATCTATGACATGGTTACAGGTAGGAAGTTCGTTGTGAAAAATGGCAATGTAACCTCAACCACAGTATTTCACATAAAAAATGGGTTGCAACAAGGAGCGGTGGGCTCGCCGATCCTGTTCGCAATATTCACTAGCGACCTTATAGGTTCCATACCGCATTTAATAGCGTACGCCGATGATCTGCTAGCGTACAGATCAGATTCGAAAGTCGAAGTAATCAACATCTTGTTGCAGCGTGACTTCGACAAAATTCAGCGATTTTGCGACGACTGGAAATTGAAAATTAATTTCCGGAAGTGCGAAACTATTCCCTTTAGAACCCCGCTGTCCAGGGCCTCAAGGGACACGAAAAGAAACTGGCGCAAGTTCGGCATAGTTGACCCACAGGGTCAGCCGTTAGCTGTGAAAAATGTAGCTAGATATCTTGGCAATTGGTTGGACCAGTATCTGTACTGCGGTAAGCATGCAAATACAGCTCTGACAAAAGCTTAGAAAGCATTTGCTGCGGCAAGTCGGTTGTTTTACAGCAGCCAACTTGATTCCAGGGTGAAGGTGATCTGCTACATGGCCCTCATCCGGCCAATTATGGCGTACGGTTGTCCGGTGTGGTTCAACTTGAGTCCTTCCCAGATGGAAAAGATGAGGGTGTTCGAGAGGCAATGTCTTCGGGCCTGCCTCCGGTTGTATCGTACACCTGAATCCAATTACAAGAAATTCTATCCCAACGAGGTCTTGTACAACGAGGCAAATCTAATCAGGATAGATAATTTTATTATTAAGCTGATCCGAGGGCACATTGCACGAGCGATGACTTCGTCCAACAGTCTGATCTTTGGGGCGTACTACCCTTACTTCATGTACCACGAGAAGGTGCGGCAAAACGGCTTCATCCCCCCCGAAGCATTTCTCTACCTAGACTCCAAAGGGCTGATACAGAACACGGAAGGATGTCCTATCATCTTCCATGTCGTACGCAGAACAGTGGATAGGCGGCTCCAATACGAAGCGGACGTCGCTCGTAGCCACGAAGAACTCCTGCGGTTCAGTAGGGTGATCGCCACCCGAGACAGAACTCAGTCTGCCAAAGAACGTCACTTTTACTGGTGGCTCCACCAAAACCAGCCCCCGTCACCGCTCGTAACTAACCCTGAAAGCTGACCTTGTGGCCAGTTTACATAGTTTCTAAGGTAGTTCGTAAGTTTTTTTTATATAAATAGTAAATAAAATAAAAAATTATAAAAAAAAAAAAAAGGTGTAGCATAGCATATCAAATATATATGTCACGCATATAAATGCCGTATATGCTATGGTGCACGTATCCGTATTTGTACGGATATAGTTAAGTAAATTTAATAGTACCTCTTAGTTTAGTTTAGGTTAGTCTTACTTTAAGCTAGGTTAAGTTTAGTTCAGATTGCCAAGTTTTGTATCTTTTCTTGGGACAATATTGAAATATATGAATACATGTAAAAAAAAAGTAAATAATTTAACGTCCATTATGCCCAAAGGCCCTTACAATTAGAATAGATATAGAATAGCTTAGAGCACCTGTGTAGGGTCAGTAAGTTAGATTTTAAACTATTGTTAAGATTCAAGAAGCTAGTTTTAAGTATTTTCATATAAAAAAAAAATTAAACATGGCATAAAAGCTGTGAACGTAAGCCGATAGCATTGTGAAATTGTAATAACATAACACTATGAAATTCTGAACAATGAAAATCCCTCTATTGTAAACAGCAAAAAGATTTGTTAAATGAAACTGTAGATAATTTATCATCTAATTGAATGCTCCAATTACTTTAATATATTGAATAGGAAAGCAAAACACGATGGAGCGATAGCGCATTCTCATTGTATGGATCTAAGAACACGGATTATAAGATAATTATACACTGCGAAAAGATATCCATAATACAAGGTCATTCAGCACGTTTTTTCATATTGAGAGTGTTGGCGATTTATACCTTCCAAGCTCAGCTTTCACTAGTAGAACGTTTGTTATTTACGATAATGGATCTCAATCGAGCAACGTGCTAAAATTATGAAGACTTACTACAAAAGTGGTGATTCATACTTAGCGCCTTACGCGATGATTATGGTCGTTATAGTCCACCGAGCACGCAAGCAATCCGTAAATGGGAGTGGAGATGTTACTGATGTCGTAAAGCCTGTGCATCATCGTAAAACACTGTCAGATAAAAATATTGTTGCTGTAAGTGCAAGTATGGCTGATCTGAATTTTTCGTGTTCACGATGTTTACAGCATACACTTTGTGGCGTATTTTGTATATAAACGTTCATCTTATATTTTTTAATTTGGCATACGCAATAATTAAAGTCTACTGACAATTCACAACGGCGTGATAAACTTCTTGGGTGTTCACACAACAGACTACAAACATTTTACAAAATATACCTTACAAATCAGGGCTCAGTAAAAAACACAACTAATGCAACTGTTAGCATCCAGGCAAAGTTACTGTTTGGTGTTCTCTATGGTCGAAAAATGTAATTTTATCAAAAATGCTAATCGGCAAACTATTACAGTCAATTCGGCGCGAGAAGGTCGAATGTCCTTTATTAAGAATTTATCACTTTTTGTGTTTTACTAAGCTTTACTTCCAACATAATAAAAACAATATACTTCTATCCTACATTTCATTTCAGTTATCTAGTTTAATATTTAGTGAAAAGATTACATGCAGGTTCATGCTAAAATACTTAACCCATTCCAAGCACTAGACACTAAGATAGACTATTGGAAGTCTAAATAATTTTTTTGTTACGAAAATGTATAAACTACATCACCTTAAGTATGCGACTATCTCTTACCTTCTCTCTGGTAATTTTCGAATACCGTCTCTAAAAAATGGTCCTCTCTGGCATCGATCCGATCATTGAGCCATTCTTCGATTTCTTCAAAAGACCCCAAACGTTGACACTAAACAAATCTTTTTGCATTCTTCGAAAAATTCATTAAACAGAAGGAGTAATATCTGGAGAATACAGCGGGTGGGGTAAGATCTCCCGCCTTAGCGTTTGCAGGTAGTTTTTGACCGTCATAGCCACGTATTGCAAAATCACCGCAATGCAGTGCTAAAACGCACTAGTTGTAGTAAATAATGCTTATCATTATTGGTTTCGCCTGGTTTTACCAGCTCATAGTACACCACACCCGTCTAGTCCATGTGCAGAGCACGGACATTTTCCTTTGGTATCGATGCAGACAATGGTGTCTTCTTGCCGTTTTTTGTAGGATATCTAATCTTCATCACCAGTCATGATCTGGAGCAAAACCCTCTACTTTTGGTGTCTTGCAAAAAGTAGCTCCGAGGTGAAAAATTGCCTTTCGACATCTCTCGGTTTCAACTCGAAAAGCATCCAATTTCCATGCTTTTGAATAAATTCAAATTTCTTGAACCGTATGATTCTGCGAGTTCACGTTACATTTCGCACGAATCTTGATCCAGTAAAGTCTACAATTCGTAATCTTCATCTTTTGTGGGATGTGCCAAGGCGCTCTTTGTCTTCTACGAAAAAAAAACACTTTTGAAACATCGAATATGTTCTCTGTATGATTTATCAGTCTAAGCACATTCTCCATAAGTTTCTTCAGTCAATTGATGGGCTTCAGCTATACTTTTCTTCCAATTAAAAGAAAATATTAAAATTTTCAGCAAATGCTGTTTATTTAAGACAAACCAGACATTTTGGAAGAGACAAGAAACAATGATGTTGTCTAAGACAGAAACTGAACTCACTAATTATTGCTGATAATTGTAAAAAAGTATCAATGAAATAGGTAAACGCTTCTAAGATCAGCCACAACTTGCAGGCAGCGCCATCTTTTAGAAACGGACAGAATTATTTTGTATTCCCAATCTTCTTCTTCTTCTTGTGGCGCTACAGTCCAGGGTGGACCTGGGCCTCAACCAATATGCCTCTCCAGCCAGCACGATCTCTCGCCAGCTGCCGGCAGTTGCGCACTCCAAGTTGGTTGAGGTCCTTTTCCACTTGTGTGCGCCACCTTATCCTGGGCCGTCCTCTGTTGCGTTATCCCAATGGCTCAGATTCGAAGACTTTTCGGGCCGGAGCAGTGGTGTCCATACGCTCTACATGGCCTAGCCATCTTAAGCGTTGTATCCGTAGACGCTTTACTAGTGACAGTTCGTGGTTGAATCTTCTCCTCCAGATGCAATCAACGCAAACAAGACCAAAAATCGCACGCAGAACTTTTCTCTCGAAGAGACCAAGGACATCCTCATCCGCTTTTAGTAGTGTCCAAGTTTCCGCGCCATAAAGTAGGACTGGGATGGTCAAGGTGTTATATAAAGCAAGCTTAGTCTTTCGAGAGAGGGCTTTATTACTCAATTGCCTCTTGAGCCCAAAGAAACAGCGATTGGCAAGAGTGATTCCGCGCGTGATTTCGGTACTGGTGTTGTCCCTATTTACCGCGGAGCCGAGGTAGACGAAGTCCTTGACTACCTCGAAGTTTCTGCTGCCTAGTGTGATGAATGTATTCCCAATACATTGCAGAATTATGAGTTAAATGAGCAGTAACAACACGCATTGAAAATTGCAATCGGATGGATAAGGCTGTTTTCTCGTAAAAATTCTTGTCTGTCGTGAAGCCTCTAATATTGGATTTCGATGAGGCTGATATAAAAATAGCAATCACAATATTTACCGACCAATAAGAGAACGACTCTGTCAATTGTCTTCGATGAAATGCGGTGAGATAGGCTTCTGGCCACAGAGAAATACCAGGAAAGTTGATGAACCAGATTAGTTACCACTATCATTGGAGTATTTTTGAAAGTCTGCAGAAATACGCAAGAACAAGATTCCCAAACAGCAATGAGAAGGAGATTGCGAGTAAAAGAAAAATTAAAAAGGAATGTCTTTACGATATATACAGTAGATTCAAGAGATCTAATCTAAGCAGAAAGGACGTAAGTATCCTAACAGACATACTGCAAGATAGCTTTTAGGAGTAGCAGGTAACTCATTTGCATCACACTGGACCCTTTCTATGCTATGTAAGTCTAAATATACAGTAAACTTCCTGTACATGACACCACTTAGTGTTGCATGTAATTCTAATGAAATTGACGAAAACTCAAGAATATGCCAATAACGTTACGGTTCTAGTAAAAATGTTCCCAGAATCCCACAGACATTCGAAACAAAAAAAATGAGGGTAGTGTAACCAAACATGCATATCAATCCTACGATTACGATTACAAGGTAAAAGTCAAAACAGCTCAATCCCATACAGATTGCTTTCTTCTGACTCATATAAACGATGTGTTAATTACCAATATCACAACAGTCCTATTGATTCCCCAGGTACTTGAATTTAAAAAATTGATACCACTTCCGCTGCAGTGCCGGCAACTTGATAAATTGATATATCAACTGAGAAGAATAAAAAAAACCGCCGCCTCCCACATAGGGTGGTAATTAATTCAATCATTACCACCAACACTCCAACTGTGTACAAACAGCACTCGAAGAGCATCAACACACAATGTTGCATGCCATGAATGAAATGCACCAGCAATTATCGTCCACTGTATAACATCAATCCATCCGTCCATCCGACTGTCTGGCTGCGTCTGCTCGCTCTGTTCT
The DNA here is from genome assembly GCA_944738645.1 of Eristalinus sepulchralis. Classification (NCBI taxonomy): domain Eukaryota; kingdom Metazoa; phylum Arthropoda; class Insecta; order Diptera; family Syrphidae; genus Eristalinus; species Eristalinus sepulchralis. The sequence continues at coordinate 15,475,315 of OX122886.1, forward strand.
GAGGGCATCTCCTCCTTAATCCAATCCATCACACCACCAGCAACTAGCACCAACTACGGTGCTGTTCCTTCCCTGACTCATACACATCACATCACATTGCATCGCAACGCATCACATATCCCGGCCCCAATAAACCATTCGTACCCCCCTCTCATCACACAGCACTCACCCTTACACACGCCAACAGCCACTGGAGGAAATCTAACCTGACGATAGCTTAAGCACTGGCAATACATCGCGCTGATAAATTGATGGCCATCCATAAAGCAGTCAGAGCCTGTCGGCCAGCATGTTCCATGAATAAATAAACTCAGTCAGTAATTCACGAAGTTGCACTGTTCCCCTGTCTACCTGCGAGAATTAGCCTCTTGGTCTGAGCGGTGGCGGGCCAGGACGGAAAGATATCGCTTGTGACTGTGTTTGACTGTCTCACTTCAGTTGGTGGGAGTGTTTATGTTACAGGGCGAAGAGCGTCATTGAGGATTGGTAAAGCGTTTGGACAAACCAATCGACTAACTGTCAGACGAATCAATTGAATATGTAGCCATGGGGAGATATGGCAGACAGGCCCAGGCCATCGTTGTTTGTGGGAATCAATTGGAGAGGAGCAGTCGTGTCAAATTCGAAGTACCCACAATACCTTTGTGAAGTAGCGACGAGGGCATTAATTTGTGTATATGTGCGCTACATCAAGTTGTATCCGTTTGTCCCTTTCGGGGCTTCAGGTGGTAAATAGATAAAGATATCTGCAGAAATTTAGTTTGATTTTATGCATGAAATGACTGAAAGGATGACTGTTATCCAGTCAATTCGATTAAGAAATTTAGTTTATATTTTAAACTAACTGCAAATGAAATGCAGAAGTTGCATTAGACAATTGAATGTCTATTCAAATGCCGTTGTCAAATATAATGGTTTTATAGTTGAAATGTTTTGAGCTCTATTTGGATTTTAGAGTCTTACACACAACAAGGGATGTATTTACTCGTCCACCACCTGAACCGTGCCAAACCGATTAATGTGGGTATCACAACAAGTTGGTAGATCTAGTGAAACAAACTGTTAAAAATACACTACAAAAGCATTTCCATTTAAAACATTGCAAGAATTATTTATAGTCCTTTTTGTCATTATCCTTGTTGAAATTGCCGCAATAAAATAAAATTTATAAATGTCTTCCATTAATGTATAGAAACAAATAAATGCTTGAAATCGTGATTCCATTCCAGAAACAGAATAAAACAAAGTCATGTGCATATTTCAAGGTTTCGTTAGCAAACAAAATTTTGGTATATCCGTCGGTCCTTGATATCTGACATTTTCTTCCTGAATTTATGAAACCGTATTTGTGAAATTACTTAATGGTTGTAACGTAAAGTTAAATTGGTGCTACTATATACGTGAAGTTGGGCAAAATTTAAAATTATATCGTATCCCAGTTAAAATCAATCGACAGATGTGAAATTAAGTAGAAGTATGAATTAATACTCTTTGTTTGCAACTACCATTAAGAAATTTTATATTCGTTTTACAACTTTACATCCTTAGTTCTACTACTACAACCATAGTCCTCCTACTATTACTATTGGCTCGAAAACAAATCCAGCCTTGCATTGGCGTACATTTCAAACAACTGGCGCACGGTTGGGTAAGTTGCCTTCATACCAAAAATTTGTTAAGGGGGACTACTCTTTCGCCAGAAACTTCGAGCCTATAAATCATCATAAATAGTCATGCTGAAAAACCTGGAGAGGCTAGTCGAACTACATTTGACCAAAACTGCTTTGCGAATACAACGCTTATCTCAAATAAATATGCGCCTCAAGACCACGTTGCAGAATTGAAAGTGCCTTTGACAGGAAAGAATGAGCGCTGGGTATATTCATTTACAAAGAGCGTCCTTTAGACAATGCGACTTTTGGCGGCATGTGTAATGCGGCAGGAGAACACGGCGTAGATGAATCATTGATGTTGCGGTTAAATACAATGCTAAGGAACAGAAGGGGAGGGGATTGCGGCCAGTGCATAAATTCGGGAGCAAACAGGGGTTGCCCGCAAGGTTGGTATCCTGTCTCCTCTTCTTTGGCACATGTTGGTCGACTCTTAGCTTGCCGCCTTGAATGTATGTAATACACACGCCCAGGTGATGATATAGCCGCACTCGTCACTGGATCTTGACGTGATCTTGACACACGATGATGGCAAAAGAGGAATTTATAGGGTCCGAAGCCATCTTCAGACTGCCAGCGTCCTTGGTTAGGGCTTCCATCTGCAGTTGGGTTTCTCGACAACACAACCAGAGATGGCATGACTCTCCAGAATGCAGGCTGACCAAGTGCATGCTGTCAAACATCGCCATCTTTTCTGTTACCTCTAGATAGGAAAAACTGCAGACGACTTCACATTTACAAAGCAGTTATGTGTGCTTGGGCTTAGTAATGACACCTTATTCGACTCCTGTAGAGAAGGTGAAGACACTGCAGAGCTCTTCCTCCGTCAATGTCCCGCCTTTGCTCTGATGTGTTGGGAGGTGAAAATCTAGGGTCTTTATCGCAGAAGCGCTTTCTGGTTTTCCTCTAGAAAACACCAGAAAACAAAGAAGTTGTCTTATTTATATGTATTCATGTGTTTTGGTGTAATGTATCAGTACTTGTAACGTCGATCGACCCGCCGACACTATTTTTGTTAGCGTTTACCTCTTGGCAGCTTTCACGTCAATCGTTTCATGAGTCAATGTACGTAGTAATGTTCCTTGTCTACAGTGCGAAGGTAGTGCGTGAGGTTAACTTCCTTACCATGTAATAAAATTTAGTTCTGAAATAACCTCATGCCTCGAAAGCGATTGTATCTTCAGTCCAAAACGATCAAAGGACAAGGATCTTCCGCTTTGCACTTTGAGTGTGTGGTCCCATGGCTGTTCGGCCACATTGAAGAGTGACCCAACTTTGCTAGAATGCTATACCAAGGGGGATGCCTTGTTTGCTATGTAACTGGTCGAGGTTATCGGCGCGTACACAAGGTGCCTAACTTAAGGTATTCTATTGATGAACCTTACTTTGTGAGATTAATTAAAATTGTCTGTGGTTTCACACGATGAGAGGCACTCACTGTAGGGAGTTATATTAATATAATTTTCTCTATTCCTAGATACTGCATATGATGAGAAATCTAAGGTAGATCCAAATAATAAAAACATACGCGTTAAGCCCACTACTGGAATCGGAATAACTCTGTATATGTAGTAAGGTAAGAGTTGTCATCACAACCCATACCTAGGTTACAGACTTAACCGCTGTTTTCTTTTACATGTCTAACTGTCAGTTCAAATGTCGGATACTAGGAGAGTAAAGCATACTGACGACTGACGCAGGGACGTGCTGCCTCCTCCCTCCAGCTATAGTGTGATTTCATATTGATCTCTGCAGAAAGCATAGCAAAATTTAGCTCCTTTTGAATAAGTTCTCGGTTCTCGTTGGAGAAGGGTAACATCCCTTCTCCTCGTAAAGAAAAGCACGTAATGTTGGTAATGGCTGCCTTAATATGGTGCAAGTTGTTTTTGACCACCTTTATGTCAACCAGCGGAATGAACTTTTCTTAAGTAGCCTGCGACTGAAAGGTTCATCCTGCACTCACACTGAGTTTGTAGTTCTGTTGTTGCGAACAGATTTCCCTTTTTTATTGCTAAAGCACTAGTTTTAAGCAGAGCATATCTCTCTACGCCGATAGTCCTAAGCACAGTACTTTGTTCTTATTTGTCCTGTAACATGGCACAACTACAGAAATTAAAATACTCTGAAATTAAACACTTATGCCCGTTATTTCATTATTTGCGCCAACGATATCCAAAGTGTAAATCCTTTTTCTTATACAACCACATTTTCACACCCTTCATCTAATCACGGTGCAACACACAAGTACCACCAGCTATTCACACACAATTCGAATCCATTAAGATTATGCAAGCAAGAAACACTTATTAACAACTTTTCCACTTGTGGAGGTCCGCCCTGAGTGCCATCTCCTATCCTATACCAGATGCCAGGGGTAATTCATTCCAAAGCTACATACCTGCTCTTATGGAAACATTACACCCGGCCATTCTTTGAAGTTCAGGGGTCCTTGCCGGCTCTCGCTAGCTTGTACAATAAATTGCCACACGAATGTGTAAATTATAAATACGAGCAATTATTTTAACTGTACTTAACAAATTACCATGCCACATATGGGGTATAAATTACAGTTGGAGCTCCATTTGGTCCGAAGTGTGCGCGAGTGTATATGTGTTTTTGGCTGTTGCGCTTAATGTGCGCTTCCTTCCAAATTGACTTTGTGTGTATGTGAGATCCTTGGCCGAAGAGGAAACTCTATGTTGGAAGCCTGTTCGAAAACATGCACACGCACACACAATAACAACTCATATGCAGACACGCTTAAAGCACAAGGACGTGAATTTGGCGAGAATAAGTGCTCAGGTGGAGGATTTATGAGTCCAAATAAACGAAATTGGGGGAATGAGGATGAATGTTTGCGTATAGCAGAGTTATTCATGTTTCGTGTTATTATCACATGGCAGTGCGGAACTGTACTTGAATGTTGAGTTTAATTGCAATTAGATAACCGGCTGACAAAATAAGTTCACTAGTAGCTGGTTGGAAAGTTGTAAGATTTTAAATTATTGTAAGCTGTGATCTTTTTTTAAACGATTAAATAAATCAAACTGCAATCGTAGTATTTGTATTTCTGGTGAGAATCAATTATTTAAGGTTTTATCAATATTTACGAAATGTGCTGCTATTTTTTCCAAGCCAGCGATTAATTATTATTTGTCAAGAAAACGTAGCTGCTAAGACCCAAAATAATGAAATAAAAGCAAAAAGTTTGTAATATTGCAACAGAAATTAGTGACGCATTGGGTGAGTGCGTCGATTGACGGAACAGAAGTGACTTGCGCTACAGTTCGAGGTTTAGCTTGGCTTAAGCCAACATGTCTCTTCATCTAGCCTGGTCTTGTACTGGTTGCTTCTAGCGACTCACGTTCAATCGATTGAGGTCACTTTCCACCAATGTGTGCCATTAAAGCGTGGTATTCTTTTACCGCGTTGTGTTTTTAACTTTATTTGACTGAATATAGATATAGAAAATAAACTCATTGCTATCAGCTTACTAACTAGAAATAGACTCTGCTAGTTGTCTATACCTACTATATGAACATTTTCCTCGCAATTTTAGGGGCAAATTATTTTTTTTTATTCCAAAGAGGACAAATTTTTAGTAACAATTAATGTTGGCACTACTGTCAGTTATCCCTGCGTGTCACATTAAAATATGCACTATTACTTTTGCAAACAGCTAAAAGTGTATTTTTCCTTTTATAAGTCTGAAATTATTCAGAAATGAAGTTCCTCAAGAAGACTTTGAAAAATGTTTTCAGGATGAGACTCCTAATTAGTACATTGGTACTTCTTTTGGAATACTTTGCAGGATATGCTTTCCCAGTACTTTTTGCCAATATCTGTAATTCTCGGCTTTTTCTATTAATAAGTCATAAATTCTGTAACTTAAGTCACTTAAGTACCTTGCAAGACCTACTGTTGTTGTCTTAATTATTTAAATTCAGCACCTAGAAGATGGGCAGTCTTTTCGACTAACGCTTCTGCTTATATTAATAGGTTAGTTGTGCAGCCAGTATGATGGCGAGACATTCGTTAATGCTTTGAGTATATTTACACTCACTTTGACTTTGTAATGCCAATCAGGATGTTTTTCGGCTCGATTAAGATCCGATTTTAACGACGATACTTTAAGGTGTTTAAAGTGGCAATAGCCCGTCAATAATTTCGTTAACCTGTCCTAAGGGTAGCACATAATGCAGTGAAGCTATTTTGATCAAAGATATTCCTTCGAAGCCTTATGCGCTCTGCGTATAGATAGCGATAGGTAGGCTTAAATTCGTTCAATGAAATTTAATATTATTAACAACTGTACCAACTTCCTCATTAAATGAACAAGGACATCGAAGGCAGTTTGCAATTTATATAGACGTAGCCACACAAGCTTGCGCATAAGCACTCTGAGATATAGTAAACAGTAGTTAGACTAAAGTTGGTAGGAAGTTATTATATTTTTATACACCTCAACCTAGTCCAAGATTACAATTTCACAAAAAAACTATATCATACAACCAGGCAGATCAGAACAAATTTTGAGTGTACATCAAACTTAAGCAGAAAAGGGAGATCAGTGAAGAACACACTCCCCGGTATGGTTTCCAGGGACTATATTACTGGAGAAAGCAGATACCTCTCTCCTTCTTAACTGTGATATCAAAATAAGATAGGATGTAAGATTTATGAAAATAGATTGCAATTTTACATTTATGGCATAAAACAATCTTTTAATATTTTTCAGTTAGGTAACGTGTCTGGATTTACATCGCAAAAAAAAACTATTTTTTATTAAAAAAGAAAAGAAATGTCTCCATAAGCTGGAAGTACCGAAAATTAAAGACTTCAAAAACCGTTGCAGTGTCTTGATTTGAACTGGGAGGTAATAGTGTCTTAGACATTTTTTTTTATTGTTGTAATTTTTTTTTAAAGAAGGTGTACCAAGACTGCTGTGGGTGATTTTGCAGTTTCTTCCATATAACGGATATTAATTTTGTATTGTAAACATTGATATTTGAGTTAAATGAAAAATATAAAAACATGAATCTTTTTTTCAAATTACTATTAAACAGCAGTTTAATTTCATAAATCATATGCGCTGTACCAAAACATTTGTGGACCACTGTACGTTTTCCTACATATTGCTTTAAGTAGTATTTGTTATATCAGTTCTTGCATTCTGTACTTAAAAACAAATAAAGTCCATTACACACTGTTACAGAAGAAACCAAAAAACGAAGAAGAGAAAAATTGTTTGTGTTCTGCAACAAGCAGCGCCCCTATGCAAAACTTATTTTGAATGTCCATCCAAAAAGCTTTAATCGAAACTTGAATGTATTCAGTTTGCCTAGCACAAATTAATAAGAATTGGTTAGACAAACTCCACTGAAAAACAAATTGGGGTAAAGCCTTACCAGTCATCTCGATAATTTCACCACGAATTCTTAATGGGAATAAATTTGATGGTAATTTTGGGTGGAAATATTTTTATACACAATAAGTAGCCCATTTTTTCATTAACCATGCCATTTGCAATTAATTCATCTTTTTTCTTGACCTTATAAATTTGCATACATAATTTAAGGAATGAAATTTAATTTTCAAGAGTAGAGTCCGTACAGACCGCGGCAAACGTTCCGCAGCCTATGATGTGAATTAATGAGAACAATTTCATTTTATTAATTTTGTGATAAGTCAGATATTTATTTGTTTAGTTGGCTGATTAATTGCAATATAGTATTTGTATTATAAATTGGCATCGCGGGTATTAACTTTTTCTTGATTCAGTATTGCTTCCACGTTCTTTCACAAGTGAGGAAGTTCGGCTTTGATGAATTATCGAGTAACGATCACTTAAGCTTTTCGCGGTAAATTGTGCAAACTGACTTAATGGCTGTCTAACTATTATTTTGTTTGGTGATATAATCTTGTTGTATTTCTACTTTAAAGTACTTAATATCAATCTCCTGACATGATATCCCGCTCATAGAAACTGCCATAGTCAGTTAATAATTCTGTATTTCTGGATGTTGCTTTTAAAAGATTTGAATATCTGGTAGCATTTTGTTAAATATCATACATAAAATAAATAAATAAATATATAAATTAATAAATAAATAAAAGTTAAAATAAATAAATAAATGTCTTACAGAACTGGAAATTTGAACACAAGAGTGATGGTGTAGCATATAGGCGATCCAAAGCCAATTTTTTATCCGTTGCGTGCGTTGCAAATATCAGTACTGCGGCCTTCAAAGTCAATAGCCTTCCTAGGCAAAACCATGATTAACATAAGCTCAACAAATAACATTTAGGGGTGAAGCATCATTATTCATGATATCACATATTGAGCTACCAGTTGCGTTGCATTCTTTAACATATCATTAACATACAACATTTAAAAATGAAAGTAGACATTCAAACTTAGCCATTAGAATGTATAGAGTTCAAATAAACTCTGTTTTGATTTGCAGTAATATTTCATTGAATTTAATTACTGATCCTAAACTGCTTTCAAATGTAACACTTATTTGTGGAATTTTTAAAGAACATACACCTCTTTAATTGGAATGTGTTTTTCTTTCAATTGGGTTGTTCCAAATTTAACACTTTGAAATGATGATCAGTTATTTCCCATTAGATATTTTTTCCCTTAAGCTTAAATCTTATCAAAAAGAAGCCGTTGAGTATATGTGCGTTAATGCAATGGCACACAATAAAACAGTATCTGGTGACATGGGAAGTGAAAATAGGAGACTGCAAACTTGGAATAAAATTTATTAGATGTGGGCTACATTTGAATTTAAAACTGGGTCAAATAAAAGCATTTTAGCAATCAGCGGCTAATAACTGTGACGTAATCAATATGCTATCCATTCATTGAATTTTAAGTTTTAATGCATATTTATTATTTCATTGTTCATGCTAGACAGAAATACTTAAAACTAGCTTATTTATTTATTACATTGATCTTAAATCTAACTAACTGACTCCTTTCGAGTACTCTGTCTAAGAAAGTACTGTTTATTTTGCCTTTCGGATTTCACGGATTTTTTTTTTCAATTTTGCATGTATTTTTTTAAATCAGCCCAAGAAATTTTGAAAACTTGGGCATATACGTTTTCTTAATGTTACTTAAACTAAGCTTAACCTAAATGTTACCCGTCCATATAGATACACCGTGAGCAATTGGTTGACTTAGGAATCAATCGACAAAATGTTTATCACTCAGATGACAATTTTGTATTTTGGGGAGATGAAAACAATTGGCAATGGCACATGGTGGGCACGTATGTGGTGGTGAGTGCAACTAAAAGCTTTTGATTATCGAGATTGCACAAAGTGCCTTAAGTTGCAAGAGTTTCAGGACAATTACATACATGGATGATTTTCTCGAGACTGGAATTATAGAAAATGCGCTGTAATGTAATTAAATCTATTTAACATATAAACCCCATCAGGTTCAAGTTCCGGAGGTTCAAGTTGTTATATATTCCGCTAAACTTGCCTCAAAAGAAAGTGTTGTTAAAGTAAGCGACACCATTAACCGGTCTATCCCTAAACAAAAGAGGAAATGTAAGCCACTTCATAAATTTAAAAAAATTTACAAAAAAGGCTGTAGTCTTATTAAAGAAACAACAAGTTGTCTTAGTTCTCATTAAGTTTTGTGTTTTCTTTTTGTTTTGCCTATGTTACTAAAGAAAAATATGATTTTCAGAGAGATGAACGATTTGGAAAGATGGACAGTGCTTATTTTATATCTGTATTTCTTTTTGAGATGACAAGATCGCATCAAGTTTTTCTAACCATATTTGTGTACTCGAATATGAAGCAGGATGAACGCAACATTGCTACAAAGTCACGAAAATGAGTTTTACTAGATCAAGTATACGAGTATATTGTTATCAAAGAAGGACATTCAACACCGAAAGTCTTGGACCGAATGTCATAATCACCGTACATAAATTTGAGATAGTCTTCGAGCACCTGCTATATAGGCAGGAAATGTCCTTTCTTAAAAGGGAATGAGGTTGATAGTAGCTGTTTCGAGAACAAAATTCTTCTGGTGATATTATTGGTGACTGAAGTGACGATTTAACAATGAACTGTGTGTTCAGGCAAAGATAAAAGACTTAAGATCTAAATCTTGAAATTGTAAGGTCATATAGAACCGATGAGCTTCGGCTCAGAAAATCTTCAACTAGAGGACTCAGGTTGCGGACGGAAGTTGAAGGACCCCAAGCAACTATTCGTGCGAAACTGGAGGCAGGTTACCAAAGATCGGGATATCTGGATACGCTTGGTGATTGAGGAACAGGTTACCTTAACTCTCAAACATATCCTTTCAAAAGGATTATGTTTTCAAATTTCGATTACCAGTATCGTATGAATATTTTAATTTAACTTATTTCAAAAAAGCATGGTCCGTATTTTCTCTCTTGGAGTTGCTATTCTCGATGACTCCTTTCGCCACTAAAAGGTCCTTGCACTGAGAAAACCATCTCTTTTATCAACTTTTAATTTATTTATAGTTTTACAAAACAAAAACTCTGATCAGTGCTTTCTGAGACTTAGAGGTACTTGGTTTGCTTAATGGTTAATGATGTTGTTTGTGTTTCATGTGGAAAACAATTTTTTAATCTTCTTCTTCTTCTTCTTTCCATAGTGCTATAGTCCGGCGTGGACCCGAGCTCCAAACAACATGCCTCTCCAACTAGCGCGATCTCTGCCAGCTGCCTCCAGTTGCGCACTTCAAGTTGGTTGAGTTTCTTCACCGCTTGTGTGCGCCATCTTAACCTAGGCCACCCTCTGTTGCGTTGTCCCAATAGTCACATTCAAAGATTTTTTAAGCAGGAGCGGTGTTGTCTTTACGCTCGGCATGACCTAGCCATCTTAAATGTTGGATCCAAAGACGCTTGACCAGGCGAATGCCGCCATACAGCATTTTTAATGCTGTCAGCTAGGTAGGTACACATCCAAATTCTTGAAGGACCTAAATGCTTTGCAATTCATTAACTAAACTACCATTTGGGGTTCCATTTCCACAAAATTTGTTTCGTCCTCTTTTCCACCAAGATCCCTACCGGATTCCTTAACATCAGCAAAATTGGCAAGTAAATGATCACACAAATATCCATGCACGCATTAACTTCCTAAACGATATTTCACCCAGAGTCACTTTTATAGTCGAATAGACGTAAAGATGGTAAAAATAGCGTCTATCGTAAATTACCCTCTTAACTGTTCCTCACCAGCAAGCACCGGGGCCAATACCGTTTCCACCATGGTGCAACAAATCTGCCAGACAAAATACACACACATACACTCGCATTCACACTCGCTTCGCCAACTGGGTGAGTAATGCACGCTATTTACCCTTTTGATAGGCGCGAGTGTCGCTGTGGGGTGTTTGCCCGAAAAGTTTTTCACCCTCTCACAGAACGTGTTCCTCCACCATTTCCATGTGGTTATGAAAATTATTTGCTGCTCCACGCAATTGAATAACAACTTCAAACTCGATTTCGGCGCTTGATACTCGAAGAAAGGAAAAGCCGTTGCTCTCCAAAGTTCTGTATCGCCTGCCCATGTGGGCGAGGGATGGGTATAACGTTCGCAGTGATAAACAGAGCGGTTGTGCGCGGCGAATCCTTTATCGGTTACGGTATCCAAGCGTTTGAACATTAAAAGCAGATTTATTGTTCAGACGTTACTCAAATAAACGGTTTTAAAATAAAATGTTCTCAAATTAGCTCAGACCCAAGGTAAAGCGCTTGTGCCGCGTTCCTTCACGATGGCACGTCCTGCCGTTTGGCGCGCTGCTGCTGGTGTAAATGGCGGAAGTATTGACGTTGTTCTATGGTTTAATTTGGAATGGATTTAGAAGTACATACTTCACAGAGAGTTATCGTTCGCTGGCTTAGATTTACGATTGATGGGGTGGAGGGAATTTGCAGCGAAAGGATTCAGGAGTAAGTCTATATTGCGTTTAGGATGTCTATGGCGGTTAAGGAGGGGGCGTTGGTAAATTGCTTTTGGCAGTCTTAGCATTGGGGTGCGCCTTAAATTAACTTCCGGGATTTAGTGTGGAATGCTGATTATGAGACTCTATCTGTTGAACGAACTGTTATTGGATTTGAAAAGTCGATTATTTATTCACTTTTTGAGAGAGTCGTTTTTGTATTTTCAGTAATTATTATAGAGAAGCATTAAATGTTGTTTTCGCTTAAATTATGTTTCCGCCTCTGATTTATTTCAAAGAAAGAGCAACAAAATTTCTTAGTCTTGAGTAAAAGAAGTGGAAAAGAGTTTACACGTGAAACAACGCGTCTTTCGGTTTTCAGGAAAAACGAAACGGCATTTCAAGTCTTATATAAAACGAAGAAAATCATTTCTAGCAGTCTACAAAAGGATATGTGCCTGAAACATAAAGTATGAAGTATGCATCGACATAAATGTCGGCAATAGCAGATTTAATTTAAGACGCATAAACATTCGACACCAACAGAATGATAAAATAGAATTATATTAAAATCCTTCTGTTTTTTATTTTTAGCTGTAGTATTTTATTTACACGAACAATGCGAACGATTTTCACAAGAGTGTGCAAGTTTTTTTTCGGTTTATGAAGCTTGTATCATGTCGGGAAGATAGCACATTTCAGGCGGTATCTCGGCCATAACTTAAGTTTTTAATTGGCATATTTCTAGAGTAAGACGATTATTTACGTAAAAACATTATTAAAAAATGTGTCAAATCGCACGATTCTTCGTCTAATTGACGGCGCTAAAACGTGAAATCACGCAACCAGTAAAGTTCTTACCCTATAAATCCATAATTTGTCGTTTTTTTCCTTTTCCACATGTTTTGTACATATTCCATAATATGTCGTGTTAGGTAGTTTGTTGCCCCGTTTTCTTAACCTCCAAATCATAGTCTTCAACCGATGGCAAAAAAATTATTTTTTCGGTCATATCGCTCCGATTTGATTGTAATCATCCGCCGACTATCATCGATGAAATACGGACTAATGACAACTTTCGACCATAGAGCACACCAAACAGTCCTTTTGTAACACCTCGCATGCTCTGAGTTGATGGGTTGTTCCCATCCACAGGTGCGCTCGGGTTTCCGGATGCCGTACGTGATAGAATGTGGCTGGTTGCAAAACTGTCTCTGGTTCGCCAGACGCTAGGTCAGCGTTTTGCCACATTGCTGGTGATTTGATGCCATCGTGTAACACATGGGATGGAGAAATATATTTCACGACTTAACTTATCTGTTCGCCAGGATTCCGTCTGCACTGTTTGTTCCTAAAGTTCCTATTAACGTTGCAATCTTTTGGGCTTTCTTTCCAGCGATTTGCAATTCTTGATTTCTTAAAAGCTGGTTCAATTGATTGACTTTAATTAGCTCAAGCTTCATCGCACTGAAAATAATTTTTTGAAAGGAAAGAACATCTTAATTTTTTAAGTTAGTTTTTGAAGAGATGTGTTTCTTTTGAACACAAGTAAAGGAAGGGAAAATCGAATAAGATAAATGATCGAATATGGTGTCACTTTAAATACATTTTCATACAAAATATTAATAAAGTGGTACTACAGCCCATAAGGGACCAGGGCCGAGCTTCTACGGCAACTACTCATCTTGTGAAAGTTATTTGTCATTTTTTTGTGAGATTTTAGAAGCAAATTCAAATTCAAATAATTTTATTCAGTAGCGTAATCAATAATGTATAAATGTAGTAGATAATTTTGCTTAGAGATATAGGATATAGGATTTTTATCCTTTGCAACTAAGAAATGGTATAGTTATAAATGAAAACAGTATGAAATTAATATGAATATCAGTACAAGAGAAAGCTACAAGCCGTGAAAAAATGCGAGGTGTCCCGTCCGGGAATCCAACCTAGACCTTCTGTGTGTAGGTCGACGCAGTAACCACTACGCCACGGCGACCATATTTTCATTTATAAAGAATGTTAAAATTCAACATAATTATATGTACACCAAGACCGACCAAACGATTACTTTGATAGTTCAATGAGAACTTACTTAACCTTGCCATTATTTCTAGCAGATCATCGACGACAGTGTTGCCGTTGACAATAAGTACAGTTATTAGAGCCGGGCTGTAAGAAAAATATTCACTGTGAATATAATAGGTCAAGGCACGAATAAAACACCAAAGTAACAAAAATGTCTATTGATAGATTAGAGCTCATAAAGTAACAAGCAGGAACCTAAGGAATCCAGTTTCAGGACATCGATTACTGAACGTACACAACACTCTATACGAGGCGCTTTTTCTCCATAGAACTGGCAATGAATATTTAACTAAGTTCAGCAGAGGATCACCGCATATGTATGTAAAGACAGAAAATCGCTGAAATGTATACTCATGTAAACAATCTGTTCGTTCTTCAGATTCAATTGTTAGGACGACAGACTTAAACATAGGATGTACAATTGTAAATGTTCTGTTTCATTCAGAAAGTGATATTATATCATTGGCTCAGTCAATTTTTACAAACATAAAATCCACAAACTACCAAGAAATTACAGAGCATATTGCTAGGCAATAGCAAGAGTTAATGCGAAAAGAATTCTCTTACAAAAATCTTCACCCACCTCGAAAGTTAAAACCAAAGTTGAAAGATTTTCAGTCGATCAACCAATATTGAAAATTAAAGTGGCAGTGCTACAGTGATGTGACAGCGTTACAAAAACAGAACAAACGAAATACTAAGCCGTTTTGAGAGAAATTCAAGATAACTGGAAAACGTGTGTAGAGTAATTTATAGTAAGAATAATAGAAAAATTAAATAAATATTAATTTTTTAAATTTATATGCAGCACACATTGGCTTAAACCTTCGCGTAGAACAAAATTCATATGGCTCGTTGGTCTAGGGGTATGATTTCCGCTTAGGGTGCGGGAGGTCCCGGGTTCAAATCCCGGACGAGCCCGAGAGTAGTTCACTTTTTTTTATTCGCACTTCGCTTTGGTATCAGTTTAAGTTAACTTTCTCAACGATTTGGATTTATACCATACGTCAGAAAAATATCAAAAAATTTTTATACGAAGACATAGCAGATAAGTATGTTTCATCAATACAGACACGAAGCTATTAATCGCTTCTTTCCGAATCTACCTAACCATCTAGCGGCCAACATGCTTATTAGTAGCACCAAAATTCATGTCTTTCATCGCCACACATCTATGGCTGAGTTATTAATGATCAAATTAATAAAAACACAAGCATAAATAACAAACAAGGGATTCTTATCGCACCTCACCGATACTGCTGGTCATCTAAGGTGGCTCCCAGAACCGGGCAACCTAAGACCCTATTAAATCCGTCTGCACTCAGCACGTTATTCGGGAAGAAAGATATTTCAATTCCCCTTCGATAGTATCTCACGACGAATGGACAAGAATTTACGACCATCTGTGGGTTGTCATCATCGTCGGCGAAAGGCGGCATAGGCGACGGGACAATTTTTCACTCGCAGATAATCAACGAAAGAAATAACTTGCCAAAGATACGTGGCATCGGGCCTGTGAAGGGGGTCGTCTTTCTCTCCGAAGTTTCTGTTCATCTTCTGTTTTTTTTTTTTTCATTTTGTGAAATAAGATATCACCTAAGTGAAGCGCAGATTAATCATTTCCATTTTTTGTGGCTCACAGCAGAGAGACGTCGAAATGTTTCTTAATTACCCGCGGAAAGGGCTTGCCAGGGACCCCCACTGAACAAGGATCCTCGCGACGGATATAATTAATGACGTTCCACACACATTCACACGCTCGGTAGATGGGAGATGCTCTGCAGTGCAGGGTGATCATGTGATTTAGTTCGAGATTAATGTCGGGGTTTATAATTAGACATATTCGCTGCAATGCATAGTCCGGACAGAACTAATTAATACCGGCCGTTCGCTCAACCTCCTCATAATCGCTGATTGAGAGATCGATCCTATAGATCGATAAACCCATTAATTAAGACCTGGCTCGTTCTCGGGCAAACACAGGAGCGCACGGTCAAACCAACTGCAGAGACTTCCACACCCCACCTACTTATAGGCGGGTTTGTAGGAAATAAAGTTGTTTATGCCATCTGACATGGCCAACTGTCGGCTAATTTATTTTCCATCGGATGATTTATAAGTGAAGCGATTTTAAATTTGTTGCTGGCATGGCAGCGAGTGGGGAAAAAACAAAAAAAAAACGTATGGAAACCCAAACCGGAGATCTTCATCTCACCCGTTGCCTCTGTATCAAACGCCCATTAACAGCGCCCTCTGCGGCTATGATAAATGTCCAACCAGAGACCATTTAGTTACTGAACGGAGTGGAGAATGACGGTGGAGGATTATAAATTTATTCGACAAGCACATTGTGTGCACATAAATCATCGAAAATATTTAGTGTCATGGCGTGCATATTTACAAGGGATTTTGCATATTTATGTAATGTGAAGTCTATTTTCGAGATACAGTGTCTCGATAGTGCGGGATTTATGAGCGGTGCGATGTAGGGTGACGATGAGGCAGTATGATAGTACAATGGCAATGTGGCGTGGTTGGTTACTAGGTGGTGTATCAACTAATGTGTAAATATAACGTTAGAGTTTCGGTAATTTGTAACCAGTTCTCGATTATTGTGATGTTTGGTGATTTCCAAATGCACAGGGGCGGATTTCAGTCGTCACGCTGTTATAAGTACAATTGGGCCTATTGGTGTCTGTAGATTATATGAAAATTCTGCATCAAACAACACATCTGCTCTGAAAAAACGGTGTCTTTATCTCTGCTGCTATTTTTTTTAACTAGATTCTGCTATATTTGGGAGAGTGGCTAAGGAGTGACGCCGACAGATTTTTTTATTGTTGCCCTCAGGCAGTGTATTGTAAAATTAAACGCATATTTTACTAACGAAAAAAGCCATATAATAGCCGATGAACAGTACAACTCGCTATGAACTATGACAAACTTTCGTAAACCGACGTAATGATGGCACACCGTAGCCCAATACAGTGCCCACATGTCAGGAGGTGGAACTTCTGGGAGTAAAAATTCGATGGTCCCTGCTGATTAGATCTTTATAAAAAGCTTAATGTAGTCCTTCAAATCCCAGCTCAATACCATTTTTTTCAGCATTCAGCTGGCAGTCCATAACTGAGCAAGTTTACGCTGCCTGAGTGGTTTTTCGTAGTACTGTAGATAAGAAAAATAAATACCCTTTGAGATTAACTTTACTAAATTAACCAGTCTGGCTGGGTTTATTGAGTTTTCTTCTGCGTTGTGTCATCTATAAGAAAACACTGATGACGAATTTCAAACACTAAGTAAATTTTTATCGACTTAAGTATTCTATAAAAAAAACTGCCTTCTTATTCTAATCTGTGTATCCGTATTTATGCATGTGACTGTTCCAGTGCACGAATATTTGCACATGGTGCTGCACAATTCATAGTTCTTGCTAGTTTCTATTGGTGATTATCGAAGTTATAAAAGCTCTTGTTTGGATGGTTTCGATGAGGAAGAAAATAATTTACTATAAAAAAACAAAACCCCCTTCATACTTTATAAGTTTCATTTTGTATAATTCCTCATAATGACATTTAGAAGTTGAAAAAAAAATAAGCTTCACACATTTTCTGTCAGACCTAAAATTCGACATTTTAATAAAGTGAAGCCGATTTTTTCATTGAACACTGAACCGAATTTTAAGATTTTTTTCAAGTCATTATTAATAGCGAATTTGTAATTTAAAGAAATATATTCTAAAACTAAGCAACTTTAAACTTACAACTTGAGACATACTCTTGGACAAAGTATGGGAAAGGGTCTAGCCAACGAGCATAGAAGGGGCGTCAGTTGTTTTTTCCGATTCCGAACGGAAAGAGATTGAAGATTGAAATTTCATTAATACGAGTGGTACTACAGCTCACAAGGTACCAGGGCCTAGCTTCTACAACAACTACCCGTGTTGTGCGTTGTTCTGTTTTCTCACGGGTAGAAGGTATGCTGTGGTGCACATTTTTGTATTTTTAATTTTTTATACATATCTTTTTTAGTAGCCACAGTACAGGTTACATTCATTCCAAGAGTCTCTCCGGTCTCGGACGGAGATCGCTCTACAGAACCGAAGCAGATCCTCGCGGCTGCGAGCGACGTTCAATTCATGCAGGAGTCACCGCTCCACTGTTCGGCGTACGACGTGGAGGATTATAGGTCATTCCCCTTGTCCTCAACTATACCCATCATATCTAAATATAGGAATGCCACAGTTGGATAAAGCCACTTCGCCGTACCTTCTCAAAATCTAAATATTGGGGTAGTAAGCCCCGAAGATCAGGGTGTCAACGCTCGTGCAACGTGACTTCGAATCAAGCAGTCGATTACAATAATCCGTACAGGAAAGACGTACATCGACTTAAGTGCGTGGTTGCCTAGACAACCAAACAAACAAACAAAAAAAATATTTGGAAAACAAATCAAAATAATAAAAATTCAAGCAAATTGAAAAAAAAAACAATCAATTTAAATAAAAAAACCATTTTAAAATGGATGAAGAGCTGCTTTCGAGTGACAACTCGGAAAGCAGCAAAAACATAAGCAAGAAGAGAAGGAAGAAAATGAAGCCGCAGGCGCAGTTTAAGAGACGGCTGCGTACTATGGAGTCTGTTAAAAAAACAGAAAACAACGACATTGTGACGTACAGCGGAAGTGGGAATGCTTTTGCAAAACTCGCTTCGTCAAACGAAATTGATGCAGCTGAAAAAGAACTGGAGGAGAAGATCAAGCAAAAAAATGAGCTGGAGGAGTTTATTAAAGCCCTCCAGCAAAAGCTTGAAACAAAACGGGCTGACAATCAGCAACAACAAAAGCAGCAGCAAGAAAAACAGCAGCAGCAACAACAACAACAACAGCAGCAACAACAACAGCAGCAACAACAACAGCAGCAACAACAACAGCAGCAACAACAACAGCAGCAACAACAACAGCAGCAACAACAACACCAGCACCAGAAACACCAGCAGCAGCAGAAGCAGCAGCAACCAGAGAAACAGCAGCAGCAAAAACAACAGCAGCAACAGAAAAATAATAGGAAACAAAGGGTGCCGCCGATAAACATCAGCGGCATGGAAACCGCGGACACCATTCAGGTATGTGAGTTGTCTGTGGGGGACGATTTTTTCATTAAAAATAAAGGTAATGAGAAGCAAGCTGTCCACTGCTTAACAGAGGACAGCTTTAAAAAAGTTAAAACTTCGTTGACGACAGCTGGGGTGGAGTTTACCACTTTCACCCTAAAAAGCGAGAAGATCCATACGGTCCTTCTCAAGGGCTTAGCTGCTGCAACTGAGCCGGAGAGTATCTTGAAGGCTCTTCAAAAATTGAAGGTAGAGGGCGTGGAGTTTGTGGCGGTTCGTCGCTTCTCCACTGTCCGATCCAGAACGCCGCCTGTGCGCATGCTTCCCCTCTTCCTGGTCCAGGTCTCTCCGGGGAGCAAAATTGAATGTCTGAGGAGCATTAAGTTCCTCAACAAACAGGAGGTCTCCTGGGAGAGGCTCAGGAGGACGAAACAGATGCTTCTCTGCGCAAGATGCCAGACCTTTGGCCACGCCGCGGCGAACTGCAACAAGCAGCCTCGTTGCGGCAAATGCGCAGAGAGGCATCTGTCTGCGCAGTGTCCCCTTGGAGAGGGGAGAGTTGAGGACAGGGCGCGCTTAAAGTGCGTGCACTGTGGTGCAGGTGGACATCCCTCAAGCTACAGGGGCTGTCCAAAGGTCAAGCAACTCCATAGAGAGTTGCTTAAGAAAGAACTAAAAAAAACAACAAAAGTGGCGGATTCAAGGCCAGTGCCGAGAATTCCAGCCACAACTGTTACGCCGGTGGTTTCCTACGCCAATATGGTGTCAGGTAGGCGATCGGCACAACAGACATTGCCGGCAGTAACGTCGGCACCAGTAGGGGCCCCAAATATGGGAATTCCCGAATTGTTCAATCTTGTGTCGACAATGATGGCCAAGATTGAGCGATTTGAAGATCGTTTGGTGCGAATTCTGTTCCAAATCCGAGGGGAAATTCACTCTTTGAGTGGATGACGCGGCACTCTATTGAGTTCAAGCTGAATTTGCTTGCAACCGATAGACCGTCGGTTCCCAGAAGCGGGTCTTATTTGGATCTCCTGCTAATAGATAGACGACTGACGTTACGAGACGTAGACTCTCGCACTAGGAATTGTATGACAACGGTGGAGTACGACAGTGACCACTGTGGTCTTGCCGCGGTTATTCAATTCCCGAACGAGCTGGTGGAGCTTGAAGAATTCGCCGAGACGCACCCTTTCGATTATAGAAGGGCTCGTTGGTCGCGTTTCTCTAGGGTCCTATCCAGGGAACTACGTTCGAGCGAGATAACACCACCTTCGGACAGAAACCTGACGAACGAAGAGGTTGACAAGTACCTCATACAAGTCGACAACACAATTCAACGAACCATGGACAGGACGCTTCCTAAGGTATCACCTACGACAGATGGCGACATTTATCGTAATGATACCATCGACGCACTGCACGTGCAAAAAAGCAGACTGCTGTCGAGACTGAAGACTCTATACAGACGCTTTACAGACCCAGACGACCCGGAAATACGATTGCTCAAGTCGCTGTTGAAGAACATCCAGAAGTTGATTCGGATGAACTATAGAATTGCTGTCAATTCGTATTGGGGAGATAGGATTCGGGCCGTACGTTCTAACGGTCCGGGTATGTTTCCCCAAATCAATCGAATCTTCCGAAGGAGGGGTCATAACGACTTAGAGGCTGTTCGACTTGACAGGACAACCGACAATGAAAACCTACTAACTTCGGTTGGCATAGATCCGGATGAGGCTGTGCTTGACAATGAGTTCTTCATTGTTGAGGATGCCCAAGAGAAGGTAGAGGCAATAGGAGCTGTTTTTCAGAAAGTGTACACGGTCAACGACTCTCGTCGGCCGAACCACGACCTGGAGAACAGAGCCATGCTGAACCACTTCCACCTTAGAAATGAAATACAGCAGTGGCGTTCTGAGAATCCTGGTTTTACCAGTTTCAATGACGAAAATCAGGCAACTAATGCTGTTGCCCAAGATGGCTCCAATGCCATCCTCATTTCGAAGGAGGAACTCAAAGACATCTTCAACGGTTTGAAGAACAAAAAGTCGACTGGCATCGACGGGATACCAAATATAGTGTTACGTCATCTCCCTGACGAGGCGGTAGAGATATACACAATCCTGTTTAACAATGCACTGAGTAATACACATTACCCAGCGCATTGGAAGACGGCGGTAGTGCAACCTCTCCCCAAAAAGGACAAAGATTCCTCGCTTCCGAAAAATCTTCGGTCGATAAGCCTCCTCCCCTGCATAAGCAAGGTTTTCGAAACGATTGTCAACAGGGTCCTGATCCAGTGGACTGAGGACAACAAAATTATACCGAACAACCAGTTTGGATTTAGGGCGAGGCATGATACTGTACATGCCGCGTCAAAACTGGTTTCGGACATTCAGTGGAACAACCACAAAACACAGTGCACCGGGGCCTGTCTCGTTGACTTGGAAAAGGCATTCGACACCGTATGGTTGGAAGGCCTCTTCCTTAAGTTGACGAGGATGGGTATAAGCAAACCGCTGCTTTACACGATCTATAACATGGTAACGGGTAGGAGTTTTGTTGTCAAAAGTGGCAACAAAGTTTCCACCAACGTTTTCCAAATAAAAAATGGGCTCCAACAGGGTGCAGTGAACTCACCAATCCTTTTTAGTATTTTCACCAGCGAACTGATTGGCTCCATGTACAACTTGATTGCATTCGCCGACGATTGGGTTGCATACCGGACGGCACCAAAGATAGAAGTCATTAACACGCTCCTGCAACGTGACTTCGAAAAAGTCCAGCAATTTTGCGACGACTGGAAGTTGAAAATCAACCTCCAGAAGTGTGAAACAATCCTCTTCCGGACTCCGTTATACAGGGCCTCGAGAGATACGAAAAAGAATTGGCGCAAGTTCGGCATATTGGACCCACGGGGTCAGCCACTAGCCCTGAAAAGTGTAGTGCGATATCTTGGCATTATGTTGGATCAGTATCTGTATGGAGGTATCCATATAGATACAGCTCTGACGAAAGCTAAGAAAGGCTTCGCTATGGCAAGGGGGTTGTTTTACAGCAGCCAACTTGAAGCCAAAGTGAAGCGAATCTGCTACACGGCCCTCATTCGGCCAATCATGGTGTATGGTTGTCCTGTGTGGTTCAATGTGAGTCCTTCCCAAATGGAAAAGATGAGGGTCTTCGAGAGACAATGTCTTCGCGCATGTCTCAAGAAGTACAGAACCCCGGAATCTGACTACAAGAAGTTCTATCCTAATGAGGTCTTGTATAACGAAGCAAACGTGAATAGGGTTGATAATTTTATTATTAAACTGATTCGGAGGCATGTTGCACGAGCCATGACCTCTGAGAATGATCTCATATTTGGGGCCTACTACCCAAATGACGAATACCACGAGAACGCTCGCCGAAGGGGTTTTATTCCACCGGAAGCGTTCTTGTATCTTGACCGCATTGGACTGATCCAGGATGCGGAGGCATGTCCACTTATCTACCACGTGGTGAGAAGGACAGTGGACAGGCGACTGTTGTACGATGCCAACGTCGTTAGTCGGGATGCTCTCCGGTTCAGCACATCCATCTCCATCCGTGATAGGATGGACACGGATAAGGACCGGGGGTTCTACTGGTGGTTAGAGCCACACCAGGAACCCCAGCTGTCGTCAGGCTGGTAGGTTAGGGTTGGTCCCTCACGGCCAACTCACATTTAGTATAAGTTAGGTTAAGTTAGTAATTAAGAATAAATATAAAAACTGCACATAATAACAAAAAAAAAAAAAAAAAATTCCATAGATAGCTAAGTTTTTAAAAAAAAACCGTTTTCTTAGTTTTAAAAAATACATCATAGTTTTTATTAATTTTAAAAAAATAACTAGCATTGAAGCCGAAAGGCAAAAACAAATATATTAATAGTTTAGCTTAGAGCGCCCGCATAGAGCCAGTAAGTAGTTATAAGATTTCGATTCTGTCGTGCCTAGGTTAAGCGTTTTATACCTAGTTTTAAGATACTATTAGATAAACAATAAAAAAAATGCCTTTTAAACTAAAAACTAAACTGACTTCGAATCAATTTTATTATGAAATTATCAATCCTTATCAGGTTTGTCTCGGTGAACAAGACCTCGTTGGGATAGAATTTCTTGTGCTCGGATTCGGGAGTTCGATACATCCTGAGACAGATCCGGAGACACTGCCTTGCTTTGCGCAGATTTTGTTGTGAATATGTCCAAAGTAACTGAGAAGTAGTAGGGTAGGGAAAGTGAAGAAAAAAATTTGCTCCCGTTCTCGTTCTCGATTTTACGCATTATTTTCTAAAGTGTGTCTCTTGATCAACCCATTACTACCAGAAATAGATTTTGTTTGACCACAGTCTGTACCTGTTAAAAGTTTTTGAATGAATAAAAGTAAAGTACTTAAATTAAAAACAAAAATATTTTATGAATTGTACCCACCGTGTGCTTTTTTGTTAATAATTTTTATATTCCTTGATTTTTGACATGATAATTTTATAGTTTTCCATTTTATGCATTTCTACTAGAAAATCTTACTTACTTACTTACTTAAGGTAGCGTTACAGTCCTGGGTGGCCCTGGGCCACAATCAACAAGCGTCTCCAGCCAGCTCGATCTTTAGCTAGCTATCTTCAGTTTCCCACGCACAGTTTCCACTTGCGTGCGCCAGCTGGATCGCAGTCTTCCTTTACTGCGCCGTCCCTCGGAGATGAATTCGAAGTCTTTTCGGGCCGGAGCATTGGTTTCCATTCGTTCTACATGATCTAGTCATCTCAATCGGTGGATCTTTACTCTTCTCGCTAAGTCAATGTCGCTGAACAGCCTGTATAGTTCGTCATCATATCTCCTCCTCCACTCAATAACTATGCAGGCGGGACCAAAAATTAAACGAAGAATTTTCCTGTCGAAGCAAAATAGAGCAGTTTTATCCGCTTTTGACAAAGTCCACGCCCCCGCGCCATATAGCAGGACTGTAAATCAGATTTCAGCGCTGTTGTCCTTGTCTGAATTGATAGCGGTGCATAGGTAGACAAAGTTTTTGACTACCTCAAAGTTATATCTGTCTGCCGTGACGTTCTGACCGAGAAATCGGTGTTGGGTGTCCTTTCTCGACACTATATACTTGGTGTTACCCTCGTTTACCTCTAAACCCATCTTCGCGGCCTCCGTTGCAATTCCCACAAAAGCGCCATTGACATCAAGCTGCGTTCTTCCGATATTGTCAATATTGTCGGCATATGTGTGTGAGTAGTTGGACGGACTGAAAGATTGTTCCTCTTTTATTGGCGTTCGAGTTTTGAACAATTCTTTCAAGAACGATGTTGAAAAAGTCGTATGACAGCGCGTCGCATTGTCTGAATCCTTTTTGACATCATAGGTTTCCATTTGGTCTTTACCGTCCTTGATAACCGACAGAACATATCACAATAAGTGAGAAAGAATTTTCATGAATGTCTTAAAGAAACCCTTAGGAATATTCAAAGATGGTATACGCTGGTAATTGTGTCCAAACATAAAACACTCGCCTCCTAAATATTACAAAGGACCCAGTGACGCAAGGCCCTCTGCCATTCTTTGGTAGATAGGTGATAATCTGTGAATACAGTTTGTTTTACAAGACAGATGAGTACACAACGGGGTTAACTTGGCAAAACCATGTTTTCATTAACCTCAATTTCGTGCTGCTACAGAAAATGTCCTAGTAGCAAGGCGTGTCTTTATTTTGTGTGTAGGTTAAAATTGGCCTTACGACCACCGCCTGTCACTAGTATCCCTGTTGTAGAGGCCAGATGTTTTAGAGGCGAAGGTGCTTCAGGGTACAACCTTCTTTCGATTTGATGACAGCACTTAAAGAGTACTATTTGTCTATTAAAAGCATTACATTTTTGACCTTTTGGAAGAAAACAGTAGGTCCTCTCTACTCGTGAAAAGACATTAGCACGCACACCACGACTAGTTGCTGAAGAAGCATGGCCTCTTTCCTTGTAGGCTTTGATGCCACTTAATTGTCAATTTAATTTGTATATCTTTTGCCGATTCAAGTCCAGTGTAGATTTTTTCTTCGTGGCGAGTAGCATATAAGTTTTTCAATGGAGACAGTGTTTCACCGCCAAACTCTTTTTTCCTCATTTCAAAGATCAGCCTTAAATACTTTTTGTTACCCGAAGCCGCTCCTGACACAAACGTCGCACAAATACGATTCAAATGTGTTACCTGCTTGCGCACTGTTCTCGTTCCATCGATGTATCGACGTTTCCAACACCGCTGACAGTCGACGATTTATTATCGGAAGAGCGGAGATTACAAGCCGGCTATGCAAAACAGTTTCATTTCTGTTTCCGGTACAGTGAAACAATCCAGCGATGTAAAAACTGAACCATGAACCCGCGTTACATTGGGTCTACTTATCAGTGACCACTTGTCGGTGTCAAAACTCCAACTAATGGCAACCGTCAGACACTGTGTTCGCATACATTTCCAAACATTCATCGTTCGAGTCACCATTGCTCCCACTTCCGGTGTCGTGACACGTCATTGTTCGCCGGGCAGATAACAATTTTGACAGTCGCGCTTATTTATGTATATTCTTTTCAATTTTTTTTCTGTTTTGGTTCTGTTGTTCTTCTTGCCTTTCATTTTTGAAAATTTATTGGTGACCAGGTTTCTGGGGAGAGCTCATTTGCATCCAGCCGAGTCGGGTACCATACCAGGTGAAGATACCCAGAGCAGCGCTGCCTCTGTTTGGTTTTCAAAATATCGAGTGTGTTTACCCGCAGGGAATGGGATTGTGTTTGTTCACCTCCCAGAGTGCGCTTGCTTCCAGCTGCTGAGTGCTTAACTAAATGGCTGGCTGACTGGCGACCTTATCCGCACTTGGGTGGTGGCGGTTGTGGTGGCGGCTTGTGGACTCATCTACTAGGACGCGAGACAAACGACCAGGTATTTAATAACACTGACATCAGTGGAAGGCATTTGGATCTTTTTTCCATTTTTTTTTGCTGCCGCTAGCTTGTTTGATATTCGTAATGAGGTGCACTTGGGTTTGTTTGCATACATGAACACACTTGCATACATAGCATACATTTTTATTTGCTTAACTTTGTGTACTCGTGTTTTTCTCAATGATTACACTGAATAGAGCCACCCATCCATTCTGTTTGTTTACAAGGTGTGCGGCATCTTTGAGTGCGATTTCGTGTTAACAATTAGCTTAGCAGTGAGACTTCAAGGTTTTTAAGGGGAATATGATTTTGTCTTCCTTCCTGTTGGGGTCTTCTTCAAAGGCATGGTTGTCGGATAGTATTACAGTCAAATGTTTGTTCGTATTCTCTTACCTAGCAAGTAAAAGAAAATAATAAAAAATCGTTCATTGTCGTTATTGGAACACAAGGTGCTCAATGGTGTTAATTTCTACCTACAGAATTTGTGACGACCTTCATTTCTGCCTGGTTACTTCATTTCTTAATAAGACAGCAGTGTGTGACCTATTAAGATGTTAAGTTGTTTTGCCCTTTTGCATTTACATTCCCGAGACTAACATTCATTGCGTTTTCTATCAGGTCATCTTTGCCTATCATATCATAAACGCTACCGATAATCTACTGTTCACACACTTATTTTTGACCTTTAACTAAATTTCGAACAACGTACCTTAAGGCATTTTGGGAAAAAATTGTGTTGTCCAACTTATTAGCGTGGTATACTTGTACATGAATTTGTGATTGTACACGTACTTGTATTGGTGCAGGTCTAGTACGAAGCTCGAATTTATGGATTAGAAGATTGTTTTTGTTTCTAAACTACATCCGAACTGTACGAATGTTGTCGAATGTGGTCTTTCCTGCAAAATTAGATAGTTTCCATCGAATATTGTTTTAGAGTAGAGCATGGTTGACTTCTGAGCCCGCTTCTCTTCTCAATATTCCTAGATGACCTTGCAACTTCATATTTAACGTTTACTGTATACCTATAACACTGTGATACTAGCGGGGACGCCAAGGATAATGAAAATTATTGGGAAAAGAAGAAATTAAAAAAGTGAAGGAGATTTCTTGGATTTTTCATCACACCGAGACTATTTTTTTTAGTAAAATCTCTAAGAAAAGCTGAATGAGGGAAAACAAGCAATCAACTCTGACCTGAATAATATTCTAGGGGAAAAAATGCTTCTAGTGTAAAATATAATCATTTTTAAACTGTTATAATGTCGACAATGTGCTACTCGGCTTAAGTCGGAGGAATTTCACAATGTAAAAATAGATACATCGAATTCCATATTGGACCTCGAAACTGGGTTGCCTCCGGTATACACGTTTTGATTTAAGATGAACTTTAGTTACATGTGTAAAGTATTCGAGTAAGCGGCTCTCCAAAATCCTTTTCATGCACCTTCTAAACGGAGACACTGATGGGCTCACAAAATCTGCTTTAAAAAAACAGACAACAGATAAATTAAGTTTTTTGAATAAAATTGTTAATATTATATAATAATATAAATTATTATATATTATTATTATAATATAAATTATTATTATATAAAGAATATCTTAAACAAATATCATTGAAACAGTGAGGGAATTAACACAATTAGCTAACCAAATATATTCTTTTCTCCTTACTTCTTAAACACACAAGCTATTAGATGTTGCATTGTCAAATCTCTTATGTCGAAATTGCATTTTTTGCATTTTTTTTTTTGTAAAAATGAAGAAACCCTTGGCAACTATGAAAAAATTCTTTTGTAGAGATGAAGCTGCTGTAACGTACTAAAGTTTCGAAAACAAAGAGCGCCTTGGCCAGTCCAAAAAGTTGGAAGATGAGAACGAATTGAAACCGAATTTCGAATGGTGATGAACTGCTTCTTGAAAGAGATCAAAGGGTAGAATTTTCGCACCGGATCGTGACTTGGGATAACCTCAAGAAGGAAAAATACTATTCAAACCCTGGTGAACCCGTTCCACCATAGTCTTCGCCATAGAATAACATTCAAGCTTTAAAAGTCATGCATATGGTGTCACCAGACGGTCATGCTCTGCGTATGGTGTCACCAGTCGGGTGTGGTGTAGTATAAGCCGCTAAAATCAGGCAAAACCATTCATGGGATACCTTATCCGCTACAACTAAGGCGTTTGAGAATTGCATTGCGAGAAAACGGGCCAGGAAGGACCGCAAGGCATGATAGGTTATTTTGCAACATTAAAACGCTTGGCCCCATGTGGCTGTAGCGATCAAAAGCTACGTGGCAACGCTGTAATAGGAGGTCTTATCCCACCAGCCGTATTCTCCAGACCCTGCTGCATCTAACTACTGACTTTTTTGACGGTTGCAAAACAATTTAAGGGGTCACCGGTCCTGGTCTTTTGATGAAATCGAAGAATACCTCAATAATTGGATCAATGCCAGATAGGAGCCAATTTTCAGAGAGCGTATTCGAAAAATTACAAGAGAGGTGGGAAAAAGTAGTCAGTTCCGACGGACAATACTTTGAGTTATATATTTTGAACGTACAGCCCACAAGGGACCAGGGCCTAGCTACTACAACAACTACTCGTGTTGTGCGTGCTACTGTTCTCTCACGAGTAGAAGGGACCTACAGTTTTTTGCCGACTCCGAACGGCGAGATTTGAGAAGCATTTCATAGACAATTGATGCTCTTTGAGTGTTGTCAGCAACTCAAAAGCGGTGATGCTGTGAAAAATTTAAGGTGTCCCGTCCGGGAATCGAACCTAGACTTTCTGCGCTGCGGTCGACGCACTTACCCACTACGCCACGGCGACCACGTCCGACCGAATTTATCAAAAACCAAATTGTATTATGTTGGCTCTGTTGGCTATGTATGTCTTCGGTGAATGCTTTAAAATAAGCCCTCTCAAATACTCAAATCTTTCCCATAAAGCTTGCACTCACGTTAAACCAAATTACGCTCATCATAGGTACCCTTGCATTGTATCGGCTGCTAAAAAACAGGATCTTTGAACTGACCAATGCGCCCCGGGCCCTGGTCAAGGCAGTATCCGCATGTTTCGTGCATACAGTCCTTTGGCTAACTGAACGCCTTTCGGAAGGTTGATTCTTCGTTACATTGGGACTTCTCCAAAGCAACCGTTTTTAACTTCTTTCTGAGCAGATATTGTACTTTGGAATTTTGTAGTTCTCTGATAATATTTTGAGGGAAAACCACAGTTTTATACGAAACTGAGATGTATCTAGCCAGAAACATAAGTGAAATTTTCATCAAAAACGAAACTTGAACTGCAAAATTATAAAGCAAGGAACAACATGTTGCTTGTACCATTTTTTGTATAGAAATTTAGATGTGTCTCTCATAGTGCTACTGAAATTGTAGAGAATTCAGAATTCATTATTCGTTATAAAGAGATATCACTGGACTTCAGTTCGTTGTAGTGAACATTCATAATCCACTGTATCGTTCATTGATCAATAGAGTCTTACTCAAACTTATATGTGTTAAACGAAAATCAATCATTTAGAAAACTACTTGGCAAGTAACACGTACAAGACTAATGAGCATATTATGAATCTTACATCCCTCTAAGTGTAAACACTTCACAAAGTTTACTATGTTTACACCGACGAAACCCCCACACTTAACACCGATTAGGCTTCAATGCTAAGTTCAAAGAACAGCCTGAATGTATACAAAACGATGCTCTTAACAGGAATTCATAAAAATAGCACAATTCCAGAAGTCAAAAGTACTTTTGTTGAATGGTCCATGCAGCTAAATGAGGAATCTGCGAGCACCACAAAACTACGGATTCATAAACCGCAATGCACACTCGATACACAAAGGGAGAGAATATGAGTCACAGAGTTCGGTGTTTTCCTACAAAGTATTACCCCAATACATTGTCGGAATACAGCACTGCAAAGGGATAATTGTTAAACTACAACCAGGCGCAGTTAATCAAGCAAACGCACAAACGCACTGTTTATCCTTTCTAACTCCACGCAACCCATGTGACTGCATTCGACGTGCCCCCTTATGCGGTAGGTTGTGCACTCTCACCGCCCTCCAACACTCGCCTCACCCCTAACTCAACACACATACAGAGCATTTCGAATACAAGCGCAACATATCGTTTTAAGTGCGACCATAAAATGATTTAATTAACACATAAATCAAAGAGCCGATCTGAAATTGTAATTTAGTTTTAATTCCAGTGCAGTACGGCCACAAACACATGCACACCGCCTTCCGTGTGTAGCGCTCCTTTGGGCAATAATTCGAAATGATTTACGGCCCCAGTACGGGGCCTCGTTTGCGGACGTTGCCGCTATAGCAGAGACGGCGGCGGTAGCGGCGGCCGCCTGCATTACATGCAGGGCGCTGCTGTCTGCCTTCCACATGCTGCAATTGAGTTGATCGCCAGGTTTATTGTGTGCCAGACCAGGCAGCTAGCTCACTGTTGCCGCGCGCACACATAATGGTGTCCATAGTGGCGATGGTGTGGTGATGCATTTTATTGTTAGGCCATAGTGTGAGACAGGCTTTATTAATTTAAATCGCTTTTATAGGACAAAATTAATTAGAGGCAGAGAGACGCGTGTGTGTGTGTGGGCTTTGAATATTATTGTGGCTCTGTAAGGATGGAATGCGACGGCCGGTGAATGCCTAAAAGACGATTAGCACTTTGTTTTACGAGATTTCTTGTGAAACTTTGAAGAGAAGTGCATGAAGCTGGCTACTGTGTGACCTTAAGAAGTGATTCATTCCGGTAAGGTGGACCTGCATCAACTTTTGTAAGTTTCCTGATACTTATCAGAATAGAAAGAACTATGAAGAAATTACGCTTCTCTTTGTGGGATTTCTTGTTGTCTGGTTAGAAGGTGATTTGATTGGTGATTCATTTAAAAAATTAAAAACCCCTTTTACATCGCTATGCTATATATTGGGTAACACAAATATTTTATTGTTCCCTTCGACGGAAGTACAGATTTTAGAAACCAGAGCGATCGAATGAATGACTTCAATACAATATGGTTTGCAAACGGAATATCTTTACCTACCAAAAGCTTCTAAATAACATTTCATTCTTCATGCATATTTTTTTTTGCCTAAGTGTTGTATGACGAATTGATTCAGTTCCTCAACAATCATCCCACGTTCTGAATTGCAAATTTATCATATGTGAGAAAGTTAAGAAAATCCTAATTTAGTTACACTTTTCGTGGTCTTACAACATCGTCCGTCAATGCCAAGCTAATTGGTTAAGGCAGGCTGAAGTAAACACTGAAATTGCATTCATTCCCTATTATCTTAGTTAAAGGGAATCCACAGAATTATCATAGAGACAGTCAAATGGCACTATAGTCTAGAAGGGACTAGGTTTTCATAGAAAATTAGAACTTATTGCTATCAGCCACGATAAAGATGTACTACCGTAAAAAAATGCGACACCTGGAACTTTGCGGCGTACGAAACGACTCACTTTACGATACAACAATCATCAAATTATGTATCCGCTTAAGATATGACCATAAACGAATTGGATTGAAATTCCAGAGTGTTTAAACTTTATTTTATTTGCAAATGTGGAAAAATATTTTGGGCTGTGTACCTTGAGTCTTTACAATGTCCAAAGCTATTAGAATTGCTAAAGTTTTCAAAACAATTATTTTTTAAAATACTCAAATAAATATTGCATTTGAGGAACACATCGGATGGTGGCATTTAGACGGGAATTTTTTGTTTACAAACGCATATGACCCATATTCTTCTTCTTCTTGTGGCGCTACAGTCCGGGGTGGACCTGGGCCTCAACAAACATGCCTCTCCAGCCAGCACGATCCTTCGCCCGCTGCCGCCAGTTGCGCACTCCAAGTTGTTTGAGGTCCTTCTCCACTTATGGGCGCCACCTTAGCCTAGGCCGTCCTCTGTTACGTTGTCCCAATGGCTCAGATTTGAAGACCTTTAGGGCCGGAGCAGTGGTATCTATAAGCTCTACATGGCCTAGCCATCTTAAGCGTTATATCCGAAGTCTGTTCGCTGTACAGCCCATAGAGTTCGTCGCTAAATCTTCTCCTCCAGATGTGATCAATGCAAACAGGACTAAAAATCTCACGCAAAACTTTTTTCCCATTTAAGCCGCTTCAGGTACAATTCCAGCAAACGCCTCAGCGTAAGCCAGCAATCGAACTGACTTTTGGAAGATCGTGCCTCTGGTGTTGACTTGTGAGTTACGTACGATCTTCTCAAGGATGATGTTAAAGAAGTCACATAACAGTGCGTCGCCTTGTCTAAAACCTTTTTTGACATTGATGGTCTCAGTGAGTTTGTCCCCAACCTTGAAGAAGCAGCGAGAGTTCTCCATCATCATCCTACATAATCTGACGAGTATGGTAGGAATGACAAAACAAAACATGGCACTGTATAGCTCGTCTCAATGCACACTGTCATATGCGGGCTTAAAATCGACGAATAGGTGGTGAGTGTCGATTTGCACTACTTGGGTCTTTTCCAGGATCTGCTGTAGTGTGAAGATTTGCTCAATGGTGTACTTCCCTGGCCCGAAACCGGTTGAGGTTGTTGACGAACGGTTTCAGGCGTTCACACAATACGGTAGAGAAAATATTGTACGCGATGTTAGGGAGACCAATCCCAATCGCCAATCCGATAGTTGGCGCAGTCGAAGGGGTCTCCTCTCCTGTGGGCATGCTTTCCTCCGACCATATCTGGATCTGGTGCATGTGCCCAACCAGGTCATCTCCAGCTGCTTTAAACAGTTCTGCGGACAGTCCATCCGCTCCTGCTACTCTGTTCTACTTTGTTCTACTTCAGTCCCGGTATTGCTATCTTGGCATCGTCTAAGTCGCGGGGCCGGAATGCTTGCCTATCATCGTCCAAATTGAGAGGAACGTTCTGCCTAACAGAGGAATACACTGTAAAAAAATATATATCCAAAAGTGTAGGAAGTAAACATCTTGATTTTCTTTGAAAAATAAGGCCTTTGATAGACCCCATTTTGAAAAAATGGCAAAGCTTACCACAATATGGCAATAGACGAACAAACTATCTCATTTTCTGTTAAAAAAACATTAGGTGCACATGAGTGTACCCACGGTCTGAAGAGGCTATAGTTTAAGTTTAACTTAAATTTTTTTCTTAATTTTGATTTAACACGTAAACAATAAGATAAATGTGAAGGCTGACAAATAAGACTAAGAAAAGGAAAAGGAAGGGTCTCGTTTTTATAAAATCTTGGATATCTATCTTTACAGTTTATTTTTCCCCCGGTTCCTCGATAGAGTCGGAGACGAGAAAACATTAAAAATGAATGAAAGTATAGTTAAGAAAACTATCATAAGTCTCTGTAAGACTGTAGATCCCTTCTACTTGTAAGAGAACAGTAGCACGCACAACACGAGTAGTTGTTGTAGAAGCTAGGCCTGCTATATAATTTATATATATTTATATTTATATATTTCAAAAAATAAAGTGAATTTTCATTTTTCTCAAAAGAAATTTTATTTATTCATCAAATTATATTTTGTCCCCCTCAAGGTAGACACGCTTTGGTATAATACACTTGTACCAGCGTTTTTTCCAATTCTGGAAGCAGTTCTAATGTTCACTTTTTGTCGTATGAGCTCTCTCAGTGATTCGGTTTGTATTTCCTCAATCCTCCCAAAACGCCCTTTTATGGGTCTCTTTAATTTTGAGAACAGGAAAAAGTCGCAAGGGGCCAAATCTGGTGATAACGGTTGCTGAGGCCTTTGGCCAAAATATTGCGAGCATGTAAATGCAAATTCCACAAATTTGGAACGAACTTCGCTGCCACACACTTCATGCTCAATATTTCTGTAAGAATTGAATGGCACGAGCCAACCGATATGCGGAACTTCTCTAATAATGATTCGACGATTCTCCATAACAATTTTCCTCACTTTCTCAACTTTTTTATCGGTTGTTGATGTGCTGGACCATCCAAGGCTAACGTCGTCATTCACATCTTCGACCTTCTTAAGAAAGGTTGTACCACTTGTAACCATTTTTTTTTTTTTGGACTCAGAGCACCATATACTAGTGTCAACATTTCAAGTGTTTTGGAAAATTGAATGCAATTTCGTTGATCCATTTTTTGTAACACAGGAAATTGCCGAACACGCAAGACACGTCTAACTTTTTTGCCTCTCACAAACAAAATAACTGTGCTATATAGATGAAACGGCAAACAATTATTCGAGGTGAGTGTACAAATATAACAAAATAAAAAAAATATAATCGAATGGCCCGCGAAACTTGAAAGTTCACCTAATTTTTTAAACATACCTTGTATTCAGGAAATTTGAATTTTGCTTGTACATTGCATTGTACAATACATGATGTACTTACGTACATCGCATTCTACAAAACATCAAATCCGTGTTCACATTTGCACTAGCAGACTGCGACGACTCTTACCTTTAAAAAATTGTATTGAAAAGGCGTTAAAATAACGTCACTCGAAGTATGGCTCGTCGGAATCAGAACCATCTCTAAAAACTGAGTACTTGAGGAAAGTCAGAAGTCAGAAGGAGCAAGGGCTCTACAATATGGCAGGTGAGGTAAGACCTTCCATTTCAGTGTTTTCAGGTAGTTTTTGCTGCTGCGTTTTTAACTCACCTTGTCATGCTTTTCGGTCGTCTCTGGCCGTTTTTCACGCAATGCACTGCTCAGGCGCGTTATTTGTAATCGACAACATGTCCCATCAATGTTTTTGCCTAGATTTAGAAGCTTTTAGTACACCAAACCCGCCTGGCCCCACCATATGCAGAGCATGACCTTTGAGCAAATTTTTTTTGGCGTCGAACAAGATTTTTGATTATCAATAGTAGCAGTAAGAAGAAATAAGTGATCTTTTTAGTTGCCAATGTGCATATCACACTGAACTGGCAACAAGTTCTTGCGGTTCTGGCAAACAAATCTGTCAGTTTTCCCACCCATAAGACATCTCACATTGAGGCTGCTTCAACTTGTTAGAACACATAGCTTAGCATTAGCCGCATACAATTCATTCTTCTTTACATTATATTCCAAATGAGACATATTCTTGTTTTAATGGCCATAAATCAAACGTTGAATCACTTCTCTCCATAATCTGGAACATTTTCACACAATCCAGCAGTAGCTTTATCGCACAATCAGTCCCAGTTAGGCTGTCCTCCTTCTATCATGTTGTCATCATAAATTATCACCCATCAACATGCCCTTTCCCGCACGGAAATTCCACTCGTTCCAATTTAATTATTTCCAACTTCCATACACACATATATATACACCCTTCCGCAGAGACCATCATTAAAGCCGACATCAGAGCTCGTCGCACTTAAAAGAATGTTATTGCTTGGCGTATAATTTCTCGCCTAACATCAAGATCGGCCTGTTTACCCAACCAGGCGGCCAGAGTGCAGGCACTTTTCAGCAGCGCCTCCAGCAGGTTGTAAATCACTTCGTCGAAAATCCCATTAATCCCCATTTAAGTTATAGCTGTCCCCAGTTAGAAGACAATAAAGTGGCTCAGTGCCATCTTCCGCCCATAGGATGCCCCCATCCACAGAAGTCTCTTGTTTCGGTGAAGCAGCGAATTAATGCGCGCACATACTCGTACAAGGCGTTCATATAACAGCTCTTTCAGACGAAAACCCTCGCATTCGTTGAATTAACCAGAATCAGCGATTTCGTAATTACTCGGGATCATAACTTTTGACTTTTATAGGCGGCAGACTCTTTACGTACTGTGCCGCGACCGATGAACGACGAGCGAACAAAGTGAGTGAGTACCAATGAAACAGCTTCACGCGCGCTATAGCTTCACAATTGCCCGCCCGAGTTGGGCTGGATTCTTTGAGAGCCACTTAAAGTGTATAATAATAAAAATTACATTAATAAAACAAACAGACCCAGAAACAAATATGTCAGTCACTGATCGTCGGAGGAGGGATGACGAAGATCGAGAGGCGGATTCCTACTCCCGTGCAACGACCCACAATCGTCCGTATGTGATATCGTAAAACTTCAAAAATGCTTCATTACATTCACGCTGCTGGTGCTTCTGGCCGTGCCTGGGGCAATACATCTTGCGGGGTGTTGAAGGAGGCTGAAGGACCGGAGACATAAAGGGGTTGGATCACACAAATCCTGGCATTAAGCGCTGGTAATAAAAATTGTTTTATGACTTTTATACGCCGCCGTGTGTGTGTGAGTGCACGAAATAAATTTTATAATGTATTGTAATGGAAGGGTAATAAAAACGCAACTTGCCGCAATAAACATACATTGCTCGCATCCGTCTCTACGACGGTCTCAGGGAATGGGGCGGTGGCAGCGGGAATTAATAGTCATGTTACACATGCTGCTGAGTAGGCATTCCAAAGAAGCCGAAAGGGTTCGCCTTCCGATGTATGCGAGGATTAATTTAATTCCTTTAAGTGGAAAAGGGAAATATTTCACCGCTTATATGGACTTATATCAATTGAGATATATCGCTGTGCTGCGAAGTACCTTTTTGACAGATATGCGTGTACCGGTACTTGCGATGGGTGGGTAGTTGCAGGTTTAACGTTATCCAACGCTGCCTGATCGACAGTTGACAACGTTACGGGCAGTCGGAAGTATTAACGTGCATAAACCGACGAAGTGTTTGCTTATGCTGGTATTATCTGTTTGTCAATAAGAATGTAAGCTTAGAGATATATACTATATTTAAATATGTACATACATTGTCCAAAATAAAATTATTTTTGCTTCCATAAATTGGAAGCCTTATGGCTCAATAAAGAACTAAAACACTATAAATGTTCCAATGGCTTTATATGACACACATATAAATATTTAGATTAATAAAACATAGATATTCAGAATCTAACGTTCGCCTTGCGGGAGGTGGTTATTTGGCGACCGAATAGAGTGCTTTCCGGTTTCTCCATTCTCATCATAAGACTGACATTATCAGGGTTGTCATCTGTGTTACTTTTCTTTGAGCAGACAATGATTCGGTGGTTACACTTGTTGCTAACCAGCGTCGCGTAGTTCAGACCACCAGACAAATGATTTCTCAACAAGCCCATTATTTCTCTTGCTAAACCCAGAGCTCACCGAAATCATGTGCTTGAAGACGCACATATTCCTTTAAAATGGAGCCATAACGGTTACTATTGACGGAAACATATTGACTTGTTTCATTTTTCAAGATCTGCAATTATTTCACCAGTCCATAAATCCCACCACACGGTTGTTTTTAATGAATGTAATCTTAGCTACTTGTATTCTTCGGAATGCTCATTAGCTCAAACACAGCAATTTTGTCAATTAACCTATTAACACGCATTATAACTGAAAAAAAAAATCATGATAAAACTCCGGATTTTCATCCAGACCATAGACCACACATCATAGAAAATATGACGAAAAATCAAATCGCATGATATCCATTTCATTTCATGAATTTTGTACGCTACGTCGAATACATACGTCAGGCCAAGGCGCTGAGAATTGAGACGAATCGAATTGTTACGGAGAACTACACCACTGTAGCCGAGAGTGTACGCGTCACAGGTCACTAGTGTAAACTGAAACTCAAAATTGCAAAATGTGCTGACAATAGTAGTTTCAGTAGGTCGACAAATTCAAAATCACAGAACGTTGATTTTTGTAACACAGCTGGTCAAATGGAGACGCAATTGTAGAAGTAGCCTTGCTACAATGACTTCAAAAATGGTACTGAAGAAAATTGTAACATCAGGTTGATCGGCGACAAACATGAACTTTAAAAAACAGAGTATTGAAAATAACACTTTCGATAAATCATCCGATATAATCGACCCAGGTTTTAAACATCCCTGTTCCCCATGTTCCATGTTGTCAACTAGGTAAAAGTGTCCCTCTTTTGAAGGATCAGTTAGATGTTACCATCCTTAACTTGCCGCAATCACGTGATGGTGTGACATTTGGTTGTAGCTCACTATAGAATTAATTGCCTTGTAAAGAGTTGACTATAGTACGCATGAAGAAGCATGAGCTTCGTCATGTTTGCATAAAACACCAATATACATAGCTATAATGAACACATGCCCACAAATCAAACTGTATCGAAAAATGTCATACAACGACCAATTAGTGTTATGGGAACAATTAGAACCTACGCTTTAAGTATGTTGTGTTCCTAAAAAAAATTACAGTTTTGGCACTCAAGAGAAAAAACTGCTGAATTCGGCGAATAAATAGGGACCCTAAAATGAATGGTTTCTTTAAAGTAACATTCCTAAGAATATAGGAACATGATAGAGACAAATTATATATTTATATATTTTCCTTGATTTCTTATTTGTTGGTGTCCGATCTGTCAAATGCGCATGAGCGATTGCGATCTGGAGCGCACTAGCTCATGCTTAACGAAACATTTGTATTCACATATTCTTAACGAAATTTTCACAATCATTTGTCGACGACAATTATAGTTTGGTTCATAGGGGTAGGTGTATTCGCTCACTTACCCATGCGCATTTGACACTAGCTCATGCGCATTAAAGTCAACCCTTAAGCCTTGATTGATCAAATATAGTTCATATTGACATTTTTTCGTGTTCATTAAGTTAAAAATATAGGTGCTTAAAGTGTAAAATATTGCACTTCAGCTGTTACCTAGTTTACAGCTCTGTGCTAAAAGAGTCATACTTTTCACAAAATTACGGAAGTTTTTTATGGATTCCCACAAATTCATGCGAACCATGTAAAGCACGCAAGGACTTACAGTTTGTCAAAAAAAAAAAAAAAAAACAAAAGACGGACACTTACCTCGTTCTCGTATAAACTACAAAATACACCAAAGAAATCACTCAATCGATAAATGTTAATACTATTTCTTTCGATACAAATATGTTAAGAGTTTTGTCAATAAAAAACTGAGCACATATATACACAAATAATTCAAGTTTGTTATACGAGTATATAAGTTTCTAATAATAATAATTCTTTATATCTCCCACTACAACTTAACCAACCTGCTTGGTCACTGATTGGATTTCGGGGGAGATGCAATAGTGCGTGCACATTTTAAGTATGAAAATTACTAAGCATTGAATGCATAAAAAGCACGTATCTATTCGAGTACTGCTTGTGTGCAAGCAAGATGACCCACACAATGAGCCAGAACTTCTTTACGGGCAATCACTTGTAGACTTCGGTCCCTGCACCGTAAATTTTTGTTCCAGTTTCTAACATCTTCTACATTGCTATATCATTTGTAAATATTATTAATAAATTATACAATATATATTATTGTGTGAATAATTTTACTTCTTATTTTTAAATATTTTCGAAGGAAAGTGCACAAAGTACATACAAAGAAAGTCAAAGAGAACCAAGTATAATACTAGGTACATTCTTGATTTATTTACTATTTTTAAAAATGAAAGCGTTTGCGAGAGCCTTGTTTTTGAATAAAGGTTTAAGTTAGAATTAGTCATACTCCGTCCAGTTCTCAGTAAAATTGAACAAGCCGAAAACAGAATGCCATCTTTTGCCATGATTAAAAAGATGATTCATTGCCGGCCGTTGTGGCGCACTGGACTGAACGTTCGTCTCACATTTTTCGATTGCACCACCTCTTTCAAGTTATGTTTCAAAATTTTGAAAAATAAAGATGATTCTCTCCATGAAGCGATTATTACCATCGATTCAGTTTTCCTTCGAAGATTCACGACAAGGTTTAAACGGGCTTGAGTTGGTCTATTTTACATAATGTATTGACGCTAAGACAACCTTAATTTTTTTTATGTTTCATATGAATAGATATCCGCATAAAATATAATCACACCTAACACTCTTTCCCGCTATTGCTGACATCCCAAAAAAAGTTCACACCAGTCAAGATATTAATAAAAACTTTTCGAGA
This sequence comes from Eristalinus sepulchralis, assembly GCA_944738645.1. NCBI lineage: Eukaryota > Metazoa > Arthropoda > Insecta > Diptera > Syrphidae > Eristalinus > Eristalinus sepulchralis. Next base: position 15,515,044 of record OX122886.1, read on the forward strand.
TAATTAACTGCTACTGTAATGAGCATAAAAAATATTTTTAAGAATAGAATATTTGTTGAATAAATAATTTCTTGAAGAGTTTAAAGGATATATAGTTTAAAATTCAAACCCACCTAATTCCAGGCCTTAACATATAACGCAACTTGATTGAGCTCCCCACAACCGAGTTTATATCGGCCACATCTTTTGTTATTTCGCTTCTGGCAACTTTTCAGTTTCCAGTACCGTTTAAGTTAAATTAAAATTTTAAATCAGAAATTTATTCATCGCGTTCAAAATCCGAAAAATTGATTTTGGTGATTGATTTTCAACTTGTGAATATTAAAAGCATAAGGTGGCATTTATATTTTAAGACTGCGTGTATGAACACACAAATTTTCCGATGAATTCAATTGAATTTTAGATTTAATTCCATGTTAACACTAAATTCAGAATAAGCATGGGTTTAATATTGGTACTCGTACGTGTATGGTGCGGTGCATAAGAATGCTGAGGTTTGTTCATGGTTTTTACATTAGTTACTTAGGCTATGCTCAGACGATTGCTAGATCTGCAAATATTGTCAGGCCTACAAATGTTCTGCCAATGTCATTGTCACTGTCAGATAGTTTGCCTGACAATATGTTACCCGGCATCGTTTTTAGTTTAAAAATGTTCAATTCAAATATTTTTAATATTCCCATATTATTTCACATCCAAATTATTTTTTCTTGATTTAGGCGTTAAGTGAAAACTATTCTGAAACGATTTTCATTCGCTCATTTCGAGGTAATAGAAAAGGAGACCCCGAGATTCTACTCATACAGTCGTTGAGACTCATGTCGTTACTATCAGTGACTTCCTGCTATAAAGCTTGCTTCGTCAATTTGTGCATCCCACAACCTGGGTGGCGTCTCATCTCCACTCTTATCCGATATGTTTTTTGATTTTTGGGCCTTTTGCTAGATAGTGGTGAACTCCGAAAGTGATGAAATCTCAGTCGGATGAAATGTTGTTGTGAATCGTTTTCCTCGATTCTATCCATAACTGAATATATTAACTTTGAAAGGATAATTTTTGGTCTTTCTAGTTTGAAACATATAAGCATAGCACATCTGACAGTAACGAAGGTATCTGCAAATATCCTCAATATGTGTACCGGTACAATTGTGTGTTTAAAAGATTGTCAGATATCTAATAATTTTATTGTCAGATTAGCACCCCCACTGGAGTTTTGATGACCTCGCGCACAACATCTCTTATGACACAAGTCTCATGGATATGCCGTCTGATGCAACATTCCAGCTGCATCGCTTATACAAAATTGACTTTTCCTGTGTCGAAGACTGGCTCTGACCAGAAACTGAGCCGGAAAGGGAATGCACTCGGATTTTCACGGACGGCTCCAAAACGACGGAGGGATCTGGGGCCGGTGCTTTCGTAGAAGATGACAACATTAAACTTCACAACCCTTTAAATAATTTCGCATCGGTCTTCTAGGCGGAAACTTCTCCGATCCTAGTGGCCACCAACTAAATTGTGAAAAGACAGGTGGAGGGAAGAAGTACCTGCGTCTGGAGAAACAACCAAGCTGTGCTTAAGGCATTACTCAACCCTTTAACCACTTCCAAAATAGTCCGGGAATGAAGTCTGAATTCGCTAAGACATCACAAAATCAGGGGAAACGAGATTGCTGATGAACTAGCTGGGCAAGGTTCTAAAAAGGGTATTCGTTGGGCCCGAACCCACCTTAGGACTAACCGCTTCCTTGGTAAGGGGTTCCGTCGACAGTTGGGTCTCCCAATAGCACAACCGGAGATGGTATGACTCTCCAGGATGCAGGCAGACTACGTGCCAAATACTCCCGAACGTCAGCAAGAAATCCGCGGCTTTCCTGTTATCTCTAGACATAAAACCTGTTGGCGTACAAACGGGACACTTTTCCTTCGCTAAGCACCTAAGTTTACTTGGGCTTAGTGATGGCACCCTCTGCTACGCCTGTGGCGAAGGTAAAGACCTTTGCTCGGTGGCGGCTGTTTGGCGCTGATGTGGTGGGAGCGGAAAATTTAAGTTCTTTATCACAGAAGCGCTTGCTGGTCTGTTTCCGGAAAACCAGAAAAATACAACAAACGAAGGTTGCCTGGCAGTACAGTGGACCAGTTTTTGAGTCTGAGCGCTCCAGTGCAGTGTATCCCAACCTCCAACAAAAGAAATAAAAAAGCATCCAGCAATTACCTGGCAATGTATTTTTTGCAAATATTGTCAAATAAAATTTGAATTTCATTTGCAGACTTCTAAACATAGCTTTAGAAATATGCTCAGTTCTAGTTATTTAACTATTAATCAAATTTTAATGGAAGAAAAATCATAACGTCGTTCCTTTAACTCACCCATGCTCTTTACGCAGAACCCTTGAAATTTTTTATCAATAGATAATTAAGAACCTCGCATACATTTATTCAAAATCGATAACGAAAACTGTTGCTTAGTCATCTATATCACTTTCAAAAGAGATGCCACCACTAATTTTCCAAATACCTTTTCAATTTTTATGAATAGCCAAAAATACACACATCGAATAGTTCAGGACTGAGCGCAAAATAAACTAGAGGCACCTTAATCAAGGAACAATGCAGATAACCACAATTCCCCTCAACTTGGCAGATTTAGATTTAGTTCTTTTCCCATGCAATGAATCAAGCTTCCTTGCAACCAATGAGCATGAATGTGTTCACTTACTCATTTTCACGTGACAGAAGATGGCCAGCAAGATCTTGTCACATATGCTTGAAGCCAGTTAAAAACCACGGGGAGCCACTGCGGCGGACAGAACTGAACGCACATGTACCAAATGTGTCAATTTGTTGAATTAACTATCTGTGTCACCTGTCAAAGCAGTATTAATTTTTCAATGACTGCCGGATTTCACGTTTTCCTTACATGTTTCGCCGCAGAGACCGACCAGCTCAAAATGATTTAGTGCAACACATGCCCGACGGGCATTCACGACACCCCTCCACCGAGAGCATTTGAAAGTTTGTGAATCTAATGGCTGGCAGTGTGCTCAGGCCACTCTAAACCCACTCTGATACGCCTCAGAAATTGATTTACTGCAGGCGACCTTATTTGGTGGCGACACTGTTCGCTGTCCAGAAGTCCATTAATCACTATGTGCCCAGTCGGGCGACCAAATTCAACTGTCGGCGGCGTAATCGTTGTCATACTTTGCCTTAACGACGCACGAAGAACTATTTATTAAAAGAGCGAAAAAATGGCCTTCAAAATCAAATTAGTAACTGCCATCGCCATCGTCATCGCCATCATCATTGCTGCCATCAGCACTCAACGCATGAACAGTGGACAATCGGGTGATACGTGATAAAGCTGACTGGCCCGGCTTGTGTCGGTTGTTTACTTGGTTGATTACTCCATTTGGTAGTTGACATCTGACTGCCAACGGATAGACTCACACTCATCCTCAATCCATCAGACATCAATCATAATTTATTATGGAGTCTGGATGGCAGACTGTTTTTTTTTTTCAGAGGGGACTATGGGCGCTGTCCGAGTATCTACTCGTTACTTGCAGGCAAAAATAACGCACTGAGAAGCTAATACACACTGAAGTGAATGAATTATAATACCCTATTGAATTTGTTCAGAAATACTCATCGTGAATAGAAGTTTGACTCTTTCGCTGATTTTGTGCAATAGATGTCGAGAATATTTCGTAGCAAGATGATTAATGTGAACGTGTTAGACGTATCCAGAACAGCGAGTTTCGACATCACGCTTTTTGTATGGAAACTTCAAGCAGTAACATATCATAAAGCACTGGATAATGAACAAAAATATATACCTCTAGCAACTTTAGCGACAGAAACAACACGCCGGTTATTATTGAAGACCTTTGCAACATTCTTATCATCCACCTCATCATAACCGTAGGACAAGGCAACCTTCTCCAAAGTTTTTTTTGAAGAGTGATTCATCATTATGTTTGTTTTGTAATGCAAGATAAATTACATAAAATTGAAAGTAAACTTAAGATTTGGATAGTTGGTTAAAAGAACAATTTATGACATATATTTTTTGAAATGATGTAAATGTTGGTCACGACTACGTCTGCTATGGTTCGTTGATAAAGTCGAATAAAGTAAAATTTCCGACACGCGGGTAACATATATATTGAATTCCAAAGCGTCAGACGCTAATCTTAATTGCATATTTTTCGAGAGATTGTTTCTCAAGTTCATTGTTTTACTCGCTGTCTTGTGGAAACTACAGCTCCCCTGGAATCAATTAACATTACAACGACTACGATACGATTCGTTTCGTTCTTTGCGTATACTCTCAGCTACAGCTCGCATGGTCTCTTCACTAAGTACAGGTTCAAATGGTTGTGTATCATCTACTGATATAAAATGGAACTCAAATTTTCTAATCGAAGTATAGTTGTTGAATAGTGCTTTCAGTAGATCTATTATCCACTCCGTAAGTGTCTCGTATCGCACGAGAAACATTTCTCACAGAAAGCTGATTTTCGTAATATTCCCCGAAGAAATAGGACACGTCGCAGTGAGTAAATGCGAGCTGAACTTTTCATTCATCATAATTTTGCTTACAACTTTTTGACAGTGTTCGCTGTCTATGATAAAACCGTTCATTCTGTTTTTGTACAAAGGTGTATGGTTCATTACCTTGGGGTAAAACAACAACAAGAACAAAACGAGTAGCTGCTGAGGAAGCTAGGGCCTGCAACCCTATGCACTGGGGAGCTACAAAATAAATTTTTTCAGTTTAAATGTTTCTTGTGTTGTGACTTTAAGGCAGGTAAGATTATACAAGAAATATGAATATGACATCCATCAATTCAACAATTCCTCAGTTGTTTAATAATTTTGTCCAGATATGAATTCGAATATTCACATTCTTTACAATCATGATTATCTATTCCATTTTTCATACCTTGTTAAGAAAAAACCATTGAACCTCTTCGTTCGTTCGCCGCAAAAATTGCTAGATTTTCATCTACATTACGGCTTCTATATCTATAAGGGCAGAGTAAATTTTAAAAACTGAACCGTCCATGAATGAATGTGTATAAAAATTGGCACACGAGCCATTAGTATACAAATTATTATAAGACGATGCCATTCATTTTACAACCATTACCTTAATGAAATTGTTTCATAAAGCATTTTTTGAAGTCATTGAAAATTAAATTAATTTTACCTGCCTTCCGGAATAAATGGTTTAGGAATTCTCAAACTGTCAAACGCCAACTTGCGAATCTTAAAAATCTGCACATTGAAATTCAAATTAAAAGAATCAATTTGGATTTATGAGTTTGATGAGCGCGATATCGGTGTGAGGTAATATATATGAATACTTGTGCGTTTCTGTTTAAAATTATAATGGCACATAAATCTAAAGCTCACAAGAACCAAAGTTTAGCTTCCTTATCAAAAACTCATGTTGTGCGTTCTGTTGTTCTGTCATAAGTCCGTCACAGCTATTTGCCGAATCAGAACAACGACATTTAAGAGGCATTTTATACGCACTTTGGACTTTTTACGTCCTTTAAGCAACTCTCATTACTGAGTGCATATACATTTATATGTTTATTTATATCGCACTGTGGAAGAGAACGAAACCATATATGGGTGAGAATATCTCACACTTTCCCAGTTGATACTATCATCCTGTACATATACAATACTAATTTTGTGCTATTTTACTTGTATTTCAATTTGCAAATCAGTGGACTTGATGTGGAAGTGTTTCGCAAAAAAAAAGAATTATTTTTAAATCAAATTCTTAACACTAAAATGCTTTGTACTAATGTAGTAGCTAGATTGGAAGGACGAACAATGATGCCGCATTTATAATACTTTGGTGATATTCAATTATAAGAGCGTCTATGAATAATTAAATTCTTACAAAGTACATATCCTTAAAATTTCATTTAGTAAAACTCCTTCTCGTGGTCGCCGCGGCGTAGTGGCAAGTGCATCGACCGCCGCGCAGAAAGTCTGGGTTCGATTCCCGGCGGAACACCTCGCATTTTTTCACGGCACCACCTGTTTCGAGTTACTGACAACACTCAAAGAGTATTAATTGTCTATGGAAAGCTTCTCAAATCTCGCAGTTCGGAGTCGGCAAAAAACTGTAGGTCCCTTCTACTCGTGAAGAACAGTAGCATGCACAACACGAGTAGTTGTTGTAGAAGCTAGGCCCTGGTCCGCTGTGGGCTGCAGTGCCTCTCAATTATTATTATTAAAACTCCTTCTCATACAAGAGTTTTAGTGTAACAATTATAAGAGTATAATTTTGTTCCTGAATTCCTTAATTACCTAATAATTCTGTCGGCTGTTTTCAAGCAAAAAATAGGTTAATTTCCAATTCCAAAGTAGTACCCGAAGGTGAAAAATTATTGAACATTGGAACCGTTCTTTTTTTGCTGCATTTTCACAGGGGTAAGTATTATACAACATTTTCAATCAACATCTCCAAAGCTAGCATGGACAAAATCTCAATCTTCGAAGCTGAGACCATCTGCGTATGTATCAGCTGCGTATGTATCAGCTTTGACAAAAATCGGATGCAATCCCACAGCAACACGAAGGTCTTCGAAAAACCCCTTCAAAAAAAACGCATCATACCCAATCATTATCCATACCCAATTATCAGGTACTTGAAGAGTGCACTTCCCAGACATCGACATCTCAACGCACACAACATGCCAAACGAGACGATTTTCTGCCGACGTCCAATGGATGCGAACCCATAATCTAGGCTGAACTGGCAAAATATATACTCATACCAATAAGGAACATATTTGACACACAGGTCTGAATACTCCACATGTACATATTCATCCCTTAGACCGACATGTATATTTATTTTTGTTTTAAAGCACTTAAATTGCAAATATTTTTATTTCTCAATAAACAAAAATTGTAATTTCAAGTTGTGCTTCACAATGCTTTTCTTTTTATTTCCATGCTGTACCGCTTGGCCACTTTTAAGAAGTGTTTTGTTTTTATTTTGTAAAAAAAATGTGTGATGTTTGTTCAGTCGTCTTATTACTCTTTACATTTGTTGTTTTAAAAGTGTTTTTTAATTCCCTTCTCTTAAGGTACATCAATTTTGTTCGCGTACCTTCTAGTTCCTTGAACCTTTTCGATATCTGCTTGAGAATATCCCGATTTTCATGATCCATTTCTGTGAAAATTTTTCAAAATTTAGTTGTTCGAAGACGACATTAAACCTTAGGCCCGACGCACTTGTGAAGGAAAACTACCACGAACAACAATGCTTATGAAACGAAGCTCCCTTGGTCCAGGTCTTACCAGAGCATTTAGATCTCACTTTCATGTGAAAGGATACTCGATTCTTGTGCCTTTTTTTAATGTCCTGCGGTATCATCATCATCTATCGGAATCAGACATGGAAGAAGTGTTCTAGCGTTTCGCTGGCTGATTTCTCCCTGCGAGCCCCATAAGATAACGTAAGTACTCACAAAGCCATGTATTTTGACATGTTTTCTACAGTTTACCCTAGGAGAGACGTTTTACAAGGTGTACATTCCAGATATAACCGCTTAAAAAGTGCATAGTATACGCCAATATTTTTCTCTTAAAAAGTGCAATTTATTCTATTAAGCTGATTTTATTTCAACATATGTACGGTCCTGCTCTCCGTACTTAGGTAAGCTTTCTTTTGTGATCTGTAGCGTCATCCAATGTGCATATGTATGCATATCGAGGTATGCGCCTAATCTGAAGTCAACAGCTTTAGAAATGACGTAAAACACTTCCAGTACAGGTACGTTCTATATTCTTGAATTTGTTAAATTGTGTCACAAGTTGGAAAAACTTGTAAAACGTTTTTTCTTTAATAATCTCAATATCACAGGCAACTGCTTTTTCTGTTATTGAGCAGCGACGTTCGGATACAAGTTCCAATGTCCACCGCAATTAAAAGAAATTCATAAAAGTACTACCGTTTATCCCCTAATCCGCATGTAGGTTAAGTTGTTGGCGACTACATAGCAGTGACAAACTTTTATGATTCTCCCTTTTTTTTATGGATCTTCCAATCGCACAGTAATGTGATTCATCCCCTTCACTCATCCTTTTACCGTGCGACGAACAAATTTGTCAACGTACATCTACCCTATGCGGCAGGATATAAAAATGAAGCATTCAAGTGAGATTATATGTGATTTAGACCTCGTATCCAGAAATACTGGTTCGGGACGGAATCATGCCGCCTGAGTGTCAGTATTTGTTTGACTTATGGTGACTAATGGCTCTGTGACAGCTGAAGATTGAGTGGCAAATGATGGAACAGTATGAAGTAGTGTTTAGGCGATGATTACCAGCGGCAGCATTAGCAGCGAAAAAGGAACGTTGTGTTTATGTGTATCGGTCTGAGGAAGCGTGGTCCCCTGACTGAAAATGAGAAATGGACAATAATTACCAACTGGAGACCGAAGGGATTAAGTTTCCGGCGGTGCCTGCTAAGGGTGAGAATGAATAATGAGTTTGAGATGTGATGGGATAGAGTTTAGTGGAATTACGTGTACATTCCGAGCACACATAAAAGTTGTGTGGATATTTTTTGAGGAAAGAGTTTGAATAAGATATAAAGTGGGAACCCACTGCGGGCTTCAACGGGTTTATCTTATTTCTGACTTTGAGAGATTTGTGTGCGACGAAAATAGAAGGGGTTATGCCTTGTTAATCGCGGCAATTCATCGGAACGTGTTCGGCGTTAGTTGACACGTTCACAGAGCCAAAATTGCTTTAAGATGCTTCGAAAATGTGATTCTTATGAAGACTTAGTATGGCTGATAATTTGGATTGTAAGTACGGATAGAACGAACTCCAAAAAAACTATCAAAATGATAAAATTCTACTGAGCTGGGCAGTAGTATACAAATTTAAAATCTACAAGGGACTAAGGCAACCACTCATGCTGTGCATAATCTTGTTCTCCCATGAGTAATGAGAACCTAAAGTTTTTTGAGCTTGTCATAGACTGAGAAGCTTGTCATAGACTGTTGCGTAATCGTTGTCCGCTTAATGGACGTTACACTGCTTTATGTAAAATTCAAATATTATATATGTACATATATGCCTACAAATATATTGCTTCTTAAACACCGAAATCTAACAATATAATTAAATAGATCGGAAGAGAAAGTCAGTGGCGGTATTATTAGCGCATGTTTCAAAAAACACACTCTCTCAAAATCCACCGATGTATTCGTGGTTCACGCCATTTTCTTATTTATCTATTTTTCTATATTCCCATGTATAACATAAAACTCGTATACTCCACAAATCATGAACAGAAATTGAATTTCCCTCAGATGCCACGAGTCTTATCGACCTTCGAGGGCAAACACACAACATGCAGAGAGTGTGACTGGCGTGTTACCCACAAGACTTTGATTGACGACCTTGTTATCCATTTTTTTCTTTTTCTCACTCGCAGTCATCCCACTCAAAAATAAGTTATCGCCTGCTGTCACTACTCCTCACGCAAAGCCCCATTGAAAACGAAGAAATATTAATTTCCTAAAAGAATGACAGATCAATCAATAACATCTACAATCACAATACACCACCACCGTCGCGGCCGTCGCGGCCACATCAGTTTAGCAGCATACAACGCACAAGGCAGAAGCAGCAGCCACAGCAGTAAAGTGAAAAATTAGCACTGCCAGCCGGGTCATCGCTATGATTGATTGCGACATCCTTCACTTGCTCAGTCGCTCAAATGACACTTCAGTGAGCCGGCTGGTCGGTTCACTGCTTAGCAGTTCAGTTGGCTTGTGTTTTATAGCCGACGGATCCGTCCATCAGCTTGATGAAAATGAATGACGCAATTACGCACCCAGTACCATGAATGACACCAGAAATAATTTAGCCACGACAATAGATTACATTACATGACAGTGGTGGCACAATGAGGTTGTGGTATCCATTTTTCATGGCACGAACGCACGTATTTTGGCGACGCCTTGCCCAGTCGGTAACCCGAAGTGAAATCGTTGTGCTCTCGGAATGACACTCAAGCAAGCATGGTTTAGATCGGCGTATCCTTGATCCCATTCACTTCAGCAGAACTCAGATCCAATCGCCGATGACTTATGCTGGGGATGGAAATGCAATCAAATGAGATTCGTGAGTTGAAACCCAGTGCCACTCCTGCATACTCCTCCGTTTCTTGATTGCTCGCTTGCACAATTTATGCAACAATAAAATAAATATTTATCTGGGATCGTGTCGAAAACCTCCTCCTGCTGCCATCACAATGCACCTTGGCTGCGGAAACTGAGGCAAACGCGGCTACACAATTGCTCCATTGTTGTCCGGAAGATATCTCAATTTAAAATTTCCCATCGGCCAGCCAGCACCGCAGCCGCAGCTCCAGCAGGGAGGCAGAGCCTAACAGGGACCAGGTGAACTTATGACAACCGCCAATTAATAATCACGCCTGCTGCTTGCGCAAAGTCGCCATAAGGTGGCCGACGATACCGACCCGGTCGCCGGTGCAACAGTCGATTCAGTTAGAGGGGAATCACGAGGCTCCAACGAAGGTATGCAATTAAGTGCTCAGAGGGTACTTTGACTATGATTACGGCGAATCTATGGTCCGGCGGGTTGGTGAAAGAAAAATGAGCTCCATCCCGAGAGTCCTTATCTTAGATCCTAATATTCATATTTCTTTTTCCAGTGGAATTGTGTTTCGTTTTTCGTGTGCCAAGGAATAATGCACTTGCAGCCGAGTTATGTGCAGTGGGTGGGAAGATGCTTCGAGCCTCAATTGAGTTGTGAAGATCGCTCGATGGAGATTGTCGGAGTCTTCGCTACGGGAGGGTTGGCGGTGCCAATAAAATATGTTCATAGCCCCTTTAAATAGCAAATAAGAATGAATTAACAAATAAATTGCACTTGGGAGTGTCCCTCAAGGGGGTCATCCACCCGTTAAGGTGCAACGCAAGCATTTACTTGAAGCTGAGGGAACTCTACATCGTGAGTGAATTAATAAAAATGGTCTTAATTGGAACATGAAACAGGCCAAAGTTCGAAAGTGGAAGGCTGACAAGAAATGTTACCTTGATGAACTTCGTTCAGATGTATCGCCATAAATTGTGGTTTGTCAATCTGTTGTCGAGATGACTTTTGTTCGGCCTTTGAATTCGGCCTTAAACATGAACAAACTTTTTAGAACTTAAAAAACGGGTTGGAATCAAGAACGCGAAATGTCCCAAAAAAAAGAAATATCGAAAAAAGTTGTTTTATTAAAAAAGAATGTAGTACACGATAAATCAAATAAAAAAAGGATTGGAAAGTAACACATTCGGTAAACATCGTTGAATGTTTAGTATTAAAATAGTTTCCTTAAACATTTTTTGTGAATTTTGTAAAAATTTGTTTTATGCCAAAAAGTCGTTAGAGTATAAATGAAAGTTAAACACGAGTTGTTTCCAAAAGTTGTGTCTAACATTCTGACTTCAACCAACATCTTCGGAAGAAATTAGTTTTTATTATTAAGCTCAAACGACGAGAAATCTGCCCATTATTGGAACACTGCACAAATTTGGTGCTAAATTTTTATTTGAAAACTGTCAAAATGGCAGAAAATCTAAAGAAAGAAGCACTAAATTTGATTCTAACCCACCACAAAAATGAAAAAATGTATTTCGATTATTGGTTTTTCAAAGTAGGTGAACTTAACTATACATAAATTATATTAAAATCGTGCCGCCTCGGCTCAAAACAAAGCAGAAACTAGTGCCGAAAAGATTTGTTTGACAGAAGTTACCTGAAATCCTCTAAACCTTTACGAAAATGTAGCCTCAAAATCATTCGACGACAAATCTTTTTCAAGAAAAGATTCCTAGGGCATGAAACTTATTTAAATATGATGCGAATAATTTTTGAAAAAGCTTACAAAAATGAACCGGTGAAGTTTTGGAAACAAGTTGTTAACAATAATGCATGGTGAACCTTGTGTGATTTGTTCATGAATATTCGTTCGAATATATATAAAAAAGGTTATTGACATGCCTTGGAAAAACAAGGTGGTGTAGAAATATGAATCGTGATGCAAAAAAAACTTTGAATAAAGAAATATTTTGCAGCGAAAAGTAATTATTACACTTGTAATTAATTCGATAATTAAGATGATGCGATTGGATTTATATATCAAATTGCAACAAGACCCAAGTGTTTAAGGGCGCTGACTGGTAGTGAAAGCTTGACCGGAGGCTATAATCTGGTGTCACGGGAGGTCAGGTTCCCCTGAATTTACGGTTCCACTAGCCATGCGATAGGTCCCCTTGCGAGAGTATCGTTGATATGGTTTAAAAGTCAATATTTCGGGCAGAGTCGAGATGAGATTTTAAAAAATTCCGGTTTTATATCATATGATGACGCTTGCAAGAAATTGCGAAATATGTAAAACCTGCCCTTTCAAATACAAAATTGTTTTTTGCGAAGCTTGATGTCATATTATCGAGCTTATGCTGCCCTACCCCTCACCCACTTTTGATTTTCTATAAAATTTTGTTTATTTTGCCATTTTGGAACTTGGGTCTGGTTATTTTGGTACCAACATCACCATCAATGTCATCTTTTTAAGAAGATTAACAAGATTTATATTACATTTGGTGTCCCTATGACGGCAAAGCGGATTAGTTTCTTTACTTTATACCTTTTTTGTAATTTTTTTCAAGATTTAAGTGCATTTTTATTTATCCAATTCATTTTTCTTACATGCTAGACTGGTCTTAATTCTAACCTACTGACTCTTCACGATTACTCTAAGCTAATCTGGGATTTATTTTTTTGTCTGCCTTTCGGCCTCTTATATTAACTGAATTCATCGCTTAGACCTATGTATTTTTTGTTTGCAATTCCTCAAAAAAATATGGAAAAACTTCCTTAGTCGTATTTAAATTCATACATATTGAACCTAGCTACCCAGAATTATTGAGAATTTATGTTTCTAGTATTCGACTTTTTGCTTGGAAATAGGAAAGTTTATCAATAGCTTCGCTCTTCTTCAGTACGGCAGTAACAAATCTCATATGCGCCCGCATAGAACAAATATAACTCCTACTTTAATGAACCTTTATCCCCGTAAGTTCTTGCCTACCGTAGCCTAGCAGGTAGCTGCGTCGCTTTACACTCTCTTCCAGGTTCAATTCCAGAACCAAACACCCGCATATTTCCATTAAACCGCTTATTTCAAGTTAATTACAATAAAAAGCTTTTCAAATTTCGATATACGAAATCGGAATAAAACTGTAGGTCCCTCCTGCTTGTTATAAAACAATATGGCACCGCACAATTATTTGCTAAAGAAGCTAGGCGTTGGTCCTTAGTGTGCTGTAGTGTAACCCAATTTACACACATTGATCAATAACGACTTCTGACATTCCATGTACACCCGTAACAGATCTTCCCATTACAAATGTTTAGCAGAGTTTTTAAAATCGTATACCTTCGAGTAAGACCCAAATACGAAACACCACCTGTAACCAACAGTTATCGAATATTATAAAAACTAATACAATTTATTTTATTTTGCTTGACATCTACTAAAAATACTATCCATAGTTTTAGCAAACATTTTATAGTAAGTACATAGGTATCATTACAATCTAGATGTTTGCAAGATTGTATGAGGATTGGAAATATAAAATTTCTAAGTTATATTAGACACTCCGCCCGTAACTACGCTGTCACTACGTAACAACCTAATTAACTTTAACCCGAACCAGAGTGCCCACATTGAGGATGAGATACGGACGTATATTCATGATAAGGCCCACCCTATTCGCTGATCCTCTCGTCGTACGAAATTATCACATCTATGGTCAGCTCCGGCCATCTTCGACAACCTCTTCAATGGAAACCAGCTTGGTGTAAATTATAAAACTTTAAATGATTTCATCTTTTATCCTGAATCGAAATTGCGCTAGCCGTGGTAAGAGGCGAGCCGGCCAACATCGAATTTTATTATTTATTGTTTCACCTGACGTCGTAAACAAGACGCAGACTGGCCGAGCGCTGCAGAGCGCAAACAAGCGGCCGCAAACGTTTACGATGGCAAAACACGCTATGGACATAAATTGATTCGTCGTCGTCGTCGTCGTCGTTGTGGTCGTCGCCGTGGTTGCAGTCGCCAAACCGCGCACATCCCTCTGCGCTTTCTTATTGTTCATAATCAACGCATTACTCAAAGTCACTTCCTTGGGCATGCCAACAACTTCATTTGAAGCTTGAACTCAACGAGCCTTTTGTTAAATCCCACCAATGGCCTGACTGCGGTGGTTGCGGGCGACGATGCCCGGCCGTGGTGTGGTGGCGGAGAAGCGAAGCCCAATCTCACTCTGATTCGACCTCATATCCTGTCCGTGGTCATATTTCTGTGAGCACCGATCGCAGTAACGTGGGCCGAGAGAGCAGGGCTTAATGTTGTTTTATAATAAATTGCCCCTAACGATGTTACATTTCTCATGTGTCGAAGGAGGTAGAAGGAGGCGTGGTGGTGTAGTACCAATGAGATATGGGCTCCGATTCGTTTGCTGATGGCATAGTGGCTGAGACATTGTGGTGTGTGCGTCCGTGTCCGTTGACGGAGTCAGATGAAAGGAATCCTTTGCCAGTGCCGCTGTTGCTGCTGATTACAAATCGTAAATTGCCGCCTTAAAATGTCGCTGCCACAGTTGGTGGTTCGGAATCGACGATGGAGTCAGAAGAGCCAGTTGCAGCCAATATGGTGGGTGTATGTGGATGCATGACATACATCAATTGAGTTATGATTTCTATTTCTTATATTACTTTTATTTTATATTTGCTTTTTTTAACTTTGCTTTGCGTTTTGATTTATCGACGAAAGGTGGTGCGGTGAAAACGAATGAGAGGGTCGTGGTGTTGGCTGTGAGTAATGAATAAAGTGGAATGGAATCATCGGGTATTTAATCATTTGAAATAAAAGGACTTCCGACTTCCGAAGGGAATTTGACTTTTAAGGTCACTTGCAGTCATTTTCTTCTGCACTTTAGTTTTCCATTTGGGTGGTTTGAACTTGATTTCTTTACAATAGCTTACGTTGTCGTGAGCTTATGTTATACATATGGAACAGCGAAATGCTTTTCTGAATGTGCTGAAATATGTTAACATTTTGACCAATAAATGAATAATAGCTGTTCGGAAACAATTTGTTCTATTTTTAGCGATTCAAGGAAATTATATTTCAAAAATGTATATGTATGTAGGTTAATACAAATTTGTGAAAATTGGTATAAGAAAGCATCCCAGTGTTCTTTTCAATTCAGTAATTTCACTTCTTTGGTAGAAATATAAAAAAACTGTTGTATGGTAACTGAAAGGTATTTCTGCTTCTTTTACTTCGGTAAAACCAGCTTCTGTGAACTGACGAATTATATAAATCAATTCAATTGGTATGTTATTTTAGATTCGCCACATTTGAAAGTTAATTTGATACATTTATGAATAAAATTAATTCAAGGAATGGAGTTATTTTTCCTGAAACGTGTCAAGCATATCACCATAATCATATTTTTCTTCTAAGCACGCCTCGGAAGTTGTGATGAAGGTCCTTTCCGTCCGAAGAAGTAGATGCTCAACATTGAGTTTCCCCTGCACCGCCGCGTTTTGAAGCTATAATAAGGACGAACCTTTCTTCAGCAGCTTGTATTCGCGGTCTTATTTTTTCGATCATTACCTAAATTTTATGACCATGGGTTAGAATTCAAATACTGAATTAAAAACCGACAACTTGGCACTTACAGCAAGCTCAGCCTTCCTTATTACTTATCGATCAAGCTGCTTTAAAATTAATCCAGACTGGCAAACTCTACGAGAAAGCTTAGTGTTGCTCCTCCCATTACTCGTGAGAAAAATTCCGATATACTTAAACTTCTCCACCTGTTTCAATGGGACTCCACTAATATTACTTCGGACTTGTCCACATTCACCTTCATTCCAGCATCAGTACAAAGAGATTAATTAACACTCAATAACAGGGGTCCATCAATCCCATTCTCCTGTTAAATACTGCAGAGTTAAGCTCGAGGGAAGTTTAGCTTTAGTTTTACTCCAAAACCTCCCGAAGTAACTTTACTCTTAATAAATATCGCTTTAAATTTCATGGGCAAATAAACAATTGGTAAATTTGAGAAACGTTAAAAGAAAAGCATATTCTAACTTTGTTTCAAACAAAATAGGTTAAGAAAAGAGTATAAGTTTTGAATAGGTATTTATATATACATTATATCTAGTGCTTGGAATCTTCGGTGAATAGCGATAGTTCGTTATTTTCGAAGTATGTTAAGTCTAATGGAAATTCCTTAGGCAACTATGGAGCTTGTGAACTTTTTTCCGCCTTTTTTGTGTCGGTTTATATTGGATCTGAAACCTAATCAACGGCGAACCATTATTCTATACCTGAAATTCTGCACATAAGTATGTATGTTGCAACTCATGGAAAATGATTTAACAAACGCCCTTGCACTTAATTACAGCCCAGTCCCTGATGGGGTCTCTTACAACAATTTTTAATCAATCAATATTAACTTCATACTTCAATTCATAATAGCGACTTAAGACA
This sequence comes from Eristalinus sepulchralis, assembly GCA_944738645.1. Lineage (NCBI taxonomy): Eukaryota > Metazoa > Arthropoda > Insecta > Diptera > Syrphidae > Eristalinus > Eristalinus sepulchralis. The sequence continues at coordinate 15,531,685 of OX122886.1, forward strand.
ACAAGTTGAGAGCAAGAATGGCTCTCGAATTACTTAACGGAACGAAAACAATTGGTAAAGATCAATAGGTATAAGTCTCGCTCAAGATACTACAGTTGAGCCATTTGGGTCCAATACTATTTCTTTTATTCATAAACAATATTCATAAAATATTTAATTTCTGCGAAACTCTAACGCAAATGATTTTAATTGAATAGTACAACCAACTGCATTTAAATTCAATCGGATATACTTAGAAAATCTAGCGAAATGGTGTAAACGTAATGCTCTATATCATAGCATTTCAAAATGTAAATTTTTTTGGCTTATATTGGATGGGCAACTAAGTAATTGTGGACTTTACTCATGGATATCGTATACTTTGTATTTAGTCATTCACCTTTTGGCCTCCGGACATGTTGCCTTCCATCAGAGCCTTTAGTTGAATTTTTAGGTTTGCTGACGTAATCGAAATGTCCAACGCATTTTGTTATTTGACTGTCAATCAGTAAAACAAATTTTTGATCGGTTTGGTAGTTTTTGTTTGGCGTCTGTTGAAAAATTAAAAATCAGAACGAACATTTTCGTCGTATTTTGCTTTTTTATTTCCGGAAAGGACAAAACGCAATGGAAGCTTACAAAAAGTTATGTGCTGCTGGTGACGAACCTTTTAAAGAACAAAATTTGTTTGCCAAATTTCGTTCTGGTGATTTTTCACCCAAAGATGAAAAACGCTCTGGTCGTCCCGTTGAATCGATTCGGATCGTCACAGTACAACACCTGAGATTGCAGAGAAGCTTAATGAATCACCTACATGCATTGAAAATCGCTTAACACAACTTTGCTAAGACGAAAAGTCGATATATAGGTTAATCATGATCTGAAAAAAAATGATTAGACACCTCGCATTTAAATCTGTGATTTGTTAAAAAAAAAACTAATGAAAATGATCCATTTTTAAAACGACTGATAACAAGCGATGAAAAATGGGTTGTTTATAACACTCTCAATTGGAAACGATCATGGAGCGAGTCAGGTGAACCAGTTGAAATAACATCAAAAGCAGATGTTCATCAAGATAAAGTTATGTTATCAGTTTGGTGGGATTGTTTACTTTGAAGTTATACCACAAAACCAAACGATCTATTCAGATGTCTACATTGTACAACTAACAAAATTTAAGAATGTAGTTTAAGAAAAGCGGCTCTAATGGACAACTTTAAAAAGTGTTGTGACAATGCTAGGCCACACGCATCTTTGTCAAAACCAGAAGTTTTATGAATTAGGAATTATGATGCTGCATAAAAGATGGCTAAGGTTCATCGCTCAAAATTGGCAACACATTACAAAACAAAGTTATATCTTTAATTACCTCAAAAAATCCGCACTTACTTAGTTGCCAAATTTACAGAACAACATCTGCAATTGTTTATGATTATGTCATCATTAATCATAGACTGCAAGAAGTTAATGATATTGGTGTAATATTTGACTTCAATTCGGGCTTTTCGTTACATTAAATAATAATAACCAAGGCCTGCTTCTACAACAACTACTCGTGTTGTGCGTGCTACTGTTCTCTCACGAATAGAAGGGACACACAGTATTTTGCGAGATTTGAGAAGCTTTTCAGCTTTTCATAGACAATTGATACTTTTCGAGTGTTGTTAGCAACTCGAAAGAGGTAGAGCCGTTAAAAATGCGAGGTGCTCGCGTCCGGTAATCAAACCTGGACCTTCTGCGTGCGGGTCGACGCACTTTTTTTACTTTTAAAATTTGATTTTTATTTTATCTTTTCATTGGGTCGACGCACTTACCCACTACGCCACGGCGACCACCATTGATCGATGAAAGGGGTGGCAATATTAAAAATTCTGTCTGCTATTAACTCAACTTTTGCAATATCAAGGTGTAGGTCTGCGGTAGAGAAATACCATGTCAAATTTAGTATCATCTTTAGAAGTTTATTTTGCGCAATTTTTACTTTTTAATGTGACTACATGTACACTTAAATCACACGGAAGCGCCGTATATCATAAGGGCTTGAAAGAATGATTTAAATATAATAATGTTAAAGACGAGTGGATCTTCTATTGATAAAAGGATATAAGTGTGATTTTTTAAAAGCTATAGGAATGTTTTTCAAGAAACATGAGGTTTAACATAGCCCCACAGAAAATAGTCATTCACAGTTACTTTACGATTCGCATCATCCTTGAAGAAGTACGGGCCAATGGTGCCACCAGCCCATTAACCGCACCAAACTGTGACTTTTTCTGGATGCATTGGTGGCTCTTGCAATGCTTCTGGCTGATATTCACTCCAAAATCGATAATTCTGCTTATTTACGTACCCATTGAGACAAAAATGAAATAAAGGTTTATTCAATGTCCATAAGCAATAGACCAGTTTATTTTTTGTTCTCACTGCCATTGCTGGTATATGTTTCCAGTTATTCTTAAAAAGTGTTGGGTTGTATAATTTCCTGCTGAAGATTTTTGAATATGGCGTTGTCATCGAGAAATTCAAAAAGTTTTTCTTTAATAACTTTTTATAAGATTTTTTCCAAGTTGTCTTCAAAGCGATAGACGGACACATCAAAATTCCAGTCCTCAATAATTAAAACCTATAGGACTAGAGATTCATTTCTTTGTTCTCATTTAAAATTTAATTCATCAAAACTGTGGGTAATTCCCGTAAGGACACACGTCGAGTGCGCAATCACTTTTGACATCGCATACAGAAAAGTCGTACAAAATTCTGATTATCTGACTCCTGTTTGCCACGTCAGTTGTCATGCATACACTTTACGTTGCCCCTGGGAGCGAATTGAATCACTTCGACCATGAGGGGACGATGACGGGCACAAATTCCTTCGAAATGCTGCACCAACTGCAGTTGTGTACACATGTGCATGTGCATTCATACGACAAACTCACACTCGAGCTAAAGTGAAAAATTCCGTTTTCAAATTCCACGCCATCACAACCACCTCACATCAAGGCAGCCCCAAATACAAGTTCCAATGCGAGTCCTCGAGTCGTTATCGTCGTTTTGTCGCTCGGTCATGCAGCTCCTAAGAATGCGCTCTCCGTGATATGTGGCGCGAATTTCCCCGCGACTGATGAAAATGAAAATTTGAAATATTTAAAGCACGATGTTCGCCGTTGACAGCTCTTAATTGGGGAGGTTCTCACACAAGTGACATATGTATGTATGAACGTATCTGTGCAACTGCTGCGCTGCTGGTGCCAGAATTAAATTTGCCCTCCCGGCATGCTGCACACACCGCCATCGCATCACCACCACCCGTCAGCGACGAATGCCAAAAGAACAAAACCAACTGCAGACGTCATAGACAAGTTCACAGAAAATTCAACTCACATGTCAACTGCTCTGTGTCTGCCTGTCGGTCGAGGTGGTGCTGCTGCCAAAATGAATAGGGCGACGTGTCCGTCTCCCCAAGAGTGATTGATGAATCGATGCTATGCAAGTGTACAACGCTCACATGCTTGGCATTTCGATGCTCTAATTGATGTTGATACATTAGGCGGGCTGAAAAACCGAAAAAGTGAAAAGCGACTCCTTTCTAACGGATTTTTTACTTGAATCACTCACGGTAGAATCTATTTTTAGAACATCAAAGGGTGACAGCAGAACTATCGCGCTTTGACCACTGTCAGACGAGTGCGCGGCTCACAAAGCGTGGGGATTGAGAAGGCTCATTTGTTGGTATGGCGGTGAATTTTTTTTCCTCTGCGCCTTGCCGCTGGGTTGAAACTCAAAGTGATTGTTGTCTGTAACGAACGATGTCGACGACAGCTGTCATCAATCATCGGGCATTCGAGAACATTTGACATGTCAATGGATTAGAGCGAATTGTTTGCATACGTCGAATCGAGGCGGTAAAAAATAATCAGAGATGTGGAGTGTGTGGTTGGCTCTGTCACGGAGGCCGGCGTGATGAGTGACAGCGCAAGGTACCCACGTTTGAATGTCTTTTTGATAAGATAAATCGTTCTCGTCGAACGTGCGAATAGGCGGCGAACCACCGCGATAAACAAATACATTCACATAGAAAAACGAGCGCAAGTAAATGAAGGACTGTGAAATGGATATAAAAACACGCTTTTTTTAAAGTTGTGCTGGCTGAATGTGAACCGAATTTCCAAGTTGACACATTTGTTGATGGATTGGCACATTTACTTTGTCAATACGGGGTGAATAGATACATGTCTCTTGACAGATATGCGCACTTGGGCATACAGCTTGAACCTACTGCATATTCTGAGGCATCTCCCCATCAAGTTATGTGGTTGATGTAGAACGTACAGTGATGTTCACATCACAATATTATCGAGAATTCATTTGAGTTTGCCACATAACTGTAACAATTAATTATTACAGTACCTAAATTTATACACATTTTTTTGTTTTTTCCGTCGATTGTAACAAAAAACTTATACGTAGTTTATTCCAAATCAGAAATTGTTCGAGAATGGTAGTTCAGAAAAAATTTTGATATTTCGATACTCTGTTTGTTTTACAATTTTTATAATAAAAATTTAACAGGTTACATACGATTCCAGGAGCGTCTTCTCAATGAAGATGGATTTGGCTAAGCATATCATACCATTGACTGGCGAAGTAGACCGGCCTATTTGAAGAAGAAGAAGAAGAGATTTATTGGATTACTATGAAGAAGCAGTGGACAAATTAGATAGAAAATTGATGAGACCTTCTTGGGAATTTCAAATGTAACAGAAGATGAAATACGAAGCAACAAAGAAAGACGTGATCTCTTCCGCATGCAAACAGCTACATATGTACGTGTGTATGTTACATACATATTCGAAATCCGTGATAAAAAGCTCAATCAGTGACGCTGTATATCAGAAGATTATGAACATACAAACTGCTTAAGAAACCTGGGATACTCTAAAGGAACAGTTTGAAACAAAATCAAAAAAGCAGTTGTTCAAAATATCTACACTTACGACTTTTTCGCATTTAGCTGGGCATTAGATGACGGTATTTTTTACACATATTGCGAAGTTTGTTTATGGGTTCAATGGATTAGAAATTACCTTTCGAACCGTTCAATACAAGTCGTGCTGAATGGGTTCAAGTCTGATATCCACCATATTAATGCGGTTCTGTCTCCGACACTCTTTCTCATTTTCATAAATGATCTCTTGTCTGCTACTTCTAATCCTATTCACTCCTTCGCTGATGACAGTACCCTCAGCTTCTCATATTCGTTCCTTGGCTCACGTCCCTGTACTTCGGCCGTAGACTTGGAACGGCAGCGTATGTCAAGCACAATAAATTCCGATCTTGACAGCATAATCGCTTGGGGTACAAGAAATAGAGTGGAATTTAATGCTTCCAAAACTCAGTGCTGTCAACTGTCACTCAAGCGTTCCCAAAATAACCAGCCGTTATCCATGGACGGCACCTGCGTTGTTGAAACCGAAAAACTTTCCATCCTCGGTATGCGTATCAACTCAACACTTAGTTAGAACGATCACATTCATGAGCCAAAAATGCTGCGAAATGTCTAGGTTTCCTAAAACGATGCAAAAAATACTTTACCCCCTCTGATCTGGCTACAATTTACAAGGCCTACATCCGTCCTAAGCTCGAGTATAACGCTCCTATCTGGTCTGGTGCTCCCAATACCTCCCTACACCTACTGGATAGAATCCAAAAACGAGCGATAAAACTTATGGGAGATAACAATATTGCGAAGTCGATTGACCCGTTAGAACACCGACGTAATGTCGCGTCTCTGTCACTGTTTTATCGCTATTTCAATAAGAAATGCTCAAACGAATTAGCCAGCTGCATTCCTCCCCTTCAAGAATTCACCCGCAATACACGCCTCGCAAGGAATGCTCATCAGTTCACCCTTAAGCCCACCTTCGGACGTACAGTTAAGTATAGCGACTCGTTTTTTAGCCGCACCACACGAATATGGAATGCTCTTCCCAGCTCAAAATTCCCCTCTCATTACAATCTACAGACATTTTAAACCAATGTGCACCGGTACCTCCTCTCCCTCTCTTCCTCTATACCTTCGGCCCGTGCTGTGACTTAAATCCGGTCACTTAAGGGTAGTCGTAACCCCTTTAGCGCGCGCCAATTATAAAAAAAAATGGGTTGATCGTAGTAACCCATTTTTTTGTCAAAAAAAAAAAAATATGTTACTAATTTTAATGGTTTTTTGGTACCTTCTAAATTCGAAACCTTTTGATCTAGATGGATGTTGTTGATAAAGGTGAATTAGTAGTACAGTTTCGTATGTTTGAGAGAAACTTTGGTCAAGATTTGGGTATTAAAAATCATCAGAAGGCCTTAAAAGCAAATATTCATAAAAAGATGAAAAATAAGCAAAAATTCAAGACTCTGTTTAGCTCTGCAAATTTAAAGAGAGGTAATATATAAAATTACAGCAAGAAGCACGGATGCTGGGTTAGAACATGCAAAAAATGGAAGTCTGACGCAAAGCCATTGAAAAATAAGTTCGTTAGCACTGGATGGAAACCCTTTTCTTCACCATCAGTAGTAAAGTCTATGCAGCTGAACGGAATTCTTCAGATTGGTGGACTCAATACAGCAAAGAGACACGTCACAAGCTGTAAGAACTTTTTTGTTGAATATACACAGTTTGAAACTCCACATTCCATAAAAAGAATGATTAGGAAATGATTGTAAATAATATCTAATATGAGTTTAAAATTAAAGTTCGTTCCAGAAATATCCAGAAATTTATTTTCACTTTTAGCAGCCCAGAATAGCAATCGAAATAGTGCATTTTAGTCTACTGCAACAAAGGGTTTTTTTAAGAAAATGAAAAATTGGAAATTGATATGCGGACTCAACAAGTAACTACATTATTTGAGGCAAAAGTGGAGACATCAATATAAAAGAAATGTTAAAGAAAAATCGAAATTAATTTTAAATTTAGACAGTGGAACTTGTGAGTCATGCATCTATGACAAAATGCATCGGCTATCCTTTGGACCAGAAAGAAGTTTGAAAAACAAATCACACAAAGAGTGACATGTGCTGTAGAATGGGAAAATCAAACAATTGTCGAAATGGCAAGGACAATCGAATATTCAAATTCAGATATACGATTTCTAGACTGTATTTGGGCAGAGTTAGCAAGTACGGTTATTAACAATCTAAATAGAACTGGAAACTCTTTGGAAAGTAGAGTTGGTCCCTATGAGCTTAAGAATTAAACATTTACGAATAATAGGATCCATTCACCTTCCCTTGCAAAGACCAAGAAAATTGGATTAGAAAGTTACAATATGTATAATACCATACCTGGTATGAGGTGAAGAGAGATGTCGACTTTATTCAATAATAATAATAATAACAACTGAATGGCACTACATCCCACAAGGGACCTGACCCTAGCTTCTGCATCAACTACTCGTGTTCTAGTTCTCCGAATGGGGACATTTAAGAAGCTTTTTATAGACAATTGATACTCTTTGAGTGTTGTCAGTAACTCGAAAGAGGTGGTGCTGTGAAAATATGCGAGGTGTCTCGTCCGGGAATCGAACCTAGACTTTCTGCTCGGCGGTCGACGTACTTACCACTACGCCACGGCGACTACGTTTGTATTTATTAGCTTAAATAATTAATTCAAACTCAAACAAATGAACTAGTCGCTAGTTGTTGCAGTCAAATATGCGTCGGTTACATTATAACCTTGGCGGACATATGTATGCATGTGTGTATGCAGGCCGGAATATTCTTATTGTATTGCTACATAAAATTTCAACTGAAGAGCCTTATGTAAATGTCCAAATTAAACAACTACTGTATAGTTGGACAAATTATTGGTATTAAAAAAAGTTCAAAAGGAAATTATTAATAAAACGCCATTTCCATTCGTTAATTTCACTGATTGGTGGCTGGATGATGTGGGAACAGGGTAGGCACTGATTGGTATCAACCTGGTGATGCCCAGCTGTTGTAACTGTTTCCCACACATCAACTGTGCTTATAGTACCTCCGCGTCGGTAGCCACCGGATACTGGTTGTTGTTCATCCGAACTCAACTTGCTAAACCTATAAGTGCGACCTCCGCCCAAGAGGTATAAAAAAGGGCCCGGTCCTCCAGGTTGGGGGTGTGCGTCAGGGTAACTGCCCGGCCACAGTAAAAAGAATAAGTTACGAACCGACCGAATGCCTCGGATAGGGATGGATACACTGTTGACGACCCCCGCAAACAAACAAAGGACAATGATGTACGGATCTGCACGTGGAATGTGAGGTCCCTAAACAGACCACGTGCAGCCGATGAGCTTGCGGAGGCCCTGGACTGCTATAAAGCAGACATTACCGCAATCCAGGAAATGCGGTGGGATGGGCCGGGCAAGAGAAGAGTGAGAAACTGCGACATTTACCACGGCGACTGCTACAGGGAGAGAGGGAAAAGCTTATTTGGATGCGGTTTTGTTGTTCGAGGCAGACTTAGGCAAAAAGTCTTAAGCTTCCAATACATAAGCGAACGCCTCATAACAACCCGCATCAAGGCTAAATTCGGAAATATAAGCCTCATATGCGCCCACGCCCCGACAGAGGAAAAAGATGACAGCAGTAAAGAAGACTTCTATCACCTCCTAGAAAGGACATACGATCGATGCCCCAGCTACGACACCAAGATCGTTCTAGGAGATTTCAACGCTCAGCTGGGAAGAGAAGAAGTCTTTGCTAAAGTCATCGGAAGACACAGCCTGCACGCCAACACCTCCGGAAACGGACTCAGGCTAGTTGACTTCGCCTCGGGACGAAATCTCTCTGTAGCCAGCACGCGGTTCCCACACCTTAACATTCATAAAGGGACCTGGCGATCACCTGATCAATCAACCGTCAACCAGATTGATCATGTTGCGATCGACGTCAGACACTCCTCCAGTATTCTCGATGTCCGAACCTTCCGAGGTGCAAACATCGACTCGGATCATTTCCTTGTTGTAGCCAAGGTAAGAACCCGGATATCGAGAGAGCAACGGAGTCGAGACAGGCCAAAACGGTTTGACGTCGGAAAGCTACAATCGCAGCCGATCGCTAGAGCCTTTACCGATCGATTCTCCCTGAAACTGTCTCAAAGTTCGACGCTGCCTGCACAAACAATAGAAGACAAATGGAAACGTTGTCCATCCATCAAAGAGGCCGCCACTGATGTGCTGGGTTTCACGCCACCACCTAAGAGGAACCCATGGTTTGACGACGAGTGCAGGCAGGCGCATGCAGCCAAACAGGACTGAAGCCTGCCGGGACCAAAATGGACAACTGGTGGTAGAGTCGCAGTCGGTGCTGAGAATCTGGAAGGATCATTTCTGCAGACTCCTAAACGGCGATGACGACACAAATCCCGCTGTTAGGCAGAATGTTCCACCCAATTTGGACGACGATGGACAAGAATTCCGTCCCCCCGACCTCGACGAGGTCAAGATAGCAATATCGAGACTGAAGTCGAACAAAGCTGCTGGCGCGGACGGACTATCCGCAGAGCTGTTCAAAGCGGCTGGGGATGAACTGGTTGGGTGCATGCACCAGCTCATCTGTGAGATATGGTCGGAGGAAAGCATGCCCGACGAGTGGAATCTCAGCATCGTATGCCCGGTCCACAAGAAAGGAGACCCCTTCGACTGCGCCAATTATCGAGGGATCAGTCTCCTTAATATCGCGTATAAGATTCTCTCTGCCGTATTGTGTGAGCGCCTGAAACCGTTCGTCAACAACCTGATAGGTCCTTATCAGTGTGGTTTCAGGCCAGGGAAGTCCACAATCGACCAGATCTTCACACTGCGGCAAATCCTGGAGAAGTCCCAAGAAGTACAAATCGACACCCACCATCTATTTGTCGATTTCAAGGCCGCGTATGACAGCGTGCATAGAGACGAGCTATACAGTGCCATGTCTAGTTTTGGCATCCCTACCAAACTCGTCAGATTGTGTAGGATGACGATGGAGAACTCTCGCTGCTCCGTCAAGGTCGGTAGCGAACTCACTGAGACCTTCGATGTCAAAAAAGGATTTAGACAAGGCGACGCGCTGTCATGCGACTTCTTTAACATCATTCTTGAGTGGATCGTGCGTAACTCACACGTCAACACCAGAGGCACGATCTTCCACAAGTCCGTTCAACTGCTAGCTTATGCGGATGACATTGACGTGATCGGCCGAACTCAGCGAGCCGTCAATGAGGCGTTTGCTAGCATCGAAGCGGAAGCGGCTAAAGTGGGACTGGTGGTAAACGAGGGCAAAACAAAGTATATGCTGTCATCAAAGAAGGACGCAGAACATCGACGTCTCGGACAGAGCGTCACTATGGACAGCAGACGTTTCGAGGTAGTGAAGGACTTCGTCTATCTCGGCTCCGCGGTGAATAGGGACAATAACATCAGTACCGAAATCAAGCGCAGAATCACTCTTGCCAATCGCTGTTTCTTTGGGCTTAAGAGGCAATTGAGTAATAAAGCCCTCTCCCGAACGACCAAAGTAACTTTGTACAACACCTTGATCATCCCTGTCCTGCTTTACGGCGCAGAGACCTGGACGTTACTAAAAGCGGATGAAGAAGCCCTTGGTCTATTCGAGAGAAAAGTTCTGCGTGCGATTTTTGGTCCTGTTTGCGTTGATGGCATCTGGAGGAGAAGATTCAACCACGAACTGTATGGGCTGTACGCGGCATGAACCTAGTCAAGCGTCTACGGATACAACGCTTAAGGTGGCTAGGCCATGTAGAGCGGATGGACAGCACTGCTCCGGCCCGAAGAGTCTTCGAATCCGAACCACAGGGACAACGCAACAGAGGACGTCCTAGATTGAGATGGCGCACACAAGTGGAAAAGGACCTCAACCAACTTGGAGTGCGCAACTGGAAGCAGCTGGCAAGAGATCGTGCTAGCTGGAGAGGCATGTTGGTTGAGGCCCAGGTCCACCCCGGACTGTAGCGCCATCCGAAGAAGAAGAAGAAGAATTTCACTGATTAGTGAAAACTGTGTTTCATATAGGGTTGCTTCTGCATCCGTGAAGGACTTGTTCTTATTCTCAGGCATCGAGAGGATGCTCGCGGATAGATATATAAACTGCTATACAAATGGTGGAAGAAGGATAAGGAAAAAAAGTGAAGTTTGTGGTAAATATACCATAAAACTTTACAGTAAAATAAAATAAAATAAGATATCAGATTATCCCGATACCAATAGAACTCAATGATGCGACTGTATGAGGCAATTACAAAGGAGTGCCATAACTAAAAACAAAAGTGCTATAATTTGGTAGATCATTTTGAGAGCTAAATAGTGTAAACAATATACCAATTTTCTAAAGCCAGCTTTCTTCCACAATGTCCAATATATTTATTTTCGAGTCTATAAATCGACATTTTTGCAACCCAAATCAAAGTCAAAATCAGACGATCTAGGTTTGATTCCCGGATGGAACATCTCTCATTTTTTCATGCCACCACCTCTTTCGAGCTGCTGACAACACTCAAAGAGTACTAACTGCCTATGAAAAGCTTCTCAAATCTCCCCATTCGGAGTCGGCAAAAAACTGTAGGTCTCTTTTACTCGTGAGAGAACAGTAGCACGCACAACACGAGTAGTTGTTGTAGAAGCTAGGCCTTGGACCCCTGTGGGCTGTAGTGCCACTCAGTTATTATTATTACTATGTGGCATTTTACAAAGGAAGATAGATAATTGTTGGTAATCTTTCTACCTCTTAACAAGTCTACCCTGAGGTGAATTTTATATAAAACTCCAAAGCCGTTATCTGCAAAATATTGAACTGAGTGATATATGCCAAACTGAAATATAAGAGAGGCTCTTTTTGCCTCTTTGGGAATGTTCATGTTCGTAAGTATGCAATACAATCATCGAGATGTATCAAAATCTGACCATCATTAGAAAGGCATATTTACGGTCAAAAAATGCGTTCCAATTTAGTATGCATTTCTGTTGCAAACTATTCGATCTTATTTTTCAGGATAATCGTACCATTCTCTAACATATAAAAACCTAAATGCTCATACTTTAAACTTACACAAAAGTCACTTGCTCCCGGTCATTCTAGGCACTGCAATTATTTTATGAAACAAGTGAGAAGATGGTCGTGTAAAATTTATATGTAAGTGTACGAGTATATCTTCATAATTTATGGAGAAGACCAAATATGTGTAAATTGGTACCTTTTGGGGGAAATGTATTCCCCCGATATAAACGTCACGGAGTCATCCTATTAGAACACAACATTACTAAATTCACCACAAACAACGTCCAAGAAGTCCATCCACTATTTTCTCTTGCCAAGGACTAAGTAGGTAATAATTCTCGCACCCACATTGTCGGCGGACTTTTTTTAAAAAAAACACATCCCACCCGCGGACAACATTCTAAGGGCAAAGCAAATAATGTGTTTGCCGACAAGACATTCCGCAAGGAATTAAAAACAAAAAAAAGAACAAATAACTGCCTGGTGAAGATTAATTGCATTGACCACATGTACTGACCATTCGGCTTTGTCTGAACCTCCCTTTCCATTAACACAAATCCTCAATAATCTCGGAACGACAACGCAGCACTCTCTTCTGCCTAACATGGCGACTCTGACTACCTGCGCCCAATGCACACCTAGATCTCTTTGATTAGTTTCTCACACCCTGTGTCTGTGTAGTGAGCGATTAGTCATCATTTTCTTCACCGCGTTTGTCCATCGTCAATAGCGTCGCCGTCGCCACAGTCATCGTTGTCGCCGTTGTTAGCCGTCGCCGTTTCCCAGGAGTCATCAAGTGATCAGCTACTGTTTGACAGCTGCATGACATTTCCGTTCGATATAATTGATTTACACACCTCAACCATCTTCTACCATACCGACCGTAGCCTGGGGATAGGGGATCCAGGTTAGGTGCGATTTGAATCCGATATCCAAGTGAATTGATTTCATTATACGCCTGACTACTGGCGTATACCCCTCTCCGAAGTGAGGATTAAAAAGGAAACAATTTGTGTTTGACTTTGACAAGTATGGCGTCAGACAGTAAGCTGATTAATTCCCGCCGTAATAAAGGCAAATTAACAGAACAAATAAAGCGGACAGCTTGCAGGGGAGAGAGCGGAGCGGCGACGCGTCACTTAATCAGATTAGAAGAACCCGGTCGAGACTTGGGCGCGACCTGATGAAGTGCATTGTTTGCTCGGTATGGTCGTTGTTTGATATCTTGGCACTCTATCCAATGAAGACCTACTCCTCGCTAAAGAGGTGTCAAATTGTGGCGCCAATCGGATTTCAATGGCCCATGATTGAGTGTCCGTGGATTCTTGAATGCACTAGCAAGTAAACATTGAGGGGGATAACACGCTCGTCTCTGTTTTGAGTGATTATGATCGATTTGGCTGTGAGTTGACCGCTTAGGTTTCCAACTAGATAAACGGCTAGATGCGTAGGCCATTGCCGATTATAATTGCTTTTGGCTGTGTGTACGTGAGTTATTTCCATTCGGGCACTTTTCTTCAATTAATTTTGTCGAAATTTGATGTCAAGACTAATTGATGCAGGAAATTAATGGCGACTCCGAGGAGGAACTGCGAACGTGACGGACAATTAATCACTCGAGTACTTATGCAGAAAAACAAGTTTTGTTTAAACTTGCGGAGTGAGTGAGTGTCTGATGAGTGCCTTTTGTTCATCAATCAGTGGAATCAATCAACAAGAAAAATTACTTAATTACGGAATATTCGTGTGGAAAGCGCTTAGCAGGAAAACCGATCAATAGCCAACAAGACAGGCGCCTTCACAATAAAGGTGCTGGTCGTGTGATAAACAACCCGAGCACTGTTCCTGAAGGTACTGACAACGACGAGGTACCTTGGGCGGTTGAAATTCGAGGTCAGTGGCTGATTGATTGCTCAGCTGGTCATTTTGGCATACTTTCAGTATTAATCCCTAGGAACAGCACTTAATCATCTGGCGCCACAGTGAGCTAACTCCTGAATCATCAAATTCATTAAGACTGATATGTTTCATGTGCACACATGTGTGTAGGCTTAGCTTCTTTGAAGTGTTTGAAGCAAGGAATTTCGGTTTGAGTGTACGTCTTTCAGTTCGTCGCCGTATTTAACAGAAGCCTCAGCACATGGATGTTTTTTATTTCCGAGGGATAATTGTTTAAGAAGAACATTTTCTAAAGAGAATATACAGGCCTGAATTAATTGCTTTTGTTTAATGGCGCCAAGATATACCCATTAAATGTCGAGAGTATCACTGTTTTCTAAAGCTGCTTAAGCATTTGAGGTCAAAATTAACTGAATCTTACAAAAAAACACAACCAGTGGAAATTGTTGCAATGGTAGACAGAAAGAAGATTTACTTTTTAATTGTCTTTCCTTTTGTATTTTGCTTTCTATGATAGAGGGTGAAAAAAAGCACACAGAACGCTACAATTTTAATGGCAATTTGAATTCTTTATAGAGTCTGAAATTAAGTATGAAATACAATATAATCCAATGGCTAAAAGATTTCCAGCCTGCGATTCATTTGTAGTAATTTTTAACCCCTTTTTCGCACATTTCGGACGGTATATCGGTCACAACATGAGTAATGTTTATTTAAATTATGTTAGAAGTTCGATCATAATTTTTGCGTAACCCATTAGAATGAAATCTTACGGTGTCAAATCGATTGGTGGACACTTGACGCGCAGCCATCAACTCTATAATGCAACAATTGTTTGATTTGTCTAACTTGTTTCCCAGTTTTGTTCGAATCACATATTCTCCAAGTCACAATAGTCAATCGTTGGCAATAAAAAATCATTCGACTATATCGCTTCGAATTGACTGTAACTCTCCGCCCACTGGCATCTTTGAAGAAATATGGACCAATGACAAACTGCGGCCAAAGAGCTCACCAAACAGTCTAGATGTGAGGGCACCTTCTCGATTACTTGTGGGTTTTCTGAGAACACATGTGATAATTTTGTCAGTTTACATATAAAAATGTGAACACTCACTGAAAAAATTGATTTGTTTTGTCTGTTTAGTCTGTTCCAACACTCAAGAAGTGCATTAGCGGCGTGGTTTAAAGGAGGTAAGCTTAAAGCTGAACTTTAGAAAGATGTAGATACAAAAACGCAGCGCGTTCAAAATTCCGAAAAATCAGTAAATACGGATATTGAGTAACACTTGCACTGTTTAGCAGCAGTACCACTGTTTTCGACTGACCGTCCATTATGATGATGGAGGCCGTACAATGATCGACATATATTGCGACACTCTAAATGACAGCTAAGTTTGGCAGGTGTCGAATGCTCTTTCTTAAGACAATCTTGAGTTGGATTAAATTGTTTTCTTTTTAAAATGTTTTTCGGTAGATTTTTGCTACCCGTATGGAAGAGATGACGTTTGCTTTTTCTTATACATTAATTAGACACAAATATAAAGCATTCATTTCATAATATCATCGAGACTACGTTGCTCACCATTCTAAATTCAAATAGGCGGAAGAGGTGTAGGAACTTAACGTTACAGTTCTCTTGTTAGTTGGTTATGACCAGCCCTATTGTGGTCGTCAAAAAAACTGAAATTCCATTGAGCTTTCTTTTTTATTAGAGATTGGGAAAGACTGCACTGGAGTACTCACACTCGAAAATTAGTCCATTGTACTACCAATTAATGTAATTTTTTGGTCTTCAGGAGGAAAACCAGTAAGTGCTTCTCTGATAAAAAGCCTAACTTTTCAGCTCCCACCACAACAGCGTTAAACAGCCTCCACCTAATCCGACTAAGGGCGAAACATTGACAGAGGAAATGCTCTCCAGTGTACTTATCAAGATACGTCGCAGGGGGTATCACAACTAAGCTCACAGGACACTTATGAAAGGCTAAGCGAAGGAAAAGTGTCTCTGCTTCTGCTATCGAAGGACCCAACTGTCGACGAAAGCCCCAACCGAGGACGCGGGCGGATCTATAAATGTCTCTTTTGATCCTTCCCTACGAAGTTCATAAGCAATCTTGTTTCCCATGATCCCGGTACCCAAACAAGTCTTAGTATATTTAGTCTCCCGACTAAATTAAGAGAAAACTGACATTCCTGTTCTATCTTGAAAGTGGTTAAAGGATTGAGTAAGGCCTTAAGAATTGATTGGCTGTCGCTACAGACGCCCCTTCTACGTGTTCTTCACTATTTAGTTCGTGGCCATTAGGATCGCGAAAGCTTCCATCTGTAAAACTAACGAGAAGTGACCTTAAGAGGTGTGAAGTCTAATGTTGTCGTTTTTCACGAAAGTCCCAGCTCCAGATCCCTCGATCGTCTTAATGACGATTGTCGCTTATCTTGAAACTCTACCCATATGTTATAAATGGCGCTAAATGATTAGCTTCTGAATGCCAAAATAATTTCTTTTAAGTTAAAAAACGTTTTTCTTCATATGAGCAGGCACTAAGAAGAAATGTTTGCTTCACTTTCCCGAAAGACACTCAAATCAGCTTAAATTGCTTAAATTTCACATAAGAAAATCCAAATCTCAAACTCATAAAATATCATAGTGGATCGATCCGAAATAACTTCTTCAAGTCAAGAACAAATTGCTCTAAGTTATCACAATCCAATTGATTGACAATTGATCAACGTGCACCTTCGAGAATTGTAAATCGTTTCCGCAGATATGTGTAATTAAGTTCGAGTACACATCAATTTCATACCCATCTGAAGGAGACGTTTTTCCTGTAATTGCTTCTCATCCCCCCACCTAAAATGTAAACCCCTACTGGCGTCAATCTTTATCCATACCGATGTGTCACATGAACATTGAAAATTATTTCAATATTGACTGAAGTGCGTTCTGTACCGCCTGTGCTTGTATCAATATTGTAAGTGTCACCTTCAATCACTCTTCCTAAATGTTGCCATTCTTAAAGTGGAACCTCAAGATAATTCCAGAAGTACGTGTTTCCCAACCAGCTCTTCACACCTCACCCCAACGTATCAGTAGGACTCCATATGTGCATGATACGGTATTCGATTGTCAAACATTAACAACAGTAGCGACTGATAGCGTTTTCGTGTATTTGACTTGCTGTCAAGGATGCTTTTTAATTTGATTAGGTAAACAGCTACCGTTCGTTCGCCGGGTTGAAGACACTCTTTTCGTTTTCCTCTCCCTCTCACACTCCTCGAATGTTTGCACTTACTCAACGAACCTAACAAAACAATTTTCCATGGTTTTCACCGTTTAGGTATACGTAGGTGTGTTGTACTTTTTAAGTCGACAACACAGTGCTATTTACTTAATTTCGTCGACTGATATCTGTCAAGTGGAGCCTAAGGCCGTACAAATATGTTTGGGCTTGATTGATGGGTAGACAGACAGACAGACGACAAGTGAAATTGACATGTAATTGAAGAGACCCAGAAAGACAACAACACTCAGGCTCAACGTGACGACAGCGTGTGTGGTGGAGGGGCTTTCGTTTGTCACTCAGTAAATATTTTTGGTTATCGCCAAAAGTCAATTGATTGATTGATGGTATGGGCTGTCAGCCAGTTCTGTTGGTGTTACTTAGTGTGAACTCCGTGTGGGTGGGGGCTTAAGTGACGTTCGTCAGTTTGGAACGTCGCCAATATGGTATGACACTGGCACAGTTTTCTGGCACGTTGTTCGGTGAAACGTGACAAAGAGGAGGATTGGAAGGAGTGTTAAAAAAAACAATAAATATAGTGCATTGTCGTACTCTGATATTCCCTTAGCTTCAGGTTGTTAATTGAAGTGAATTACCACATAGAGATTTTCACTGTTCAAACTGATTTATGCCTTAGGCTCAGTACTTTGAATACGTGACTTCAAAGATATGGAAAATTGCTCGTAACCTTTTCGTAATATCCAAAAAATATTTTGATAGCGTAAATAAAATCTTTTCTGTTTTTGCATTTGGCTATAGTTAATATGAAATTCAGAAATGTTGAATTGTCACATTGACGAAGTTGTAGCTAGTATTAGGCTTCCAGAAAGGCACTGGGTGTGTGGATAACATACTGACCCACAGGAAATTGTGGATGTGTTTAAGCAGAAAGCACAGATACTTATCGGGCATGGCCAGTGAAGAGAAGTAAGAAACGAGGAAATCCCAACTCAAATCGATAAAGTAGTTCTACCGCCCATACTTGAAGAAGTCGGCTCAGCCATTAAAAAGCTAAGGAACAACAAGGCCAAAGAATCTAATGGAATACTAGCTACATATGTCCCACCTACAAAAAAGGCGGTCCTATCTCATGCCAGAACTATCGAAGTACCCAAGATCTTTTCCAGCATACTGTGTGAAATTCTAAAGCTCTTGCACCGCATTATTCGGAACGTACCAGTGCTGCAACCAAGCAAATCGACTATGGACCAAATTTTCACACCAAGGCAAATCTGGAAAAGACCAGGCTGAATTCGGGATCCCGGGAAAAGTGATCACAGCGCTTACACAAACGCGATGCACCGTGCAGTTTGTGAGGAGAACTTCTGAGCCCTACCAAACCTGCGCCGGATTTCGGTAAGGAGATGCGCTGTCGTGTGGCTTCTTCAATATTGTGCTGAGGGCAGGTGTTAACACAAAAGACACTATCTTAACCAGCAATCCGTTGTAGAAGCATTCACAGATATTCAAGAGCATTCGAAACGGGCTGGTGTTAGAGTGAACAAGCATACAACTAAATACATGCTGTCGACAAAGAATCGATCCATCTAACAACGAAACAATTGATAGCTACAACTTTGAGGTAGTTTTTTTTTACCTCGGGACAAACGTAAACTCCAGAAACGACAGCTAAGTGAAGATTCGGCGCAGAATCACCCTTGGCAACTGGTGTTATTTCTGTTTGTCAAGACAGTTAGGGTCAAAACTCCTCCACGAAGGACTTAGATAATACTCTATAAGAAGCTAATCCTACCCGTACTCTTACACGGAGCCGAGTGCGATAAGGAAAAGGGCAGAGCACATTCTTGGTTCCGTTGAAAGAAAAATATTGCGTCGAATACATATATGGTTCTGTCTGCGAGGGAGGTGAATAGAGGAGAAGACATAACCGCGAACTCTATGTGCCAAGATGTGGATGTAGTTTGAAAAGCAAAAATCCATCGACTACAGTGGCTCGGCAACAGCGAGCCACGGGTCTCACCCTCCAGCTGAGAGGGTCTTCGAATCCCAACCTCCGGGTTCGAAAAGAAAAGGAAAACGCAATCTCCGGTACAGAGACCAAGTGATTGCCGACGCTAGAGGGCTTAGTTTTGATAACTGGAAGCAGCGTGCCCGGGACCGTCAAGAATGGAAGGCAGCTATAGCTTAGGCTCTGGCCCTTAATTGGTCGCAGGCCTGATACACACAAACCTATAAGTATTAATTTCCATTTAACTATTTACCATCTGTTTCGTCCAAGAATTCCTGGCAACAGTTTGTGCATATTTTTTTAATGGCAACATAACGAAGATATTTAATTTCAGAAACGTTTTAAGACAATGTGTTACTTGGTCAAACACTCTCTGTTTTTATTTAATAAGTTCTGTATAAGAACGATAGGTTACGTCCTTTTTGGAACTGTAGTTCAACAGGAGACTGCCTGTGTTTTTGAATTTCACGTGAAACTGTATGGACACAACTCAGTTACCGAATAAGTCAATCATTTTGAATTATTTGGCAGCCGTTTCCTGAATTAGTTAGAATATAACAAGTGCAAGTAGATGAAGATCAAATAACTTTCTTGCCTACTGTGAGCATCCTCATCGTTCGCATAACCAACTTTGCTAGCCCCCCTTCTAACAAATCGTCATGTGCTTTCCCGCTTTTCTAATAATATCCCTAAGGTTCTGCCTCAGTATCGCGACTGGTTTCTCCTCATGTGGTATTTTCTTCATTTGGACTATCATTCCTTTGATGCCGGGTTAAAAATCCAAGTCTTTTCGTAGTAGTAGCGCGTAGTAGCTTTGCTTTGTTATCGTAGTAATTAAAATATTCCTCGCCCTGTGTTTCTCCCATGACCTGCCAATACCACTGACCTAGAGGGCACAACAGTTTGCGAAGTTCGGTAGACAATGCTTTCTTTTCCAATAACTGAAGATAAAGTTATTCACAGATATTGCCCGATTTGTGTCATCAAATTTGATCCCACTTCTCCACGTCCACCTTTGTTCTGCGTCTCGTGGTCTGTGCCGTCGCTGTCGAGTGTCGAGTCTGCGTTCAATGTAAGTCACGTCCGCGTGCATAAGGTGCTTTCCCACTACGAAATGAGGAATCTTCTGACCTATCCAGCCTTGCTACGGCACGTCCAATGAACGTCATCTGGACTATGTTACTGTTTATCACAACCAGCACCTATTTCAAGCTATCTATCCAACCTCCTGAAACTGACGGTATTAGAAATTGTCAGCTCGTTGATTAAGTTTCTACTTGAAAAACGCCAAAAATTCTTGAGTCCTTACACCGCCCGGAATCTAGTCAATACCCACCATGTAGAATGGAGCACCGTCCTTTGGAAGCCATTGAAAAAAATACTCATCCCAGTTTTGTTGATGGCAATAATAAAATTATGCTTGGCATACTTGTAGAGTTCTACGTCAAAAGTCACCTGGTGCCGACTAGTTATATTATCAATAGTTTCATATGTCAACAATTCTGGAAAAACACAATGACACACTGCCACTCACATTTCCAAAAGAAATCCTTCGCTAGAAACTCAAGGAAAACCATAATTCAATGCCTTTAGTTCCATAGTAATGCCAAATGCAAACATGGTCGAGTGGCTGCCTAACTTGCCGGTCTAATACGCGGGCAAAAGTCGGTACCAACAAATTAAAAACAAAAATAGCACATTCTGGCATCACCCTGTCGTTGCGTGACCTTGTGTCTCGGCCAAAATGATTTACGCGAATTCCATCACTAGACTTACTCCATGCCCGCCCATTTATAGCCATTACTCACACAGTGCCGACCCGTAACAAAAGGAATAATGAATAAATTAATTACGGTGCCGCAAATTCCATCACAACAATCAGATAGTGATGTGAAATTTATTATACTCGGACATCAGAAGACCGCTGATGGCTGCTGGCGCGCTTTCCGTCCCCCACTGTCAAGCCATTATGTATGACCGACCCAGCAGCGTAATTATGATAACTCGCTGCTGCAAAACCAACGATGACGACGAGTGATGATGGGGCGGCTGATCTTCCGTCATGATGCAGGGGACGATGATGATGATGATGGCCATGATGTCGATGGTGACGGCCGTCGTCGTGATGATAAACGTGCTCAGCGACGACACAACCGCAAAAAGTGCCGATGGCAGGGCATCAGTGACGCAGCCGACGACAATGACTACGGCGACGTCGGCCACGGCTGTATGTGTCGTGCTGATGATGATGGCGATGACGATCGGGGATGATTATGTGATGATGGGTGATGGTGGCCCGCTGCACGCACTTGCATCCGGAAGACAGGGGGGCAACTCAACTCTGTCAGCCACTCATCCAGTTGAACATCCGACATATGACAAGTTTCCGTCGACGTCGTCGTCGCCGCTACCACCATCATCATCGTCCTCGTCCGATTATGCCATGAAGCTCCATGCAACTGCTGTCATGCGTGTTTTTTCTTCTCTTTTTCGCTGCGGTACACGAAACTACTTGTCCGTCTGTCAGAATGGCGCGCTGCAGCTAGTGCCGGTCGCGATGGGCTTGTCATTTATCTTATGCACGAACTGGCGGTTGCGAGCGCACCAGACGTGTTCATAATGTGTTCGCATAATTGCTGCGCGCTCTGGAAGTGTTGACTTCCTTGGACATGTTTCGTTTAATGTGAGAACAAAATTACAGATCTCTATCAGCGTCATCGTTGGTCGGTTTCCCTTCTTTTTCTGTCCTCCGCTGTTCTGTCAGTGTCTGATGGATTTTGATTAATCGAGTCAATCTAGGGGAGGAGGTGACGTGTCGGGAAAATTGCAGCGAACTCATCCTGAAGTTCTAGTCCGCATGAGCCCTCGGGATTAGGCACTCAATACCCTGGCGTGCATGTGTGAAAATTTATGGCTGACGAGAATCCTTATATGTGTGTAAATAATTCGATTAAAATTGTAATCCTTCTGGGTGGCGGTGATAAATGGCGTGAATGTGGGGAGGTCGTTAGAGAGAAGATATTTTTGTTTGCGGTGGTGGCAAATGCAAGGAATTCGTAGACTACAGAGTGCATAAGGGTTGGTTCATTGGGTGCAAATACATGCCGGGAAATTACTCTGAGTTATGTTAGTTGAGTGAACTTTTGATTGCGTCTGTCTGAGGTTTTAAAGCTGCTGCAAAAGGTAATTATGCCATGAATTGTAGTGAAAAACTTTCTGACACTTGGGAAAGTGACCAATTAGGTGAATTTTTACTGCACACGACAGTGGAGTGTTGTATCAGTGAATATCAGTGTTGAAGGCTAATGTGTATTGAAAATAATAGGAAAATGTTATTTCGTTTTCTATAAATACAAGCACATTCCACACTTTTGCAGAAGTAAGAAATATGATGTGTCACTCCTCTGAAACAGTTACTATCCGATACCTCAAATAGAAAGCTAAATAAATATCTATCTATCTGAAAAATACAATCCAGTTGCCAATTAATTGGCACATGGCTCTATTAACAATCGTTATCGTTTTATTTGCACAAGACGTGGAACAGTTTAGCTGTCAATTGAGAGCACAGTGTGACAGGTAATGGAAAATTGAATACGCAAATGAAACCCAACTGACTCTATAGTACAACTGGCTTTGTAATTTAGTACCGCTAGAACCATAATATTCAAGTCAGTACCCCATTGTCTCTAACGGAGATTCCCTTCGGTGTCTGGAGATGTTTAAATGGCAGTTGTTTTGAGTGCTCATGGCCGTTCCTAAGGCATGAAAAGTTTTAGTTCTTCCTCGGTTATCTGGCACAGAAATTCGTCTGCAGCAATGATGTTACAGAAATTTTTTCATCATTACAAAAATTATAAAAAACTTCGCCTGGGTTGTTCACCTACAATTTGAGCTATACGAAATATTAAAAACAAAATCGTGTACGATAATTCGACCCGATCCAATTCAGTCTACCACTTTGATGGTGATTTCGTTTAACTCCTCTCGTGTTAACCCTGGTCCTTATGATCAAAAACTGCCAACCGACTTTACCCAGCCTCTCTTAATGCGAATATGTTACCGAAGTCGTTCGCAATAGACAGGAGGAAATATTAATCACTTAGTGCTAAGTTCGCACTATATGGTGGATGCATAAGAACTTCCCAACCGAACCACTGGTACTTCTGACGAGTACCTTCAGACGTGTATAAACTGGCGTCTTCCTGATGACTCTTTTGAAACCTGTTTTTTCTCGAAAGACCGTGCAATAGTTTCTGTTAAAAGAGGCTCGGCGACAGATTTTTCCACTGCGGTAATACCTTGCATGACGTGATCAGTGTATCCCATCTCTGATGTACACAAGATGAAGAAAAATTTTAAATTTTGTTGTTCTATAGAATAAAGGACTGATGGAGTACATAAAGGGGAATTGAAAGTTTTGGTCTTAGTATGCACAAATTAAAAAAAAAAAATATCCCATCTTACATTGGCTACCCTCTGGTAAGTATATTAATAAAATAATAATTTGGGTGGCACTTCAACTCACGAAGGACCAAAGTCTAACATGTTTAACATGCCGTTGTTCTATCGCGAGTAGAGGGGACATGGAGTTTACTGCCGACGCCAAACGGCGATTTTGAAGAGCTTTTCATTGAAATTAGTACCCTTTGGGTATTGTCAGCAACTCAACTTGAATAAAATGCGAGGTTTTCAGTCCAGAAAGCGAACCAGGTACCTTATGCTTTTAAGTCGACGTACTATTGAATTTCGCCACCGTAGTAGGACAGGTTTAATGAAATGTGAAAAGGGTAAGAGAACATATGAACGTGAGTCCAATTCACTTACCATTTTGAACATTGGCCTAGAACTTGAGGCTCTTTTCGCAACTTGAATAGGGGAAAGTATTTTCAAGTTCGTTATTTTTTCTAATAAAAAAATGGTTCACATTAAGTGCATGTGTATGTGTGGACATGACATAAAAAAGGATTACCTCATTGCTGACAAAATACTCTGGAATTAAAATTGACATAAAAATTTACACGGCTTATACGTTATGACAACTGCTCAAAATTTAACTCAAAATATGCGATACGCGTGTCTTGTAAATAAATAAGAGTTTTTTTATTTTTTTTTTTTAACAGATGTATGAAAACAACATAGGAATAAATAAAAACATTTTCACGGCACCACCTCTTAAGAATTCTATACCCAAAGAGTTCATAAATGTCACCTCTTAGAATCGGCACTAAACTCTAGGTCCCCTCTACAATGGAACATGCAAAACGAGTAGTTTCTAAGAAGCTAGGTTCTGGTTCTTTAATATAGTAACGCTTC
The DNA here is from genome assembly GCA_944738645.1 of Eristalinus sepulchralis. Classification (NCBI taxonomy): domain Eukaryota; kingdom Metazoa; phylum Arthropoda; class Insecta; order Diptera; family Syrphidae; genus Eristalinus; species Eristalinus sepulchralis. The sequence continues at coordinate 15,556,159 of OX122886.1, forward strand.
ATTCATTGGAACTATATTAATAGGGATTGAATCTGAAAGTCAACAAATTGATCTAGACCACAGGCTAAGAAAGGTAAAAACTTTGAGGGCTATATCAATTGGGCGCGATAACTTATTCAATATTTCGAATGTTAATATAGATCTTCCTAAGAATTTGGTCGCCTTCGACAAAGTACCAAATTTTAAAAAGAAATAACTGTCTGGACTGGAGCGACAATCCTAAAAATTTAAACTTATGGATCCGAGCAATTTAAATTAGTTGGAACTAGTATTCCCAACATCGGCCATAACCAAAAATAAATGTTTTACCTAGCTTACGTCGCAGAATGTTAAGTAAGTAAGGTAAGTCAAGCTACAGGATTTTCCAATCGAAAACTTGCAATAATGAATTGGTCTCCTTACTTTTCGTTCCGGGACACAGCTACCTTCATCACATCAAACGAAACAGCACATAACCTCACATAATTTCGTGTTTCGAACCTTGCCGAAAATCTGTTATCAAGAATTAACTTTTCACAAAATGAGACAATACCATCCCTAGCTTTGTTGGTGTAGTCAAGGAGTATTGCGTCGTAGGAATCCATACTCATAAACTTGAACGGATATCCACTGCCAATTGCAGGAATCGTAGCGAGGTATGGTTAAGAATACTTAGAACTTACTTACTATCAGGCTCATTTCAGTACTAGATGCACTACGTTAGGAAAAACAATTTTTCAGTTTTACACAAGCTTCTAAAGATTTCTACAACGATAAGAACGCTCCTACTAATTTTTAAGTTTATTCAGAATTGTGACTACTCAGAATAAATGTATATTGTGAAATTCTTGGTGGTGGAAGAGTGATTATGGAAATCTTTATAGATCATTTCATTGGAAAGGGCGATAGTGAATCGATTCACACGCCTAAGGTTTCAGGTTCGATTCCATGAATAAGTATTTTGCACTTTGCATGGTACCGCCCCCGCTACCAAAGCCTTCCTGACATTTCTACATTTCAAAAATCTATCGTTCGAAGTCGTTTTCATCATGTTTTATTTCTTAATATGTAGTTAATTTTTTGAATTTTCGAAACAACGGCCAAGAAAAAGGTCTATACATTCATTCGGTTTGTTCATAGTGCAATTCAACTTGTACCTAATAGTGGCCATAGAGTAACATACAAAATCAAATCCATCTGCTATTTTTTGCCTGTAGCTTTTTTCTCAAATTAGGGTAGCATGAAGTACCTCGTATTTCTTTAAAAAGAAATACAAACTCCAAGAACGCCAAATATTTTAGAATTTATTTCAGATGTTGGGGCCAAGTTACCGGCTATTAACTCAATGTTTGTCCCAACGTTCACCTCTGGTCATGAAATTTGGGCAGTGGTCGATGGAATAAGATCGCGAATACAAGGCCCCAAGATGAGATTTATGCGTGCCGTTTTGGTTGTTACACGTCGGATAGGCTGAGAAACGCGATGATAATGGGGGATAATGTAAAGCAGCTACTCCTTTATACGGAAAAGGTTTTATTTCGTTAGTTTTGGCCAATGGTACGGATGTCCCCTTCATCGCGGCTTCCGAGGTGCGCCTTAGATGCAATTCCATCTGGTAAGCGACCCCTCAGCAGACCCACACCGAACTGGTTGGATCCAGTCGATAATTTGCCTGATTGCGCTTGGGAATAGCTCCTGAGTCGATGCGGACGATCAGGCAGCCTGGAGGTCTCTCGAGTGTGCCTTGCCACCGCGACTTATTTTGTGAAAAATGCGGGTTAAAGAAGAAGATGATAACTATGATGTTAGACAAGAGATGAATTGTTACATTGTACACAGAATTTAATTTTTATGTTTCCAATCAGCATTTCCTACAGTGAAGAAAGATAGAATAGTAAGCTAGAGAAAATGAGCAAAATCAAAAAATAAAATTGAGATCCAAATCTGGTCAAAACCTCTCAAATTCTTCTCGAAATTCAATTGAAGCTCCTTTAGACATTAAACCCAAATCATCGAATGAGCTCAGCAAGTATTTATCCCATTAGAAGTGAGTGAGTGCGCCTGGGAATGTGGGAAGCTGCCAGAATTTGGCCCCAACAATTTTGAATCCATTTAACGCAAACCTGTCCAATTAAGACTGCGAAGTGTAATCCAATTGTGAGTATGAAGTCCGCCTCCATTCATTTACATAATCGCCACATTTTGCTCTTGACCAACGATGCAGAATTGATTTATGCGTCTTACCTTATAAAATGTGAAACTCCATCGTGAGCACGAGTTCACTGAATCATCAACGAAGACTGCACACCGCACTCAGCGCGCCTGTGCCCCGGAGGGCAGAGTCACGGACACGCAATGGAACGCAAAAGCACGAGAAAAGTATTACGATTTAATTTAAATTGAAAATGGTCCAAGATTTAATTTTTTTTATTGCACCCCATCCCTCGTCAGCGCTCCCGGCTGCGATCACCCCAAGTGAAATTACTTAAAATTTCTCTGACATGGCAAAAAGTGTACACTAAGTCCGGCCGTTCGTCTGCCAGTCACAGCGCCCACCGGAGGGGCAGAACTATCACAAGGTTTTTGTGCACAAATCAGCTCTGCTTCGTTGGGCGCCTGTCACTCGGCGTGCTATACACTCTGTGGAATTTGTCATTTTAATTAATGTCGACTTTTCGCTCGGACTTAATTGAGGCTGTCACTATGAAGTCGTTTACATGAAGGCAATAATAAGTGCGCCGGCCCGGACGGTGCTCGGGCTGGTGCTGGTATGTCAGAATGCGGGGGGACACGAGGCAGGGAGATGGGGAGATGGCTGTCACCGACAGAGAGAGAACTCTTGCCAAATTATTTATTCTGACAGACAGAAATGAGAAATCGCTGCAGGATAATGGGTGCAGCGAGAAACGAGAACAATGTTGGCTGAATTGTGGTCGAGACAGGACGCAGCGGGAATGAACACACGTTTCAGTCTTCTGAGTTTTTGTTGTGTGGGGTCAGCCTTGAGTGTGTCGCCTCAACCACGTTCATGTTATTTTCTGTTTTATTTTATTGTCTTGTTATCATTGGACGGCAGTGCTCACCATCCTTTCATAATTGAGGCTAATTCACCTTCGCATGACTTCTTTCTTCTGACCAATTTCGCACCGTCCTGGCACGTTTTTACTTCTGTGCTCGTTGCCCGAAGGCAAAAGCACAGACAACGGCAGTGGCAGTTAATTCCATTCTAAAACGCAAACATTCCATTTTTCGTTTACGACCAGTGAATGTACTCATGTGGGTGGCTGGTGTCTGTCTTCGGGCGGTCTGTTTTACGGGCGTAGTCACTTTGTCATTTTCGTTTGTGATATTATCATCGGCCTCTGCTTTTATTACCAATTGACATCGTCCTCTATCCTCCGGATCAGAATGAGTGCCAAATAAACGCCTCGTTATGACGTACCACCCCCGTCACCAGCATCACCCAACATCATCCGCATCACCCGTCCACTCTCCAGCTCCCACTCCCATTAATTTTGCTCTCTCGTTGCACGTGAAAGGAGAGCAACGACAGCAGCACCCATTTTTCTAGCCCCCTCCGTATTGTCGTCACCGTGGCTAAAGCGGTGGCGTTTTTACGACCCATAAAAGGAATGCTGGCAAAACGGTGGAATTATGGATGAACATCATCAAACGAATGAGGAAGAGGGCACCCTCCTCCAACCCTTGATGTCGGGGGCAGCCGTAGTAAAGTATGCAAAGTGATGAGCGCATTTGGCTTATACCCTCCCCATCAACTTTGCCATAACTGCAGAGTAGCAAGTTGCGAATTTAGGTGCTTGGAAGAGAAAGACGGCGCTAAGTGGATTCTTTATGGGGTGCGCACAGCTATCGTGTTGGTCGGATACTATATTTTTTTATGTTTTGGTTGGGTGGCGGTTGGATGGTCGGAAGGTTGACTGAATCGAGAGAGCGGGGTAGAATTTTTCGGCAGCCGCATAAAATGTAACTTTACGACCTCGCATAAATTTGTATTATTTTCGCACTCTGAAGTGTAGAATTTTATTTGGTGTTATACCTCGGAAGTTTGCAAGCATCTGCTAGAGGTGGGAAGGGACTTGGGACATTTTCTAGTTTGCTCGTAAACTTTTCCATGGGAATGAATATTTTAGAGGGAATAACCTACAAATACGGCTTTTTGGAAAACTCGTGAAATAGTTGTAATTTTCGTCGTTCAGGTGGTTATGGATTAGTTATAGCGACTGTGAAATTTATGGAGTATCACTAAGTTGAAGGTGTGGAATAAGTTTTGAATGGGCGTACATCTCTTTTTCAATTGTAGGTGCACAAAATGTTCGATAATCACTTCAGTCCCATGTCGTCGTTAAGTCGAATTATATTTGGACGAATTATTTAAAATACTAAGACGGACATACTCGTATTTTATGTCGGGCAAAAGTAATGGACAAAAGATAACATTATGGCGAAGAATGACAGAGAACAAGATTCCAACTTCAATTTTTGCTTACGGAGACCGGTGTGAGCATGTACTTGTATATATTTTACACATATACATTGAATGCAATTAAGAACAGCAGCGACTACTGGATGCTGAAAATCAACTGCCATAATTGTGAAACAATCCTGTTCCGAACTCCTATGAACAGATTTTCTAGGAATACAAACAGAAGCTGGCGTAAGTTTTGCATTTGGCCCCGCATTTTGGTGTCCTCGAGCTTCCCTTAAATTATGTAGAGGTCTAGAGTCTAAGTACAAGAAGTTCTATTCTGATGAAGTCTTGTACAACAAAGCACGAGAATTGACTGAAAAATTAAGCTGATTTGAAGACGAGTAGCATGAGCAATATCCCCAGAAAACGAGCATATATTCGGGGCTTGATACCCAAAGAACGCATATCATAAGAGCGCAATCCAAAGTAGACTCATTTCACTGGAAGAACATATCTTAACGGGATTGGTTCGATCCAAGATGTGGAAAGATGTCCATTTTCCACATCTTGGACCACGTGTCAACGTGGTAAGAAGGACAGCGGATAAGCGACTGTAAAAAAAATATAAATAAAATAAAACAAGGTTTTGTTTGTTAGTTAATTAATTGTTTAAGTTACTTTTTAAGAAGATTAATTTTGTATTAAATTATTTTTATAAAAAATAAATTAGAAAGCGAATTTTTAATCGAAATTAGAAAGTACTAAGTTTGCATTCAAATTTTTTAACATTTAAAACGACAAAACAACGAGTAGACGCCAATTCCAATTAAAAATCAGAATAGCTTAGATAAACTTGGAGTGTCCGCATAGTAAGATATTCTTAGTAATTAATAAAGTATTCTTGTAGCTAGTGTTAAGTGCGTCGATTGCCATGCAAAAAGTCTAGGGTCAATTCCCGGAAGAGACACCTTGCATTTTTTCACGGTACCACCTCTTTCGAGTTGCTAACAACACTCAAGGAGTATTAATGGTCTATAAAAAGCTTCTCATATCTCGCCGTTCGGAGTCGGCAAAAAAACCTTCTACTCGTGAGACAACAACACTAGTAGTTGATGTAGAAGCTAGAGTCTGGTGCCTTGTGGGCTGTAGTGCCACTCGATTGTTATTATTAGATATAAAAAATTAGAAAAAATAGGAAAATAAAAAACTATATTTCAACTACATCCCTTCAGGATGAAATCTAAAGCAATACAAAATAAATTTGAAAAACATTTGGAAAATTTAGTTTAGTACCGTAAAGTAAAAGCAGATGACTTACAAAGTGAATATACTATCAAAGAGAAATTAGAAAATTCAGAGTTTGAAAGCATTGATTTGGCGGGGAGAATGCAAGACATAGCGTTTAAGATATTTAATAATATATTTACGTAGAAGTACGTAAAAATAGTTCATTATCAAGTCAGGTCAACAGGTCACTTCTTAATTAGTCCAAACCCGACGTAGCGTAAACCACTACAATATATTGGAGCACTTAAGCATATAAGCTTCCTTCCTTCTTGAGAACGTTTTAAGATTGGTTACACAAAATAATTGAACCAGTAATGAGGTTAGCAGCAACGCAACTCGACGAAGTGAAAAACTTTTGAGTTCTTGAGTTTTTGAGAAAAAAACAGTAAGAGAATATTCCACTCTAGCTCCCGCTATTTATGTAGATATGATAATGTTAAGAGCTAAATCTTTTATTTATAACACATGTTCTTTCTTAGATTATAAATTATACGTAGGGATTCGATTTTCTACATTTTGTTTGCAATTAACATTCAAAATATTGGTGCTGAGCCTAAACATATGAAAATATTTTGAAGTAAACATGAAAAAATAAAAATAAGCACAAATGTAAAATTTTACTACATCTTTCATAAGCTTCTGGAGTGCTCTTAGTAACACAGAAAATTACAGTATGTAACTTATCGCGACAAAGTGTAAAAATTGCAACAAAATTAATCTACCACAAGTTTGATCATAATAAGGTCGGCCAATTAAGGTCACCAATGTGGTAATTTTTGGACAGAATGTTCCAAGGTAAATAGACATTATTTCATATTTAAATCCGTACTATTTAATAACATTATTCACTTTTCAGATCAATGAGTGGATCGGCGTTGAGAACATTAGGGTTTCCTTTCCCGATTGCAGAAGTCGGACAAACAGATTAAGATTTGATTAGAATACCCTATATCCAATTTTAAATAAAATTACAGAATTCATGCAGGAAATAGGGGTCATTGGAAACTAAAGCTGGTTGACCTCATTCTAAAAAGGTATGTGTATAATCATCCATTAATTAATGCGGTATTCATTCTCATTTTCAAGCAGTGTTCAATCGGACAATGCTGTGAAAATGTAGCTTACAGAAATATCTCATCGCATAAGTAAGCAAAACGTATTAAAAACCGAAAACAATTAGTTAATTAAGCAAATGAGACAAAAGTGTTTCCATGCTTTCCATACAATAAATCATCAATGTATTGATTGATTATTTATTTTTTTTTCATGGTCTTTCTCTCTCTGGTAATTTGAGGCATTACTACTCTTGAATTTGACACATTATTTCTCTTGCAAAATGTTAATCATTAAAAAGAGCCAATTTCAAAAACTCTGTTAAAAGTTGTAAAAAAAATACAATCGAAAGTTTGAGGCTTATAGTTAATACTAAAAATTAGAAATTATAAAAAAAGAAAAAGTAGGTATGCGTCAAAGAACTAAATTTTTTATATTTAATTCAAAACTCAAGCCTCTAGCCTCCTTGTTACACCGTGCCACATTGAGGTGTTTATATGTCGCAGTGACAGCTTATGTCGCAGTGCTACCAGGCCAATTCAAAAGAACTAACTTTTTTCAAATTTTTTTCTAAATTTATTTAATCTCTTTATTTTGGCAAGAGTTGGAGTTTTTTTTTGGAAATATTGGGAGTTTCAGTTTACGTATTCTTAAGTAAATCGGATTTAATTTATTTGTAACCATATAAGAAGTATCCATATGTGTTGGGTCATTCTACTCACATTTCCGAAATATCATCTAAACTACAGTGGGCGTCCAGTTTAACGAATACTCGGCTTAACGAGTTTCCAATGTAACGAATGAGGATTTCTTTTTCCTTGATGGTTCTATATTACGAATGATGAAAACATCGCTCGATAAAACGAATGCCTTGTAAATTCCTTTAAAATATCTACAACAAACTTATGCGATATAAATACATGTGTAAGTCTTTAAGTTTGTATTTACATATATGCAAGCGCAAGCTTATTTTTCAGGAAGAGGATAGCATTGCTAGTGAAAGCGAAATAAAGAAATTTTAATTTCAAATTTTTTTATGGACTTTTTACTTTCTGTAAATACAAATACATTATTTCATTATAAGACATCTATTCTTTCATTTTCTTGTATTATTAGTTATAAACAAACGATCAATTTAACGAATTTTTCGATTCGACAAAAGGCTGTTCATTATACAATTCGTTATATTGGGCGTCTACTCTATTTATATTATAACGTTTTAGTAAATTTTGTTCGCGTTATTAACAATAACGGAAGCCTTCATGACTACTCTGTCCTCCAAGAATTTTAGAAAAGACTGAGGTTATGCCTACTCGAGTCCAACGTATGAGTTCTGTCGACGAATGGAAACGTTGCTAAAAATAAAACATCAGATCTGAAAATGGATAGCACAGGCAATTCCTTCTTGCATTTGATTGCTTGGAAATTCAAATAGCATATAAGACTTTGCCTCAAGCGATAAAGTCGAAACGAAAGAAAGGATGACTCAGGTACTTGGATAATATTTGTAATAATTGAGCACACAAGGGACCAGGGCTTAGCTTTTACAACAACTACTAGTGTTGTGCGTGCTACTGTTATCTCACGTGTAGAAGGGACCTACAGTTTTCTGCCGACTCAGAACGGCGAGATTTGAGAAGCTTTTCATAGACAATGTATACTCTTTTAGTGGTGTCAGCAAATCGAAAGAGGAGGTGTCGTGAAAAAAATGCGAGATGTCGCGCCCGGGAATGGAACCTAGACCTTCTGCGTGTGGGTCGAGGTACTTACCCACAACGCTACGACGACCACTCGGCTCTAGTCTCTTCTGGGCTGTAGTGCCACTTTATTATTAATATTATTATTATTAAAAAACGGAGTTTCAAACAGAACTATAAGGTATCCTCGACCTCGATATTTAAACAAAGCTTGTATCTGCAATACATTAATACACAGTCAACAGGAATACATAAAATGACTTGAAGAGGCTTGAATAAAAAGTTTGCAACAATAAAGCCTCTACCATGATTTATATTGAAATATTTCTCTCTCCTTTATCGCTAAATCGTCACTAACATGTGCCATTTAGATAACCTCAATACTGCCTTTCTTGTCCCACAGGAAAGTACTTCACATATCCTAACAATGTCTATAAACTGAATACATTCAACAGATTACAGAATTCCATCACTTGATTTGTCTTCTCCGAGAGACTTAAGGGCAAATCAAATTTAAATTTTGATGCATGTCTCAATCTTTAGCCTGCAATTCACCCAAAAGAATGTACACAAACTTATCCGTATTACATTTCTCATTGGCATAATCCGTTAATGCTCCGCACTCGACCGTCTCCAACGATCCGCATTGAAGGACAATCTAAGTGCACAAGTATCTGCCCTTAAGAGAAATGTTATTTATGGTAAGCCCATGATAATTTTAAAACAATGTTTGTGGGTGCGGAACTCCTCAATCCAGCCAATGATCAATTCAAATTTATTTGGTCATGACAAACAAGGATAATACGTGGCATACACGTTCCCACCGAGAGTGGGTGTCTGGGTCTGACCGATACTCGCATTTGCACACAAAGTTCTTCACCAGTTCATTAAGCTATTTGCCCCTACGAGTGTGTGTAGCTATGAACTTTTCTATTTGTCTTTTTTTTCCTGAATCGTTTTTACGTTTTCCCATTTTGCAAACAGGATGTCCTTCTCCCCACTCTCTGTTATGGAGAAAAAAATAAGTTTGTCCTTTTTTTATTTCCTTGAGGGTATTAATTTGAGATTTATAGTGAATGGTTATGCTCGAGACGGAGTGAAGAGGGAGGTCGGGCTAGCGCTGGTAGAATGCGTTTTCTATTTGCAGTTAAAAGTGCTGAACTATCTCTGCACAAGCTGTGGAGCTGTGAGGCAACTATAACGACAGCAAGGACTACGGTCACGACAAATACTTGGGGGCAATTGAGATGGTGATGGCATTGACAGTGGGTTGCGGTAATCTTAATGGTGGTTTCTGTTTTCGTTTACACGCTCCTGGTGTGATAGGGTTGCCAGACATTGTTTATCTCACTTATGTGCGATTTTTACGAGAGTTTTTCTAATTCATAGACATCCTTGCTTTTCTCAATACTCTCAGTACCAATCACGTTTATGAAAATAAAAAAAAACAGAAGCCAAATTTAAGTGAAGCGTTGAAGATGATAAACGTCTTATATGGTAGAAAATATGAAAATCTTCTCTAGAAATAGCAGTGGTTAACAGTAACATGGTTTGAGTGACAACGGTAGTTGAAAGGAAAACAGTTCTTTCCAACGGTTACCCAAGAGAATGTTGTCCATGTACTGTATATAGGCTAAAAAGAAGATGAATGTGTCTTGGTTACTGTCAGCTGCTCCTGTTTTTTGAATAGACCAATTGAATCGACAGCCTTGATAGTGTCAGTTTCTAACTGACCAAAACTTCTTCTGATGAAATTTTCCACCTTATTACCAGCTAAGTATTACTACCTGAGATTCAAACATTTCGCGAGGGGGTTACATTTCCCAAGCCAATTCTATTAATCAGACCGCAACTTGAAGTCACAAAAAGCTTCAAAGCTCAGACGTTTGAAAACCTCAACCTGAAATAAGCTAATAACATGAAATTTTTTTGTTTAGTTTTTTAAAAGTTTTAAATAAGCAAGTAAACCAAAAATTGATTTAAAAAAAAATCTTAATAATTTATTTACTTCCTTTCCTATTTGAAAAAACTTGGCAACTCTGTTCATATCAAAACGTGGCAATTTAATTGTACAATAGATAGCTGGTACGAGGTACTTGGATACTGTGCTGAATTGCAAAACTGCTGCATCAGCATCAGCGCACCACTACACATGTTCATGGGACAATTTTTGAGGACAGGGCTCCGTAACAGGATATAAGCTCTACAGTACTTACAGGATGGAGAGCAATTTTAAATGGAATTTCCGGTAATATCAAAATGGATACCACAAGACAAGGTAGTCGAGTAAGGGCATAAACTGAACTCGTGTATGTAAAACCATTAGGTTTGCGGGGAATTTACTGCGCTACTTAAAGCATTGAAGATTGACTAGGCCCTTTGTCAGTCTTTACCTTTCTGTGAATTTTCTTGCGAATTTCTTTTAATTCTCCTCGCAAGCAAGAGAGGTCGAAAACAATACTGTGCATCCGCATTTGTGTAGAAATTCAAATCAGTACGTATGTACAGCGACATAGTTTTGCGTAATCACGCAACTAGAATCGATCAACCAGCCTGACAGGCGAGCAAACATAGACATTCAGTCATCAAACAGCAGACCGCTTTCACCACAAGACTATCTTACAGCACACAAACGCATTAATGACACGGCCTGTCATTCTGTCCAGCATGTCCAGGCTGTCAATCTTTTCAACAAAATGATATATTTGACCGGCGTTGCTCATTAATACATGTCACTCCGTATAGCCGACAGAGTCAATCTGTATGGCGGGGACTTGGAAGTCAGCCGTTGGCCACGTCAATGTCGCTGTCGTAGCTGCTGTCTGTCACATCTACCAAGGGTTACATCTCGTGTCATGAAGTGTTTTTCTGCGAAGCGGGCACAATTTTTGAGTCATGCAATGTGACTTGACTCTGGGCTTATAGTGTTCTCAACATGTCACAAGTGATGAAAACAAAAACAGAAAAAAACCCAACAGAGACAAAACGGAAAATCCGATCAATCAGCAGCAGCAGCCAGATGAATGAGCGGAGCGACAAGAGGAGTCTGGAGGTAATGGCAAAAGGCAAAATCAACAAAGAGGCAGCTGCCGTTCCGCCGCTCGTTGACTGCCTGTGGAATTAAAGATTGACAGCTTTGCTGAGCACGAAGTGGTGATTTTTGTTTATTAATGATACACCTTGCGCTGAAAGTAATGTATCGGTAAGAAAATGTAAATGTTTCGCTGCTGACTGCTATTATTACCATTAAAGGAGAAATGTGTAAAGTTAAATCAACGAATAGTTATTATTTAAGCCAAACTGAGGTGTGACTGACAGTGTAGAAAGTAATTTCCACAAAATACAAAAATTGTTTGCATCATCATATCTTCTGTTTTTTTTAAGTCGGCATAATTTAAAAAAAAAAAATTGAAGGGGATATTTTGGAGAGGAGACTACTAAGGGGAGTCAGATTAAAAGAGTAAATCCTGTTATCCTGCACAATTGCAGTTGGCATTAAATCAATGCCAGTGCCAGAAATGAATTTTGCATTTCCCTTTTCAATGTTATCTTATTTTCAGTCGCATTACTTTCTAAGCATTACAACCTTTACGCAGACTTCAGGGGTTTTTTAGGCTACTACCTGAGGTTGTTTTTTTAATGCGTTAAGAGTTGGGGGATCATTCGCTTTAACAAGGTAATTTGTGTAGCCTTGCAGAAAATGGTTTAACGTTATTGAATATTGATTGCGAATTGACGTTACGAAGCGCGACAACGGAATACAGTCATAATTGTGTGCGTCATAATTGGGTAGTTGTCGCGTCTCTAAATAAAAATTTTCAACTGTCGGCCAAAAAAAGATGGGTTATTAATCGACAATATTGCGTCTAACCGTCGACCCAATGGCATCTTCGAGGAAATATGAACCAATGACACCTTTCAACCATATAGCACACTCTTCGGTCATGTTTTCTAGGCCCCATATGCGTTAGTTTTCTGTATTTAAACACCCGGCGAATGAGGTATGTACATGTACATGTTCATGTATATGTATGTGCCTCATCACTGAAGAAATTGATTTCTAAAATATCTGTGTTCTTGCCTGTTGTTCCAACAACTAGCGTATCTAAGGCGTTGTGATGGTCAAGAGTATACATTTTTTTCGTAATTTGAACTTTATAAGGATGGAGATTCCAGTATAAATGCATATAACATATGTATTAATTAGGGAATCTATTAAACTATCTAAAAGTTGTGCAAGAAACAGAAGCTAGAAACATAATGCTGCGTTTGTACGACGTTCGAAAAATTAGGTGAATTTTCGTTTTTCTCAAAAAATATTTATTTATTCATCAATTTAAATTTTGTCACCATCAAATTAGTCCCTTAAGATAAAATTCATTTGTCATCGCTTCTTCCAATCTTCGAAGCAGTTCTGATATGCACTTTCTGATATGCCCACAGGCTCTCTCAGTGATTCGGTTTATATTTCCTTAATTGTCGCAAAACCCTGTCCTTTCATGTCTCTTCAAAATTAAGAACAAAGAGCAAAAATCTGGTAAATACGGTGGCCGAGGGATGATTAGAGTGTTGTTTTTGGACAAAACCAGCAATTTTGGAATAAAATTCGCTGACACGCTTCATGCCCAACGTTTCCGAAAAAATTTCATGGCATTCGCCAAAAGATATGCCAACATCTTCAACAATTTCTCTAACAGTGATTCGACCATTCTCCATAACAATTTTATTCACTTTTTCAACTTTTTCGTCGGTTGTGCTGGCACCCAGGGGAGAGCATCGTCATTCCTCTCGACCTTCTTGCTTGTACCACTTGTTACATGTTTTTTGGACTCAGAGCACACGCATCAAGCATTGATTCCATTTTTTCAGACAAAATTTAATGCAAATTCTCCCACGACTAATAGGCCACAGAAAAGACATTGACCATGAAATATTTTCAAGAAAAATTTAGGAAGACTTAAGACTATATTTTATTTTTATTACTTAGGAATACTCAATTTCATTCTATGTAATCGAAACTTGTTGAAAGTTACAAAACACAATTTGAGAAAAATCAAAACGACGTAACAAATCAACCTCTCACATATAATCGGTCACTTTAACGACGACACTGTAATTTGCTAAATAACGGTATTGTTCCCACCTAAAATGGAAAGATTTGCTGACTGGAATATTCTTACACATCTAGAGTAATTTTATACTAAGCAACTACATTGCCGCATATACACGCTTCGAAATGGCACCAAAAGATAAACAAACCTCCGTGGTATTGAGAAAATTGGTGTTGTCACATAACCAAGATGGAAAATCAGTGAAATAGCCAAAATTGTGCAAATACATTGTACATGACATCATTTCACGCTACAAAAAAGAAAATCAAATGCATAATGTGAGCAGAAAAGGGCAAGGGAAAATACTCGAGCATTATGTTGAGAGGCTACTTATCTGACAAATCAACGAAAATCCTTTCTTATTCGCGCAATCTCTAAAGTTTTTTTGAAAGAGACGAGAAATAAGGAAGTTAGTAACGAGACAATTCGTAGAGTACTTAGAAATCACGATTTCATTTGTAGCTGAAACTGTAAAGATACGTTAGGTACAAGTGTACCAACATAACAAAATACAAAAAAATCGATAATCAAATGTGCGTAGACTGCGAAATTTGAAAATTCACCTTATTCTTTAAACAGACATCGTATATAATATGTTCTTTTTTTAATTAATTATTAATTAAGTGACCGGAATTAAGTCACAGCACGGGCCGAAGGTATAAAGGAAGAGATGGAAAGTAGGTATCGGTGCAAATTGGTTCTAAGTGCATGTGGATTGTTATGAGGGGGTAGATAAAGATAAAGTCGTTCGGTCTCGGCCCTGTCCAAGCCATTTCTTATCCTGACTCTGAACAATCAATAAAAATCTAACGATCAAAAGTTGTCGAACGTTTGAAGGCGGTACTGGAACGAGATCAGGGAAGGAATGACTACAATAGATCATTATCGTTGCAGTTAAAGAGTCAGGTGCATTCTTGACTTTAGTTCAATTCAAAATAAATCCTGTAAAAGACGTTGTCCTTTTCGGTAACCAGATTCTGAAACTTCTATTATATGCGTGCGACCCAGCAGCACTCCAGCTCCAAAAAACCATAAGCGAGTGTTGTGACGTTTTGTAATTTTAGAATAGGAACTACTAGATCTCAAAATCGCCTACCTAACGTGGTGATAAATTAAAGTACTTTTAAGCTATAGTAACTCCTTCAATCTAAAAGCGCTCTCACTTTCCTTTCTTTTTTCTAAAACCGTATGTTCAGTAACAAAATGAATAGTTTTTAATGCTGTTTTCAGCTGTTTTTCATGGTTCTGCGTCGATAATGCGACTAAATTTATGAATCACTTGATTCAAAATCACATCAGTAGCACTGTTATTAGTACTCGTATATGCGGAATCACTGATGGAGCCAAAGTCCATTTGGTGGCGGAATGGCGGCTACCAGATCCATATTTTAATGGAACCTGACTGGTAATGACAGCTTGACCAGAGGCTTTATTCTGGTGCCACGGGAAGTCAGGAGCCCATGTAACTTCAATTTTAGCCTGACCGCGCGCTAGGCTTCCTTGTGGGAGCATCGTGGTGGCCCCCATATCACGGGCAGAACCGTGGTTAGTGCACCACGCTGATTGATCTGAATGAGGTTATTCACCTTGCTAATTCAGTCGGTTAGGGGACCTTTCCGACTCAGTGTGGAGTTGCATTCTTAACCGGGTGCTGCGACCCATAAAGCGGCAGAGATTTTAGAGAACCCTCGCCATACCAAGGTGGAGTGATTGTCTCTCAAGCATGATCTTATTTTGGTACTTGCTTAACCAAGGCGTCTAGTATTGCGTAATCTACGACGACAATTGGACCCCGTGATATAAGTCGTAAGGCAGGTGATCACGTAAAACCAAATCCCACATCCGTTTACCATGGTAGCCAAGTAAAAGGATACAGATATGTAAATGACTTTTCAGGCACTTTTCTAATATGACTCAATCCACCCAAAGCTAAGTGTGTTCAGACTTTCTCTCGTCACTGTTGAGCCCACATCAATCTTACCACCCTCACTGCTGAACGGGACAGACACATTTGGCCTTAGATCCACAATAGTGTGACTGTGGTGGCAAACAAATGAATTAGATGTCACTAATTAAATGGCAACTACGTTCCGATCATTCATCTGTCGTCCGTCCGTCCATCCGCGCGACCTGGGGAATTTGGAAACAAACACAAGCACAGACGCAAAACAAAAACAAAAAGAAAAAAAAAAACAAAAACAAAACGAATGAACACGAAACAATCCACTAGACCATTATTCATACTCAGTCAAGGCACCATCAAGCCACCACTTCCTGCAGCGCCCCCCAAGCGCCCGCGCACGACAGTGGACACTAATCAACATGATTGATGGAGTCACTTATCACGGTCGACACCGACACGAAACGTCATTAGATAATTTGTTAAATGGCGGATTAGAGTGAACACCGCGCGAGACCGCTCTCCAGAGCTGACAGCGGCGGCAACGGTGCTCTGCGCTCAGTGGTGGTCTAACGCGAGCGATGTTGTCATTTCCAAGTGGAATTTCCACAGGGCGACTCCCCCTTGTTGTGTTGTCTAGTTGTCAATTAATCTACGTGTTACCATCTGTCGGCCAAAAAGTGAACTCATTAGTTAGTTCGCCTTAAATGGATTTCCCTGTAATAAATTCGATGACACTGTGCTTTAGCTATGCCGCCATATCCTTCAGTTGGCTCATTATGCCGGCGGCTGGCAACAGGGTGGTGCTGATGGTCGCCGTGGTGCGCTGCTGATGATGTTGCCTGGGACGGGGGAATGAGAAGTTGGAACTCATTTTAATCTCTGCTGCCTGGGCATGAGTGTACCTGGCAAATCATCTATCATCCGAGACATTCAAAATGAACAATGATCATTCTTCTTTTCCCCTCTGGCGCAGCCCCCTTTTGCTCGTTGTCCCCGTCGTCGCTTCGTCTTCTCGTGCTTCTTCTTCATCATCATCTCTATCATCATCAACGTCGTCTTTCACTTGTCCTCGATTCTGATTTGCGTTTTTGAAAAGGGAAACCAAGCAGGCAACCAACCAGCCAACCAAGCCACCACTCTACCAGCAACTCTCTGCGAAGAAGATAAATTGCACGTCAAGGCGCGATGGACAGAAAGCAGAATGGGCTGGGTGGCAGCGAGGCAGGGAGGCACGACCAGCGCTCTCCTTTTGCAGAGTAATAATAAACTCATTAATCACCCGGCTGTTGTAATCCAGCCCCTGTATCCTATCCCCGAACCGTCGGCGGGCGAACCGTGTACCTGGACCTGATTCCTGTCATCTCTGACAGATTTGTAGCGGTGATGAATCAAAACACACACAGGAACTCCGGAGTTGTGTGAGGCAGACAGACATTTTGCATTAAATGCGTTTTTTCTTCGCTTTGTTTCGTCGTTCACTTCTCGTTTGGAATCTGGAAACGAGCTTCTGCTCCTGCTGTTGATGGTGCCGCTGCTGCTACTGCTGGTCCTGGTGCGATGCTTCTTTGAGTGTCATTTCGGTACATACATACATACATATGTGGTGAATGGGTGTCGCTGGAAGAAGGGCAACGATGTGGTCCCGACGAATAATAATAACTGTTGAAATTTTTGATTGATGTCTGTCTGATGTTTGAAACTTCACATGAACTACCGAGAGACTCACAGACCGAATGGGAGTGTGGGGGGAGTGTGCTGACGATTGGCTTGATTGTGTGCATGTTGAAGAAACATTGAGGTCGGACTTAAATTGATGGCATAAGACGTGATTGATCATCATCCTCTTCGTCACTTCTCCCATGCCGTGGCACGGATGTTGGTTAATGTAATTCGTCGCTGCTGCCTGTTCTTCTCTTCATTGCATGACGTGGCGCGATGTGATTTTGATTACGGAAACATTACCGCAGCTAACGAGAGGGATGTCTATAGGAGGTAATCAATCAAATTATCATCCAAAATCATGAGGAAGTTGACTAAGATTGAGCTCGATGCAACATAAGGCAGATGAAGATTTTAATAAGGGTTGTATACGTGGATGCTTGTGAGTTAACGCCGTGTGGCGCCCGACACGTAATGAAAAATCGGCAATCGATTACGGAGAACTCTTCAGTTGATCTTAATGCGTTCCAATTAAATTGTTAGTCAAAACCCGTTCTTCCGAGTACGTCAGAAAGTGCCTAATAACTTCTACGAACCGTCAGATATCACCCCCATGGCAAACAAAGCGATATCATTCATCTCAACGTGACGGCAACGGCGACGGGGACGGCAACGATGTCAGTGGCGGTGGACCCTGCAGATAGCATGCATTGTACACTGTCAACGAACTTGAGCATTTAAACCATGCAATAACAAATCTTATCCCTCCCGCGTGTGCGACATTCATGCTCTGTGCCAGCAGCTTCACTGCCGAACGTGGGTCCCCATCGTCCACCCACCACGCCATAGATTGTCTGGTGCACTAAATTTGTTGGTAAAAGAAAATGTGTGTTTAGTAAGCGCCATCTATTATGTGCAACCATTTGTTATTAGCCCAAAAACAAACTGCCACAAAACTCCGCAGGAAGCATCCTCCAGCTCACGAGCACACACAGCACTTGGTTCGCATCTATCTCCCTCCGGTCTGACATCTGACTTGGAACGTATGAAATTTGTGTCTGCTGCAAGAATCCAGTCCCTCCCATGCTCTGCTGTGACTCTGTGCTGTGTGTCTTCCGTCCACAGTGGGGAGTGCTGAGTGAGTAGTGAGCGCATTGCAATGCTTTGGTCCTTCGGCTAGGCGCCCATAATAAAGTGCAGGGCTGTCGTGTGTATTTGGAGGAGCCGAGTGCAGGAAACCGTTCTGACTATGGAACAATAAGTTTCGCTTGGTGGTGCGTCCTTATTGTGTCCTGCGCTGCCTGTTGTTGATGGCGCTGCTTCCTCTCTTTCTTTGGATGGGCGAGTGTATGAGGGCGCTTTTATCTATGTCTCCAGCAGTAGACATTAATCACATTGAGTTATGTGACGTCCTTATGTCCCACTGTCACGTTCAGTGCTTCTTTTCATGGGGAGCCTGTGTGTTGATGCTTCCTACATATTTGAAGCCGAAGATACATGTGAATTGCATAGAAGAATGGTTAAAGATTATTTCGCGACGCTTTGTAGACTAAAATTTTAATTTAATTTCCAAAAATCAAATGCTCAAGAGGTGGCAGTGTTTGCGCGCAGCCCTTTATGGAAAGTAAACTTCCTTGGAGTAAGATGCGGACATAGTGTAAATCGGGGGGAAGGGAACTTGTTGCACAATTGGATATTTAGGTAAGGTAAAAGGAAGTTAGAAGTAAATACAAGTGCCAAAAGGTGAGTTGAAATTTTGCAATCTTTTTGAGCTTTATGCAAAGTTTTAAACTGACGCCGAGTGACTGTTTCATAGATGAATGCGGAAAAAAAACATAAATCATTTGATTTTCTGTGAACGAGTTTTTTTAATAATTGGGATCTATTTTTAGAAAGTGGGCTCTGTCTTTTGTTTTTTTGGAGGTTTGGAAAAACTGCAACCTAAGAGGATGTCGTTTTCAATGCTCTCTCTGCCTTTTTTAAATTCACTTGAACCTTTTGCACACTTTATAAAGATCAAGAACTTTGATAAGCATCCACCATCTTTTCATGCATAATTTTAATTGTAAGAAATGTTCTCCCAGCACAGTGCTCAATTTTACCAGCATACTCTCACTTGTCATTTTGATTGTGTTTGCCTGGAAATGATTATTATTACATGTGCGAACATGTACATGTGTCGGACAAAACAATAGTACTCAATGAGACTTGATAACATTTTACTAAATAAAATTGATAAGCTTTAATATAGTAGATTGAAATGAATTCTATTGCAATACCTTAGATAGAAAATAGGCTTTTAAATATCAAAAAAAGTATGTTAAAAATGTTACTTGTTGTTAATTGTACAGCAGATCAATGAAAACAGTGGCGACAAGACAAAAGTACATATTGCACCAGCTGCACCAGATTATACTCTTGCTCAGTTGGCTTGATTTTGTTTCTGTTTTACACAATATTAACTGTTTAATTTGAAACGATCACAGGATTTTGCAAACTTCCCTCATTTGCAATTTTCACTCTGCATGAAAAAATTTAACGTACAGCAAATTTTTCGAAATAAATATAAAAGTACTTAATAAAAAAGCCTTTTTAATATTTTTTTCTTTTCTTTTTGTTTATTATAAGACAAGTAAAAAACAAAAAAAAAACTCATTCATACAAACTTCAATGGAAATCGGGTGTGGTATCCCCTCGCTTTTTTTACATCCTGTAGACGATTCTTTATAGACTTTTAAAAGACCAGTTTTGCAGTGACTTCAGGTGAAATTTTATTCCATTATTTTAAAATAACGGTTTTGAGTTGGTTTTTATTGCTAATTTCGAATTCCCAAATATTCCCAAAGATATTCGATGAGATTAAAGAGTATTAGTCAACTGCGTTTTTACATTGTAGTGCCTTGAGCAGCACTAGCTTTAAGATTTTTTTTAAGATTTGTAAAAGTGCCTGTCCAGTGAACACTTAGTTACCCAATCCTCCAGCTCCCATAGCTCCCCTCCATGCTTCCGCCTCATGTTTCACAGTTGGCGGTACGTTTTTCAACTCCAACTTTAGCTTTTATGATTTTCAACACACAAATCTTCGACCGTCTTACCCAAAGACATTGAACTTCCTCTTATCAATGAATATTACATTCTTCCAAAAATCCTCTGGCTTTGAAACGTACGCATTTGCCTAGTTCAAACTCTTTTCAACATTTGCTTTTGAGATGTAAGGTTTTTTCCTTATCGCACGACCATTATGTCCCTTAGTATGCAAGTTATTGCTCACAGTCTGAGGGTCAATTGGTATTCCAAAACATGCTTTGGTTTCAGCAGCTATTTTTGCAGCACTTAAATTCTGTTCAATTTTTATCATCCTTTCGATTCTCCGTTCCATATTCGCGTTTAATATTTTTCTCGACCTCTTCCTGGAGCCATTTCAAATCCTAATTTTTTTTGTTCATTTTTTATCTTTATCTAATAATGGTGGATATTTCGGCATAACTTTTCCCATCGTTCTTAAGTTTGAGAATCAGTTTTTTTATCAAAGGCAAAACGCGAGAAAAATAACTCTGAACAGATCAATATACTACAAAAGACTAAATTAACATCCCTCAATATCCTGATTGTAGTTCGCTTACTCATTTTTCATGCTAGGAAAATACTGTTATTAGTATTTTCTTGGGATACAGCAGCTGTGTACGTCCATTTGTTGAATGTAAAAGAACAAACCAAATAAAGCTCGAATATTCTGTCATATATTTGTTGTATTTGCTAGTATGCATATTGCGTCTAACTTCAGTTGTTGTACGTGCAATTTCTTGAGTAAGTGAAAGTAAGGCACAGAATATAATTTAATTTAAAGTGTAAAAAGGGTTTATAAATGGGGCGTAGAAAGAACTCCACCGATTTGCATTGTTAAAAATTATGGGCTACCTTTCTGTAACTTCCAGTATAATTAGCCTTGAAAAAATTCATCGAGACAGAATACCCGAGAAAACCAACGTACGTGAGGATCTCGCAATAGTAAATGTTGTTAAAAAGGATACATTCATATCTGCGGCCCGTGCTGTGATTTAATTCCGGTCACTTAAGGGTACTAAATAATCCCTTTAGCACACGCCAGTTATAAAAAAATGCGCATATTTCCAGTTAATATAATGCCAAATAATGCCAAATGGAAGACAGTTTTATTCTCAGATGAATCCAGGGTCATTCTAAGAGGTTCTAATTGAATGAAGCTAATGCGAAGACCAAAAGGCAAACGGCTGGACCCACATTTTACAAGAGGTACTGTGTAACACTGTGGATGCCATATTGTGGTCCGGGGATGTTCTTTTTAGTCAGGGAATTGGACCGATTTAGAGAACAAACGGAATAATGGATCGTTTTTTGTATGTTATAAGGTTATTCTTCAGAACGTAATGCTGCCATATGCACAAGAAAAGATGCATTTGAAATGCATATATCAACAAGACAACGATCCAAAGCCTACTGCTAAGATTGTGTAAAACTGGCTTTCAGAATCACCAGAACTGAATCCTATAGAAAATCTATGGAATATTGTAGATCAACGGATTCAGTGTGAAAAGTGCAATAACAAAGATTCTCTTTTTGCTCAAACCGAATTTAATTGAAAGAGTATCCCTGCAGAAATTATAAACATTTTAATTGAATCAATGACGTTTACGAACTAGAATTAAAAGCGTGCTTTAGTTTTGTCGCAGCTGTTTTTATTGAACTGTTCTATTTTTTGTTATATTTTCTTAACTCTTGAAGTAGTATATTTTGTTTTTGAGCATTTTAAAGTCTTTTAATATTTATGTTACACAAATAAAGTTAGTTTTCTAGCCAAAATTTGCCATTGGGTTCTTTTTTTGCGCGACACTGTATATGAACATCACTCTTTCAAATTTGATTTTAATTTTAATTATTATTTTAATTTTAATTTAATTTAAATTTAATTTTAGTTTAAACTAAATCTGCGTTAAGTTAAGTTAAAGTTAAGAGCAGACCTTTCCAAATTTGATTCAACAAGCTCGAAAAAATCCCCTTATTGTCCTTTGCGTTTCAAATGCTTAATTAAGGAACAATTGAAGCGCAGTTAGAGGAATGTTAAGGCCTGCTCTCCTAACAATCTCCCAGTCGCATAGAACAACAACATAGTTCAAGTGAGACTCAACAAAATTCAACAATCCACACTCATTCCCTCTATTGAGTCATCTCAATTACCAGCGAAAGGAAACTTTTTTTTATTAGAGTTCAACATGCACGCATAGCTTTCATGACAAGTCAACTCCATTAATGATCTTTGATGATGGTTCTCCTTGTATTCGCTTGTTGTTTTCCATGTTTTCCTTCCTCCATATTCACCTTTTTGCAAGAACTTTGTTGAGGGAGGATGAATTACTACCTTCGAGTCATCATCCAAATTGTTTGTGCATTGTGCGAGCTCTTATAAAATATATCCTTGTGAAAGAATAATGACTGCTTTGCCATCTCGTGGCAAATAACCATTCATCAAACGTTCCAAATTACAGACATTTCACTTCGACTTACACGCTGCAAGACCGGTGCTGCCTTTGGTTCGTTTAGAGTCAGGTCCTCCTCGCCACCACACAATGCCCAATTCGTTTGCACCAATTTCATGGCGAATGGCGACGCCAGTTGTGTGTTCTGCGGTGCATCGTAAATAATCGGCAATTTCTGCAAAATATCGCTTTCGCGCTTGCTCTTGCTTCGGAGTCCGTCCGACATCGTCGTCGTCCACCCAACCCTTCTTGCATGTGACGTTCATCCGAAAGAGAGAGAGAGTGAGAAGCGGGGCAATGTGCATTTTCGAATGCCATGAACATAATTTTTCCTTTTCGCCTTCTTCCTTCAGGGGGGCTGGGCGCAAAATTTATAGGTTATGGTTATGAGGCCGCTTCGTGCTGTCTGTCGCGCTTTCTTTGGGCACCGTACGTTCCGGGCTGTCTTGTAAGTAAGAATTATGCGCCATTTAACGTTTTTATTTGATCGCTGATTGCCTGCGCCTTAAGGTCTTTCATTAACGTGTCCTTAATTTAGTGGTTTCTGCTGTGGTTCGCTTGGAGTAGTGCTGTTGCGCATAGATCTTTAAGTAATTGTTTGTGTATAAATCAGACTAAATGAAGAACTGTCCCTATAATGGGAGCTGAAAGTGATAGGTTTCGTTCCTGCTGTAGTCTTTGGGTGCCTCATTCTACTGACAAGTCTACACATCTCCATTCCCGTGATGTGTGTGTCAATTGCCAGCAATTTAGGGTCTTGCCGGCACCCTCTCAACAGAACTCTGTGCACACTCTCCATGATGCCATTTTCTTGGTATAGTCCTGCAGTTTGCAGTTAATCAAAATATCAAATTAACTGTCGTGTCTGTGAGGCATAAATCAGCTCTTGAGCTGGAGCTAAAATTTATGCACATGTCAAACTGTTGCACAAGTGGTGTGTTCTACTCGTGTGTATATTTATGAAGAAAAAGGGTGGGTAGCAGACGAATGGAACGAAGTCAGAAACACTTGGGGGGAATAGTTTTCGTTCCCTTTCAATTGTTAATTTTGTTTAAAATACACCGATCAAAAGCGGATATCCCCTAATATAATAACTTCACCAAATATATGCAAATTGTACGAAAGACCTACATCCGGTGGTACTTTTTGAGTACAAAAAGGTGATTGTTTTACATATTTGTTTCTGTTTAAGCTTGTGGGCTAATACAAAAAATTGCAAAACGAACATTAGTTCATTTAAAATTCCACTCACTTCCGTCAACAACATATTTTTCGAACACTTTCGAGTTATTTATTGCAAGCATACAAGATGCATAGCAGGTACAAATATTTTCGTATTGGGTATCTGATGCGAGGTAATTTATAAATTCAGTGTGAACTTAAGTAAAAATGTAGGGGACTCTGAAAATGCAGGAGGCAAATGCTAGGTTGGGATTGTGATAAACATCAATAGTCAGATTTATGACAATAACGCTAACTGACATCACCAGTCTGTGGTTTAAAGAGAACTCGTACTTCCATCCTAATTGTGAGTGCTTTTGAAATTCGTAAAGTGGACCAAAAATAAAAATAAATCGGATGTGCCATAACATAGTTGTTGCGTTCAACAGTTGAAAAACATCGAAAAGGTCTAAACTTAATTTTTTTGGTTAAATATTTGTTTTGGTTTATAAAAGAACGGAACATCTTCAGGGTGGGATATTTAGATATTAAAATTCCTCAAAAATTTGTGTTCACCAACAAGATTTTCGCGAATTTTTTGTTTTTCTCTTATTTGCAGGTTGAAGCGGGATGATTGGTGCGTTATTTAATGACAGATTAATCTTTTGGGAGAGGACACCCCATAAAAAAACACTTATTGGCAGGAATAATTCTTTGCTTGAAACTATTTTCGTGATCATAGCATACACGTACAAACTTTGTATTGTCTTCGATTACCGCCAATCACAGCATACCAGTGCAGACGAAGGTCTCGTTAAAGATTTGCTGTGTTCGCCCAAACACGTGGATGTCGTTCTGGTAATCCAGCTAAAGAATGGATTTTTAGAATATACATAGTTCCTTCTTTATTCTCCTGTTTCGCAATTCTTCCCAAGGTGTCAAAGTCTATCAATCAGGGTTGCCAGCAGGTAACTTGGAACAATCGAGTTGAGTCGATACAATCGAACATGGGTAGCACCTATTTTGATTCGATCGAGTATCCTCGATTGTATCGTCAAAGTCGGTAGCATATAAATTCGAATATGATGTTTAAAACAAAATTTTTTAGTCGATAGAAAAAAGTTATTTCATTTAATGTAATGTATTTTAATCATATTTGATTCTTTGAGGACAACATTTGTTATACCAACCAACCAACGAACATCGGAAAAACTCTGACACCATTGTCTGTGCCATGCCTAGTCGCACATTTCTTGCGACATTCGCTTGGTAACTTCTACTGGCCAATACACTTAGAATTGCGCAAAGCTGGAGAACTGCTGGAACCGATGTGCTTGTAACGCTGTCTGGGAGATTTAAGTAGCTTCGTATCATAACGAAACGTTCCTTATTCACTCTAAACTGTTGCATAAAGCTAAACAACAAATGGTTTTGTTTCAGATGGCATTCTTTTTCTTTGTAGAAATATATGAATACTTACTCATTTTTACACAATTCTAATGGATTGCTATTATCCCTAAGGTATCTTCTTTTGATTTAGGCATTAAATACTTCTTCATCTTCGCTTTCTGAATCAAAAAAAATCATTCTAAATGTAATTTTACTGTAATGAACGAAGTTTATTTTGCAAATAACAAATTTGACATTTCACTTTATAGTTCACAATGACATTTTTAAGTAGAAGTCACAATAAAACTCGTTTCAAGTTACATACTGCCAGAAAATATTTGTTTTGAGTTGAATGACGATGAATAATGTTCGATTGCTTCAAGTTACGTGCTGTCACCCCTGGTGATCAATCTGCTCGGTGGCTGACAAACTAGCGATCTACCGAGAGTTTCTTCTCAGATATGAACTCCGCCATCTGAAGTTCGTATCGCACTGATTGTATTTTCTGATGACATGAGCAAAGAATTTACGATGATGATGACAAAGCAAGCAAATTGAAAATATAGTTTTTAAAACCGTTTCTAGTAAGTCATATTTTGGTAATAAATCATTGTTCATTAATCTTGGTACAATTATAAACCACTTGTATAATCTACCTAAGTAGGGATTTACTAGTATTTAAATAAAATAAAATAATTACATAACTTTGAACGGTTTTTGTTATACATAAGTGTAGCTTAGGGATAAGCATAACTCCACTTAATAAAACAGAAATATGCGGTGAAAACTAAAACAAGCTTAAAACTCTTAATGATATTTGCACATGCTTAAAAGTAATGTTTTAATAAAGTTCTTCCCGATGCTCTATTTACAAAAAAATGCTTAGGGATTTGAATCTTTAGTGGAATTCAAAAGGATTCGCATACAGGATGGTTTTCTATAAAAATTCGACCATCCAGAAAGTAAGAATTAATGAAAATCTGTGAAATCTACTATAGTGATTGCTGAGGTAGCACTTGTTGAAATATGTATTGTTAAAGGCAGACCTAGGCAAGAAGGCTTAAGCTTCAAACACATAAGCGATTGAACTCTTCATAATACACTTCCGAGATAAATTTGGAAACATCAGCCTAATCCGGACACGGAGAATGAAAATGACGATATCATGGAAGACCTTTATGATCTCCTAAACAGGACATACTATCAATGGGCAAGCTACAAGACGTTCCAAAAGATTTTAAGGCAAAACTGGGCAATGAAGATATCTTTGCTAAAGTCATCGAAAAGCATAACAACACATCCGAGAATGGACTAAGGCTGCTGGTACATGCGTGGCGAAAATCCTTTCTACAGACGGGGTGCTCTTGTCTCAACATTCACAAAGGGATCTAGAACGGTCTTCTAATCAATCATCCATGACGGACCGACCTGTTGTTGAATTTGTTTACACACATAAAATATGCATTAGACCTTGCGACCATAGTCTCCGTGTGAAAATTTAATTTGAGGGCATAATTGGGAATGACTTCCGCTTACGTGAATTTGGCAAAATAGTTAATTGTATTAGGGTACGATGCTTATGAGATATAAATCAACGGATCTTTGAAAATGAAGTTGAAACTTGGTTAACAAGTTTTTGTTTTGAACTACCGTAACAGAATTAAGTAGACAGATCAGAGAATATATACCCCCTTCAGCTTATACACCAATGACATGAAAATCTAAAAAAATCAGAAAATGTAATATTTTGTGGGAACTTTCAATTTTAATCATTTCTGAAATTTTTACTCATAAAGTCTAGCCGTAATTGACAACAACCTTAAGGCTGGACTAACGAAGATTTTCGAGACTAACGGGAGTTTTTAGAAATTGTTACCATTGGAATATGCATTACTTTTTTGCTATATAAGGCAAAGGAATAGCGCCGTAGTTTTCGTGGCGTAGTGGGTAGGTGCGTCGACTCACACGCCAAGATATCAGAATTCCAGGTTCATTATAGAAGAAACTAGGCCCTGGTCAACCGGAGATGTAGTGTCATTCAATTATTATTATTATTATGAGATGAATAATGAAAAACTCTGGGATATGGGTGACTGTAATTTTATTTCAAACCATAAATGAAGTTCAGGTAAACAATTCGAATAAGGAAAGAAAGTTTAAAAGGGTACAGTGAGTGCAGTGTGTTGGTATTATGTCACGGATAAAAATATTGGGCTATAGGTATAGATTTATGTAACTACTATTCAAATTCAGATTCAAGGGATAAATCAGCACAATTTATTGAGGATTGTCATGTAGGTTTTCAGTTAAATACAGTACATTCATATCAAATAATCCAGAGCTTAGTATAGGAAACTTGGATTGCATGCATTAAATAGAAAACGAAACCTTTTGTTTTCGAGTGTAAATGGTACTCATCCAGTTCATTACAATAACCTTTTTTTGTTTTAAAACTACCGTTTTTTTTTCAATTTCTTGTTATTAATTTCGGTAACCACGATGGAATTTTTTCAAGGACATTTGCTGTTGTTTCATGCACCTCGAACTGATAACCAATATTTTCTATTTCCAACAACCTCTAATTGTACACGTCCTTCATTCTCCTATTAAAAATTGGTGAAAGTAGACATACAAACCGTGAAGTAGTTATGAAGGGTACGCAAACCCCAACAACCCAAAGTTGGGTGTATTCAATTATCCTTCATTTGAATTTTGAAATATGCTCAGGGAAGCCCTTTTTAGTAACACGTCATTTTGCCCAAAATGATATCGCTTATTATGCAACGTTGACTTGATGTCTTCAATTTTAAAATTTTGTACAAAAAAGTACCAAAAATTAAACTTCGTTGGAGCAATTTTATTTGGCTTAAAGTAAAGAACTTAGGTTTAGAAACAATGGGTACGTAGTCAACGATAATTTGATGTGGACTTATGGCACACTTAGATGAGGCAACTGAGATATAAGTACACACCATTGTCCGTTAAACTTTAAAAATACAACGGTGTACATTTTGCATTTTTCTTCTATTTATTTTTTTCACGACAAAAATTGTTTATTACAACAAATAAAAAAAAGGAAATTGCTTGTAGACTGATTTACAGTAGTTAGTACGGTTTAAGCAAATTGAAGAAATATTTAATCTAGTACTTTATCAACGTTGCTTGACATTTCTAATTTATCGTTGTGAAAGCTTTTTATTTATGGGCGTGATGGGCATCTAAGCATGCTCAATTTATACATTTTTTTCATTTTATCATCAGAGATCGGACTTGGACTTTGTTCCTTTCCGATCATTTTCAACACCGGATAACAGATACGCACTCTTAGCTTTCACATTGTACTCCATTAGTGCGAGGAAATGTAATCCAAACAGGCTAATCTACGAACGTTAAGCTAAGTTATGAAATTCCTCTGCTTCCATCAACGAATCAATGGGCCGTTTGAAGACTTTTCACGCAACTGTTTACCCCAATAACCCCGTCCAACTTTCAGCCATTTATCAATTCATAAATTTCTCGGCGCTGAATTGAATTGGCCCATTGTTTCGTGCGATAATCTCTATGCATTTATAATTTTTCTCTTCGGCAGAATTATGACGACAGCCCGAAGACTGCAGCCGTACATACAACACAGCCATGCATTGGGGCCGGCGTGTGCACATGCTGTGGCATGCTTGAGGAAGGTGGCACAAGCAGGATGAAGACGAGAGAGAATTATGATGCAGCCAACGCACATTCAACGTCCAACGTGCCATTAATCGTATCCATCACTCCTCGGGCAATATGCATAAATTCCAAATCACAATCGAGCACGCACTCGAGAGCGAGGGAGAGCGAAGGAGCAGCCTTTGCCGAACCCAAAACCATGCAAGCGAAATCCCATTCATTCACCAAGGAGCCCCGCGCACGGCTTCTTGTCCCGGCTCGCAAATCCAGAGGCAGCAGCAAATGCAATTTCCGCTTGAAGAGTTGCGCTACAAAATTCATGCTAATGCCGACTAAAATAATTGACAGCGCATTTGCAACGACCTGGTGGGTGGGTGCTGGGTATTATGCGCTGGGGGGTGATCGAGTGAACATGCATAACAATAAATTAATTATGCTATTCCATGTGTGGCTCTTAAGCGCTGAAGAAGGAGAACTGCCTATCCATCACCGTTGGCGTAGCAAGTGGAGCGTTTGATGGATTCGTTATGAAAGCCATGCAGCTACGGGACGTTCCAGAATGCTGTGTGCCTCTGTGCATGTGTTCGTCAAACAAGTGTCTTACCTTAGGCCGCTGTGGTGGGTGGGAGGCATCTTTCGTCGGCACTGGTGGCAGCGGACTACACAGTGGGATTCGGTACACGTGATTTTTTTAATTAGTTTCCTTGGAAATTAAATTGTTTAACCAATGGCATACATACTTTGAGCGCGAAGCCAGTGACGTGAGGTGGCTGTGGTGGGAAGTTGTCCAGTGCGCGCATTGTCTGGTAAGTGAGTGGTGCGAAAATGGTTTGAACCGCCTCGCATGTAGATAATTATTAGACATAGGCTTTGCATTGTGCTGCGATCGGTGCACGTTCGCTGGAAATTGAATTCCTAGGAAGTGATGTTTACGGCCATTAGCACAAACTAACAATAAATTAGTTCTTTTTGCTGCTCTATTGTTGATTTATGGGCGTGCGTGTGCGACTGAGGCTGGAGAACGGAGGGTAAATACTGAGAAAAGTTCGTGGAAAATGTGGGACATCGCATAGATTACTGCAGACAGTCTGGGTATGTGGGATTTGTTTTTGACGCTTGCAGTGGGGACTTACAATTTCAATAAGAGTGCGTGTGCAATGGGAGCATGGGTAAAGCATAATTAGCATTGTTGCGTGCTGCTTAAGTAAATAGTTCTTCTGCGTGGTTTACTTTTGCTAAAAACGTACGCGGTCTGTAAAGTCGAGAACGTGACTAGTCTTCATGCGTTATTTAAAAAAATTTTGCAATTCAGATGGTATGGTGGAATTTGCTACCATAACATGGAATAGGTTGGTTCTAGAATTAATTATGAAGATTATGAGAGAAAGTAAATGTATTCTGTTGTTTAGTGCATCATAAAATCCAGTGTGAGCATGCATTTTTTTATGTTTACATCATTTATCAACTTGTAGTTTTTTCTGATTATGGTTTTCTGACTAACGAAGTATGATGTTAAGGATGAAATACAGAGCTGCTTAAAATAATAAGAAAAAGGAAAGATTTAATATGTTTCAGCTATAACACAAATCATCTGAAATACAAATCGGGGTCTTATTTTTCATTCTCATCAGCTTGAAAAGGGTAATACTTTTGTTAATATTTTTTGGATACACATTAGGTTCGTATAGGAGTTTCCGAAACAATCGCCCAAATTCTTTAGCACGTAACTTATTCGACGTGGCGTAGGCTTAATCAGTTTCTGCCGCTTACTCAGGGGTATACCGCTGTAATGTCCCTGAATTCCGCTGCACAGCTGAGTTGGAACGTTCCTGTAGCCAAAGATTTGTTCTTCTGCCCACAAATTCTCGGTCGGATTGAGATCGGGGAACTAGAATGGCCCCGATCGAAGGAATAGAACACATGCACTTGATGGCCCTCAAAAACCTAATTTCAATGAGTGGTTAGCATTAACCACTTTCACAACATTAACGTGTTGAAAGTACCATCATAAGGGTCTGTTGCACTCGGCATACGGTAATATCACATACTTTAAGATATAAAATAAATTTCATAATATGATTTAATTTGAAAAATGGGTTCCACACCAATCCAAAAAGAACAGCCCCACTGCCTTTATATTTTATGTTTTTTTTTTTTTCTTCTAAAACGAAAGTGAAGCTATTTCCCCTAACCACACATCTCGACCACTGTTAAATGAGTTTTTCTTTCGTGATGATGAGGTTGAAATTTTCATCTTCTTATTAAGTATTGTAACTTTGCAAACTGTCCTTTCTGGGAGCACATTTTGTGGCAATCTTATCCGAACCGTTGGAGCCCTTACTATATTTTTGATTTCCGCAACAATTATTTTTGATAACAGAAAAATATGTTTTTTAAATAGTATCATAACAACAGTTTTTGGTAAAAGCATTAAAAATGAAATTCATTGATCTACCTAAACCGATTGCGATAAAGTTCAGAGGTTTCCCATTTTCTTAACTTTACAGCACCAATTTACAAACACCGTTTTTCCAAATAATATGAAAAAAATCCCTATTATTTTGAACACTTTGAAGTAAACTTATCGCACTTTGCACTGCCGTACCACTTGTATGAATGATCGACTGACATGATATCCTGAAATAGGAGAGACAGTCCAGCTGTCGATATTCTTGCGAAAGGATAACAAAAACAATTAACCAAGCAGGAAGATACATAATGAATCGTTTTCGTCATTTTTTTAAACAGCTCCGCATGTATCGTTAACCACTAAATTCACGTTTGGTCATTACTCTTATTCTTTGGGCTACTAGCCAACCGAATGCAATGGAACTTGATATGCAAATTGTGACCCGATGTACCCGAAGAGTGTAAAAGCATGCTCGCCTCTTGAAAGAACTTGAATGCATGGAAAAATTGTACATATATCCACGTTAGCATTTAAATAATCGTATCTATACTAGTGTGGGAAATATAAAATTAAGGAAAATTGCCCTAGAACTAACCCGCAAATCCCTTTATTTTTGTCCCGGTAATATAAGTATAAGGTGCTTCGCAATTTTCATTAATACTGAAAGATTTATCATATTTTAGATTGTTCCACTACATTTTCTTCTACATTTTGGTATAAAAGTTAATTATTGCAAAATTATACCCATATTTAGTTTTTTACACCGACATCACTAAAATTGCCGTCAAGAAGCCGAGTTTTTTTTTTGAGCTTACGACTTACACAATTGTTGAGGGCGTCAGTCATGGCACTGATCATGGTCTCGAAAGTACCATTGATAAAATTGCAATTATTTTTTGATTTTCATTTTACTGCAAAAAATTCGAACTTCAGAAAAATGGTAATCGAATATATTTGGTGTGAAGACATTAAAGTTAACATGAACCCAGACAGTGCAACTCGCTAGACGATTTATTGTAATTATTCATGTCCATGTGGTTATCTATGCTTATGTATTTCCTACATCAACGACGTTTGTCGCAGTTACTTGTTTGTTAAGACAACAACACTTAAAACTTTGTGAGTTTTGGTTGACACATCCACAAAATGGAAACAATTTAAAATCTTAACGACGACTCTGACATATCGATTGGGATTTGCAATCGAAACATACTTACGTTCACAGTTCTTTGTTTACTGTTATTTCATTTATAGACATGGAAGTGTGTGCTACGCTTAGTGGCAACATTTAAATTTCCACTTTTTTAGTTAATTTGAATCAACTTAAAGCGAAGGTTCGATTGTCTAGCAATCCATTATCGAAAATGGTAAACATTTGACAAATGACAGCTTAATTTGGCAGGTGTCATATGCCAATTCTACCAACTTGATACCACGTAAAGTTACATTCGCTCCAGTTTAGGCCCCGTTTATAGTAGACGTAACCAAGAAAATATTCAAATCCTTACTCTTCTGATATCATTTGGCACAGTTTTTTATATGCCCGTGTGCATGAATACGTGAGCTGCTTTGATTAATTTTTTAAATTTCCCTTCAAACTAACGCCAATGCGACGAAAGATAGACAAGATTTTGTTAAAGTATTCCAATACTTGAGAAATTTTCAATGACATCACAAAATTTGCATAAATGTAGGTCATAGTGGGGATGGCGGAAGAAATGATCGCCCATAATGTAAAGGCTCAGCGTCAGTCAGTGCAGCTAAATGTCTATGGAGGAAACCACATATAGATCACTATTGAATCCGTTGTCTACCATACTACTATAATGCGTAGCGTAGCCCCCAGGTATGAAGAGATCCAGACATCCAATGAGCAAGTGCTGTCAGAGATCTTCACCCAAAAGTCGGATGGGGAAATAATATTAAGGCATCTTGCTGCCGACATTTAAAGTTAAATAATTCGAAAAGACACAATTGGGTGTTGACTACACAGTTCGTCTCTTTACTCTAAGACTCTGTATTCGACATAATGTACATATAGTTTAGAAGAAATAACCTTATGTCGATGTTAAATTATAATTTCAATTGATCAACAACAACAATTCTAGTAACTAGCATTTCTCAATTTGAATTTGCAGAACCACTTATTTATCAAGATGTTCCTGGTTGCCATTTTACTAAATTTAAATGTATACTCAAGTTGATAAATCTCTAAATGTTGGATATAAGATATCGCACATCACCGTCAAAATGTTTGTTTATTATCAAATTTAACTGTTTGCATTCATGCTTCGAGCCCAACACGCGCTAAATACAAAAATGTTATAAATCTCATTTTTCCAAGTATTAAAACAAAGACAAAATAAAAAAACTCGTCAATGTATCCGCACCCGTGCATGAGGGATCACCGTTTCTCTGTAATCGCCACCAGTATCAGCTTACGCGTAACACTGGAAGCCATTTGCAGTAACCGCAACATCTACTGACAGCTTCAAACACCATCGCCATCATCATCATTGTCCGCAGCATGTGATAGCGCCCATATGCCGGTCTAATATGTGTGTACCTGTACAGGGGCGGAGGAAAAACAAGACTCCTAACCGCACCAGAAAGAGCTCGAAATCTTTGAGTCACCCGTTGCGGTGTCGATATTCAATTCGAATCTCTTGTTCCCATTCCCGTTCCGGATGCCATAACATGTCAATCAAAACTAATAACACATACCATAGGTATGTGTGTTCTTTGTGCGCAAGCCTTCCTCCACCATCCAGCACCACCAACGTGGCGTCGTCCGTCGGTTGTCGGTGGCATAGGTAGGTAGCTATAGCAGCAACTTGAAAACCTCTCACAGTCTACCGCCGGTGGGCTAGCATGACTCTGACATCACACATCATTATCAGAGATCAGGCTTCAGCTTTGTGGCTCAGCTACTGTTGTAGCAGAGGCACACCATCGTTTCGGACGCACGTACTGTAATTAGAAGTCATCACTCCATCAGTCTGCGCCACATGAAACAGACGATAGACGGATGGATGGATGGCTGGATAGACGGATGGATGGATGGTTGGAAAGATGGATGGATGGATGAATGGTTGGTTGGAGGCAGCAGACTACCACCACCTCAGCTACTGGCAATACCTGGTAACCAATATCAATCAACATTTTTGTTCAAAGTTAACTTGCGCGCTGCTGGTGCTGCTGAGGCGATGGTGTGCCGCCTTTAATGGAGTCCGCGAAACATGCAACTCGTCAGCCATCACACCACGCGCCAGACAGCAACGCAATTGTTGGTTGGTCTGTTGCTACTATGTACAACAATTCGCCGATTGGGAATTGACTTCGAAATTATTAAGCCCGAGTCCATTAATCTTGTTTCATCTGACAGGCCCCCGTCGGCTTTATTGATTTTGCTTTGGCCTCCTACTTTTAGTTGAGGCAAATGCAGCTGACATTTCTTCAATTTGCTACGTTGATGGGATGAGAAATAAGGCATTTTGAGATAAAGGTACCAATCTCGAAAAGGCGAAGTGGTAAGGAATTTGTTCGTACTCCGTATTGGATTTGGTCTTAGGGGAATCGCAAGCATGACTGAAGGAAGAAGTAAATTCTTATAGGAACTTGGTAACATTGCATGTTTCAAAAGGTTGTTATGACACTGACAACACTTTTCACTTGAAAGAAGATTCGTTAAAATTTTATTATTCGCACATTTAATCTGTTGCGGTTAACACATTGATTACTTTAAAATTATCCTTACTATAGCCTATTCGATACGACACCGTACAAAAAAAATACAAGAAAGCTTCTTAAAAATATGTTGTATGGGAATAGGTTGATATTTCGTAGAATCAAATTTGATTTTCAGGATAATCTACTCCAGCTATTTTCTGATTTCGATATTTCGGAGCAAGACTTGAAAGATCTACAAATATTCTAAAAGCCTTGGATGACATAATCTTTTGGGCTATATCAAAAGATAAAATCAAAAGAATAAATAAATTAAAAGAACACAAATAATTTAAAGCGTAGACAATATTTTAATAGGTCATGCAAGTTCGTACATTAAAACATTGAAAAAACGCGCAACTGTTTTTTTACTGATTGGTTCGACTGAGCTTAAGGCAATGTTACAGAAGAATGGAAGATAGTGTAAAATAAAGATAAACCTGTGTCTGTCTACCGTCTGGAGATAGATGGTAATATATTCTCAGATCCAATCGTTGTTTCAAACAAATTTAATAAGTATTTTGCTGAAATTTCCGAAAAACTGAAACCATCGATTGAGACTTTAATAATAAGTCTCTTGTGGGCAACTACAGCCCGCAAGGGACCAGTGCCTAGCTTCTACATAAATATTCGTGTTGTGCGTGCTACTCTCACGAGTAGAAGGGACCTACAATTTTTTGCCGAATCCGAACGGCGAGATTTGAGAAACTTTTCATAGACAAGAGGTGGTACTGTGAAATGATGCGAGATGTTCCGTCCGGGAGTCAAACCTAGACCTTCTGGGTGTTGGTCGACGCACTTACCCACTACGCTACGGCGACCACTCGATTGAGACTTTGAATGACTGTAATTGTTCTGTTGAAACTATCAAGACGACACAAACGAATAGTTACAACCCTTTTCTTCCGCTGAAGTATAAAAAATAATATTGTCGCTTAAAGACAAACATTCCTGTACAAGTGATGGAATATCTAGTATTTTGCTGAAGAAATGTGTTTCATTTTTTGATGTTTTATGTTATTTATTTTTTCATAGCGTGTGTACTGCTTGTTTACTTCCATACCTCGGCTGAAGTTATACCTCTATTTAAAAATAGAACAAAACAAATATGCTGAATTATAGACCTATCTCTCTTCTTCCAACTTTTTCTAAAATTTTTGAAAAACTAATTAAAGTACTATTCTATCATTCTTAGAAAAGAATATCTTCCTTAGTCCAAATCAATTTGGATTCCGAAAAGGTTTGTCAACAGAAGTTGCTATCTTAAGGATATATCTTAAGGGTGTGTACTTTACAAAAGTACTCATTGCAAGAAATCAAGAATGACACTTTTTGTTGGGGTGACTAAAGCATTTGATTAAGCTAATCATGATCTTTTCTTAAGGAATCCGTACTATGCTGCTTTTAAGGGAGTAATTCACAAATGCTTTGTTTCTTACCTGATAGCAAGAGAACAAAGGGTTAATGTCAATGGAAGATTTGTCTCTCACGTTTCTTAAAAAGATGGTGTTCCTCAAGGCTCATTTCTTGGGCCCATACATTAACTTCATTTTAAAACTTAATTTACATGGTCTGTCAAATGCATTTGACAGATGACATCGCATTTGTTTTCCAATACAATACAGTATGTGAGTGTCTTAACAAAACATATGGCCTTGCTCACTCGGAAATACAGTATTAAATCAAAAGTTGAGATGATTCTTTTTACACCACATTTCGATCTTTTTTATCGCTCAGAAATATTTAGTTACAATTATTAGTAAAAAAAAAATACCTTTAATTTAGTAATATCTAATCTTTCTAGTTCCTCAATGTATGTGTTTTACTTCAATATTTGTTTATTAAAAGTTCTATGAATTATATTATAAATTTATATATTTGAGTTAATTGAATTGTATATGAATTTATACGTGATATGTCTGAGCGGCAGCCAAAAGCTCATTTTTGGCAGTATTGGTTGAACCATCGCGAGCTTCGGTCATATCATACTCGGCTCATGTAATGTCATAATGTTGTTTTATTGTATAATTGCGCTAAGAAGTAAAGTTGTAAAATCTAAATGAATATACATGAATTAATTAATTTTCTATGGTTATATTATATTATATTGAAATAAATACATAAACATAAAAGTGGCGACGAGGATTAAAATCAAAAAAAAAAAAAAAAAAAAGACGCGTATGTGTATAGTTTGGTGATTTTATTTAATTTAGCAAACGTTGCACATAAAAATGCCTGATGAAATGTCAGCGGTAGTAGCAAAGCTACTTAAATCCCAGCAGGAATTTATGACCCAGATCTTGGAGCAACAGAAGACGTTTATGCAGTTAAGCACCAGTAGCGACACCAGTTCCAACATTCCGCCGTTCCACACATTCGACAAAGAGAAGTGCACTTGGGAAATTTATTTGCAACAGCTCGAACAGCATTTTGAAGCTTACAATGTAGAATCGCACGAGAAGAGGAAATCATATCTTCTTTCTTGGCTGGGTTCAGAAACATATGAACTCTTACAGAACCTCTTTGGATCGTGTAAATTAGCAAGCAAGACATACAGTGACATTACACAAAAACTTTCAGAGCATTTCCAAGCCAAAATCCATATTTGTACAGCACGTCACGAGTTCTTCAAATGTAGAATGCGGCCGAATCAAAGTTATTCTGAGTGGATAGCTGATTTACGTGGGCTCGCACGTCGATGCCAGTTTTCCTGCACGGAAGACAACTGTACTAAAGAGTTTGTGGATGACATGATCCGTGACGTCATCGTTTTGTACACGCCACACGACAGTGTGCGGAGCGCAACATTGCAGAAAGCTAAAGCATCCCTGTCAGATGTCATTCTCATTGCAGAAGCTTACGAAGCTACGCAGAAATCTCTTAAAGCTCTAAAAAATGAAACGGACTGTGCAGAAGTAAACAAAGTCGTGAGCAAGCAGTTTGTGAAAAAACCAAACAATAAGAAAATTTCACAACAACGAAAGCAATCCTGTTCTGGGTGCTTTATACAGCACCCTCGCGATGAGTGTAAATTCTTAAAGGCAACGTGCCGAAAGTGCGGGAAGAAAGGGCATATCGCACCGGTATGTCAAAGCAATTTTAAACAGAAAGCACAACGTGAACAGAATATTTATGCCATAGAACATATTCTCTCTGTAAAACACTTCCGCACTGAGAAGAATAAACTACTATTGGACGTCAAGATCAATGACACAAATATGGAATTTCTCTTGGACACTGGCGAAAGTACAACAGTCATTGGTATTCCAGGCTTTAAAAAACTAAACTGTCCAAAATATGGACCACCCTCATGCAAATTGAAAGCATTTGGAAAAAATAGTATTCCAATCCTTGGGGAAACCGTGGTTACAGTGGAGTTTAATGGTGAATCTCACAAGTTACCCTTATTAATAGCAAACACACCAGATGCCGACAACATTTTTGGACTGAATTGGGCACATATTTTTGGAATCCAAATCAAATTTACAGCCAAAAGGTCTTCACAGAATAGTGAGCAAATAAATAGCGTGTCATTAATTAAACACCTTCCCACCCCCACGTCAGATGTCAATAACCTTTTATCGGCATTCCCCCAACTCTTTTCAAACACTTTAGGTTGCTGTCTCAATTTTGAGGCCCATCTGTATTTAAAGCCGCATGCAACACCAAAATTTTTCAAAGCAAGACCAATACCATACGCACAACTAGAAGCTTTTAAAACTGAAGCAAAGCGATTAACAGAAGCGGGAATATGGAAACCTATACGGTTCAGCCAGTGGGCAGCCCCCATTGTTATAGTCACAAAGCAAAATAAAAGACTTAGAATATGCGGCGATTTTAAAGTCACTCTCAATCCCTACTTAGAGGTGGATCAGCACCCTATACCTCGCCCGGAAGAACTGTTCCAAAAGCTTGCAAGTGGAGAATTATTTAGCAAAATTGACATGTCTGATGCATATCTGCAAATAAAATTGGATAACGAATCTAAGCAACTCGCAGTCGTCAATACTCCTATTGGTCTGTTCCAGTATGAACGTCTACCTTTTGGTATCGCAAGTTCCCCAGCTATATTCCAACGAACACTCGAGATGATTCTCAGCGGATTGGATTGTGCTATTTATATCGATGACATCGTGGTCACAGGCAAAACTCATAAGGAACACCTACGCAATTTAGAAGCAGTTCTTCAGCGACTTCAGGATAATGGCCTAAGAGTTAACCGTAGTAAGTGTCGGTTTTTTCAACAAGAAGTGGAATATTTGGGTCATGTGATCGATCGTAGAGGTGTACGTCCTTCGGACTCCGGACTACTCGCTTTGGAAAGGTTGCCCAGACCGCGCAACCTTAAGGAATTAGAAAGTTTCATGGGCAAGGTAAATTATTACAATAAATTTGTCAATAATTTTTCGCAAGTTGCAGCTCCACTGAATGCCTTGAGAAAGAAAAACACCCCATTTTCGTGGAAAACAGAACAAGAAAGCGCATTTCAGAGGATTAAGCAGAAGATAATAAACGCAACACGCTTATCGCATTATCATCCCGAATGGCCGCTAATACTTGCAGCGGATGCGTCTGCCTTTGGGATTGGTGCAGCCATATCGCATCTTACACCGGAAGGAAACGAAAGGCTTATAGCATTCGCATCCAAGACCCT
This sequence comes from Eristalinus sepulchralis, assembly GCA_944738645.1. NCBI lineage: Eukaryota > Metazoa > Arthropoda > Insecta > Diptera > Syrphidae > Eristalinus > Eristalinus sepulchralis. The sequence goes on from OX122886.1 coordinate 15,595,796, forward strand.
CAATGAAGCTCAGCGTCGATATTCTCAAATTGAGAAGGAGGCCCTTGCTATCATTTATGGCGTCACTAAGTTCCATCAATATCTCTGTGGACGAAAATTCATTCTGCTGACGGACCATAAGCCTTTAGTGACCATATTTCATCCAAACAAAGGACTCCCGTCAACCACATTAAATCGGTTACAGCGCTGGGCTATAATTCTAATGAGTTATTGTTACGAAATCCGTTATAGACCAACAGATAAACATGCTAACGTCGATGCACTTTCAAGATTACCAGTAGGTCACGATACCAGTTTTGACCAATGCGAAGTTTCGTGTTTCGATATATCAACGCTACAGGAGGATCAACTCGATATATTTCCAATCAAAACCCACATCATCGCTCAGTATACGATTTCCGATCCAGATTTAAAAAAGGTTTCGGCTTACATACACAACGGATGGCCAGCAAAATTACCTTCAAATGAATGTCATCTGCAGCCCTACTTCATCCGAAAGGCGTCGTTAACGCAGTGCAAAGGAGTAATTCTGTTGGAGATGGAAAAGACAAGAGTGGTGTTACCAAACTCGTTGCGCAAGAGGACTTTGCAAATGCTTCATCAAGGCCATTGGGGTATGGTCCGTATGAAACAACTTGCCAGAACGCATTGCTGGTGGCCCAACATTGATACGGAGATCGAAGCTGCAGTGAAATCGTGTACGATATGCCAGCATCATAGCCCTTCACCTCCAAAAGAGTTTAGCGCTTGGCCAAAGCCAAATAGCCCTTGGCAAAGAATTCATGTGGATTTTGCTGGTCCATTCCTGGGAAAGATGTGGTTAATTTGTATTGATGCCTTATCAAAATTTCCATTCGTAGTCCAGATGCACCAGACGACTACGTCAGCTACTATTCTTGCTCTGGAAAAAATTTTCTCATTAGAAGGACTTCCTGAGAGCATAGTCAGTGATAACGGCCCTCAATTTACAAGCAGTCAATTCAATGAATTTTGCCGCAAAAATGGAATTATTTCAATTAAAACTGCTCCTTTCCATCCAGCATCCAATGGCGAAGCAGAACGCTTCGTGCGAACCTTCAAATCTAATTTCAAGAAAATCGTGGAGGAAGAAGAAAATCTGGACAAAGCATTACTTAAATGTCTCGAAACACATCGCACAACTCCGAATCCTGAAATCAGTCAATCGCCAGCAGAAGTTCTCCATGGTAGAAAGCATCGAACGCTTCTTTCACAAATGCTCCCAAATTCTCATTCTTATGCTAAGTTACAGTACTCCGGGACAGGTAAATTTTCAATTAATCAAACTGTTTATACTCGTAATTATTCTAAGGGTCATCGCTGGGTTGGTGGCACAATCGTGACACATTTGGGAAGAAGAATGTACCTCGTTCGTACTAAGTTGGGCCTTTGGAAACGACACCAAAACCAGATAAGAACTAGAAGTGAAAGTGCCGACACATGCCAAGCTCCCACCGAAGTACTCTTAGAAGCAGATGAACTCCAAAAACCCGATGTCCATAACGAAGAACAGCAATCTATCGATCAAGATACCGATCAGCCAGCTAGGGAGTCCAACGAAGATCAGTTACCATTGAATGACAAAATTCCAACACCTAGAAGATCCCAACGACCCCGAAAACCTGTCGTTCGTTTTGGACACGAAGCACCCCGTCATAATTAGGCGCGGAGGAGATGATATGTCTGAGCGGCAGCCAAAAGCTCATTTTAGGCAGTATTGGTTGAACCATCGCGAGCTTCGGTCATATCATACTTCTTCTTCTTGTGGCGCTACAGTCCGGGGTGGACCTGGGCCTCAACCAACATGCCTCTCCAGCCAGCGCGATCTTTCGCCAGCTGCCGCCAGTTGCGCACTCCAAGTTGGTTGAGGTCCTTCTCCACTTGTGTGCGCCACCTTATCCTGGGCCGTCCTCTGTTGCGTTGTCCCAATGGCTCAGATTCGAAGACTTTTCGGGCCGGAGCAGTGGTGTCCATACGCTCTACATGGCCTAGCCATCTTAAGCGTTGTATCCGTAGACGCTTGACTAGGCTCATGCCGCTGTACAGCCCATACAGTTCGTGGTTGAATCTTCTCCTCCAGATGCCATCAACGCAAACAGGACCAAAAATCGCGCGCAGAACTTTTCTCTCGAAGAGACCAAGGGCATCCTCATCCGCTCTAAGTAGTGTCCAAGTTTCTGCGCCATAAAGTAGGACTGGGATGATTAAGGTGTTATATAAAGCAAGCTTAGTCTTTCGAGAGAGGGCTTTATTACTCAATTGCCTCTTGAGCCCAAAGAAACAGCGATTGGCAAGAGTGATTCTGCGTTTGATTTCGGTACTGGTGTTATTGTCCCTGTTTACTGCGGAGCCGAGGTAGACGAAGTCCTTGACTACCTCGAAGTTTCTGCTGCCTAGTGTGACGCTCTGTCCGAGACGCCGATGTTGTGTGTCCTTCCTTGATGACAGCATGTACTTCGTTTTGCCCTCATTTACCACCAGACCCATTTTAGCCGCTTCTACTTCAATGCCAGCAAACGCATCATTGACGGCTCGCTGTGTTCGACCAATCACGTCAATGTCGTCGGCGTAAGCTAGCAATTGAGCTGACTTTTGGAAGATCGTACCTCTGGTGTTGACCTGTGAGTTACGCACGATCTTCTCAAGGATGATGTTAAAGAAGTCACATGACAGTGCGTCGCCTTGTCTAAAACCTTTTTTGACATTGAAGGTCTCGGTGAGTTCGTTCCCGACCTTGACGGAGCAGCGAGAGTTCTCCATCGTCATCCTACACAATCTGACGAGTTTGGTAGGAATGTCAAAACTAGACATGGCATTGTATAGCTCGTCTCTATGCACACTGTCATATGCGGCCTTGAAATCGACGAATAGGTGGTGAGTGTCGATTTGCATTTCTTGGGTCTTTTCCAGGATCTGCCGTAGTGTGAAGATTTGGTCGATGGTGGACTTCCCTGGCCTGAAACCACACTGATAAGGACCAATCAGGTTGTTGACAAACGGTTTCAGGCGTTCACACAATACGGCAGAGAGGATCTTGTATGCGATGTTAAGGAGACTTATCCCTCGATAGTTGGCGCAGTCGAAGGGGTCTCCTTTCTTGTGGACCGGACAGACGACACTGAGATTCCACTCATCGGGCATGCTTTCCTCCGACCATATCTTACAGATGAGCTGGTGCATGCGCCCAACCAGGTCATCCCCAGCCGCTTTGAACAGTTCTGCGGACAGTCCATCCGCTCCAGCAGCTTTATTTGACTTCAGTCTCGATATTGCTATCTTGACCTCGTCTAAGTCGGGGGGACGGAATTCTTGTCTATCATCGTCCAAATTAAGTGGAACATTCTGCCTAACAGCGGGATTTGGGTCGTCATCGCCGTTTAAGAGTCTGCAGAAATGATCTTTCCAGATTCTCAGAATCGATTGCGACTCTACTACTAGGTTTCCGTTTTGGTCCCGGCAGGCTTCGGTCCGAACCCTGTATCCACCGGATAGCTGTTTCACCTTTCGGTAAAACTTTCGGACTTCATTCCTGCCATAACATCTCTCCATCTCTTCGACCGCGCGCTTCTCATGCTCTCTCTTTTTCCTTCTGAGAAGCCGGTTCTCTTCCCTTCTTTTCTGTTCGTAGAGCTCACGAACAGCTCTCGTTGTCCGATGCAGCGTTGCCTGGTAGGCCTCCTGTTTGGCTGCATGTGCCTGCCTGCACTCGTCGTCAAACCATGGGTTCCTCCTAGGTGGTGGCGTGAAACCCAGCTCATCAGTGGCAGCTTCTTTGATGGCTTTTTGACAACGTTTCCATTCTTCTTCTATTGTTAGTGCAGGCAGCGTCGAACTTTGGGAGAGTTTTAGGGAGACTCGGTCGGCAAAGATCCCAGCGACCTGTTGCGATTGTAGCTTTCCGACGTCAAACCGTTTCGGCCTATCTCGACTCCGTTGTTCTCTCGATATCCGGGTTCTTACCTTGGCTACAACAAGGTGATGATCCGAGTCGATGTTAGCGCCTCGGAATGTTCGGACATCGAGAATGTTGGAGGAGTGTCTGACGTCGATCGCAACGTGATCAATCTGGTTGACGGTTGATTGATCAGGGGATCGCCAGGTTCCTTTATGGATGTTGCGATGTGGGAACCGCGTACTGCTCATAGAGAGGTTCCGCCCCGCGGCGAAGTCCAGCAGCCTGAGTCCGTTTCCGGAAGTCGTGTCGTGCAGGCTGTGTTTCCCGATGACGCCAGCAAAGATGTCCTCTTTCCCCAGCTGAGCATTGAAATCTCCTAGAACGATCTTGGTGTCATAGCTGGGGCATCGATCGTATGTTCTTTCTAGGAGATCATAGAACTCATCCTTGCTGTTGTCATCCTTTTCTTCTGTCGGGGCGTGAGCGCATATCAGGCTGATGTTCCCGAATTTAGCCTTAATGCGGATTGTCATGAGGCGTTCGCTTACAGGATCGTAGCTTATGACTTTTTGCCTAAGTCTGCCTCGAACAACAAATCCGCATCCGAATAGGCGCTGCCTTCTCTCCCTGTAGCAGTCGCTGTAGTATATGTCGCAGTTCTTCATCTTCTTTCTGCCCGGCCCATCCCATCGCACTTCCTGGATGGCGGTGATATCTGCTTTGTAGCAGTCAAGGGCCTCCGCAAGTTGTTCGGCTGCACGTGGTCTGTTAAGGGACCTCACATTCCACGTGCAGAACCGAAAATCGTTGTCCTTTGTTCGTTTTCCGGGGTCGTCAACGTTGGATCCGTCCATATCCGAGGCAAGTTGTTGTCTCTGAACTGGGTTTGTTTTTGTGTGGTGAGGGAGTTAGCCTCACGCACAACCTACAGACTGGTAGGCCAGTCGCTGCATACATTGGTTCACCACACAACGGATGCTGTGATGGCTATCCAGGGGGCGCCACTTGGAGGCTGTATGTCAACTTGACCTATGCACGGACGAGGATAGTCTTGGCAGCTCGCCATGTTGAGCGCGATCAAGGACATTGCCTCGTGTGCATAGGCCCATGCCCCCCCCCGGTCATATCATACTCGGCTCATGTAATGTCATAATGTTTTTTTATTGTATAATTGCGCTAAGAAGTAAAGTTGTAAAATCTAAATGAATATACATGAATTAATTAATTTTCTATGGTTATATTATATTATATTGAAATAAATACATAAACATAAAAGTACGCATTCGGTATTTTATGCCTTTGTTGTTTTATTTATTTTGATGTGTCTGTTGAATTCGAATATTTCTTTGCCACCGGTAGGAGAAAATAAGCTACTCTTGCTGAAGTTTTCTGAGCAACTCGCTATTTATTTTTTATGGCTACCTTATATATCTTAAAATTGCTTACTATATAAATATATTCCTAATCTAACTCGCACACGACAGGTGTCCAATGATTTCCTTTAACTCGCTCTCCCTTGTGTAATGTAACACATTTGTTGTTTCCATTCGCGTCGCGTAAGTGTATATCGCAGCACGTTTGTTGTGCATATTCGTGTCATTCCGCACTAACCCTTGAACATTGTGGACACAGCGGTGTCCACAGAGGGTAACGGTAACGATAACGACTGTGTCCAGAGGGGTGTTGGTAACAATTCCCTGCCGGTCTCAGTGTCCATGGCCTATGAGTTCATCTTTCCTCTGTGGAGAGGTCCTACCTGGCTTGTCACGTTGATATTAAAGTTACCCTTCTTCCAGAGGAATTGGTGTTCTCAACCAGTTTGTTTTGACAAATGTTGTATTTAAGTAATTTGGAATATTTGTTGCGTTAAGTAAGCAATAGGGGCATGCTTGATCGAGACAAAAGTTTTTTTTAAGACAAATGAAATTAAAAGACTAAAAAAAGGCATTTTAATTAATATGACCGGAAACAAGTATTCATCAGAAATAAAATCAAGATTTTTGACTGCCTTAAAAAAAAAATTAATCCCAGAAAGAAATTTCCAGCAAATATTGAATGCATAATTCTACTATTTGTGAGATGGTTGAATCTGGAAAGTTTGTGTCTCACATAAAAGAAGACGAACACGAAGTAACACATCAAAATATGACAGGAAATTTACTAATTTCTTCCGAAAAACACCAACAGCATTTAACTAGAGAAGCCAAACTTCAATTACAACTAATTATTGACTCATTGTAGATACGCGCACTCCAGGCAGGGTTGCGTGGTTTCAAAATATTGTAAATGTCATTTAATTAAAAAAAGCAAACTCATTTTAATTGGAATTTGCAGAAATGGAACATATATATTGTTTTCTGATGAATCCAAATTCAACATGCATGCTTCTGATGGAAGGCAACATTTCCGGAAGCCAAATGTGAACGACTAAATACAAAGTAACGAGAGGAACAGTGAAAAACGGAGGTGGATCTGTGATGGCCTGGGTCTGCATCTCTGACTAAAGAATTGGGCCAATTGGACAAACAGAAGGCGTAATGAAGTCAAAAAGCCATGTTGGCTTTTTAAGCAACACCATGCTTCCCTATGCGGATTGGGAAATGCCACTGCTTGGACGTTCCCACACAACAACGAACCCAAGTACAGGTTGGCGACAAACTGGCTTTGTGAGAAATATATTACGGTTATGCAATGGCCAGCACTGTCTGCAGACCTAAACCCAATTGAGAAATAGATATCTGATATAGATTATCAGAGGATAATGATTACCTCAGTGCTTGAAGCACCTCATATGCATTGAAGATGTGCAGCTGTCATCCAAAAGTAAGAAATGCAATTAAATACTAGCAAGTTCTTGCACAAAAGTAAGAAAATTTTAAATAAATTTTTGTATATAGAAAATCGGATTTTATTGACCGCATTGGTTATTTCATATGCTAAAAAGTCTCATCGGACGTCTTGTCTGAAAAAGTGTAAAAACTCCATCTAAACCTGCAACTGAGCTGAATATTACAGCTTTTGTGTAAAACATTCAAAATCAAATACGCGAACATACATAAGTACGCCTAAAAAGTTCCTTTTTGAACTACAAACTTTACTAAACAGAGTATAGTATTTTGAGTTACCGTTCGTTTTATATGCAGACGAAGTGATTTGAAAAAATTATGAAAAAATAGTTTTATCCAAGAAAAATGTAGGCCAGATATGAACAATTATTATATAATAAGTATTCGCTTTTAGAATGTTATATGCTTTATGGTCTCACTTGCCAATAAATCACAGGTCTTCCGCTAACAATTACTCTTCCGTCCCCTTAATTAATCCACATCCTCAGGCAGCCGGATGTCGTTTATTTACTCCTCCATCAAACCACAAACTATCAATTTCAACATAATAATTCCTTCGTCCATTTGCAAATCAGCAACAATCACCCGCATCGACCAATATCCCAAAATCAATTTGTCATCCTTCGCATTCCCCTTGGCTGACAGTTATGCCCATGCCCCGTTGGCAAGCTACGATGATGCCACGACTACACAATATCCTGGGACGTGCCGAAGACAGGAGCAACAACAATGCAATCATTGACATGAAAAATTACTCTGCCGGTACACAATAATCGATTTCACATCGGAGTCGGTCTTCAGCAAACAGATACCCGACGGCACTGTGTGCGCGCGCCTTCAATCAATTTCGAATAACGGTCTGATCATAAATCGTAATTATTATTAATATATTATACCCGCTCCCCAAAGAATGTGAAAAAAACCCACAGCTCTGCCATCGACGCCGCCGTCGAACAAACATCATCGCAGATATTAATCAAGCCAGCGAATTTGTTTTCGGGGTTCGATCCCCAACCCCATTGTGGCCCGAGAGAGAGAGGACCGAGCACTACACAGTTTCACCGAAATAATGTATGCTGCCCGAGGCAATACTGACAACGACGACGACGATGATGATGATGACCGTTTGCATGGCATAGTGACAACCGGGGTGGGCCTCTCACCAAAAAAAAAAAGATAAATGATTAGCCATCAGTTCGGCCTTGAGGAGTAATTAGTTAGATTAGATAGAGAAAAATGTTCCTACATTCGTTTGGATGACAGCACCCCGAAGTTATTTGCCGGTTCGGATATCAATTTTTATCCATTTGTCAAAATAAGGGTCACCGGCAATGGCCAGATGAGGACTGGGTGTGATTTGCGAAGAGTTTAGGTTTTTTTTTCTTCAAAACCGCCTCTTGGGTGATTCTGATTCGTAAATATCTTCTTTCCCCTTGGTCTTTAGATCGATGGCAAAAGGTCAGTGTGGATAATCACATGGTAGCACACAGCTGTTATCTTCGACATTCACACACGTAGGCGGAAATTGTTTTTGTTTTGGAGATTTGACGTGTATGTGCTTTAACGTGGAACTGCTTAGGTGGAAATCAAATTTAACTACTTTGGATTATTTTTTTTACAAATATTGTGGTTTTACGTAATTTTGTAGGTCTAAAGACAAACAGTCGTTTTTCGTTTGAGGAAGATGCCAGCTCAAATTTTAAAGGTACCAACTAGCAATCATACTTGAAAATACAATCGAATAATTCCACATTCAAAATCAAAATAGGGCGCTAATGCTACAGTAATTGTGATTGTGAACAACAAAACTATAAGTGATTTTTGATTGCTAGTATATCAAATCCACGTTGCGTATTCAGTGAGTGTGTGAATGGGAGGGAACGGACATATTGCACCCTCTTGGAAAAGGCATTCGACACCGTCTGGTTAAAAGGTCTCTTCCTTAAGTTGACGAGGTTTGACATAAGCAAAGAACTGCTCTACACGATCTACAATATGGTCACAGGTAGAAGGTTTGTTGTAAAGCGTGGCAACAAGGTTTCTACTAATGTCTTTACATAAAAAATGGGCTCCAGCAGGGTGCAGTGAATTCACCAATTGTTTTCACTATTTTCACCAGTGAATTGATTGACTCCATGCAGCATATGATCGCGTTCGCTGACGACTTAGTCGTGTACAGAACAGCGCGAGAGATTGACGTCATTAACATGCTTTTGCAACGTGACTTCGAAAATATCCAGCAATTTTGCGACGACTGGAAGTTAAAAATTAACTACCAGAAGTGTGAAACCATCCTTTTCCGGACTCCGTTATGCAGAGCCTCTAGGGATACGAAGAAAAACTGGCGTAAGTTCGGCATCTTGGACCCACAGGGCCGGAGATTAAATGTGAAGAGTGTAGTGCGATATCTTGGCATCATGTTGGATCAGTTTCTGTATGGTAATATCCATGCAGTTACAGCTCTGACGAAAGCCAGGAAAGCCTTCGCTATGGCAAGTAGGCTGTTTTATAGCAGCCAACTTGACTCCAAAGTTAAGGTTATCTGATATACGGCCCTAGTCCGGCCAGTCATAGTGTATGGCTGCCCAGTGTGGTTCAACGTGAGTCCTTCCCAGATGGAAAAGATGAGGATGTTCGAGAGGTAATGCCTTCGTGCTTGTCTCAAAAAATACAGAACACCCGAATCTGGGTACAAGAAATTCTATCGCAATGAGATTTTGTATAACGAAGCCAAAGTGAATAGGGTGGATAATTTTATTATTAGACTGATTCGAAGGCATGTTGCACGAGCAATGACATCGGAAAACGAGCTCATATTCGGGGCTTACTACCCAAACGACGCATATCACGAGAACGCACGCCGAAGTGGATTCATTCCACCGGAAGCTTTCGTATATCTTAATCGGATGGGTTTGATCCAAGATGAGGAGGGATGTCCACTTATTTATCACGTGGTAAGAAGAACAGTGGACAAGCGGCTGCTCTACGAGAACTATGTAAGGACAGTAAGTCCGGGTGACCTCCGGTTCAGTACATCCATCCCTGTTCGGGATAGAACAGAAAGTAGTATGGAGCGAGGTTTTTATTGGTGGCTACAACCTCATCAAACTCCAGTTGTCGTTAGCTTTTCCGGCTAACGTTGTTGGTCCCGTACGGTCAACTTAAATGTAGGTTAATTTATAATAGGCTAGATCGTAACAATAAAACAAAAAAAAATTAGTGTTAAGTTAGTGTTAGGTAGTTAGGAAGGTTAATTCGAATAGTCGTAGATTAAGATATACATAAATTAATTTTTTAAATAATAGATTAGATTGCTAAGTTTTAGTTTTTGTAACAATTTTCTTAGTTTTATATAACATATCTACAAATAGTGCATAGAATACTGTAAACATATAATACAGAAGACCAAACAACATTTCACAGCACCCATCCAACCGATTGCGATTCACCACAAAAGGTACATGAACAATGAAAAGTGTACATGTTCAATGAAGCGTGTGTATGAAACTTAGAGGGATGTCTGAATGCACCTTCTCTGAAGGTGTTAAAAATTAAATAATCCAAAAAAGCAATTTTCATCTAATTGCGATTTCGAGCTTATAATAACCTTTTGGATTTCCACTTAAAGCAATTACGCCAAAGCCAATTACTATTTCTACCAGTATTTGCGGGCGGGGGCATACTGCTCTTACCCAAACTCCTACTTGGGGTCGCTGGATTGTTTTGTTTTACTCGCCGTTCGAAGTCGACCCAGTCGGGTCGCTGGATTGTTTTGTTTTACTCGCCGTTCGAAGTCGACAATAAACAGAAAGTTCGTTATACTTGTGGGAGAACAATAGCACTTACAACACAAGCCTTTTTTGAGGAAACTAGGCTATCGGCGATCATTCTTGTGTGTCCAACAATATCGCCATTTTGGGGACAGTTTTGACTGTTTAAAGTTATAAATCATTTTAACTGCCTCATATTTGGTGTACAGTCTTCGACTACCATGCGTTCAATACCTAGGGTAACCACGGTAAGAAAAGGAATAGAATTTAATGCCGATTGCAATAAGCGACTTGAGAGGAATTAAGCTTAGAAAAAATATGAATTATATCACTGCCCTATTCAGGAAATTGACACAGGTACCTTATTCGTAGAAGTTGACGCACTTACCAACCACTGTAAGGCGGCGGCCATGCAATGAACTAGCAATTGTGCTTCGACACTGAACGACAGGTGGCGAGCAGACAAATATGCGAGACAAACTTGTTACTAAACATTAAAAACACCAAGAAAACCTACATATATGGATCTAAGACTGGTGTGGAATGAGAGCCGGATTATATTCGGAACATCTCCATGTCAGCTGGTGTTTTAGAATTTCAGATTACTGTAGCGTTTTTCAAGCAGAAATATGAGCATTACTTCTGCCTCGTTTAGGCGCTGTATGACTGTTGATGAGAGCATTGCCATTTACACTGACAGTCTAGCAGCAGTTATGACACTCGAATCATATCTCTAAAGATCAAAATTAATGCCTACATATGTATGTGCAAAACGCAACGCACATGCTGAAATGTGCAGAAACGAGTCACACAGTGCCCTATCTAATTTGACATTTCATTCTCCACATATGGCGATCGCCTCTGTTAATATCGAAATCCGACTGAGAACCCTTAAGTCATAAAAATGTCTGAAGACAATGCGACGCCCTGTCATCCGAATTTTTTAACATTGTGCAAAACTCACAAGCCAACACCAAACACACAATGTAATTTGCTGTCTTAGGTGGATGCTAAACAGCTGTCAAAAGAACGTATGCTGAAAGTGCAACCCAAAGTATATGCTCTCAACAACACAACACATCATCGACATCTCGCACCGCACGTCATCGATTGGAGTAGCTAAGGAATTCGTTAACCTCGAAAAATTAGGGCAAAAATCATCATTACCGAAAAGTGGCAACTGGGTATTAGAATTATCCATTGAAAGGCCCGTTGTGCTCGTACAATAGCTTGAACATCTCTGCCCTCCTCTATTGTGTAAAAAGCTAAACCTTAGCGAAAAAGGAATCCTGGTATTTTCGAAAGGAAAGTTTAGCGTGTCATTCATGCAATTGTTAGTCCTGTCTGCGTGCATTACATATCGAGAACAGGATTCTACGACAAACTCTATAGTACAGCAGCATGCGCCTACTCAAGCAACTTGCAAAGACATGTGGAGGACAACACACCTCCACTCCGAAAGGCCAAGACACTATGTCAACGCAACAGAAGACGTTTTCGTCTAAGATGATTAATGCGAGTCGAGTAGAAAGTCGACCCTGCATCCGAAATTGGGGGCAGGTGGCGAGAAAACGAGCAGAAAGGAGCATGCCAAACTTCATATTGTGTGTTGCTTGCCTCTACACACGCAGGTGCGTGCGTTTTTCGATGCCGATGACGCGTTATGTCGCATTGTATATTTGCAAACGAAGAAGCAGAAAGGTTCAGACTACTTACCCACCAGCTGTTGATTACAAGTTTTTCTTTTCCAATTGACCACCCATCTATTCGTGTCAAAGATCTTTCCTGCAATTAACCGCCGGCCATGATCTCGTGCTTACAGAATGTCCTTATCATCACTCAACACCAAGAAACAGAAAATAACTTTTCGCTCACACTCCTGACGGTGGTGCCCCATCCCCTTGTCGAACTTATCCCAAAGTCATTTAGGTCATTAATTTTCTAGGACCTTATAGCCCATACGACAAGCGGGAAGTCGATGGCCAAAGCCAGAGGTGGAGTCGGGAACATGCAAGTCACTTCAAAATTCATTAATCATTTTCGTTCGCTTGTCGTTTACCCTTAAATGGAATCCACTCTAACTATAGAATCATAAAACTCAAATAACGTCCGTAAATGACGGGCCATCAATAACCTCACTTCCCCAGCACACAGTTGATTTCTTCGCATTTTTTCCCCTGTCATGACTTCCCGAGTAGCGGGTGGGACGAAAGCAAAAGGAAGGAAGTTGAACTATCAACACATCGATCAAAGCGAAAGTCAAACAGAAACCACCACTCCTGCGTTCACCGTTCGCCACTGGCAGCTCCGACACCCAACAATAGAAAGAGAGGAAGACCAACCAACAAGTGAACAAGTTGCCATCCGTACTTCGTTGCCGGCGATGATGATGAAGAGGAAGACGAAGGTGACGTGATGTCCGATTGGCACTGGGTGTTGATGTTGGGTGTACATGAATCTAACTGGGGCACGGAACTTTAACTTTCCCCCATGTACTGCGACCTTTCCTGGCCTCAATATGCGTATAAGAGAGTTGCTGGTAAGGACGTGGGTGGAATGGGGTGGTGGTGCACAACGCTGGCATAGCATTTTCCGCAACTTGTCACCCAGTGAGTGCTGGTGTCAGGAAGTGAGCAAGTTGAGGGGCGGTTGGCGTTAAGGATCGATTTCTTCTGATGCTGTGGTTCGATATTGGTTTGACTTTTAGTTTGAATTTACCTCCATCAGTTCCTTTGACATGCATAAGTGGGAAAAGATGACGGAAACCGAGGATTGAGTGACTAAAGTGTTTGGTATTCCGTGGTTCGGGTGAAGAATTTCAATTAAAATAAAGAGCCACTTAAGGGTGGAAGTCTTTCACTTTGACGCAGTATCTGGAAGAGACCGATTTCCATTTTAAGCAGACTTTAAATTTAGCACGAACAATTAAATTGTTCGTTCGTTTTTTTTTTGTGTCTGGCTTTTATCGAAATAGGGAGGCTTGAGCTGTCAGATCAAGTTTGCATAAGACTTGGTGAATTAATCAACGAAATTATGATCTTAAAAATTGTTTTTTCTTCTATTCGCTTTAATACGTGCGCAAGTATTCTTGTAACAGAATAGTAATTGATGGCACTACCTTCATCTTGCAAATACAGAACTTGCTGGCAAATAATATTATTTGTCTTGTTATGGATGCCATATTGTTCTAAGCGTTTTATTCTGCTATATTTGGTTTGGGTATCAGTCGAATGCGAATACTCACGTTTCATCGCCTTGAACCCTTCATTGCGTTGCGATTTCGCTCCAGACGAGTCCAGATGATTGGCTTGAATCCGTTTATTTCGGATGAAGGTATACCTTATTCTGTTTAAACACGGTCTATTTTTCACGGTATTAATTTAACACAGTTACAAATAAAAAAAACACAATTGCAGGGGAATTCTCTTTGTGCATACAAGATAATTGACTTGCCCTGGCAATTGAAATGTTTTAAACAAAATTTGTCTACAATTGAAGTTCTTTTTTTACACTTTTTTTTTGAGCGAATCTAACGTATAAAAATAGAATTATTGAGTTGAATAAAATATTAAGCCAAATTGTAGTGAACATTGTGAAAAAATAATACAGTCTCCACTTGGCTAAAAACTAAGCGGCGGTCTTGTCAGCGACATCAATTCACTTCGCCATAGAGGTCATTTAGACGGAAGAGAAAATGAAGTTACACTCCACTTCTTCATTCACATTTCATCAACAAATATTTTATTTCTTTGTAAACATCTAACATCAGAAATCCGGTATTTGAGTAGTATACTTGTAGGCGTTTACAAAAAATATGCTGCTACGTTAAGTCTGTTTTCAATTTACAACCGGGGGATGTCATTATCATCAAATTAAATAATAAAGTATTATATTTGTCTCACTTTTCCATTAATAAAAGTACCACGTTAATTTAGGCCAAAATTTTTCGAGCCCGGACCACAAAATTTTTCCTATTATGTCATTCTATTTCAGGTTACGTAACACTGATTACGGGAGAGGCATCTGTTTTTTTGGCTATGGCTTCAGTAGTAAAAGAAGAAATGATGTAGTATCACGAAATTAATTTAAAACTCCCACAGCAAGCTGTGTCAAGATGCTAGAAGAAATGTTTGCGTTTTGTTGAAGCTAAAACAATTTTAAGACTCAAGAAAATATTGAGAGTACTAGTTGTCTTTGAAAAGATTCTCAAATCTCGCCTGTCGGAGTCGGCAAAAAACTTCTACTCGTGAGAGAACACCCAAAATGAGGTGTTGTTGTCACTTGTGGGCTATAGTGCCTGACAATTAATATTAGTAAGACTGCGCTAAAACTACCAGCGCAGGATGTAGTTTAAGATTATGAGACAACTGAATCCTAGTGCAAAATTGTCGACAGAGTTTCATCCGCAAACATGAGAGACCATCTTCTTATTAATTAGAATAAAAATGCAAGGTTACAGCCGGAGATACTACTGCTTTTTCATCCTCAACGGTACCGGAATGCTGGGATGCAAAACCCCTCATTCCTGAAATATTGTTGCCCTGTTCTCAATGTGACCGATCAGTGTCAACGGAAATTACTTTCCATCTTAGGTTCACATTCATGTATATAGATGAGATTTTTGGATTTACACAATAGGTGTGGTGGCATAGTTTTTCCATCTGAAAGATTAAACCCGTGCTTATGCTAATTTTGTCGAGTTCTTATTCATTATGTAATATCTGACTTATGGCCAGCTATTCTTTGCTGTACGAATCGTTTCGTTGTCCCCAGATAGCAAAGTCTGCAGGGCTCTTCGTCGTTTTCTTGTAATTAATTTTATTTTTTAATACAAGTTATTATTATCAAGCTATCATAAGAGTTTGAACCCCTTAGCCAGAAGATGATTGTATTTTGTGGCGACTGATAAAGCTCCTGATGTGTTTTGCAGGATACAAATTATTTTTTAAGAATTCCATAAATGTGTTTTCTTTCTTTGTTTGGAAATACGTTGCCCAGAGCTTGAAATTGTATGCATATATTGTATGTTTACAGCAAACTTTAGGAAATTACAAATTTTTCTTTGATTCAACATTTGTGTTGTGACTAATGATTTTAAACGGTGTTGTCGTTGGTCTACGAGGTCTGAGGTTCGATTCCGGACAGAACACTTCTCATACATTGGCCCACCCCATACATTGGCCCACCCCATACATTGGCGCGATATACAGATAATGGTACTCACTGGAAATTGCATTATATACACAGTGTGCAAAAAAGTCTGCATATCAGTATACTATTATTTTGTCTTCAAATTTAATATAACATTTGCGGAAAGGGACACAAGATCATCTGAAACTGAAACATCTTGTGTATCTATTTTGACGACAACGAACCCTGACGAAATGTAAGGACAAATATAATGAAACAAACTTAAATTTTTTTCCATTTCCACATTTATTTTTTTATTGTTAATTTTTTTTTAATTCTTTAGTAAAAATACTTAAACTAGTTACAAATTTTGTAATTATTGTTAAAACTATATTACTGGCCCTATACGGGCGCTCTAAGCTAATCTAAATATTTATTGCTAGTGTCTTTTGGCGTTGTCTATTTATTGAATATATTTTGCGTATGCATTAACAATAACTAAGAAAATTGTTAATAGAAAACTTAGTAATAATAATAATAATTGAGTGGCACTACAGCCCACAAAGGACCAGGGCCGAGCTTCTACAACAACTACTCGTGTTGTGCGTGCTACTATTCTCTCACGAGTAGAAGGGAACTACAGTTTTTTGCCGATTCCGAACGGCGAGATTTGAGAAACTTTTCATAGGCAATTAAAACTCTTTGATTGTTTCCGGCAACTCGAAAGAGGTGGTGCCGTAAAATATGCGAGGTGTCCCGTCCGGGAATTGAACCTAGACCTTCTGCGCGGCGGTCAACGCACTTACCACTACTCCACAGCGACCTCTTACTAATCTTATCTTTTATTAAATAAATCTACGATTATTCTAATTAACCTACCTAACTACCTAAAATACTACAATTTTTTGTTTTATTTCATTGTTACAAGCAAGCCTATTCTAAATTATCCAACATGTAAGTTGGCCGTAGGGGACCAAAAACGTGAGCCTAAAAAGCTGACGACAACTGGAGCTTGATGGGGTTCTAGCCACCAATAAAACCGTCGATCCATTTTACTTTCCGTTCTATCGCGAACAGGGATAGATGTACTGAACCGATGATCACCCGGAATTATTCTTGCAAAGTTCTCGTAGAGCAACCGCTTGTCCACTGTCCTTAGAAGAAGAAGTGGAGGAATAACTATAATATTCACAAAAACTGAACCTTACATTGGCTCGAAAACAGTAATCTGAAAATACTGGTATGCGCGAAAAGTTAACTTTCAAAGTACATCAAAGTGCTCATAAAGCATATAGCACGATTTTTAATTTGCTCCCTGATCAAATTGTATGTCAGCCATCAGGCATGAACATGAAAAGATGAACGACAGTTTATAAAGTACATAAATTCACGGCGGCACTAATCACGTAACTTTACCATAGAAAGTTAGCTTTGAACTGGTACTAAATTTAATGCTCTACTGTTTTATGATTCGGAACACATACCTCTTTCTGCATTCGTCTCTGAATTTTCTATATATACATCTGGTATTGAAAGATTCATAGATTCGGTCTTGTGGGGAAACAACACTTAAAGGGTCTGTTAAAATCAAAGCATATAATCTGTTCAAAATTGTTTTATTGATAGTCTTAATATAAACGTAAGCATGACCTGGAGGACTGTGAATTAAGCTGGCAAAGTGGATGATTTTCATAACACAACTTGTAGGCTTATAATTACTGGTCCATAATAAGTTATTCACTTTATAATCGCCCGACCCACCGATTGTGTCCAAAAATGTCTTGCAAATGCTTGAACAGGCATATGACTCATTTTTTTGACAAGATTTTTTAATCAATATTCCCTCCTTTCAAGTAGTCATAAACGAACATTTGTCGAAATTTACATTTCTAGGTGACAAAACCCACTCGTCTCACTCATAATCCATTCTACAGCTCGACTCTTGTTGGCTTATGAAATTATAAATTCCAACTCCAAACACATACCTGTTCCATTTGTGAAGACGCATCTTCGTAACCTCTACCGTGCAATGAAATTTATGCATAATTTATAGGACATTCCTTATCGTTTTATAAGACCTTCAGACCTTTCAACTAACCTTCAGCACCCAACAAATCTGTAGCAACTTCTGAGGTCATCATCAACAGCCCCCTGGCAACCCATGTCTGGTCGATAAATCTCCCTTAAGCAATTCACTTTATCAGTTGTCTACCAATAACTAACAATCGCTTGGAGAACGGGGAAAACAGAAAATCGAAGGCGACGAAAGTACACGGCACCGACTAGCGGGCAGCAGGCAGACGGCAGTGGGCAGTGTGGCGCTGCGAGAGAATCTAAGCATAAAAGGGACCCATAGTCTGGTGGATAAGGATGCGAAGGATACGAAAAATAGCTTCGCTTAAAGAGTGAGAGAAAGAATTAATTTTGCCCGCCAACTGAGAAAAGATTTATGAGAACATAATTTAAGATCTTCCAGAGATGGTCACATGGAGGACATTCATTCCTGAGCCATTCACTCCCACACCCTCTCTATCCCCACCTGGGAATGGCAAACAAACAGGGAGAGCGCTATTTTTCACATCTCACACCAGCTTTCACCGGAAGCTCCCGCACTTTGAGAGAAACGAGCCAAAATGCCCCAAAGTAAAGTTAGATGTGGCATAAAGTCGAAGGAGCCCGCCCGACATGGAGCCCCCTTCTGGACTGCGCGGCGTATATCCTTGGCATCGTGAAATATTTCTGTTTTCTGGATGTCTGGGTGGGAGGGAAGAAACGGCGGCGGCGGCGTCGGGGTGTTCACATCCCAATAAATATTGTTCGTACTGGTGCATTCAGCAGGGGATGCTGGTGTCTCCACCCTCATTTAGCGGGTGGGAGTAACTGAAAGTTGTGATAGTCGTGAAAATAAATCAGGTTGTTGCCAGATCAAGGAATGGCTTTTAGGGGTTGTGCCATCTGTCGCAGGCTTTCTGACATAAATTGTCCCTGAAGAGCAACAGCAACCGACCGACATTGAAAGTAAAATGCCAACCCTGAGGCGAAAAGGTGAGGCGCCATTCACTGACGGCTGCGGTAGATTGGGGTAGCATGTTGGATGCAAATGTCAACGAAAGTGAATGAGAGTGGCAGGAAGCCGTGGGAGGGAAATTTATTTCCCTGCCTGACATGCACTGACATGGCTTTCGGGGAATGACAAAGCGTTAGGTAATTAAGCTGTCAGTTGGATTTCATGAAGGATTTGCTTGTGTGCGGTGGAGTGGTGGTCCCGTCATTGTCTGCCGTCCAAGTGGAGTGTGCTTCCTACTGCTACTGCCTTGAGATCTTTGGATACGGACAGGCGTTGTAATTTTGATTTATGTGAGTGTCGGATGTGGTATGCATGAATTAGAACTGACTTCAAGCCCACAAATGTATGCATCTTAAGTGTTAGTGGTTGGTTTTGTGTGTTGGGTCGTATGCCCCTAATGTTAAGTAGATGCTACATCGAAATGTAGCTTTTAACGAAAGGTAATAAACGGGATAAAATTTCTTTGAAACTAATACTCCAATAGATATAAATCTTAATTGAACTCAAGCAATTAAAAGTCCTCTTATGAATATAAAAGAAATGTGGACGAGAAATGTATTGCACGAGAATGTCACTGCCAGTAACATTCCTTTTGGATCATAGTTCCGCATGTGCATTGAAACCTCATACGGGATCAATATTGAATTCTTTGTAGGACTTCAATATACAAAACAATTCGCATCGTGAGAATAGAAGGGCATATTTTTTTAGTACTGTTGTGCATCCTTTGGCAAGCAATAATTTTTCTCACCTGACAGAATAACCTTTGCTTGGTGTCCTTTCTACGAGGTGAACACGAAAAATTAATTGTTGTCCGTGCGCAGAGGCAGTGTAATTGAATTTTTCGCACTCCTTTGAGCGGAAGCTATTTCCAGGAAAATCTGGAGCTGTCGATAGACGCGAATAGAACGGCACTCACTGTTTGATGCAAAACCAAGAGGATGGAAAAAAAGAACAATGGGTGTCTGCCTGGTGATGTCAGTAATGTTGGTTTTTTGCAGGTACTCTTTCCTGCAGATAACATGAATATGGTTGAAGAATGAATTTGAAGAGTGAAGCTAATGCTTTCATTTTTCGAGCTATTCATTTTTCGAATTGCTAGGCTTATGAATTTAACAAAGAAAAGACTTATTAGGAGATGTATGTACGTAGCAGTTGGTAGCAAGAATCAAGCTTTACTAAAGGACGTTAAGCAAGCTACAATTTAAACTGAAATGTGAGTTGTCAATGCTTAGCTGCGAAGTTCAATTTATTTCTATTTAAACAACCTTGTGGCTGGATTGTGGTCAAGCTTGCCGAGTTTGCGCTTATGTATTCCGATTTATTGGTGCTCTGTTCATCCAGATTATAATAATCCAGAATATTGTATGGTATGGACACTAAATTGAGATCCTTGAATCAAAGGTAAAAACATAATTTCTCAGTTCGATCGCCACTAAATTGATAACGTAACACATCACTCAATAAGTTCCGGGACTGGCATAGAGGGGGCGCTACTAACAAACCGTGCAAGCTCAGCAATGACTTGAAAAGTGTTACAGGGACTCTGCTCCATTAAAAATAACTATTTGTTGGCAGTTTGATAACGTTAAACGTGGCCGTACAGACACCAACGATGCTGAACGCTCTGGAAGTTCAATTGAGATGGTTACAATTGAAAACGTCAAAGAGTACACAAAATCGATTTGGAAAACCGTAAAGTGAAATTTCGTGAGATAGCTGACAAATATCAAAAGGCAGTGTGTACACTATTTTGCATGAACATTTGTCTATTAGAAAGCTCTTTTGGAAATTAGTGTCGCGTTTGCTCACAATGGACCATAAACAACAACTTATCAATGATTCTGAGAGCCGTTGGAGCTGCTTCACCAGAATATTTTTTGCTTTGGTATGTAACAATGGAAAAGGCATGGATCCACCACTACACTCCAGATTAAAATCGGCAGTCAGCGGAATGGAGAGCAGCCGGTGAGCCACGTCCAAATCATCCATAAACACAAAAGTTGGCTGGCAAGGTCATTCGTATTTTGGGATGCGCACGGAATTTTATTCATCAAGTATCTTGAGAAAGGCGAAAGCATCAACAGCGACTACGTACAGTATTCTATCAATATGTCACAGTAGTTTGAAGGTCAAAATCATGTGTCAGTCAGTACCACACTGCAGCAGAATAATCTTTAAGTTGGATTTAAATCAACCAGCATAAGAATATATTCTTATGTCAACGTCAATAATTTTTTTTAAATTAATTCTCAGGCAATGTATTTGCCTTAAACGTCCATAATAAAAAAAATATTTTCTTATACACTTTATTTTCAATAAGAGCGGAGTTAGTGGGGTGTGAGGTATTATGCAACCAGTATGTCCATGCGTCTATTTGTTAGTCCGTTTTCCGTCTGTTTTGTCTGTATCTCCCACACTTATGACATGCAATTCAATTCCTTATGCACAAAGTGAGATTTATATTATTGTGTTGGCAATAAGCCAACAGAATAATATTTTTTTATTAGTGAATGGCAACGATTGTCACGATTGAGTTATCAATTTTAAAGTGTAGCAGTTATTGGTGTCCTTTTACACAAAAAGAGAGTTGAAACAATTTACAACAGCTTTTCGACATTAAAGATCAGATTTTAGTCACACTCAAAATCTAATTTTTAATCTTTCGATACAAATATTTTTCTGAACTGCTAAACTATAGTTCACAAACTAAATATTTATACGTATAATCAAGTTTTTAACAAAAAATAATATTTATACGTTACAAGCAAATAGCGAAAATTACATAAGTAACTTTACATAACTAACCCTTTTTCCTGCTACATTTACAGCATTACTTTTACTTTTGATTGCGAACATTTTATATACATATCATACATATGTATGTTGTCAGCAACATCAGTGCCGAAATCAAACAGCAGAATCACACTTGCCAATCGCTGCTTCTGGTTCGGAAAAAGTTAATTGAGTAATAAAGTGCTGGCACTGGACTAAACTGGCAAAAATTTAATTATTAAGAACGTCGTGATCTTGGCTAAGCGGAGGCATAAAGGCAATAGGATATCCGACTCCGTACTAAAATTCATATTTTGTGACAAATTTTAACTTTTAGCAAAATGTATACTTACTTTGGTGACCATTTTTATATTTGTTAAAAAATTTATACAATTTACAACAAAAATATATACCATATGTTTCTCAAAATGTACAAACTTTTCTTTCTTGGTCAAATAAAATTTTCAGGTCGTGGTGTATACTTACTTTTGTGACTGAGTGTAGTGTAAACACTTTCTTGATAAAAATCCTTAATGATTCAATGTAATAATTCATTTAACTTTCACTTTTAATAGATAAACAGATAAAAGCCAAAGATATGTTCTCTCGAATAGAGCTTTTAAGAAATGTTTCTCCATAAGAAGACGCTATTTTTGATCAATTTATTTAAGGCGACGTACTTTTTCATACACACCCATAAACATTTGCACGGCAGATGCCTTTGTATTTTTTCATACAAACGAAACTGGAGCTAACGTCCTGTCTCGTCGTAATCACCTCGTGTTCACAATCGGTCTTATTAAATACGATTAAACTCAACCTAGGCGACATTTCAAATGAGCAACAAGACAGCCTCAGACGAGAGCATCCTTAAAAGTAAAAAGAAACTTGTTATTATACCCAACTCAGCAATAAGTGTAAGAGTACATAGATACATAGATATAAAGGACGGTTCCAGCTGACATCATCACCCAGAGATGAAGCACATAAATACCATATCGAATCAAGTCAAATCCCGTTCGATACACACGTAATATGCGGCTTACTAACACAGCAAAAACCGGTTCGATCAAGGAGTATGACAGGCCGACAGACGGACGTGCGTGAGCCTGCTAACTGCCAGCTCTTTAACTAACGATGCAAAATTATTATTATCTCTTGGCCGACTCCTGAAGACAGTCAGTTTGACTTACAGGACAGTCGGGATTAACTCAATTTCATGGGCGTTCATTTTCTCTCGTTGCGGTGCATCCTTCAGTTTCTTTGGCGATTTGCTTATGGTCGCACGTAAAGGGCTCAGTGAGCATCACTGCCACTTCACCTGGCAGTTGGACGTTTTAATAAATTTGCATTCACAGTGGTGGCGGAATGCATTTTTTATGACTTTCGAATAGGGTATTCAAATTTTAAAAAAATGGGATGATATTGAAAATCGTTTTTGAAAGATAAAATATTGCAAACAATTGGAGACTAAGAATATGCAATATATTTTCCAACAGACGATTTACACTAAATCAAAACACAAATCACTAAATACAGCAAATTTATTTGAGGAAATGTTAGTGTAGGTCGTATATATGTCAAATATAACATGGCTAAATATAACGTTGCTGGTCATTTAGAGTAAAAATGTGTTCCATTTATGCAGAATATGTTCCGTATGGTAAGTTCACTGGTTACTTGATTTTTTCTTGGTTTGTTGTCCTAAACTACTGAGAAATTGTCCTGCAATACCGTTTAATTTACGAGTATACTACCCCTTGAATTTTTTTTAAATCAGATCCATGTGCTTATACATCACAGCTTCAACAAAAAAACTGTATATCTAAAAACATTATATTGAGAATATAAGTTTATTGGGTCGAATTTTAGTGTTCAAAAATTTGTTTTGGTTTCAAGATATTGTCCTTCAGAAAAGACTACTTTTTTCCCATCGCTATGGTAATTTTCGAATACCAATCCCAAAGAAATGAGTCCACTCTGGCATCGATCCAATCGACCTCCAATTTCAGCGTTTTCAGGTTGTAGATAGCCACGTGGAACCGAGCGTTATCAAGTTTAAGAATCACCTTGTCATGTCTTTCCAGCATTTCTGGACGTTTTTCACGTAATGCTCCGCCCAAACACATTAGTTGTAGTCGCTAACGTATCCCGTCAATGATTTTTACCGTGTTTTAGCAGCTTAACCAAGAGCTGCAGTTTTTTTTCAATTAACACAGAAAATGAAAATTTCCCACAAATGCTTTTTATTTAAGACAAATCCGGATATTTTCGAAGAGGTGAAAAACAATGTTGTTTTCTAAAATGGATGGTTGTTTGACTACATTCTTACAATATTGCTTAAAATATTGTATAAAATGTGATTTTTACAGACAGTGAGCTTATGATCCAAAATAATGCCCAAATACATGAAGGTAGCAATACATTTTGAAATAAACCGTCAGTATTACCTAGGTCTTTAAAAATAATCGACTTATTTCGGCGGCTTTTAATCGGTAATCGGTAGCAACTCGCTCAATTTAGTACCTTTAATTTAAAAAAACATAAATTGACCTGGCGTACTGATTCTCATGGTGTTTGAATTAATTTCTTAGAAGTTACTTAAGTTCGAGTAATATTGGACCGTTACATCAGCAAAATATGTCATTTTCCATTAAAAAGATGAAAAAACAAAAAAAAAATTGTTGGAGGTTGGGATACACTATACTAGAGCGCTCAGGCTCAAAACTGGCCCATTGTACTACAAAAAAATACATGTGATCTATTTTAATAAAATGTAGAGACCCCATGGGCCAAAGTCAAGAATACTAAGCTAGTTCCGAAATTTAGTTAATTTATGTCGTTACTTTTTAGTCTTCACTTCAACACGAATACCGATCTTCTTCGGGAGCCACCACTGTGCGCAAACAACACCAACATGTATTTTTTTTTTTGTTGCATCGATATGCAGCGGCGAGTTTGTTCCAATGGACAGCAAGGATCTTCGCCCTTTCGGCTGACACTCATTATAAACATGACGGACTTAAATGCTAAATAATATAATATTCTGTTCGTCTATCTGTCCAGCTGTCTGGCATGTCTGTCCATTGGCCTGTCTATTTGTCCGCATCCACATCAAAGCTGTGGATTATTCCGTCCAATTAATCCAGGTGAGATGTTCACATTGTGTATTCCCATCACTGGCCGCCACTCATCCTCAATTCACCTGCCCCACCCCGTCCCACACCATTTACCGACTTTGAACCCACTTCACTCGGCTGAGATGAGATGCCCCATCTCATGCGTGTGCTTGACTTGCTTCCCCTCCATTGAGAGCGCCTCGCGAAAGAGAGAGGGAGTGAGCGAGAGAGAGTGAAAGGGACGAAAAAGACATCCTGTATATCAGTGTCTAATGGATTTGGGTTTGCTTTTGTGGTCTTGGCCTTTTGTCAGCTCTCAAATATATCTTTCATTTCACCATATCATTGGTCATGTCCGTTCGCATTACCCTGTCATGCTGCGTTTGTGCGGATGTGGCGTTCGGTTCCTTCGGCAGGGTGAAGGCTCTTCGGCATCGGACGGGTTGGTTTGTTGATGCCCGGCCATGGCATGGCATGCGATGCGGTGTGCTGTGGCTCTGGCAATCAGTGTGCCAGAGGATTCCGATATATTAAATGAAATTGTCGGCATCACCTGGGCAGACAGATAAATCAATTTCGGTTCTTGTAGTCAGGTTCTTATTCCTCCTCCGATCCGGGCGAGAGTCGGTGGTGGTTCTGCTTCTTTAGCTGTTGATGGAGCCAGCAGAAGGATGGCTGAGTGCGGATTTGGTCGGCATGACGAAGGCGAAGGGAACTCGTTTTCGTATGGACGGAAGATGGAGATGAAGTTTAGAACAAGATATTTTCTGTATTTCTGACAGCTTGACGTTTATCTTAATGATAAATGACAAACGAATTCGGTAGCTATAAATGGGATTTTAATTGTGTTGTGAGATTCCTCATTTTTTATTAATTTGCTTCGACTCTTTCGGTTTTCGTTTGTTCGAAATTTTTAGGGCATCGCGTTCAGAGAGAGGAGGGCATTTTAACGAATCTCAGAGCAGATCATTGATTATTGATGAGGAACGACGTCGGAACGGACGCCTTGGGGTGGTTAATGACATGATTTATTGAAAGGAATTGATTTTTTGTTTCTCATGGAAACTGTTTAAGTTAAGTATATACACATATGTATTTGTATATCTTGATGGAAATGAATGCGTGAAAATGAGTCGTACATTACAGTGTGTAACAAATTTTTAATCAAATTGTTTGAAAAACATAACTTCAAACAAACAAACATTGCAATAGGAATAGGAGATTCTTAAGACTCTGAGTTTTGCTCGTGTTTTTAAATTGAAATTGCTAGAAAGTGTCTTCTTTATGACAACATTAAGCTGCATAATATGAACTTTTAAGTTTGCATATCCTTAACTCAGTTAAGAAATTTCAGCAAAATCAAGATGGTAGAGAAATAAAGGGAAAATAAGAGGACAAAAATATTAGGATATACAACGAGTGAGAAGGAAATGATGGAAAGGGAGGGGAAGGGTTCAAAAATTAATAAAGTACCAGATACCTGCACTTTGCTTTATCAGACTACCAGTTAGCAGTTTTTTCTAGTGCAAAAAATAAATGTTATCGTTTACGGCAATGCCCCGGGGTATTGTTTCTGTTCTGATTAACTGTGAACGCAATTTTTATTAGTCACGTCCAGGCTTTCGAGAATACGTAATCAGCTTAATTTAGGTCTTAAGTTACAGGAAGGTAGCCAAAAGAAAGTGAATGGCATTTTCTGAAACTGGCAAGCATCAAGTGGCGACCAATGAAGACCACTGTTTCCACAACGTTTTGGGTTACATGATACAAAGCCAACATTGTAAAGCTTCTCCAGTATAACGTGACGTTACAGTCCACAAGGAAGCACGATCTCATTTCTTTGGCACAATTCTTGCTGTGCGTGTTCTTTCACTAATAGAAGGGACCTTCAGTTGATCGTCGACTCAGACTGGTGAAATTTTAAGAAGTTTTTGTGCACAATTTTTACTCTCTGAGAGTTTTAAAATTCAGGAAAGGCGGCGCCAACGCGAGTTAAAACTGCAGTTTAGGAATCCAACCTAAGGCCTCCGACATGTGACTTAAAGCACATTCACACTATGCCATGGTGCCAGTAAAATACAATAGAAAATTAATGAACTTTAACTAAAACTATAACTAGTTAAAGAAGAAGAAAACTTTACGATAACACACGTGACTGTGTTGGAATAAAGGAGATACAAAACAAACCGCCGCCAATGTCCAACTGGAGTAAGTTGGGGTAGTGCGAATTACCCTTGTTGATTTACGCTATATTTTTGAAAGGCTAAAAGATAAAAAGCTGGACACATTTTTTGTTTATCTTTGTGCTTCACCTTCTTAAATGATTTAAATATGACAAAAGTTTCAAGACATTGATTCTCTACTACACTTCTATTCGACGCATACGACTTATTTATTGTGTGCCCTTCACACTATCCGAATAACGTTAAGTTTTTGAACTTCTGCATTACTTATATTAAATTCAAAAAATTGATTGTATTCGAAGAATAGATTACTAAAATTGACATGTTGTTTCCCTAGCTGCCTTTAATTTCGCACACCAAGTTGATCGATATCCTTTTTCATTTATGTGCGCCACTTGAGACGAAGACATTCTCTGTTGCGTTGTCCCAATGGCTCAGATTTAAAAATTCTTAGTGTGAGTTGTGTTCTAGCACTCGAAAGAATGAATTCTGGAAAGTATTCACCGATATATCGTTACACGATAATCCACTTGTTTAGAACATATGAACGCTCAAAATTACAACAAAATCTAGGTTTCCCATACCTATAACCCAAACGCATTTCAACAATTTGTCTCACTTATTTCTATAAGTATTTTCGTTGCATACTTATAGGCGCTGAATATTATTTAAAGGTTTGTGTATTCAATAATCATATAAAGAAAGAGAAAGGCTTGGCAAAGATTTAGAGAGGAGGCTGGACATTTCCACTTTCAGTTTCTGATTTTGAACTAATTCTCAATATATTGCACCAATAAATAATTTATGGCCTGAACATCGAATTTTATGGTGACAGTACAGCGAAACAGAAAGAAAGTGTAGAGGTAATGTATAAACACCCATCGAAAATTATTAATGCAGCCTTTCCTATATAGAGATATAAGAAAAGTCGCGGATTTCTAGCTAACGTTTGGGAGCATGCGCTGGGTCAACCTGCATTCTGGAGAGTCATGCCATCGCTGGCTGTGCTGTCGAGAGAACCAACCGTAGATGGGGGTCCTAACTAAGGATGCGAGCAGTCCCAAAGTGGGTTCGAGTCCTGTGAATGCCTTCTTCTTTCCTAGCAAGTTCATCTGTAATCTCATTTCTCATGATCCTGTGGTATCTTGGCGCATTTAGTTTGCCGAACAAATTAAAGTAAGGCTTGCAATCCTGTACTCTATTGGAAATGGTTAGAGGGTTGAGTCACCCCTACCACCTATTCTTGATAATATAGTTCGTGCCCATTAGGATCACCAAGGTTTCTGTCTGGAAGACCCTCATGAGGTGTAAAGCCAAACATTGTTCTTTTCCACGAAGGACCCGGCTCCGTGAAAATCCAAGTGCATTCCCTTTCAAGCTCAGTTTCTGGCCAGAGACGGTCTTGAACACAGGCAAAGTCGACTTTGTATGAACGACGCAACTGGATTATTGGTGTTCCCATATCAGAAGGCATGTGCATGGAACTACGGATTAGGAGATGAGGTGCGCGAGGTTATCAAAGCTCCAGTGCAAGTTAAGCCAAAGACCAATTCCGAAAATGGCATTAAACCTAATATGTGATGGTCTAAAAGAAGAATTAATTGGGAAAAATTTTCAGCACGAGTTGAAATTAAATTCTTTTAAACTAAGCATTGCCAATAAGTTCTGAAAAAAAATAGCTAAGGGTATTTCAATATTTTTCGGACACATTTCAACTGTATGACTCTTTTTACGACCAACACAGTAAAGCTTACCACGATGTATAAATAATGAAACTGCAAACAGCTTAAATACGGTTACATTTTGTACGCAATTAGGGGGAAATGTGTGTTCAAATACTTTCTTGCTGTGTAGTTGGCAGATGTTGCAGTGCATTTTAGTCGGCTTGTGTATATGATTTGTCGTGCCGTTTTTGGTTTTAACAGAGAACTCAACAGTACCACTGACAAATATGTACAGTTGTCGCACCCAAAAGTAGTCAGATCCCTTAAATTTTAGACAACTTTTGTGTACCCGAATAAGATTGACGTATTTTTTCCTAAGAAAATTGGGGAATCAAACACAAACAAATGTGCTAAGTGAGAATATTAAAGCGTGAGATACCAACAACTATAGAGAACATTAGTAGATATTCTCTCCAAAGTTCTCTCTCTGCAATACTGCTCCTTATCGGTTGGCTAATTTAAAACGTGAACCTTTATTTTCCTTAGGGTGCGACATCTGTGTGTAATAGTGTGCGGTCCCCACAAAAACCTATTTTCTGGTTTATATCTTTGGAAAATGCAATATTCGATATTAACATTCGTTCAGTTTCAATTTAAGATACAGGACTTCTCAAACTGTGGTATAATCCACAGCCTGTGTATATGCAATATATTTAAAATAAAACGTATGCCATCGACAAGTGCACGAAAAATAAACGGTGAGTACTAAATAAGAAACAGAAAATATCCCAAGCAATTATTCCCATATTCCTAGCTATTATTTCCACAAATTTAACGAATATAGAACGGGTAGTGGTTGGTGGACAAGTTTATTACTGTACATGTATACTGAGTTTAGAGATAGATGTCGACAAAAGAAGGTCTATGAAAAGTGGGTTTGTTTTGATTTATTAAATATTTGATTTGAGCTCACATACTATTTTCATTTATTCAATTTAAGATATTTAAGACACTTAAGTTAAGTACGTAGCATTGTATTTCACGAAGCAGGCAATTTCTAAAAGCAACACATTATTCGAGTCTCTGGTTGTTAATCAACAATATGTACTTCGTTCCGTGAAACTGATTGATTTTGTCCGTCATGAAATTTATGTATATGTTTCTGTTTTGCTTTAAAGGACAGTATTTTGCCGACTCCGAGAGGCAAGATTATTAATAGACAATTAGTAATCCGTGAGTGCTGTCAGTATCTCGAAAGAGGTGGTATCTTGATAGAGGGAGAATGACGGCGAATTAAACCTAGACCTTCGGCGTGTCGGTCGACGCACTTATACAATACGCGACGGCGATCAGAGGTC
The DNA here is from genome assembly GCA_944738645.1 of Eristalinus sepulchralis. Classification (NCBI taxonomy): domain Eukaryota; kingdom Metazoa; phylum Arthropoda; class Insecta; order Diptera; family Syrphidae; genus Eristalinus; species Eristalinus sepulchralis. Next base: position 15,625,621 of record OX122886.1, read on the forward strand.
ATCTTAATAGCAAATACGTAATCCAAGGAGCATTTCTGGGGTATGTCCGTCCAGTCTTTGGTTTGAAGACAACGTTTTGCAGTTTTTAGTGTTGTGTGCCATCTTTCCACATATGCTAAGGAATGGTATGCTATTTTTCAGACACGTTTGGAGCCATTCAGTTTTATCATCGCTTTGAGCAATGTTGACTCCCTTGATCTGAGGTGACAGTTTTTGAACATCCATATCAAGCAATTCAGTTGGTGAAGAACGATTAAGTGACTAGTTCAGAAGCCATTGCAATTTGTTGATTTGGCAAAACTTTAAATATTCCCGAGAGAAAATATTCTTAGTTCTAAAATATTCCTAACTCAAGATTACTATAAACAGGTTATGGACCATGATAGCAATTTTTTTTTAACGTTTGGTATTAATTTGTTTTTTTTTTTGTTTTGTTTTGAAGTTGACCAATTTTTCTATTTGAATAAGATGACTAATTTGCTGTAAATCGAATGTGTCAAAGGACGTAAAATTTACGATGATTGGAAGTTTGCGGTGGAGAATTACATGATCATTGATGATTTGTGAAAATCTATTCAAGGCACAAGCCTGAAGAAAATTGCTTTTGGCGAAAGAAAATTATTTTTTTTTTTTGATCCAGTGTTACACATACATATGTATGTTATTAAGGAACAGGTTGGCAGAACAATTCGACATTTGCGCGAATTAACTATATACAAGGAGCTTTCAAGTCTCACCAAACTAAAACCAAAAAACAGACAAAGTAAGCAAGACTGATGTTGTCTGAAAAATCAAGGACAATGAATCCTATAATTTAGTTATATACTTATGTACCACCAAACAGTTTCTACGTCAAAGACTTCTTCTTCTTCTTATGGCGCTACAGTCCGGGGTGGACCTGGGCCTTAACCAACATGCCTCTCCAGCCAGCACGATCTTTCGCCAGCTGCCGCCAGTTGCGCACTCCAAGTTGGTTGAGGTCCTTCTCCTCTTGTGTGCGCCACCTTATTCTGGGCCGTCCTCTGTTGCGTTGTCCCAATGGCTCAGATTCGAAGATTTTTCGGGCCGGAGCAGTAGTGTCCATCCGCTCTACATGGCCTAGCCATCTTAAGCGTTGTATCCGTAGACGCTTGACTAGGCTCATGCCGCTGTACAGCCCATACAGTTCGTGGTTGAATCTTCTCCTCCAGATGCCATCAACGCAAACAGGACCAAAAATCGCACGCAGAACTTTTCTCTCGAAGAGACCAAGGGCATCCTCATCCGCTTTAAGTAGTGTCCAAGTTTCCGCGCCATAAAGTAAGACTGGGATGATTAAGGTGTTATATAAAGCAAGCTTAGTCTTTCGAGAGAGGGCTTTATTACTCAATTGCCTCTTGAGCCCAAAGAAACAGCGATTGGCAAGAGTGATTCTGCGTTTGATTTCGGTACTGGTGTTGTTGTCCCTGTTTACTGCGGAGCCGAGGTAGACGAAGTCCTTGACTACCTCGAAGTCTCTGCTGCCTAGTGTGACGCTCTGTCCGAGACGCCGATGTTGTGTGTCCTTCCTTGATGACAGCATGTACTTCGTTTTGCCCTCATTTAACACCAGACCCATTTTAGCCGCTTTCGCTTCAATCCCAGTAAACGCGTCATTGACGGCTCGCTGTGTTCGTCCAACCACGTCATCACGTCGTCGGCGTAAGCTAGCAATTGAGCTGACTTTTGGAAAATCGTACCTCTGGTGTTGACCTATGAGTTACGCACGATCTTCTCAAGGATGATGTTAAAAAAGTCACATGACAGTGCGTCGCCTTGTCTTAAACCTTTTTTGACATTGAAGGTCTCGGTGAGTTCGTTCCCGACCTTGACGGAGCAGCGAGAGTTCTCCATAGTCATCCTACACAATCTGACGAGTTTGGTAGGAATGCCAAAACTAGACATGGCACTGTATAGCTCGTCTCTATGCACACTGTCATATGCGGCCTTGAAATCGACGAATAGGTAGTGAGTGTCGATTTGCATTTCTTGGGTCTTTTCCAGGATCTGCCGTAGTGTGAAGATTTGGTCGATGGTGGACTTCTCTGGCCTGAAACCACACTGATAAGGACCAATCAGGTTGTTGACAAACGGTTTCAGGCGTTCACACAGTACGGCAGAAAGGATCTTGTATGCGATGTTAAGGAGACTTATCCTTCGATAGTTGGCGCAGTCGAAGGGGTCTCCTTTCTTGTGGACCGGACAGACGACACTGAGATTCCACTCATCGGGCATGCTTTCCTCCGACCATATCTTACAGATGAGCTGGTGCATGCGCCCAACCAGGTCATCCCCAGCTGCTTTAAACAGTTCTGCGGACAGTCCATCCGCTCCAGCAGCTTTATTCGACTTCAGTCTCGATATTGCTATCTTGACCTCATCTAAGTCGGGGGGACGGAATTCTTGTCTATCATCGTCCAAATTAAGTGGAACATTCTGCCTAACAGCGGGATTTGGGCCGTCATCGCCGTTTAAGAGTCTGCAGAAATGATCTTTCCCGATTCTCAGAATCAATTGCGACTCTACTACGAGTTTCTGCAATACACTTATACAAAAATGTTTAATCAATTAAATTTTGCTCGATCAGTCAGAACTCATGCTCTAATACCATCTCGTCACCTTTACACTAACTCGTCGCGTCTCTTTTTCATCTACGCTATTAAACTCGGGAATTCATTACCAATTAATATACGAACTTTTCTTAATTCAAAACGTTTTAATCATGCCGTTCTTGTCTACCTTTCATCCCTCTCCTAGGTCCTCATCCTTCCTTTCTATATACGACTCTTTTAAGTTACTGTGAACAACACAAATAGGGCTCGTATGTCAAAATGTTCTGAGTACGTATAACCGCAAATATGTCAAACTTTACGATTGAGCTGGCAGTTGACAGATTGAAACACTATGGTTGACTAATCCCGAAATATAAAAGGCAACCTTCGTATATTTTTATAATTTTAATGTATCTATATTGTTTTCTATTCCTAATGTATTTTATCTAAGTACTATAAAAGACTGAATTGAATGAATTATTCTGCCCTTGAACTAAATTCATTGAAATTAAAATTAAATTGAATTGAACTCTGTGAAAACAGCATTACCTAACCATTGCCATTACCTAACCATTGCCTTCAGACGAAACATCTACCCGACCTTGATGACGTCAAAATCCTGCAAACGGAAAAACATACCAGCAAAAGATACATTCTGGAGAACCTATACATAATCATAACCAACAACAACATGAATAGGAAACAGGGGCAAGATTCCGATACTTGCGGTCCCTCGATTGAGTGATGCAGTTTTGTAGATCTTAATGAGACGAAGAAAAAATTTTATGTGTGAGGGGGGGGGGGGGGGCGGGGGGGGTCTAATTCGATTAGTTTAGACAGTATTTGTGTTTAAAAACTGAAACATTTTCATACAAAAAAAAAAAAACGCTGACTTCTTAGAAACATATTTTTTCCGAAACGTATTTGATGTTTCAGCTGCATACATTTTGGCGGAGATATTCATGACCCATTGTAATTTCCCTTAGAAGGGTTTGTGTCCTTAAACAAATACAGATTATTCGTTTTCGAATAATTTACATATGTGATGTACAAATTTAACTTGTATTTAAATAGAACAGTCTACAATACAATATAAAAATAAAAGCTTATTTGTAGGTGGGTGGTAGAGGGGAGACTGAGGAAGGGGCAAATTGATGTAAAAAAAACTACTTACGCGCATAACCTAATCATAAATTTAGTAATATTTCATGCATACAATAATAGAAATTCTATCTAATTGCAAACATAAAGGTCGTAGTACAGGATGTAACGTGTTTCGTATATTCTTCGTAAGGACACAAACCCTCCTAAAGGCAATTACAATGGATCATGAATATCTCTACCAAAATGTATGTTTCAAAAAAAATATACATATACTCGTATGTTAGAATTCCTTGTTTTTGTATGAACATTTTTCAGTTTTTAAACACGAATACCGTCTAAACTAAGCCGATTAAACCCCACCCCCATCCATAAAATTTTTTCTTCGTAAGATCCACAAAACTGCATCACTCAATCGAGGGGCCGCTTCAGCGCTTGTAACGGCTTAAACGAATTGCGTTTAATTCAATAAAAAAGCTTAGGCAAATGTTCTCCAGAAGAAGTAAGGACCGGAAGGAAACTTGATTTGTTTCATTTACGAGTTTTTGGTTGTGTTAAAATAGCGCTGATGTCAAAACAAGAAAGATTAAAACTTGATCCCAAGTCAATGAAATGCATGTTGGTGGGTTATGCTGAAAATTTGAAGCATTATGGGATGAACAACCCAATTGAAAAGAGAAAAGACTTTCTTTGCACATAATCATTTAGATGATGTAGTCAATTTGAAATCCAACAAATCTAATTTTTTTCTATTAACTTTATATTAGAATTTGGTGGGGAGGTCAACTATAAATACTTGCTGATGCTGTGGTGCTTCCGGTGGATAAAGGAAATGCAATGACGGTTGGAAATAATGTTAATATTGCAGATGATATTGAAGAATTTGTTGATGCTGAAACGACTGAACGATCTAAAATTGAGACAAACCCAAAATGTGAATTTCAAAATGAAAATGTGAATGGGTACAATTATTATTTATTCCCCAGTTAAATGGTACCATATCTTTTGGTACTTGAAGTTAAAATGAACTTATACATCGAGCAATTAGATGTAGTTTTAGCGTTCCTTTAAGGTGAATTAACTGAAGAAGTTTCTATTTGTTCACCTAAAGGTTTCAATTCATTCAATTCAATTCATTCAAATTCATTTCTTACGGAACATAATTGCAGAAGGCAACGTTCATTTGAACGAAATTCGTTCTGAGGAAATTATAGCGTACAAAATGACAAATTCACTTCCAGTCAGTGCCAAGAAGATTTTAATGATTTCAATATTAATATGTCAATAATATGGTGAAATTCTCCGAGTTTGCTATGACATGTTTAGGTTACCGGTACAGAAAATACTGACATGTGAAAGTGCAAAAGCTCCTTCTTTTTAAAACGGGTAAGATTGTTCTCGGTGAGATGCAGAGTCTTATTTTAAGGATCATCATCATCAAAGCAAGCAAATGACAACGATATCTTTGCATTCCAAATCTCTCTGCATATAACACACATATGTATGCGTGTAATAAAAAGCATACCGATATGTCGACATCCAAAAGTAGGCAACACATTTTTATTTTTTCGGCTTGGAAGGGATATTTTGGCAAAACAGAGATTTTCAATTTAAGAAAGAATTAGTCAATTTAAAGGAAATTAAAGGAAACAGACAGATGAGGTTATGAAAAACAAGATTTGATATAAAACTTTTCAATTAGGGCAAAGAATGCAAATCGCATTTGGGTAACCCAATGACTCTCATAATTTATATCCGACTATTTTAATAAGTAATTTTTACCCTTCTGAGAATTAAATAAGTTTCAGAGTAAGTTTGTACATAAGAGAAGCGTGTGAATATCATGTGTTTACTCCATCTCTGCAGCAGTTTTAAAAAACTTTATTTGAACCCTGTCAGTTCTAGTAGCTAGTTTTCAGTTGGACATTTAAACTCAATTCTATTCCTAAATATATCTTTGTTTATACGTACATATCGCATTTGCTGCCGAAGATGTGACGGGGAGGAATTCGCGGGTTGATAAACGAAATTCTAAATGAGCAGTTTTATCATTTAAGTTCCGCGTTGAGTTGTGAAACGTTCCGCTGCATCAAATTTAGATTAAATTAGATTAGAATAGATTTTATTTTTTCCATTAATTGTACTGTACAAATATTTCACAAAATCAGTTTTGCATACCTTTGCCCTCTGCCGGATTGACATGTTTAAAATTCAAGTTCTTAAATATACATATTTAAAAGTAACCAGTTAAAATATGAAATGGAAAATGTCTGCATTTCTCCCTTTCCTCCAAATTGCACATGTTGCACATATGGGTAAATCATTTCTATGTGGAACCTCATTGAGCTTCTGAAGTTTTTCCCGAAGTCACATCATTGCAATTTCGTCAATTGTATTTTTTTTTTATTTATTATTCAATTTCTTAAATTTAACAGCAGAATTCATACAAGGTTACTTAATTAATTACAAGTTGAAAAAATTTAAGAAAAGAATGGGCATCATTCTTTAGTTCAGATAGAACTAGTGGCGAATGATCCTTCAATTAAAAAATAAACTTTGATTATAGTAAGTAAGTGTGGGGTAAATTCAATAGATTAAGAAACAATACAATTATTTTTTATATATATACAGTAACAATGACGACAAAAAGTATAAGTATAATAGTCATAACGAAGAGTTAATGAAAAGTACTGTTATATAAGAGATTTTAGTTTAATAATGATGAACTTTCTATACTAAAAAGGAGTTTTTTTACTTCTCTTATAAAATACTTTGGTTGAACTATTTGCCTGATTTCAATTGGTAATTTATTATATAGTCTTGGTGCTGCCATTGTATAAAATTTAGAACAACTGGTTTTTCTTGAGAATGGGATAGTACAAATTGACACACCATTATTTCTCAAGTTATATATGTTCGAACTTCTGAGATTATTATTGTACCCACTTCTCATGAAGAAAACCTTGAGAACCTTAAAGACATATAGGTGTCTTAGTGGAAGTATGCGTAGCATTTGGAACAATGGCCAGCTATGAGCTAACCTGTTTTTGTCCCGTAGTAAAACATTCTTAGGATGTTAATAGAGCAGTGTTCTCTTAGAAGATACATTTTACGGGTGGCAGATAGCATATATAATTTAACATTTTCGGCATGTGCTTTCCAAGTCATATGTTTATCCACTAAGACACCTAGATACTTAAAGGTTTCAACACCTTCTATTTTGAAACAATTTGAGCTACATATTTGATTATCATCGAAGTTTGCACTACCTCACGTATGATTAGACATTGACAATCTTGTACAGGAGCTAGAATGGAAGATGGTATCACATTTAAGTGGAAAAGATTCTCGTAGACTACATATCATAAGTCTAGTTTTACTGCTTAGTAGAAACTCATGTTTGGCAAACCATTGTCGAAGTATGTTCAGGTCTATATTTAATTTAATTGCTGTGTCCAATATGCAGCTATTACTGTACGTCAGTGCCATATCACGGGCAAATGCTGTAACGCTACTGTTCAACTTTTGACAGAATAATGAATTTACATACACTAAAAACAACAATGGTCCTAAGATAGAGCCTTGTGGCACACCAATGTTTACTTCTTGTTTATCACTAAAAATCCCTTTAAGCTTAACCCGTTGACTTCTATTTGTCAGATATGAAGTAAACCACTCATGAATTATACCTCTTAATCCAGCACTATACAGTTTGCTCAAGAGAATATCGTGATTTAATATATCGAATGCTTTTGTCATGTCAATGAATAGTACTAGGTTGTGATTGTTTTTATTGAAACTGTCAAATATCTCACTGCATAATTTTAAAATAGCATCTTCAGTTGACTTGCCTTCACGAAACCCGAATTGCTCATTTCTGAAGAAATTGGTTTTATTTAAAAAGGAAATCACTCGTTTTTTTATGAGTTTTTCAAAAAGTTTGGAAAATGTCGGAAGTATAGATATTGGCCGATATTGCGTCAATAAGTGTTTGTTACCTTTTTTAAATAGTGGTATGACCTCAGCATTTTTCAAAGAAGACGGAAAATTACCACAACTTACACTTAGATTGAACAGGTGAGTTAAGACATCAATTACAAAGAATTAAATACTCTTTAAAAGGTAGTTAGTTATACAATCAGAGGTGCATGAATATTTGTTATCCAACGACATGATGCATTTATGAATCTCATTAGGTGTAATAGGTTCAAACACAAAACTGTTGCTTACAGAAGCATCGTCAATTAAGTCCGGAAATAAATTGCAATTACAGCTGTATTTAGGAGGAGTGGGTTTCAATTCTTTTGCTATAGAGGTAAAGTACCAATTGAATTGATTTGCAATGTTTACAGGGTTTGATATTTTAGTCCCATTTACCTCAATATGGAGAATGTCAGTTGAACTCATGTTATTGTTTAGGATGTCATTTACCACTCTCCATTCTTTTTTTGAATTACCCCTACAATTCTGGAGTTTTCTTGTAAAGTATATATTCCAGCATATTTTGACTTCGTTCTTTCCTTCTTCATTTAGTCTATTATAATATTTTTTTTAAAGATTGGTTTCCTGGATGACGTTTACATTTCTTACGTAAATCATTTTTTTTCTTAAGTTTTTTAAGCAAGCTCACATTTATCCAAGGTCTAAGGGTTCTAAGTTTTAGGTGCTTATAATTGTTATTTACTATAATAGTGCAGCCTTCTATGTGTTTTCTAAGCGTTATTAAGAATTTGTCATAAGCCAAACAAGGATTACTTTCTGCATATACATTATCCCAGAATTCAAACTTCAATCGTTCTATTAGGTCACTATAAATAATTTTGTTTTGCTTCTTAAAAGGAACGTATTTGTCTGGATTTCTTGTTTGTGTTTGTTCAATATTTAAATTTGTCATGCAGTAATCCGAAATTTTGTAATCTAGTACTTCAGCAGAAAGCTTGCAAGGAAATTTGGAGTCAAGTCTCAGAAAAATGTGGTCGATACAAGTCTGGGTGTTAGCTGTTATTCGGGTCGGCTCTGTAATAAGGGATTTTAGTCCAAAAGAGGACATAAGAGTCAAGTATTTGTATGAATCACTGCTAGTTTTTAAAATGTCAATATTAAGGTCACCTACCACTAATAAGTTTTTTGTTTTTACGTCTTTGAGAACCTTATCCATATGTTCTACGAAAACATCTACACATAAATGACGACGATACACACACAAGATCGTAAAACATTCATTACATACATGACAATCAATTTGAAGCATGTCGGCACTTGATAGAAAATATTTTTTAACCGAACAGATATTTTCATACTCTTTTTGAATATATACAACGACACCACCTGATCTATACGAATTATTACAACCGAAAAAAGGTATATATCCTGGAATGTTTTACATAGCTTGCTCATCATCGTAAACCCAAATCTCAGATATTACAATAAAGATAGCATTAAAATTCAAAACATTTAGATGCGCTAGAAAATTATCAAAATTACTTCTTAAGCTACGAATATTTTGATGTATCAGCAAAGTCGATGGCTGAGGAATAGCGTAGTTTTTTGCATAAGGCGGGTTTGGGTTCATTGCTTATTTCTAAATTTTAAAACTGGTTGAGGTCATCAAAGCACCTCACTTTAAACGCAGCTTCACCTTCATTTTTCCGCAAAAATTATGTTATTCCTCAACCATATATATTTAAAATTCTTTTTTTCTTTAATTTGCTTTGCCGCTTTAAATAATGTATGATAGTGAGCAGTCAAACACTCGTTTAAAAAAATTTTTGATCCATCATTTTTGTCACCTAGCAGTTTCGTTGTGAGTCGCTGTTTCTGTTTTTTATTTTTTTAATCGCCTCCTTCGTTAGGCGCCGATTCAGATGAATGGTTATGACGTTGGTGGTGGTGGCGGCAGCATTCTTCTTTGTCACTTTCTTGACGTGAAGAGAGTCAATGTCACGTTAATCGAGTTCGTAACCAACACCATCACGAACAATTTTCAGTGCTGCTTGCATTGCAGATGAACTGTCAACGTTTGGCACATTGAACATTTTTGAGTTCTTCAATTTCATTAAGTATCATTGTCATTATGTTTTCATTTTCACGTTCCTGTTGTTGATTGTCTATTTTGTTCTTTGGTGGGATTTTTATCATTTAAATAGTTCCTGTCTCCCATATTATGATTTAGCCGACTGTGCACATCGCTTGAAACCATGCAGTCTTGTTTCGTATTGTATGGAGGGCAACAATTTTCGGAAGCCGATTATCTGGCATGCTTATCACCCGTAGTATATAATCAATGTGCAGCTTAAGAGTCATTATTTATAATGGAGATAAGCCTGTTTCGAGCATCAGCACGTAATGTGGCGCATTTGTATGTAAGTGAAACATTTTCTTGATAACAAATCGTAATAGTTTTTCAACTTCTTCGTACGCTTTATACCCCCAAACTCGTGCCCCGTAGAGTATCACTGATTCTGCAACTGATTCAAATACTCTGTATTTTGTACTATGTGCTATATTGTAGTTGTTGATACAATTTTTCCACGCTACGTTGATTACCGATTTAGATTTTTTTGTTTTTCTTTAAGATGCTTTTCCATATTGAGATTACTTGTAAGCAGAATTCGTAGATACTTATATTCTCTACCTATCTCTATTCGTTCGCCATTATAGTACCATTTTTCTTTTCGAGAGCATCTACCACCCGTTTTTTAAACATTAGTACCTTAGATTTATCTATGTTCACTACAAGGTTATATATTCTGCAGTACTGTTCCTCTTTTGTTGTAGAAAAGATTCAGCTATGCTTTTGAGAACAAATATATAGTCAACGGTTGAGTATCCAGCTCTCAATTCAGCCTGAAGTTCTTTTAAGAATTTCTTGTTCTCTATCCACATACATATCTAGTGGTCTTTGCAGTATGGCTGCAAAGGTGTTGATGATGTTGTGCCTTTCCTTCTCCTCTAACGCTGCAGCGGAATTTTAAAACTGTTGACTATATTGGAGATTTTTTTTTTCTTAAGGTTACATCTTTGTCGATTATCGAGTCAGTCTGATAACACAAATTAATTGTAAGTCGAAATGTTAATTCTTGATTTGATGATTTTTTTTGTTGATGAGGGCAAGTGCCGTAAATAGCTTAGGTTAAGTATCATTTCCAAGTGATTTTTCAATTGTTTGAGTGCTTTACTGCCTTCTATATCATACGAGTATATTATATCTATTTTTTGGACATGTGGTGGGATACTTTTCCTGCTAGTCCTAAGCAAATTCTCAATTGTCTCTTGGTTTCAGGTATAGTGATATTTGGAATTGATTCTATTTAACTTGGATAACTATCGTATATGTGGATCACTTTTGTATATGTCAGCCTTTGTAACCCAAAAATTCAATTTCAGTGTTGAGAACTTTTTGAACTTGCTTTCCTTAGTGTTTTTATTATTATACGGCAATGTCGTTCGCGTAAACAAGCAATTGAACGGAACGGAGCAGCGAGTGTTCTCTATCGTCATCCTGCATAAGCTGACGAGTTTGTCATATGTAGCATTGAAATCGGTGAATAGGTGGTGTATGTTAATCTGCATATCTTGGGTTTTTTGCAATATCTGCCGTAATGCGAAGATTTGGTAAATGGTGGAATTCTCCGGCATGAAACCGCACTGATAGGAAACTATACGAGTGGTTTCAGGTGCTCACACAAAACGGCAGATTTCGATTTTCTATGGAAAGTTGAGGAGACTGATTCCTTTTTATATTTGGTGCCGTCAAAGCGGTTACCTTTCTTGTGGAACGGACAGACAGCCCCGGAATTCCTCTTATTGGACTTTTCCTCAAACTGCATGCTCGTAATCACAACTTTCTTGAACAGTTTTAGTCTGCTCCATAAGCTTTATTCGACTTCAGTCTAGATATCAATATCCTAACTTCGTCTAAGTTGGAGGGACGGAATTCCTGTTAATATTATATTCTTTGGATAAGTGTAACTTAGAAATCATCCTCCCTGTTTTTCGTGGTTTCCTAGCGGTCGATTGCAACTGAAGCTTTCCAACATCAAACCGTTATGTCCTGTCTCGACTCTCGACGACTTCTTTTTTTGTCCTCTTCCTAACATTGACTAGAACAGTGGAATTATCCGAGTGGATGTTGGCTACTCGAAAAGTCCGGACATCGAGAATACTAGAAGAGTGTCTGACGTCGATCGCTTTGCGATCAGTCTGGTTGTCGGTTGACAGACCAGATGATCACCAGATCCTCTTATGGACGTTGAGGTGGGGGAACAGCCCACTGGACACTAATCTGAGCCCGTTTTCGGATGTGCAGGCTGTATTTTTTTGATAATCCTATCAAATATTTCGTGATTCTCCTTGAAAGAAATAATCCCTTCTATCGTCATTGTTCTAATCTTTAATGGCGTGGGCGTAGATCATGTTGATGCGTTCAAGTTTAGCCTTGATTCGGGCTCGCTTGTATACTTCATGCTTAAGACTTTTTGCCAAAGTCTGCTTCGAATAACAAACAATCGCTGTTATAGACTTCGGAGTTTCTCACTTTCCTTTTGCCTTTCCCAGTCCATCTCACTTCCTGGATCGTAGGACGTTGTAGCCGTCTACGACCTCCGGTGGGACTCGACTTCACGAGATATGTGGTTAAATTTGTTAGAGGGGTTCATCAACAGTATTCGTTGAGGCAGTAAAGGTTGTTGTCTTTTTGTGGCGAGGGAGTTGACCTCACCCACAACCTGCAAGTGAACGGACAGACCCATTATTTTAACTCTGAGGCAAAGGGTTTACTGCATACATTAGTTAGCCAAATAATGGTTGTTGTGATAGCTGTTCAGGGGCTGTATGTCAACTAGACTTATGCAAAAGCAGGGACCCACGTTGCAGTCGACAACTTTGCCCTTTGTAAGCGCACAGAATTTGCTGTGGACAACAGAAGGCAGCTGGCGAAGGATCGGCTAAAGAGACTTGTTGGTTGACACCCATGTCTACGACAGACTGTTGTTTTTGTTTTCCTTATTATACAATACTTCATTTCATACGTGCCAAACAAAAAATACTTAAAACTAGCTTACTAATCTAGTGGATTGATCTTTAATATAATTTAATGATATTATATAAGATAATTAAGGTACCATTTAATTTGTCGACATCCGGCTCGTTGTATGTATGTATAACGCTGTAACACGTTGCTGATCTAATTTATAAGCTTTTGGCCATGGGTACAAGAAAAATATGAGAACCACAATGTAGGTTATATACACGGTGAAACAGTACGCTGTCCGTGTATAACTAACGATTTATTTTATTGCAATGCAACGACAGTTCTAACTTCCACCTCAAACCGACGATTGTGTAGCCAAATCCAAAACAAAAGAATAAACAATAGCACTAGGATGCAATTAAAATTAAATGATAATTCCGGCAGTTCAGTCATTTTCACTTCTGCAAGACCAGTGGTCGGTCAGAGCAAGACTTTCAACGGAGCAGCCACCTCTGTGCCACATAACCTAGCCGCCTGTTGGAGTACCAAGCCAACCTCTACAACCGCCCACAGTCAGTGGAACAGCTTCAGCCTGTTCAGCACTTGAATTGAATGACTGAGTGTGCCGTTGCCGCTTTGGCAGACTTCACTGCTGCTGCACAAATTGTAGCGTTTTGCCACCCAAAATCAATTGTAGCTGGATTGGTTAAGAACCGCCCTCAGCAAATTGTTGGCTCTCTGTCCGGCGTTGCTCAGGTGAAATCTGTTCTCGAAGGCAGTTCAATTTAGTGGCAGTAGACAGTGGTCAATTTAATTGAATTTTATGGTATTGGCAACACGATAATAAAAAGCCTTCTCAGCAGTCAGCGCGCACACGCGCACGTTCCTTTTTCTTTACCAGCATCAGCGCCAGCCAGCTAGACTACCCGTCTGCTGTTACTACAAACGACTATAAACTCTCTGCGGTGTAGCACCTCATCATAATCGAAGAGGGCGGAGTGCGGCACCCAACTTCGAAATTGGACCACCGCAAGAAAGGTGGATAGCGTTGGATAGAGGAGCTGCAGTGGCCGAATACCAGAGGATTTTCCATGCCAAGTGGTGCACTCGTACACTCTGAAATTAGTGTCTTATTCTTTGCTCCACTTTTCAAATTGTCTTGTGCTCCGAGTTGCACAATCTACTGGAGAGAAACACTGCCGGTCGGTGTTTGTTGGTTTTTATGAGGTTCTATTGGTTTTCGAATGGCCCTCTTTGCGCTGAAAAGTGTGCCAATGGCCTTTGACTCCTTGCGGAAAGGAAATCATTTTGAAATAGTAGATCGGCATTCTGAGCCAGTATCACCTGCATCTGCCCGGTGGACCTTATTGATTTCCTGAGTGGTTCTTGCTGATGTAAAACTTGAATAGTTGTGACGACATTAACTCACGACTTGTGGCATGGAAATAGGTTGCGAGGGCACAATTACCATATGAAAGTTAAAAATAAGTGTATAACCGCTACCTTTGATTGTGGTACCCGAAAGGTTAATACTTTTGCATATCGAAAGTGGATTGAGGGACTATGAGAGGGGCTTCTTTCACATTTAGAGATGGAGGCATGTTTCAGTATATGCTTCACAACATCTGGACGGTCCATAAAATGTGATGTACAATTTCTGACGAAAAAGAATAATTCAGTGCATTTAGATAAGAATGCGAAAACTAAGTATGTTGCAGTATCTTAAAATAAACTAACAAGAACGATATACAGTTCACCTTCCTCAATGTTCCTGCTGCTTTGTATGTGCTTATGGGACTAACATCCTTAAAGGGTTTTTGAGTACAAGTGATATCATAAAAAGTGATGCTGTTGATGTTGTTCTGAGTACCCCAGTTTAGTCGTTGCCAGATCTTTCTACGTTTCTCGGGCTTTTCCCCATATAACGACTGTAAACAATAAGATTGGTCTTACTGTATATGATTCACGGATGCATAAAAGGCCTTATAGATATTTCCATATGTTTAGTTTTGAAGAGAGTTTTCTTCCGAAGACAACTCATTTAAATCTTACCTTAAAGAACTTATTTCAGGTCGAGTTTGTTTCTAAGCTTACATTATTGAAAACATCTTAAAATCGAAAAAGGTTGGGTGGTTGGTTATATTTCAAAATAAGTTTACTCATAAATCAAGCCAAGGGGTATGTTAGGAAGAGGAAGTCATATCCATGCAATTCCCGGTTAAGGGTCGCTATGGAATTATAGGTGGTTAACAATAAATCACAGTATACTAGGGCACACATGCGTATACTTTTTTTTTAGGGCGCATATAATACACATGTGGTCGCCGTGGTGTAGTGGGTTAGGGCGTCGACTCACACGCCGTAGGTCTAGGTTCCATTCCCGAACGAGACACCTTACATTTTTTTGACGGTACCACCGCTTTAGAGTTCCTGACAACACTCAAAGAGTACTAATTGTCTAGAAAAGCTAATTTTGCTGTTCGGAGTCGGCAAAAAACTGTATGTCCCTTTTAGTCACGGGAGAACAGTAGCACGAATTATTATTATTATAGTGCACATGTCAAACTAACAAACAGGCATTTAATGAGCCCTCTAGTTGTATCCCTGCCTGAGAGCAAATAAATTAGATCTGGTTTCGGCACATAAGACAAATATTTGCACAATTTATTTGTCCTGTTGAAAACTTTGGCAAACATACAATAGCAATCAATTGCTCTGAAGGTGAAAAATGAGGTACGGAATTCATGTCCAGTCGACTAAATTGCAGAGGCTTTGTAGTCGAATTTTCAAACGTGGAACAATATTTTAAAACGCCACTGTTGTGTAACGATTCAGACAATTTTTTGTATGAAGTATCGTACCATCCGATCGAATGATTTTCCCGAAAAGTCTCCACTGAATAGATAAATAGTAACTGATTGTGAAAAAAAAAGACATTAGTAAAAGTGACACCAGTGAGAAAGGACGTGTTTTTCTTTATATAGGGTTAGGTTAGGACTTAGAGGAGGACGAAATTCGGAAACTAATTCTGGACGCTTCAAATGGACGAGGAAATGGAGTAGACGACACAGAAGAACAACCGTCGGTGTCTGGGCTGCAGTCGAACTGTTCGGCAGAGGAAGAGGAACTGGACGAGGAATTGGCTAGACTACAAAGGATTTTGAAGAAAAAAGAAGAAATTAGTAGCAACAATTGCAAGAACTTCAACTAGGAGAGGAGGCTCCAGCTATTTCGAAAACTGTCGTTTCATGCAGTTTCAAGGATGTAGAGGATACAATTAGTGCCTTTAGTGGAGATGACAATTTTGCAATTGAGCGGTGGCTCGAGCAATTCGAAGAATGTGCCGAAATATTAAGGTTAGATAGCAGAGCTAAATTTATTTATTGCAAGCGGCTTCTAACAGGTACCGCCAAATTATACGTGCGAACAATCAATCCGAAGAACTGGACAGAACTAAAAAGTAAATTGACAAGTGAGTTTCGAAAGGTCGTTTCAAAGTGTGATGTATTTAATGAACTTCGTGAACGCAAAAAAAGTCGGGATGAAACTATACAACAATATCTGTTACATATGCAAGAAATAGCATCACGCAGTGAAGTTGACGAAGAAGATCTAATACAGTTCGTCATACGAGGAATCCCTGATTCGGAAGCAAATAAAACAATATTGTACAGCGCAAATAGCCTGGCTGAACTTAAAATTGCATTACGTAAATATGATAAGCAAAAGAGTAATACCCGTTCCAACTACACAGTAAAAATATCAAAACCCATTGCATTTGAACCCAAGACACGAACCAAATCATCTGACAAGTCCATAGTATCCGAAGAAAGGCGATTTCTTCGGATACTATGGACTTGTCAGATGATTTGGTTCGTGTCTTGGGTTCAAATGCAATGGGTTTGCGGCGAGCAAGCCGTAACAACATTCACCATAAGAGAAAAACAACGAACGACATAACTTGCTTCAAGTGTGGGAAACGCGGTCACATCTCAACCCATTGTGAACAACATAATCCAGTTAAGACTTTAGATAACACCCACTGCAGTAAACAAGAATCAGCTGTGCCGACTAATTTGAAGCTGTCGAAAAATGTAAACACTTCAAAGCATGACCTGTCAACAGCAATCAATGATTTTGAGAAATTTGTCAAATTTCAATGGAAGTGTAAGGAAATATTTAGTTCGGTTTCACTTTTGGCGTTATTGGACTCAGGCAGTCCAATAAGTTTCATCCAGGAGCAGTATCTGCCGACGATTTTGCTAGCAACACTTAAGAACACCAACAAAACATATTATGGAGTCAACTCTAGTCCACTTAACATACTGGGAAGTATATGTACTCAGGTTTTATTTGAAAATATCTGTATTGATTTGGAATTATTAGTGGTGAAAAACTTTTCAATGTGTCATCCTGTTGTACTAGGCCGTGATTTTTTCCGAGGAACAGGTTTGGCGCTTCAAAGAATAGAGGAATCTCCAGCAGATATGAATCAAGATCTTCCCACAACGTGTGACGGCCACATCCAGTCTTCAAAACTCCTCAATGTAAGCGACTTAGCCCATACAGATGGTCAAGACTTTCTCCAACAAATTTTGAGCATAGATGCAGTTGAAATGCCAGGTGAGTTGCAAATCAATGTAAATAGTTCTCTGCCTGAAGAAGTTAAAGAGAGTGTGAGAAAAATAGTGACACCTGCATATTTTTTGTGTGATAAACCATTTAATGAGGATATTAATTTTAAAATGAATATAGTTCTGTCCAATGACACGCCGTTCTATTGTCCTCCCAGAAGACTCCCTTATATGCATAAGGTGGAGCTTCAAAAGATTTTGGATAATCTTATCAAGCAAGGGGTAATTCGTGAATCGAATTCCCCATATGTTTCACCAATCGTATTGGTGCAGAAGAAAAATAATGAGTTAAGACTTTGTGTCGATTTTAGGGAATTGAACAAGGTGACAGTGCGTGATAATTATCCCCTGCCCCTTATCGAAGATCACTTAGATCGTCTTAGTGGCAAAAAGTTTTTTTCGAATCTGGACTTGAAGAATGGTTTTCACCACGTCAAGTTATCAGAAGAATCGATTAAGTTCACCTCGTTTACAACTCCTTTGGGTCAATATGAGTATTTAAGAATGCCATTCGGGCTAAAAAATGCCCCAGCTGTTTTCGAAAGGTATATGAAATACGTTTTTGGACCAATGATAAGGGCGGGTAAAGTAATTGTCTATGTTGATGACTTACTTGTTGCGACTGAGAGCATAGAGGAACATCTTGAAATTCTCAAGGAAGTTATACAAATTATCGTGAAAAAGGGGCTACGCTTGAGATTCGACAAATGCACATTTTTAGAAGAAGAAATAGTGTATTTGGGGTATAAGATCACGAAAAATGGGGTAAGGCCCAATGAAAATAACCTCAGTGCAGTTCAAAACTTTCCGATACCTTCTAATATTAAAGATGTACAAAGTTTTCTCGGGCTTTGCTCTTATTTTCGCAAGTTTATTAAAAACTTCGCAATCATTGCAAAACCCTTATATGACTTATTGAGATGTAACAGTCCCTTCATATTTGGCATCAAGGAAATGGAAACTTTTGAGTCCCTGAAAGCGAAATTGATTACATCACCCGTTCTAGCAATTTACAATCCTCTTTCTACTACGGAACTTCACTGCGATGCTAGTAGCATCGGATTTGGGGCAGTTTTGATGCAGAAGCAGTCGGATGGGAAGTTCCATCCTGTTTTTTTTCTTTTCCAAACGGGCGACTGACTCAGAAAGTAAATATCACAGCTATGAGCTGGAAACTCTTTCGATTGTATATGCCCTGAGAAGATTTAAGATTTACTTGATCGGTATAGCCTTTAAAATTGTAACCGATTGTCAAGCTTTAACGATGACACTAAAGAAAAAGTCTTTAAATCCGCGCATATTGCGATGGGCCTTGGAAATGCAAGGTTTTGATTTCGTGGTTGAACACAGAAAAGGGGATCGAATGACGCATTGAGTCGTTCATTTAACATTTTATATGTAGATAATGAATCGTTCGAATTTGTTCTTGCAGCCGCACAGAAACAAGACCCGAAAATAATTTCAATTGCTGCGAGCTTAGAGAAGGCTGAAAGTTCTCAGTACGAAATGGTTGATGGCCTAATTTATCGCAAGTGCGAAAAGAACCTTCGATTTTATGTTCCATCTCACATGGAACAACAGGTCATTCGTACACATCATGAAGCTAGGTGTCATTTGGGGGTTGATAAATGTTTTGAATATTTATCAAGAACTTATTGGTTTCCCCATATGAAAAGTAAGATCAAAACTTGCATAATGAATTGTTTAAAATGTATATACTTCTCTCCTCAGTCGGGTAAGACAGAGGGGAGTTTACATCCTATTCCGAAAGGAAATGTTCCTTTCGATGTATTACATATTGATCATCTTGGCCCACTACCAAACTCTCAAACGAGAAAAAAACATGTCTTCGTGGTGATAGATGGTTTTACCAAATTTGTTAAATTATATCCGGTTAGGACCACACAAAGTAAAGAGGCCATCGATTGTTTAAGTTCTTTCTTTGAGAATTATTCCAGGCCGAACAAGATAATATCCGATCGTGGTACTTGTTTTACGTCCAATGAGTTCTGTAGTTTCTTGCGGGATAATGGCGTTATACAGGTAAAGATTGCAACGCATTCACCACAATCCAACGGTCAAGTTGAACGTATAAATCGAATACTTGTTCCTATGTTGGCCAAAGAATGCGATGCTAATACAACAAGTGGATGGGATAAGCAATTGACTAAGATCGAATTCGCTCTGAACAATAGCGTGAATAGGAGTACTGGTTTCGCTCCAAGTGTCCTTTTGTTTGGACGGAATCAAAAGGGCGAGTTATGCGATCAAGTTAGAGAGTTTCTCGAAAACAGCTTAGAGAATAAACCTTCTAACTTTGATGAACTGAGGGCCAAAGCCAGTATAAAGATTCAAAACAGTCAAGCAAACAACAAGCTATATTACGACCGCCGTCATAAAAAGCCTAGAGTATATCGAAAGGGTGACTATGTGATGATAAAGAATGTAGTTAATACCCCAGGTGTAAGTAAGAAATTAGTTGCCAAATACCGTGGTCCTTATGAAGTCAAAGGGTTTTACCTAATGACAGGTATGTCATTGGCGATATAGAAGGCCTTCAGTTAACGCGTTTGCCGTATAAGGGTATAGCATCTCCCAGTAATATGAGACCCTATCACGTTGAACTAAATCAGCCCACAGGTGAAGATATGGAGATGGCCGAAGGACGTACAGAGGATTTTGATTCATCGGTTTGATTTGAAGTTTAATTTTCGTTTTTTTTATGAATTTAATAACTTATTAATGTTTTTCAGAATCAGAAGCCAAACTCGTTTTCGAAAGAAGATTACGATTGTTAAAGTATACTTTTGTACGTACACACAATAAATTTTTGCATTGTTTTGAATTATTAATTGGATTGTTTTTAAGTATCTTTTGAATTGTATATTGAACTATTTTAATGTAATATTTGAATGCAATTTACGCAATTTGGAGATATTGTAATCGGGGCGATTCTACGATCAGGATGGCCGATCTGTAGTCGAATTTTCAAACGTGGAACAATATTTTAAAACGCCACTGTTGTGTAACGATTCAGACAATTTTTTGTATGAAGTATCGTACCATCCGATCGAATGATTTTCCCGAAAAGTCTCCACTGAATAGATAAATAGTAACTGATTGTGAAAAAAAAAGACATTAGTAAAAGTGACACCAGTGAGAAAGGACGTGTTTTTCTTTATATAGGGTCAACGAGTTTTCCCTACAGCTTTGAACTGCAGTAAATCAGCAAATAAGGATATCCAGGAAATTGTCTCTCTGAACTAAACTTTTTGTTTTCTGCGAACACCACCAATCTCTACCCATTCAGAAACAGTGTTTTCTTGTCTACTTCCGACTTTTGACCGCTAAAGAGGACAGCCTCGTGATGTGGCGGATAAATACTCGTACATCTATTGTGCTTGTGCCGTGTTCTTTTACCATACCTGTTATGTCAACAGACGGTTTTACGTCCAGATCATGTTAATTAATTTGTCGGCACAATGGATAGCGTCAATGACGTTACAGGCTCCGTAAAACACACCAAATAAAATTGCTGTCAATATTGATTCATCTGTGCAGACCCCCTGTGTGCTTATCTATATTAATGGTCGATGATTTGAGCTGACGGAACGGAAAAAATATGAGTTGAAGTTATTTGCAACCGATAGTCCGGCATTTGCTATTATCTGGATCTAATGTTAATTGTCCAAACGTTGACTTCACTTGTCGTGGACAGATACAGTTCTATTCAACAACAGTGGAATATATTGATCATTGATCACCGGGCTACCGCGGTTACTCATTTCCCAAACAAGGTGATGGAACTGGAGACATTTGCAGGAACGTAACCTTGCATTTACCGTAATGCTCATTACCCGTGTCTCTCAAGAATTTTTGTCCAGCCTTCAGCTGAAATCGAGCCATATGTTGACAAGCACCTTAACCAACTGGATAGGACAATCGAACCAACGGTGAATACGTCACTTTTTAAAGTATTACAAAATAATTATGGTTATTTTTATCGATAATCTGGACGAACGCAGAAGAAGGTTTATAAACTAAAACGGCCATGAAGTCATACGTTAAAAACATTGGGGGTAAGAATCCCATTGGTATGTTT
Source organism: Eristalinus sepulchralis (assembly GCA_944738645.1). Classification (NCBI taxonomy): domain Eukaryota; kingdom Metazoa; phylum Arthropoda; class Insecta; order Diptera; family Syrphidae; genus Eristalinus; species Eristalinus sepulchralis. The sequence goes on from OX122886.1 coordinate 15,646,999, forward strand.
CAACGGTCCGAGTCTTTTGCCTGAAACCACTCTTTAGATCGTGGAGGTTGTTTAATTTAGACAGAACAAAGTGCAACTGCCCTTCTTCTTTTAATAGTGCTACACTCGGGGTAAACCTGGGCCCAAACCAACATGCCCATCCGGCTAGCAAGATCTCTCCCCATCTGCCTCCAGTTGCGCACTCTAAGTTGGTTGCGGTTCTTCTCAATTTGTGTGGGCAATCTCAATCTAGAGCGTCCTCTGTTGCGTTATCCCAATGGCCGGAGAAGTGATTTCCATACACTCTAAGTGGCTTTAACATCTTAAGCATTGTATTCGAAGACGCTTTGCCAGGCGCATGCAGCCGTACAGCCTATTAAATTAGTCGTTAAATCTTTTCCTTCAGACGACATCAACCTAAACAGGACTAAAAATCGCACGCATTTTTCTCTTGAAAGAACTAAGAGGTTCCTCACCCGCTTTCAGTAACGTCCAAGTTCAAATCAAAGATGATGGGATGACCAAGCTCTTATAAAGGGGGAGTTTTTAGCTATTAACTTATTGGCAACACTGGCTTAAACAACTGACGCACGTTTCGTGTTTTGTTTTACTGTCAAACATCTTCAGTTTGGTCTATAATTTAACCATGAACTGTCTTACAAACGAACAACGCCAACGCAAATTATTGAACCTTATTATCAAAATGCGTGCTCTGTTAAGAAAGTTCATCGCACGCTTCTTCCATTTTATGGTCAGTTCATTTTTGGCTCAATGGGTACGTAAATAAGCAGAATGGGTACGCAAGAGCTACCAATCCATCCAGAAAAAGTCACAGTTTGGTGCGGTTTATGAGCTGGTGGCTTCAACAACACAGCACGCGCAACAATGGATTTATTGAGAGGCGAGTTCGGTGAACATTTTATTTCACGTTCGGGATCGGTCAATTGGCCGGCTAGATCGTGCGATTTAACGCCTTTAGGCTATTTTTTGTGGGGCTATGTTAAAGCTAATGTCTATACAGACAAGCCCGCTTCAATTGACGCATTGAAGCATTTATTCGTGAGATACCAGCCGAAATGTTGGAATGAGTATGCCAAAATTAGACTAAGCGGATGAACCATTTAAGGCTCAGTCAAGGTCAACATTTGCATGAAAAAATCTTCAAACATTAAATTATATGGACAAATAAAGTTTTCATGCATTTTTCTGAATTTTATGTTTTTTTTTTGAAAAACTTTCCTATAGCTTTTTAAAAATCACCATTTACAAGTTCAATTCATTCCATTGAAAGAGGGCCCTACTACTCAATTGCCTCTTGAGCCCATAGAAGCAGCGATTGGCAAGAGTGATTCTGCGTTTGATTTCTGTACTGATGTTGTTGTCTCTATTTACGGTGAAGCTGAGGTGGACGAAGTCCTAGACTACCTCGAAGTTTCTGCTGCGTAGTGGTGTGCTCTGTCTTAAACGTAGATATTAAGTGCTTTCTTGATGATAACATATACCTTTTTTGTCATATGACCCATTTTAGCCGTCCTACGGAGTAAAAACGCAAACATCTCTGTCAACTTGGGCGCAACTAGCAATAGACTGCCTGTGACCGTGTCATTTGGAGAAACATATTTTACTTATATAAATAAATATCACGCACGATTCGCACTACAAAATTAAAAACTCCTTTGAATTTATAGAGAAAGCAAAACCTATCAAATTGGACAATGACGACCAAATTGGACGAACTATGTGCAGTATAAAAACAGGATATACAAACAATTACATGGCATGCCAATAGGTAACCCACTATCGCATACCATTGTAGATTTGGCGTTAAATGGACTTCTTGATGACTGTTTTGTTAGAAAGACCGAAGGCAATTTACAAGTATGTCGATAATATATTTGCGGTAATGAACCAAAACAAAGTGGATAATTGCTTTCGGTTCTGAACAAACAACACTAAAAGATACAGTTTACTGTGGAGTACGATATGGACTATCAGTGCAAAAGGATACAGCAACAGGAAGACTAGTTAACTACATATCTAACCAGGCCAAACACATTTTGATCAACACAGCGGCGAGTTTGGTAACTTAAGTATTCAGAATAAGTGAAAAAAGTTTCATCCGAAGAACGAGAGTATTGTGCGAGATATCCTGATACGAAATGGCTACTCTGAGGTAATTACCAGGTGGTTTATGCTGTACCACAAGAGGAGTTACAATCGGTCTGCTTCAGGGACAAATAACATGACAGATCCTTTGCACAAAAGCATGGTTTTCATACCAACTTTGTCGGACAATTTCAAGAAAATCATATCCGACCATTGTGACAACATTAAGTTAACCTTCAGATCACACCAAACTCTTTAACCCCTTTTCACCAAACTCAAACCGAAAATTGACAAATAAAATAAAACTGTAAAGGAAATGACGAAGAAACATGCAATCTATGCGTTGTACAAAACAATTTTTACGACAGAGACTGACTGGCTATAAATCCGACATAAAAAATAAGAACGCGTTAAAAACAGCACTGGCCAACCACTGTCGACTCACTAAGCACCATCCGGACTTCAATAATGTTAAAATTCTGCAGACTGAAAAGCACACAAGCAAAAGGTACACATTAGAAACACTTCACATTATTAACACCAGCAACTATATGAACAGAAAGCAGGACAGACAAAATATATCGGCGGTTTACTCAACAATGTTAACGGCAGCCCCATTTTGAAATATTAATGTCACCTTTGTACCAACATCAAGACTGATCTTTGTCTAACGAAGTGCCCACAATATGTGCAATATTCGTTTTTAGTTTGATTAGTATATTTTTAATTTTATTAGTTTGATTTAATGTTAAATGTCAACGAATTTGTGTACCAAACACTACCTTTTTTTTGTAATTCATGTTTATTTCTGACTTCATGAAATGCTTAGCTTCTTCTTCTTCTTTTTCGGATGGCGCTACAGTCCGGGGTGGACCTGGGTCTCAACTAACATGCCTCTCCAGCTAGCACGATCTCTTGCCAGCTGCTTCCAGTTGCGCAATCCAAGTTGGTTGAGGTCCTTTTCCACTTGTGTGCGCCATCTCAGTCTAGGACGTCCTCTGTTGCGTTGTCCCAGTGGTTCGGATTCGAAGACTCTTCGGGCCGGAGCAGTGCTGTCCATCCGCTCTACATGGCCTAGCCACCTTAAGCGTTGTATCCGTAGACGCTTGACTAGGTTCATGCCGCCGTACAGCCCATACAGTTCGTGGTTGAATCTTCTCCTCCAGATGCCATCAACGCAAACAGGACCAAAAATCGCACGCAGAACTTTTCTCTCGAACAGACCAAGGGCTTCTTCATCCGCTTTTAGTAACGTCCAGGTTTCTGCGCCGTAAAGCAGGACAGGGATGATCAAGGTGTTGTACAAAGTTACTTTGGTCGTTCGGGAGAGGGCTTTATTACTCAATTGCCTCTTAAGCCCAAAGAAACAGCGATTGGCAAGAGTGATTCTGCGCTTGATTTCGGTACTGATGTTATTGTCCCTATTCACCGCGGAGCCGAGATAGACGAAGTCCTTAACTACCTCGAAATGTCTGCTGCCCATAGTGACGCTCTGTCCGAGACGTCGATGTTCTGCGTCCTTCTTCGATGACAGCACATACTTAGTTTTGCCCTAGACTGTTGGTAAACCAGTCCCACTTTAGCCGCTTCCGCTTCGATGCTAGCCAACGTCTCATTGACGGCTCGCTGAGGTCGGCCGATCACGTCAATGTCATCCGCATAAGCTAGCAGTTGAACGGACTTGTGGAAGATCGTGCCTCTGATGTTAACGTGTGAGTTACGCACGATCCCCTCAAGAATGATGTTAAAGAAGTCGCATGACAGCGCGTCGCCTTGTCTAAATCCTTTTTTGACATCGAAGGTCTCGGTGAATTCGCTACCGACCTTGACAGAGCAGCGAGAGTTCTCCATCGTCATCCTACACAAATCTGACGAGTTTGGTAGGGATGCCAAAACTAGACATTGCACTGTATAGCTCGTCTCTATGCACGCTGTCATACGCGGCCTTAAAGTCGACGAATAGATAGTGGGTGTCGATTTGTACTTCTTGGGACTTCTCCAGGATTAGCCGCAGTGTGAAGATCTGGTCGATTGTGGACTTCCCTGGCCTGAAACCACACTGAATCTTATATGCGATATTAAGGAAACTGATCCCTCGGTAGTTGACGCAGTCGAAGGGGTCTCCTTTCTTGTGGACCGGACATACGATGCTGAGATTCCACTCGTCGGGTATGCTTTCCTCCGACCATATCTCACAGATGAGCTGGTGCATGCACCCAACCAGCTCATCCCCAGCCGCTTTGAACAGCTCTGCGGATGGTCCGTCCGCGCCAGCAGCTTTGTTCGACTTCAGTCTCGATATTGCTATCTTGACCTCGTCTAAGTCGGGGGGACGGAATTCTTGTCCATCGTCTGCTATTGTTTGTGCAGGCAGCGTCGAACTTTGAGACAGTTTCAGGGAGAATCGATCGGTAAAGGCTCTAGTGATCGGCTGTGATTGTAGCTTTCCGACGTCAAACCGTTTTGGCCTGTCTCGACTCCGTTGTTCCATCGAAATCCGGGTTCTTGCCTTGGCTACAACAAGGAAATGATCCGAGTCGATGTTTTCACCTCGGAAGGTTCGGACATCGAGAATGTTGGAGGAGTGTCTGACGTCGATCGCAACGTGATCAATCTGGTTGACGGTTGATTGATCAGGTGATCGCCAGGTCCCTTCATGAATGTTAAGGTGTGGGAACCGCGTGCTGGCCACAGAAAAATTTCGCCCCGAGGCGAAGTCAACAATGCTTAGCTACTAGACAAAAATGCTTAAAACTAGTTAATCGAACCAATGATAGATGAAACTTAATGGCTCTTGGCGGGCACTCTAAGCTAAACCTGAACTTATACTATGTCTTTCGACGAATGTAAATTAAAAACTATTTGCACTAAACATGAATATTGAATTTAATGAAATTAAGAAAAACAAAATTGAGAAAAACTTAATGACTGAACTACCTAAAGCTAAATTTGCACACGTATATATACACATGTGTATACAATGAAATAGACATGTATGTGTGTGCTTAATATGTACAATGTATACACATAGGTGCACGATGGTGCATGCATATATATATATATATATATATATATATATATATATATATATATTTTTTTTTTTTTAATATATCTTACAACTTACAACTAACTTAAAACTAGCCTAAGGTATGTAAGCCGGTCATAGGTTCCCGCAGTTAGAACTAAGCCTATTCCGCTGCATGACAGAGACCGACTGTACCCCATAAGGGGGTACGCGCTGCCCTTTCTAACCCGGTTCTAAATTAAACCAAACACTACCAAATTGAAAGTTATTCAATCCCATTTATATTAAGGTGCACAAATACCGTATTGTTTCTATCGTCTCAATTAACAAAGATCCCCTGAAGATGAAAGCATCCCCTGTCTAAACGTCGGGACAACAAGAATGACATAAACTTGTTTGATTTGCTCCTCAATGATTCTTCAACTTGGTCAACTTCCTAACAAATATATATAAATAAAAAGTAAATTTCTTCGTTTAGTTTAGTTTAGTTTAGTTTAAAAGTAAATTTCTTCGTATTCTGAAAAGTATGGACATCAACTTGAGATCGTTTCTGAACACGTATGTAGAACACGCATGTATTTTCAAGACCCATTCTCTAAATAACTACTAATATGGTATGATAACGTGCGTTTCCTCTGAGTATACGAGTGGATCATATCACAAACTGCATTCTTTTAGCACTGCCTTTGACGACCGTGTATTCAACTTGTTGAAGTTATTTTCGCCCAAACTGTATGTATGTGATTGTGCATGACGTCTCTTACCTCTTAGATGGTCTCGTGTGCAGTAATGCAAGCTAGTCTTTCGGCCAAGAAAAATAAGAACTGACTCCCTCAAATTCTGGCAAAACACAATTAATTTAATAAGACAATCCAGAGACGACCCCGATTCCCGGGGCACTCCGATAAATTGGGCACACAACCGGGAAGCGGATCGACAATGTTTGCCTTCCTGCCCATTTTCCAATTAAAATAAACATGAGATTTGTGGTAACGCCAAGGAGTCCAGGGTCCATTGGAGTCCGCGAGATTTATGAATATCGGATTCGGGTGATGTTTGTGGTGGGAGTGGAGCCGGTGTGATGCTACCAATGCAAAAAAATCGGATGTAGCTCCCCTCCTTGGTCGGCACTCAGAAGGCATTTTGACACAAATTTTCGGGTTTACTGCCGGCAAAGTTTGTTTTGATGCAGTCCACGGCTGTGTTTATCTCGGGGCGTTGACGTCCACCTCACGAGTTTTGGAGTTTCGGTCAACGGTTTACTTTACCGATTACTGACCCATAAATAACCACTTTAATTGTTTCCGAGCGATCGGGGCTTAGGATAGTGGGTCACCGGTGGATTACCGACACGATGAGATTGATGGATCAATATATTTTTGCGGCTTAAAGATACTTTCGGTGTAATCATGAAGGAACAATGAGCGAGTGTTACCGCCTTCGGGGCGGGGCAGGGAGGTACATACACCATGCCCGTATATGCTGGGGAACAAGTGTTTCGTGGAACGACTCACGGTGTATGCGGCTGGATCGTGATGCAACTTAACTTTGCCATTTGCATGTCACCGAGATAAGAGCTTAACGGTGTGTGTCCGTGTATGTTTGTTTGGCACTTCGACGGGCCCACATGCCTCCACTGACCTCCATTCTGTGGCGGCATGCTGTTGAGTAGAGCTCGCCATTTAGTCGTGGGTTAGCGCTTGGAGCAGATGCATTTCTTGTTGTGTACCCCGTCAACGTCTTCCAATTGGCCGAGATGACCAAATAAATCATGATATTCCCATTGTGCATCTTCATGTGACACGCTCGCCTTGAGGATTTGCAGATATCCGCAGACCCCATTACGAAATGTTAATTACGTAATGCACCACCACTTGTTTCCCGAGCAATTATCGTGATATTTGTTGGCTTTGACTGGAGTTCTGTGACCATTGGAATAATGAGGCACAGTGTGCCGACTTAGCACGCGATGTAAAATTAGCAGCTAATGATATACTTTGATTCGTGTTTGATAGGAGTATGCATGTTATTTGTGGAGATGACTAGATGGGCAAGTGGATGTGCTGTTTGATGCAATATTGTAAATAGATTTTTTGCCACTCTTCTCTCGCGATTAGGGGCACGTTCAGTTTTTTGCTGACTAAGAACGCCGAGGCTTAAGAAGATTTTGATACAATGGATGGCAAATCGAGTTATTTTTAGTATACTATTATTATTAAACCATTCAGCTAGTAAGGCCCTTTGATGTGGTTCAAGTTGAGTCCTTCCCACACAGGACAGATGGGAGTGTTTGAGAGATAATGCGGAATTATTTTAAGAAATTCAAAACCCCACAGTCTGCCTTTAAAATATTGTATTATGAGTCCAAAGTGAACAGAGTGGATAATTTAATTATTTTGCTGATCCGAACGCACGTTGCGCATGCCATGGTCTCGTCTAATAAACTAATATTTGATGCATATTACCCCAGTGATGCGACGAGACCACATGGCGAAATAGTTTTATTGCGCATCCGCTTGAGGCTTTCGTATAACTTGACAAAATTGCTCTGATCAAAGATGCGGTAAGATGTCCATTTCCACACCGCATGGTACGTCGAACTAACCGTTCGATAACTCATAAAAAAAACTGATTGTATTCAATTATAGCAAGGCATTGCATGCTTTGATTCAATCGAAATATGGCGTGCGGTCAGGCACAAGAGTATTGTTAAAACTTAAGGTAATAGAATAATTTTTTCCAAAAACTCAATTTTTTATGAATCTTCAAAAATACGACGTAAAATCCGAAATATAGTAATATGTTGTTCACAAAAAGTAGAGATTTCAAAATTTTTGTATCGTAGTAGCAAACTAAACAAATGTTAAAAAACTAGCAAACAACACTGACCATTTTTGCAGGTAGAAGGAGTAGTAGTTTCAGGTAGAAGGAGCAGTAGCATTGAGTCTGATATGAAAACTACTGAACTAGGTACCTCTGCGAACAACATGTTTCTAGAACAGTTTAATATAGTTGTAAAAAAAAAGAATAAAAAAAAAAGTAAAAAAGAAGATAGGTTACTTTAGTCTTGTAGCACTTATTGAAGCTTTATAAAGTACTGGATCGTGAGTGATGGGTGAAAAAAAAAATGTTTGAGCACAAAGGAACGCACAGGAATTAATTTGTGCTCCCAATAATAAGATTTATAGACAATTAATACTCTTTGAGTGTTATCAGCAACTCGAAAGAGGTGGTGCGCCGTCCGGGAATCCAACCCTTATCCCTTACACAAAAAAGGAGACTTCAACGATCCAGCTAATTACCACGGAATATTTTTTTGCTATACATAAATTTGTTGTTTTATTTAATATAATTAGACAGTGGGTAGAAAACAAGAAGATCTTACATAGATTCCAGGCGGATTTCCGGCAAAACTACTCAACCATAGATCAAACATATGTACGTGCTCGTGAACATAGCCCAAATCTATTTGAGAAAACGGCCTTTGACTCCATAGCGCCCGAAGCACTTTTTCTTTATACACTTTGCATGTATGCAATCACTGCCATAGTATTGAGAGGTAAGAAACAACATAGCTTGTGTTTGGGATAGAAACAGCCTATCATGGAGCAAGGATGCGTGCTGAGTACGCTTTTATTCATCCCTTATATAAACGACATGACGTGACGTTAGAGGTAGGATCGAGATAAATCAAGTCAAGACACCAGCACTTTGCAGATGACATTGTTTTCCTCGCGGAGTAGGTAGACCTGCACAACTTCGAAATTGACTGTCAACTTATCGAAGTCCAAAATAATGATATTCAGAGATGATGGAGGTAGGTTCTCCCGGTGTGAAAAATTGAATATAAACACCTTGTAAGTGTAAGTAAAATCTTTAAATGAGAGGCTAGGCACCTTTTGTGCAACCATTGCAACGAGAGGAAATTTTGTATTTCATCGCCTTATTCTCAAGGAATTCCGGTGCATATTCTTTGGAGCACATGCACTTTCACTGGAGGAAGTGATATGTATCATAAGCGATCAAGAGGCTGGGACCTACTGCACGAATACACAACAAACGCACTTCGTTATGGAAAAAGTATAAGGTTGTCAAATATCTCCCTTCCGTTTTTTTGTTCCATTTTCCATCTAGACGGCAATTTCATAATACACCCCTCGTAGAATCCCCCCTCCTTATTTGCGAAGAAATCGGACAGCCACTTTTCCTAAGCCTAGTTTGAGTTCAACTTCACACCACCAAGGGCGTTCGCCATGGGCAGGAACAGGTGGTAATCACTTGACGCTATGTCCGGACTATATGCTGGATGCGATAAAACCTCCCATCCGAGCTCCCGTAGCTTCTGACGAGTCATCAACGAAATGTGTGGTCTGGTGTAGTCCTGGTGGAAGACTACACCCTTCCTGTTGGCCAATTCTGGATGCTTTTGGTCGATCGCCTGCTTCAAGTGGTCCAGTTGTTCACAGTAGATGGTGGAATTAAGCGTCTGGCCATATGGGAGCAGCTCATAGTGGATTATTCCCTTCCAATCCCACCAAGCACACAGCAAAACCTTTTTGGCCGTCAATCCCGGCCACTGTTTGGCACGATTCACCGGCCTTGAACCATGAACGTTTTCGCTTGATATTGTCATATTTGATCCATTTTTCGTTGCCAGTCACCATCTGCTTCAAAAATGGGTCGAGTTCGTTCCGTTTCAGCAGCATATAGCAGTCGTTGATTCGGTCCAGAAGGTTTTTTTCGTCAAATCATGCGGCACCCAAACATCAACATCAAGGGAAATATATTTTAAATGTCAGTTACCTTTTGGCAAAATACTTTGTCTTTTGAAATAAATAGTCAACTACACTAACTGCTGTCTCAGTTTGTCGCTTGATGTTGCCCTTATAGATCAGTCATCCAAGGAGCGTCTAGAGTATTCTGCCAGAAAGATATTGCTTTCGATCATTTGCAATCTTAAATATTCAACCAAACAGTTTGAAATACATAAATAAACGGTAAAGACCATCGCCCATGGCAGTATTAAAAACGCGCGTCAAAATAATTGCTTGATTTCAATCAGCTGCCCGTTATAAGGGAATGTCAGTATTTTTTCTGAACTGACAGTTTATTCAACAAACGTTAAATTGACGTCTCTTTAAGGTCCTAAATACCTTTTATGGAATTCTCTTACCCTTTCGTACTCGTATTCAAGCGTCTACCTGTCAAACGTGAAAATATACGAAAAAAATTAAAATCAGTCCCATAAAATTCCAGACTCATCCCACAACCATACTCTTAAGCAATATGGGCCTTTGATGTGAAGACAGCAGCTTCAAAAATATCCACTCCTCTTTCGAATAACGAGGACAACCGACCATCAAATAAACTACATACATATATGCAGCGCTAAAAATACACTTTTACGCTCGACAAAGCGAAAAATTGGCTGCGCGCTCGTGGGCCAAAGCAAGCCTATGTAAAGCGAGACCCCATTGCACCCTCATGTGTGTAGCATGTGTCTACAGGGGTTCCTCTCTGCGTTCGCGGCCGTGATGGACACTGGAAACGCTTCCCGCTTCTCTGCACTGCAAGATAACAATCAGTGGAGGGCGTTTTACATGTCTTTGACTTGGTTGATGTTTGAGCAAATTTCTGATTGCGATGATTTATGAGCGGGTTGCGCGTCAGAAACGCACGAGAAGTGCGTCCTCCTAATTATAATCCCATCATCATTGCCATGGCAACTCGTCAAAAATGCACACAGTTCGCAGAGCCGGCGGACGGACGTTGAGTGTCGGACGAAAAGCGAGACACAGGAGAAGGCGGGTAGATGGTTACTCCTACTGTGCAGTGGCATCATGCGCTTGATTGATTTCGATTAATTTTATGTGTCCAGGAAATCGAGACCTAATGACAGGCCCTACTGTTACTGTGGAATGCAAAAATTGCCATGCACCATGGCTCGTGTCTATCACTGGAGCTACAGCCATCATCAGTGGGTATGACTGTAGAACAGCTTGGCCACCTCCAGTGTGTAACGTGTGCCTTGAACAACGAAATCGGAGACGCTGACTTCCCGGTTCCATTATAATACACACACTCGGACCTTTCTGACGTCGTACAGTGCAGTGTGTGTGTTGAAGAGCCTTAACTCCTTTAGAGTTGTGGTCTCGTGTCTGTTGTCGGGCTTGGAGCAAATTGGCAAAGGGGCGTTGATTATGATGACGGCCGATGATGTTCGTGTATTCTAGCCATGGTGGCTGGCATTTGAATTGCATTTTGATATTCACCCCGCGCCGCCGAGGTGAAAATTGAAATTTAATTATCTGACACTGCCACTGCCGAGGAGTGAGAAGTGAGTCCCTATGAATCTGCTGTTGTTGGTTGTGCCGCTGTGCGCCAATTTAATTGGCCTAATCATTTGGAACTTTTAGTGGCAATGATGATGCAACGATGCAATGAGGAAGTCTTTCAGTGACGCTGGTATTCAAGGAAAATATTTTTACTTAGCGGAATACTTAAAATAAATTGATTATTGGATGTTGTTGATAGTATACAATTGTTCATCATTGGGCGAAGTGACTAACTTACTGTTTTACATCGTCACTTGCTTTCCCTTGGGCTTTCTTTGAAATAAACATGTGAGATGAGCGCACATAAAACTACTACTGCGCTTCGTATGACGCCCTCATTTAGATAAAAGATGTAGCTGTCGTGATGCCGATGGGCATAGTTTGCGACTTGAGAGAAGTGGTGCTTGGTATTCGTAATTATTCAGTTCCACGAAGTCCATCAATCACGCACTCAAATAACAACTGACAGAATGCCTTTGATTTATTTTTCAGTTTGAACATGACATTCTTTTCAAAACGAAACGAAAATTTGTTGATCAGCTTAAATGATTAAACTTCACCTAATCCTCATCATCGGCAATCAACGAACAATACATCGCATACTGTCACTAAAAATTGAAATAAATATGACCTCGCCTGCAAATGATCCCTGCGCATCCCGGTCTCAGTCCCAACTACAAACAGATGAAACATGACTGTGAACCGTGGTGAAATTTATAACTGTTGCATGGTTGCACACTGCAGCTTAGATGTAAAATGTGTTCTTCCATGTTGGAATTTAACAGATAGTATCGCACGTATTTAGCACCGCTCCCATTTATTCTAATTTCTGGCTCGCGACTGCCGCGCGGTAGCCGATGAAATGACCCCACGATGGAGTAGGCTCGGTCATGTACAATTAAAACACAGCAGCGTGACTCTGCCGCAGTGGTAGTTGGGCTGGCTAATAAAACATCTCGAGTGTTACGATTGTTATCTGTGCGACGCGCACATGCACGCTTCTTTAGTGGTTATAGCGGCGGCGCAACAAATTAAACGTAAAAAAGTGTTAATTCGCCGGTCATTATGGTTGTTTGCTTCGCCTGTGGCTACCAGGATGTTTTGTAAAATTTTTTGACAAGTGACAAGCAACATGCTTTCTCTAGCAATGCCAGGTCTCTTAAGTCTGGTCAGTACGTACTCTCGCATCGTACTGACCATAACATTCTGACGTATTTACGATTGTATCGCTTGGAACGAAACGAAGCGTATGCCGTGTGCACCACACTGCACTGAGGCCGAGTGCGTTAATTTACATTCATATATACTTTGGAGCGGCGGACGTTTTGTCAAGGTAATGACTTTTACCGCGAAATACATGGCCAGCGGTCGTCGTAAGAAGTCTGATTTATTAGATGAACTTAGGTTACGGAAATGTAATAATTTTCAAAGGGACATGTTGTTGGAAATTTCTTGGCATAATGTAAGTTTGAATACGAAGATGTAATATTATGCGCGGATGTTTCGTAATGACTTGACTTGATTTAAGTGCAGTTTGGGCAGGTTATAAGGGACTGGTTTGCGGAAGGAAAGTATGTAATTTGGCAAACTAAGGAATGCTAGAGCAAGTGATATGCAAGCCGCTATGTGGGTAACTGTTCGTGCAGTCAAATGGGTCATTTCAAAGTTCATAGAAGACAAAAGATCAGAAAATTAAAAATTAGCAATTCAAACTAAGGGATAAATTAGCTTTCCTTACACATTGATTAAATATCCGTTCAGCTCAAGAAGGGAAGAAGTGCAAAACTAAAAGTATTGGGCATACTAGTTTCTATCAATTCTAATTCTGTGTCGAACATACAATAATCGAGTGGTTGTCTACAACAACTTGAACATTTTGTGTTGGTCTCACAATCTATGGTGACTGCGAAATGTTTAAATTTCCATATTATCTAGGTTTATTTGAAATAAGTTATTATTTGAGAATATGTAGTTTAAGGAACTTGAGACAAATGGAGCAGTGAAAGGTGAGAAAGATTTGTCTGTACAACGTGGGCTAGACAGGAGTTGTTGAACATAATAGTTAACCGACAAAATCACTACCCCAGTATGTTTTTCAAATGGGGAGTTGGCTACACTTAGATGCTGAATTGTATTGCTGAATTATTTTTTTTATATATATATGTGGTAATTTTCGAATACCCTCCCTATAGAATGAGTCTTCTCTGGGATCGATGCAATCATTGAACCATTCTTCAATTTTTTCAAAAGACCACAACTGGTGAGGCCCCAAATTGTTTTGCATTCTTCGAGAAAGCCAGTATTGGAAAGGAGCAAGGTATTGAGAATAGGGCGGGTTGGGTAAGACCTCCTTTCCTCCTTTGGGTAAGGCAGACCTTTCATTATTTCCAGTTATTTTTTAAGAGCTTAAACAACGTTGGGCCTAGTCTTACCAAGTTGCGAAATCACCATTTTCATGTCTTTCCGGCATTTCTGGCTGTTCTTCACTCAATGCAGGGCTCAAAGGCATTAGTTGTAATCAATAACGTTTGCCGTAAATGACTTTTGCCGGGCTTTAGCAGCTTCTACAATAGTACACCACATTCGTTTGGCCCACCATATGTAGAGCATGACATTTGAACCGTGAATGCTTTTCTTTGGCGTCGATGTGAACGATGATTGAACGGGCTTACTAAAGTATTATTTCTTCTTTGCGTTATCGTAGCAATACACTTTTCCCCACTCACGATCCAATGCACTATCTCTTTCTTTAATGTGTTTCATGAAGCAATTCCAAAGGTAAAAAATCGCCATTCGACATCCTTCGTTTCTGCTGAGTCACATCTTCTGATTCTGCGAGTTGACTTTGCATTTGGAACGGATCTTAATCCAGTAAAGCTTTCGAGGTTTTTAGGCTGGCCAAGATGCTCTTTGTCTTCGGTGCTAAAATCTCCGCTTTTGAATGGTCGAAATCACTTTTTGCATGATTTATCGGTCAGAGCAAATTCACCATAAACTTCGATAAGCATTCGATGGGGCTTCAGCTGCACTCAACTACCAATTAAAAAAAGGAAATGTAAACTTTCCGAAAATGCTGTTTATATAAGACAAAACCAGACATTTTCGACAGTGTAGTTGTGTAAAACAGACACTGATAAACATATGTTATTGCTGTCAAATGTCACACCTTTCCAATGAAGTAGGTAATCGCTTCCAAGATCAACTACAACTGTTAGGCGACACCCCTGCCCCTATAACACATCACTCAATTAGCCTTGGGACATATAGGAGGCGCCACTAACAAGAAAATTAATATTAAATGAATAATATTTGTTCCTGTCCCTCCCTATATGTCCCGGGATTAGTTGAGTGATCTGTTATGTACATATGTTAACTTTATAATACTAACACAACCATAGTACTACTCTACTTTCTTCTAGAATATTTAAATATACTTCTTTCAAGTTACTAACATAACCTTTCATAAGTAAGTTCTTTAAAATTTTTTTGTAGCTCTCTGGTAGATTAGAGCCTAGTTTCAAAAGTTGTTCTAAAAACAAGTATAACATTTTATAAGCAAAAAATAAATTGATTTTTCATCCGGATGCCCTTGGGGATTATGATAATATCTCCTATCTCTCTGTAAATTCAGTGGAGTACAAATTTTAGTTCAGGTCCTTCTTCGACTGTATGCACCATATAAGACAAATCTTCGCAGAACTTAGATGGTTTCCTTTTCCACGGTGGAAGCCAGATGGATTGGGATGGGTAAAGTACAACAAAACACAATCCAACGCAGATACATACCAGAGTTCCTTCCTAGACAACCTCGAAAAGTGCCCAAGCATACAATTTTTTTTTTCATCCCTAATACTATCCATAACCATATCAACGATTTCTGAACCAATTCCAATCCACATCACTAAATTCATCTCATATCCGGTCAAGCCAGCCAGATGACACCTGGTCAGGCTATAAATTTAACAAATTGGAATCACACTCCTTTAAAGAATTCTCAATTAATTTTAGCGCAGGCTAGATTATGCCACGCAATATTTGTAAAGAGAGAGATTCACAGAGACGACACTCAAATAAGGAATTCCGGGTCGGACTGCCATTACGAAGCCCACATGAGGTTCATACATCAAAATTGCACTCCTCTCCATTCTGGCTTGCCTTATCCGCATTGCCGTATAGGCAAACAAAACAACAGCGCTAGATCCAAATTCAATTTGTTCGTCATTAGTTCCGCCTTTCGCTACGCACTTTCACAAAACCTGCCCCGATCGTCACGGGGTGCCCGTGCCTGCCGTTCGCCCGTCACCTAGGAAATCACGTCCTGGGACGTGTGGAACCGTGCTGTTGTTTGTCGTTTGTCGATCTTTAATCAGGTTTGTAGCGCCATCAAAAATAAGACGGTCCCAGTCCTACCATCGTCACCGCCGCTACCACACCACCAATGATGCCAAATATAACCAGACCAATTGGGTGAAGGTGAAAATATCAATTAGCTGGCCGACGAACCGATGCGAGCGATGCTGTGTCCCAGTGGTGTGCTGCGAATAAGTACCATTGCAACATTCGTAAGTACACTCCTTGTGGATCTGCCGCCAGAGACGCGTGTTACAATCCAACAGCATCTGTGCGTGCACATCGCGAAATTGCAGTGCAACCAAACTGTGGCGGTCTCGTGTCCTAATGCAACATAATTTTCAATTAATTAAACGAGTTTATTCGTGAAGTGTCGTGCTGTTCCGCCACAATCAATTGAAATGCTTCCACAATTGTATTTCCTGTCTGCTGGGGCAACGATAGGCCATAATAATGGAATGCGTGACATTTTACTGAATAGACGCAGCATGTGAGGTGCAATTTAATTGCTCCGCGTCATTTGTTGTTTGCAACACCTGCTGAAGATGCTAGCAATTTGATCACCAGTGATGGAGTTGGCAAATTGAAACTGGTATGAGTTTAGATTCTTATGCTAGCCAAAGTGCAAATGGTTGTTTGGGAATATACCTCAAAGATTTTATTGCATCCATACGCTGCAGGTTTTCACAGAAGTGTAAGTAATGCAACCGCTTTGTAATACATTGTAGTCGCTAGAAATATTCGAAACTTGCTGAATGATGTGCGATTATCGGGTTTTAATTTTGAGGCTGCTTCCATTTATAAGGTTTCATTTTCAATTATTTTGTTTCTAATAAATTACATTGCTGAAAGTTTACGAATACGTACGATGCTCGTCACAATGACCCTAAGACATATTTGGGGTTGGAAGTCGTTAATGTGCCGGAATATACCATAATTTAGTTTTTGAATTATTTATGGCTACACCTTTTTAATTGGTGGGATACGTGGCAAGCCGCTTCTTCTTGGAAGTGCATATCGTCCAGGTCCATATCCTCAATTTCTGACCACAAGAAGTTCGTTATTATTTCGACCCCATTTTCGAAGAAGTGCGTTTTTATCGCGATCAGCAGCGGAACGAATTGGACGAGCATTCCCAGGGTTTTTCAAATTTCCTACAGACCACGTTTACTGAAATATGCACACAATTCTTGCGATTGTGGACTCATTTAGTTGATTCGGCTAACCAACAATGAGAAATAACTCAGTGAAGGAAACTTGGAAAAGGCTTTAAAAGTCCTAACTCGCTGCTCAATTGTGGCCCTTTTCATAGTTGAACTTGTCAAACACTGAGACAAAGACACGTTCAGGTGTACCTGATGGACCCTTTAGTATAAAACTTTAATTTTCTGAGAAAAATAGTTTCTCCCATGCATAAATACCGACAAAACATGACGTTGTGTCCACGTGAAAACTTAGAGGAGGAAAAGAAAACACTCCCGACTAATCAAAATGGAAATAGATCTAATCATAAACGAAAATATATTTCTGAAGCAATAATTTTTAAAAGAAAGTGTTTCGAATAACCCTGAATGTTTCCTGTTCCCGTTTTCTAGAATAAACAAAACCAGTGGTTTTTAAGATATCTTTCAAAAAAGGAGGCAAATTCACCAGAAGTAAAGTTGTCGTCATGTTCAAATAGAATACAGTGCCTCGTCTTCTGAAGCTAACAGTCTGTAAAATTGGTCCGAAATAATACTTAGAAGATATATCCTGACGGTTATAAAAATATGTCAAGCAAACTGAATCAGAAAAAAAAAACAAGGATATGCCTGGTGTGACAAATATGACGTCACAAGAAGAAAGTGGTTAAATATAGACTGCTGCTCTTCTAACTGGATCAAAGTCAAGGCCATGAATATTGAGCACATTAATATGAACACGGAGAAAGGATCAACGACAAACAAATCGATTTGTCAGGAGCCAAAACGAAAAATGTATCATCCTGAAAATGGCATGGTAATTTAAAGTCTTCAGAACTGAAAGGGTTCAAGAAAAATTTAAGTTTATTAAAATTATCTGTACATTAAATTCAAACATGTATATCATATGTAGCAGTGGCTAGTACCTACACATGCTTTTATTTGATGTATATTAGGAGCATTCTCTTTTTCTCATCTGGTTGTCATTATGTAAAGGGAGGAACAACAACTAGTGTATGCATAACATACAACCCTTTCGTACACTGTTGTTGCCCTCTCTAGCTGTAAGAGTAACTGTTGTAAAACCCAACGAACAAAATAAAATACATCTTGTGTGTGGCTATCGAAGAGTGAACAAGTGTTTTTTGATTTAAATACTCGTCTACTAAATAAACAAGACACTCGTATCTGCCTATCTTGAACATACGAGTATAAAAAAGCACAAACTACTCTGTCTAATGAACCATATGCACTTCGTATCAATTCAGAAAGATAATGGCAAATAAGTGAAAGCGTCATTCAAACGAATACCTAATCCCTTTTTCCATTAGCTCCAATTCCACTTACGTGAGGGAGTTACATATAATAAAACAATCTATTTCCGAAGTTCAGTTTCTAGTTGTTCCTTGTCCATACAAGTGATAAGAATTGTTCCAGGACTAGCCAATTCTACTTTTGGTCACACATCAGGCGTATGTCCATTCTATTTAGCAGAAGCACCCGTTTCGATCGGTTTGTATTAGGAGAGAGCTATCTTCCTTTGGTATGGTATAGTTAATCAAAGGGAACTATCCATATATAATTTTAGGTTGTGTGTAGCGAGAATTGTATTAAGGTTCGGGTTTCAAAACGTTTTTTGAAATATCCCTATGTTTCTCTGTTCACCAAGGTTTTCAATTTGGCCCAATTGCCCATGAATATAAGCCCACTGTCCGACGTGGCGTAGTGGTAAGTGCATCGACCGCGGCGCAGAAAGTCTGGGTTCGATTCCCGGCGGAACACCTAGCATTTTTTCACGGCACCACCTCTTTCGAGTTACTGACAACACTCAAAGAGTATTACTTGTCTATGGAAAGCTTCTCAAATCTCGCCGTTCGGAATCGGCAAAAAACTGTAGGTCCCTTCTACTCGTGAAGAACAATAGCATGCACAATTCGAGTAGTTGTTGTAGAAGCTAGGCCCTGGTCCGTTATGGGCTGTAGTGCCACTCAATTATTATTATTATTGTCCGACGACGTGCTAATTTACTTCAGCCAGAACAGTGCTTCATGAATGCTCATTACTACAGCTAAGAACACGCTTTTGATTGATTGGAAAGTCTGAATAATAGACTTAAGTTTAGATGATCTGAGTGTCACATTCAAATACTTCTTTTGTTTTAGGCACATCAAAGCAGATTCAGATGGAATCCGCGAAGGGATTGTGGCGAGTAGATCAGAACTTGTATTTTGGAAGCATGCTAGTAAGGTTTGGCTTTAGAATGAGCTTTTGCGAAGGATTCAGTATTTTTGGTTTGGCTTACGATTGTTTTAAAAAATAAGGTATTCCTTAATCGTGCACTTTTTTGTACCTTGAACCGGCAGGTTAAATACAAAATGTCCATCCCAAAAATTGATAAAGATAAATACATCAGCGAAGATAAATGTCTAATCATTAAAGAACTTTTCAGCCCTTAAAAGCAAAATTTTATAATATATCAGAAAAGGTACATACATACATACATACATACGAGGTGTGTTAAAAACAATAAGGTGCATTTTAATTTCCTCAAGAAATGTTTATTTATTCATCAATTTCTATTTTGTCCCCCTCGAAGTTAGATATAATACGATACAATACGGTGACTATGGCATGATTACGGTTCGGTTTTGTCCAAAAAATTACGTCATAATTCAGCAATTTTGGAAATGAAAGTCCCAGAAAGTTTGATTTTATGGGTTCATTTGTCCTCCAACAAGATAATGACCCCAGGCACACTTCATTAATAGTCAAAGAATTGCCCTTGAATAATATCCGAAATGTGTTGAAAAACGCTTCCATCATCAAAAGAGCTCAAAGTTATAGCACACTAGAGCGAGAGATAAGAAAACGAGGCCTCAAGACTGCAGACAGTCATTTCATTTCAAAATCATTTCATTCTTCAAAATCGATGCAAACCTTATACAAAATCTGGTAGATTAAATAAAATTAAGACCTAAATACATAATAAAGGCCAAAGTATACATTGCAAAGTTTTAAGGAATAAACCATTAAAATACTACGCGGCGCAAAACTGATTTGCGAGTTCATTGTTTTCGGTGCTCGCGCGGAAAAAGTGTGGTTGCGACTATTTTTAAAGTTTGAATTTCATTGGATAAATAATTTTCAAAAGTTAAGTGAGAGATACATCATTGCATCATTACAAAAAATTATAAGAATAACTTCGCCAGAACAGCAAATCTAATGCTAAAGATCTGGAATTACAAATATTTCAATTTCTTGCCATGGAGATACCTAGCAGAGTACAGATCTGAATATGCGTAATTGTATTCTCTGAGAATTATTATAAAGACATCACTGTCGGGCCCTTTACTTTGTTTTCTTTTATATGCTGAGCTGCTTAAAGTGCCGTCATAAGTCAGTTACATCTTATCTCCATTAGCGAGCGTTTCTTTCCAACTTTTTTTTATCAATTTCGAAACATTCTTCTGTGAACTTTTGATTTACTCCAATAAAACTTGAATCTTGACACATAAACTTTCCTCTTGATGCACAGAACCTCTTATAGCCACCATTGTCCTGCCTTAAATGGGTGATTATCTTATCGAAACACGTATCATGAACCAACCATGTCAAAATAACGACTTACTCTTCTTCGACCACTAACAACAACATTTTGGTAAGCCATCACCATTCTTTATCGACCCAGACTCCGACTGGCGGACATGCAATTCTCAATCAATCAGTCTCCAAGCAAGAACCCGGCCCAAAAAATGAAACGCCGATGTGATTTTTGTGTTGAATGTTTGCCAATTTCTTTGGGCCAAACTATCGCCATTAACAGCGAGGCTGACTGGCGGACTTTGAGATGGCATGACAATGCTGCATGTTATTGACGTTTATTTTTCACTCATATCGTTTTTGTAGTTCCGAGAATTATCGGTTGTTCGTGCCACGAAGTAGTCGTTCCATCTTCCAATATTGCATTTCCTTTCAGAATTAATCAACTGGAGCAATCAACGAGGATGCAATAATTGGCGAGTAATTTT
The DNA here is from genome assembly GCA_944738645.1 of Eristalinus sepulchralis. NCBI lineage: Eukaryota > Metazoa > Arthropoda > Insecta > Diptera > Syrphidae > Eristalinus > Eristalinus sepulchralis. The sequence continues at coordinate 15,668,003 of OX122886.1, forward strand.
TCTTTAATTTCATCAAATTACTACTCGTTTGGTAGCATCTTAACCAGCCAGTAGTATGGTAGAATATCCTGATTTTGACTGTACACGTACCGACCGCCACAAAAAAAACGGTAGCCACTTGCAGCGAGGAATACAGTTTCACTTCTAACACCAAATCCCACTTAAACGCCCTACTAACGCTTCTGTCGAACACACCTGCGGTCGTGCGTGTGTGCGAGTCGTCTCGCAGTGTCTGCGCACGCAAAGGCGAGCGCGGTATTCGTTTCTAATTTCTTTCTGCCCAAATGACATTTTGATAAGTGGTCCGCAACTGGTCATCTAGTACAACACGATTTGCAAGATATTTTCGTGTGACGTGCGCCAGGCAGTTGCCGTATATTCCGAGTGGATGTGTCGTGTGCGCACAATGCTAACGCGCCTAGTAGTGACATTTTATTACGCTTTCTCGTCGGAATTGATCGGGCTAGGCGCATTGCGTGCCCACAGATAGATCATCGTTTCCGAGATGCCCTAGATTGAACGAACCTGTAGATCATCGGACGTTCAGTGAATTTATTTTTAACTAACTTGCCAATTTGCTTATGCAGATTAATCTCCTTTTTGTGGAGCAAAATCATTTATCACCAGGCTTGACAGGTGATTAGCCTTGACGTTTTAACACAAGCTGATGTGACTGCTGCATTCTAGGCTGGAATGAAAAACAGTACCTACCCTAGTTTGTGATCGGAATTTATATCCCCAGGCGGGGCATTCTCAGTGGGTATTAGTATTCATTATCATTGCCTAAAGTTCAGGAAGTAATCGGAGTTCGTCTTGGGCATGAAATATTATTTCTTTACTTTTTTATTTTTTCAACAGTAGTTGACAAACGCGAATGTGGCACATCGGTAAGACAGGCGGCCATGCTGCTATTGGTTGTTCTGTAAGGACAAACGACTCGATTGAGATGTAATTGCGTCGCCTATGTGACGATTCATCGATGACAGAAATGAATGCAGTTTTAGTCTAAACTTTCATAAACTCAGGTCTAATACATTTTTATGTTTTAATAATTTACATTAGTGGGGTCATTTTAAGATCGTTGCCCGTGGAGAAGTGAAAGATGTGTCGCCTCGAGATTTCAAAAAAATCTCTACTTCACAGCTCTTCCTCTTCAACTGTTCACAACGCACAGAGTGTAATAACTGTCAGATTTATTTAATTAAAAAACAACATAATGGGGTTTCGCATTCGTTATGAAGGCAATTTGAAAAAGACCGGTTGTACATACAGAAATTTTTGACGTATTCTAAAAAACCATACGTGCTACTGACATTCATCCTACAATTCATTACGTTAAAAAACGAATGTAGATCTGGGTGGAGACAAATGAAAAATAGTGTTTATCTTAACAATTATAAGATTTATATATATAAGGCTTCTTAAGAAATAAAGTAGATAAAGGAAGTTAACCAAAAAGAAAAAGCACACTTTCATTCCTCCACTCAAGGTCGATAGCTCGGTAATGCTTTCTTTCACAGAAAAGGCCAATGCCTTAGCCAATCATTTCTTATTCAGGCATTCACTTACTGATAACATTATCCAACCAGTGCACATTAAATATAATATGCTTTTCGTTAACTCATAAACAACCTGATAGTGTTAAAAATGTTTGCCTTAAAAATCGATCGCATTATGCTTCAGTTAAATTAAGTGAACTTTTTAATTGCTGTCTTAGTTTCGGGCATTTCCCATCATCTTAGAAATCTGCCAAGGTAACTCCCATCTTAAAGCCTGGTAAAGATCCTAACTTAACTACAAATTATAACCAATTAGCTTGTTGAATTCTCTTAGTTGGTCCTTTGAAAAGATCGTTCAAATAAGAATTGTATCCTTCTTAGAACAAAATTCCATCATACGTTTGTAGTAATTTGGATCTAGAGGTCCTTTCAGTACTACTCAACAAGTTCATCATATCACAAATTATGTAAGAAATATATTTTCCGTTGGAAAAAGTACTGGTATGGTAATCCCAGATGTCGAAGAAGCCTTCGACACAGTAAACCATGATGGTTTGATTCATAAGCTAAGAAATGTTCATCTTCTATTGTCATTCAGTCTCTCCAATCTCATCAAGGTTTTAATGATTCCAAAAATAAATTTGTTCTTCTGAAAATTAACTGGTAAATGCAGAGTACCACAGGGGTCCTTTCTCGGACCCTTTTATACAACATATATACCCGATTTCCCCTCCTTGATTAACTAAAGCATCGCTAACGAAACATGTATTTATTCAACAGATGTAATCGGTTTCAGCATTGAAACTAATCTACAATTTGTTGTTAATACTATCGAGTCAAGCTTCGAAGACTCAAGTTATCTCTTTTATTCTAAAAAAGAAAAACTAGCTTTCTTCCAAGCGACAAACTTAGAGTCAGTGGAGCTACACACAAGCTTCAGATTGCCCAGAAGAAAGTATTAAAATGATTTTGGAATTGCTACGGCTTTTCTCTAGAAGACACCTTCACGATTTGGCTTTTAGTAGTAGTTTAGTTACAGAATTAACAACAAGAATAGGACGATTTTTCCACATATATACGAGTATAATACTTCTTGTTAATCCTCTGAACCTTGATGGTAAAAACTGAACAGTTGGTTTATTCATTGATATAACCAAGGCTTTCGATATGGTAAACCAATTTATTCTGTTGAAAAAACTTGAGAACGTTGGTGCTTTGTAGTAGGTCCAATTTTATTTTTGATCTATATCAATTCGGCATTTGATATTAAATGTTAAGGCTCATCTACTGCATTTGCCGATGGCAAAGGTATCGCTTATGCAAACAGTACTTTGGACCTGTTGTCTGCTATAAATTGAGATCTGAGTTTCTTGCGACACTTCGTAACGCTCCAAAACCAAATTAATGTTTTTTAAATAATTATCCAGGCATAAGCCAAATATGTACTTCCAGGCATCGGATTTTAGAAAGTTTAATGTATCTAACTGTAAATGTTCGACTGCCTTTCCCATTTACTGTAGTAGTCTAAAGTGTAGTACTAAATGTTTCCTAATAGGGATATGTAGTTGAAAACTTTATTTACTTGGAACTTTCCGTGAATTAAAAAATTAGTTTTTCGAGCAACGTAGACTCTCTAAAAAGTATTTTCGAGGCACGCTTCTCATGGACTATTTAATACTACTATGTTTTATCGCCCCGACTATTTTAACTCCCAGGAACGTTTATGATACGCATTAGATTTGATTTAATGATATTCTGATATACGAGTAATTATGTCTTTTGTGCTTTATATTATGAGGCATAATTTTTGATTACGCTTTGAACTAATTTGTTCTTATTTATGTTTTATGTTTTTTTATTATATATATGTGTCCATATAATAAAAATAAATATAGTCGCGTTCGACTTTAGTTTATTTATTAACTACATTAAAATAAAGAATGTTCGATCGATTTGGTGACAGGTCTTAAAGGGTGCATGCAAAACTTTTTAAAATTTCGCCGATCGGATTCTGAAATGAAGTCTTGGTGCCCTCTACTCTTGAGAGAAGAACAACATGAGCAACACGACTAGTTATTGAAGAAGTATACTCTTGGTAACTCTTGGTAACTTATAGGTTGTATTTTTATCGTGTAATAATTCATTACAGATTCAAATTGAATTATTTTATCTCGTGAAAGATTTCGGACTGGCAGCATTGAAAGATAAAATCTATATGCTAAAATAAAAGTTCTCATTGATTCTCTCTGATTATTCATATGATCCGGTACTTATTTAAATATTAGACGATTTCAGATAAATCAAGTTGCTCAAAGACTTTTTTGATTAATAAAATCTATGTATCTGCTTAAACCTTCTTTGTCTTCATCATCAGTTGAAAGTATCCATTTTTTGTACCTTGTTAATAAGGATAAAAAATCGAGATTGATTACGTCTTTTCATATATACATATGCATATGTTATTAGTAATAATAATAATTGGGTGGCACTACAGCCCACAAGGAACCAGGGCACAGCTTCTACAACAACTACTCGTGTTGTGCGTGCTACTGTTCTCTCACGAGTAGCAGGGACCTACAGTTTTTTGCCGACTCCCAAAGGCGAGATTTGAGAAGCTTTTCATAGACAATTGATACTCTTTAAGTGTAGTCAGCACCTCGAAAGAGGTGGTGCCGTGAAAAAATGGGTGTCTAGGTGTCCCTTTCGGGAATCGAACCTAAACTGTCTGCGTGGCGGTGGACGCACTTACCACAACGCCACGGCGACCACGCATATGTTATTAGAAAACTAAAATTTAATATATACGAGTACATATGTATGTCGACAATCTCATGGTTCCCGATTTTCTGAATATGAATTTTATATTTTAAAAGAACCTGCCTCGTATCACTTTTATGAAAGTTCGTTATTTAAACAAATGTTAATTTATAATGCAATGCCTCAGAGATATTGAATTCAGAGAGCTTTCTTTGTCACAACCTTGGACGATTCATTTAATCTCTCTTCATTTATTATTATATTCAGTGAAACACCACTTGTTATTTTTATTCGCAATAAGGTCTTCCTTAATCAAAGAATGAGTTCTGACTGTCCACCTTCTTAGTGAGTTTATATTAAGTTGTTTGGCTGCTTGTGTTCGATCTTCAAAATCCCACGCTCGAATTTTGGCGGAATCACAAATCGAAATCTCAAATGATCTACTGTGATGTGTTGTCTAGGTTCGATTCCCGGGTGGAATCGAAGGTAGATCCCCTCTACTCGTGAGTAGTAGTAGCACGCACAACACGACTAGTTGTTGTAGAAGCTAGGCTCTGGTCCTTTGTGGTCCGTAGATCCACTCAACTTTTATTAAGATTTCACACACATATAAAAAAAAATAAACAGTTTTGCTATAACAAGAAACGCATATATAATAGATTGCTTTATTCCTATTTTACACGCCCTTATTGGAAAACACTGTTGGTACCTTAACTCTCTTTATTAAATAATTTCTCAAAACATAATTTAATGTTAAGTATGTACTGATTTTTCCTTAAACAAAAAAATTTAAGTATATAGAGGTTTTAATCTTCGTAATTAATTTTCATAGTACTCATGACTTAGATACAACTCCATCAGGTAGGCGATCGCTCGGCAGATCAAGGACGAGGTGGTTAGATGAAATCCGGCGTCGATGGGTGAAGATCGGTCGGCCTGGAGGTCTCTCGTGCATGCATTACCTCTGCGACTACTCTAGTGGAACATGCGGGTTAAAGAGCATGATGGTTGTGATAAAATTTTATTCTTGTTAAAAAAAACTCTATGACTGCTTCATTAAGTATACGCAGCAAAAAGTAAGAATATGTTGTCTGATATTTACTAAAAAAGAAAAAACAAAACAGACACAATTGAAAAAAAATGTGGTAAATTCATAACTCGCCCTCACTGAAGCTCAGAGTGTTTGCTACTGCTTTTTTTTTTTTTTTTTCATCTTGTTTTTTCTAAGAAGGGGCTCAACATATAAACTTAACATGCAGAAGGGGCAACCAAACGTATACTCGTACTGCAGCCACTCGTCTTCAATCTCGCCTTACAAGAATTATGTTCTCATAGTCCCTATCTTCATCTACACTTCAGCTCAAGGTTATCGTCCATTCATTTCATTTTGAATGGTGTTCAGGACAAGAGTCCTTCCATATTCGCCATCTGGCGTGAAGTCAGCAGGATCAACCGGCCGTTCTCGAGAAAAGGGCTGAATTTGTTTGTTTCAATAAAACAATGCCCGACATCTGGCAAGGTTCGGCGCAGGAAAGTCAGTTAATCCAAATTAAATCTGTTGTTTTCCCTACATAGAGGCACTAGGACCAGGTCAAACGGTCAGCTGACCGCACACAGCAGGCACACATGTTAACAAATAATCGGACTTGGAAGCATTATCAAGAATCACAATCAGCGCATGCTCTACTCGTATGTTTTACAAGCGCAAACGATTCACCAAAAATCTAAACCTCGTACAAGGTTTTTGTCTTACATAGAGGAATACATGCACATGAGGACATGAGATTCAAGTAAATCAGAGGCAATCAGCAAACGAGGTGAACCAAATCGGGAGCCAACCACAAGACCCGCTAAACCTGTCTCCGATGCCAATTTATTTCAAATCAAATTGCAAATTTTCCTTCTCCTTCTTCGCCAATTTTCCGGTGGTCTACATGCGGTCACAAAATACACAGGCGCTCAGATTTATATCCATCTAGTCACATGGCGGTTCCTTCAGCTGCTCCTCTTCTAGATCACACATCTTGTGGTAGATAAGATCAGAATCCAGCGGTTGGCGGCGTCCCGCCTTCTTCTTCTTCGCGGTGCAATCTGGACATCTAACAAACAACTTTGACGTGAGGGTAATTATTTGAAATTATTTCGAGTTCCAATTGATGGCAACGCATTTACGAATCAGGCCATCCACCAGTCGTATCCAGAGCGCGGTCATGCCAACCTGATCGCACACAAACAATAATTATGCACGTTAGACGAAATGATGGGCAGGGAGCACCCGGCTGCATGCAACATCTCCTCCCGATGACGACCAATCATTCGCAATTGACCCGTGAGCCGTGCCAAGGTGGCAAATTTTCAGATCAACGTGTATCCGTCAGTTCGAATATTAAATTGTCATTCATTCCAGCTTAATTGGCGGGGTGTATCTAAGCACCAGGGGCATAGATTCTACGATCTTTGCTGGTGTGTACCGCACCGGATGTATGTGCCATTATCACTGTCCGTCACTCGCTTCGTTGTCACCTGACGTATGCGCCTTCGTGGAGTGGCCTCCATTACTTGCGTTGATAGATTCCCGTACGCTTGAGCTTGGCGTGGAGATTGCCCGTCAATCATATTTGAAGTCATGGCGCTCAGTACAGACGGTTGGCCGAGTAGATGCAAATCTTAATGTGCATCGATTGATGGTGATAAAACAAATTAGAATCGGATGCGTATAGTTTATGAGATAATTTGCTTACTTACGGCGCCGCGGTGAGCGCCTGCCGCCTGTTCAGTCGTATGCTGTAGGGGACATGTAGGAGTGTGGTACGTGCCGTAGTTCATAATAAGGTAAGAGTAATTGCATGGAAATATTTTTTCGTACCAAACAGAGTTTAAATACTCATTTGTCTGTTTCTCCAATAAACCAACTGTCAACTAAAAAGGTTGATTTGTTATTTTTGTCGGAATTTTGTAGACAAAAATCAGAATCTTCAAGAATCTTGAAAGCATGATATGCGATTAATATTAGGACATCATAAAGTTTCAGAAACTCCTTTCAAGAATAATTGTCGAAAATTGTCATTCGCTAATTTTGTTCGTCATTTTTGCACACAAGTAAGACCACTTACTAGAAGGTCATCGTCGCCAGCATATTATTGACGCTGGTGAATTCAATTTTACGCGCCATACAATAAAAACAAAAATATGTACATTCGTCACGGTATCTCATAACTTCCTAGATAACGTTTGAACATGCACAACATCATACACTGGCTTCCTTGCGAAGGCCGCACCGTCGCCGTCGGTCAATTTAGACAGACGTAGCAGAAGAGTACCGGCGCATTTTTGTTTGCCCTCGTAATTGTTATTAATCACACAGTACGCATGCTAACGCTTCCTCCTCCATCGCCGTTGCTGCCACCATCGCCGTCATTATCTACCGTGCAGACATTTTCCATCAAAGTTAATGAGCCGCAAGTGTCGTCGTCGCTTCCTTCCATCGTGCTGCCTGTGCAAACTTACTTAGGCGCTCGGGGCCGAATTGCATATCGGTCACACCTTGATGACAAGACTGTTTGTGAATTCTTGCAGGTAACCGTTAGGCAATTATTTTAACATCTCTTAGATACACTAGCACAGCTGTGCGGTGGTGTCGCATTGAAGCATCAATTCCATAGCTACGTTGAAGGCAGCTTTCCATGGCACATTGGGTGTAGCCTAATGTATTGTTCTCGTGTGACAACTGCACCGACACGTTTATGTATAATATAATAATGATGATCATCAATTTAGATCGGGTAGGCGAATGGTGCTTGGACTCAGCGGAGCGTGTCGAATTTTGATGCAAAATCCGTCCTTGGATCTGCCAACCATGTTATGCGTACCACCCAAAATCCGTACCATCCATCTCAATGCCTAAGCACTGTCAGCGAAAGTCAATGCTTACTACCTGTCGTGGCAGTCCAGGTGATAATCATTTTCTCAAAATGACTCATTGGTCGAGTCAACTTTATCAAACTAATTAAGATTGCAATTAAATATAATTCCCGTCGTCACTCAACCAACGCTCATATACCGTCATCCTGGAAGACACAAACAACTCCTAGAAATGATTTAGAATTGATTTGCTCTAATTTAAAGCGAATGACTGTTCCATTAAGGGAACTTATTCCAAGTTAACACTTTAATTAATTATAAACGAACCGAATAAGATTGCCGCAGGCAGTATCGCCATCTCTCCCACCGCCCGGTCTCGGGGATCATGGCCGTGGTCAAGTTTCCTCACGGACGTTTCCTTTCTTCGAACCCCCTATCAGAACGTTCATGGGTGAATTGATTGCCTCCGACAGTGTGGAGCGGATGTGGCATTCTATTCTTGTCGAGCATGCGGTAGAAGTTCATAAAAAAATATTTGATGGTCCTCACAAGTGGGAATGGAATCAATAAATAAGAGGGAACACTGATACTGTCGTTTTTGTGGTTTGTTTGTGCATCAATGACCCACAAAGCCCCATATGTAGGTTTCTATTAATGACTTCTTGCTGTGCAAAGTGGGCGGATTTGCCCGAGTGGCACATTATCTCCAGCATTGTGGTCATGTTCTGCAAGTGTTATGGCGGTAATCAAAAACTCAGGTGCGAGAATATATGGGGCAACAGAATTGGAATCTAGATCAGCGCACCTGCAGCAGTGTTTAGTTTATGCCATATATTTTGTGGATATGAACCACTGTGAACTTCTCGACGCGAGTTAGGTTATGTCCTAATAGAAAACACACTTGTCACTAGTGTATATATACAAATTGATATTTTATTTTCTTAATTACATTTTTTAATGTAAAACTAAAAGCTTGATATTTTTTGAACGAGGGACAAGAAAAATTAATTCGCTTTAAAAATGTTTAAATTAAGAGACATTTTGTGTATACTGTTGGTGAACGGATAAATTTCAATTACAGTGGATCAATAAAATACTCGTAAACCTAAGTTCTTACTTTTTTAAAACAGTTTTTGTTCTAAATTGGCTTTTAAAAATAATAATACAGCTAAATACACCTTAATGGAACACAAACAATGAATAATTTTGAATATATTCGCACGCAAAAATATTATGCAAAGAAATGAAATATAAAATGTATTTTGGCGTTTACTAAGCAATTTCGTTAGGAGACAACAGCTGATCTTATTGAATTTTTTCGCAGTCAACTTCACTCTTTACCGCTTCACCGTTATATATATAAATAGTTACTATAGTAAGTCTTGTTTGTAAGCAATTTTTTCCAATTTTCAATTTTTATTTTTGAATAGTTTTTGTTTGGTGCCCTCTCGAAGGTGGAAAATCGAAATCAAAAGGATAAAAAGCAGTTCAACCAGATCGAAAATTATTTCACCGAACGCATGTGTCAAAATTGGTTTGCAAAATTTCGTTCCAGCATTTCTCCCTACACGATGCACCAAGTCCTAGACTTTTGAAGACGAAGTGGATAAACTAAAGTCGTTGTTCAATGCAAATCGTCCAACAGCACCTCGAAAGATTGATAAAAGATTTAATTTTTCCAACCCCAACAATCACAAGCACGTGAAACGTCTAGGATTAATTTTGAAGCTTAACACATGGGTCCCTTATGTTCCCACAAAACAAAATTTGATAAGAGAGAAGAACCTTCACCTCAAATCAGGACATCAAAAACCAAAATATTTTTCTTTATTATTTTATTTATTGTGGCAAAAAGTTACAATATCATGTGTGTATCTTACATTTTTAGAGATGCTGTCATGTTACTTTACTACTAAAATATTTATATAACTTTTAAAATAATATAACACAGATCTAATCTGAAGGAAAACCAAACTTAAATATTTGTTATCCATCAAGAATCAAACATTTTATGAGTGTGTAGTCAACCTCTTGCCTGAAAGACGGCAAAAGATATTGGATAAAAATGGAGAATACATAATTTCATAAAATATTCTCTTCTTTTTCGTTTATTAGCCCTACAGTTAGGGGTGGACTTCGGCGTCGGACAACATGCTAGCTAGCATGATCTCTCCCCAGCTGCCTCCAATGGCTCCAAGTTGGTTGAGGTCCTTCTCCACTTGTGTGTGTCATCTCAATAAAGGCCGTCCTAGGTTGCGTTATCCCAACGGCTCGGATTGAAAGAGTATATGACGTAGCCATCTTAAACGTTGTATTTGAAAACGCTTCACAAGACGCATGCCGCCGTACAGTTTTTAGAGTACTTCGGGAATCTTTCTCTGGAAAAGACTTAGAACTCCCTCATCTGCTTTTAGTACTGCACAAGTTTTCGCTCGGCAGACCAGAACAGCTTGAGCTGATCAAGCTGTTATACAAAGCCGACTAATTCTTTTGAGAGTGCCCAAAGAAACAGAGATTGGAAATGGCCATTCCTGGTTTTGCTGTCGAGAGACCCAACCGTCGACAGAAGCCCTAACCAAGGACGCGAACAGTCCCAAGGTGGCTTTGGGCCCTACGAATGCCTCTTTTGAGTTTTTTAACATTTTATTGTATTTTTATTTTAAATTTTTAATTCCTTTACTTATATTCTAGCTAAACAAACTTAAAACTAGCTTATACTATATGAACTCTCGATCTTATATCTAACTCACTGACACTTCGCGGGTGCTCTAAGTTAATCTTCTTTACATTTAATTTACATTTAATTTGCCTTTAGGCCTACTCTATCTAAATTTAAATGCCTCTTTTGATCCGTGCCTAGCAAGTTCATCGGCAATCTCATTTCCAATGATCCCTTGGTGTAAGCTAAGGGAAGACTTAAATTCCTGTACTATCCTGGTAGTGTAGCCTTTTTACCTGTCATTCACAATATAGTTCGCGGCCTTAGGATCACATAAGTTTTCCCTTGAAAACCGGTGCGAAATTACGTAAAGAGGTCGTTTTCCACAACGGCTCCAGTTCCAAATCCCTTCATCGTCTTGGATCCGTCCGTACAAATCCGGGTACATTACCTTCCTGGCTTAGTTTCTGGGTTAAAACCAGTCCTGGACACAGGGAAAATCGACTTTGTATGAACGACATAACTTTATTGTCGGTGCCCTGCATTAGACGACATGTCCATGAGACTAGTGTCATAGAAGACGCCGTTCGCGAGGCCATCAAAGCTGCAGGGCAAGTTGAATTAAAGACCTTTTGTTTTAATTGGGAAAATGGTGTAATTATTAATCTCATAATGTGGATATCAAGGAGAGGGAGATTTAAGAGAGCATCAAGAGCTGAGCCAAAAGTGCTAATGAAAGCCGCTGTGCAGTTTATTTGATACTTGATGAAGCAGCAGTTACGTACTTGTGCGAAAGCTTATTCCACCAAACGACTGATGCATTGGAATGAAGAGGATAGGAAGCGTGTTGTTCCGAAAACTCGCTTACACTGCCAGAAGATTGACTTCGACTTGGAAGTTTTCGTCTCAATGTGTTTTTTTAAAAGACCTGTTGAAAACGAGTTCAACCCAAAATATTTGGTCAAAAAAGAGAAGCACGAAGGAGAGAATATTACTGTCTGGAGATCTTTTCACTATTATAGTGATGGGGCAATTTACTAAATCTAACAAAGAAAATTTTATTGGTATTCTAAAAACAACTTGTCATTAGTTTTATCACTTATTATTCTCAAGTTTAGTTAAGTTTTATTGCCTTAATAAAGAAAGATTACAGATTACAAGATTTACATTTCTTAAATGCTTTCCAACGTCTCCATAGAGTTATCCCTTCAAAGCTGGATGGAACCTTGAAGCGTCAGAAGAGAGTTCATGTAAGATGTTGGTTGGCTTTTGAAGATTGTTTAAAACATTTTTACTATATTGTTACGATGAACAGGCAGCCGTGAAAAACAAAATATCTAATTACCGATCGCCGCTGCAGCCAGACGCTGAGATAAGCAAAAATAGACTTTAAGTACAGGTGAATGCAAATTGCACACCTGAGTTCGTCTTTATATTCCAAACAATAAGTAGTGAGAATAAAGCTAATTCTGTTACGAAGAATATCCGTCGTTTTTATTGGTCTAAAATCTTCTGCTCACAGTTTATTCAGTTGTTTGTGTTTTCCGTCAACGGCGAAGTAATCGAATAAATGCTGACAACGGTAACACTAATTTCAAATTCGCATAATACAATCAGCCCGCGTCTGTTATCCGATGAAAAACTTATCAACTACGCTCAGGATTTTCTGCTGAGACTACCAATTGCCTAAGAAAAGCTTTTTACATCTCGCCGTTGGGACTCGGCAAAGATCTGTAGGTCTTCCCTACTTGTGAGAGAATATTAGCAAGCAAAATACGAGTAGTTGCTTAAGAAGTTGTGTCCTTATCCCTCGTGGGCTGTAGTGCCACTCAATTATTATTATCATTATTAACAGATAAACGTGTAGCCTTTTTTTATCGTTCCTTCACTTATGCTGTTTGGAATTAGTACGTTTCTTTGTTTTTCTATGATTAAATTTTTTAAAACTCTTCTATGGATCAAATATATACAATTCGGGGTTCCGCTGCGTGATATAGTGAAATGAAATTGGACCTTAGTAGCCTGATGTATTTTTTTGAGGTACCCGCATCCGCACAGTTTACACTGGCTTAGAAATAGACATAGAATACCATAGTTCGATCATTGATATTATTTCAAGATCCTCAACAAAATTAATCTTGAGTAAATCATACACCGTGGCGTAGTGGGTAAGTGCGTCGACCCGATTTTCGGACGGAATACCTCACATTTTTTCACGGTTCAACATCTTTCGAGTTGCTGACAACACTCAAAGAGTACGAATTATTATGAAGAACTTCTCAACTCTCGCCGTTCGGAGTCGGCAAAATACTGTTGGTACCTTCTACTCGTGAGAGAACAGTAGCACACACAACACGAGTAGTTGTTGTAGAAGCTACGCCCTGGTTACTCGTGGACTATAGTTCCACTCAGTTATTATTATTATTTAATCATACACAGTAATTGCCAAAAGGTTGATGCCATAATTAACTTCACAACAAATAAGTTGAGTTCTTGATTTGATTTCTTGTGATTCTTGTAATGTTTTAATAACGTACACATTATCGACATAGCATATAGCACCTTACTGTGCAATGGACATTTAAAACTTTAAATTTGTGACAAATGTTGAATAGAGGGGGATATGCACATCGCTTTGAATATAACCTCACAGCCAAATAATGATGTAGTATATCATGCATATCGTACATTGGCGAAAGACTACGTGTTTATTTTAAGCAATGAAATAAAGTGCAATAAATTTGGTATGGCTCTAGTAAACGTTCACTCTTATATGGGCAATTCCAAGGCAGGGTGAGTCTATCTAATCCTACGGCTCTCATTAATTTTTATAAAACCGCAGTTAAATATTTTTTCTTCCAATTAAGATTAATGATTAAATGTTTTCCCATGAATAAGTTTCTATTTAGTTCTTAACTTCACTATTCATCAGGATTTTTTTAGGCCCGTGTGGATGCGTAAACAAAAGAAAAAACGTATTAGTAACTTGAAAACACATATGACGGCAAATCAAACACAAAACAAACTGCACGAAAGGTAACTCCAACTTTTTTCTCAAATCAAAGTAACGACTGCTTTATCGGGAAAGAATTTACTTCACTGGATGCCGAGTTTGATTTTGTTGCAAACGGAAATCAATTAGGAACCTATTCACTTTAAAACCTTCCAATATCTCAGGCATACCAAGTGCGCTTTAGCCTCTCCATTTATGCTTCGTCCTCTAACATCACCCTTTCCCTCCCTCTTCCCGCAGATCATATTCAATTAACCAAATGCGGCAGTCTCTTGTAAACGCACACACGCACGCAGGAATGAGCCACACAACTGACAGTCAGGATCACACACAAGATCCTAATGAACCTTGCCAGGGAATTCATCGTCGTAACTCATAATATTCCTGACGTAATAAATTAAAACCTCTGCAGTGTGCGAACCTTTGCATTTAATCAAACTACAAAGACCATGGCTGGACACACAGAACGAGCAGACACCGCGTGTGGGGACTGCGAGCAGGGCCCCTGACTAGAAGGGAAGCGCGGTGAAAGCCATTAAAAAGAATGATAGTGGAGATTTTTATCGAGCACTTTTCCAATTTTCACGGCCACGGCTAAAGGGTTCGAATGCGCGAGTTGCCTCCACTGGTCGTATGGAAATGACGGGAGGCGGCTGGCAGTGGCAGCTGCAAGAATACGGCTGCGGAAATGCTAGGAGTGGACTGCTGATACTTCATATCGTGGTGGCAATTATTGTGGGGTGCCCTCTGAGGAGCGACCATGTGACAGCCTTCGGGAGTGCATCAATTTTTCTTAGCGTAATGACAAGCCAACACGTGAGTAGGTACATTTTAATTACGCACTAAAAGCCCTCTACTCCGCGGCTAAGTCGAAAGATTGGGGGCGGTCTTCGCTTAAGATGTTTACGTGAGTCCAGCGACTTGAGAGGACGAGAGGTGAAAATTTTGATTTGCGGTTCCTTTGCATGTTGAGGGTCAATGGACGGCGGGGTTTTGTGTGTATGCACACATGATTGGTTTTCAGTATTTTTTTCTTGTAAATGTGGAGGTGGAGCTCATGTTATGGCTCCGAGCTGGAGTCTGCGCTGACCGGCGAATTTATCGCTTAACGTGAAATGTAGGCGGAACCAGGAAGATGTTTGCTGAACGGGGATAAATTTTTGACCATTGATTGAAAAATGAAGCGTCTATAAGAATAAATTGGACCTTTGGCGATAATCCAAGGCATATTTATTTTATCGGAAATTAAGAGTTGCGACACGGTCTAATGGGTTCCGTGCCCTGGAGACTGACGTGGCGAAATGATAATTTAGGTGTGGCATTCAAGAATCGTTTTGAGAATTCGCAAAGCGGCGAATGGAAGAAAATCCATGTTGGTGGGATTATCGAATGTATTTATTAGTTCTAGTGTGTTCAGAATGTAAGAGGACTAGTTCTGTGTATTGTGCGTTGTACTGACTTGACAATTCGCTTCACCATGCACACAAGGATGTAATAACTATTTATCTGCATTTTTTTTTCATTATTGTCTTCAGAAAAAGGTAACAGATGCTTAGACAGACATTTTATACCCCCTACCACGTCAAGCATTGGCGGCGGTTTAAATTTGAGCGATAATTCCAAGTACAGCTCCATTATGGCCTCTAAGATGATCAATCGATCATCGGTGAGATGTTCCAGGCTACTTCTTCCAAGGCCAGTACAAGGGTCGCTAAGAGGTTACAGGTTAAATTTGTAGCTTTGCTTTCGATTTATGTATTGAATAGAAATCGTTAGCTTTAGCTAAAGGGATAGTAGTGAACCTCGTCCGTGGGTACACCCACCCCTAGCCACTCTTAAATGGTGTAACATCCGTTGGCTTTGATGCCGACTTGCATCAAGGCTGCGCTGTATTCATTTCCTTTAGGGAACAGAGAGGGCCGTCAACTAGCTGACCAGGAGTACATTTGGAAGTGTATTCAGTTGTGCTTTTCTGACCTGAATGGACGATTGAAATACTGCTAAACTGGACCATCTTAACGGAGGCCTGAGAGGAATCATTAACCACTCTCACTAAAATTGGTACTGTTGGACTCATCCAGTACGATTTTGTTTATGTATCACTAACACTGTACAAAACGGACAGGGAGAATGACTTGATCCCAGCTTAGAAAGGTAATGCTCCTGCCGCTCAAATAAACAAAGTGGAGGGAAACCAACCTCATCCAACCTGATTCTCTTAAATCTAACTTCTGTCGGACTGCTGGAAGCTGTCCTTCCATTTGCCCTGCCTACAGTAGATGAGGTAGAAGAATCCAAGTTGCAAATGTCCTCGCCCGTTTCTAAAAATCGTGGTTTAATGGTTCAGCATCAGTATCTATGATCTTGGAAGCACCGCCAGTCAGACGAAAGTCCTCAGTCTACATGAAGACCTACATTTCATCTTGCTGGAGAGCATTTTCGGAAAAAACTCTATTGCATCGCTGTCCATGCCAGTCAACGCCAGCAGTGAAGACATCGTCTTAGTATATGAACTATGAGCGGTTAGTGCCGCTGTTTGTGAACTTAGAACGCGGAATATAATATGGGTAAGTCTAGGGCTTAAAGATATCTTTCTCCCATTTTTTGTGATCCCGATTGAGTAGTTGTCTGCATAGAAAAATGCACCCATGTATAGGCAGGCAACTACGTACAAGTATGTTGAACCCTCGTTATCAGTGATACTGAAGAAGGCTATCCCAGAAGCGGAAATATTTGAAAATATTGTTATCCTAGGCTGGTTCACTAATGCGCGAAATGAGTGAGCTATTCCGTGATTATATGCTGACTAGAAAAATTATATGGATCAGACAAGAACTTCTTAGGCATCACAGCATATTATGGAATTTTGTTTTTTTTTTTTTTTTTTACTGAAGGTCGCCTCCAATTGTGACAGAAACAATAGCATGCCCTACATAACTGATTGCTTAAGAAAGTAAGTCCTGGTCCCTTGTGGCGTGTAATGCCACTCAATCAGTCAATTTTACGTCCTTAGTAAAAGAGAACAAAACTTACAGCCGCTCAGACAACATCTAAGAATCTGTCTTTAACAACATGAAAGCTATCCCGAACAATATAAAGAATAGCAGAATATAAAAAGACTTACAGGAGAACCATTTAACTTTCACACTCCAACAAAATCGAAAACAAAAACAAAAAGGAAATTTGCACGGAACCTATTAATTAAAAGATTCAAATCAAAACGTTAAGTGAATTTTCTTTGATTCTATTCCTGCAGTCAATGAAAGCAAGACAGCAAGCAGATGCAGACAGCAGATAGCAGATCTCGTGCTGACACAGATCTAACAAACTCGTCCCCACATATCACCATTGTAAATAGAGACCTATGAGGCTGGAGCTGTGTACCCAGCTTTAGAGAATTGAAAGTCACTTTTAATTGTCATCATCCCATCAGACCACATATGCAGGCCAAAAAGGAGGTCACCCAATCCCTGAGAGAGCGAAACTTTTGCCAGTCATGCCGACACGGCATGATGCATCTTCAATCGAACCTCAATTAGCCACGGCTGCATGTGAAAACGAAAAAAAATTTCCCTTTTTCCGGGCAAGATGAACGGTCTCCTCTGTTGCCTGAACTCGATTGGGAGCTTCGATTGTCTCCGTGATAACGACAATGATCCAATTTCTACAGAGATCATGCCATTGTCCTCGATTCATGATCCGCTCCGTGGCGGGAGGCCCCAAAAAGATTTACCTTCTCTCAAAGTTCACTGTCACATACGGGGGAAAATAAATCCTCTACATGGGGTGATAAATCTTTCACGAGACGAAGGATCATCTGGTAGTGTCTTTGAACACGAGTTCTGATCTACCCGTACATCTGTGAGACTCCGCCACTAGGTTAGCTGGCACCCTCTCGATACGATCACTAACCGCTGCTGCTGTTGATAATGATGATCTTCTTCTACTATGCGGTGTGGGGCAATTCATGTTCTGAGGGAAAATTTATTGGCGTCTAGATTTATGCGCTCCCATCCTAGGTCCCGGCTTCTTTCGATTGTGAGTTCGCTTGTGGTGGCACATATGGAAAACAATCATTGTCAGTATGCCGGGCTTTTCCAATGCGCATGCGCTAGATGCTAGATATTGTTGAAATGATCCGAAATCGATCGTTACTGCCAGGCTGACCATACTCCACATACGTTTGGAGGTGATTCGACATCTAATGGAAGCTCTCGTCAATGAATCACCTAAACGAGATTAACATGAGCGGTTGCTTCGTGACTTAGCCACCGCATGCTGCGATGTATGGATGAACGTGTGTGACGATGAATAAAAATAACATTGAGCTTGGGACTTTATCGTTTTTAGCTTTTTCTTTACCATTGGGTTTGACTGAATAAACGGACAGCAGAGAGCAAAAAAGTGATGCCTATTTTGTAACTAGCTTCTTGTATTTGCCCATATACGCTGTCAATTTTCAGAGGTTCAGAGGTGGCAAGTGTACAAACATCTGCTGTGCACAAGGACATTCTAATTTGTGGATGGAACACAAGGTACTTGAATAAGAACCAAAAATCTTTACTGTGCAAGAGGGTTCCAATTTGGGTGCTTGACTTGCAGGTGATGCTAAGTAATGACGGGCCAAAACACCAAGAGGTTAAACCGGTGCACAGATAATTTAAAGGTTCACGAAAGTAGCTTCACTGGTAATAACCAAATTCTCTAGTAATTTTCTTCACCCTTAAATTCACTTTCAAAGAAACCCTAAAAGCCATCTAATAAATACATATGTATGTTAAGGCAGGTTACTTGACACAAAAAAGCAGCACCCTATTTAGGCGGGAAATAACTTCGCTTTCAAAAAATCAGTTATTCAACGTTACGTATTACTCGTATTACCGAAGTTATACTAAATTGATTGATTGGCACTTCAACCCACAAGGGACCAGGGCCTAGCTTCTATAACAAATACTCGTGTTGTGCGTGCTAATGCCTTTTCACGAGTAGAAGAGACCTACAGTTTTTTGCCGACTAGGTTCATGCCGCCGTACAGCCCATACAGTTCGTGGTTGAATCTTCTCCTCCAGATGCCATCAACGCAAACAGGACCAAAAATCGCACGCAGAACTTTTCTCTCGAACAGACCAAGGGCTGTCGCCACGGTGATCACGTTATACTAAATTAATAAAGTTATTTTCTGCACTCTTATTAATAATAAAAACTGAGTAGCAATACAGTCTATAAGGTATAAGGCCCTGCTTCCACAGTAACTACATGTGTTTTAGCGGTCTTCAACGAAAGATTAACAGGTTAGACGTGTACTGCAGTAGTTCAAAACCAACAGTCAACTTTTAGAAGTCAAAAATCTTTAGAGATGATGATGGGCCATACTTTCGCATGGACATAAAGACACATGTATGATAGTATCAGCAATGTTAAATTTAAACAAGTATCTGGAAGAAATGTAAGTTGACGCAAAGTGCGCTATTTTATCAAAATAGGATCGTTTCACTGGAAATGATTACACTGACCAAAAAAATGTTCGACTTTAAAACTTTTTTGACTGAAATTTGATTTAAAAACGCCTCGAAGCAATAATATTGAAAAAACGTAAATGCAATTTTATAGTTTAATGTGTTAATAGTATGATATTATTAAAACAGAAGCAATTTTAAATAACCGAAGAAAACAAATTCTGAAAGAAAATCATCACTCAAATGAGTTTGAATGTCGAATATATTGTCTTTGTCAATGTAATTTCATATACCGCGAAGTTGAAGGATATCCTTTCTTATGTAACTTTATGGAAAAATAGGTAAGCAAACCATATGATGCCGATGAGAAAATTCCTTCGATACTTTCGAACGAGGACCTATCGGATGTAATATACATCTAGAAACTAGTAACCCACTCATATTCTGACACACCTACCGAATGCATTTCAAAAATATTACAAAAGTATTAAGCACTGCAGAATTAAGGAAACCAAATATAACATAGAGAAACGTTATAAAAACAAACAAAGATATTTGCAATGTATGGAAAAAAAAATTGCATAAGACTGTGGAAAATTCTAAGAAATGACTTTATTGAAGATACTGGAGCCTCATTGTATGGAAATTATTACAGCAAATTTAATCATGAAAATACTTACTTCCTGAACTGTGTTTCTGCTGACCAAATCTATCATTGTATACCCCACCACACTGATATACCAACATTCTCCGAACTTTGTTACATAAAAATTTGGCAAGATATACTTCACTTTGTAGTATGCCCAGTGTTCAAGGAATTATGTGTATTGGTGCGAAAGTTATTATAAATGAAAATGAAGCATTTGAAATTTTGATCGCACAGACGTTTTGCAACGTCTTATAAACTACTTGACTTCATTACAAAGACAGAATTCTGGGAGGAGATATTTAAGAATATGCTGAGTAAAATATAATAATTGAATTTAACATTTTATTTGTATTTTTAATTATATTGTCAAACCGGCGGCCAGAGGTTAAAGTCAGTCTAACTACTACTACTGCTGTTTTCAAGTGGTCAAAGTGAGAATTCGTGTTGTCAAATTCGGATCGCAGTAGGTGGAAAATCTTTGTAATTGTTTTATACTTTTAATTATTGTCATCGCAGTGCGTCTTGCAAATAAGGAAACTTCTTCAGAAAGGTTATTTGAAATAATCTTCTTCTTCTTTTAATGGCGCTACAGTCCGGGTGGACTTGGTCCTCAACCAACATGCCTCTCCAGCTAACACGATCTTTCACCAGTTGCCACCAGTTGCACACTCCAAGTTAGTTGAGGTCCTTCTCCAGTTATGTGCGCCTTATCAAACTAGACCGTTTTCTCTTTCGTTGTTCCAATGACCAGAGCAGAAGTGTTCATACACTCTTTATGACCTAGCCATCCTAAGCGTTGTATGCGAAGACGGTTGACGGGGCGCATTCAGCCGCACAGCGAAAAAGGAGCGATTTGGCATAAACTCACATTCCTAACACTATTATTAGTGCCCATGGAATCATCAAAATCCGTTGTGGCGTTGAGAGAACCTGACTGGTAGTGACAGATTGACCAGAAGTTATATTCTGGTGCCGCGGAGGGTTAGGAGCCCCTGCACTTTCGGTTTCAGTCTGACCATGCAGTAGGCCCCCTTGTGGGAGTTTTGTGATGGCTGTAATTTAAAACCCAATATCGTGGGTAGAGTCGAGGCTAGTTTACTGTGCTGACTGGTCTGAATCAGTTGTTTACCCTACTGATACAGGTCAGGCGGTTAGCGGAATCCGGCTCAAGGTCGAGTTGCATTCTCAACCGAGGGCTGCGACCCACAGAAAGGCACAGGTTTTAAGGAAGGCCTCGCTCCAAACCATTATGGGGTGAATTTCCCTCAAGCATAATCGCATTTGGTACTTGAGTAACTAAGGTGTCTAGTCCAGCGTTATATACGACTCTTGAAAAAATGGACGATGAATGTTATAAAAGCCGTTAAGGCAGGTGATTATGTAAAACCAAATCCCATATCTGTTCCTATTTGCAGCGGAGCCGCAGCAGCCGAAGTCCTTGACAACGTTTCTCTTGCCCTGTGTGCACTTTGTTGACTTCAGCATTTATTTTAATAACAACTTATAACCTTGTGTTAAGCTTTGTGCATTTGTACACAAGTAAATGTACTTACTTAAAGTTTCAACCAACGTAAATTGCTCTTTTCTTTTCTCCTGAATTTTTAGTAATATTTTATTTACGGGTGTTAATTAAAAAAAGGAAATTTATGCAACCACAGACATATGGGACATGATTTCGGAGGCTTCGAAAACTACTAAAATACAGAAACTCTTATTAAATGTAATTGAAATTCGTTTCAAAATCCATAGGAACATTGATTTTAGGGTTATAGAAATAATTACGAGTGACTCAATATTGCGAAGGGACTTAATATTTTTAAATGAATACACAAGGAATATCAAATTATGCCATAACTGTCCAACAAATCACAACCCTTGCACGTTTCACAGGGACTACGAGTACGCAGCAGTAAAATTATTGTATTACGACAAAATAATAAAATTTGTTCAAAATCATTGCTTACATTCAAAAAAGACCACCTAGTATTCGTGTTTTGTGCAACTATGATCTGCACAAGAAGAAATAAAAACGAATGCAACAAAACCAAGTGATCACATAAATTCCTCTAAGGAATAATCCTTACAAACATGGTCGTACATATTGACTCCTTATGGGACTCTCAAGTGCACATGGTCGTTGACATTTGATGACAGCCAAGAACATCAGGATCACATGTAGCCCACTCTCTCTGCTTTGCCACAACAAAATGCAGTCAGATTCAATAGCTAACAAGTACTCCGCCCCGTCATTTACTGCTCCAATAATGAAAATTGCTACACATACACCCATCTGATGGTTGTCGATCGTCGTCCTTTCAATAGATTCACTGTAACTGGTTGTATGTAAACTGGCTTACAATGGCGATTGCACTGATGCCGACGACGTTGTTGATGATGACGACAACGCAATGTTGTCGTTGGCCAACAATCACCGTCATCCACTTTAATTCGTGCGGGACTACGTACGACTCCGGGTAATGACGACACGCAGCACAAAATAGCCACCGCCAAAGAATCTACTCGATACTGATTAAATAACGTGTATTAGTGCAAAATAATGAATCCTGCGTGTGTTGGTGGGGATGGCAAAGTCAAAACCATCTCTAGTGGAATCTTCGTGTTTAGCTTTGGACATAGAATTGAATTTTGCAGAAATTACGCTTCCACACGAATAATAGTAAGTAAGATTAAATCAATTTTTTTTTTTTAACTTAGGTAACCTCCCTCGATCAATCAAATTAACTTTCTATATGAGTTCAATGTCCTGCTATTTGGCATAAAGCGGACGAGGTTGCTCTTGATTGTTTCGAGAGGAGAATCTTTCCGGTAATCTTCAGTGTCATCTACATATATAGATGGTGATTAGAGGAGCAAATTTAACAATACTGTTCTGGCCTGTTTGAATGCACCTCCGACAGGTGGCTCACTAACCGAAGACTATGGCTCAGATGGCCCAAACCAGAGGAAAGGGACCACGCCCGACTAGCTGGTGGCACCTGGTGGTTGATACCCAGTTTGACCCGGATTATAGCGACACCTTCAGTATTCAAATAAGTTTTTCTTGCAGTTTGTAAAATTTCAAATTTCAAGTGAACAAGTGAATATCGATTACTTATATAATTTCCTTTGTCGTTTAGACGAAGGCCATTCAGCGTGGTGTATAAAGTTGGGTAGGTTTTTTAATTTATTGCTCTGTCACTTAATTGAGTCCTTACAAAAGTAACTTAGTACAAACTTAGTTGACTTTGTCCAATTAAAACTAACTTTAAATAAATTAAAAACACGAACTCACCGAGACCTACGATGTCAAAAAAAAGTTTTAGGCAAAATGACGCGCTGTCAACATCGTTCTTGAGAAGACCGTGCGAAACTCACAAGTTAATTCCAGAGACACAAGCTTCCGAAGGTTCGTTCAACACCGACTACATTGACGGGATTAGATGACCACAGCCAGCAGATATTGAAGCAGAAGCAGCTGAAATGAGTCTGGCAGTAAGTGAGAGCATACGCTGTCATCAAGTAAGGACATACAACATCGTCGTCTTGAACAGAGCGCACCACAAGGCAGTAGAAATTTTAGGAAACCAGGGAATTCGTCTACGTCGGCTCCACGGTAAATAGGGACAACTACATCTGTACCGAAATCAAACGCAGAATCATTCTTGCCAATCGCTGCTTCTGTGGGCTTAATGGGAAATAGAGCTCTCTTTCGAGGGACTAAACTGAACTTGTATAAGAGCTTGGTCATCCCAGTTCTCCTCTACGGCACAGAAACTTGGACGTTACTAAAAGCAGATGAGGAGAAGATTCAACGACGAACTTTTTAGGCTGTACGGCTGTATGCGTCTGGTCAAACGTCTTCGAATACAACGCTTATCACGCCATGTAGAGCGTATATATACCATCGCTTCGCTCCACCGAAAAGTCTTCAAGTCCGAGCCTTTAGGACAACGGAACAAAGCTTAACATAAGTGGTGTGCTCAACTGCAGACAGTTGGCGAGAGATCGGGTCAGCTAAGGAGGCATGTTGATTAAGGCCCAGATGCACAACAGACTGTTTCTTAGATTTATTTAGGATTTTTTATTTTCTTTTAATTTATTTATTTTTATTTTTTGTGTTGCTTCATTTTGTATGTGCATGTTTGTGCGACAAAACGCAGAACTTGCAATGAAAGAGACTCCTGCGACACTTTTGGTTTTCGTCTCTTACATGGTACCACTCAAAGCGGTGAAAACGGAGAACTGACGTAACATATATGTATTAGAAGAGAGTGTCATCAGTTATCGACTCCTGTTTGGTAAGAGGAGAATGGAATCAACACGGCATTGATGTTGAAGTAAGACACATAATTTACTTGAAACACTCACCAATCGTTAACATACAAAATCAGAAAATGGTGCTACCCAAAGCTATTTAGTTTGGAAGGAACGACAAACAAAAATACTAACTCTGCATATGATACAGAACCAAAAATGTATGGATGTAGCCCGTGCTTATGGCCTTGATTTACTTACTTTTAAGAAAGGAGTTGTAAAATAAATAGAAAAGGTCAACGAGGGTTCACTGCATCAAGCTGTCTATAGTCGGTCAAATCATAACATGAGGGTCAGAAACTATTTCAAAGATATTCAATTGAATAAATAGCTATGATGCTTAGACTGCAGGGGGAACCCAAGTTTCATTCTACATAGAGATAATTAAAGAAGATACCCTTCATTTCATCGGCAAATGTCGAAGGCGACACTTTCTTGGGAAGAATGTTCTTGCGGATACAGTTCTCAACGAAATGGATGTAAAATTGAAATTATTTAGATACTGCATCAGATACAGAGGAAATTTTATAAGAGAGAACTTTTAAAATCATGTGTTTAGTTAGTTTGAAAATTATTCAATAGTAATGTGTCAATCATGCAGATGGCAAAGCCATACAAAACATTTTGTTACAATATACTATAATATGTACAAATAGTATACGAAAAAATAAAATCTAATCTAATCTTTAAAAATATAAAGATCGACTCACCTGTTCAAACTTATCTTACTTATAAATTTGACCGTTGTCAGCTTATTAAATTAATGACAGCTGGGGTATTTGATGAAGTTGCCATCGACTACCTCCTATCATTTTCTTATTCGTAGCAGCGATGGATGTGCTAAATTTGAGATCACGAGGTTTACCAAGGTGAGTGCAGCATATGATAGATGAGTGAATATTCCTTCGCATCCTGGATTAAGCAAATGCTTACAATTACACACGAATGCATTACTTGAAATAAATCAATTCTCTCTCTCATAATATGCGTCGTTTGGGTAGAAGGCCCTAAAAACCATGTCGCTTTTTGAGATTATAGCTCGTGCCACATGCCTTCCACTCACGGTCCATGGAGCCATTGAAGACAGTGAAACGAATTGATAAGTTCACAACAGGATGCTGTTGGAGCCCAGTTTTTTTTATTTTAAAAGTATTAACCAACTTAGAGTCCAGAGTGCTACTGTAAGTCTTAATTCTGAGTCGGCGCACTTACCTTTTACGCCATGGCGGCAAACATTCTGCATGATCTATTCAAGGACATGTCAGTAAAATCAATTGTGCCCAGTGCACTGACCTTCTGCATTACTTACTTTTTCTAACCACCCAAGTGCTGAACTTAGCTTCCAGCATGCCTAGCAAGGTTTGTCCTTGCCACCTCGTTCAGCGCCAAGTTACAAACATCGAAAACCAATTTATTTACAACCATCACCTACATTAGTCAGTTCTTCTATATTTCCAATATACAATTTCCTATACTAGAGCAGCATATGCTATGAACAAATTTGCAAAAGGGAAGCCAAGATCCCTTATATCAAATACTTTGTTTATGTCTTCTTTTCCACATCAGCATAAACCAAACTTCCTATCAATTTCAGTGCATCGTCGCGGTATCATCTGCTTAGGACTGTGCAACAACGTAATCAGTTTCGCGTCTAAATTACCAGACATAATGTTAAAATAAAGACAAATTTATGTCGATTACTCCCCATTAACTTATCATCATTTCCTAAAATAGAGTCTGCACTAAGGGTGCTCCCGCTCGGTCATTCACGTTAGACAGGACTCCCTTGGGCCCTTCACGGACTCGCGTCCAAAAAGCAGTCGCAGTTCTGGTTTCACTGAGTGAAATAGCCAGGTTTCTGGGCCACAGCGGCTGTCAGCCCACGGTTCGAACCCACATTTGCAAGCAACATTGTAAGAAGTCCATTACTGGTGTGGACGGTCCACTTATGTACGCGTGTTTGTACATATGTCCTAGATCCTAGCCGACCGGGCGGCCGACTGAATGAATCGAATGTAAGTTTATGCTTATGATATGGTCTTTTGTTGATTTCGTGACCGGTTGGCGGACGTAAAACCTGCATTTTAGTTCGACAGCGAGTGTCTAGGGCGAGTGAGTTTCCACTTGCGGCCGGTAATCTCATTGGATGGACGTGGGGATGTGATAAATAACATAAACACCATGATGATGGTTGTTGACAAGCTCAATTCATTTCGTTTATTAAAAGCGAAAGGATAAAAGTGGCGTCAGAGTACGTATGCATTTCCATTTGGCAGTCAGAGTGTGGCGATTGAGGCGGAATGGATTGCTGAAAAGGTAGACGATTGTTTATTTTGCTGAGCACAGCTATTATCTGCTGAGATATTGACGTTTCGTTTGCTGTAAGTTTCTACGGAATGATCGAGGAATTACGCTCGTATTATCAACTTATTGAATTAATTTCCTCTAAAAAAATATGCAAAAGAATATGGTTGTGATTTATTTCAAGACACAGCCAATAAAAAGTGCTGTCAGCAATTAAAATGAGGTGGTGCCATGAAAAAAATAGAAATGTTCACTCCAGGAATTGAACTTCCTTACCGCCACATTGGCTGATTTTAGATTATTAAAAATGAAAGTGTAGACAGCAAAACTTTTGCGAAACTAACTTTTCTTAAGATCTGTCAAAAACTTAGGAGACATCAATCTTCACTTAACCGAAATATCGCACTATAAACCGATGTTATTTTTTCTGGTTTGAGATATCGAAAATATGGTCTGTATAAAGTATTGATTATAAACAACTATCTAGGCTCAGCATCGGTGAACAACGGAGAGACGATTATGATGTCAGTCACTCATTTAGAACTGGAATCAATTGGCAAAAAATAATAAGCACTTAATGTGGATGGCAGAGGACAAAACGAGACAGGAGAACTGGAGAATTGTGTGGGATAGTGCGGGAAGAATACTGGCTAGACGCAACGAGACTGCGGAGCCAATGTAAATAATTATCGTTGCTGTTGTGGGCAAAATTACTTCCACTCAATAACTGCATTCTACATAAGTAAAAGGAGACACAACAAGACGTAATACCAAATGGATTCAAATGAAATAATGGTCGAATTGAATTGTAATGTGATAAGTGGTTTTAGCGGAATTAATTTAAATGAATTCAGAGGAATGAGTTTAAGTTTTAATAAATATAAGGTCATTAAAGAATAATTGCAATGACTTCTGTATTGATGTAGAAAGCATTATCAATATGCTGCAAATAATTCTATCAGTAGAAGTAAATATTAGTGAAGAAGAGACAGCACATTTCAGCATTGAAGGTTTCCAAGCTGAGTTTTTAAATAGAGATAACCGAAGAGGCGGTGGAATTCTTATGCTAGTAAGCAATGATTTGAAAAACACAAGATAAATATCGGAGACTGTGTCTTACGAAGGTATTCAAATAGAAATAAAAGAAAATAACCGACATAAATATGCTATAGGGATATACAGATCACCTGGATACAGCCGTAAGGTGATGAATTTGGAAACAATGTTGGACTCTTGGGGAAAAAGACGAAATAATAGTAATGGGTGATATGAATATCAACGTTTATGATTGGAGTTTACTAGAGTAGACCCGAGCACAGGTTCAAAATCAACGATTGATCACATCTTGACTAACGCTAGTCATAACCAAATCAGTTCACTTGTAATTGAAAGTTGTATTTCTGACCCAATTATATACTTCCCACCAAGTCATGAATCTTCCGTCAAAGAGAACAAAATTAACGTGACTTTCATATCTACCAATACTAACTATAACATAGTTCTAAATGCATGCGATGCCTTTTCACTGTATCGGAAACTTCATGATGGAATGAAGTATATATGATGAAACCACATGTACGAAAGAAGTAAAAATCAGAAGAGAGTTTAGTTTTTGAATGACCTCAGAATTGCTAAAAAAAAATTTTAAAAAAAGGGACGAACTTTATGGAATGTGGAAAAAAAATAGACTAAACAAAATGTTTGAAAAGGAATACAAGAACTACAGAAATAAACTGAATAAGAAAATAACGGCCCAAGAATCCATTTTTTATAAATCCGAGTTCAGCCAAATAAGAACGGATTATGATTTTCAGAAGATATGATATCGTTCTGTTGTATCATACGCCTATGTACGTAGTTGCTTATTATTTTCTCTAACTGGCAATTCTGAGAGTATTGCTTCCAGTTGTAATAATTGTTTAGTTTTTGAAAAAATAAAAAATCAATTTATGTAGAAGACTCACAACAATTTAGATTAATCTAGACAAAAGCCGTACTACATATTTATGTTTATCATCTTTGCTTTAATGCATATGCCCAATTAATGATTTAGCGGAAAAAAAGGAAACCTTGCAAAATTCAACCACTCACCCCGCGGAAATGGCGAAAGGAATCTCTCCGCTGGAGGGTCTGTGACATCTCATGATAATACGTGAAATTTGCAAAAGACTAAATATAATATTTCTCAACAAACCATAACACTGAATTTGAAAAACTATGGTGAAATCAGGACGAGCAGCAGAAGAATGAGGTCAGAAGGGACAAAATAGACGACTCCATGGGACAATCGTTTTTTGATGCTTTATAATCGTTATCGAAGACATCGATTACTCGGAACAAAATTGTGTTTATGTTTAAGTCGACTTCGTTCGTTTGGCCTCCGCGAACACGATTATAGAGGTCGATTCTTTCGGATTTGATAACTCAGCTACACATTTCGGCCAAAACGGTTGGTTTTTACTTTCATTGTTGCCTCTGATCTTTTCCAACGTTGTCGGCTTGTTGGTTTAGATTAATGACTTATCGTAGATCTACAGAAAATAGTTAAGCGGCCTTAAATCGCACGAACAAGGTACACATTCGTGCGATTCAAGCCGAATATGAGCTTCGTCACTAAAGATGATTTTGCGTTGAAATTTATCATCTCAGCACATCTTCTCCAGAACGTCGCTTCAAATGTTCCATAGGATTCAATTCTTGAGTAAGCTTGATCTTGAATGGCTGTAGACCAAGATCTTTACGCAAAATACTACATAATGCGGTCACAGGGATTCTCAGTTTTTGAGAACGCCGTGGAATTGACTGATTTCAGTCGTTTGTTACGGACATCTAAACGAAGGCGATTCTTGGACACTTCGACCAATCCGTTGTCTCACTGATACGGCAACATCACGCAACTTATAAGTATGTTGACGGAAATTTTTGCATGACACTTATTATTACCTGTCTACTAGGGTGAAAACTTGAGTTAACCCCCTTAAAGTTGTGGTCACCGACGACGAATTTCGGTAGAAAAATTTTGTAATTTGCAGACGTTGCTCGTTCATTTCGATACATATCTATAAGGGCATATCTTCACTTTTGTGAAAGACTGTATGTTCTTCAGACACAATTTTTCGGTTAAACGGCTTTTTGCTTCCGTGGCCACATGTGCAAAATTGCTAATATTTTTAAAGGAAGAAGTGATTGAAAAAGCCATACAAAACAAATTCTTTTTAGAATTACATGTATAACTATTGAAAAAAAATCGGAGTATTGTGACCGGCTGTCAAATAAGAACTCTAGCGAATAGTTTAAGATTTTTTGATAATGCGCGAAAATTGATTATTTTCAAATCGAAAATCTATTTAATTAATTAAAACATTAAAATTTTGCTAGTCATATTTTTGTGTTTTCTTTTGAATATTTTGTGTAATATCCCTTTTACATGTTTTCGGAATAAATCCTCATCTGCACATGCTCTCTACTACTCTTCTCTTCTGGCTTTACTTCATGTTAAAATAATTTATTTGTACCAACTTCCTATTAAATAGTGAATAAATTAAAACAAAATTTCAAAAATACACTTAACATTCATTGTAATTCATTGTAATAATTCGCCAACGTATTTCTGAGAAGTAAAGGTGAGCCAGTCAATCGGTCGGTATCTTTTCGAGAAACACCAAAGTTTATGTTGTGCATAAACTTTAACTTGCCGTTTGGTCGTTTGCTTTAAAACACGTCCACACACTTCTCCTTGATACCGCCTCACTGTAGGAACTGTAACTACATCCTCAATATTGTTGTTGTCCCGCCTACCTAGCGTTGCAATTTTTGTCCTCCTGAATGCGTGCAATCTTTTTTCTCTGCTTTTTTTCTTTTTAATAAAAAGCGACACGCGTGTTTCGATTATCGCCAACCGTTTATCTCAGCGCGATCTCTGAGACGGTAGAACTACAATTTTGGTTGTCCTTGAGACCGAGAGTGGTTGGTTGGCTTTGGTTAACTGGCATCGATGTGATGCGTGTGCCCTCAAAAGTACTCCCTCACCGCCTCCCCCGAGCGAGATATTTATGTTTATAAGCGACAGAAACCAGCCCGCCCCATTCGGTCCCGTTCCCCACGTCTGGGCATCGCCTAAAGACCCGTCTTCTCGTTGTTGTCGTGGTTAATTTACATTGCGCTTTTGTTAATCAACTGTAGGAGCTCCAAGATATACCAGGCCAACTATTGACTGTTTTTTTTACCCCTTTTCTCACATAATAACACAGTCGATGAGTGAATCTAAGTGGAGGGTTACTTTTTTTTCAACCTTCTATCTGCTCTGGCAATGGCCCTTATCTACAGCAAGGGCTCTCTTCAAGTTTGTTTTTTGTTCCGCAGGTTTTCACTTTTCTACCTCTGCTGCACACCTCCGGTTTTGTTTATGCGAAAATTATGTCCCGCAGGGTAATTGTTGTCTGCGCACAGAGAAAAGGAGAAGATGTGTTGATGGCATAGTAGATAAGAGGGAACGGAGAAGTTATGGAGCCCGCATACCTTGGCGGGGAACAAATTTGAAGTCATCTGCATAGTGACACCGATTAGGCGGTATCGCGGGGTATGCACGAACAAATGTCGCCTGGAGAGGATTTTATGAACGGATTTAGTTATCGCATGGTCATTAAAACGAACGAAGATGACTAAAGAAAGGTCAATTTTACTTGGAATTGGTCTATTAATGGTTTCTTTTTCTATAAATTTGTGTAAGGAGACCGAACTGACTTTTTTTTGTGAAATGTTATTGATGGTAATTTAAGAGTTTGTTTACCTTTATATTACGTTTGCTGAAGATATGCAATCTGGTTTCATCGAGTTTTATGTGACCATAAATAAATGAGACACTTTGAGTTATTTACGGGCAATTTGTCCGTTCGCCACGGGTTCTGAAACAAACATTACTGGCAATGTATTAATGCGAGCATCGATATTTAAGAAGGTTGCGAGATGAGGATGAAGAAGGAACGCTAATCACTGATTTGGTGCC
Source organism: Eristalinus sepulchralis (assembly GCA_944738645.1). NCBI lineage: Eukaryota > Metazoa > Arthropoda > Insecta > Diptera > Syrphidae > Eristalinus > Eristalinus sepulchralis. The sequence continues at coordinate 15,699,520 of OX122886.1, forward strand.
TGCACTTCCCTTGCAGACAGCATGAAGAATATGTACACGATTTTTTTTCTACAGCAGCCTATCAAAATTTATGGTCAAGGACTAGGAAAGCTTGAAGAGAGCATGGTTTGAGAACATTTTTGAATTTCTGTTAGACTTGCAGTGACTTACGGACTTACTAATTTTTCCCATATCCACTTCACTGGAGATCTTGTCAATGTGTTGTACGAATATTCTTCCACGCCTATGCTTTGATAGTAAAAAGAATGTTTCATGAGTAGAACAGTATACAGCGTCTGAAGGAGTTCACCATGCGAAGGTTTCGAATCATTTCTAAATTGCTAGAAAAAGTTGGCACTAGCGTGCAACAGTATGTATTTGAAAATTAGTCATTTTTGCAAAATTATCATGATCTTAAACCAAACTTGATTAAATCATTATTGATCTCTGTTTCAACTTCAAATCTCTACAATTCAAGAGAATATCCTAGGAACTCAATCAATGAATCAAACAAATTTGTAAGTTAAATGCACTTGCTCTCTCCCAGTAACGACCGGACACACCCATCACATCAGACAGCCTTATAAATGATATTGTCATCGGTATTTTGACAACTCAGTCGCTCAATGCCAATTGCCGAGATAGAATCTCCCAGTAGCCCACTGTGCCTCTCTCTATCTGAGACGCCTCACTTTCGCACAAGCCCAGAGTCCCGCATGCAACGTCTGTGCTTCGTGCATCGTACATCATTAATTCGCATTCAGAGGCATCCCCCGTTTTCCTTGAATCACCATCATTAATCGCGTATCGATTACATTCCACTCTAGCGCAAGATCACACAAACTTTTCCCTTTTTTGTTACTCTTGCTTTTGCTGTGGCTGCGGCCGTTGTTGGGGTCTCCTCTCAATCCTAACATCGTGTGCCAGCGAGGCCAAGGGAACAGATCCTCTGTCCTCCGTCTAAGGAAGCCATCGCAGATAACATTTTTATTTATTATTCCTGTGAGTGAAGAAGGGTCTGCTGCAAGATGGTGCTCGTAGATGGTGGTGCAGAGTCTGCCCATCAGAGCCTATCATTTTCGATTCCCAGATTGAGCAATGAGCGTCGGTCCGCCACCGCACCACTGAACGGAGGGGCCCTATGCCAGATAAGGACGCTGGTAACACACCACGCGAAACAGGCGCGAGGAAGATAGATCTCCCAGTCTGAGTACACGTTCTGTGAACAAGTGTAGTTACATAAGTTAACGCGTAGTCCAGGTGATTTCTTTTGTAGGAGTCCACCATCTCGCCTTGCTATTGCACTTCATCCTCTGGGGAATCAGGGGTAACCTGCCGGTACGTCTTACTCTGCGGCTGCCGGAGTACATGAGAGCGAATCCATTGCGCTCCAAATTGCTATTGCATGTTGTTAGCAGCAGCTTAGAGGTGATTGTCAGGTTCAGGTTCGCTTTTTGTTTTACTGACCGGTCTCTGGGAGGAGTTCCCAGCTCGTTAGCCATATCTGGAGTGCGTGAATGGGAGGCTAACCGCAACCACCAGCTGGACGATGCTCTGGATCAGAAAATTAGAATTTTGATTTATGATTCCGATTGTTCTTCAGTTGCGACGGCCGTCCGTTCAACATTTGCAGCAGACAAATGGGCAACGATCCCGTCTGGGCGGGTGACAGTGGGGCTGCAATGAAACCTTGATAAGGTCCATTTATTACACCGATCGATCGGGTCGATGGACGCCGACACACGATAGGGTGTGCTGCCTGTTGAAGGTTATCGAAATCGCTGCAAGTGACCTCTGGAATTGTTATCGGCAATCTGCCTCGGTGATTGATCGTTGTGAACACGTTCGGGATGTTAAATTGCAAGCGAACACGAGGTAAACGAGTTACCAAATCGAGTGTGAAATGAGATTCCTTATCTGATTCACTGCAGTCGGCCACTAAAAGGGGAATCAGGAAGCAACCGCTGCTGGTGGAGGGTTAAAGTTCAACACAGTTCTTTGTCATGAAACTGATAGGTCTTTCATTTATGTTCACTTCTGGTTGCAGAGTCTTCAGTTAGCTCTATAGTGAAGTGGAGACTAGCTATGAGTGGAGTATTTCCATAGTACAGAAGCACAAAAGTTCTTAACCAAAAAAAAGTCTGTGAAGGAAAAATCTATCACTTAGAATTTTACTGTTTTCTTTTTCTTGACTTATAAATATTTTAAATTATGCATGTTTTCTACGATTCCACCTACATTACTGCTTCTTTCTGCGCCACCAATGCGACTAACATAAAAATAAGTTTCTCTTCTCTTTACAGGCGATTCAACTCTCTCTCTCTTTTCTTTCCTGATTACTAATAACTGCCACAATTCTTTGCATTGTAATTGGTCCAACAAATGTGTCATTTGTTCTGCACCTGCGGCTGGAGTGGTCTGCAATATATGATTCCACTGTTCGATGATCTACAGCAGACCTTCGACTGAATATGGGAAATTTTCTGCGCTAGTCAACCAGGAAACCAGTGACGTACCCGATATGAATTAAACATCTACCGAGACAAGTCATCATCGAACTCATCCATCATCATCACACAAACGCAACAAGCAGCGAACATGGCAATTCTAAGATCGGTTTTTGCCCACACAAAGCATCCCCAAAGTTGCTGGTAACCTGCTTGTCTACCCGGCAGTCGATTTGTCGTCAGAAATGCAGCGAATGGTCCCGGACTCCCAGAGTGTTCTTCAACAGTTGTCTTGAGGCTTACTTTCGATTACACGCACCGCCCATGGGAGAGTGCTACACAGAAGGAGTCCCACTGCAAGATGAGCGACATGGATTTTTGTGTTTTACTGATCACTGGATCTAATGGTCAGAGCTGTATTCCTCTACGATTTTTATATGATGCCTACGTGACTAGCATTCTCAGCAGGTGGATCGGCACAGGGACCTGAACGATACACTCCCGTCTCCGTCATCGATATCGGTTCCCTTCACCTCTCACCAGGCTAATTAATTTCAATTCTGTCTTGCTCTAGTTTCCTTCATCGGTGGCAGGTTATTATACGATCACCGGTCGGCAATCACCGACTACCTCAGTGGTGATCCGAATGAGGACTGGATTACGTTCGTGGATGTGATATAGCAATAGTCATAGATCACGACTCTCCTCTAATTGTAAATCACTACTTTCGTCCGTGACAATAGCAGGAGTTAAGACCAATGCCCATGGCAAGCGGATTCCGGTTAACTTGGGCGTGCTTCTTGGTTCGTCGGGGCCAATTTGTTTGCATACTAAGCACTATGGCGCACTTGGGCTTGCAGTATTCTGCCTGGGTGGCTGGCCTTTGGGATACGGGTTGCGAAGGAGTTGCAGTTTCCATTTCTTCGGTCGATTGGATCAGCGCTTCTCTTTGTCGGCGAGGGAAATTGGAACTCTTCGGGTGTAATTACTCAGCTACTGCAAGGGTTTTCGTTGAGGTAGTTGAAACGTGTTGGTACCTTATAGATCAATCAATCTTTTGAGATTGTGGGTGTTTTAAGAATTATGTTCAAATCCAGGTTATTGGGTCATTGCTATCGAACCTACGACTAAGAAAAACTTGTAAGTTGCGATATGTCAGATATGGTGCAAAAAGGGAACGTATTTCTCCAGGAGGAGCAAGTCCCATCTCCGGATGGGATGTGTCATAACTAAGTTTTGTAATATCGATAATTTCGCAATTTTTACAGTGAGTAGCAATAACATAATTGATAGGGGTACATATTAATTCGTTCCTTTTTTAAAAGGTGCCGCCTCCTTCAAGTTGTGGTTGATCTTGTTGTTGGACGAAATTACCCATATCAGTGGAAATGTGCGACATTTGTCAGCAATAATAACATAAGTGTGCAACGCTGTCTGTCTTACACAACAACATTCATTTTTGCTCCTTCGAAAATGTCCGGATTTGTCTTAAATAAACAAAATTAGCATGAAGTTTTGATTTTCTTTTTTACTTGAAGCTCATCAAATGCCTGTAGAAGTTTATGGTAAATTTGATCCGCCCGATAAATCAGGCAGAGAGTTGTTTCGACGCATCAAAAGTGATGATTTTAGCGTCTAAGACAAAGAGCCAGCTCAAAATGTTTAAAGATGGGAAATTGAAGGCTTTACTGGATCGAGATCGCAAAATCGTTGGAATATCCAATCGGTTAAAGAAATTTGAATTTATTCGCAAGCAAGGGAATTGTGTGTCGTAAGAGGTGAAACAGAGAAATGTCGAAAGGCGATTTTTCACCTCGAAAGTGCTTCTTGAAAAACATCAAAAGAATAGATTTTTATACCTGCACGTGACTGGAGATGAAAATTAGATATACTACGATAAGCCCTACAGAAAAAATAACTATGCAAAACCCGCTGCACCCATTCCACCAGCGTCTACATCAACGCCAAAGTATATCATCCACGATCATGGTCATGCTCTGCATATGGTGGAATCAAAAGTGTGTGGTGTGCTATGAGCTGCCAAAACCAGGCGAAACCGTTGACGGGAAACGCTATCGTCTACATCTAATGTGTTTGAGCCGTAATTCGGCCAGAATCGACCGAAAAACCTGAAAAGGTTATTTTGCAACATGTTACCGCTTTGCATCCCATGGCTACAATGGTTTAAAAAAGTGTCTGGAAACGCTCAAATGGGAAGTCTTACCTCGCTTGCCTTATTCACCAGACCGTGCATCTTTCCACTACTGGCTTTTTCGATGGAGACTTTGGGGGACACCAGTTCGAGATTTTTGAAAAAAAAAAATCGCATAATGGCTCAATGATTGGATTGATCACAGAGAGGAGTCATTTTTTAAGAAATGGTATTCAAAAATTACCAGAGGATGGGAAAAGTAATCGCTCCTGACGGACAATACTTTAAGTGACGTATTTTTTACGTTTTTTGAACATAATAAAAATTGATTACTTTGTACCCCCAATACTACTTTGTAATAATTAAAAATCGTATAACTTCTAAAAAATATTCCACATCCACAGAACACATTGGAAAGCATATATTCATAAGTTAAGATAAAGAGAGCTTATAGAGCCACAGTAAACGTGAACGAAGTAAGCAGGCTTAAAAACTGTAAGCAATTCTGGAGAAGACGTTTTTTGAGATGCTCGCTCAGAACAGGCAAACTAACATGAATGGCTTTCAAATGTTTGCTGTATTAAGACCAAAAGTTGTTTTTCTTTAATTATCATCTTTTTGAATCTATTACATAGATTTTAATTTTAGCTTAAAACTGTATCCATCCGAAGAATAAGAACAGAATTTTCCCCCCACATGAGTCTAAGTTAGTCCAACACTTCTTATATGTCGGTAGCCTCCTTACCTAGAGCCTTTAATGAAATTCCGGAGTTGACTCAGGTCGGCATACAAGTATGCCCCAGATTGGATTTCCATCATAAGAAAGAGAGGGCTTCACATGAACATAGGCTTCCTCCTCATATCTGCAACTATGACAGCAGTCGCTGTTCGGAAGTTCTAGTTTGCTCGTTGTGTGTTCTAGCCGATGATCTGCACCTATTAAGCAAAGAACGCCCAAGATATCATTTTTGTACATTAACAGGCTGAGCTAGATTTTATGTTGAAAGCCATTTCCAACTGAAGACGTTTTTGGCATGAATGATAAAAATCCTAAAAGATCGAGCTGCTATGTAAGGTGCAGCCGCTTCCGGCGAGTTTTTCAACTTTGCAATTTCGTGGAATGTCACAATATTTTAACACCCACTGGAAATGAACGTTCTAGTCCTTTGCCATCTTGTTAAGAGACAAGTGGTACATCAGGCATGTTTTGTGGCTAAGAGTGGCTGATAGTTCCCTGACTATCTTAACTAAACAAGACCATGGTTTCTCATTCACAACGAACACCAAGTTATTATTTAGTTCCTTCCCTTCGCCATCAATCCACAAAGATGATGTTCTCCCCATCACTTGAAATATACCTTAAGACAATTATTTTAATCCGCTTTTGCTCAGATCGTTATCAATGCATACGCAAACCGTAAATCATTGACAAATTAAAACAAATTTTTATTGCGTTCCCATAACTCCATGCGCCGCCTTACAGCGCCTTATTCGCCTTCGACCGCGAAGCAGAAATTGTAAACTAATCACAGCAGCACTTCTGCTCCTTCCTCTGCACTGATATCGATCGTAAATAATATCCAGAGTATCCTTCGGCCTCCAAGGTAAACAAGCAAAAACGATTTCGCCTTCCCGGCCATATCCCCATTCATCACCACAATTCGCAAAATAATAAATAACAAACAGCAAAGAATACGCATGCCATAAATTATTTACACATTTTCAATATTGAGTACTCAACGAGAAGCCGACGTGCGGCGGGCGATTACTGATCGGTGGCGGTGACGGTGGCTTGGGGCATCTAGGGGCAAGAGTTGGACTACGATCCACATAAAGAACTTGTTAGCCAAGGAGGTGGGTATTTTTTATGACTGTCAAACGTCAGTGGTTCAAACACAATGTTACTTTGTCGCTTGTTGTAAAATTCGCCATAAAAATGTACAGGCTCTCATAAATCAATGCAATGGTCCTGTTTTAGTAGCAGCCGTAAAAGCTGGTAGGCGAAGATGAACTCTTCATCTGAAACGTCATTTTTATAGGGAGGGAACGAGCATAGCGTAACGAAGCCTGTGTGAGGTCTGATTGAAGGCTGTCCTCGTTTAGTTTCTTATAAATGTTGGAAACACCATGCGCAATCCCAGGATTGCAATCAAATTCGCAATATACTTGATTGATTCAATAAACGACCCAACAAATCCTCTGCGCTGTGATCTCATAAATTTTCATATTTGTGTAGCGAACTTATTAATGAGCTAATAAGAGTGCAATCAATTGCTTGACATTGTAGGGAGCATGTGGTTTTGGGACAATTAAGTAAACAAGACATTTTGTTGAATAGCATATTAAAAGGGATTAACAGGAAGAAGCTTAGTACTATTTTATACGTGTACTGCCAGCAACAATTTTAGAGATACTTCGAGTTTGACGATCTTTGAGTCAATGAATTTCGAGAACTCTCTCACACATTTTTTTTGGAATGCTCCCAAGGATATGGTAATATTCCAAAAATACTAGCAGCGATAATCAATTACGGGAAAACGCCTACGTACTAATCCACACTTTGCACACTTTAACAACTCTCCCCGCGGCACCGCGGTTAGGTATTGCTTCACGGGTATGTTTAGCGACTCACGCTCTGCTCTGGAAGCCCTTTCTGCTTCAGCCTGTCAAAGTTTTAAATGAGCCTTCACAATGACTGAGCAAACCTCATTCCAGTGCTCTCCGATATGTCTTGCCAAATTGCTATGGATGCTGCTCATTCTTCTCCTTTAATAATTTTGGCTTGTTGCCTGTCCCGGGTTCTTTGGTGCCACACCCTCGTAAGTAAGAATGTTTATGGGTAGCATTTCTACTATTACGAATACCGCCTCATCAGAAATGGTCCTGAAACCACGGATAGTTTTTATTGCGCACAGTCTGTACGCTGGCGGTATCATCCGTTTCAGTCGCCCTGGAGTGAGTGCTCTAGCCAAATCGGAGCTGCATACGGCAGAACTGAAAGGCTACACGTGAGAGTAAGATTCTGCGTACATACCCGGGTTCACCAATATTTTGAGGGTTTCCAGAGAGTGCTCCTTGCACAAGTGATACTTTCTGCGTGCTCTGTGCTCCTTGCACAAGTGATACCTTCTTTCTGGCGGTCTTTACGTGTTCCCTGAAGGAGAGACTTTTGTCTAACATAACTCCTCCTAACCTCGAACCTAATTGTCTGGTCTCCAACTATAAGTTGGCATATTCCACCTTCTTGCGACTGGTGATTAGCACTGCCTCCGATGTGTGTGCGGCAAGCTACAGACCGGCATTTTCGAAACAATCTTTTACATTTGAGATCGCTATATTCGTAGCAGCCTCCACGTCCTCTAAGTGCGGGAGGGATATCGTCAGCAAAGCCGAATTTGTCTACTCCATCTGGAAATGCTTGTCGTAGGACGCCATCATACATTATATTTCACTGTAGAGGTTCGAGGACTGATCCATGTGGAACTCCTGTGTTTAACACAAGTTTCCTGTTCGTATGGGTGTGCCCATAGCGATAAGATACTCTCTTGTCTTTCCATTTCAATAGCAGCTCGCTCGTGGAGGGCTTTGATGCTCTCTATAGAGTCCCTTATTGGCTGATGGATGGCGCGCCTTTAACCATCTAACATATCCACTAACACCTTGATTTGTTCTCCGAGCTTGTGAAAAGCTGACGAGCTGATGCCGGCGGTTCAGGTCTTCGGATACAATGCTAAGGATGGTTTGGTTAGGTAGATTGTATGGACACCACAGGTCAGACCCGAAAAGTCTTCGTGGACTAGGTTGAGTGGAGAGAGAACCGACTCGGAGTGCGCAACTGGAGGCAACTGGCGAAAGATCGTGCTGGCTGGAGAAGCATGCTGGTTGAGGCCCAGGCCCATTCCGGACTCTACACTACGGAAAGATGGAGATATTCACCCATATATGTCCACAATCTGTTGAACTGTATGCAAATGTCAAGAAACCCGGTCTGTTAGAAATGTGAAAACACATGTGTATGCTCGTCGAGTTTGTTCTCCGGAAAACATTGCTGTTGTTCCCGATAGCTTCGTACTTCTTCTACAAAATGAGGTCGTGGCAGTTACCGTGAATGATGTTTACTATCACAAGATAATAATGAACGATATGCGCTTCCAATAGAATGGTAGTATTTACCACACAGGCAACGAAATAATGTGTCTTGTGCTCGAGAAATACAATATCCGTGTTATCTCTCATCGTGGCGATGTTAATAAGCCACCATGGTTGTGGGATTTGACACCTTTGGACTTCTTTCTTTGGGGATATTTTTAAAAAAGGTGTGTGTCAGTAAGAATATTAAGACTACTCAGCACATTACCAACACTGAACGATTATGTCTCAGAGTCCTTGAAAATATGGACCAACGGATCCATAATATCGGTCATTTGGCCAATTTTTGTTTCACACATAACTGCCATAGATCCTTCTAGGATAATAATAACTATTAGAATAATTCTCTTAAAATTTTTTGTTTCATTTAGAATTATCGTTTTCGCTGTACTCCTAATTGAGGGTAATTTTCACAACGATTCTTTAAGCGAAACGATTCTTTAATGTCTGGAGCAATATGTAATATTTATGGCGAATCGTTTGTGTTGTCAACTACTCAAGATTATAAAGTGGCAACACGGGTTCCCTTTAATTTTCTTTTTTCATCACTATTCTTAATAATAATAATAATAATAATAATAATAATTGAGTGGCACTACAGCCCACAGCGGACCAGGGCCTAGCTTCTACAACAACTACTCGTGTTGTGCGTGCTACTGTTCTTCACGAGCAGAAGGGACCAACGGTTTTTTGCCGACTCCGAACGGCGAGATTTGAGAAGCTCTTCATAGACAATTAATACTCCTTGAGTGTTGTCAGCAACTCGAAAGAGGTGGTGGCGTGAAAAAATGCTAGATGTCCCGTCCGGGAATCGAACCCAGACTTTCTACGCGGCGGTCGACATACCATCGCTATTTTATCTATTTTTTTTCTTCATATCCTTGGTCCTTAAAACTGAAATAAAATAACACACGCTTTAGTTTTTTCAACATAAACGGACGTCTTATTATTCATTCTCTCTAAGAGTTTGATCAAAAATATGCCTCATGCTTGCCAATATTTCAAGAGCCTAGTATCAGAATGGAGCGTACATTCATGCTATGTTCTACTCACTACTGGCTTAAGTTCTTGACATGTCCCATTAAGTGTACAGGTAATGACATTAGCTTCACAGTTTTCAGTGACAATGTTGCAGTGAAAATTGCGCCAATTGTTCTTTTGGCTTCAGTTCTGGAATTGGTGCGAAAATCTTCCCTCAAAATTCTTTACAGTGTAATTTGAGCAATTCTGAAGTTCTGAGACTTTAGTAGAGGTGCCCGTTTTTGTTTGTCTGTGGCTGTCTCTTGAACGACAGCAATGTTGATTTCGTTTTGATTGGTATATATTCCCACTGCCGCAGTAAGTGTGTGCCATGAATTATGGCGTGGTACTGCGGAACTCGCAATTATGACGAAAAATACCCTGTAACTGCTTTTCAACTTTGGTAACAAATTTATTTGTATTTACTTTTCTCTGGAAACTAGTAGCAGACAAAGCAACTGTAGGGTAATCGCAAATGTTAGCAACGCTTATGAGGTTATACGAGTAGATATGTAAATAGAATATCTTACAACTTATAGGAGGGAAAGATTTTACGATTTTGCAGCCCTGAAGACTTTCGCCGATGGCTACAAAACGGAGAAGGACATAATAATGGAGAAATGGGAGGACACGGGGAGAATTTTTGTGACAAAAACAAAAGTCCCTTTATTTCGACCGTTGTTATATCATGAGATTACAAAATGTAATGGATGACAACATCGATCAGATCCATGTGCCGCAGAGAATAATTTAAACAAGCCAGAAGCATAGTAACCAAGAATCAAAGTCGCACGAACTGAACAAAGCAGAACTTTTGGAATGGGCATACGAATACGGTTTTTGTTTTTGACTCTTTTTCCTCTATGGATAGACATGCACCAATTATACGTCGCTCTATTGACATCAGCCGAAAATGATCCTCCAAACTAATCCCTTAAGCTGTCATTCTCTAAAAAAAAACTATTTAATTTCTAATTTAATCAGGCTCGAAACGTTAGTAGAGTTTGGTATTATGAGCTGCTTCCGAGGAATGTTGATGCATATTATTATCATTAGGGAAGATTTCGTACACCAGCTAACAGGAAGTAGTAGAGGGAATCTATGTATATTAAATGAAGACTATACCACATCACATTCATTTTGGCCAATCACAGAAAAATAACTTGTCTTTTTTTTCTTTATTAATGTTAAATCCATTATACACTTGTATCAGTCTGCCTAAATTCTTTGTATGGTGAAAATTTCGATTCTTAATACGTTTGAGGAATTATCATTTATTAAATAACTGAGTACATATACAAATTTCAGCTAAGACCACTGAAATTTAAGACTTGAAATATTTCAAAAAAATAATTTCAATTCTGCCTTTCAGTCGGACTTTTATGAATACGCACACGTGAGCGACAAAAGAAAACGAAAACGAAAAAGATTATTATCAAAAAAGAAACAAAAAAATATCACCTTATTTGCGACCGTCTTCGTCAGCAATCTGCGTCAGCTTACACCGCAGAACGCGCTCCACAATTCATTAGAATTTTCTTGTTTTTTGAAAATTATTTTTAGCCAGGCATTCTACATCTGGCTCGTTGGTCTAGGGGTATGATTTCCGCTTAGGGTGCGGGAGGTCCCGGGTTCAAATCCCGGACGAGCCCAAGGGAGGAAGAGTGCTCTGCTCCAGGTGGGTGGAGTTTCGCTTCATTTTTTTAGTGAAATTAATTTTTACCTACGGGCTTCTCACAGTGATAAATATGCATTGTGCGACAGAGGCACAGGTGCATTGTGCCTGCACGACATACGCCGGTGTAACTTGTCTCATTGAGCTGAGGCAGAAGGTCTTCATCTTAATGGGACTTGTGGCGCCCAGGTGATAATTGTGGCTGGACATTTCACATTGGCCCAACCTCTGTCGGTGCATAGCACAATTGCATGGAGTGTGCAAAATCCCTACACTATACGCTGAGGAGTGAGGTGCTTCATTTGAGGAGTTCGAGTGTGGAAAATTTTCCCATGGAGCCCCATCAAGGAAGGCAGCGAACATCTCCACATACACTTCCTAGTTGACCTTATAAAAGCGCACGACCGGCAGCGACTGATCTAGCGAGTGGCAACGACGATGACGACGACGCCGATGAGTCCCATGTGCGCACATTGGGGAGCGCCTTTTGATAAATCACGTCTTGCACCTTAGACACTGGTGCTGCAGTTGAAGCAGCAGCAGAAGTGGTGCGCTGGGATGGGATCATCTGCCTTGCGGAAAGTTTTCGGGGTTATTTGCGGTCGAAATGGAATGTTTTTGTGCTTCCTCTTTTGGGACCCAATTCAATTCAATTCCCCTTCGATTTGCTACTTCTCGCTTTTTATTTGTCTACCTTGCCGCTGGGAACGTGGCCAACGACGATGATGATGATGTAATCCACTTAGTGGTACGTCACCTCCCGAAGACGATTAAATACGGTGGAGAGTTGAAGACGGGGAGTCTTCAGTCGACTGAAATTATCTATTCGCACTGATGGTATTCGTTGTCACCTCGGATGCGTGAGTGCCCGCCGGAGACAAGGTGGTGTCCGCCAGGCTGAATTCCTGGTGGTAATTGAGAGTGAGTTTTTGTTTTTCCACCTTGATTTATCCCGTTTTTGTGTTCGTGATTCGCTGGGGAAAGCAAATAGGGTAAGACAGCCAGCGATGAATTTGCATGGGAACGCGTATGTTTTGCTCGCCTGTGGAATGAAAATGATTGACCGGTTAAGAATTTATTAATTTCTTTGTGCGTGTCTGTCAAATGATTGTGCGGTTTTGCGTGGAAACGCGATGTCAAGAGTGAGGCATTTCAGCACTTTAATTATGTGAGCGAGCTCTTTAACTGTTTTTCTGGAGTGAGTTCCACTTAGCTGTTGATTGATTTCGTCCATCAAGGATTTGGGCTTTAAATTTTCTTGACTACAAATCTCTGATGAGAAACAGCCTACAAATAAATAACATCGGCAATTGAAGCTGTCATATGAGTATTTATACTGGCGTACTTATTGATTTTTAAGATTTTCGGCAGATTCTTTATATGAGTTTTGAGTGGTGAGGTTGCTTTGATAGACGTTGTGATATGTTTTGGTAATTGCAAAGGAAATCATAATTTTCTTGTAGTAAAATAAATATATATCGGCGCTCATAATGAATGATTAAAGTGACACTTACACGGAAACGACAATTGATTCGAAATGATAAACACAAATTACATACATGCGTATATGTGTCTGCTCGTTTAATAATATCTGTAATATCAAGACAAGGTTAGCAACGGGGGCGTAAGGTATAAAACATTTTGTTTTTTTTTAAATTGCGATGAATGAGCATATGTATCTACTGCTACTTTCACAAAATAGGTAGATAAAAATAAAAAATAAAATAAAAGAGTGCTTATTATAAAATTGGGAAATCTGCATTGCTCCATCCGCACCATCGACGGGATTAAATCCTATTCAGCATCTTTGGCACATTTTGAAAACAAAACGAAAACATTAAGTAACCTGTAAATGTCCTGTAATGTAAATCCTGTAAATGGAACAAAATATCACCTCCAACGACTAGCAAGTTCGTATTTTAGATGAAAACCAGATTAAGTGTGTGTCCAGCACCAGGTTCGATCCCTCGCATTTCTTTTCACGGCACCACCTCCTTCGATTTTCTGACAACACTCAAAGAGTAGAATGAAGATTGTTGAATGCGTAATCCTTCCAAAGCTTATAGCAATTTAGAGCAACGCATATGTTTTGGTCGCCGTGGCGCAGTGGTAAGTGCATCGACTGCGGCGCAGAAAGTCTGGGTTCGATTCCCGGACGGGGGACACCTAGCATTTTTTCACGGCACCACCTCTTTCGAGTTGCTGACAACACTCAAAGAGTATTAATTGTCTATGGAAAGCTTCTCAAATCTCGCCGTTCGGAATCGGCAAAAAACTGTAGGTCCCTTTTACTCGTGAAGAACAATAGCATGCACAACACGAGTAGTTGTTGTAGAAGCTAGGCCCTGGTCCGTTATGGGCTGTAGTGCCAATCAATTATTATTATTATTATATGTTTTATTTATTTTATTTATGACAAGACTTGAATGGTTTTTTACTACCCGAGTTTAATAATTCACATGCTTTTCTCTCTTTTAGTCAAGTTGGTAAAGTACAGATTAGTCATTAGAATCCTCGCAAATATAGTTCTTATCTTCAGATTGTATTTCTGACTTGTACTGCGTAGGATACTGGGTGCACAATAGAAAGTCTCCTAGTTGGTATACTGTTGTGTTATACATGGTTTAGTTAGTTATAGTCTAGTTGCTATAATACGGCTACATAGCTGCATGATTTTTTTCAATATTATTACTTCTGCCTTGATCTCTCAATGCAAGCAGTAAGTGTCGCCTGTTTATACAGAAAGAAACTAAAATAATGGGGGGGGGGTATTATATAAAAAAGTGAACGCTCGAAGAATTTTTGGATCACTTCATCAGTGCCATCTAAAACTGCCTTCAAATGCACAAATGTTGTTGACTGTTGATTGACTTACCATGCCACTTAAAGATAAATTAGGTTTCGTCTCCATAACGCTACCAAAATAAATTATGTTGCTTACTAAATGACGAGCGCTATCAAAATGCCATTAAAATGGATTACTCTAGAGAAGATCTATCAAGGAGCCAAATACACCAGCATTTGTTATCGTAAATTAACTTCGTAATGTCGTAATTGTTCTCCATCCCACAAGTATTCAAGCTTACACCCAAGATCTTTAGATCTGCATATTCTAACGAATCACTTAATGCTTTTTTTTATTTTAAGATGTCCCTTTTTTGAAGCGATGTTATTAAACATTTTCATTTGCTGATGAAACCCAGTACACGTTCGCTGCCACCACATTCATTTTGTGCTAATGTGCCTTAAACGATATGGGTACACGGTATTCAGCAATTAATGCTGGACAACGTTTTGTCCAGCAAAACCGTTAAGATGAAGCAAATTTTTTTTGCACAGAACAGCGAACTCAGAAGAGAATGTTTAATTTGCATAAATTGTCGTCATCCACTGATAAGGTGCAAAAGAATCCTAGCCAGTTGTTGAATTAACTAGGGTCGCTGGTAATTACCTACAGGCATAATGGATTATTCCACACATTCTCCCAGCAGATACTTTCTACAGCGATAGCTTCGTTTGCTTCTATTGTAACAAATAACGAATTCTTTCTCGTAAGGGTCCGCGAGCAGGACGGCTAAGCTCAATAGAAGTGGTTAGAAGGTCCGTTGAAGATGTGATTGCATCTGCGGCCAATTAAGTAACCATTTAATTTGCATTTTGACAGCTAACAATTTAATTTCATTTGGTAAACATTTTTCCATAGTTTGTGGAATTGATGCTCACTGGAAGTGTGACTTGTACGTAAATAATTATGGAAATTATATGAGGTACAAGGAATAAGTGGCCTTAATTGATTTAAATATATAGGTGCATCAAATGGGTAGCAGAACCTCATAGTCACGGAGTATTTAATATACGAGTATTTGTGGAGCAAGTTTTAGTTTACGTCAAGTTGTTACGTTTAAGCAGTGAAAAATGTTAGGTAGGGGAATCGTACCTGGACTTCGGCGTGTGATTAGACGCAGTTACCCCACTTCGCCACGGCAGCGATGGTTGGGGCTTGATTTGTAATTTAAAAATAAAACTCATCTATTTTAACATAAACTTAAGATTTCGTATCGCATTTGTTTTTTGAAAATAATATTTTATAAATGTTGGCCATGGCTACATTTAATGTGCTCAATTGGGAAGGTCCAGCTTACGGTGACTCGTTCGAGCATAACCAATGGTGTCTCGCGGTTAATTTTAAATCTAAAGACTGGTCGTAAAGATTGCACCAATCAAGGTTTAAAAAAAATGTTGATATCAGTATTGAAGTTAGTTTCGCAGAAATAATTTTTTAATTGATAGGTCAGACAATTGAATTGACTTCATAATTGATTCTTAAAGTCAAAAGATGTAATAAGCTTCTTCACCTGGTCGGTTGATGTCCTTCTCCATTTGTGGGCGCCATCTCAACCTAGGCCTTCCTCTAGGCTCGGAATCGAAGACTAGCCACCGTAAGGTCAATCTCATTCGCTTTTAGTAACGTCCAAGTTTAGTCATCTTTGCCATTGAAATATTTGTAACAATTTGTATGTTGAAAACTTTCCAAAACACTCGTTTGATAAGTTCTTTGCAGCAGTCAACTTAACACCAGTGTGAACGTAAATTTTACTGTTAAGTGGATTTGGAGTCACATTGCTAGAGGCATGGCTTCAACCAACAGTCTGATCTTTGGGGCATGTATTATGAAAGGGTACGTCTTAACAGCTTTATTCCACCTGAAGTTTTTCTCTATCTGGATGCGAAAGGCCTGATAAGATTGGAATGGCTGCACTACCATCGTCCATGGCGCACGTCGAACAGTACGAGTATGTTAGAAAGGCAACTAAAATAAAGCCTGATGTCGCTCTCAGTAAAGAGGATCTCCACATTCGTATACGCTCTGGTGTCCAAGTTTTGTTTTTTTTTTTAAGCGCTGAATTGTAAAAATTGTAAGAGGCCCAAAGGTATAAAACATAAATCCTAGGGAAGCTTAAAGCAATCATGAAAATGCAGTAAGTTAGAAATAAGATCAAAAGATTATACTGATGACCTAGTTTCAAGCATAGTTTCTGTAATGTACAAAAATAAATTAAAATAAATTGCAATGCATTAAAATAAAAAAAGGACGTATCGTATTCATTGTAGCATTTGATTTCGTTATTTTACGTGGTGACTTCTGCACTTACCTTTGAGTGCGAAGTACTCCGTTTTTCTTTGTAAATTAAAAAAAAGTAGTTTACGGTATTTTCATTTGTATTTTGCCATTGTAGTCGTCTCCCAATCGTGCACAAGCGTTAAATATGAAACCGGATTGCCATTTTTTCCAATGTTTTTAAACAGCTATTGCATCCAAATATTGTATTTTTGTCATCGCTATAACCGATTTCAGAAGGATCAAACAAGTAACTATTGGGACTTTAAAAATATGCATATTGTTCTCTCCAATTGCAATAATTTTCAACTTACATGATACTAATCATGCCTCTTTCCAAATGGCCCTCTCTCCGACATACACCGCTGTTCACAAACAGCTGGGATAACTTTTGTGTTGTCACGTTTCAATCTAGCTTTCTATCAGTCCCAAATGAAACAACTTTTGAGTATGTACATATTTATTTTTCTACGCGTATTAACACACTGGACTATTTACTATTAGCCTTTTAAATGTTAAAGGTCACACAATGCATATAGCCATGTAATTCATACATACGAGACAACCTTTTGACATTACGAATATCCATTATCTACAATCGGCATTCTACCATCAGAACAACAAATAAGACACCATAATTCACTAGCAACAAAATTGGTTTCCAAAGAAAATGCGAAATGGATGAAGCAAATCCAACCGGCTCGTTGGTCTAGGGGTATGATTTCCGCTTAGGGTGCGGGAGGTCCCGGGTTCAAATCCCGGACGAGCCCAGGGAAAATATTTTTTTTTTTTTTTTTTTTTTTTTTTTTTTTTTTTTTTTTTTAATATTGCAAGGGACCAGTGCCTAGCAAATGCTCGTGTTGTGCGTGCTATTGTTCGAGTGAATGGAAAAGTCAATTTTTCGTCAGCTCCGAACGGCGAGATTTGAGAAGCATTTCATTGAGTATTAGTACTTTCTAAGTTTTCTCAGTAACTCATTTTACATAATTTAAAATTGTTTTGCAGGTTCGTTTTCGTTAAAAAAAAAAATTCGTTGACTTTTTCGTCTCTGTGTTCTGATTTTCTGAATGGGGTTATGTCTTTCGATTACACCCTGACTGATTTGAACTAACTATAATTTTCAAACAGTGAGTTCAAAATTTGAGACATGACAGATAATTTTATCGCTTACACGCCTGTTAAATGACTTGCGTCTCATTTGAAACATTTTTATCAGCGATGGAATTGATACTTGATAGTGTACTAGCTTTATATTTGGCTGGAAAACCACAAGTAATTATCAATAGAGCTCCCCAGCACCTCAACATGAAAAAATTACTTATGTCTCGTTACTGTGATACTGGCAGCGTTGTAAAACGCCATGTAAGTGGTGATTAAGAAAACAGAAACATCAGCAGAAATCGTTCGAAAAGTAAAAGCTCGAATTAAGCAAAATCTGAAGTCGTAGAAAATTGGCTCTTGAGCTCAACATATATAGAGGCTGAGAGACGAGTGAAGATGGACCTCAACCATCGTGATGTGCGCAATAGGAGGCAACTGGCGAGGGATCGTGTCAGCTAGGGGGCTTGTTTGGTCAGTCGGTTTGCCTTCTTCCTTCTTAGTCTTTCTTGGCGTTGAGAAATCAATGTGGACAAAGAGGTTCACAACAGATCATGAAATACCTCAGGAAGAAGCAAAGCATGGCAATCAATCTCCTCCAATCCACCTGCACAATGGCCACCTCAATTCCCTCAGCGAAGCCAATCCAATCAATGCCTCCACTTTGTCACTGCCACAATCTGAATCCCATCAGCGACAGATCCCCTATCTGCTTCTCCAACTCACGCTTCATCGCGTTCCTCAAGCAATTCAAATCCAAATTATTCTAATCTCATTTCTTAATAATAGACCCGCCTCGAACCTACTTTATCCCCCCATCTCCCCCCTCCACCACTCCAACTCTTCGCGGGCTGTTCATGTTCTCTCTCTACTAAGGATAAAGTCATGACATGTCGCTCATAAAGTCATGACTTCGCTCATTTTCATGGACAAACCTCCAGATTATTGGCAAATATTTATATATCCAGAATCCTATCCAGGGGGCTGTGTTCGAATGATATGACACCTCGAACAGAAACCTAACGAACGAAGAGGTTGACAGGTACCTCATGCAAATGGACACTACGTTAAAACGTACAATGTACAAAACGATTCCTAAAGTATCACAGATCACAGATGGCGACATCTATCGGAACAATACTATCGACGAATGTGCAAAAAAGCAGACTGCTGTAGAGAATCAAGACACTCTACAGAGGATTTACAGACCGAGACGACCAGGAAATGAAGTGAACTATAGAATTGCAAACAGTTCATATTGAGGAGGAAAGATTCGGGCTGTGCGTTCTAACCGCCGGGGAATGTTCCCCCAAATCATCCGAATCTTTCGAAGGAGAGACCATAACAACTTGGAAGCTGTTCGACTTGACAGAACAACTGACAACGCAAACATTCTAACATCAGTTGGCATCGATACTGAAAAATGAGCGTGGGTTCAAACCATTGAAGTTCTAGAAAGCATAAACCGGAACGGAAAAAAGTTAAAGTCGAAAGAGCGATGGAGTTTCTACGCTTGCATAAAAGTGATGAGTTGCCAATTTTTTCCGATGAGGCACCATTTCTTATCAAGCAATATGTCAACAAACAAAATTACCAAATTTACTTGACAGAGAGGTTTTTTGAAAATTTACAGCTTTGGTGATGGTTTGTGCCACCAGAACTCCAAAATTAATTAGTGTACAGTACAGTCTTTTGATAAGTGAATTTTTCCAAAATGTAAACATTGAAACCTGTTATCCCTTCAAAATTATCCAATGTGAATTATTTTGTAAGACTGTTATGTATCTAAACAAACGAGATTTTGAACGTATCTACAAAGATACTCCCAGCGCGTGTGATAAAAATAAAAAAAAAACATGAGACATACTGCAATAAGCTTGACATTATATGGGGACTAGCTCTCCGCTAACTTTATTCTTAAGGTGTTTAAATATGATGATGAACAGCAGAGGGATTAAAACTCAATCAAGCAACCAGAAGAATCAGTTCCAACCGCTAAGTCCCAAGATCACGTCGCTTATCAAAGAAAAGAAATTTTGATGATTATGAAGCACATTCTGCAAATTTGAGTAATTGTAATTTAGGACCCTTAACAGTTCAAGAGACAATGGCGACAAGTTGTTTTTAATTATCGGAAACAACCAATGGGCAGTGAAAAGGATTCACTAATAGAAGCAAGACGTGGAAAATCGTAGATCTCCCACCAAATCGAAAGGCAACAACATCCAAGTGGGTTTTTTTTGCAATGATGGCCATATAATTCGCCATAAAGCAGGTGCAGTTCCTAAGGGTTGTTCTATAAAGTTTGAATTGGATGCTGTGACTTCCACATTCAACAACCTGAGGGCCTTAATGCAAATTGCTTATATCTATTTATATATTATCAGCCAAAACTCACGGGTGGTGCCATCTTTCGAAAACTGACCGAATTAATATTAATATCACAATACAATATACAATATAACAATATAAAGAAGTCGCGAATAAAACAAGATATTAGATCCTTGTAATTTTTTTTTCAACGAAAATAATAGCTATATACATATGTATGTGTCATGATAAATTAATTTTTTTAAGAGACTGTGTGAACTAAGCAAAACAAGATTAAATAAGTAATAATTAAATAATTACAAATAAGACCGATCAATGTGTATTAAAGAATATTTTATCGTTCCAATATGAAAGACTGTTAGTCTGCTTTACGACCTAGAAATTTTAATTGAAAATTATTAATAAATATCTATAGATGGAGAATATGTGAAAAAGCAAGCTGTTTGCTATGATTGTCACAATGAACTCGAACAGATATAGCGTTTGTTGTGACTGACGTTACGTACCAAAAATGGACAATTATTGGGGGAATAAATTATTTCGGTTCGTTTCTAAAAGATGACAGCAACTACAAGTTGTGGCTAATCGTGGAAGTGCTTTCGTACTTCATTGGAAAGATGTGGCTTTTGTCAGCAATAATAGACGCCAACACATTTTTTTGCTTCTTCGAACATTTCCTGATTTGTTTCAAATATATATCATTTGCGGGAAGTTTTAGTTTTCTTTTTTTTAATTGGTAGAAAAGTGCAGCGGAAGTATATTGAATGATGTAGAAGTTTCTGGTGAATGTGGTGTAGTGTACTATTGTATAAGCTACTAAAACCCTGTAAGACCATTGATGGGAAACGTTATCGACTACAGCAAATGAAATTGAGCAGTGCATTGAGTGAAAAACGTCCAGAAATGACCAAAAT
Source organism: Eristalinus sepulchralis (assembly GCA_944738645.1). Classification (NCBI taxonomy): domain Eukaryota; kingdom Metazoa; phylum Arthropoda; class Insecta; order Diptera; family Syrphidae; genus Eristalinus; species Eristalinus sepulchralis. The sequence continues at coordinate 15,720,404 of OX122886.1, forward strand.
CTTTGAAGAAGGTGATTTTGCAACATGGCTGTAGCTGTCAAAAACTACCTGAAAACGGTCAAATCGGAGGTCTTACCCCAACCGGCGTTTTCTCAAAACCTTACTCCTTCTGACTATTTTTCGACGAATGCAAAATGATTTGGGAGGTCACCTGTTCCGTCTTTTCGGGTCTTTTGAGAAATCGAAGAATGGCTAAATTTTGTTTCTTTATTATTTTTCCTTGTTATTTAATAAAATTATTTTTATTTATATAATATTTATTAAATTGTTTATCTGTTTACTCATTAATTTAATAAATTAATATTTATATATATACTTATTAACAATATTTATTTATATATTTGTTGATATTTAATTATTTATTTTATTTTACTGTTTTTTACATTGATTCTTCATGTATATTTTTTCCTCTTGTCGTCCATTTTGTTTTATATAAAGGGTGTTTTCTTAAAAGCACATGAAATTCAGAAAAATGCATGAAATCTTTATTTGAATCGATAGTATATTTAATGTTTAAAGATTATTTCATGCAAATGTTGACCTTGACTGCGCCTTAAATGGTCCATCCACTAAGTCCAATTTTGGCATACGCTTCCCAACATTTCGGCCGGTATCTCACAAATAAATGCTTCAATGTTGTCTTACAATGCGTCAATTGAAACGGGCTTGTCTGTATAGACATAAGCCCCACTAAAAATAGTCTAAAGGCGTTGAATCGCACGATCTATTGACCGGTTCCGAACGTGAAATAAAATGTTCACCGGACTCGTCTCGCAATAAGTCCATTGTTGCGCGTGCAGTGTGGCATGTGGCACCTTCTTGTTGAACCCACATGTCATGCAAGTCAAGCTCTTGCATTTTGGGCAAAAAAAATTGGATATCATCTCACGGTAGCGCTCATCATTCACAGTTACGTTACGATTCGCATCATTTTTGAAGAAGTACGGTCAAATGATGCCACCAGCTCATAAACCGCACCAAACTGACTTTTTTTGGATGCATTGGTAGCTCTTGCAATGCTTCTGCCTGATATTCACCCTAAAATCGACAATTCTGCTTATTTATGTACCCATTGAGCCAAAAATGAACTGACCATAAAATGGAAGCAGCGCGCGATTAACTTTCTTAATAGAGCACGCATTTTGATAATAAAATTCAATAATTTGCAAGCGTTGTTCGTTTGTAAGACGATTCATGGTTAAATAATAGACCAAATTGAAGATGTTTGACAGTGAAACAAAACACAAAACGTGCGTCAGCTATTAAAACCAGTGTTGCCAAGATAATAGCTAAAAAAATCTCCCTTTATATCATACTGAAGTTTTTGCTTATATTCTGTGGTTGAAGAATCTCGTCGGTTGTTTTGGTCATTGCTGTCATCTTCAGGAGATCTAATAAAAATGGGATTGAATAACTTACAATTAGGTAATACGGGTTTGGTACTCAAATTCGTTGACATTTAACATTCAATTAAATTAATAAAATAAAAAATACACTATTTAAACTAAAAACTATTATTGCATATATTGTTGGCACTTGTTGGTACAAAAACTACATTAATATTTCAAAATTGACGGGCCGTTACCATTGCTAAGTAAACCGCAGACATGTTTTGTCTGTCCTGCTCTCTGTTCATATTGTTGCTGGTGTTAATCACGTGAAGATTATCTAATGTGTCATTTTGATAGTGTGCTTTTCAGTCTGCAGAATTTTAACATTATTGAACTCCGGATGGTGGTTACTCAGTAGACAGTTGATATGCTATTTTTGACGCGTTCTTATTACTTATGTCGGATTTATGGACAACTTACCTCTGTCGTAAAAATTGTTTCGTTCTAGCTACGCAGCGTAGATTGCATGTTTCTACGTCATTTCCTTTACAATTGATTTTGTTTATGACGTCAGTTTTTTATTTTTGTCAATTTTCGGTTTGAGTTTGGTGTGATTGTGGTTTTACTTATACCTTCTCTTCTATTACTTATATAATTGTACAATATTACAATACAATGTAATATAAGTGTACAAAAATGCGCATTAATCTCAAATGATTTATTTTTCAGTATTAATCCCTGTACAAACTGTGCTCTATTATTGTACATATCTCTATACATTTTTGTAAGAATTCATACTGGCAATACCTAAACGATAACCAAAAAGATATTTTTGCGGTTGAGCTTACAACTATACAATATTTTTGTTGCCTTCTTGCACCCATATTTTCCACTATTCCCTTCTCAGGCATACTGACGTAAGTAAATATTTGTATGTAGATTTAAAGTGTGAAATACTACTATGGATGATCTACCGACCAGACCAGAGACCACCAGTTGCATGCAGATTTTCCATCACTGCTTAGCATCCCATTGATCTTTCCTTCTTGTAATGAAAGTTGCCTTTTTTCGTGCATTTTACTAATAATAATTGAGTGGAACTACAGCCCACAAGGGACCAGGGCCTGACTTCAACAACTACTCGTGTAAGATAGGGAAGGCTGCCCTATCATCTTCCACGTCGCACGCCGAACAGTAGAAAGGCAACTCCAATACGAGCCGGACGTCGCTCGCAGCCACGAGGAACTCCTACGGTTCAGTAGAGCGATTTCTGCCCGCGACAGAGCAGTTTCTGCCAAAGAACGGCTCTTCTACTGGTGGTTACATCAGAACCAGCTTTCGATGCCGCTAACTTCTCAAACGAATAGACGGGGTAGTTGAGTCCAACGGGCCAACTCACATAGGTTAAGGTAGTTTTAAGCATTTATTATATACAAAAAAAAAAAAAAAAACAAAAAAAAAAAAAAAAAAAAACAAAAAAAAAGATAAAAACATACAAAAAAAACAATAAAAAACAAAAATTAAAAAAAGGGTGCATCACGGCGTATTAGATATATATGTTAAGCATATAAATAACACATACGCCCTGGTGCATGCGTCCGTATAGTTCTACGGACATAGTTAGGTTTACTGTAAGTAGTTAAGTAGAGTAAAGCTTAAGATTATTTAATTGTATATAGTTATAAGTTTTAGTTTAGTTTTAGGTATAGTTTCATCATATAGTTTTAAGTTAGGTTAAGAAGAAAAAACAACACTGAATTTCAAGTTTTTAAAAAATTTTCTTGAAGGAATTAAAAAAATGTAATTAGTTTTAAGCTATGAATTAAAAAATTTAAGAGGCCGAAAGGCAAAAAGAAAAATGTACTAGATTAGCTTAGAGTACTCGTGAAGAGTCAGTAAGTTAGAATTAAGATCAGTAGATTTTATTTGTAAGCTAGTTTTAAGTATTTTTGTCTAGCATGTAAGAAAAATGAATTAAATAAAAATGCACTGAAATCTAATCTAAATCTAACAACTACTCGTGTTGTGCGTGCTACTGTTATCTCACGAGTAGAAGGAACCTACAGTTTTTTCCGACTCCAAGCGGCAAGATTTAAGCATTTCAAAGATAACTGATACTCTTTGAGTATTGTCAGCAACTCGAAAGAGGTGGTGCCGTGTAAAAATGCGAGGTGTCCGGTTCAAGAATCGAACCTAGATCTTCCGCGTGTGAGTCGACGGACAACCATAATGCATTTTACACCATAATGCATTTTAATAAACTTAAATATAAAATAAATGACTCTAAAAAAATAGCAAAGTGAAATACTTGCTCTGGACACAAAACTATCAGTATTTTACCTTTACTTTTAGTTGCCTAGGATGTGTTACTGTCCTTTTCTGGTTTTCAATAAAACAGCAATTAATTTCTTTTGTGCGTTTATAAAAAGTAATCCTTTACTCTAGTGGTGACTGCTTGTTCTCAGCACTGTGCGTGGAAAATATGCAAAGCAATTTGTTAGCGCATATTGTATATATGTAAAGGGTGAGCCAGCAAGAACGAAAGACTAAATTTTAAATAAAACGCAGATATTTAAAAGAAACGTGAATTCTTTATTATATCGTAAAGTAGACAGGATGAGGAATAACATATCGGCCAGATGGTCGCCGCGGCTTTGCTGGCACATACGCGATCTTTTAATGAAATTTGCAATAACCGTTTTGCATAAATGCTGCGGAATTACATTAATGCAGCGTCCAATTTCCTCTTTTAAGGCTTGAGTCGTCGTCGGCTTATTCGCATAAACCATCGACTTAAAAAAACCACAAAGAAAACAGTCCAATGGTGTTAAGCCGCACGATCTAGGCGGCCAATTCTGGTCTCCAAAACGCGAAATAACACGACCGGGAGATGACTGATGCAGCAATTGAATTGTTTCTCTGGCTGTATGAGATGTGGCGCCGTCTTGTTGAAACCACATCCCCTCCACATTCATTTCTTCAATTCTAGGCATGAAAAGTTCGTTATTATTTCACGATACCGAACACCATTGACTGTTTGCGCTTGACCTGACTCATTTTCATAAAAAAAGGTCCAATGATTCCTAAAGCCCAAAATCCACACCGCACAGTGACACGTTGAGGATGCATTTGCTTTTCGTGAATCACTGGAGAATTTTCCTCGCCCCAAATGCGACAATTCTGCCTTTTGACGAAGCCATCAAGATATAAATGGGCCTCGTCACTAAAGATGATCTTATCGGCAAAATCAGCCTTTTCATGTTGTCTCTCCAATACCCAATTAACGAACTCCCTTCACTGTGAGTTGATTGAACTTTGTATGCATGAAGATGCAAATCTTTCGTCAAAATTCGCTGCATAGTGGATTTGGAAACACCAATTTGCTGAGCTCGGTGTCGAATTGAGGTGGATGGAGTTTGAGCGACATCATCACGTACTGCCGTGATATTTTCTGTCGACCTGATCGAAGGCGCGTTGTTGTCTTTACATCAGTTACAGACCCAGTTTCAGCGAATTTTTCCATTAATCGCTTTACAGTTGACTCTTTTGGAGCATTATTGTAACCCCAAATTGATCGCAATTTGTGAACTGTAGCCGCAAAACTTTCACCATTTTGGTAAAACAATTTCACAATGAGAATGCGTTGTTCATTCGTGTAGCGCTCTATTTTTATTAACCTTATACCTTCTACTAACAAACAATAATAATTGTTCAAATGTCAAACAATGACAATTCGAATGGCGCCAAATTTAAATCTTGCGTTCTTGTTGGGTTACCCTTAATATTTTGTGTTTACGCTTCCACATTTTACTCGAGCTGACTGCCGTTTTGCTAATCTATCTTTATCCGTAGTGAATTTTAAATTATCTCTGTTATTGTTATTGTTTTACTTACTTTTTTTCGCTACTGCTTCTTTTAAAAAGTTTTCAAACGTCAACCACAAACCACCTATAGGTGGTTTGTGTCAACAGGGACTCAATCCATATTCCCATAGAAAGTGAGCAAAAACATGTCCCATGAGCAATTCAAAGTAATCCACCCGAAACAGCCAACCAATCGCTTACTCGCATCAAAATAAAACGCACAAGAGATCTTTAATATTCAATAAACTTTTGTTTTTATTTGAAGAAAATAAGGGATTTCCCATAGGTGTTTAAGAGAAAACAAAAATGGGGGTTTAACAAAACAAATAAAATAAAAACATTTTCTCCTACACTAGTGCGACTAATAACTGTTCTCTCATTTTATATATTGTATATAAATCATCTTAATATGCGTAATCGTAATATTCATAAATTTACATTTTAAAATTCATAATTATAGGGTTCAAACGTTAACGTTGTTAGCTAATGTAAAGGGGAGGACGCGACGCTCGGTCGGTTAAAGAAGAGGGATCGGGGGGGAAAAATGATTACAAAATGAAGACTTTACAATCCCTACCATTAACATAACGTACACACGCTTAAATTTGAACGATGTCACGATGTGGTCGACACCCATGTTAGTATCGGCGTCCGTTTCCGTGTCGGTGTCCGGGACGACAAGTTGTTCAGCTTTCGTTTAATTTCTTTAGATTTCCAACTCAAATCTTCTCAGGTGTGAGGTCGCATGATGATGCTCAGTGTCCCTCCCACTTAAGGGAGGGGGTGAGCATAGCTTGACACTTATATTTGATGTTGAATGATGCTGTTTGCAGCTGCTGTTGGCGACTGTTGTCGGTGCTGACTCATTGAGGACGGCATCTTGGCTGCCACTTACTGCCACTTTTTCACTGCCATCGGTGTTGTTGGTATTCTGCTGCTGCTGATCATCACCCCTGCTCCTTCGTATCTCCGCAGTTGAGTTGCGATCACTGCTTTTGGCCGCAAACATTGACGTTGTTGTCGTTGTCTTGCGGATGATCTCGCTGAAACTGCCCAAGCTGATGGCAAGCTTGTTCTGAATGCCACCTGACGAGCTGTCGCCACCCGCACTACGATGACATGATCGACTGTATTTGCTGTGCATGCTGGCATTGATGTTGATGTTGCTGGTATTGTCACTATTACTATGTGAAGTGTCATCATTACTACTAGTATTTATAAGGTTACCACTAAGTCTAAGATTATCGTTACTAAGATTATTAACTAATTTCATTTGAATTGAATTTGGATTTAGAGTTTTTAATAAATTAATGTTCTTTGGTTGTTCCACTGGTTTGGTCGTCGTTGTCGCCGTCATCATCGCTTTGGGTGCGGAGGTGCTTGTGTGGTGGGTTAGTGCTTTGGTTGACAATTGTTGTTGCTGTTGATATTGATTGGTTTGTTTTTTGTTGATTTGCAGTGTTAGCGAAGCTCTGGATGTTTTGAAGGGAGGTTGATGGTATTGATTTCGCTGTGGGGAGGAGGGTGATGATCTAGCTGGTGTTTTTTCATTGCTGCAGCTCGATGACGAAGTTCTCGGGACATTGCTGTAGATTGGATTCGATGGTGATGTTCTTAAACCTGCGAACGGTAAGTGAGTACGTTAGATTCGTTGTTGGAAGGGAGAGAGAGAGGTGTTTGATGACGATCGTACCAGAAAATGAAGACAAGCACAAACAAATGATTTTACACAATATGAATGAGATTATGAAAGAAGTTAGTTAGATGCAATGAAGATCGGTTATATGTACAATATATCTGATTGTTGGTTACATTTCAATTTTCAGTTAATTGGTTTTCTTCACTTTTTTTTATTCTAACGCAGGCAAGATTGTTCTGTTCTTGCAGATACATTTAACGATGATGTAATGAAATTTTTTGGGACAATCGGGACAGTGACTCGAGAAGTATTGTTTCATAGAATATGAAGGATAGGTAAGGTTTTCAACCTTCAGTGCAAGAATTTACGCACTTACCCCACACTCACTGTGATAATATTCTTTTTTACAGGTAACTCAGATTTATACAGTCGAAAAAGTATTGTCAGAAACTGCCAAGTTTTAAGCTCATTCGAGAGCGAGTAAAAGGGCAAACACATGCATTGCTTGGCACATTCTTTAAATTACGTTTTGCCTTAACCTAAGGAAATGTCACCGCTAAGTGATATTATTTGGTAATGTGAGCAGTGTGTGAAAGTTGCACAAAATATTTGATAAGATCTGATGCTCACGCATACGACGCTACGCTACGCTAAGGAAGCAATGAAGTCACCTCACAACCAACGGTAAGGAAAAGTCAAAAGGAAACCCTTTGCGTTAAGCGTCTGGTTCCTCTTCATGTAGAAAAGTCTATTCTTAATGGGGTATACAGTACAATGAAACTTGAATGAATCTAGAATCTAAATCTTATTTGTTGCAAAAATTCACATTCGCTAGGCACAGATTTTGTTTTTTTTCGCTTTGTTTTCCTGCTTTTCTTTAAATGGGACACCTGGGAAATAAATCGTACACCCATGGCTCATTAACATTAGAAAACCTGGTTTTTCGAGTCAATCTGAGTTAGATTCGTTTTAAGTAGTCCGCAGAAACTAGTTGCCTGTGAAACTCAGTGACAGCTTGCAACAAACCCCCAAAAGGTGCAAGAACAGATGTTTAATCGCCTTAAAGATAAAAGGGTAAGAAAATTTCACAATTAAGTGAACACTTGAAATGAAATCAACATGAGTTTGTATCTTAAATCTAAGAGTCCACTCGAATACAACATAAAACAAAAATAAAACAAATTCAAACAAAAACACAACAAAATTAGACAAAGGCATTTTACAAAAGATATTCAACATACAAGGAGGACAGTGTAGGTAGAGACAGAGTTTGTGTAGAACAGAGTTATACCAAAAAGGACAAGTCCCAGTTTCAGTTTCACTTCCTTCGACTGGTCTTTACCTTCTATGGGGTTCCTGGTGGCGCAACGGAATGCACCGTTCAGTTTGTAGCACGGATCATAGACACAATTTATCTCGTCATCGAATTTTGGCGGAACAGATGTGGGTAGCGAGGGTGGAGGCGAACCTACGTCCAGGTGACTGGAATTTGTGTGCAAATCCAATTGACCGCTGGATATTGTATGTTGTTGTTGTTGTTGTTGCTGTTGTTGTGGTGATTGTTGTTGTTTGGTTGACTTAGTGTTTTCTGGCTGTGCCTGTGGTATGTGACTAACATCAAGCACATGCTGGTTGATGTTGGTTTTGAGGTTATATATATATAAGGCATGTATGTATATTTTCATAGATTATGTAAGTTATTGTTGTGTTTTGTTTAATTTTTAGTACGGAACTTATTCATAGGATCAATTCAAATCGGTTTTAGTAACAAAATTGGGCACTAAAAAGCGATTGTTTGAGTATAAAAGGTCATGGCAAATTTACATATGCATTGCAAATCAATAACTCAACATGCTCGCGATTGGCGTTCGATACGAATGGATTTGGCACTTACCTCACTGTCTGGGCATGGCTGTTCCTCTTTTGACGACGTTAGTCCTTGCACGAAATTTACATCGCTCGATGGATCCTCAGATGCTAAATGTGCTCGGAACTGTTTGTTTCTGTTAAAAATAATGAAAATATTGATTTATACTTAGTAAAAATTCTTCGGAACATAATTAGTAATCTTTTAAGAGTGTACACAAATATGCAGGTACAGTTGACTCCGACGGGGAAAATTTGAGAAATTGTTTAATAAAAGTAAGTACCCTTTGGCAGCTGTCGATAACTTGAAATAAATTGTGCAATGAAGAGTTGTAACCATGAATTTAACTGAGACCTCGATGTGTGAGTCGTTGCACTTAGACGCTTCCCAACAAAAATTGTATTTTATTGATTATTTCATAATTTGAAGGTCATTAACAGTAAGTAGGAACATAAAACAGCAACAGAGCCACTGGTGATCTGATGACATGTATCACCGATATGTGGAACCAACCCAATGTCGATAAAATCAAAATGTTGAAGAGCCAGGCATCAAGTTTTCCTGTGGAAAGCGATTAAAACTTAACTTTCAACCCTTTAGATTATAGATAAGTCTGATACACTGGACAATGTTAGTCAATCGTTCTTTGGCTACGCCCCTTGTCTTCGGCATACAGAACCTAACCAACCTGGAACCTTTTTTAAACTCAGATGGAAGTGGAACCTAATGATTTTAAAACTCAATATTTTCTACTGTCACCAAAACCTGGCACATGTGCCGTAGAAACCGCCGCAATACGTGCGAGGGTACGAATGTCCATCAGTTCACCCTTGGTTTAGAGATGCGTTCTTAGGCCTCAACGCTATTTCCCCCCACCTCAATTTTCTCCTCATTACAATTCACAGACATTTCAGGCCAATGTGCACAGGCATCATCCCTCAGCGTGTAGTCGTAGACCAACGGCCTGGGCTGTGACTCGATTCTAACTATGGAAGAATGGTTGTAATACTTGCCACTTATCCTACTGTATACCGGGCCTGATAAACTTAAAATTACGTATGAACGTCTCTTAATAACTGTCACACTCAACCTCATGTGGAAACAAATTGGATTTGGGTAAGCTGTGTACTAAAACAGCTGGGCTTGCATAGTTTGCAATTTGGACTACAGTTTGTGGCAAAATAAAATGCCTCTGAATTGATAGTCGACGGTCGGATCTTTACGTAAACTTCCAGATGAAGCAGCTCAAAATAGAAGGTAGTCAACTTTGCTAAATACAATATTTCAAACATAAATGAGCTAACTGAGTGACGTCAAAGTGAGGAATTTATTAAATTAAATTGATGTCCCTCCAGTTGGTGCTACAACAAAATTCCGAAGTGTGAAGAAATACTAATCTTGTCACCCTTTAGCAGTATGACATAAGTTACGTAACTCTTCTCCATGTTATTTTGAAAACTCTCTATACGATGAAAACTAGAAGCCAGACTTACCTCAACTCAAGTTGCTGCATCTGTTGAAAATGTTTCAATTTCTGATTAGCCGATCGCAGTTTCTCCTCTAGGGCTGCATTCTCTACGCACTTAATGGAGTATTTCTCGGAAAAGGACAAGATCTCTTGCCTTAATTCCTCGAGTTCTTCTCTGTAAAAGAAAGCAGAAGGCGGATATTCCAAAATGCTGAAAGGATTTGTTTAGCAATTGAATTGGAGATTGAAACTGAAGAAATGGGTGGAGAGCTTACTCTTTAATTTTGGTAGAGTCCACAGAGTGTTCACCCTTTTGGAATTGCCGAAGGAATTCCTGCTTAAATCGCGCCACTTCTCGTTGGACTTCGCTTTGGTGTGCTTTCCGCATGGCGTCTAGGGCAGCCAGAGTTGCCTGAAACGGGAATGCGCATTTCATGAAGTTTTTATAAACCACCGTGAGTGAATAGTACCTGTGTTTCCTCGGCAAGAGCTGTCTCCTTTTCCATGAGTAACCTGTCTATCTCCTTTCGGTGCTTCTCCTCCAAGTCGTTGATTATTCGGCGATGTGACGACTCCATTGCGCTCAGACCCTTCTCACAGAGAGTCTAGAAGAAAGAAACTCAATCACAGTCTCCGTCAGTCTCAGACAAGAGCGAAACTTACTCGTAATTGTTCGATCTCAGCTTGGTATCGCTGGCGGAAGCTCTCCTCGTCGGCGATGTTCGTAAAGTCTGAGCAGTGCGAAAGAATTTGGTCACGGTATGCCTCCTGCAGGCACTCTAACTGCTTGCCGTGCTCGACCTCCAGCATTTCGAGGCGCTTCTCCATTCGGCGGCAACGCTCGCGTTCTTTGTTCAACTCTGCCTGGATAAAGTCGCGTTCCTGTAGAAGAACTGCATACTCCTCGTCCTGCCTGGAGCACTTCAACTCCAGACCTTCCTTCTCTTTCTGACAGGATCGAATCTTTTCGTTTTGGTCTTCGAATCTGTCCATAAGGTCAAGGTTGTCATTCTCCTTGCGATGGCACTCTTCTTCTTTGGATTTCAACTTCATGTTGATCGCAGCCAGCTCTCGCTCATGGTCCTCCACCAAATTGGACTGCTGGTGTATTTCGTCAAGGAGCGAGTTGCGCTCGTGCTCCAGACCCTCGATTGTGTGACGCTGGTTGTCGACTTGTTGCATCAGCATTGCCATTTCCTTGGCATGATCTTGCTGCAGCCGCATAACCTTTGATTCGTGTTGCACCTGCATGTTGCAGATCGTATCTTGTAACTGAGTGCAGCTAGAGCATGAGGCGGTTAGATGCTGGATGTCATCGAGAAGACCATCGGTTCGAGCCCTCAGTTCAGAACACTTCTGACAAACGTCTTTCAATGTGAATAGTTCCACGGACGTATGCTCGATGCAGGCATCTGGATGAACAGCCCGCTTTAAGTTACCGATGGACTGTTCCAGTTGACTCAAAAAGCTGGCAATCTCATTCAAGACGGCACGATCGCTTAGGAAGTCTATCGTGCGGTTCTTATACACGAACTCAAAGTCAGCCTCAGCGAGGATGTCATCGGGGTTCGAGATCTGCATGTCATTCGACAATTCCTCGAAGAGGTTCTCGTATTTCTGCAGAGCGGACACGCTGAAGGCGTTTCCCTTGGCCACTGTAGCTAACTGGTTGGAGGGGTCCGGAGAAGTATACTCTCCACGGAGCACTGCTATCCTGGCATCGATCAAGGCCTTGTGGGCGATGATGTCAGCGAATTCGGACAGCAGCTGGCGTCCCTCGCTTGCCTTGCGCTCCTGTTCAAGGTGCAGCCTCCACTGACCACGCTTCATCTTCTGCAGAGCTTCTTCGTAGCATTGTGATAGTTGCTCGATTGCAAGATCCATTTCCTTTCGCAGGCTCTCGTGGACAGCATCGGCGAATGACTCGAATGTAATCCTCTCTTCGGCCGTGAGTGTGTAACCAAAGGATGGGGTAATCGAGCCCTCAAATCGTTCCGCGTTTCTCATCATAATGTGTGCTATCTCCGATTGGACGAGCTCTGCGTTGACCGTTTCTTGGGCTTGTCGCCAGGCTTCCTGCACTGCACCCTGCACCAGGTCGTTGGAGCTTATGTAGCTCAGCGTTTCGGCCGCCAAGCCGGACGCCAGGTTCTCCATAGCGTTGTTTTTGTACCGTTTCGCGATCAGGTTGATCTCGTTTTGTTGACGAAGAAGTTCTTCGAGAATCTTTGGTTCGACTGGCTCCATTTCAGGCACTTTCGTCTTGTCCTTGCGGAAAGATGATAGAACTAGACGTCTCGCCAATACTCCGGCCAAAATGTCGAGGCTTCCACTTGGCTTGAAGGTGCATTTTCCACTGAGCTTTGCCTTTAACATTGACATCAATTGCGATGTCTCTGCGATTTCAGCTCTCGTCTGTCTCTGTCCGAAGAGTTCTGGGTTTTCGGCGCGAGTAATCGACTCTCGTAGCTTGCCGAAGCACACACTTTCGAATGCAATGCGCTCAGCTAGCAACTCCAGGTCTTTTCTTGATGTTAGCTCGTTGCGTTCGCGCAGCACGCGCCTCTGCTTTAGCAGATCACCCAACTTGGTGCGGAGTTGCGCTTCGAGTTGAAGGAGGGCGATCTTGATAGGGTTAGTCTCCGGCAAAAGGATCAGTCCAGGCGCCGACAGCGTCTCACTGACAACGCAGGATTCGCACGATTCTCTGATCAGCTTGACAACTTCCGCGAGGCAGCGCTCCACAAACCTGTACGAGTCCTTACGATCGGTTATCGGTGAAACGGATCGGCGAGTTCGAGACGACGATCTAAGGGTCTGCAATTGGTGCAAACTTTGCTCCAGGCGATCCTTGCTGCAGATCAGCACTCCCTCGAGGCATCTGAGACGCTCGATCAGATGCTCGGACACTTTTGGACTAGATGAGCTTCGCTTAACGTCGATTGTCGGTGTGTTTGTTGACGGGGAAGGAGGCGTAGCGACTCCTTCCAACCTCTTCTCCAAATCATTCACGCGAACCATAAACTGCAGGGAATCGGTGCTAGCTGAGCTCTCAAGCGACCGTCTCCGGGCGGATTTCTTGCCGGTGGACGAAGGTGTTCGTATTGGGCTGGGTGTTTTGTTTTCCAATTCGTCGATCTTGGTCTCGAGTTCGTTGACCTTGATTTCGAGTTCCTTTGAAACAGTCAGCTGTTCCTTGCCCTTGAGGGAAAGCGAGCGTCTGCGCTCTGACTTAGCTAACTTTTGCTTTAGAGTGCGAACTTGCCTCTCAGAACCACTATATTTCAGGGTTAGATCCTGAATCCTCTCAGCCATCATCTGAAGCTGCGATCGGTCTTCCATTTGCTGGCGATCAAGATCCTGCTTAAGGGATGCATACGATATCTCTAGGTTGTCAAACTGGTTCTGGGACTCTTTTAGTTCGCGTTTCATTGCCTTGATTTCATTGACGGCTTTTTCGAATCTAGAGCGCAGTTCGTTGTATTCTTCGGCCAGCATGTCGCGGTCGAGACAGTAGGGATCGATGTCACTGATCTGCGTGAGGTCACTCAGTGAGTCCATTCGCTTGAGTTTGTGCCGGTTTAAATTACTGAAGCTGGATGGGCTGCAGCTCTCTAGTTCGCGGAGTTTCTTGTAAAGTGTCTCATTTTCGTCGATTCCTCGCGAAAGACGGTCCTCAAGGTCCTTGATCTTCTTTTGTCCCTCGTCCACCTCGATTGTGAGGCGATCTACGATCTTCTCGGCATTGCGCTTCGCTTCGTCTAGTTGACTTGACAGATTGTCACGCGCCTCCTCCATTTCGCGGATGCGGGCATTCAGTTCTTGTTCCGTTCGCTCCAAGGTGGTTAGTAATTCCGACATTCTTGCCTCGCGTTCTCGCGCCTCATCACGAAGGATGTCCCTTTCTTTTTCAGCTGCACCTAGTCGGAATTGCAGCTCTTTGTCAATGTTGAGTTCCTCCTGGACTGAATGTATGATTGGCAACTCGTCGGAGCCAACGCTATCCACGGTACTGCGCCTTGAGCTTGGTGGCGATGACCTGCTGCGCTTGTGCAGCCTCGGGCAATTACTTGTCCTCGAACGCATGCGTTCCTTCGCTCGGAAGAGAGCTATTGGGATGGGCGGCGACGGCGACAGAGGCGAACCCCAGTCCACACTGTCACGGCGTCCTCCTTCTGAGGCTGTCCTGTACTCTTCGTCTGAGGAGAACATTGTGTTTTTCGGGGTCAGAGGCGTGACGGGCGTTGTCACCGGCTTCTGGATAATCCCAGTATTTGGGTCTTGTCCCAACTTCACGGGGTTGTTGTTGTTGTTATTGTTGTTGAGGATCAACTCTTGGTTCCTTTGAGCCTTAATGAAGTCCTTTTCGATCTCACTCTTGATGTCGTCGCTCGTGTTGTCCTTGATGATGAGTTCAGTGCTGGGAATGCAGTCGTCTACTGACTTGGGTTCCTGCTGAAGGCCTGCTGCATTCTTAAGAACCGTTATCCAGCTATTCCGCGAATTCGCGGATAAACTAGACAAGACCAGCCGCCTTTTATCCCACGTCATCAGTTGGAATGCGTAGTTCCTGGAAGCATTCACTTCGCTGACATTTGTGAGACTGTTCACGTCGAGCACTCCATCCAGGACACCACGTTCCTCAGAGACTGGGTCACGGTAGTAGAAAAGCGCTGCACCACTCAATGTGAACCAGTGCTTAGTCCACTCGCCAGTTCGGGACTCCTGCTTCATGAGCCAGCCTTTCTTAGAGTTCAAGATCTCCTCTGCTGGTAGATTGACTCGCAGCTCGGATGTCTTTGCCAAATAGTTCGTTGAGAGGTCGTCCAAATTGCAACCGCCATCGGGATCACCTCTCTCGTGCGTCTGTGACTGGGACTGCTGTTGGTGCTGCTGTTGTTGCTGTTGAAGGACGCGTAGTTGCTGCTGCAATCGTGGACTAGATTTATTGTTGTTGTTGCTACCGGTTTTCTTTTCCAAAACGGGCGGTATTTTCTTGACTATGGCTGATACGATGGCAGGTGTTGAATTAGATGCCAGAGGCAATGACTTTGGTCTGAGATTTACGACGGCGTTGTGCGGAGGTCTGTAATGCGCAAAATCGGTCTCATCGCGGGTTGGTTTTTCGTCGTTGAGTCCTTGCGTTTGACTGTTGAGGGCGTTGTTTACGGCTGTGGTTGTGGCGCTATTTACCGTCACATTCGATGTACTCCAGCGGTTTGACGTTTGACTTAGATTTGTGATTGTGTTGGCGATATCCTTGAGTTTTTCATCGCGACGGACATCCTCGATTAGCAAGCAGGGTGACACTGGAAGGAGAGAACAAATTATTTTTAAGAAGAATGAGGGCGAAGGAGTTTATGTCTAAGCGAAAAACCTTATAATAGCAAATCCCCATGAAATTTCTTGACATTGTTTGTTAAAGCCCAATTTCCTGTCACAGACTCATTACGTCATTCTATCTTTTGCATATGGAAATTAATTACATTCAAACATTCACGCTCCAGTAATGAAGTCTGCCAAGAGGCTTGCGTCGACATTTTTACATTTTAGTCACGATCTTTATGATCGATGATCACATTCCGAGTGACTGATCAGCCCCGAAGTTAGCGTGACATTAGAGATCACTTTGAAGTGAACTCTCAAAGACAATTTCTACAGTGGGTAGCACAAATCAAGCACAAGTACGTCGTATCTATTATAAAACTTGGTCTGACCTTGGCAATGATCACACACCCTGCAACAAATGCACGCTTACCGAGTGCACAGTGCACATCAATCGCCTCCTGCCGCGCGCAGCAGCACACACGGACGATCACTTACCGAACCAGCAAATGTATTAAGTTACCCTACCATCTGGCGTATTGTATCTCTCTGACTCAGTTTTAACGTCCTCTTACAAAGTTTAGTATCTCACACCACCATCTCAGCACAGGTTGGCCGCTGGAGCGTTGCGGCAGCAGCAGGGGTGCAATAAAATCACTTAAGACACACCACTCTCCCAGCCACAGCCGAGCTAGTTGATTCTGGGAATCAATACTTTTATTGATCCCTGCCTTGAGTGCAGAGAGCGTTCGTGAGTGTGATCATTTAAAAGCAGTGCAGTTGGCCCCTATCGCCTTGAATCTCATTAGCACGGCTAAACAATTTCACATTATCTCTCGTGTATCTACAAATCTTTGGCTAGAGCGACGTTTGGGCAGTGCCAATCAAATTAGCAGTCCAGCGGTCGAGATATCTCTCGTTTCCCGACGCTTTCTGTTTTCTGGGGCTCGGCGGGGTCGCCAGCGGCGGCATCCGCTTCGCGTGCTTGATTGAGTAGGAGTGGCTATGGGCATCCTTCTTCAAATGACTCAATTAATATCACGGATACTTTTGCGAATTGCAAAATCGTGTTTAGCACGTATTTCTCATTGTGGACCATTCCACGATGGGAGGCGATGCAAAGAGTGGGCTGTGGATAAAGAAATCATCCAACAAGGGCTGTCCGCCGACACCGCAAAGTTAGCATTCGTTGAGAGAGATCGGCGAGATAAGGGTATCCGAATTGTATCTCAAAGCGCGCTTGCTTTCCATTCGGACAAACCCAGGCATATGCTGTAAACATGACAACAAATTACCACCGAGCCATAAATGTAATTGGACACAAAACAAGGTCTGCGCATGAATTTGATGGTTAACTGGGTTCGTTTTGAGAAGCCTTGCTGCCGTAGATGGTCAGAGTTCAAGGTTGTACTTGCTTTCCGAGGGTATGTCTACCACATTGTGTGCGTGTCTGGCTGGTTGCCAGCAAGCCTACGTACGTCGTCGTTTTGCTGAAAGGTTTTAATCGTGATTTTGGGAAATCAATTTAAGACCGCCGACTTAATTGAGTTAATGGCATGTGTAGCATTGTTGGGCGGATCGTGGCATTTAATTCGAATTTATTGTACGTTTTCGAATTGGTTTTAAGATCTACAGGTAGTTTATTTTTTTATTTTTCAGATTTGTTTAGTGGTTCGGTTCGTCTGTAAATTGATGGTAGGTCTTTGTATGGTACGTGACCTAAAATTAAGTAGTTTTCGTTTCATCTGATCATCCCATAGATTGACTGAAAGAGGTCTGGGGATCTTCCCATCGAGATGTTTGACTTTGACATACATACAAATACGTGAATGGGGTGAAATGGAGCGAAAATCGGTGCACAGATGAGGCAAGGCAGATGCTGGAGTGCATTGTTTTTGCATTGTTTGTGCATTGAATTTGATATTGATCTTTCTTTTCGCCAAGAAACTGGTTTGTTGGAATTAAATCAATGGTACGATTATAAAAAAAATTACGGCAAGCAAAATCAAATTCAGAATTACTTTTCCCATCGCCGATTTCAACGATCAAGCAACGATTGAAGTCGGTCGAAATGGTCGGTCATTTGGTTCGTATTTTGAAGAACTGAAGACGACTGAATCAAAAAGGCACAAGTAGCGTACCAACACATGAAGTAATGTTTAGTTGGAAAGTATAAATAGCAGTAGAAAATAGGCTCACAAAGATGACAGGATAAATTTGATGCGCCATGCCACATAAGAGTGCTAATTTTTAAGGAATGAACAAGTAAGTCTATTTTATATTGTAATAATAACTGAGTGGCACTACAGCCCACAAGGGACCAAGGTCTACCTTCTACAACAACTACCCGTGTTCCGTCGGGAATCGAACTTGGGACCATGGGGTGTGAGTCGACACACTTACCCATTACGCCACGGCGACCACCACTATTTAAGATTGGTACATTTTTTAGCACTTCCAGATTTGGCAAGATTCTAATAACGTGAAGCAACATTTACTCTTTGATCTGAGCATTTGTGGAGTTTTAAAATCCCGACGCTATTTAACAAGATCTATACATACATGTGTCTAAGTGGCTAAAATTAACAAAGGTATGTATAATGTCAAGCTCTGTGTAGAAAACAGGCTTATTGTGGAATTCTCAGATCAAACATGATGATCCTAAGAAATTTTCCCGAAAAAATAAAATACTTCTTTCTTTACTGTGTATGAAAAATAAGCGCGACGAATTTAGTTAGTTACCAAATTTTCTTTAAAAAAGTTTCTGGCAGCTACTTATCATATTTATGTAAGCCGTTTATGTAACGCGCAGAAAGAGCCTTTGTTGCACGAGTAAATCAAGGCTGCTGTTAACAATTTCTGCATATGGAACAAGTGGTAGAATTAAAATTTTTATAAACTTTTGACGAGTACGAAATGGAGTGAAAGACATATTAAGGGTGATGTTTTTTAGTTATTATCTTTTTGGCAACACTGGTTCAAACAGCTGGCGCACCTTTCGTGTTTTGTTTTACTGTCAAATATCCTCATTTTGGTCTTTAATTTAATCATGAATTGTCTTTTTGGCTCAATGGGTAGGGAAATAAGCAGAATTGCCGATTTTGGAGTGAATATCAGCCAGAAGCATTGCAAGAGCTACCAATGTATCCAGAAAAAGTCACAGTTTGGTGCGGCTTATGGGCTGGTGGCATCGTTGGACTGTACTTCCTCAAAAATGATGCGAATCGTAACGTAATTGTGAATGGTAAGCGCTACAGTGGGATGATATCCAATTTTTTTTGCCCAAAATGTAAGAGCTTGACTTGCATGACTTGTGGTTTCGACCAGAAGGTGCCACATGCCACACAGCACGCGCAACAATGGACTTATTGAGAGGCGAGTTTGGTTAACATTTTATTTCACGTTCGGGACCGGCCAATTGGCCGCCTAGATCGTGCAATTTAACGCCTTTAGACTATTTTTTGTGGGGCTATGTTAAAGCTCATGTCTATACAGACAAGTTCGCTTCAATTGACGCATTGGAAGACAACATTGAAGCATTTATTCGTGAGATACTGGCCGAAATGTTGGAAAAAGTATGCCAATATTGTACTAAGTCAAGGTGACCATTTGCTTGAAATAATTTTCAAACATTTAATTATATGGACCGTACTATCGATTCAAATAAAGATTTCTGAATTTTGTGTGTTTTTTTGTGAAAACTTTCCTATAGCTCTTAAAAAATCACCCTTTAATTACGCAACCCACGAATGATGGAGGGAAACTACAGCCCACAAAGGACACGGGCCTAGCCTCTGCATCAAGCACTCGTGTTGTGCGTGGTACTGTTCTCTCATGAGTAGCGAGGATCTACAATTCTTTGCCGATTGTGATTGGGTTGAATTTAAATACTAACGGATACAGAGTTCAGGTTTAATTTAAGGGTGTGAACAATTTAAAGGCTGCGGTAGAGTAAAGCCAAATCAATGAAATGACACTACGAGTATGTACCTCATCTCTGTACATACTCTGATAAGAGTTTAAGCTGAAATTTTTTTAAAAAGAATGCAGTCGAACTAATTTAATGGCTCTTCTTGAAAGGCCACCACTGATGTTGCAATTCTTTTGTCCTATGGAACATGTCAGAGCCGAACTTTATTAAACACTCAAATTTCCTTAAGTTGCTATTGAAATCGATTATTAAAATTGTAGCGTTGCATTAAACTAATAAATTAAAATGCGTAAACCTTGAAAGGAAACATGATCAAAATAAAATCAATATCTGTACCGAATTCTTATAATTTAAAGACAGCTTTCTAAAGCTCTAGTATCAGCTTCTCACACTAAAACAGTTAATCCCAAGCTTGGTGAATTATTAACAAATTGACGCTCTGACAAATTTTGAACTAGGAGATAATTTCCATTCGATATTTTTCCAACTGTGCGAGTGCATCCCTGCACATCCTCCTCCAAGAGAAATCGGAATCATAGTTCTGTCTGCAATTCCATTTTTTTCTTGCTTTTGTAGAGCAATTTCGAAAATTATCCTGAATCCCTTAGATATACCACGACAGCAGACACGGAACCTTTCGATTTCACGACATCATCAAGTTCAAGTGCGGTCCCAATCATCCCACCACTCTAGAGGAATGCGCTCCGAAAGATGGATATGGCGAGCGTGTTGCCTTAGACCGTGCTGATCCGCACCGATCCATTGTCAAATCAAGGCAGACACAGAAAAAAAAAACAACAACCGGCCGCGCACAGGCAGTTCTAAATGCGAAATAACTTCCATGACAGCGAAAGGAAGACAATGGTAGACAGCCCACCTGCACCTGAAGAGCGAAGGGTATCATGTCATAGCCGGTTGTGGGCAAGGGAGTTGCTCAAATTGCATAATAGATTCGGAGGATGGGCCTTAAACAACACAATGAGAGTCAAGAGAGTGAGATTGATGGGCAGCTAACGAGTTCATCTGATATCTGGCCGTTCGGTGTGCGGTTAACTTGCGCGTTGGGGGTAATCATGATGTCGATAATGCCGATGATGATTACGGGCCAAGGAACACAGCGCACTGGAGCGTCATTTGTTACACAAGAACTGCCAGCGACAGCCCCTCGTCCGGGGTTCTCATGAATATTTCCCTAGTCTGAGCAGAGGGTCGCAGGTAATTCATCATTTTCCTTCCTTATTGCGCTGGAACCTGCGTGCTCAGGGCCCTGACGACGCAGAAGGCGACCGGCGCGGAGGTGGCATGCTTTAGCTGTTCTACGATTGTGGTTATGGGAAAATTGTAGCAGATAATTACTTATCTACTCGGCATCAAGATTCAATTTGCTACGAAGCGCCAGACATAGAATTTCCATCTGTCCACCAGAAGTCACATTCAGTTGGGTGGTAGGGAGAGAGCGAGCTTAATGCAGGATGTGCGTGAGCAGGAAGAAGGAAATTAAATGAGGTGGTGTGCACTTGGTAAGTTCAGTTACGCACCTGGGATGAGATGTGAGATGAATCGTTTGATAAGACTTTAGGACATATTCGGTTAAGTGTTTTTCCTGAGAAGTGTGCGAGCAAGACAGACCGGTGAGAATGGTCTTGGACTGTTTGTGAAAATGTCTATTATGTTGTGGACCCCCCCCAGCGCTCGTAAACGCTGATATTAAAGTCAAATTTTCGGGATCTGAGTTGGTCACGGTCTTAATGTGTACAAAGCGAAGTAAACGAACCACGGCACTGCCACTTTTTGTATTGGAATTTGCGTATCCATTAAACACAAGAATTAAAAACATGTGATAATGATAACAAATAGCCCGTTAGACTAGATTGATAAACAAATTGGTCATCAATAAAGATAAGGGGAAATCAAAAATAATTGATGTATTGTGTTTTCTACCGCAAAAGAGGGTTCCGTACTGTTTGTGCGAATTATTACTTTTTGATTTTTTTCTTATTTGTGGGGAATTACCTCAATTTTACTTAAGCATTCGTTAACTAAGTCTTAGTAAGGTATATTTAAAGTAATCATAGCAAACCCCAACCATAAATGCATATGATGGAAGGCGCCCCAAGGGATGGCGCAGTAGAGAAATCCCGCGACTCAGATGGCGCACGCAAGTGGAAAGGGACCTAAACCAACTATGCGTGCGAAACTGGTGACAGCTTGCTAACGATTGAGCTGGCTAGAGACGCTTGTTGGTTGGGGCCCAGGTCCACCCCGGACTGTAGCGCCACCTTAAGTAAGGAAGGAAGATTGTCCGTCAAATGTAAGATGTGATTTTTTTAATAACCAACCAGTTTTATTTGATATTGCTTTCTTGTAACTCTTCACCATTCAATGGCTAAATTTGTGCAATTAGTGAATGTACGACATGTCATAATATCCTGAAAGGCGGGCGAGGCGAGGAGAACCGGAGATCATCGGTCTAGCAAAAACACGGCATTCACCTTTATAAGTTAATAATTGAGTGTCACTACAGCCCATAACGGACCAGGGCCTAGCTTCTACAACAACTACTCGTATTGTGCATGCTATTGTTCTTCACGAGTAGAAGAGACCTACAGTTTTTTGCCGATTCCGAACGGTGAGATTTGAGAAGCTTTCCATAGACAATTAATACCCTTTGAGTGTTGTCAGCAACTCGAAAGAGGTGGTGCCGTGAAAAAAATGCTAGGTGTCCCGTCCGGGAATCGAACCCATACTTTCTGCGCCGCAGTCGATGCACTTACCACTGCGCCACGGTGACCTTTATAAGTTGCTAAAGGAAATAATAAAGAATTCCGTGATTGAATTATCCACTTCTGAGCAAGTTCTAACATACATTAAAGACGGGGAAGAGTTACATACGTTGTTTGAAGTATTTTGAATAGTGGCACTCATTAGTACCTCCTTCTGGGCGCAATCAGTAAGGAAACTTAGAATTAATTGGAAATAAAAGCCTTAGGTTAGTGGTGATGATCTTGTTTGGTTGTCTTAACCAAACGTGTACACCAACTGCTGTTTGTTTTGCAAGACAAACAGTCCTACACATTCACCATAAGCCGTGACTTATTCGTATGAACTTCTTGGAATTCCGATCAAAGAGTTTTGCAAGATTTTCGCAGACATTTGATTTGCCAACCGCCTGCCAGATGATGTATCAACTAGTCTACCAAACCACCAAACAACCTCACGCCATCAAATAATATTAATAACCCCCACAAACCATGCAACAGGCACACATCGGGCAAGCACACTGGCAATCCCTGTAAGCGTCTGCGCAACACCACATACCACATTCCACGTGAACTAATTAAAATTCTCCAGCAATTATTTGCGGATGACGCATAATCCAGAGGTCGTGCAAATACAAACCGGATTCCATGCCCCCGGTCTCATTGTTATTTAATTGCAAATAATTCTAAACAAAATTGTATTTTGTTTTTCATTCTGGCAGCGGCAGCGCGCGATGGGAGGGTGATTAAGCCAGAAGGCATCTCTCAGCACAAAGAATGTCGTGCGATCGTGATCGTTATTTACACCGGGGCCCAGTTTATTCTGCAGAGCGATAGTGCTAACAATCCTCTTTGCAAAACTAACACGAAGATTCGCCACCACTGATATCCGGACCGGTCCGCCTACCTCCCTACGGTCGGGCTGGGCCGGTTGGGCCAGCGTTGCCTTCTGCGCCAATAGGTGGAATTAATTTTCATAGATCTCGACCCGCACCTGGCAGTGACTAATTAGCTTCAATCAATAATTGAAATGGCCCTTTAAATGAGCCAATTTGTTATGCTGCCTTGTCTTCACCTGGATAGAACCTCTCCGTGCTCCGTGCTTCGCTCCATTGCCGAGATGAAATTTGCCGGGTCTCCATTTGTGACTGCTCTATGAAGAAGTCGATTTTCTACATTTGGAAGAGGGCGAGATCCCCCACCATCTAATGGGCAGCTCTTTACACTTTTCATTTCGATTGAAAGTGGCAGCAGAAAGACGTAAGGAGAACAGAAACCACGAAAACGACGACGGCCTCAACTGAAGTCGAGCAGGATAACAGCGGCGACGTGAGACCAGAACTTCTTGAGGGTAATTCGAATACAAATTAGCCCAATCCATTGAAGAACATGGTCTGCGCAGAAGGTCCTTCCTCCCCTGGGAGAGGAGGCGGTGACCGCGAGTCGACGTCGTCATCGTTGCCATTTGCACCTTGGGCCATCGACATCGCAGATTGAGTTTGCGAGTACGTCGGTTGGATTGCACACACTAGCGCGAAAAGCTTAAGGGCCAATCCTGAGACAAATTACACTAAGTTGAATATGGTCCACACAGTTCAGGCCTGCTGCAGAAGGTTGTTAAGGATTTTTGCTGGAATCTACCAGGGGACAGTTGCTCCGGCAGCCGATGCGACGATCAGTGCGCCCAGCAAGCAAGCGCGCAGAGGATCATCCTCGAGGATGAATTGTCGGTTGGACTGAAAATTATAACTCTGCAAGTGAGCGTGGGGTTCAATTACTTTCCAAGGGGCTTGTTGGCCGGACTATCGCGTTGAGGGCTGTACTATCCTACGCAGCACTAACAGCATCTGCAGAGGCAGAAGCAGCAGCAGCAGCAGCTCGCAAACAAAGTGAAGATAATGATTATTAAAATTTATCTCTGAGATACTTTTAGTTATGCGAGTTGACCCGAGGAGAGATTCTAATTTAAAAATTGCCTTGTAACGAGAGGAATAATGATTTGAAATGTATCTGGCATGTCGGCGTTGTCGCTGATTGTGCATCTGCGCGTACGTACAGAGGGGCTGTAATTGATCCCTTCATTTGTTCTGAGAAGTGAGTGTCGTGTTGCAGGCATGGTTGTGAAATGGCATTCTGCACGCGATTCAGAAATTATTTGCTGTGAAATTGAATTTTGCAGATTACCGGACGTAAATGTGATCTAGTCTTGTTGTGGCGCCAAACATCAAATAGGCTTGTAGACGACAGGAAATGCTAGTGTTTGTTACATATTCTTGCGGTCATTTGCGATTTTTTTGTGCGGGAGTAGATGGAAGGAGTGTCGGCCAGAAATTGAAGAGAAAAGTGGAATGATGTGTGCAAAACGAAGACATTGTAATTAAAGCGTCTTTTTCTGTGACTTACATATGTTCGGGGTGAAGGAAGTGCGTCATAAGGTTACTAGTCGTGACTCTGTCACAATTATCCATATAGTTAGCTTTAGTTAATTCCGATGTGTAATGAAAATACAGAAGCTTCTCGCAATGAATATCGCAGATCCAAGCCTTACGCACATTCTCATGTCCATAGCTGCCTCATTGCATTTTGCAACACCATCACAACATTCATGAATCACACACATAGTACACCGATCATCAACGTCTGCAGGCTCATCTTGTTTCAGCTAGAAAACCAAAAAATAACACATATTATTCCTCATGCAAGCACAACATGCCCCAGTGGAGGCTTTCTTAGAACTGCACCCCATACAGCTGAAGGCAAAAATGTACGTTGTTAGCTCGCCGCATGACATGCTCCCTCCTCTCCAGCATTCATTAGAGTTCGCAATTGATATCTAATAGAACTGATCGATGTGGTAGATACTCATTCTTATTGTTTGCAACCCAAGCACCAATCTATGACAACATTTTTCACTGTCTTACTGCCACAGTCATCAATTATGTGTGAGATGTAGTTTCTGGCTCAAGGCTGTTCGGTCTCAACCAAAGAGACGGTCGGTCGACAGTTTAATGCACTTATGATCGAAGCAAAATGAGAGAAAAAACACCACTGGCACACAAACATGCAGATACCACTTGCGGGGATGCAGGCGTACTGGCCGTTTTTCATGTGCGGTGGCGGTGGTAGTTTCGGTTCCACGCTCCCTCAGCGCCCCCGCATACACATTCGCGTTGTAAAACGCTGCAATTTTTCACGGCAAATGAGACATTAATTAAGCCTAATGTGCAATGGAATTGCAAATTTGTTTGTTTTTATGGTTTCAATCGCAGGTAATGTGTGCCACTGGAATAGTGGGAGACGCGAACCGATTGCCAAGACGTTGGGAGGCTGTGCACACCGCACATTGTACGCTGCACGGCATGGAGGATGATTTGCATATTCAGGTGCAGCAGGTTATCTCTGAATGAAACTGCACATTGCTAAGAAGAGGGTACTTTTAATTCTGTTAAGTGATTTCGCTAATGGTGCGACCTTTACCGTGAGTGGTTACTTATCCCATCCAAACTTATCACTTGATCACGGTTTCGTTGGTGTGTACGCTGTGAGAATGTAACTAAGAGGGTTTTGATTTCGTTTGTCTTGATATTTAAACGTTCATGCATTCTTTGCTGTAATGTACATATTCACAGCTGCGACTTTATAAACTACTCATGGTTTCCAATAACTTATCTATTACTACGACTATTTCTGAGGGTATTCAGATAAATTTATATAAATGTCCCCCCATCCAAGACATTAACTTCCATCTCGTAATATTTTTTGAAGGCCGATACAACACATCAGTAATCTTTTCCGTGTGTTTATCTCTTCCCCACACTCTCATCGCCATTCCCTTTTCACGCAATCGCCGACCACTTACGCCCGATATAAACAATCCTAATTCTAATCCAGAGAAAGGCGTGATAATTGCACCACTGCTCTGCCCAGCCACCAAAATACCTTTGGTAAACAAACATCCGTGAACGTGCTCAAGCCATCCACATCTTTGGACTCAAGACCGCACAAAACAGTCATACCAGTGTTTCCCAACTCCCCGAAACAGGCCTTAACTGGACCAAGAAAAAAGTCCGACGATGGCTACGACGGCCATCGTGGCCACTGTTGTTCATTGCTTCACACAAATGGAAACGCGCATGTAAAGCACTGATTCGCGCCTCAGAAATCATAATGCGCTGCAGCGTTATAGGTTGCTTTTACTCTCGGTATCCACCGCAAGTTCAATTAACAATTGAGCAACACCTGTGTGGGCAATAGCCGGCGTACTCAATTTGACGCTGATATCGTGCCGCTGATTACCCAGCTCCGTGGTACCGCATCGACTTACCAATTAAATTCCATAAAAGTTCCCCTCGCCCACTTACTGAACCCACTTAGCGTTTCGATTCCCGAAAAGCTTCGAGATGATAAATTGATTTGTGCCCACCGTCAATGGAGCCGCTGCGGCGCGTTGTGGCGATGTTGGCGGCACCCGCCCGGAGGGAGGAAGGCATTCGGCCGCAGAAAGAAACACCCGATACCGTGCAGCGCCGATGTGCAACCTAGGCGGGGTGACGCAACACCTGTTCCGGCGGGTAACGCTTTTCAAAAAGCGGTCCGGTTGTGCCCACATTCCTGTGAGAGCCGACTTCGTTGGGACATATGGGTAAATTAATAGCACGCCATCGCCGCTGCCGGGATATGACCACGGCTAACGGCTCGCCGGGGGCATCAATCAAATTGGACCGCAAGAAAGGTGGCCCCTACATGTATCTGCATCTAGAGATCGGTGCTTTGTTGAGTGTTAACTCAGGGTCATCGGGTCGCCGTGTTTCGGGTTACCCATGGAGCACTCCTACAGAACTTGGCGGGCAGGTGGTGGAGGCTTGTTGCGGCGGCGGCATGCATACTTCATTGCGGCAACGATGATCAATCGATTTCTCGTTTTCGATTTAGGATACTCATTTCCCACACTCTTTGAGCGGCTAGCCATGGATGTTGACTCCAGGTCGGTTTAACAACTTTTTAAGGCAATTGGAGGAAGTACGGATATGATGCCTAGATATAGAATACCGACTGGACGGGGGTTGACTTTTGCTTTCGACACGGCATGTTCTATTTGTTCCGCCGTCGACAATGGACTTGCGCACAATTGGATTGAGAGTTATGCAAGCTCGACTGCATTTGTGTCCATTTGTGAAGTGCAGTATTATCGAGCACTTTATACGGCGGCGAAATGTAGGTGGCACTACGGTGGTATATCAATTAGGTTGATCGTTATTGTTTTGTTGTTTTTTGGGAAAAAAGGAACTTAAGGTCATGTGGCAATTTTTAATTTTGGCTGCGAGTTGGATAACTATTGCATACGTAAGGCCATGAGATAGCGTAGCTGAACTAAAAAAAACTGTCAGCATAATGTCGGATTGAGGAATAAGACACGGCTTGTGTGTGGATCAGCTTCTATGACAACCGATTTTGTTCAAAAAATTCAAATTAAGGCGTCGCAAATGTAAATTGTTTCCTCCAGGTCTTGAAACTTCTAGGTGGTTACAAAAACGTGAGCTTGCACTTAAGGAGTTTAAGTATCTCGGTATATTTTTCACGAGTGAAGGGAGGAGCAACAAAGACCTTTCTTGTAGGATTGACCAGCCTGGATCAATTTTGAATCAGCTTGGTAGATCAGTAAACACGAAGGCCGAGCTTGGGGTCAAAGCCGACATTTAACTGCGTGTGTTTGTTCCAAATCTCACATTAAGTCAAGATATTGGAGTGATGATCGAAAGAATAAGATCGCGAATACAGGATGTCGAGATGAAATTTCTCAGGCCGTTGCAGGAGTTACTCGCCGGGTTAGGCTAAGAAATGAATTGGTTGAGTTCTCAATGTTGAGTAGCTATTCCTTCGGACGGAAAGGGCTTAATTTCGTTTTTTGGCAACGTTCATCGCGACTTACGATGCGTGCCTTAGATGCAATCGAGCGGCGTGAAGTCTTTTGTGCGTGCAATGTCCCAGGACCCCTTAAGTGGAACATGTTGGTTAAAGAAGATGTATGTATGTACATCCGAACTGCCTGGTCTATAAAAGAAAGCCTATCAGGGCGGACTCAACAACATTTTTAAGAATTTTAACTGACCACTGTGCTTCCTGGATGGCAACGTGGATGCTGTTGCTAACACGTTCACAAAGTCAACTTGTATCAATGACATAGCATCCGTATCATGGGCTATAATAGGTTATGATTCGGTCAGAATCCTAGGTATGAAATAGCGGATGCACTTTCTAAGTACGGGCACAACGGACCAGGGCCTAGGTTCTACAACAACTACTCGTGTTGTGCGTGCTACTGTTCTCTCACGAGTAGAGGGGCCGACATTTTTTTGCCGACTCCGAACAGCGAGATCTGAGAAGCTTTTTCATAGACAATTTCTTTGAGTGTTTTCAGCAGCTCGAAAGAGGTGGTGCCGTGAAAAAATACGAGTTGTTCCCTCTGGGAATCGAACTCAAACCGTCTGCGTGTGGGTCGACGCACTTACCCACTACGCCACGGCGACCACGGCAGTTGTTACAAAAACAATCAAAATTTGGATAAAAATCATCGATTATCATGCACACAATATTGTGTAAAGATTTCACAGAGTGATTTCCGTAGAAACTGAAATGACATTAAGGAAACCGAATTCTTGTAGCTGCCACTCTTGGTTCTACGAACAACTATATTTTCAGATTCATAAAAAAACGTGTTGCTTTAATCCCCTCTAAACCTGTTCTGCTTTAGGAAAATCTATACCTTCTGTGGACATCGTCTTAATAGCTTACTAGTAGCTGCATTAAGAATTAACCTTAAGGACAGGAAATTGCCGCTTTCGACACTCTTACAGCAGTACCTAAGCTACATGAATGAACAAAGTTATATCGAACGTCTTCGGACATTACGTCATTTTAAGATCAAATTCAGCTTCATATCAGTTTCACTACCAATAAGTGTCGTAAATAGGTCTTACAGCAAGGCAAAAATCAGATAAACATTTGATTCGTTGACGTCTCCACTTTATATGAAAAAAATCGGTTTCTACAACCTTAGACATTCAAAGATCAATCGCAGCCGCTAAACGCTGCCAGAATTAAGAGCCAGAGCTTACCAACTTCATTTGTACAGCGATTACAAGCAACGGAACTAACGATACGAACGTATACGTCAACTGAATGCAAAACGATTGTCTTCAGTTGAGTACATTTTGAACGATGGTATCTTAACCGAGAGGTCAGTTGTCGCATTTTTATGACGGTTTCACCGTTGATTTTGCACAAATAACCTCAGTAGACTAGCTGGGCACAACGATGAATGCCAGGCGATCAATTAAAGCATTGAAAGCCATTTAGTTTGGTAAAGGGTCTGTCCTTATTAGACCCTCATGATGTAATGAAGTTGACCAGATTTATCGTCAATAGACAGTGAAGTAATTTCGGAAATCTCTTAGCACGTAGGGCCTCCGTGAGAGCCATTGGCTGAAGTTAATTGCCAGATTTCACAAGGACGCCATTTGAATTTATTTTTACTGGTGCATTAGCAAACCTCCTCAAATTTGAAAATCGATGTTTCAATATTTCGTGGTGAAATTTGTGACACAAAATTTTGATTAATTGCGCTGCATCAACGACAATTTATTTATAGTCTACAGGAAAGCTTAAGACAGTGCTTTTCATAACTTCGGTGCACAAGAACTTGGCCTTTTAAAAAATTCCATTTGGTGAATTTCGCGGATTTGACCTAAAGCCCAAGTCGATTTTTGTATAGCATGTGAAAAATCTTTTTAAGCGATGAAATGACGGTGTTGAAAACCCTTCCAAAAGCAAATCGAAGTCAAGTTTCTAAAAAAGCACTTTTCAGGCTTTTATCTCCTTAACGGAATCATCGGATTTCTTCCTGTACCTCGTCTTCTAGTTTCTAATCCTCCTGCTTTATTTAAGACGAGTAAAGTGGATCACATCTCTCCTAATGACTTTGCTCGAAGCCATACATCGACCGCACAAAAATTTGCACATCACACGCAGCTCATGTGAATGAGCACAAAGGAATCATTGCGGCCCGGCGCGGCGATTCTTATCCTTGTGTTCCGTTCAAAATGAATTGCTTACGCCCGACTTGGCCAGTGCGCCAACCTATAATTTAATCATCAACGCTGAATAGGGTTTGATTTTCTGTTTTGTTCGCAAAATAAAAAAAAAGAGTACAAAAGCTATCCTGCGGTAGTTAGCCTTGCACGCATCTTTGATGGCCGTCCTCCGTGACGTCCGTGTCCCGTTCGCATCGCTCCTCGTTCCTGGCAGATGATGCGCCATGCTAGACTTGCCTCTGCAGCGTCTATTGAACTTGAAAATAGATTTCTAGGAATGCTCCAGATAATAATAGACCCGCGCAATCAACTCAAGTACCACACAACACATGCACAGGAGATGCATTTCATCGTATCGTCGTCATCGTTGTCGGCTTGGTAGTCGCCATCGCAAGCCGTTCCACCGTCTCTGTCGCTGCCATGCCTCAGTGGAGACTCCTTTCTGGATCTCCTCCCCGCTTTGATGTTTGGCTTCGATGTGTTCGGTGCAGGTTAAATGTTCGATGAAACGCATATTTCTTTTGACATATGCAGCGCGCAAAATGTGAAACGTAAGACTGGCGCAGGGGAGGATCGTAGCAGTGAAAACAAAGAAAAAGTTCAAGGAATAGTGGCAATCAGAAGAAGTGCAAAAATAAATGGAAGAGTACATGTATGCGTCTACGTCCATGAGTTACACGCACGAATCCGTGTGGGAAATCATACAAAAAAAATGAAAAGATCTGTTCCTCACTTACCTGACTCGGAGTCATCCTGTTGCACCTGAGCCGATGATGGTGTTGTCCGATTGCGATTCCTGATGCGAACTTGAGCCTTGGTCTCGGGATGGATTTTATCGCGTGTGGGTGGTGACTTCGATGAGACCGGCTGATCCGTATACACTGCAACGAAAGAGCGACGGAAACGTGCAAATTTTTTTTGTATTGTATTCGTATCGTTAAGTGGAAACGAATATGACTGTTATTGGGGGAGTGATAGTGATGGAATTCGAAATGGGTGATGATCACATCCCTGGACTCTTGCGTTGAAAGGGATACAGGAGAACGAATCGATTTCACACTGATTCTTCCAGGAGATGCCAGCGATTGCTCTTGCTATCCTGGCTGCGAATTTTCCACACAACACTTCTCACGTATACACATGTGAAATTTGATGGAAATCAAATGGGTGCAAAAAAAGACAGTGTGTGATTGTGTAGAACTGAGGTTTTGCTTCACAATTCTTCAAAGTTCTTTGAGAAAACTAACCATACAAACTCAATAATTGCGGCGCAACTTAAGTGCATATTCTGCGATAACATTCCTGCAACGATGACTTTTATCGAGATGACGACTTTAGCTAGGACGATGGCTTATTCTAGTCGAAGAGAATACACGCGAAACGACGCACGGAACAAATAAAAATTAAAATTGGTTTTATATATTTTTACTGGCTGACATAGAAGCGCTTAACGAGAGAAAAGATAACGAACAAATATCTTTAAAAATTCGTACAGTAGCATTTTTGGCAAAAGTGCTAAACTTTTTGAAATTTTTTTAGTTAACTACTTTTCTACTACTACTTTCTTTTTTTACTTAACAGTTCAAATTTCAATTTCAACACAGCTTTTGTGCCTGAACGGTGACTATATTTCCGCTCAATCAGAAGACAGGATACCTTACTCTAACTTCAACCCTAATAAGAGCGGGACAAAGAGAAAGAGACTGCGAGGAGGGAGTAGGGTAAGGAGAGGAGGAGATCGGCTAGACTAGGGCAATGCCTCTAAGTCAAAAAAAAAAAAAAATCGCCGTTCAGTCGAACCACTCGAAGAACAAAATTTTCTTGTACACCTACATTCTACTACACATTGTCTTTAACCAGTATGACATCTAAATTTTGAAAAGTGCAAGACAATGTTGACGCTACACTTCTACGAGAAAGTAATGCAACGTGTGTTGATTGAGGGTCGTAGGGTAAGCACCTCAACGCTGTTACTAAAAATGAATTATCTAGTGTGTGCAGAGCAAATCGAACATAGTTCTTTTTCAAAAGTATTGCGTGGTGACTGCAATTATCATCATTACATGCTTCTTGTGTTATTGTTACGCATGAAGGCATTGACTTCCTGAAATCGAGTGGTAAATAAATGTGCGGTTCCGTCATCTACAACTACCTGAATGAAGAAGAACTAGCAGTTACTAAATCATCTGGCCACACTTGTTCATCGTTAGTCACCAGTGAAAATTCAACTACAAGTCACCAAAATTTGCAAACTTCATCAAACAATTCACTTATGTTACAGATTAACACTTATGATCTCTGATTAAGAGAAGATAAACCAAAAATTTGAAGTGAACCAAAAACCTACCTGCTGGAACACGCGCCCAAACAATTGATGGAAGATCTATACACAGAAGCCTCAGTAATTTGGAAAAACACGTTACTAATAAAGTAGCTATAAAGGTTTAAGGGTGTAAATACACATCTACTTTTTTTATTGATACTTATAATTTTTTCCCAATTAGACGCAGTAAGAGTTGTATACGCTGAAAAATGTGAAATGAAAAAAATCACAGAAAACCGATAGATACCAAGTCGACTAGAGTCCTAGTATGGTTGATGATTTTAGCTACATTAATGTGAATGTTGCAGGGATAGTGCCCAATGTGAACGAATTCTTAAAGGTGGGGGAATAGACAGGTTTAGACAGCGTTGCTTAGTTTTGAATGGACTAAGAGATGTCGGTGGCAGACAACATGCAACATTTTTGTTCTCTTTTCCGTACTTCTCGGGAGCCCCACAGCTTAAAGTGAATAGCGGTCTTTTAACACAAATATAT
Source organism: Eristalinus sepulchralis (assembly GCA_944738645.1). Classification (NCBI taxonomy): domain Eukaryota; kingdom Metazoa; phylum Arthropoda; class Insecta; order Diptera; family Syrphidae; genus Eristalinus; species Eristalinus sepulchralis. Next base: position 15,753,495 of record OX122886.1, read on the forward strand.
TATTTTTATTCAGGCCAACTTTCAAGGGGAATAAATATTTTTTCACAGATAGTTAGAATCACTTCGGCAAAGAAAATACTTTCTTTAACCAAAACAAGACTTAATTCCGGTCACTTAAGGGTATTAAATAATTCCTTTAGCGCACGTCAATTATAAAAAAAAAACAAAATATAAATCAGCCACACACATCAATCTATAAGACTATGTGCAGTAAAAAATTTAAAGTCTTCAGTGTCGCCAGGAAAGTATTCAACAACTTACAGTAACCGACTCGCTGTAAGCTAGCAATCACAGAAGATGTCCTAAAAGATCACACTTCTCTTTCGTTTTCGAAAGTATGTATCAGTAGTTGCTAAACATCTATGACATGAAATCAGAAATAAGCGTTCGAATTTGTACTAATTCGTAGAAAAACAAACAAGCGATGTTTTATTATTCACAGGTTCATATTTTGAATTTGAGTGAAATTTACCCCAAAATTAGTGTTGGCTTTATTTTGGGAAAAGTTTTCACAAAAACCTAATGTATTGTAAGGTTAGGACGGGTGCTAGAAAGAACGAAAAAAAAAACACACTTGTTACAATTTATAAAATGTTACCCAGAGCACTGATGATCGCTGTATAAGTTAAAACTTGATCTCTTGCAAAAGTTAGCGAGCGAGCGAACATATTTTTACCACATGAGTCATATACAAATATTTTCAATCTTGGACAAAGTGCAAATTCAATTTTTTCAAACAATCAGTAACTGTATTGCAAAAAAAAAACAAAGCTTATCTTAAAACATAAAAATTTAAGTCCGTAGTCTAAAGTGAAAGTCGCCTTCCTGCAAGCACCTGGAGCCAGTTTTAAAATACTTCTGTTTGCTTGTGCAGTCGGTCTTGAACTATATTCTGTTAACGGGAAGTCGTAACTAAAATCTAATTGCTTTTTAAGTACCAATAGACGGTCGCAAAATGTTTATGAAACAACTTTCTCGTAGTTTCCAATTGGCGAAAGAAACCGAAATGGAAATAATTAATTTTGAATTTCGGACTGATGTCGCCTACTATTTCCTAGAAGAATTTGCTTGTCAGAGTGCATTAATACACATTCGAATAAACATTTCTCTCAGAAATAACGTCACATTTGACATTCACCCCACTACAAGATCAGTTCTTAGTCACACACCTTTAGGTGATCGAATCGTACTGCAATCGGTTGCATGACAAACAATCTCAAACACGTGCTCTGTACCATATGTATGTATGTACTTGCGACCTCATACATTGTCGCCATTCTGCCACAGATACGCGTAATACGACACTCACTGCGAACGAATTAGTGTTAACAAAAAAAAAGACAACAAATTTCCAAAAGTATGTCAATACGAGTATCATTATCGCTCCGGATACCGCTTATATGTTGTTGCGTTTGTTGGCGAAGCCTTGTTACGGGAACGCTAAGTAAACTACACAAGCCCCGACCACCCCCACTGGCAGATAACCCGCCGTTGCTTTGATACCATTGACCTTGGGAGAATTTGCATAAAGCGATTGGTTGTCGCCTTGTTAAACCCCCAAATTATGTCGGCAAACATCGGCTTGTTTCTCCACAGCGACGACCCATTGGTGCGTTTTTAAGGGGAATGTGAGCATGGGTTGCTTGAGTATGTGTGTGTCCGTAATTAATGACAACGATGGCATTGACCCGTGTAAGAAGAAGTAAACGTCTTGGCTGTCTTTCAAGGACACAGTGATTTAGTGGGTGTTGCGTTACGGTTGGTTGGTACAGAAGGGTACTTGAACTTGACGATTTGTTGTTAACCGAGCAGTAATTGACTGGGAGCCTTATGGATTTTGACATGTGTAAGTATGAGTTGCTGTGGCATTTCGATGGACGTCAAGAGATTGTAAATGATTGCATGAAGTGGATTTGCGACGTGGACACTGATGCAGGGCTGATGTGTGATGAGAAAAGTGTTTTAAGAGAAGGGATTCATGAGGATAAATATGCCAATGGGATTTTTATAGACACTGGTCATGTTTCGCCAGAGTCTAGTTAATGGATTGTTTTAGAATACAGATTTACTGAATGCATTTCCAGACCTTATTAGGTGTGTTTTGGAAACGAAAAAAAATAAACAAAAAATGTATATGCTCCAACGAACAGGCATGGATTTAAGTAAGTAAAGTAAAGTAAAATACACATAAGTATAAAATATAAGTATAAGGTTCAAATATTTTCTATAGATGTGGACGAAAAAGGTAATCATTTTTTTTCGTTTCTAGTTTTTTATCGTTTTATGCGTTTTATCACACTCACATATGAATCTCGACTTTCTATCTTGTTCACCCCAGGAATTTAAGCAAATTAATAACAACAAACTTGAATGCAAAGGATAAAACTTATCATACGCTAATTGCTTCCTTTAAGTTTTCCCGGTTTCACTTATAATTTGCAGAAGGATCACGAGTACACATTTACTTGCCCAAAAAGTGATAATGTCAGATCAACGCCGCAGAGAAAAAGCACAAGCACACCAGAACTTCAAAGGTTACACTTAAGGAAGCTATGCTTATAAAATGTAAATCGGTTTCCGGAGATTCAAATGGTTCAACTGGTTTCCGAAGATTCAAATCCTCTGAAAGTCTAACAAGCAACTAGAAAATGAGTACGGTGAATTTTGTCGTATAAACGGATTAAGTAATTTTTTTTAGGAAAACAAATTGAATGCTGAATTTTTTGTTATATGTGCACTTGTAACCCATTATTTTATAATAGTAAATAAAATAATTTAATGGCACTACAGCCCACAAGGGACTAGGGCCTAGCTTCTACAACAACTACTCGTGTTGTGGGTGCTACTGTTCTCTCACGAGTAGAAGGGACATAAAGTTGTTAGCCGACGCCGAACGGCGAGAGTTGAGAAGCTTTGTCATAGACAATTAAATTTTTTTTTCAATTTTCAGTGTTGTCAGCAATTCGAAAGAGGAAGTGCCGTGAAAAAATGCGAGGTGTCCCGTCCGGAAATCGAACCTAGACTTTCAGCGTGTGGATCGACGCACTTATGTACCCACTACACCATGGCGACCACAAATTCGATTGGCAAGTGAAAAAAGGATATGTAAGATTATTCATGTCGGCGGGTGTAAGTGGGTGAATGACTCAAACTTCAACTTTTTTAAACGATTTTTTGATTTTTTGATTAATTCTTTTGTGCCAAAGCGAAAGTTTAAAAACACATCAATGTTCGAACAAAGTTTAAAAACACATCAATGTTCGAATTGTATCAGTCGTTTTCAATATGTCCACCTTTAGCGCGAATATTGGCCTTAAGGCGGTCGGAGAAAGTATCGCATGGAAGTGAAATGGGTATTTTGTCCCATTCCACCAGAAGTGCCTGTTGTAGGTGGTCCAAACTCTGGTATTTTTTTAGTGCAAACATTAGCCTTCAAAATGCCCAGACAGAGAAATTTAAGAGTTTGTATCCAAAGAGTTTAGAATCCATTGTGTAGAAGAAATGCAGTGCGGAACTTTATATTTTAAACAATCTTGGTTGAGGCCCACTTTGTGAGATTGGACCAAGTCTTGTTGAAGTGTGCATTTTCAACAACCGGAGTTTCTTTTGCCATATGCTTCAATACTGCCCTTAAGACAGTTTTATGGTTTAAGCTGGCATTTATTTTGCCGTGAGAGTGACCATCGACGGTAATCGAGGCCCGAACCATCACGATCGGTGCTATGGTGGTCGTCCGAAGGCGCAAGTTTTCGAAAGACCTCTCTGGCATGTGAACTCGCCCACTTTGTTTGTTGACATATTGCTTGATAAGAAATGGCGAATCATCAGAAAAAACAAATTCGGCATCTCACCACTTTCGTGCAAGTGTAGTAACTCCTTCACTCTTTTGACTTTAACTTGTTTCGATTGCTATGTAAGATTCTGTGCTTTTTTGAACTTCAATGGCTTGAACACAGGCTAATTTTTCAGTATGTGTTGCATTTGTTCCAAAGGCATGTTGGGCCCTCGAGAATTTTTTTTTAACTTCGACGCGGATTTCGCTCTTTTTGAGCCTTCACTTTCCGAACCATTTCTACTGATGTTGCTGTTTTTTTTATGACTATCTTCACGGCATTTAGCAAAATAATCGAATTAGTTTGTAACTATTCTCCACCTCCTTGCTTGTATAATACATAGCTCCATTTTATTTAAACCACACATCGTCAAGCTAGGAAACTGCTATCACAATGTCCTCCTATAGTTATCTTCTCTCGGTTTACGAATTTAGGATGCAATTTAGGAAATTGACCCAAAATGGTTCTGCACTAAACTGCAATACAATAGTAATGTGAGGGGGTAACTATACAGTCTACTGTACACAAAAAAGTGAACGAAATTGTGAGAAGACGATGCTGTAAGTAGAAGGTAGAATCAGCAGCTCGTTTTCGATTTGATTAATTTTTTTTATGTTAAAATCCATGAGGGACCCACTGTAGGACACTTACAAGCGTAACTGACCTACAGAAACTCGAGAGGGTCGCTGTTGTAAGTGGTATGCAATACGTTTTTTTTAAGTGAGGAAATCGAACCATATGACTTAGCTACCCAAAACGAAACGGTAATAACAAGGTAAAGCTAGAAGTTCAAAATAGAACTTTCATGCATGTATATTTTATAAACTTCGCATTCATTAAAACATCGAATTAAGACAAATAGGGAAAATAAAAAGTCCGGCTCAATTTTCGGAACTTACTTTATCAGAAACTATAAAACGGATAGAAACTTATTCACAATTTAAATTGGTTTGATCTGACATGAGATATCAAGTGACACAAGTCATGAATCAGATCATTTTCAGGTTTTCCAAATCAATATTTATGTTGTAACAAACCCAGAAAATTTCCCTGCAGTAAACCCAACAAAATGTAAAAAATTTAAAATACTTTTTATACTTCATTTCACTTGTGAAGATGTTGCTTTACTTGGGTTTCATTATGTAACATCGATTACGTTTCTTCTCCTAAAAATTAGATTAACTAACTAGAACAAGAAAGCTCAGACAGCAATATTCCTAGCCATTACCTTTAAAAGCCCTTGCTCCGGCGGTCTGTTAAGTGGAAGCAACAACAAAATTCAGCTTGTTGCAGAGGCACAACCACGTACTGCCAGGTGTAACACTTTCCGTAGGTAAATGGCCTCCGTTTACAACATATCGTGAGCGTCGTGTATGCGCTACACAGAGAAGGTCACTCGCCACGAAGTGGACTTATTTTCGGTTGACTCTCAATTTCATTTGGTAATCGCTTTGCGGTTGTGCAACTGAATCCATTCTTCACATGCATCCACACACAGAGACTTGAATGCCATGAGAGCGGCTGAGCGCAAGACAAACGAAAGAAGCAATTTCCACAAAAAAAATCACTCCAGACCATCCCAGACCGAAGAGGTGGTCTCGGTGAATAATTCATGAGGCCCGGCAATAAGTCATCGCCCTTCTCCCACCGCGCGCCGACCGACGAGTAATGAAGACATTTAGTGATGTTGGTACACTTTGCGATGCAAATAACGCGTTTAATAGTCGTCGTCCTGCCTTCTTATGTGCGTGAATGGAATGCAAAGAAGGCGGAACCGACCTCGATTCACGCTGATCCTCTTGGCCAAATTTCTGTGAACTTACCGCGATTTGTGATCTCGTTGCCAGCATTCTTGTTGTTCTCATCCTGTCCCCCATTCGATGACTGGTTGTGGTCCATGCCACAACTGTCTCCGCCACCACCATCGTCTATGTCGTCTACGTCGTCCACATCATCCATATCCTCACCGGTGACACTGGGTTTTCCTAGGTCCCAAGAATCAACGCTCGCCGTTGTGCCGGATAGAACGTCCTTGTGATATGAGTTATGGCGATTGCGTGACCCCACGCCACAGCCAGGCGTTGCACTGGTTTGCTGCAGTATCGTAGTCGCCTGGCCACCGGGAAACGTTGCGTTCCTTTTGTGTCTCCCCTTGGATTTGGGGAAGGCTGCCAGGATGTTTAGCCACCATTTTGACTCCTCCGGACAGGTGCCCTTCACGAAGGTGATGCGATCCGGTGCTGTGATGGCAATTGAATTCGTATGGCCAGTGACATCCTCGGCGGTGCTCACTTCGAGGACTTTTGTCATATCGACGCTGGCCTGTGGAACAGTTTCAGGCTGAAATAAGAGAAAAAACAAATGCGATTAGAGCTTGAAATCATTGAATTTACACTAAAGCGATGGAAAGAGGAGAGTCTTAAACGCGACACTGATCTTCATCAATATTAAATCTTACTAAACGAACGTTGTTTTTTTCTGCATTTGCCTGCATGCGATGAATCCGAAGTTCTAACACTTCCAATGCAACAAAGGAGCATGTTGCTGTCAGCGGATATCTAGATTACGCAATCAAGTGAAACGCGACAACACCTCGAAAGGTTCATGTTCGCAAATGCTCAGCCGGGCTTATGTTAAATAAGTCGACGACGCAGCGGTTTGCCGTCTGCATCGTGTTATTCCAATCGGACAACCAGCAATCTTATTATATTTTCACACATCGCCAAGGTGAGTATTTGGCATCTTTGAGCCGGGCTTAAGCACTCATTCGTGTCCTCCAGGCAACCACCCTTCTCCCGAGGGCCAATATCAAATGACCAACAGCCAGCAGGCAAACGACTGACGACCTGCTGTTGGGCAGAGAATTATGAAAATCCCTCGCACATCCGAGTTAAAATACGCAATTTATTTGCGTGTCGTTATGTTATCTCGCAACATAAGAACACTGACAGTTATGACAGTCCGGCCAGTAGGGTGCCAATTAGTAGGCAACATCCTTATTCATATCTCTGAGGCGATCGACGGGGATTGGTGATCGCCGGTGCAAAACGTGTAAATTATTGCGTGTTTAGCTCGTTTTTCGCGCGTTCCTAGGACCACGTAAATGTGTGTATGTGTATCTAAGGCACTCCCACTTTTTCTCCTGACATGTGGGAAATTATTGTCCCGATGCTATAACTCACGGTGTGTCAATAGTACGTGCAGTGATCTGGAAACCCTGTGTGCGTTCGATTCAAGTGAAAAATGGAAATCGCCAAGTACACGAAATTAAGTTAAACTTGCAGCTATCGCATGTCCAAGATCTGGTAATGCAGCGGCCGGCTGCGCGCAATGGTGGAATTCACTTTAGCTGAGGAGAATCGAAAGTGGTCAGACCAGGACACCGCCAACGACGGCGAAAAAATCTTGGTCTCCTTGTTGCGAAACGAGTACCGCTCGCTCGCTCACCATGAATCGGGGGGATAATTAAGAGAAGGTATTTTCGGCCGCAGTGCAGGGGTGCTGGTGGCGATGGTGCTAAATTATGGGCCCCGCTACGGGCGCTGAATATGAAAGGAAGACGACTTGATCGCTAAATTGGGAGGTTTTTTCGAGTGTGGATAATTGCGACCACACATGGGTACGATCGATGGTAATTAGCCGTCATTGGACGCGATTGATGTGGTCTTCGGTTGCCAGGCTGTGCTACAGGTGTAAGGTTGGACGGTTATTTATGGGTCTTTACGGTTTGACTGGTGGTGCATCTCAATCGATTTGTAGTGGTCAGATGGGGAAAAATGGATTTTTTTATGGTAAAATGGTTAAGGACTTACGTGTTCGTCCACGGAATATGTGAGCTCTCCATCGTCGTACAGCACAAACCACCTTCGTTGCCATCTCTGAAAGAAATAAAAACATTAAGAGTTTAATAAAAAGGCATTGAATAGTTAAGGCTTTACGAAAAAAATAATAACTAAACAGGATATACATTTAACTCCTTGGTAGTGTCTTAAATCAAGACAGACGCTCAGCCTTCAACCTGAAGGTCTGAGACAGGGTTCCTTCACCCATACTTAGTTGACAGACCCGGAAAGTCTTCGAGTATCATAGAGTATCATCGAGTCTTCGAAACAGCATGGCAAAGAAACACTTTGGCTTCAATGGCTTGGTACAAATTGGCTGGGTACGATCGTGCATAGACATGCTAACTGAGGCACAGGGTCAATCGGGAGCTGTCTTGCCCATTGAAAAAGAAGATTTTATGTAAGAGGAAATAAGTAACTGTGCCACTGCATAAGTGGACTTATAATTCGGATAGAGTGTTAACACTAAAATTGTCCAACAAATCCTAAAACACCATTTGTCTAGTTTCTGTCTCTTCTCCGTGTTGGAGGTGGTCTTTAAGTAAAAAAAATTATGAGACGTTTTCATCTTATCCGGCTAAACATCTCCATAGGTACATAGGTATTGTAGGAAAGGCCTTTAACTCAAACATATCATCCAAGTACGCAAGTTCAAGTTCAATTCAATACCAAATATGGACTTGATTCTGTTTTAATTACTTATTTAATTTAATTCTTGATCACGTTTGTCCTACGTGCTGGAATATATAAAGGGCGTCCCAACAAGAACGCAAGATTTAAATTTTAAATAAAACGCAGATATTTAAAAAAAGTTCGTGAATTCTTTACTACATTGTAAAGAAGACAGGATGCTGGCACATACGCGATCTTTGAAATGATAATGAAATTTTCAATTACCGTTTTGCATAAATACTGCGGAATTATATTAATGCAGCGTCCAATTCCTCTTTTAAGGCTTGAGTCGTCGTCGTCTTATTCGCATAAACCATCGAGTTCAAAAATCCCCACAGAAAAAAGTCCAATGGTGTTGAATCGCACAATCTAGGCGACCAATTTTGGTTTTCAAAACGCGAAATAAGACGACCGGGAAATGACTGATGCAGCAATTGAATTGTTTCTCTGGCTGCATGAGATGTGGCGCCGTTTTGTTGAAACCACATCCCTTCCACATTCATTTCTTCAATTCTGGACACGACAAGATTGGTTATCGTTTCACGATACCGAACACTATTGACTGTTTGCGCTTGACCTGACTCATTTTCATAAAAAAAGGTCCAATGATTTCCCCAGCCCAAAATCCACACCACACAGTGACACGTTGAGGATGCATTTGCTTCTCGTGAATCACTCGAGGATTTTCCTCGCCCCAAATGCGATAATTCTGCCTATTGACAAAGTCATCAAGATGAAAATGGGCCTAGTCACTAAAGATGATTTTATAGGCAAAATCAGCATTTTCATGTTGTCTCTCCGATACCCAATTAACGGATTCCCTTCACTGTGCATGGTCAGCTGGCTTCAGTTCCTGAGTCAATTGAACTTTGTATGTATGAATATGCAAATCTTTCGTCAAAACTGTCATGTGACTTCTTTAACATCATCCTTGAGAATATCGTGAGTAACTCACAAGTTGACACCAGAGGCACGATCTTCCAAAAGTCAGTTCAATTGCTGGCTTACGCCGACGACATTGACGGGATTGGACGAACGCAGCGAGCCGTCAATGAGGCGTTTGCTGGCATTGAAGCGGAATCGGTTAAAATGGGTCTGGTGGTTAATGAGGGCAAAACGAAGTACATGCTGTCATCAAGGAATGACGCTCAACATCGACGTCTCGGACAGAGCGTCACACTAGGAAGCAGAAACTTAGTCAAGGTAGTCAAGAACTTCGTCTACATCGGCTTCGCGGTAAATAGGGACAATAACACTAGTACCGAAATCAAACGCAGAATCACTCTTGTCAATCGCTGTTTCTTTGGGCTTAAGAGGCAATTGAGTAATAAGCCCTCTCTCGAAGGACTAAGCATGCTTTGTATAAAACTTTGATCATCCCACTCCTACTTCATGGCGCGGAAACCTAGACGCTACTAAAAGCGGATAAGGAAGCCCTTAGCGTTTTCGAGAGAAAAGTTTTGCGTGGGATTTTTGGTCCTGTTTGCGTTGATGGGACAACGCAACAGAGGACGGCCCAGGCTAAGGTGGAGCACACAATTGGAGAAGGAACTCAAATAACTTGCAGTGCGCAACTGGTGGCAGCTGGCGAAAAATCGTGCTGGTTGGAGAGGCATGTTGGTTGTGGTCCAAGTCCATCTCGGATTGTAGCGCCACAAGAAGAAGAAGAAGAAGAAATAACACAAGGAAGCAGAGCATGCTATGCATATACTTCTTCTTCTTATACTTCGGGGAGTGCAGAGGACTTACGGTTCAAAGCCGATCGGTAAGTACAAACTTGCAGAACAATGAATAGAACTTTTACAACGCGACAGAGGAAGACGAATAAAAGTTCGAATGAGGAACCGAGCTATAATAATTCAATATTCGTTCAGCTGGTTGTTTACATCAGTTTCCAAAATATATTTTTATTTATTCTAAACTAAGAACAAGCATTGTTTTTAAAACTTTAAGACACAAACGAAACATAACATACAGATATTAGTCTAGAGTACATCGCGGACTTCAATTGGTCGATTTGGGACTAAAAGCGAAGTCAACCTTATTGATGTAAAAACATGTTGTGTCAGCCGGAAAATTCGTTACATCAACTCATGGAATTATTTTAATAAATACATCATAAATTACGGTTTTGATTGATCACATGCCTTGTCTTAATTTAGAATTAGAAACCAAATTCACCCAAATTCAGTTTCATGTTCATATTCCACAAACTTAACCCAACACCCTGCTGGATATCGAATCAATCGATTGTTACCACACGCTGCTGACATGAAAACCCCTCAATTCGATTCGATTTCTACCTTAGTTCCCACAAGACCCAATCGAGTTCTTACGACATCAGCTTGTGTCCATTTGACCGCTTCAATTACATACCCTAAGGTCACGTATAAACTAGAGCATATAAATGCCATTTTCCTCCCAAACCCCCTTGAGTTGCATAACAAGACCCGGTTATACGCCTCATCCTCATGCTCAGCGACAGTATCTTGTTCTATTCCAGGCGACTGCAGACCTTTGTTCCATAATGAACTGAGCTACATCGTCACTAATCTAATTACGGCGTCACATCAACCAGTGTACTTCTAATGAGATTTTCTTTTGTCACCCAGACACAACCTTTCCTCGTGCTCTTGCTGCTACAACCGGCTGCGTCAGTGCAGTCTGCTTCCATGGATACATGGATTTTCAACGAGTTACGTGAATCCCGTCTCGGCTTTCAATACGCGCGAGAGGAGCCCTCCCCCAATCACCGACAGACGGAAACGTTCGTATACTATAAGCACGTAGTTATTAAGAAATAATTACGAGTAGCTAGCCGTGCTACCTCAGCGGTGCGGTATAGAAATTGTGTTTTTGCGCGCTTCCTTTGGGGGTTGCGTTTCGTTTAGTTTTCACCGGAAAATCCACAGAAAATTCCTCCAACCACAGACAGTTAGGGGCGGCATGAATGGAACTCAGTCGGGCGGACATTTGTGGGAACTTCGCTGTGTTGGCGGCTTACACTCGTATTGCAATATAACCCTAGTGGCAGCGGCTTTTAGGGTAACTTATCGGTAAATGTATCTTATTACCACCGCATTGTGTTTCGTAACAGGCGTGCACACTCCAAGTGAAACAAAAGAACCTCCAAAGTGCTTTCCAGGCTATCTGAGAGATGTGGGGACGAAAAATGGAAGTATTTCAAATGCACTTCAAATATGATTTTGTAATCGAGAAGAAAGTTGAGTGGTTTATGGATTTTATTGGTCGAAGCCATTTAACATGAAATACTAAAGTAACCACGCCGGCACTGCGTAAAGTTGATCAAGCTCGCAACCCAAACAGACGTTTCGACTTCGACTCCGCCTAAGGACGGGCGATGTGTGCCTTTTCAATTTAAATTGCTTATAATTCAGGTCAATAAAATGTGAATTTCTGTGATTTATTGATAGGTCTTGAAGTAGGCTGCCGCTAAATGTTTTTATTAACGACGAGTGTGCTCCGGCATGAACTACAATAAATGGGGAGATGCAATCATAATTGTTGCAACAATGTGAAAAGTGCTTGGCCTGGAAAAAATTTAGCACATTCACGTAATGCCTATGGAATGACACATGTTATTAAACCCAATGGACTTAAGACTAAGGGGGATGAATTGTCTTGGATTGAAGCATCGGTGAAGCACTGATGCATGCATGTGCTTAATAGAGCAAGTGGTCGCCGTGACATAGTGCGTAAGTGCGTCGACCCATACGCAGAAGGTTCGATTTCCGGACGGAAGACCTCGCATTTTTTCACAGCACCACCTCTTTCGAGCTGCTGATAATACTCAAGGAGTACTAACTGTCTATGAAAAAACTCTCAAATCTTGCTGTTGGGAGTCGGAAAACTGTAGGTCCCGTCTACTTGTGAGAAAACAGTAGCACGCACGACACGAGTAATAATCGTAGAATATAGGCCCTGGTCCTTGTGGGCTATAGTGCCACTCAATTATTATTACAGAAGCAGTAAATTCAGTATACATGGAATGCGCCGCACTAGATGTAGGCGAACACTCAATATTTTTATACGCTCTTCCTTTTCGTCAGAATTCAATTTTTGTCGAATGACAGGCTGAGGTTTAGCTTTAGCGATTTGAATTTGGTTGATGCTTTAATTTCTATTTTATTAGTTTCTTAACTGTCGTTGTTGTTGTCGTACAATTTTAAGTCAAATTAATAAAACTAAGTAACATATTCTTTGATCCTTTTATATTGTAGTAGGCCCTGAAATTCAACTGTTCATATTTCTAATATTAATCGCAGTATGCTTTGAATTCAAACGCTTTTCTCAGAAAAATAACAACAATGTAAAGGAACTACCAGATAGGAATAAGGGAGAACATTCATTCGTTTGTAAACAGTCGGATAAATAAGATGTGGCCAGTGAAAATAAAAGTTGAAAAGTTAAAAGTATTTTGTATTTTTATTATAATATGAGGTTCCCACATATATGCGAAATTCAACCCGTCCACCGGAAACGGACTGTAAAAGTTTGGGTCTTAATGCTTGTCTGCGATTGCTTCAATGAAATGTTGTACATAGAATACACTTAGAAATAAGGAAGCTAATGTTCGCGTAAGGCAAGGAACCTAACTTAATCTTTCTGCTATCAGAGACGATGATTAACGTTGGAAAAGGGAATAGAATGGTTAAAAAAAGACTCGGTTTTAATCCAGCAATAACCACCAAAATCTAACTTAAGAACCGGATCGATGCCAATAGATCGGTTAATATATTTACGAATCAATTGCCTGTGAGTGAACACTGAAATGTGTTTTCGTGTCATGACCTTGTTTTCAATTTAAGTTTGCGGCAGTGGGTGATATTTTTAATTTCTTTTCACTAGCAGTGGAAGACCCTCTTTCAGGTCTCTTTGGACATATTCAAAAGAGAGGTTTATGACAATTTACTATTTTTTGGGCCAAATTCCGGAAGGATATCATGGAAATAATATTAAACCTGAAATTTAACTATGAACTGAAGCGAAAGAACTATTTTTTTTTTTAGTTTAAAAAAAGTATTTTTTTTATTTTGAGTTTCATTTGCCTTAAATCTAGATATAAAATACTTAAACTAGCTATAATAACTTTTATTTTAATTAAAACTATCTTACTGGCTCCATGCGAGCACTCTAAGTTAATCTATGAATTTTTTATAATTGCCTTTCAGCTTCTGTGTTTGGTTTTGTATGTATATTCAAGTAAAGAACTAAACTATGTGATACTTAATACTAAGAAAATGTTCTGTAAAAACTTAGCAATCTAATTAAATTATTTTTATTTTAACCTACCACTAAACAACTAAACAAACTTAACCTAACTACAACTAATTTTTTTTTTTTTTTTTTTTTTTTTTTTTTTATGGGCTATATATGAATATACTACACTAACTTAATCTTAATCTAACTTATACTATATGTAAATTGTCCGTAGGGGGACCAATTTCTGCAGCAGCTGACGGCAGCTGGGCCACCAGATGTGGCTCTAGCCACCAATAAAATTGCCTATCCTTTTCCCGATCTTTAATGTCGCGAATGGGGATGGATGTGCTGAAGCGGAGATCACCCGGCCTTACGCTTCGTACATTGCTCTCGTAGAGCAGACGCTTGTCCACCGTTCGTCTTACTACGTGGTAGAGAAGTGGACATCCCTCCGCATCCTGGACCAAGCCAATGCGGTCCAGATACAAGAACGCTTCCGGTGGAATGAATCCACTTCGGCGTGCGCTCTCATGATATGCGTCGTTCGGGTAGTAAGCTCCGAATATCAGCTCGTTTTCTGAAGTCATTGCTCGTGCAACGTGCCTTCGAATCAGCTTAATAATAAAATTATCCAGCCTATTCACGTTTGCTGCGTTGTACAAGATTTCATTAGCATAGAACTTCTTGTACTCAGACTCTGGGGTTCTGTACATCTTAAGACAAGCTCGAAGACATTGCCTTTCGAACACCCTCATCTTTTCCATCTGGGAAGGACTCAAGTTGAACCACACCGGACAACCATACACCATGATTGGCCGTATTAGGGCCGTGTAGCAGATAATCTTCACTCTGGAATCAAGTTGGCTGCTATAAAACAGCCTACTTGCCATAGCGAAGGCTTTTCTGGCTTTTGCCAGACCCGTTGCTGCATGAATATTACCATACAGAAACTGGTCCAACATAATGCCCAAATATCGCACTACACTCCTCACAGCTAATGGCTGCCCCTGCGGGTCCAAAATGCCGAACTTACGCCAGTTTTTACTCGTATCTCTTGAAGCCCTGGACAACGGAGTTCGGAACAGGATGGTTTCACACTTCTGGTAGTTGATCTTCAACTTCCAGTCGTCGCAAAATCGCTGGATTTTCTCGAAGTCACGCTGCAAGAGGATATTAATGACCTCAATCTTCGGTGCCGTCCTGTACGCGATCAAATCGTCAGCGTACGCGATCAGGTAATGCATGGAGCCAATTAATTCACTGGTGAAAACAGTGAAAAGAATTGGTGAATTCACTGCACCCTGCTGGAGCCCATTTTTAATGTAAAAGACATTAGTAGAAACCTTGTTGCCACTCTTAACAACAAACTTTCTACCTATGACCATATTGTAGATCGTGTAAAGTAGTTCTTTGCTTATACCCAACCTCGTCAACTTGAGGAAGAGGCCTTCTAACCAGACGGTGTCGAATGCCTTTTCCAAGTCAACAAGGCAGGCCCCGGTGCACTGGGTTTTATTTTTATTCCATTGAATGTCCGAAACCAATTTTGACGCGGCATGTACAGTATCATGCCCCGCCCTAAAACCAAATTGGTTATTCGGTATTATTTTTTTGTCCGCAGTCCACTGCATCAGGACTCTATTGACAATCTTTTCAAAAACCTTGCTTATGCAAGGGAGGAGACTAATCGACCGAAGATTTTTCGGAAGCGAGGAATCTTTGTCCCTTTTGGGGATGGGTTGCACTACCGCCGTTTTCCAATGCTCTGGGTAATGTGCATTACTCAGAGCATTGTTAAACAGGATTGTGTATATCTCTACCGCCTCTTCGGGGAGATGACGCAACACAATATTCGGTATTCCGTCTATTCCTGTGGACTTTTTGTTTTTCAGAGTGTGAAAAATGCCTTTGAGATCCACCTTTGAAATGATTATGGCATTAGATCCATCTTGGGCGACGGCATTAAGTGCCTTATTTTCATCATTGAATCTGGTGAAACCATGATTCTCCGAACGCCATTGCTGTATTTCATTTCGAAGGGAGAAATGGTTAAACAAGGCTCTGTTCTCCAAGTCGTGATTCGGCCTACGAGATTCGTTGACCGTATACACTTCCTGGAAAACCGCTCCTATTGCTTCAACCTTCTCTTGGGCGTCCTCAACAATGAAGAACGCATTGTCCAGCACGGCCCCGTCCGGATCGATGCCAACTGAAGTCAGTATGTTTGCGTTGTCGGTTGTTCTGTCAAGTCGAACAGCCTCCAAGTCGTTATGATCCCTCCTTCGGAAGACTCGGTTAATTTGGGGAAACATACCCGGACAGTTCGAACGAACAGCCCGAATCTTGTCTCCCCAATAAGAATTGATAGCAATTCTGTAATTCATCCGAATCAAACTCTGGAGGTTTTTCATCTGTGACTTGAGCGACCGCAGTTCCTGGTCGTCTCTGTCCGTAAATCTTCTATAAAGTGTCTTGATTCTCGTCAGCAATCTGCTTTTTTGCACGTGCAGTGCGTCGATTGTATCATTCCGATAGATGTCGCCATCTGTGATCGGTGATACTCTAGGAATCGCTTTGTCCATTGTCCGTTTTATTATAGTGTCCATTTGTATGAGGTACCTGTCAACCTCTTCGTTAGTTAGGTTTCTGTTCGAGGGTGGTGGCATGTCATTCGAACGCAGTTCTCTGGATAGGATTCTGGAAAAACGTGGCCAACGAGCCTTACAGTAATTGTAAGGATACGCCTCCACAAATTCCTCCAGTTCCACCATTTCGTTCGGGATCCTGATAACAGCGGCAAGCCCACAGTGATCACTGTCGTACTCAACCGTTGTTAAGCAGTTCCTAGTTTGTCTGTTTACGTTTCGTATCATTAGTCGTCTGTCAATTAGCATCAGATCAAGATAAGACCCACTTCTGGGAAATGACGGCCTATCGGTTGCAAGCAAATTCAGCTTGAACTCAATAGAGTGCTGCGTCAACCACTCAAGGAGTGAATTCCCCCTGGTATTTGATACAGAATTACCCCATTCCTCATGCTTCGCGTTCAAATCACCGGCGACAACAAAGAAGTTATCCTCTGAGCATAAACGCAGTTTTCGAAAGAGAGATTCGAGCTCTGAAATGAAATTTGTGGACCGAGGTGCATCTGGTGCATAGACCGCTACCACGTACAACTTCTTTCCACCTTGGAGAGAAATGCACGCAATAGACGCTTCCAGCACACCGAAGCTTCGCACTTCACTGCAATACACGATCTTATGGCGAATGCCTTTTTTAATGAAGAGAGCGACCCCACCCCCTTGTGTGGAGTGGGGGCGGTCCCTTCGAATAACTGAATAGTCTTTGTACCTGATTGTGTGCTTCCGGTTTAGCTTAGTTTCGCTAACCATTAACACATCAGGCTTATGGGACTCCAACAGGTTAAGTAAAACCAACCTTCTCTCGATCCTAACAAGTGAATTTGCATTCACCGCCAGGATCGAAAGGTCTCCAACTGCTGGCGTATCCATTAAAACGGATACGCACCTGACCCAGCGGGTCTTGACGAAAGGACTCGGTCCATTCGCAGAAGATCTTTCTGGAATTGCTCCATTTGGGCCTTCATTGAGGCCATCATGGAGAACAATTCCGCGAAGCCCATATTCGGGGCCTCCACCGGTACTGGTGTCACTTTTGGCACTGTCTGTTGTGCCGGTCGCCTACCATACGCCATCTGGGCGTAAGAAACCACCGGCGTAACAGGTGTGGCTGGAGTTCTTGGCATCGGCCTCGAATCCACCACTTTTTCTTTCCTTTGCATATCCTTCTTCTGGATATTTTTAACAATTGGACATCCCCTGTAGCTAGAAGGATGTCCACTCTCTCCACAATGCACGCATTTTAAGCGCGTCTTGTCCTCCACTTTCCCCTCTCCAAGGGGACAGCGCGCCGACAGATGCATCTCTGCGCATTTGCTGCATCGCGGCTGCCTATTGCAGTTTCCTGCAGCGTGACCAAAAATTTGGCACCTTGCGCAAAGAAGCATCCGTTTTTCACTCCTCAATTTCTCCCAGGAAATCATCTGAGAGTTGAGGACCTTTAATTTCCTCAAACTCTCAAGTTTGCTTCCCGGCGTTACCTGCACGAGGAACAGAGGAAGCAGGCGTTCAGGCGTCATCCTTGATCGAACAGTGGAGAAGCGCCTTACGGCAAGAAACTCCACGTCATCAACGTTCAATTCTTTGAGAGACTCTAGGATGCTCTCCGGCTCAGCCGAAACATCCAACCCCCTCAACAAAACGGTTTGCACCTTTTCCCCCTTCGGCGTAAAAGTGTAAAATTCTACACCAGCTGCCGTCATCTGTTGCTTTACTTTTTTAAAACTATCCACTGATAGGCAGTGAATAGTCTGCTTCTGAAAGCCTTTGTTTTTTATTTTAAAAGAATCCCCTACGGACAACTTACATACCTTGATTGTGTCGTTTGTGTCCATGCCGCTTACATTTACTGGCGGCAGTCTCTTCTTCATCTGCTGGTTTCTGATGATCTGGTGTTGTTGCTGCTGCTGTTGTCGCTGCTGTTGTTGTTGCTGCTGCTGTTGTTGTTGCTGCTTTTGTTGTTGTTGTTGCTGCTGTTGCTGCTGCTGTTGTTGTTGCTGCTGCTGCTGTTGTTGTTGCTGTTTTTGCTGCTGTTGCTGCTTGGGCTTCTGAGTCAGTTGCTGCTTGGGTTGTTGTAGCTGTTGTTGTGGCTCCTTTTCTTTTTGCAACATCTCCTGTTGCCGCTTTTCACTGGCCAGTTTTTTCCTGGCCTCCAGCTTTAGCTGTAGGGCTTTTATGAAAGCTTCCAGCTCTTCCTTTTCTTTAATTTTTTCCGCCAGCTCACGTTCTTCAGCGTCCTGATCGTCGACCCTTGAAGAGGCAAGGTTGGCGAAACTATTTCCTTTACCACTATACGATGTCTCATCGTTATAGTGGTTAATTTCTGAATCGTCACTCATTTTCATACGCCTCTTTACCAAATTTGTCTGAGGCTTCAACATTTTCCTTTTCATTAAAATTTCAAAGTTTGCTTTCCTTGAAATTTCTTCACCCTTAATTGTCTGACTATCCTCGTCCATGACGAGAACACTCAAATTCACACACTTTTTGTCGTTTTGTTTCCTTTTTCCTGGAATTCCGAACGAAAAATTTTGTTCGCGGTCCCTTTTTCCGGGAAACGCCAATTTTAAATTTTTGTGTTCGCGATATTTTTTTTTTCAGAATTTTTGAGCGAAAGAACTATCTGTGAGCAGTTGTATGCGTCAGCCAGTGCATATACTTACGTACAAAGCTTTGCAAAATAATAGGCATCTTTTTTTCTAGAATTGTGACATGCTTTTCCTTTGTTAAAACATCATTGATCCAAAGAATGAATCCAATACTTTAATAAGACAAGCATTCCTAGACGCTGATGTTTTTAGTTACAATTTTTTGCAATTTTTTCCAGGTAACCTTTTCACTTGCTTTTTTGATGTATTTTCTAAGCTCAACTTTTTCCGCTCATTACAATCCAAAGGCATTTAAAACCAATGTGCACTGGTACCTCCTTTACCTCTCTTCCTCTATACCTTCGGCCTGTGTCACTCAAGATTACACAAACAATCCCTTTAGCGTGCGCCAATTGTAAAAAAAGGATGTTTCGCCATTTTTCAAGGAGCCTGTTGTAATTTGTTTCCGCAAATGTACGATTCTGGATATTGTTTGCAGGTAACTTTTGGGATGGGATGCTTCGAGTTTGTATTCTATTAAACTTCTTCTAATTGGTGAATCATCGATGTATAAGTTTAAGTCTGTTTTGATACTAGAAACCGATTTGCGTTTAGGCATCGAGCTAATCTAAGATCAATTTTGGTAGATGTTTTACGCTTTCGACCCGAATTTCCTCTGAATTTTGAAATGACAAACCATTTCTACAAAGCAAGAAACATTTTTTCGTAATAAAACTCAGTGATTTTTCTTCGGTTCGGAGCTGGTTTCTTATATTCCTTAATTCGGATGAGAAATACTTCTTCCGACAAATTTTTAATTAAAGACTTTCGATTGTTACATTTGCTATGTTTTGGGTTGATATTACAATTTACATTGGTTAAGTACACATGTGTAAGAATATTGCGGAATAAGCAGCTCGAAAAGTCTGTGTTTATTATTTTGCACAGCAGTGTACATATACGTAAGTCGTTGTAGACAAAAAGCGTGTCTGAAGAATGAAATACCAGTGCCGGCTGCCTCATGCACATTAAGTCCCGAAGAATGAACGTGTTTAAGCTTCCATTTGCCATTATGTTGAAACATATGACTTATCCTTATATTTAAAACAAGGAGACTAGAAGGACGTGTGGGCACCGTGACGTAGTGGGTGAGTGCGTCAACCCACATGCCGAAGGTGCAGGTTCGATTTCCATTCCGTTAAACTCGCATTTTTCACAGTACCACCTCTTTCGAGTTGCTTACAAAACTTAAAGACTAATTGTCTATAAAAAGTTTCTCGCCGTTGGAGTCGGCGAAAACTTTAGTATCCGTGAAAGAACAGTAGCGCGCGTAATACGAGCAGCTGCTGAAGAAACTAGGCCCTGGTCCCTAGTGGGCTGTAGTGCCACTCAATTGTTTGAGAAGAATACATCGAGTTTAACCTTGTTATTAATAATAAGTATTTGAAACTACGTTATGTTTAAATTTGAGACCACTACTTAATTCGCAAATTTGTGTATGATGTTGATGAAGCACTCGATTTTTTCATCAACTTCAGTATTTAACTCACCGAAATATTATATTCAGTGCCAGAGAAAATTCCACCGCGCATTTTATATAGTTAATTTCGCGGGCAGAAAGTTAGAATGAAAAGAAAAAAGAAAACGTGCCAGACCGCATTGCAATTGAGGATTTTCATGTTTGATAAGAAGAAGGACTTGGTGTACGCAACAAAAGATAGTTAGTTTAGATAGTTTTCTATCGTTCATTATTTGGATAAAATCTGGTCTTCGCAGCGTAGATGGTAAGTACGTTGACCCATACTCTCGATTCCCGAACTAAGCAATCGCATTTTCACGGTTTCCATTCTGCTTGCAAGAGAACAGTCGTATGTTAATGTCTGATGTTGGCTCTAATGAATATGTTACCGAAGAAAACTAACTACTTTCATTTTGAAAGGCAAATGGGAGTAGTGTCTTTCAAATTTGAGGCCCTCATGTTGACAAGTGCAAGCTGATGCAACATTTCACAATAAGTGCAAGTTAGATATTCGTTCATGTGCCAATATAATTCTTTTAAAAAAGTAGCCATACATAGTTGCAGTGGAAAATGACAAAGTAAGCCTTAACCACTTCCAACCTGAATTGTCAACTGTTTGCGTTGGTGTCTTCTTGCATCACTCGAAAGGGCCTGACTACAAAGTAATGAGTCCCATGGAAAACCAGAATATTATGCAACACGCAGTAAAAAACCCAAGTCATCGTTGCGTATACGTCTTGCAGGAGCACATCACCTTGAAGTAGCAGCAGACAAGTTTGACAACCAAGTACTGACAGGAGCTCATCATTCCACACAGACCCAACCTACAAGGTAGCCCCTGATTGACATTCAGCAGCAGCACACAAGCCCCTGACAGATGTCATTTGAGTTTCGCTTTCCTAATCTCGCTTGCGTGGATGCCTGAAGAGCTCCGCAAACACGCTAAAAGGCACGATTCCATTAAAAGGCGAACATGTGTCAAGCTGTTTCACAACACACCAATAATGTCAAATTAAACCGCAAACCCGGTCAAGCAAAACCAAGCCGAGGCATTTGCATATCCTAAATTAGCCCACTTGAGCACATAGTCGAGCGGCGGTCGCAGACACACAACTATGCCCTTCGCGGCGAAAAATGACTATAATTACCCAAGCCGTGCACATTGCGCATTCATTTTCCTTCGGGAAAAGCAAAACGTTTCCGAAACACCTCGAAGTCGTCGAGAGGAGATGATGCGCGACTTGACAGGCTGTGCTCTTGCATAAATCAGCAGAACCAGTGAAATAAGTGAAATCGAGGAGCGTGCTGCAGCAGCACTGCGACTGACATTTTCGATGCCGACGAGCACTTTTGTCACACAACAGTGGAACGCACGACGCTCTGCAAACAATGATTTCGCCAACGCCCCGAAATGCAAAAATACCTCCTGAAGCCTATCCATCTATCTGTCTGTCTCTGTGGCTGTCGGTCCGTCGGAATAGGCGCTATGTGCTGCGCATCGTGTGTTTGCCATCCGTCTCATAGTCTGCATGGATGAATGCATGATTTATGCCAACGGACGTGTATTTGGCGGCGAGCTCCACACTTACCGCGAACTAATTTAAACAAATGTCTCGCCCCCCGAGTCCAATCCCTGGTTCGATTTGATCGAGTTCGCAATTCGGACGGCTGTCGTTGTGACTCGACGAAGTTTTGAAATATAGGTGTGTGACCACTTTCCACTTATGCCCCATCATCGTCTTCGTCGCCGTCATCAGCACCATCGGCGTCTTGGCATTCGTTTTGCTAATAAATTAGCATCGAGTGCAAAATGCAAATATATCAGGTGAATAATGGTGCTGTTGCAGTGGGACGTCGGTGGATGTTGGGGCACTCATTGAATGTGCAGATGGCTGATACGGAGATGATGATGGGTTTTCGCGAGTAAGATGCACTCCGTGGGCCTAAGGTGTGTGCGCTGAGAGCTCTAATAAACCAGGCACAGAGCAGCAACGATGACGGTGTAATTAAGTGCGTCCTGCCCACCTGCCCACCTTCTCACCGCTCGTGGAAGCCAGTGGGGGAGGAGCAGTGTGTGGGGTAAATATTTTGCTCCACTACCACTCTACTTACTCTACTATTAGCACCACCTTCATCGGCTGCATTATGGATGAAGTTTGCGTTGCTATTTATGAGAACTGATCTCAGCTTGCTTGGGGAATAATAATTGTGTGCAGACGCTGGTAAATGATGGGTAAGGTGGGTTGGCGGTGGCGGCGGTGGGCTTGCACTTAATTGGCGAGCAGCAGGCGAATGGGTGTACGATTTCCATATCAATTAGAGTGAAATCTGATTTGAATGCGTTTACGTGGGCTTTGCATAGAGATGAGAGTCTAAAGTGTTGTGGGTGCGAGCGGAAGTTGTCCTGGTTTAAGAGGTTTTTTGATGGATTTCTCTTGAGATTATGGTTTCAAAAGAACGACCTTTATCAAAGTGAACTTAAACAATAGCAAATGGTTGTTTCGCCAACAAAAGGTGATTATGAAGAATTTTTATTTGGCTCCTTCGAAACGGCGCTTGACCGTCATGTGCCTAAGGTCTTTTTATATTGCGGCAAGTAGTTATTACAGGCAGTGATTTCATTGGTATCTAAAGATATGAAATAATAATAATAACAATTGAGTGGCCCTACAGGCCACATGGGGCAACTACTCTTATTACGCGCGCTACTGTTCTCTCACGAGTAGAAGGAACCTACAGTTTTTTCCGCCTCCTAACGGCAAGAATAATGAATCTTACAACAATTGCAATTTATGGGTATACGCCTTAACTGATTCGAACAGAATCCAACTTCAAGTGCTATAATTTGCAAACCTTTCAACTCACGTCTCACTTGTGTTAAAAAAATTTTATCCGCGATGAAATTCAAACGTGATAGTGTGATTGTTATGTATTTGTCTGGAAACCCACAAGTAGCTTTCGTTAGAGCACTTCAGCACCTCAACGTGAATAGGCCATAACGTTTCAGTGATACTCGCAGTGTTGCAAAACGCCATTGGTTCGGAAAGTGGAGACTTGAATTGAGCGAAATCTGCGTCCAAGTGGAAGAAAAATAGATCGTGAGCTCAACATATAGTTGGAACGGATGCAACGCACAATGCCTAAAAAATGAGTTTGGGTTCAAGTCGCTCTGGTTTCAAAAAGCACAGGATCTTACAACGCAACGGAAAAAAGGTATAGTCAGAAGAGCCAATTTTTTTCCGACGATTCGGCATTTTTTGTCAACAAACAAAATGCGTGCAACCTGCAATACTTTCTTCGTCCGTATCAATGCCATTATTCGCGCCAAAGGTGGACATATTGATGTATTTTCTAATATTTTTCTTCGGCACAATCAAATTTAACAAAAATTATAGCATTTAGAATAGTAAGAGTTTTTTCACCCTGTATATTATATTCGGTGTAGTCGCAATGGCGTCCTCACACAGAAGGTCTAGGTTCGATTCTATGACCGGACACCTAGCATTTTTCACGGCACCACCTCTTTCGAGTTGCTGACAACATTCAAAGAGTAGAAATTGTCTATGAAAAGCTTCTCAAATCTTGCCGTTCGGAGTCGGCAAAACACTGTAGGTCCCTTCTACTAGTTAGAGAACAGTAGCACGCACAACACGAGGTGTTGTAGAAGCTAGGCCCTGTTCCCTTGTGGGCTGTAGTGCCACTCAATTAATAATAAAAAGATTACCATTAAGTAGTAAGTACCTCTTTCATAGAAACCCTGGTACTTATGCTCAAAAAGCATGTAGCAACCGAATTTACGAATAATTTTCGGGAGTGAATATTTCTTCAGAAAATCGTTTGTCATCGATAGAAACGGATAGTGATCACTTTGTGCAAAGTCGAGACTATATGGTGGATGCATAAGTACCGCCCAATCGAATTCTTGGAGCTCCTTAAGAGTAACTGGTGTGGTTTGGCCTGGTGCTGATGGAAGACAATTAATCCTCTATTGTCCAAGTCGGCTGCTTCTGTGTGATTGCTTCCTTTGGACAATCTAACTGTCTACAGTACACGATCGAATTAGCTCCTCTTCCAACACTGAGCAGGTTATCCTGGCTTTACGCCCGCTTGTTGTGGTTGAGTAACCAAAACCGTTTTTGCTTGGTGTTGCCATAAGTGATCCACTTTCCATCATCGGCTATCAACCGCTTTGCATAGATTCCATGAAATTTGTCTGTGTTCAGTTGTGTGGCACCCATTTTTTGGCCTTATTAAAATGGTTCCAAACGGTTTTTGTGCAATTTTTTTTTATAGTTGGCGCGCGCTAAAGGGTTTACGACTACCCTTAAGTGACCGGATTTAAGTCACAGTACGGGCCGAAGGTATAGAGGAAGAGATGGAGAGGAGGTACCGGTGCACATTGGTTTTAAATGTCTGTGGATTGTAATGAGAGGGGAATATTGAGCTGGGAAGAGCATTCCATATTCGTGTGGTGCGGCTAAAGAATGACCGTGGGCTTCAACGATTTTCATAATTTTATTAACATTTCGACAGCAAATTTCAAGAGCGTGTTTCATCTTTAATACGACCGAAACAGAAATGGGCGTCTAACATAGTCTCAGACCTATTAACAATTTACACATGTTTCGTAGCTGCATTTTCGTCTTTATGAAAGAAAAACTGTAATATGTAGATTATTTTCTCTTGAAAAAAAATCCGTTGCACTTTGTAATGAGCTCTAACATCATACTCAGTAGAAGGTTAAGTATGATCCAAGCTTCTTTTTCTGTCATTTAAAACTTACAGCATTAAAACCGAGTGTGGGCCATTTTTGATGATGTGTACAAGAACGTATATATATTTGAATTTATAATTTTTACTCTTTCCAAAAAATGAATGTGCAGTATTAAGTCGCAGGTAACTATTTGCAAGTTACAAGTAAAACAGGTTTGCGAACAAATGATACCCAATTGTTGTGACTGCAAATTACCCATTTGTTCATGACACTGACTCTAACCTTCGACAATGATTGTTCTTCTCCAACTACCTCAAAGCCCTTATTAAAACGAGTAGAAAGTTAGGTAAAGGGACAAAGGAACAAGGAAGAGCTTTTAATCGCCTTTAAGACTTTGTTTCTATTGAGTTTAGTAAAATTACTGCCTAACAGCAACTGCTCAGATTTTTTAAGTGCATCTTAAAATCACGAAAATTGTCGCAGGTGCCACCACAGCAACTCTTAAGAAATTTCTGCCCAAGGAACACATCGATTACCATTTTATCAATCTTAGTTATGTCTGAAAATAATTGCTGTTGTCTGCTTTCGCTGAGGAACACTTTGCGGCCAACCCCGGAGGTTTTTCACATTTTCAAACATTCCTGTCTAAACAAGTCGTTTCTACCACGCCGTGGCACCGCGATCAAGTGGCAACAAATAATCGTTGAAGTTTTCAGGTTTACTGCCATGCCCGAACGGATCGCTAGAAGTGAAACTACCAAGAAACTTATTTCTGGGACAACGTGCGGTCGCGGCTGGTTTCTACGAGGAGTTCTATTTTTGGCTCATAACAACCACAGACGCTGGACAGAGTTTGTGTTTAAGCTTCGAAAAATCCAGAGGCCACAGGCCAGAGAGGAAGGGGAGCTCAGCATAAGCTGCGTGAGTGGCATTGTTCGTAAATTTTGCTAATTGAATTACGCACGTCGCCAGAGAAGGAGACACAATCGAACACCCACAACTGAGCAAAACCAAAAGAACTCCACACTCCGCCGCAGAAAAGATACAATAACCTTTCTGAATATCTACTCACACTTAATGTCAGATTCATAATTAAACGTTTAGCATTGTTCGTACACCGGCGCATATTGTGTCTATTGATGAGGATGTTAATCTTTTTCAATTCGCTTTCTTCTCCGCTGTTGGTCGGACATGTGCCGATTGTTGTGGCTTAGGTTTGAGGAGAGGTTCCTTTTTAGAATTTTGATTTATAGCTGCGGATCACGAGGCACACACACCGGGAGAGACTCGAGTCCGACTACGAGCAACGTGTGCAGGCAGGTCAATTTGATTAACCTTCACCTATGTGAAAGAACAAATTATAATTCCGCTGTCGTGTAATTAATTTTGTTGAAAAAGCGATTGTTAGAATTCTTTTCATCTTTCAGCTGTAAGCAAGCAGTGGGCAGATATGAGGTTGGGAAACCAGTTTTTGAATTATCCGCTTGTATGTGACGTCATTCAGTTGAAATCTGTGTTTGACGGTGTACCTTGAAACAGAAACAACAAACAAGCCAGTTGCAAGGATTTACTGGTAAGAATGCAACGAACAGAAAATAGAGGAACTGGATTTGGATGACGAGTTAAGTATTTTTGGGAGTGATAAAATTTGAGTTGCATTTGAACATTGGATCAGTTGATTTGTTCTTTTAAGTCATCCTGGCAGTATACATCTAAATAAAGTTCAGTCTGCAAGACCATTTCATTTTACTACTAAGAATACTTTCGCAATAGCACGAGCGACTTTCATTTTATTATGACAACACCTCCACAGCACTTTGAAGTGCAACTTCCCCGCAGCTTACCGGCAGACCATGTTCCGATTTTAACAAATTATAGATCAGAATCACACCCTATCCATAGCCGCACCATTCCCATATTTCAATTAGATTGTATTGAATTCTGCCTCACAGATAAAAGCTTCAGCTTGCAATTGAACGTATCATTAAGCCAACATCCGGAGTTAATTTCAGGCACCTGTTTTCAGAATTGTTGCCACCCGTGTGTGCGGCCAACTCGCTAATAGCGCAGATAAACACTGAATTCATTGTTATTTACTCTCGAGGACGTCGTTTATCTGCCAACATAGTAACACAGTGAACACTTGAATGAAGCCTAAAGTAATGTTCAACTTCCTGTCATTACTCACGTTTCCAGCGCCTTTCGGTTGTCTTGACGTGATCTTGCAGCACACATGCCTTCCATTACGCGTTGACATCCACTCAAGCGGCGTGACTGAAGCGCCTTCAGTTTTGTGCCGTTGTTTTTGTTGTTATGCAATTGAGGATAAGATGTGTTTGGTTGACCCAGTCCAACCGACCTCATCACTCCGACGATCGATCAAGATCATGGGCTTACTACACCCGTGGCCTGGCACCGGCATCAGGCGAGGGAGTGAGTGATGAATCATGGCACTTAAGCCGCACAGCACATGAGCCATGGCCCACCATATGGGTGTCCCAATTTTCTGCGCCTTCGAACAAGCGAATTAAAACAACCCAGAGCATGTCTGTTGTTTTCTTTAGAATTGCGACGACATGTGGACTTACGGCTTCTCGAATTGAAGGCAGGGGGTGTGCTTGCTTTGCATTCTGCCAGCAGAAGCGCAATTTGTTTGTTAAGCAAACTCAATGCGTGCGGAATGTGTTCTGGGTTCTGACAGCTATAATTTGTCTTGCGATGAGTGGGTAACCCAGTTCGTGGAAGTTGATGGATTCAATTAGTAGATGGGGCGCGTAATGTGCATGTGAAGTGATTTAAACCGTTCTTTAAGTATTTCTATTGGGAGCAGTGATTTTTCAATTACAAAAGATCCTTGAAATTTTCAAAGACATAAAAGTTCTTAATAATTGCATTTTGTGTGTGTTCTTGGGAATGAGTTTAGATCTCGCCACCAGGTTGGGTGTATTAGAAAAGCGGAAGTAGCAAGTTTTATTTAGAGAGATATCATTACTTTAGGTTTCTTTTTGGGACTTACAGTTTAATAATGACTTTGAACAACGAGTTTGACAATCTCTGAGTGTGTTCATTAAGGTGTAAAAAGTGAAGATGTAAAAGAATATACTGAGGAGTTGGAAATCGATTCCTCACATTTCAAGCGTTAACGGGTACATCCTAAAAACAAGGAGAAAACTGCTGCGATCCGAAGAGTCATCAAATCTGAGCCTTTGGGACAAAGCTACAGAGGGCGTCCCAGACTGAGATGGCGCACACACGTGAAGAGCTTTAATCCGCTTGGCGTGTGCAAATTTAGGCACATGACAAGAGGACGCTCTGGGTGAATATTCAAGTGAACCTCCGATTGTAGCGGAGAAGAAGAATTGTTTATTTTGCAGGCTTTGGTTTGAAATTTGTGTTTGAGAAAATTAACTCTTGCAGTAAGATGCAGTGTCGAACTAATTGAACAAAGAATAACATGCAAAAAAAGCGACCGAACGTTTTTTAGATAACATGCCGAAAACCGTGCAAAGTCATGAATCCTCCTTTTTATCCAGCTTCGGTCATTCATTTGTCTTTAAATTAACTGAAGCATTGAAGCATTGCTTGCAGAGCACGTTTTCCACCAAATGTCTGAGAATGATGCATGGAAATCCTTAAATGGAAAATTTTAATCTATACTTATCTTATCCAGACATACTATGCTCGGTTTAGTCAATTAATGTGAAGCATACCTGAAAGAGAACAAAAAAGAAAAATGTATTAGAATTTAAAAGCAGCAATAAATCATGCACATAAAAAATAAAAATGTACAAATATACAATTTACGATCGCATTCAAAGGACTCTACCGCCGCACAAGATCGATTGATCGCGTAAAATCTATAAATCCCAAACCGCTCCAGTGACCGCGCCGCGCACTCATTCAAATCGCCTTAGCAGCCATTAAATGCAAGCCAATGGATTTTCAATCATCATAAAACTTCCCCACTATTCAATCTAAGTCGAGGACTAATCCGACGTCCTACAAACTTCATTTCGCACGATATGGGAGGACGAGATTTAAGAATATTTTATGGCACTTTTAATGACGTCCCGATATCAGGGAAATAAACGCCATCGCAGTCCGTGTCATAGCAATAGAGAAGTGCTACTATATCAGCGCAACTGAATGACGCGTCTCGTAAAACTATTGTCAGTGTCGTCTTTTGGTGCGGTGGTGTTGACGATCGTAAAGTATATCACAGGGGATTCCTGGTGTGTTTGTTTGTGGTTTGTGGAGAGCGGAGGATTGGGATGAATTGGAGGTTTGAAGACGCAATGAGCAAGTCCTATCGGGAGAAGGAATCAATTTAATGGGAGGCGGTAGTCGTATGTGGTGTGAGATTTTCATGTGAGTCGTTAAATTAAGGCGCAGCAAAAGGTTGCGTAACCCACAAAAGGTTAAGGATTTACAATGGAATGATGGCGTTAAAATGGGGCTTCAATAAACTGAAATTAGTCATAAAGGTATAGAGACGTATGTAGGTACTTGGAATTGAGGACGAACGCATAGTGTGAGGTTTCAAATTGATTTACGAGGATGAGAATATGTGTGAGGAGGAGGAGCTTCAGCAAACAATTCCTGGAAATTCCTGTGATTTGAGAAGATGTAAGAACAAGCAATAAAAAAATAATAATCAAATAAATTATGCAATAAAAGTCTCATAACCGTGCAAATCATAAATTTATAAAATACATGCGTTTTGTTGAAGGTTTGGACCACCGAACCGGAGTGCCTTTGTGACAAGGAGCGTACGTTATGAGCACTCACCACAGTGGTCGGGAATCTGCCAATTGATCTGTGCAAAGGTGGCGCGGTGGAGAGGGTTTTATTGCTTTGTTAATGTTTCTCTATAAATACGCGGGTAGGTCACTGCAATTCAGTTTTAATAACAAAAATCGCTGGTGTCTTACGATTGCTGTGGAGCATATGCTTGATTCGTTAACTATATCCTGAAGAGTTATGCCGAGGCCGGTTGCGCTCTCGAGGGGCTTAGCAATAGATGAGAGCCCTGATAACTGTCGCGCGACTTCACGGACAATCTTGTTGCTCCTGATGCTGATCCTACGAATTAGGGCTACCTATTAAATTCAGAAAAGGCTTTCATTCCTACTATATTAGAAGTCGAAAAAGGTTTTAGAAAGGCTTCAAGCACAACCAGTTGTCGCTAAAAAAAAATCGCCACTTTCTATACAATTTAGTGCGTGACCATTATCG
Organism: Eristalinus sepulchralis; assembly: GCA_944738645.1. NCBI lineage: Eukaryota > Metazoa > Arthropoda > Insecta > Diptera > Syrphidae > Eristalinus > Eristalinus sepulchralis. Next base: position 15,783,760 of record OX122886.1, read on the forward strand.
CTTAGGTTTTCGTTAGAAATCATCTAACGAGGTTTCTGGTGTTGCCGCCGAAGACGTTAGCCCCGCACCCTTTGTGCCCTTGAACTATTCGCGCGAGCAAACTACCGACGCATAGAAGAGAAGAGATCTTGCCAAAATCGAGAAAATTTAAACGAATCTCAAAGAAAGGCAAATACCTAAGACGAGGCAGACAGGAACATCAGAAATTTCTCTTTATTTCAGATGACACTTAATTATCGGCGCTCTGTCGAAAGTGTCGAAAAAAATGCACTTATCATGTTAAAGGCAAATTAAATTCAGCTTACAAGATTTTTTATAGCTTGATGCAGTCTATGTTCACGTCATCTCAGATTTGTTTGTTTTGGATAAATTATTAAATTATCTCTTTTACTAGAGTCACAGCAAAAATAAGCAAACCCATTTCTGTTGGCATTTCTAAAATCAATTTTGACTCGAAGGTTATTCTTGCGCCAATTATTCACCACTCTTTGCTGGTATGTACTGAAAATTTTTCATTGGCCTTAATTATAAAATTGCGAGGCAAGAGAGAAGGACAATGTCCATCAAAATCCCTCAAAATATAAACGCTTCAGAGCTGTTTCTTGAAATTGACCAAATCGGTTATCATTATGCGGGGAAAACAGATTTTTCCTGTTGATTTTCAATCAAACCAGATTATTTCATTGTTTTTGTACCAACATTTTGGCAGGGATTGCTGCTTTCACCAGGGGATCTCTTTGTTTTGAAGAAGAGAGGGAAGATCAGTCTCGAATGATGGGAATTTAATGCAATACGCTGAATATACACCAGATATGTTTGGTATTTCCTGTTTTCTGTTCACGTTGTTGGTGGTCTTGATTATGTATGGGTCTTTTCACTGACTTGCTGTTATTGATGTCCGATATTTGACGATATTTGGCCAGTTAGCCTTTGACGAAGAAACCTACGGTGGTGGTACTCACTGAGTTGAGTTTGTTTGTTTTTGAACGCTACTTTTATATTGCTGCAGCGACAAGCTATTTTGTTTTTTAAATTGGTCGACAATGTTGGGATGTATACCATCCTTTTATAGACATAATCCGCTCCGGTGTTTGTTGGTGTTTCAGGGTGTATGTTGTATTTGTGTTGTCCACAAGAATATTTATGACAATTCGTTCATTTTTTTGGTGGAACTTCCTATCGCTTAACTTGAACACCGTTTTAACCAAGTTAGAAGCTGTGTTAATTATAATGTGCTTGGCTTAGTTGGAACGATGTGTTTGGCTTAGTTGGAACGATAATTAACTAGTCTCCCTGAAGTTGTGTCTTTCTTCTACCAATCAAAACAAAGATGGTCATGTTCCCGAAGAACTTATATGTGTCAAGAAATGCTTTTGCTTTCAGCTTCTCGTATTCCACTGTGAACTTTATTTCGTCGATAAAATAGTTGAGAACTTGTAGCAAACTGCCAATTCTGTTGCGATCGATCATAGCAAATATGCCATCTACATATTTGTATATACATGTATATTTCCATGGTGACCGGCATATAAACATTTGTAGCCATCAAGAAGTTCGCTACAGAGATGCTAAGCTGTTTTTTTTTTCAAAAAAAAAATTATCATGTAAATTTGATGACCTAAATAGGACCTCAAGTCTTAGACAGTGCCGTCTGCATATAATACTTAAGAAAATATTAAGTATTGGGTGTTCAAATTTAAAGCGAACAATCTTTCAAAACGTGGTCGACGTGGCGTAGTGGTAAGTGCGTCGACCGTCACGCAGAAGGTCTAGGATCAATTCCTGTACCGGACAGTTTGCATTTTTTCACGGCACCACATCTTCCGAGTTGCTGACAACACTAAACGAGTATCAATTGTCTATGAAATGCTTCTCAAATTTCGCCGTTCAGAGTCGCCAAGAAACTGTAGGTCCCTTCTACTCGTGAGGGAGCAGTAGCACACACAACACGAGTAGTTGTCGTAGAAGCTAGGCACTGATCCCTTGTGGCCTGTAGTGCCTCTCAATTATTATTACTAATCCTTCAAAACCTGTTTTAACAAACGAACAGGAAAAGCCCGATACACAGTTATGGCAAACATGGCCTTCGTGACGTCCTGAGTAAGAGCGTCGCTTCAAACGTCGATGTTTCCAATTTCTATTACGAGACTGGACATCTCACTTTTTTTCACACCATTTCCTTCGAGTTGACGACAACTAATCTGTTGCACAGGGATAGAAGGCGAGAAGAAAGGATGGCGGCCCAGTACCACCCAAACTAAAGTAAATTGAAAACAATTGCTTTGTCGGTACCTAAATCAGAAATATATAAGTCGGTCACTCAAAAGAAATAAATATTCAAATTAATTTGTGAGTTCTAGCTACCATAGTCCCACTGGCTGTACCAGCTTTCACCAATTCAGCGAAAAAATACCCACATGTCTCTTTGCTAGAAAAACCTGTCGACCAAGTGTCGAACAGACAACTGCGCGAACTTTTCTCTTTTATATCATCCCTAGCCCATCAAATCTATGTCAGTCGCAATCAACCCTGCAGCTTATCATTAATAAGCAATTTACCACACTGCGGTGGACGCAGGAAATTCCAATCCTCCCACGACAAACGAGAAACATTTTCATCCAATCGAACTTCTTTGAATAAACAGGTGCACCCGACCTCTATTAGCCAGTAGGAGCCAGTCCAAAGAGTCCTAACGCCGTCGTCGGCAACCTGCTTCCTTAAATCTGGTTCCCGAACACCTTAACAAGATTATCTTCTCTAGTTGTTCTTGCTCTTCAACATCGTGCCGCTGACGACGACGTCGCCGATCGGCGCATTCAATTTCCATCGCATTCGGCTTTCAGTTTTATGCCAGTCACCGGCGCATTTAGAATTCTGCCGCAAGCTAAATCATAGAGCCATACACTAGGCGGCTATCGAAACAAAGCTCTGCTAAGCAGGCACGTTGCTGGCTGATTGCAGCAGCTGCCGGTGGATGGTTGCCCAGCCGTTGCGTGAAAACAAGTGCGCCTCTGCATCAAAAAGTAGTCGAAGTCATAATAATAACTATAATAGTAGTAGATGCCATCAGTGGTCTTTCACTTTGAATAACAACAACAACGCCAGTGATGGCGGGCGGCAAACAGACAGGCTGTGGTGGCTGATCTCTTCAGGAATTCCCTAGGCCACTGTTAATAGCGGTTTTGTAACACAGAGTGATGGACAAGCTGTGCGTTGTACGAAGCGGGAGGTACATGGAATACCGGACTTACCACAACACAGTCCTGCCGCTACCGCTGCCGACATCTTTAAGAAGAATTTAAAATCACTTCCTGATTATCACCGGGAGTGGTGCGGTTGGACAGCTCTCCTCGTAAGCAGCCTTCTTCAACGAGGAGTATGAGCGAAGTGCCTCTGTGATGTAAGATCTAATTTTTCTAATGGATTGCCTCTCGAACACAACTCATGACGAAGTTGATGCTCATGTTGGGACGGACCCAGCTCGCCACCGCCTTCCCTATAATCAGGAATCTATCGCACATCACATGGTGGGGCAGCATTGCAGTGTGTACAGGAAGCAGAAGCATGTAAGCGAAGCACAAGACTGATGGTTACGCACGATTGAAGATGCAATTCATTGGCCATTGCTCGCTCTGGCCATTGATTCCGTGTTCGTTCGCTTCCAAAATTGATTTCTGATTAGTCCCCGTCGACCCACCCGACCGGCACTTAGAGCCGGCTATACCACACCCCGAAATATAGAGTGAATGTACTCGTATGCACGAGTCCGAAACTCTATTACGTGTGAGAGCCTGTCAACGGGGGTGACAAGCGGCGGCGGCATCGGTGAGTTTGCAACATTTGAATCAATGTTTCTGCACTTGGGTGCCTCGGTGCAGGAAACTGGCGGTTAGCCAAGTTGGGGAACGCGAGGCTATTCACCCTGAGCGGTTGGGGTATTTTTGGGAAGAAATACCCGTTCATTTCGACTACATTTTTGGCTAAGGAATGTTGTGCAGGGTGAGTCGGTCGGGTGAGAGTGTGTGTGTCATCGTATCTATTTTCGACTGGCGACTCTGTGGCCATGTGACCGAGTGAATTCATGGAAAATACCACAAAGGAATTCGTAGAAATTCCTTGTTGGACGGCAATGATGGTCCGGTGTGCGTGCAGCATTTGGGTGACATTTCGAATTGCTTTTTTCAGGAAGTGATCAGCAAGTAGGCCGGCTGCATGATGAGTGCTGAATGAGGATGAGTGCATTCTACGGAAGCACTTTTTGGCAGCCTTGTGGCTTGCCACTAGGTCAGACTTCCATTATTTACATTGGATCGTTAACTCGGTGTTTTTATTTACATAACCATTTAATTTTACATTTGTGTGTGTTATTGCCAGTTTTTAGAGATAACTTTGAGTCCAGCTATCAGTTGATATCGCATTGACAGCAGATAGACGATGATCCCACACCAAATTTTCGGTTTGATAGTGTAATCGAACGACTGGGTAGTGATGAAGATTAAACAGTCTCACCCGCAATCAATCTATATCTGGTATCAGAAGATACTGTACTTTGCTTGTATCAACGAACCGAAAACTTTGTTTTGTGTACATTTGGAAGGCGCCTGCTGGGGTGAAGATGGCAGTGAATACGTCGTGGGTGTATAAGAAGCTAGTCGCTTTGGTAAGCAGAGGAGAAATATTTTAATAGGACTTCTCGTTTAGCACTTTCGAATGTGGCATGTGCACTTTTGTTTGTTAGAAAAATGCGTAGCACCCTACTCTAAAGACTTTATAACGATTTAGGCATGTTTCCTTATAACGAACTAAGGGCCATCAATGTTTTAGTATTTTTCTAGATATGCCGATTTTTTAATGTGAACGCCATATGATCAACGTAATTTACACTAGTTTTCGATGACTGAAAATGTTAGCCTAAATATGCTTTCTACTAATTATTATCAGGACCATATGTAGTTGACAGCAAACTCAATAAAAGTCGCTTGCAAAATGCCCAATTCATTCAGCGAAATCTCGCTCAGACGGACTCTATTCCACCAAACCAACGAAGTTCCTAATTGCTTTAAAACTTCTTTTCAAATGCTTTAGCTTGTATGACCTAAGCGAAACGAGAGCAATCATCGACTTCCTGGTCGTAGTTTCGCGCAATCATGCACATAGCCAAGCATTATCGTGACCGTTCAGCCGTTGAAAGCAACTTTTTACAATACGCCATTCACATTCAAATGTTTACACTGGACTGTCATTTCAAAGCGCCTAACGTTGCGGTGCACTCCAAATATGCGAGCATTCTGAGTCTCCGCAAATTTGTTCCAAAGACATGACATTTCAATATAAGCCTGGCTGCCGCGTACCGCTAGCCATGCCGCTGCAGCACCTTACAATCGAGTTTCAATTGCTGAATCATCATCATACTTATTGCCATGGACCATTCCCCCCCCCATCATTTCACCCCCCGCCCTTCATGCCAATTCAATGGCATCGCCGTCTCCTCATCATCATCATGATCTTCATCCACAAAGCATTAAATGCCGTTATCTTTTGATTACACAACGCGCCGCGCATAGCTAACACAGTGGCGATGGAGACAGTGTTGGTGGGGGCACCAGACCAGTCATCAGCCCCAAGGATCGTATCCACACAGTCAACCGCAATAACCTCAGAGAGGTGCAAAAATAGACACAAGTCCGACCAGGAGAGACCACGAATCAAACCAAACCGCAACTACGACGAGTGCTCGGACGACGACAACGCAAACCACGATGGCGACGACTTGTAGTACACTCGATTGGAATTTCAACAAGTTACGTTCTAGACATCGCCATCCACGCCTTCGGGAGATGAGTAGGTAACCACTGCAAGGCATTACGTTAGCGGAATGCCAAAGACAAGGTGAGTGCTTGGAGGGGAATCGGGCACCGAATACACCGCACTTGACAAGGAGGTGAACGAGGAAATGGTTCACTCCTATACCCGGCTGGACGAACGACACGACCGACGGCGACCAAAAGGAAGCGCACGACGGGTGTATGAGGCGAAAAATTACTTTAACCTGGCACGAGATTTTATGCTTTTGATAGAGAGCGGAAATTCTAAAGAATGAAAGATGTATCTGGATTTGATTGTTCTCTGTTCGTTTTGGCGGCGGTGGTTGGGTGGGCTTGCGGGCGGAGGCGGGGGATAGAGGTGGACGGATACTTTATCGTCGGCGCTAAGGCAATTGGAATTTCAATTTAAAAGGAGATCGGCGGGTTATCCGGTTTGGGTCAAGTGATTCTGTGAGTGTTAACAATTTATTTTCATTCACGGTTTCTTTTTTCTTACGTGCGGCTGTCTTCACGGTTAGTGCTGCAGGCTGGCTGTGGCAAGCTGGAGGAGATTGGATGGCTGACCAATTGATTCTGGGGCGGATAAGGTAATCTTGGCGGGAGTGAGAAGGAGGACGATGTTTTTGATTCAATCGGACGATATTTTAGTTGCGAAGAGATTCGCTGAGCAGACGGAGGGCAGCGACGGAGAGCGATTTGTCCTTTTGAATCGAGCTCATCACCGGATTCAAGATGAATTGATAGATTATGCTATGAGTTGTGTAAATATTTTTTTGGCGGACAGAGAGCAGTGTTAGTCGCTCCAAAGTTCGAGGTACTAATTGGTGATAATTGGGCCTGAAGGCTCCATTTACTAAAACTTGGTACTTTCATTACAGATGGTGCTAAAGGTTCACTTTAGTTTATTTAACCCTCAGTTCAATAGTATCTTCACACACCAAGTTGGTTCTGTAAAAAAAAAATATCACTTACACTTGGCATTTAACCGTTTCGCAAGGCGGACAGATGTCGGCTTCTGCTACAGTGGAAATTCATTAAAAAAAAAAGGTAAATTGACATCTTGACAGATGAAACGTCAACATGATTGCGGTTTAGCTTTGTGCACACACACGACTTTAATCTCTGACCGTATCATTCATATTGTCGCATTTCGTGTCGCTTTTGGTTTGGCTTACTGACCTGGTGTGAGTGCGTAAGACAGTCTCATTCAAGTACAGCATGGTTTTATGATTGATAAGTTTTAATTAAATGCAAGACAGGTGGGGGTCAGGCGTAATGGATTGAACGCATGGCGCTGGCAGACGTTTCAATGTCACGGGCAATGGATATCGCTGGCTTAATGGACTTTTCGATGGAAGTTGAGGGGTAAAAATGTTACGTATTCGTCATGGGTGTTCTCAGAGTGGACCAAAATGGTATTTGAAGGTCTTCATTTATAGGAGTTGGCATTGTGCGTGGCTTTTTGACAGATTCATCAAGTTTTTGCGATTTTGGAATAAATAAATTCAGGGTTAATCGCAATGCGAAGTTGAGGAATTTTTGCGATAATCCCAACGGAAGAGTATTTAATCCATTTTGGCTAAGTGATGGCGAAAATTGGTGAAGTGATAAGTAACCCGGAAGACGCACTCTGATTATTTTGCCTTCACGGGACTTTTACAATTGATTCTGTTTGAAAAGATTGTCAAATTGCGATCTTTTGAAATTAAATATAAAAAAACTTCTGATTGAATGAATCTTTATATTTCAAATCTACGAAGAAAATTCTCTATCTGATCAATAAAATCGGTAGAACTAAGAATGCAGTTTTTCAAAGCCTTCCATCCAGTGATTAAGATAAAATTCCAAAATGTTGTTCAAATGTAACTGAAAACTATTAAGAACAAGATCACTATTCGGTCCGACTGTTTAAGTTGGTATTGTTGGTTAAAGCTGTTATCAACAGCAATTCTAAAAAAATAATCGTCACAGTGTGTGCAGTACCAAAACAAAACTTTTTGTTGTACAGCGCTAGAACTATGTTCGACTTTGTCACCATTAAGCTAATTCCTTTTTTCTATGGTCAGGCACGCGCCCCATATTTATTGCACCACATCTCATTACATCAGTCATAAAACCTATAAAGAAGATAAGAAAAAAAATGCATCTTGTCATTGAAAAATGTCCCATTACCGGAAATGTACCGAATTTAAATTGTGCAAAATAATAGCACCACATCATTCTGAAGAGCGTTTTTGAAGTGTGTTTCGAATTTTTTTTGGCTTTAATCTATATATACACATATCGTAGTTACTAATGGACAATATTTCCAAAGTGCAGTTGTGTGCCTTGTACTCCCGAGGAACATGCCTTAATAAAAAAAATTGCTTTCTAAGGGTAAAACTTACAAATTGATAAGTGAAATTGTTGCGTGCTCAAATAAAACTATCGCAAATGCCAAAAAATACGTTGAAAAGGAAGAAAACTGATACTAACCTACGTCGATGAGCGACAAATAGTAAGATTAGTCAAACGTAACCAGTTTATGAACGCTAGGGAAATAAAAGAGGAGTTAAATTTACCCGTGGCGACATCAAAAATAAGAAGAAAGCTGGTAAAGAAGAATTTACCTACCAGAAGACCCAGAAGAGTACCACTACTGTCAAATATAAACCTACTACAACGAACCAAATTAACGAAAAGACACTTGAACTCGGGAACATCTAAATGGGGTGGAGTATTATGGACGAACCAATCCAAAATAGTTTCATTTGGTACTCCTGGGGCCAGGACAGTCGGCGGATGACCGCCGGAGTTTACGTCAGCATTATGAGAGAAACCATGCTATCTTACGCAGAGTGAAATATGCCGCTTAGATGGACTCTACAGCAAGACAATGACCCTAAACATACGAGCAAAATGGCCAAAGAATTTTTCCAAAGCAATGCAGTTTAAGTTATAGAGTGTCCGCCTCAGTTTCCGGACCAAAATCCCATTGAAAACATTTGGACAGATGTGAAGAAAGCTGTATATGAAGCAAAACCCAAGAATACAAAAGAACTATTGGATGTTGTGCAGGTTGATTGGAAGGATATCCCTGTTCAGCGATTTCTTTGCTTAATCGACTCCATGCAAAAGTTATTAGCAAAATAGTGACAAAGTCATTGTATATATGTACATATGTATTTACACCCTTGAAGGAAAAGGTTGGAAACTAAGAAGTACAAATCCTTTGACCACCCCAAAAAAGCATTTCGCCAGGATGGGTCCAAAATACGGCCAAGCCACTTTCGGCCGTCTCAACCCTATTATTCGTGCCAAAGTTGGAGTTTGATTCATTCACCCAGCATTGGCAATGGGTATACTAGGCTAGAACAACGTTAAAGACACTAAGATTACATTTGAATCCATTGCGAAATTCCTTAAATGTAGTGAGAATATAATATATTCTGCCATGAATCGGTAGATGTACAAGACCAGTCCCAGGAGTCTTTTTCTCCTTGTTGATTTCTTTTTCAATCTTTACTCTTGTTAAAGGAACACCAAATTTAAAGGAATGTACTCCCACGGCATAGTGGCCTGTGTCCATAGTAGCTTTTGTTGTCAATATTTATTCGAACCCATTCACAATCGTTAAACATACTTTTGTCACGTGTCTTCACTAAGCCCAAGTAGACTTTAGTCTTTAGCGAAGGTGAAGTGTCCCGTTTTTACACCGACAAGTTTTCGGCACTCTTCGCTGTCTAGAGATTAAAGAAAGGCGCGGATTCTTGCTGACGATCGGGAGCATGCACTTGATCAGCTTTCTCCTGAAGAGTCATGTTTGTGCTGTTGGGAGTCCCAACCGTCAACGGAAGCTGGTAGTCCCAAGATGTGTTCGGGCCCTACAAATGCCTCTTTAGAACCTTGGTAGTTCATCAGCAATCTCGTTTCCCGTGATTCCGTGATCCCGTGATGTTCCGGGACCCAGACAAATCTTAGCGAATTCAATTTGCCGACTAAGTTATGGGAGGACTTGCATTCCTGGACTATCTTGGAAGTTGTTAAAGGGTTGAGTAAGGCCTTAAACACAACTTGGCTGTTCTTCTCAATATAGTTCGTGGGCTTTGGGATCGCAAACGTTTCCGTCTGGGAGACCGATAGGAAATTATAATTAGAGGTGTGAAGTCTAAAGTTGTCGCCTTCCACGAAAACACCGGCCCAGATCCCTCCGTCGTCTTGGAGCCGTCCGTGAAAATCCGACTAGATTCCCTTAACGGTTCGCCAGAGCCAGTTTTGGACGCAAAAAAGTCGACTTTGTATAAGCGACGCATCTGGATCGTTGGTGACCCTGCATGAGACGGTATGTCCATGAGACTTGTGTCATAGGAGATGCGGTGTGCGAGGTTATCAAGGCTCCAGTGCGAGTTGAACCAATAGTATAAAACTAACCGAATGCCGTGCAACGACTTAGTTATACATAAATTGAAATCCAAAGTTAGTCTAGTGAAAGACAGCGGTACTTATTCACTTATAGGTTTTTCTGTGTATAATTTTAGTGCAGGAAAGCAACGTACCAGACATAGAATCGCAACCAAGGGCGCTATACAGTGCCAACTTTAGTTTTCAAATTCCTACCAAAATCGTGAGAGTGTGTTGCAAATATATTCCAACAACTTGTTAACGAACTTACATACAAAAAATAAGTATCATATAAGGCGATGCCCTGTCAAGTAACTTCGTTCAAATCGTTCTTGAAAAGGTCTTGTTCACAAATTAACCCAGCAGGGAGGATATTATAAAAGCTGGGTTAACTGCTTACATAGCACCTAACGTAACAAAAGTAAAACGAAAGCGGTTTAAACGGGTACATTCTGTTCTGCCGACTTCAGTACTGAAATTAAGACCAGAATCTTTTTTTTGAATTCGCGATTTTTAGGTCTTACGAAACAATTGACTGATACACAATTTTAATGAAATACTAAGCTGGCTTTGCATAACATTTTCATTTCAGTCGTCTATGGCGCACGAAACTAGACTTTATAAAAAGTGGATGAGAAAGCCTTAGGACTCTGGGAAAGAACGATCCGTGTGCGTTTTCAGTCCCGTTCACGCTGTGGCGACTGGCGGAGAAAACAGATACAAACTCTATGATGTACAACACAATCTGGTTTCCAATCCGTTATCATTGGAACAACGCAATATATGACATCCCGGTCTGAGATGGCGCACACAACTGGAGAAGGAACTGAACCTATTTAGTATGCGAATTTAGCGTCGAGAGCCCGTACTACCTAGAGAGGTTGGTTGGTTAAGGTCGCACCCGGACTGCAGTCGTACTCTTAGAAGAGGAAAAACTATTTCCAAATTTATTAAGTGCCGTAGAGAACACAAGACCGCGTTAAATTATTGAATATATATCTGCCGCTCAGCAGAAATTCCTGATCCTGAGGGAAATTTAGTCGAATTTGGGGTTCTTTGTTGTATAATGCGTTAAATTCGCATGATAACATGACATTTTCTCTGATAACACTATGATCTACACAGTCATTAAATCCGACAAGGAAACATCTCAATTCACTATCCTAAGCCGTGCATGCCACCTATTATCTGTCCGGCGACGATACACCTATTAACTCAAATAGCCGCTTTCAAGCATAAATACTACTTACGAGCCCCAGCACACGGAGTTGTAGTGAAAGTCACTCAAAAATTCACGCACTTGATCACTTGACTTCCGTATGTGCGACCACTTCAAACAAACGTCCATGCAAACACCCATGAAATGCACCTGAGACGGGCACAATAGGACGGTCGTAACCGGAACACAAGTACGACGGAATCAAGTTGAAGACTATGCCTTGTGCACAAATACGAGCCCCCCTCATCGCTAAAGACGATGCTCATCGTCGTGCAAAACATTGCGCATGCCTTATTGCGGCCATAATTCAAAATATCACCGGGACACGACTTCGTAACCCTCCGCTCCCGCCAGCAATACGTAACCAAGAAGGCACTGCCACCGCTGTGCGAAGATGACTTCGTGTGCCTTCCACACTACGAGCGGACGTAACAAATAATCGAATGACATAATTGTTGTGACATTTCGTCGTTTCTTATTTTGCGCTGTCTCTCAGCCGACTATGGGACACCAGACGGTCTCCACAGATCGCCCACAAGTCGTCGTCGTCGCAACGTTCGCTCGTCCCACGATGACAGCCAACATTGCCAACTGTTAGCCCGCATGGGCAAGTTTGATGAAAATTGACAGTTTTCCCTCGCAAAATGGGTATCATTTCGAAAATTGTTGCTTAATTCGAAGATTTTTTAACATGCCCACTCGATCGACACGGCGAGGCGCGAGTGGTTCAGGCAGCAGCGCAGTCGTGTTATTCAACGAGAACAACGGACGAAGTTAGTTCGACTGCACGATTGAACAAAATGCAACTGCTGCAACACAGAACTGGAAGAATTTGAAAAATGTGGTTGTGCCGCATTTGGATTGCAGTGACACAACACGATGACTGGCAGGCTCTGCGCGCGAACCGGGCCGATCACAAAAGCATGGGACCCAGATTTCATTGTGACCACCGAGCTGCAGTTTCAGTGATATCGCCAGCACAGACGGCTGATGTTTTGGATGTCTTGTGACAAACTGCTATACGAACAATTGGATAGTTAAAAGCAAACACACATTATCAGGTGTTGCGCGATATTGAATGTAGAGATGGTTAATTGGAGGCTTGCTGTGGGAGCCCACCACCCGAGCGGTTTTTTATTCTCGTTCGCTCTTGATTGTATAATAGACATTTGCGGCAATTCGTTGCCTCGATTATCTCGTGGCGATGATGTCATCCGTTTTATTTTTTTCTTAGCCTAGAATGGAGTACATCTTGCAATTGTTTTGCGGAATAATTTTCAGCTTAAAACGGCTCAGTGGTGTTCTCAGATTAAGAACTGGATTTGGAACAGGGACAAGCTAGGTTGACGGCGGGATTTTTGAGGAAAAATACAAGATCGTGAGTCTGCTAATCACTGCCAAAGTCATCACAGGAAATCGAACAGATAATTGTGCCAATTACGTCGAGATATGATCGGCAATTACAGCCATCGTTACCGTAGGTGGAGGGTTACGACCACTTAAAGTGATGTAACAGCCACCACGACGTTTAAGATAGGTGTGCTCACGAAATAAGGAAGCGTCTGACGTTGCTGAAAGCGTTTGTTTGTGGCTTGAGGTGTAAAGTGGATTGCTTGGTTTGATTGAGATAAGTAGTTCGAGGTGTGATGTGAGTAGCAGCATCGTTCAACGATATGGTATATGTGAAGATGTGTTATTATGATATGTTGTGAAGTACAGTAAATTTTTCTTAGAGTTGATATAGATGTTAAATCGATGAGTATATTTAAGATAGAGGTCCAATTTAATAATAATTTATAAGTCCGACGCGAAACACGAAGCCAAAATGGCAACATTTCAGAACCTATTAAACCTATGAAGGGAAAAGAAGTCTCCGGAGTTCCATTGTAGGATGACAAGAGTTTGTATTATACCTGTCCCAGGCAAACATTTTCTTTAGACGGACAAACAAATATGTACCGTGGCTGTCCGCACAAGATATATTTTTCTGAATTTGTTGTACGCTTATATTGTTGCGTAACAGAATATTTGAGGGATTGGTTAAAAGCATTAAGTTCCATCGAGCTAGACTCTTTTCAAATTTGTGAAATATTTTGTGCGGGCGAAGTAAGGTAAATAGTAAGGTATTGACTCATTGGCTTAAGAGTATAAACAAATCAACTAAGCACTTTACTCTGCATGCAATTGATATCAGTGCGATTTAGAGACTTTTGCGTAGAGACAGAAACCGTCCTGACATGTTTTGCAAGTTGTCTTTAACCGGCTCGAGCATGAAGTGAAACAAAGGTGGACAATTTTTATTTATTCGAGCACGTGGAGGTATCATAATAAAGTGTGATTTTTTAGCTATTATCTTTTCGGCAACACTCAGCTGATGCACGTTTCGTGTTTTGTTTCACTGTCAAACATCTTCAGTTTGGTCTATAATTTCACCATTAATCGTCTTACAAACGAACAACGGTTGCAAATTATTGAATTTTATTATCAAAATGCGTGCTATTATATTCATCGCGCGCTTCTCCATTTTATGGTCAGTTCATTTTTGACTCAATGAGTTCGTAAATAAGCAGATTTAGGAGTTAATATCAGCCAGAAGCATTGCAAGAGCTACCAATGCATCCAGAAAAAGTCACAGTTTGGTGCGATTTATGTGCTGGTGGCATCATTGGAACGTACTTCTTCAAAGACGATGCGAATCGTAACGTAACTGTGAATGGTGAGCGCTACCGTGAGATGATATCCAACTTTTTTTTTGCCCAAAATGAAAGAGCTTGACTTGCATGACATGTGGTTTCAACAAGACGGTGCCACATGCCACACAGCACGCGCAACAATGGACTTATTGAAAGGCGAGTTTGGTTAACATTTTATTTCACGTTCGGGACCGATCAATTGGCCGCTAAGATCGTGTGACATATGGGAATAGCTACTGATGAGTCGATGGCGGAGTATCGACGCATTTAGTGGAACATGCGCATTAAGGAAGATGATGATGATGATGGTAATGACGAAGATGTGCTTTGTAGTTTTTTTTTTAAATACAATAAAAAATTTATTGTACATGAGCGAACAAAATTTATTGCATTTGCACAACAAATGTATATTTAATATCAAATTAAAGAAATAGTTTAATTGAAATTAAAACAAAAAAAACTTTTAAATGCGATCAAAGCCAAAAGAGGGTTGCTACTTACAAGAACTGCTTTCAATTAGCTACCCTTGAAGGAAATCGTACGTACCTGAAAGAAACAGAAAATTTGATTTAAGTCGATATCAATTTAATATGTAATGGTGTATGTGTACATATTTAGAATACATTATTTGGGTGACAATCCACAAGTCACGAGAACAACAAAACCTAGAACTCAGAGCCGAATTCGAATGACGAAATTTGAGACGTTTGTGCAATCAGTAGCTCGAGGCAAGTAAAGCGGTGGAAATTCAAAATCAACGAAAATCGAATACATAGTTTGAACATATATGTAGCGGCTGTCACAACTATAAAGAACTTCATTTGTCGATCTAGTCTAAACATACTAGGTAAACTAAAATCGAAGTTTTTTTTTAAGAAAAATTAAAATCGACAGAATTTAATCACTTTCCGTTATTTTGATAAATATAGAGAACAAATCGATTAAGTTTATCAGTCCCTCCATTAAATAGCGTGTAGATTAGATTCGATTTAGCATTTTGTTTGAAAGCTATAATAACATGTCATTGAATGGAATCACTTTTCTTGAGTGGCCTTTCCGTCCAGTAGATTAACATCACTACAATTCGTTTATAAGAACTTAAGCCCAAAAGGGACCAGTGTCTAGCTTCTGCATCGTATTGTACGTTAGACCTGCACTTTTATGTACACTCTAAGTGTTGTCAGCAACTTAAAAGAGTGGTGCCGTGAAAATTGCAAGGTATTCAGTTCGGAAATTGAATGTGGATGGATTCGGCATGCGAGCCGATGCACTTACCCACTACGCCACGGATACCAATTTAATATACCGGTTGAATAATATTAAATGTATTTTGAAACGTTTTTTGTATTGCCATTGCCTATCTCTTCCTATGTTGGGGTACTCTTAAAAAATGGTCTCAAGCCTCCGTCAGAATTGCGCATATTGTAATGAAGTGCAGAACATTTTCCCTTTCTTTCAGATTGCACATATAGAATAGACTTGGTAGATTGTATAAATATGGAAGTTAAAATTTAAGGTTTCTTCTAAAGATCCTTTCCATTGTTACGCCAAAAGTTTAAGTAATATGGACCGATCTTTAAGATTCGCAATAAGGCGACAAAGATCGGCATACATACAGAGAAAATAGAAATAGATACAAGGCAGTTTGCGCTGGGTGATTAAAAACCACAGTTCGATATATTCCAGAATATGAAGCGGTTCTAAACTATTAGTGAAAAATGGTATTGGTTTACAAATGTAATTGCGTACTACACAGTCACAGAGATATAAAAATTCCGTTTCGACCAAAGCGTGCCAAGCTCACACCTCAAAAGCATCTTATCATTACAATTCTCATCCGTGCATCCCTTTAATTGGTATTCTGGTCTAACAACCGTGTTCAGCCGTTTATCAGTCCGCAGTCAGCGAAAAAATCCAGACTCCCCAGCGACAGCAACCGTAATAGACTTCCCCCAAGGATTCGAAAACATTAATTTATTTCACATTTCATTTTTGACGGACAGACCAATAGAGGTCCGCCTCTTTCCACAGAAGACATTCATACAAATATTCTTCTCTAGCGCAGCAGACAACCCTCGAGGCGGAGTAAGAAAAAAGGCGAACTTCAAGTGCTTGATGAAAATTCAGGCGTCGCGCAATGAAAAATCACTTTTGCCCAGGCCCGAGCCCCAGTAAGGTCCACATATTGGCGAGACCTGCTCAGTCAGGCCGCCGCACACAGCCCACGTGATTTTCCAATTTCTTCTCCCTTTCGAGTTTCAAGCAAATTAATTCCCTCCACTGCGAAACGCGTGGAGGAGTATCGGCTACGTTGTGGACTTACGAAGGACGCCGCACTCCTTTAAAGACCGTACGAATAAATTAATAACTGAGTGCTGCGGCTGCTTGGCGGATGCATAGATACTCTCAGCTCCAGCTAGATACTCTCATAAATCATTCAATTTCTGCTCGAGTTCGGTTTAAGTTGATTGCATGCCTCCTGCACTTCTTCATTTTTGCTGCTTTTTTGTGTGTTCGCTTTGTTTGCCATGCCCTGTTGCCATTGGCAACATTTTGCCGAGGTTTCGTGCCACTTGCGGAGCACAGGGTGACGTAGCCGACTTCTCTTAAATGCTCAAGGGGACAATTGTTTGTGTGGTATATTTACATGGACATATGATGCCGAAGGGACGACAGTGCGCCTAGGCTGAGCTCAGCTGGCAGGGAATTAAAGGTTTATTCGCAATGTATGCGAGGTGCCTATGGTGGAGAGTATGATTCGCAGATGACAGATGAAATTTAATTGAAAATTATTGAAAGAGGGCAGCCCGACTGAGGACCCCGAAGGACACTATCGTAATTTCAATTTGAATTCTTGCGCATCTGCGTGTGGGATTTGCTGTATGGACATCCTTGTGGAGTGGAATAAAATTACATGGAAATACTAAATCTGTGTAGAAATTTCTAGAATCGCTTTAAGGTCTTGTTTGGGGTGTTAACGAAAATCTATGAAGAATAAAGTGGAGATCAAAAATTTCAATTAAACGAAAGACATTTAATTATTACCTTTTCACAAATCTTAAAAAATCACACAGCCCATCAAAACACGTCCAGCAATTCTCTCTCTCTCTATCTTTCTCTATCTCTCTCACTCACTCATTCTTTTAAAAATGCATGCACTTCCACTGCAGTTCAAAGTCTAACATTTAATAAGTATTCACGTTCCTACTGGTTGACAAGGGACGACAGCATTTGTCTAGACTGCAGTAAGACAGGCTCGATGCCTTAAATTAATTATGAAACATTTCATTAACCTCATTGCGCGCTAATTTTCAGTCGTGTCATTTTCGCACATACTGGCTTTACGACTCTCCTCCAGGAGTCTGAGGAAACGTTGAAGTGGGCGGCGGCAATGCAGTGGCAGACATTGCTCAAGGAGACCGTCAATGACAATCCTACGCCACTCCAACGCGACGCGCGCAGAACTCATAAATATAGCTGCAAGATTTCACACTCGCAACTCTTTGATGAATTTATAATTAATTAACGGTAATTAAAAGATGAATCAGCACTCAGTCGAGCGTTGCTGCACAGTTCTTTACTGCTTATATTCGGTACACGATTTTTGTTTGAAATCAGATGCCGTCTTTGGAGATGAAAGAAGGTGTTAACTTCCCCTCCGTACGCACACATGCATCGCAAGAAAATCAATTGAAGTGGGTGGAGGCTTGCAAGCTCACTCGGTACTATCAATCAAAATTCACGGAGTGCACAGGAGTCTCCGAAGGTTAACGGACTTTTAATTCACGCAATTTATTCCCGTCTGGTGTAATAAATCATTGAAAGCATTTGCATACCGCATGCATGTGACTATTCATCAGCCCACATCATCGTAAATAATTTACAATTAGAATAAAGTATGCCTCCTGTGCTGCGACGCGGATGGTCTGGGGTATCGGCTGAGGGGTGTGGTGCGAGGGAGCGCACACACGCTTTCGACAGAAACACGTTCAATTACTGTGCCTTATTTGACACCTACGCTGATAGGCTCTGTTGTTGTAATAATGCCACAAATTGTTGATGTCAATCAATTTAGATAACACCCGGGGGCGAGACACACTAACACATTGGCGACGCCAGAATGCTTGAGCTGGTGGTCTTTGGCGACAAACGAGGTGCAGATACGGCCGTCACATTGATCATTTCGATGTCTCAAAGACGGTGGATTCATTTGACATGTGCCAATACCGTAGTCCGTGCTACATTGAATCTACTCGTATAACCACACCCTGGATGGGGGTTCCTGCAGATTGAATTGTGGGGCTAATATTGGTCATAGGACTGTGGCTGACGGTGTGGAATGAAGGTCGGCAGGAGTGAAAGGCATAAGGGAATGAAGGTTAGTGCATTTGTGATAATGTGTCGTGTAATTGTTGCAACAGTTCAGTTTTTTTTTTTTTGTAGTGCTGTGGGTAAACACGGCATCAAATGGAGGTTTCAATAATGTAACAACTGAATACTGCGTTTTGAAAAGGCCAAGGCCATAGTGCTACGTGGGAATTCTCTAATTTGGAACGGGTACTGGGCATGGTCGCCGTGGTGTTGTGAGTTAATGTGTCGACTCACACGCCTTGGTTCGTGGTTCGATTCCAGGACGGAATGCCTCGCATTTTTTCACGGCACCATCTGTTTCGAGTTGCTGACAACACTCAAAGAAGTATTAATTGTCTATGTTCGGGAATCAAACGTAGACCTTCCGCGTATGGGTCGATGCCTGTAAACACTACGCCACGGCCACCACAAATAGCCATTTTGCCTGACAAAACGTCGTGCGCCTGAAATCATTCAAAAACACACATAAAACTAGAGTACATAATACTGAATATTCGAACTAAAAGAACTTCGAATAAAAATCTATTTGGTGGGAAAACGTTAGCATGAATCGGAAAAACTAATGAAACTTGTTTACATTTTGTTTTTGTTTATATGTGTACATTTTACCCATATCTGGGTGCATTGATGGGACAAAAATTAATCCACTGTCTTTTACATCCAGAAAAGGTCGATCATTTTAAATTGACCAGAGTCTTGACAGACGCACGCCCAGCTTATGTATGTGTTATGTATTTTCCAAAACATAACACTTACACTGCTGTGCAATATAATTAGCACACGTAGTTGTATATACTTTTAGGGATAATGCAGCCGCTTGATTTTGTAATATTTTTGTGAGATATTAATCACGTTTGAAATAAGACCCAACAGATACGCCTATTTCGTTTACTTTAAAAGAGCTGTTTGTAGAAGATGGTTCATTTTGGTGTGCGCAAAATAGTAAGTACAGACAACTTTTCCATTTGCTTTTTCTAACGTGTTCTTTTTGTATTCCTCTTATTACTTCCATTGTTAATAATGACAACTTAAAAACGAATTTATTTACAAATTGAAAATCTTATTGTTTGAACTGATAAATGGGTCGGAAGAAAGATTTCTTGGCAGAATTAAGGCATATAATAAACCAGCTCAGAATCGAAGGAAAATCACTGAAATTTATTACACAAAAGCAAAACAAGTTTTCGTAGAAATGGTAAAAATTCTTTCGAAAGACCAACATTGAGAAGAAACTCGGGCTTGAAAGCGTAAAACATCTACCTTAAATGTTATTGTAATAGTTCGATGTGTATACCTAAATTCGTTTATAGTATCGAAATAGTCCACAATGGATTGAAACTTAAGCATCGATGATTCAATAATTAGAAGAAGGTTAAAAGAACACAAACTTAAAGATTCCCATCCCAACAAGTGTCCCCTCATGGACCGCACTACGTTTGCGGAAACATTGCCTCAGATTACCTGAAAACTGGCGAAACACACTGCGGTCGGATGAGAGACAATTAATTTATTTGAAGGGTATACATCGAAAAAGCATTGGAGAAAACCATCCGAAACGACATTTGACCATCTGTTGACTGTTAAAACCTTGAAACATGATGATGGGAACATCATCGTCTGAGAATGTTTCTCTTATTGTAGCATTGGTCCCATTTTGGATCGAGGATGTTCGATTCCCGGACGGGACACCTCGCATTTTTTCAAGGCCACGGTCCCTTTTGAGCTGTAGTGCCATTCAATTATTATGTTCTAACATTTCATTTCATTTCATTTATTTCAGACAACTCTGTACAATTAAGCTAGTAAAACACTTATAAGTTTGCACAGGAATATACATATACATATGGCTAAAAATTACATTTTGTTTTTTCTTAACTTAGGTTAATTTAAGGTGTAGGAAGCGAAAGTGTGGAAAGAAAGGGAGGAAGGAAAATAGAAAGAAGAGAAGGAAAAGGAGGAAGAAAAGTAATGAAGTCGTACTGAAGTATGAGTGTACTAAAGCATACTGATTCAATCGCAATCGTTTACTAAAAATTCAAAAAATTTTTTCTCAAAATGATTTCCTGTACTTACTCATTTGATATCTGGTGGGAGTGCATTCCATAAATGTATGGCATTAACAAAATTGCTTTTCGGTAATCAGAAACTTGTGTTTAGGTGGTATTAGATTAAGGGTTCTTTGCGAACGCGCAAAATTTACTTTTACATACAAATATGGAAGTAACTTCTTATTAATAATCTTACGAAGAGCCAGAATAATGCAATACTTAAGGAGCGTGTTGAGTGGAAAGCCAATAATTTGATTAGCAAAATCAGAAACATGAGCACGCCGATATAAATTGAAAATGTATTTTGCACATCTTGCTAAGAAAGGAAAAATATCTCGAAATCCTAAAAAAAGTGATGCATCCATTTGCAGATGATAAGTTGTCTCTGATTTGGTAGTTAAAACAAGACAGTGATCTCAAATATATTGCCAAACTAACAAAAAATGGTTTGGTGAAAAAAATTATAGAGTTCTTAAATGGCCAGCACGGTGCCCAGGCCTTAATCCTGTAGGGAATCTTTGGAACAAGTTAAAAGAAGTTTAAATGAAACATCTAAACAAAGAAATAAATCGGAATTATAGGATGGTGTGAAAAAAATTTATTATGAAATACCTAATTCATTATGCGGAAACTGGGTGATTTGATACCTTGTAGGTGCAAGGCTGTTACGAAGCTTAAGGAAAGAACAATTAAATATTTATAACGATAATAATGTAAAACTAACTTTTATGTGCTTATTTTTTTGCACATACAAAAATGTTGAAGTTCTTCGTTTCTTTTAATGTTTAAAATTTGTATTCTTTGATTTCTTTGATTAATGTTTTTAGTTTAAAAGTGAATCAAAAAAGAAGGAAAATATGAATACCTAGGTTTGAACCCGTTGTTTTGGTTTTAACAAACGGATATCAATTTTTCTATTGTTTTGCACAGCAGTGTATGTTTGACTAAGAAAGACAAGTAAAATAATAACACTCTACTGCGTTATGAATTTCTAAATTATATTTACTTATAATTACTCAAATGTATACCTTAGCATGCCTCTTTTATAACTAATTTTAAGTTCTCCGAACGCAAGCATTTCTTTCACTGTAGAGTTTCCCAGTACTGTAGTGTCGGTATCTTCAATTATTTTTTTTTATCTTATATTCGAATTCTTGTTGAAATTTTCGAATATTACTTACAATTAATTGCGCCAAAGTAAGACAACAAATTCAAGGCCTTCGCTTTTTCGTTCCTCAGTATATTTGTGAACAGAACAGGTTTATTTTTACTGTACTGTAAGAATGCAATCATGCAAACTTTTACCGTGTACATTTTGACTTTTGGCTTTTAAAAGATGTGAAGGTAGGTTTTAGTAACCACTAAATATAATCTGAGTTGCAAAATATGTTTAAATTTTAGAAATGAGAAATGTCATCTTTGCAAATATTTTTTCACAAACTGTATGTACACAATTCATTGAACCCCTTGGTATCATATACAGAACGACCGCTCGTACGTCAGGTGTACACAAAGGGAACGATAAACAATAAAGATCACAATCTCATTTGTCAGACACAACTAACAGACACTCCTGCCATATAAAATTGCACCATGACCACAAAATTAAATGAGTGAACCGACGACAGGGTTTTCGTTCGTCACCACGATGTCCGCATTCCTGTTTCGGTGCGTTTCCGTTGTGAATGATCCAGCGATTAGCTCATAATCAGTTCATCAACTTGTTTTCAGGTGAAACATCCTCATCGCTCTGGCGACAGGTCATGCATTATCAGTCATATCGCGTTCAGTGACCCACCAACAATCAATCACGCGAAGCCGACAACGACGCCTCGAAGTCAGTTGCTGAGTTCATTGACCAAGACTGAGGTCTCCGATTTTAACAAGTATTGGGGGAAGACTGACATAAATTGTTATGCAAAAATTTATAGAAAAATTAAACAAGCAATTGGTGACAATCAACCTCAGAATGATTAAACTCTGTAGATATACATACATACATATATTAAGGGAGCCTTTGAAAAAGAGTATATCTCAATAATGTTTCCACTTCTTCAATACATGTGTTAACCGGTGGCATTCGAGGGGAATACAATTGCGTTTGCCATTTGACTTAATGTGCTAAATTAAGAGCTAGATTAAAAACAGTAACATCTAAACAATGTTTTAGATTGATTTTTCAAGGAAGTAAGTAATTTATTTGGTGGTACTTTTCGTGCATATTCGCCGAAATGTTAAAATGACGGCCATATTTGTTAATAAAAACTAATACAGTACAAATAATAGAAAAGCTGCAAGCTTAGAGCTAACTACCTATGTATGTAGCTAACAGAAAAACAGTTTCACTTGCAATACCAGTAGGAAACCACGGAATCACTTTGATAGGACATACTCTGTGAAACATAGAAAATAAATAAAAACAAAATGTGAATTTTCTTTGGTTTTCTGTTCATGTGCCAAACCACGTGTCTGGAAGTGATCGCAGGTATATTCGTGAAGTTGTATTGTAGGACGGTAGCACCTCTTTTAAAACTCGTCTTTCGGTGTCATCAAAAAACTGTAGGTCGCCTTTACCCGTGAGGGAACAATAGCAGGAACAACACGAGTAGTTGCTGAAGAAGCTAGGACGTTGCCCCTGATTTCTGATTTTGGGATCAGAATTGCCCAATACAATAAGTTCTGACGATTTCATAACATAATTGTCAGAATGTTCATAATAGAAGAATAAGAAGTAGTCTGGGGAATGAGGATGAGATATTTTGGTAAAAGTTTCACCACACCCCTGCCTCTTGAATAATGTCAATTGTACTGTCTTGCAAAACAAATCTTCAGAGAGAGATTCTTTATGTACACGTATACTTAAAAAAGACATATGTAAATAATTTTAGAGAGAATATTTCCCGACCCATTAGGCTAATGTTTCCAAATTGTTGCAGGGGGGTTATAAGACACACCAAAAAGAAAAGGGGAGTCGCTACGAAACAGCAGCAGCATGTGCAATTTTGTCACATATGGAAGTTCATTGAAAAGTATTCCAACATCAGTTTCATATTTTTTTCGAAAATTTTGTTTATCGACGCGGGCTGAGGTAATCTTCTCAAATTCAAAAATATTCGCTTGTTTGCGGAGTCAACACCCTTGGCAATCACTTAACAGTCCCTTTTTACAAAAAAAATAATAAATAAAAATACTTCACACCTAAGTGAGAACATTTTGTGCACATTAAAACAACCTATGGGCACCGGAGGTGGCGCGTATTTGTACAGACATGAGGATCGCCTTCCTTTTGAATAAAATAAAATGCTTGCAGGAAGGAGAATGACGAAGCCCTTAGTTTTTCGAAAGTAAATTCCTGCGTGCGATTTTAGGTCCCGTTTGAGTTGACGACGTCTTGAGGAGAGGATTTGATGACGAGCTTTATTGGCTGTACAGCAGTATGCGCCTTCGGGTACAATGATTAAGATATCTAAGCGCTGTAAACCGTATGGATTCTGGCCCAAAAAAATCTCCGAATCTGAGTCATTGATGCAACGCAACAGAGGACGGTCTAGTTTGAGATGGCGCACACAAGTGGAGAAGGACCTCAATCAACTTGTAGAACGCAACTGAAGGCAGCTGACGATAAATCGTGCTAGCTAAAGAGGCATGTTGGTTGAGGCCCAGGTTCATCCCGGACTGTAGCGGCATGGAAAGAAGGAGAATGTTGATATCTGACATTGGAACGATAGTAACTATGCATCGTCGCGGTACAATTTGCTAATTAAATAATAATTGAATGGCACTACAGCCCACAAGGGACCAGGACCTAGCTTCTACAGCAACTACATGTGTACTGCTGCAGAAAGTCAAACTAGTGAAACTGCAATTCATGAACGGTACCGTATTCCATTTTCGATTCAGTTAGTCAGTTTAATAAATAGAAAAACAATCCCTCTCAGACAGCATCACACCAATTGGCAGTCGTATCGACATACACTGCCACCCAACGTCACCTTAACATATTCCCATAGTATTAAGAGTTAACTCCTAAAGCAACCAAAAATCCAGCACCAATGAGGAAAAAGGAAGTTTCCAGACTGCAGGTCGGAAGTACTGTGATGAAACTTCAGCCGCTTCGCAACAGTTACGAGACATCTATCGGAAGAAAAAACAAGTTTCTTAAACGATTGACTTTGCATTACGTAGCATGTCCACATCAAGTCCAATATCGAAAGTCTGAGTGTAGGCCTCTCGAGTAGCGGTTTCATCAAATTGATTGCCGGAGTCCCGTTGCTCATTGGCACACTTACCAGGCGGTTATCTTGAAACAGGCACAACAACATTTTCCCATATCGGCTAAGTGTTAACGCCAACCTTCTCCCCACAGAGACGTACGTCTCAATTAAGTGCCACAGCGGTGTGGGGACCGATAACGAAGCCGCATGCCGCCGTCCTCGCCCACTCCCGCATATCGGGGCCGTGTGGGCAACATTGATCTGCGTTTGATATTCAATCCAATTAAACAGATCTGCCGATTATCGTAAAGTAACACCAACAATCGACTGCTAATTACACGCCACATGGTGTGCCCTTAACTCAGTGGAAAATGACACAGAAAAATGACTCTCCACACATCGATGGGCGCTTTTTGGCGATGACAAAATCCCCCGTGGTATGGCACTGGGCCTTGGTGTTGATTTGGTTAATTAATTTCCATTGTGGCGACCGAAATCATGTCGCACCGTGTCACCGAATCGCCGTATCGCACAAACCGCCACCAAACAACAGCTCAACAACCAAACAGCTAAACAAGGCGAAACATTCGTGTAGCATGTCTCCAGACTGCCATACCAATTATCGTCATAAATCCTCGATTGAGATTTATGCGCGACTGTGTGTGAGCGCGAATGTATTCGGGCCTTGTCGTGTATGCATACTTACACGGGATTATCTTGGCAGCTAAGCGAAACAAATGCACGTCAGACGCTGAAAAACGCGCTAGTACACTGTGACAAATGCTGCATTTTAATTGCAACAGGGTGCTGCTTTACCATCACTACCAGCCCCACTGAGAGCCTACACCGTCGACTCAAGACGACCAACAATGGTTGTCTGGCCGTGGGTAAGGGGCTCGATGACAGATTAATAGGAATTAATATCAATGACGGTGATAAGATAAATGGTAAAAACGACTTAATCCCTGTCAAACGCGAAGTAAGTTCGTCATTATTTATGGTCGCATTGTTACACTGTTTCAGCGCTTAACAGCCTCGGTGCTTCGCAGTCCCGAGATGTGCGAAGAGTTGGCCTGTCGCCTTCCTGTCATGTGTCTTCGTCAGTGTCTTTGGCTGTCTCTTCACACTGTGGGCTTACGTGACACGGACTTGTTGCGAGGAGGTGCTATGGGCCTCAGTGAAATTGCATTGCTGCATTAACGTTTGACAAATGTGATGTGTACAGTCTTTTTCGAGTGGGTCTTGGTCTTTAAATTCTAATGATGTGTTGAAAAGAAGGAGGAGGAGGACGTGATGTGAAAATGCGGCCACTGACATATTGGTCCAACTTATTATCTAAATTGACAATTTATTAACATTTTACAGACTGTGGTGATTCATGTTTACCTTGAGGCTCTGTCAGTGCGCCATGCATTTGCAAGTGGGTCTTGCACACGTCGCCGATGGTGGCCGTTTTGGGCACGAAGAGTGATGGGGAATTTATTAAAATCAGTGCGTGGAAGACAACTTGTGGCCTGGGCCCAGGTGGCCCCCCGCAATTTATTTTGGGGAAAATTGTGTCGGGATCGCCCGCATTACCTTCGGGTGATCACAAAAATTTTCACATTCTGTATGCATTTCAAATAACTCAGACAAGCAATGACAGGTGTTTTTTGTGCTTCAACCCCCGCATAAAATGTTCACTTCAGTAAAAAGCATGTTTGTTGGCTTTGATAAATGTCAAAGATTATCATTTAAATGACTTAACAAGCAGGAATATTAAACTCATTCATAAAATGTCAGTTGCAACATAGACTTAGCCTCAGGCTGTTTCGACCTAAGTCCGGCAGGTGTTTTTAACTCTAAGTGTATTGACTACATGCAGCATTTCAAATCAATTTTGTCCAAAAATCAGATAAAACTAAAGATGGAATGAATGATGGAGAACCATGCAAGAAGTTTAGGCAACACAGATATTTAATTCTACAGGGATGAATACGGGAAATGGATAGTTCTTCATAACTTAAAAACTTTTCAGGTTCTTGCGAATGTCAGAAAGTTAAGGACGATGGGCTAATTTTACAATATTTTATAATATTCTAGACGAGTCTGCCGATGTTAGTGTAGGAAATCCAAAAATGCTGAGATGGATAGAGCAATATGAGTTCAGAGGTTGATATAAAATTGCAATCCTTTGGTCACGTAGCATCACAATTGTTTCATCTGTGGACTTAATGTGTTTTAGCAACTCGCTTACTCAGCACCTTAACCTAACTTAGCCTAGGCCTTAAACTTAGGAGTCTTCTAAATTTGTTCTCCTCCTTGCATCATACCGCCAAATTTGTCGAACTATGCAGTGTCGTTAAAAGACATTGCCCTTCAACGTAAATGACGAATCAAGTGATCTTTGGAAACCCATTATGTTTATTCCCAAATGAATGTACAAGTACTTTATAATAGAACTACGCAATGGAAATTGACATCGAAGTCTGTATGATATACTTTAAAGAATCAATTTTTATGTAACATTATTAGAAGTGACAGTTAAGTTACAATTTTTTTCCGCTGAAATAAACGATAACTTTATATTTACCATTCCGGTCAGGTGTGTACTGGTCTCTCATCAATGAATTATGGTTTGGGAGACGATGTGTTCATAAAACAAATATATAAATATTTTAAATCACAAAACAAAATATTCTACAAATTAAATGTAATCGTCTTGATTTTAGAGGCTAAGTTTCAGTTACAGACAGAAATGGAATCAAGGTAGGAAAGTTTAGACAACTTCAGATTTTTTTCATAATTTTTCACGCACTGAATGTCATGCACGAAAGATACGAAACATTAAAATTTATAAGAAAAAAAATGCATTGGTTTTTAAGGCGATTTCCTTTTTAAATAGTTTTCATATAAAACCTGTGTTTGTCGAATTTGGGATTTTAACTTTCAGAGGGATGTTTTTCTCTTAAGGTAAATACCCCACAGTTTTATGACAAAACAGAAGTTTATATCCACCTATGGAATAAACGAGACGTGGAATCTAAAGTCCAGCATGAAGATTATTCGATGCAAGGTCAAGCAATAAGGCATATGTATATGAGCCCAATTTTGAAAAACTTTTCACGTTTTCCCTAGTCTCCCATCAACCTTCTTTGCCAATTTTATTCAATGACATTTAGCAAGTCATCATCATCCACAACAGCGTCTCGGTTCTATTACTAAAATCAGCATTCTGTAAGAATTTTTTTTGCGTGAGTCGATACAGAAACTACTGTAGACAATACTGTTTGCAAATTCCAGTTTGAATAAGTGGATTACACTCGATCAGTTAGACCACATCCAGCACGTTCTGAAGACTCTATAACAGCTTTAACTGAGTGTGCACCCGAAGACCAAAAGGAAGAATATCAGAATGTTACCGTCAATAGTTGCAACTTTTTAACGGACTTCCTGATATTCAATAGCTCCGGTGTCAATATAATAGCGCTATGAGCCATACAGCGCGAGTTACGTGCAGGATGGCACTTTTGCATTAGCAGAATGCTGGAAAGCAGAAACGAAAAATTGATAAGAAACCAAATGAAAAATACTTGGCTCAGTGATTTAGTAATATAAAACCAACCGAATGTCAAAAATCAGTTGGATTATTTGTTGGATACCCAAGTGTGCAGCCAAACTATAGACAGCGGCACTTGCAGCATTTAAGTAAAATAAAAAAACATTTCTTAAGAGTGTGCAGCCTAGCTGATGACAGCGGCACTCAGAAAAATAATTCTAATTTTTTTTTATTTCTTTCTTAAATTTCCAACAGATAATTTAAGTCGCGTGAAACAATAAACTTGTTGAGAAATCAATTTGGTCAGTATTATGTTCTCACGCTTTGCTACGGTAATTGTCCGCCTGGATCAGGCGGTATTACACTTTTGGTCTATTTTCTCTGGAGATATATGAAGTATCAGTTACGACTGACGCTTTGAAAGCTAACTTTAGTCGTGTCCGCGAAATATCAGTCGCTTTGTTTGAATGAGCCTCTCAAAAATTGGACCTTTCAAAACCTCAGAAGTAGTCGTGACCAACATTTATATAATATCGTTTTAAAAGATTTAATATCATGAATTTTCCTTCCTTTAATCGGTAACAAAAATTGTAAGTCCATTTTCAAATTTATGAGTTTTATTTTATATAATAAATTAAACCTTACTCATTTCAGTGCCAAGTACAATTAAAATTGATCCACATTGACATACATACGTTTGCCTCATAGACTTATACTAATAAAGCGCAAAAATTTTGAAAAACATTTTCAAAAAAAAAAGTTGTGGTCTTTGAAATAAAATACATCGTAATAAAGTGAGCGTAATCCAGTTATGCCCTCTTCTTTCAAGTTAAAAGACATTTCGTAACATGCCTTTCATCAATGATGGTGATGAGCTGCATATAGGTCTGATGTCATGTAACCAGTGACATAAAAACGTCAGAATTTATTCAATCGGGTCTTTCTTAGTGATTGTACAAGTCTTATGAGACTTTTACGAGCAGTTCCTTTTTAAAACAGTGGCCGGCATAAATACTTGGGTTGAACCGTCGATATTTATTTTTGGACTAAACTTGAATGAACTTAAGCAAACGTCAAATTTTTAGTGTTTTTTTGTTGTTTTTTTGTTGAAGGGAAGTGTAAAGTAATGGCTGAGAGCAGCACGCAAATTTTCTGATCGCCAGTCGAATTAAAGTATTATTAAAACGTGAATTTTCACGATGGTTAAATTGTTCAGTATTTCTACCGAAATAAATATTCTTGATGATTCTTGTTATATTTTTTTAAATAAAATATAAATAGGAAAATGCTTTATAAGGGAACAAGGGCCCTGTTCCTTTAAAAACTACTCATTTCGTACCTCCTTTGTTCTTTCAAGACACGCTGACGCCCACACACGCCTGCCTACGACAGTATGCAATATGGAGTATGGTTTATTGAAACCTTACGCTGACATAAAAGCCTTTTCGAACTGAACATTATTTCCTGAATATTCAAAGCAAAATGTCCAAAAGAAAACAGAAAGTCATACTAGAAGATTATTCAAGTGGAAATCGTTCGCTAATAACATTTCGGTCGTTCCTGCTTAATGGACGGCATGAATTTCGAATGACTTCTTTTGCGCCGGTGCCGTACACCCTGGAAGGTTGATCCTCCCCAGATATCCCTACTCGGGGTCCCATGAAGATCATAAAATTTGCCTTTCCACCGATAAATACTCTCGTATGAACAATTTGCAGACTCAATCAGCAGGAGAGAGGCCTCAACCCAATAGAACGTCGCCACACCTGCTAGCGAAGCAGACAATTAACAGACAACTTTATGTCGACAATTTCACTTCCTATCATCATCCTACCGCCCATAATAACCAATTAACGCAGCGAACATTCCACGGGACATGGTTCCTGGCAACTCCTGTAAAAAATATTAACAAACAGCCACGGGAAAATCAAAACGACTTCCCGCTTTAATGCCGTCCCGTCGGTGTGGCCATTAAACTTTAGAAGATATTAAGGAGATGCTACTCGGCGGGGCTGCAGCTCTATTTCAGGTTCTCCTATCTGCCTCAGGCGCAGTGTCGGTTCATCTCTCTGCAAATTACTGCATCCAACATTCCTGCTATCGGAAGCACATTAGCCGCAGAGGCCCTTCGTCCGGACGACATTACTTCTAAGTCAAGGATTTTCATTTGCCAAATGGCACTAAATTATGATAAGTCCATGGCGGAGGCAAATTACCGCGCGATTACGTTGTCAGAGGAATTATCATCGCCGCAAATGATGGTGATTCTAATGCCGGTCGTCTTTCTGCAGTAATGGTGCCGCCAACACCTTCCCTCAAATCGATCTGCAGCCGGGTGGCGCACAAGTGGAGAAAGAAGGAGAAAAGTGAAAACTATGCTGCGCGGGCACATAGAACTTTCGCTGAATTCAGTAGATCCACTCCCAGGCATGCAAGTTAGATGCCGTCGCCGTGTTCAACATATCGCTCGAGTAACCAAGCAGCTGGCGATACAAAAAAGGCGGACGCCTTAATGACCGTTGTCGCCGGTGCACGGTGCACACCTTCTCATGCTGAGTGAACCCCTTGCATCTCGTGGGAGTATATGCAAGTGACACAACTCTATGGGCAATCATTAGGAGTTTTCCCGCGAGAGGTGGGGAATTTCCTCTGATCCCATTGTGAACATTTGTGAAATGGTTAAGTTCATTGGGGGCTGGTTCAACAACCGGACCATAGACACTGGCCGCCTGCCTCAATGACAACGACAACCAGCACCAGCAATGAGGACAGAGATGGAGATGCAGATGCAGATGGAGATGGCTACGTGGAGAGTCTCCAAACAAACGAAACAAAACAAATCATGTCTGACGTTACTTACTCTTTCATTGATTGGGACTTTCTTTGGAGCTCCTATGGAGAAGAATAAACAAGAGAGGCGCGCCACCGCCGATCCGATCACATGTGACCAACTCCCAAGTACCGCCTGCTTATGGCTGCACGCTTTGCAGAATGGGGCAGAGAGATCGCGCCGTTTGTCGAGGGGAAAAAGTGAATATTTGTTCAAAGCCGTGGCACAGTGAGGCGGTGTGCGGAACCCAATGGCTACGAGTTGCAATGAACTTGAAAAAAGTATGTGTGACAGGGAGATGGAGATTTGTTTTTTAAGATGGAAATGTTGATGATTTGGACAAGTTCATGATACGATGGGCCTATTATTTCTGCTGGCTCTTGATACCGAATCTAGTTTGGCTAGGATATAAGTCTTATACGTCCCAACTTACCTGTTGTAAATAATTCCTGTCTTATTGCACTTAACACACTTCCTTTTGAAACGTTCTTAAGAAGTGACTATAGTCTTACAGTAAGAAAAGCTGCTTGGAATATTTCTGTACTTGCATAATTTAGCCAAAAAGTTGTCAATATCTCATCTTGAAAACTCAAAATATGAGAAAAACTTTACCTTCGCAGAACTTGGTCGCGCTTACCATTCCCTCATCAGACGCTTAACAACAAACCTCATCAGTTAAAGCAACAAGAAGAACCGACACATAAGGACTAGCATGTTGACTTAATGTTGAACGCGATTTTGTGCAATTGCAGCTTGCCCTGGTCATTTGTGTATTTCCATTGTGCGCGACAATTTCGCAAGTCTCCCAAATGACCACTGCTGCTAGGACAGCTCTGCACAAGCCGATAATAAAACGTCAATTTAACAGATGCATGGCACAGAAGTTTGTTTTTTTTTTCTTCCAACGAACTGATTAGTGGGCTCAGCACCATCGTATGGTTGCAGTGCGTCAGTCGTCCACACAAGTCCAGGCAGACTGACTATCTGCGCCGCCTCTGACGAAGAATAATGTATGTCCCTCATAGAGAGTTGGAATTTTTGTCGCTCTGTCACAGACGAAGACATTCCGGTCTCAGTCAAATAGAGCAATCAACTGGGTTGGGGGAGCACGCTCTTAATTGAGTAATAAAAGAAAAATAAGCAAACAAAAAACAGTGCGTTCAATGCACTTGGTGGGACACTTGGGTTTCCCAGCGCAGCCTCACCATCGGCTTTAGTCAAACAAAAGCCACAAGAAAGACAGCAGCGAGTCAGGCGAACAAAAAATGTTACTCGCGTACGTTTTTATCGGTTTTCTTGGACACTCGAGCGTTGGTCATGCGATGCTTGGGCAGTGAAAGTGGCAGCTTGAGACGATAATACGGGCAATAGGTAGGCTTTCCAAACAAACAAAGGCGCACTTGATGGCGTACACTTGGATTTGTTCACAATGGGGAACAAAGGAAACACCATCAATTAACGAAAGGAGCTGGAGTTGGGTTACAAATATTAATTCATACGTACGTGTCCCAGGTGGTCAATGGAACTCTCGTTTTTTTTTTCTTTTCCATATATGTAACAAATGGGAAACCTTCTGGTTCTATTAAAGATAAACAAACAATTGGAACAGATCTGATACCGGATTACATTTTCAGTTTTTGCACAATTTTAGTCACCTTCGGCACGATCTGCCAGCGGTTTCCAATCCACTTAGCAATCTGTTTGAGGACCTCTCCACTCGTGTTAGGTAGTAAGTGAGGGAGAATTTAATTTTTTTTTTGAATGGAGTATAAGAATGAGTACTAAATCTGCTCTTTGCTACTTGTTTGAGATCATCCTAATACGGTCGCGATACCATTCTAAGAGGTATATTTTAGGGCGAATTCAGGTCCGTAGAATTAAGAGCATTTATTGATAAACATCAATCGGTCGGGCTCAGCCCGAAAAAACTAGGAGCAACCTGGTTGTGGCCTTGTAAACCAAACCAGATCAAAAGGGAAAGGACAACGACATCGACCCACGATTGATACATTGGACGTCTTATCGAATACCGAAAGGGATCTCGAACTAGTGGAGAAGTTACAATGTATCGGTTAGATATTGTAGGTACCTCTTCCATGAAGCAGAAACGACATAGACCTGTGGAAGGGTAGGAACTCTTCTTGTAGATTGTTGCACCTCAAATGTCTGTCCGTAGCCGTAGATGGCAGGCAGAGTATAGAAGAGAGGGTCGAGATCTTAAAACTTACGGTGCTTTCCAAAAAACCTGTTCAATGTACTCTAAATATTAGTGGAGTCCCTTAAAACAGGTGGAGAATTTTTTTCACGAGTGACGTGAAAAGCATCAATGAGCTTTCTTGTAGGATTTATCAAGCTGGATCAATTTTGAAGCAGTTTGGTAGTAATAAGGCCTAGCTCAGGGTTAAAGACAAGTTATCGATTTTCCGATAAAACTCTCACCTAAGGTCACGGAATATGGGTAATGACCGAAAGGATAAGATCGCAAATACAAGCTGTCGAGATGAGATTTCTTCGTGCCGTTGCGGCAGCTACTTTCTGGGAAAATTAACGGTGAGGGGGTGTTACGCAGCTACTTTTTCGGACGGAAAGAGCTATTATTAGATGTTTTGGCCACGAATGTCCCCCTTATCCCATCTTCCGACGCGGGCCTTAGATGCGAATCCATCAGGTAAGCGACCGCTCTACAGACCTAGTGCGAGGTGATTGAATCCAATCACCGTTGCGCTTGGGAATAGCTCCTGGTGAGAGTCGATGGTAGTTGAACGAACGGTCTGATTGTCTTTCATACGTGTATTGTCCCCCGAATTCTTTAGTGCACCATGAGGGTATTAGATAATATTCTTACTTTCCTACGGTACGGCGAAATTTTAATTCTTTGTTTCACCATCGGGAATCCATACGGTAGAATGACTTTACAGGGTTTTACCATTCTCATAACTCTGAATGGATCATCCACTCATTTTGAGACAGAAATATTTCTGGCATTCACATCTCTTACTACCTGTCATTTATTTAAAAAAGCATCGACAGTATTTGGCTAGCAAATATGGACCAACCGCAGTCCAACATACACAGTTTAGTACGTGCAGTCACGTGAGGCCACTTTTACCCAATTCATTCGATTCACAAAAGGGGTGAAGGTTTTGCCCCATTGGACTCCAAGATTGAATACATCTAACGTCCAAAATACCTCAACAGTCTTCTTTGGCAGAAGGCTCAAGAAGGAACCCCATATCGGTGTTACTATTTAGAATTATTTTTAAGAGTCAGCGATTTAACCTTCAATAGGTATATTCAAATAAGAACAAGGTTTTTGTTGATTACAATATCGATGCTAACATATTGACTTGTATGAATTTTTTGATAGCATAGAAACCACCGCACTGTAGGGCCCTAAAGATACCTTTTTCTTTTATGGCACATTCCTGAACATTGAAAAATTTCATCAACTGTCCATTTCTATACACCATCATATGAACGTACATATACCCTGTACTCGGTTCACATCCGTGATGCCTTTGAACGCATATTAAAGTTCGCACCAATCATTCCTACACTCTGAGGCACAGCTCGGCTTACGCTCACTCACAATACCTCCCGCTGTTCAAAGCAACACTTTTAAATCATTGAAACCCGACTCTAAACAAGCATTCTAATGAGGTCACTGCCACCGAATATCGTGCGCAAACAAATACGCCCGCGTCTAGACAAAAATCACATTACTCAAATGCTCTCGAAGCCTCACAACACCTAGTGCCCAGAGACAAGGCGTAAAGAACAGCTCCAATGAGCGCCCGCCCTATTATCCTAATCCTACATTACGGCCTTCGTTAGTTCGCTGCACCACCTCAAAGATAAAAGCATCAATGCGCATGCGCAGCCGCAAAGCAATCATCACTGCGAATAGCCGTGCGCAGTGATTTGTATCTGCTTGCCTTCGACGAGTACAGCCGCTCGCCGCCAGATTGCATGCGCCGCCGCCTGTGGTGGAGTGCGATATGTTCGCATGGATATCGCCTGCGTACTCATCCACAAGACAGTAGCAATCACCTGCACTGCCGCTGGACTTTCAACATCCACCGGCAGCTGGAGGATCTTTTTTTATTACAGCATCAGATCATAATTCTGCGAACACAAGGGGCAACCATGCCTCCTCCTGTTGGCGCAATACGGAAGTTGGAAACTGCGGCGGTACACCATTTAGCAATGGCAGCACAGAGAGCTGAGTTCCCCATCTAACTCACGAATTTAAATTCTTTTAATGAGTCTGATGCGGCGATAACTTTGCGTAGGTAATTATAGTGGAAGGGGGTTCATGGGATGTGGGGGAGGCTTTCACCGAATCCGAAGAGTTGCGGAATGTTGCTGTGTGGCTTCGCGGGCAGTTGATCGGTTTTTATGCCGCGCTCTGGTGTGTAACGGTTATGAGAACATAGGTTGCGGAGCTGGGCTGCGGCGACTTGGCATGTGAGGTCAAATGACGGCTAACGAAATGCATGTGATCGTGTTACAGCCCTTGCTCGCTGATCGTTGACAGGTATCGGGACACTCGTGGAATGTGTTGTTGCGAATTATTTGCGGGTGGTTGCATTTCGGCCGGCGGAGATCGGATCAGATACTCACACTTGAAAGTATTCGCAAAATTTCATGAGCAGGGGATGCAGTAAAATTAACTGGATGATATGCACTTTTTGATTTGGTGGATCAGATTGGCAAAGGGATCATCAGTTGCTCAAAAATGTTAGGGACTTATGAATTTAAAATGCAGTCAGAAGATACTTCTTATGGAAAAACAGCAAAATGCTTTTGAGAATTTATCTCTCTATATCTACCCTATTCCAAAACTTCCTTAACACAAACAATGTTGATAACTTTATTCTTTCCATAGCGATACAGTGCGGAGTGCACCTGGACCTCAACCAACATGCCTCATCAGCTAGCACGATCTCTCGCCAGCTGCCTCCAGTTGATCCCTCCAAGTTGGTTGAGGTTCTTCTCAACTTGTGTGCGACATTTCAGCTTAAGCCGTCCTCTGTTATGGTGTCCCAATGGCTCGGATTCGAGGACTATTCGGGCCGGAGCAGTAGTTTTCATACAGACTTCATGGCCTTGCCAAGTACACAGCCTGGCTCATTCGTCGTTAAATCTTTTCCTCTAGATGTCATTAACGTAAATAGGAAAAAAATCGCACTTAGAACTTTTCTCTAGAAGAGGACTAAGGACTAGGGAGACTAGTGATATTGTCGTATAATTCTGCAATTTTAGATGATGTGGAAAAATATTGTTATGTAAAGCAAGTTTAAACGACCCCATTTCCCTGGCACCATTTGTGACAGATACGACGCACGGATTCCAATAACACAAATTTTAATTGGCTTACGACACACAAATAAAGACGAATTTTCCTGCACTCAGGAGTGGCTGTGATGACAATCTGAGCAAGGAATGGAATGCAGTCGAACCTTTGCGGATAGATTCAAGTCCAATAGAGGTTCGGAAAAGCAACGAAAACATATGTGATCTAAACGGAAACGAACTGTATACTTAAGCTGAAGTTTAGTGCTTGCTCAATCTTTGAATGACGGCCTATTGTGAATTTGATTGAAAGCTTAAATTCCCAACCACTTGTTTGGTAACCGGATCACCACGGGATCACGAAAAACGATATCGCCAACAAACTTGCTAGAAAAGAATCAGAGGAGGTAGTCTTAGGGCCCCAACTCAGTTTGGGATTACTCCCGACTCTATTATAGGATTCTATCAATGACTAGGACTTCCGTAAGCACAACCGAAAGATGCACGCAAACCAAACTCACGCTTTTTAAAAATTGTAACGAATTACCGGTAACTGATTTGACTTCTTGACACAAAATACCTACTGACGACTTATTGACGTATTGACATCTTCGCCAAGCACCTGAAACTGTCTGTGATGCATGTTAGAAGGACGATTTTGTGTGGATCTGGTGGAACAGGTGTTGATGTTGGTTGAGGTCCGTCTCCACTTGTGTGCGCCACCTTAGCCTAGGCCGTCCTCTGTTGCCTCTGAGTTTAATTACGGTGGTGGTGTTATTGTCCCGCGGAGCCGACGAAGTCCTTGACTACATCCAAGTTTCAGTTGCCAAGTATGGCACTGTCTTCGAGACGTTGGTGTTGTGTGTCCTTCCTTGAGGACAGCATTTACTTCGTTTTGCCCTCATTAACCACCAGATCTATTTTAGCCGTTTCCGCTTCAATGCCAACAAACGCCTCATTGACGGCTCTTTCTGTACGTCCAGTCATATCAATGTAATCAGCGTAAGCTGGCAATTGAACTGACTTTTGGAAGATCGTGCCCCCGATGTTGATTTGTGAGTTACACACGATCTTTTTAAGAATGATGTTAAAGAAGTCACATAGCAGTGCGTCGCTTCTTCATCGTCATCCTATGCTTACTGTCATATGCGGCCTTTAAATCGACGAATAGGTGGTTAGTGTCAATCACCGATGGCTGGTTTTCCTTAAGGGTAAAACTTTCGAACTTCATTCCTGTCATAAGACCTTTCATATCTTGGAGCGCTTCTCACGCTCCTTCTTTCTCAGTCTTCTTCTATAGTTGTTGCCGGCGGCGTCGAACTCTGAGCGAGTTTTAGGGAGACTCGTTAGATAAAGTTTCAAGATCATTCACGATTGTAGCTCTCCAAGGTCTAATTTAAAGGGCCTCGAACTCAAAAGTCGAGTTAGGACAAACTCTTTACGGGTGTATTTTTTTATTTGTACTAGAGTTCTACTACAGTTATTGGTTTGAAGTGGTACACATTTTGATTTTCGACTTCAAGCTAAGCCCGTCGTCGTACGCAATTAACTAAGAGCCAGCGACATCAATGACAGAAACTGATATTCACACCTTTAATCAGTTTATAGGCAGTCGGATGTAAAATCTTGCACAAAATAACGCGATCAATAATATTTAAATAGTCCTGTTAATAACTTTATTATAGTGACTTACCTTAGTTCTGTATAATGGATTGTTGAAATCCCAGTCCGGTGCCACAAACAAGTAACCACATTTGGATACCTTCCTCGAAGCCTAGAATGAAACAAGACACCAATTAGCAACAGAACATGCACAATTTCACAAGGAAAATGATGCCCTACTTCAATAATTATTAAGAGCGTTTAATTATTCTGGCTACTAAAAGGATTAAGATATTAGCGAATGCGATTCAATAAAATTACATGCAATCATTCGCACTACCAAGCCGTCTAATTCCCACAATTCAGCGAGAATGCATGAATGACTAACCAAACCAATTGCACCCAGTCGCCACTGCCACCGCCTCAGTATCGACAGTGGCGCAACGGCAGCGCCCACCCCGAAGCCTCTTTGCTTTTCAATTCAATTTGAACGGCGCACAGAGATATGCCCTAAAAGGTTGAAATTACCCACAATCAAAAGCTAATCAAGTTGTCACTTTAAAATCCTAAACATCACGACACGACGATAGCGCAGTATTACAAAATTAAAATTCTCCCTCACTCCGCCCACGAGCGGCCTCGCTCCTATTGGGGCCATTTAAATTCCCATAAATCACCATTAGATGGATTTTTCGTCGTTTTCTGTCGCTCGCTTCGTGTGAGCGAACAAGAGTTCTAAGACGCATGCAATTGTCTCCTACGCCCGAGGGGGGCTAGCGAATTATGCTACTGCACTACGCCGGCCAGCCACCGTTGTGTCCTATTTTAAATTGGCGGGTAATTCATGGCAGCCAAAGCTCAGCAGTCAGGGGGGCGTACATGGCCGGTCGGCCCGACAATGGTCGTGATGGTAATGATGATGATGATGACTCATTTGGTCACGACTCGCTAACGAATTCGCATAAAATTTTCATCTAATGTGCCTGCGAATGGAAAGTCGGTTCATTCTTCTTTCAGGTTTATGAAGAGAGGAGTGCTCTGTACGCGGCAGTTCTGATGGATTAGAAGAGATCTGTGCGAGAGCATGCACAGAGAGTGGTAGGTGGTGACATCTCTCGTATTCAAATATTCATGAGCGGTTGGCTTTGAACTGAAAAGCGATCTTTGAGAACACATTGTATGTGAGCCGGATGGTGAATTTTGATTTGCATTCAAAGGGAGGTGGACGGCTCGTGATGCTCTAGCCTGGCCGGTAAACGGTTTTGCCTACAAAGTTTCCTTGTCGGCAGATAGCGATCAGGGAATCGAGGTTTATTCAGTTTGAGGAGTTGCACAAAGTTTAGTATGAATACATTGAGATCATTAATCCATTTGCCGTCGCAACGTAAAAGGAGTGGTACACTGTAATGAACATTAAGTTCAAAGTATACACTTTTAGGAATGCAAACGTCGCATGCGAAGACAAAGCGAGTGTCTTGAGAAGAGGATAGCAATTACGAATGATTGGTATGACTC
The DNA here is from genome assembly GCA_944738645.1 of Eristalinus sepulchralis. NCBI lineage: Eukaryota > Metazoa > Arthropoda > Insecta > Diptera > Syrphidae > Eristalinus > Eristalinus sepulchralis. The sequence goes on from OX122886.1 coordinate 15,823,290, forward strand.
CCTATGTAAAGGGAACTACTGTGAAGTGTTCGAACGAAGGAAGAGCATCAACGCTATTATCTGTAAAGATGTTTAAATCTCAGCATAAAAAGATAGTCCCACTTCCTCATACGCATGTGAACAGTCCATAGGAACCTTTCTCGACATCTGCTATGCGGTAAAATATCTAGAACTTCCGAACTTACGGAACGATTAGAAGGAGAGTGCTAATTACTTCATTGACAATCAAGGCTATCCACGATCGTGAATGAATTCGTCAGCAAACGCCGAAAACTAGTCGTGACTGGAGGAAAACTTAAAACTTAACGGCGGCAGCCGCATGGGAACAGAAAATGAGCACGTGGATATTAATTCACATTTTGAGAATAGTTGCAGGTTTCCGAAGCATGACGAAATTTTCGCTGGTGATAGCACAATGATAATCTCCCCCAAAGAGGGAAGTGGCCTCTGTGGGTGAATGTTTTTTTACGTCAATTACCAAAAAGGTGTTCATGCGGAAAATTATGAGCAGAACAATATACAAGAACAGGAATTGTTTATAAATTATTTTTGTGAATCTCAAAATAAAGATACACACCTTAAGGAATATTTATTCGAGGATTTATAGGCAGTTAAGCCTTGATTTCAAAATTGAAATTTCTTTATAGTGACACATTTAAAGTGCAGAGCTTTCTAAAGAAAGTATTATGGGTGCAATTTTTTTCCGTTTTCAAAAGAGGGCGCCACCTTCAAGTTGTGATTGATCTCGAAAGCGATTACCTACTGCATTGGAAAGGTGACACTTGTCAGCTATAGTTAGTGTGCACCAGTATATATTTTAGACAGAGAATGTCCGGATTTGTCTTAAAAAATAGCATTCGCGGGAAGTTTTGATTTTCTTATTGAATTGGAGAAAAAAAGTTTAGCTGAAGACCATCGAATGCTTGTAGAAGTTTACGGTGAATCTGCTCTGATGGATATTTCATGTAGAGAGCGGTTCGATGCTTCAAGTGTTGATTTGAACTCGAAAACTAAGAGCGTCTCGACCTACCAAAAAAATTGAAAATGCGGAGTTGGAGTCCTTACCGGATCAAGATCTGTGCGAAACACAATTGATATATACGAATAAAAAAAATACTACCCAAAGCTCGTGAACCCGTTCCATCACTGATACCAAGGAAAAACATCTACATTTCTAAGGTGTGACCAGACGGGTGTAATATACTATGAGCTGTTAAAGCCAGGCAAAACTATTGATGGCACACGTTATGAACTACAACTAAGGCGTTTAAGTTGTGCATTGCGTGGCCAAAAACGATCAAAAGATATGACAAGGCGATTTTGCAACATGATAACTAATGATGGGAGGTCTTACCCCAACCGTCGCATTCTATACACCTCACTCTTTCCGACTACTGGCTTCTTCGACGTATGCCAAAAGGGTGATGAAGAAATTTAAGAATGGCTTAATGATTCTACCGATTCCAGAGAGGACATATTTTCCAGATATTGTATTCGAAAATTACCAAAGAGAAGAAAAAAGAGAAAAATAGTCACTTCCGACGGACAATACGTAAAGTGATGTAAATTTTTACGATATTTCAACAAAAATGTTGGAACACAAGAAAACGGACCGAATTAACTTGTACTTGTTATTATACAAAAAACTGGTTTTTCAGTTGTGACAAATAAAATATCCATATGTCTAGTAGTAAGTAAAAGACGTCTAAACGACTAGTCTTATGGGAACAAGCCACCCACAAAATGGGGTAAGCTTCCTCATCTTTTGCAATTGTGGAATATTTGAAAGCGTTCTTGAAACGTTTCAAAGCAACGAAAGTGTGAAGCGGAAGAAAGTGTTCTTTTCAGTTGTATGATTGTGCTCCTTCTTAACGTATCAAAGTGCATAAATTTAACAACTGATTTATATGCACATCAACAATGGAAAATGGGTATCGCCTCTTACGCTGAGAAGTTAATTATCCCAACAGTGCGTTCTTGTGTAAAACTAATTCGAGGCCTAATCGATTGATTTCAAATGTTTTTCATTCATAACGCCAAGCAATTGACCTGAAATACTATCAATTACAAAACGGAGAGGACATTTTCATATGAATGTGTCAGACCATGGGGTAAGGAAACATGAACAAGATTTTTCACTACCATCTAACCTCTCAATTCAACAAACTGTTAAATCACTTTAAGTTTGCCCAAACCATTAGAAGAGATTATTAGGCGATTATTAGGAATGAAGGTTTCAAAATCCCACTCTTCTGTTTGATCTGTGATGCCTTCGTGCTACAAGAACTTTTTGGACATCAATTAGTTTGAGTACAACTCCTTGTGAATATTTAATTGTTTTTTTTTTTATTAAATTAAATTTTTAATAAAATATACTCGTGTAATAATATCAACCTATAGGCAGATTTTTTTCATTTATTTATGTTTGATTTAATCAGAAGATCCTGAAGCGATACTTCTCTTCGACTAAGGTCGAATATATAGAATGCATTCTGCTGAATTATTTTGGGTCAAAACTTTGTTTCGGTTTTACACTATATATAGTCAAACCCCGTTTGTAGGAATGGGAAACGTCATGACTGGCAGATGGTTGTGGGGGAACTTTGACAGAAAATTAAGTTCAACAACTTTCTGGAATTTTTGTTTATTTCAGTAGTGAGGTATAAACTTACTAGAAAAATTTATGTACATATGAACATCATAAAAAGAAATAACAACATTTCAAAATACATAGATCCCAACTCTCAAATTTATACATATTTTCGATAGGGAAGAATCGATGAAGGGTTGTATTGGCTAGAGATAGTTTTTTGCAAAGTTCCAGTAAGTTCAGTCGGACTTTAAAAAGACATGGAAAATAAGAATTTTTATGAAAAAATGGAGGACACCAGACAACGAAAATTGTAATATATTATAAAATATTTCAGATTCTTTTCAATAAGAAACAAGTTATGTGAAGCGATTATAATTACAATGTAAATTTGCTACTATCTGGTCGACTCAAAAAGACATCTCTAGAAACTTCCAGATCTGAAAAATTAAAAGCAGTAGGAAGCCTCGCTTAAATGGGATTACCAAATCACTAAATGTAAATATGCCGAAAAATTAACTCAACTTAGATGCTCGTTTTACAATTTTAACTTTCTCTGAAATATTTAAAAAATAAAAAAACTGTATGTTGCATTCAAACCTAAATTTCATGGATGAGCGAATATTGATTACTTCTAAATTCAACGGACGTAAACAGCGGCGATCTCAAAAACAGACTAGTAGGCTACTTTTGTTTTTTCCAACAGGCATTTATATCTGTGCGCATGCAAACCGAAATCTTGCAAATCAATGCAAACAAAAATAAAAAAATGCTTCTCTGCAAAAATAAAAATACAAAAAAAGAGCTGATGCATAGCAAAATTAAAAATGTGTGTCTACAAGTGCATCTTATGACGTAACCGTACTTACGGGCACGACCACCGGCTAGACATGTAAAAGAGCACAAAAAACAAAAACGTTCAAACCACACCTTTCGTCGGCAAAAAAAGAACGGTTTTATGTTTAAAAAAAGTTTCGAAAAAAAACAACATCACATACGGTCTTTTGTTTATATTGAGACGTGTCAAAAATATGATTTCAGCCGTTTGCCGCACTGCTGGCATTCTGTTGGCCCACCCAAGATAAATAACGAAAATAAACAGAAGACACAGGGAAAAAAGAGATCTGACTAATCGTTCAAATTTTTGGATCAGGTTCTTATTCATTCAACGATGATGATCCAATCAAACCAAACACCAATTTCATCCATCGCGCATCGCGCATCGATCGTCGTCGGCGAAGAGGAGGCATGACTGACTTGGACACGCTACTCTATGAGCGAATGGAGGGAGGAATTTCATGCGCAACAGTCGGCGGTTCAGGTGTCAAAGATACAGTATCACATAGACCCCCCCTTCCTGCCTCGCCCGTCGGTATGTCCGAGGCATCACAGACAAATTTGTTTTCCTTTTTGTTATGACTCTTTGTATGTGCGATGTTTGCCGAGGCGATCGCTTGAAGAGTCGTGAGGTTTGACGGTGTGTAAGCGGACTTAGGGGTGTCAAATTTCAAATTAGCTTTCCCAACTATGACGGACGTGAAGTGTCAAATTGGACACATTTCTAATAGAATTTTATTTGTTTTCTGTTTGTTCGGACCTTGCCGTGAATGAAGCTGGTGTGAAATACATATGTAGCTGATTTCCTTGCATTAGACTTGCTTGTGTGAGAGTTGCTGAAGAAATTCGACGCCGGCTGCAATTATAATTATTCATAATAATAAAGTTCTTTTCAGAGAAGTAGAGTTTGTGTGTGCGGATAGGAAATCATTGCCACGAGCCGGATTATTTATTCTTCTTGATGATGCCTGCAACGAAGTCATTGGACATGGGTAGTGATGCAGCTTCAAGGCCAAAGGGTACCTTGGTGCTTAACTGCCAATGACTCTCTTCACAGCGTGAAATATAAGCTACTCAAACATTTAGAAGTCTCGTTTTGGCAGCAAGAATCGGCACATTCCAATGCATACTTGAGGCAATTTAAGCCACCACTTGTCACGTTATAAGTAAAGAAACCTGGCAAGGCCATTTTTAAACAATCACGATTGAAGCAAAGACACGCCAAAGAGATTCCAAAAGAAATTGAAACAGCACGTTTGGGTTTGCCTTTCAGTCGATAAATCTGACAGAAAGTTTGGTGGTCCGGAGACTGGACTGGTGTTAAATGTGGCACAGTTTAACTTTACTGTAATATAACGTTTTGTGAGCTGACATTAGAAGCCCCAAAACTAGATAGCTCGCAATCAAAATAGACAGTGACACTGACATTTTGATATGTAAACTAGATTTCAGGTGAGGCGACATTCAGAGATCGTTGAATATATGCCCGACCTTTTGTAAACGCCGCTATAATTTTGATACATCTTCGTGATAAATCTAAGCCATTCTAGTCATTTCTGGGATTTATTCACTTGTTGTGATAACTAATCGTGCCTCTTTGTGACCTATATCCCTTTTGTAAAATCGAACCTTATATATTTGGTTTTCCTTGTTCCAATATTTGTTGACCGAAACTCCTACCACTATTACGATAATGAAATTGCATCATACTGTGTGGCGGCAGGGTCGCTTTTCATGACAAAACTTCCATTTCCACGTCCACCAAAAAAAACCCGCACACAGTCATTCGCCCACTCATTGCAACAATCGAAGTCAGTGGCTAAATTCCATGTTCAGTTGCCACCTCATCCATAGAGCACCTCTCCTTGCCAAAAGACACCGCGCTACCGAGGACGTCTGCTGCTCCGGGTGCTGTTGCTGCTGATGCAGCACACTGCCACCGCAACATGCCGCAATGTAACATTGAAATGTCAAAGAAGTCACGACATGAGGACAATTACAGTTTAACCGGTTTAATGTCAACTTGGGATTTTTTTTCTTTCAGTTTCCTTTTTATTTTGTCAATCTTCCTCGCTACCTCTTCGCCTCGTCGTGGTCATCTTATCTTCCTTGACGAGCAACATCTTCTGGTGCAAGACGATCCTACACAGCCGCGCCGCACGCCGTGCACTGAGAGTGGAAGCGACACAGCGGCGAGGCAACGGCAATGTATCCGAGCAAGTTTATTGATCAGACAAAGTGATTTTTACCGTTTTCGCTTTTACAGTGTATACTTTGAAATGTCACTCTTCTTTTGATTAATCAAAAACGAAACAAAAACACGCCTGCAAAGGCCCAAAGGCGATGGATGGAGGACAAGAAGAGGCCCATTAAACAGACGAAAAGGAAAGACGGAGAGAAGAAGACAGCATACAAAACATTAAATTTAACTTCAATCAAAAGGCGAGGAAGACGACGATGATGATGACTGCGCGTCTATTTTTGTGGTCTGAAGAGGCATTTCCACTTTGTCTGCACAAACAATCACTGACGAGTGGGGAGTGTTTGGAGACGACGAAAGAGAATTGAATGGAAAATTAAATCAATTTAACCGTTGCTTAGACATTTTGCTGACTCGCTAGCGATTTACCGTAAATTATGACAGGAAATGGTTACAACTCGTTAAGAGTTTTTTTTTGTTTTTCACTCTGTCTCTCTCACTTACGTTTGATTGGGTTAGCAGAGCATTGTCCGACTGCGACGATTGACAGAAGTTGTCAACAATTGGAGTTAATTTGTTGGGCTTTGTGTTGAGTGTGCTTGACGCAGTCAGCCGAGTGCTAGCGGACAGGGCGAAATCTTTAAAAGGAGAACGTTAAGGTTTTGAAGAGGCTGACTAGTGTCAATGCTGGAGTGACGTGTTGATGGACATAGAACAGGCTATGGCACATTTTGCGTGTTAATTTTTTATTCACAGCGGAATGGAGAATTTTGAGTAGTAGTTTGTCAGACGCAGTGTGTTCTGTAAAATAAACAAAACTTTCAGATAATCGTGTCAAAAAATAACATTAAGTATTCTAAGATGCGACAGATTTACAACTTATTTCGTTCAAAGTGATTCAAGACCCCCAACTTTATGTACTTAAAATTAGGGCAGAGTTCAATTTGAGATCGACTACTGCGGCTACAAATGTGTTCCACATACAGTGCTCCACAAAAGTCTTTTTGGAGAAATCCATCATAAAATATTTTACAAAAATCATACAATCCAATATTTTTCAAACTATTTGAAAGATATTTATTGGATCGATGAGATTTATTGAAATACTTTCTTGTGAAGAAAACAGGGCCTAGTTTTTCGTGACCCCACCTCTCCGAGTTGCTTACTTCTGAAAGGCTTCTTAAACCTCGCCGTTCGGAGAAGGCCATAAACTATAAGACTCTTCTGCTCGTGGGAAAACAATAGCACGCACAACACGCACAAAAAAAACATAGGAGGAATATTTAACTAAGACCGCATCGAAATTCTTCTAATAGGTAAGATAATTTATACGCGTACATGGATTTTACTCGCAAAAGAGCATATATTAGACAGGAGTGGCAATTTTCATCGGGAACACCAACATTTTTTGTTTTGGAGGACATTCGTGTGTACATTTGGGAATGTTATCAAGAAGTAATATACATTTTTTTTGTTGGTGGTCGGGGAAACCTTGCACTGGAATGCTTAGACTCAAAGCTGGTCCATTGTACTACCAGGCAGTAACCTTTATATACTGCAGTTTTCTGGTTTTAGAAGAAAGACCAACATGCGCTTCTGTGATAAGAAACCTAAGTTTTCAGAACCCACCACATAAGCGCCAAACAGCCGCCACCTGATACGAGTAAAAACGGGACATTGACAGAGAAAGTGTTCTAAAGTGTCTTCACCTTCTCCACAGGCGCCGCAAAGGATGTCTTCACTAAGCCCAAGTAGACTTAGATGCTTAGCAAAGGTGAAGTATCCCATTTGTACGCCGACACGTTTTCTGCACTCTTTTCTGTCTAGAGATAATGGAAAAGCCGCGGATTTCTTGCTGACGTCAAGCTGCATCCTGGAGAGTCATGCCATCTCTGGTTGTAATGTTGGAAGACCCAACCGTAGACGGAAGCCCTAACCAAGGAAGCGGGTAGTCCCAAGGTGGGTTCGGGCCCTACGAATGCCTCTTTAGAACCTTGCCTAGCTAGTTTATCAGCTAGGGACCCAGACAAGCCTTAGCGAATTCAGTCTGCCGACCAAATTAAGGGAGGACTTGCATTCCTGAACTATCTTGGAAGTCATTAAAGGGTCAATTAAGGCCTTAAGCACAGCTTGGCTGTAGCTGCAGATGCAGATACTTCGCCCCTTCCACCTGTTCGTCACAATATAGTTGGTGGCCATTAAAAGTTGTCGTTTTCCACGCAAGCCCCAGCCTCAAATTTCTTCGTGGTATTGGAGCCGTCAATGAAAATCCGACTACATTCCCTTCCCAGTTCAGTTTCTGGCCAGAGCCGGCCTTGGACACAGGGGAAGTCGATTTGTATAAGCGACACAGCTGGACCGTTGGTGACCCTGCATCAAACGGCATGTCCATGCGACTTGTGAATATACATATTACATATACATAACGTGGCGTAGTGGGTAAGTCCGTCGATAATTATTTCATTCTGTATTATCTGATCCCTTCCGCCAGACACATTTGCAAGCCACAAGTCAGTGAGAACTGTTTCATGAAGGAACTCGAAACAATCATGAGAGTTATTAAGCATCTAGATATGTCCCGAAAACGAAATTTTGTGAAAGGTCGCATACAAAAATTGACATTAGTGCTTGAATTCGGCAGGCGATTCCATATCCAGCCGAATATAGTCCTAAATCATGAAGTAACAAAGTTCTGTGCACAGGGTACGGCAATCTCTCCGTCTGTCATGTTTTAAACTTTTCAGAACTAATTGCATTTTTCATATTTGGTCCTTCAAAATCCATAAAAGTAGACATGAGGTCAGGAATGTTCCGACAAATTTCACTCGAAATCTCTCTCTGCATCTTTTACGATCACTTAAGTTTCTTCTCCACCGAACCTCCATGTACGCTGTACGACAACTCATTCCCTTTTTCAAAACGAAATGAAAAGTATCTTATCGACTATCGATATTCACTGCTGGTCTAAAGCACCCAACCACTGCAACACGATTTCAGTTAATGATCAGTCAGACGCCGAAAAAAAGAGGTGAAAACACTCGAAGCAGATCATCGACCGCAAAGTCTATTCCTAGCGCTAATTAGCCCCATCATCAGCGGAAAGACTGAAAGTCTTTCAACTAAAATGTGAAGATAATGGTAATGACGATGCCTAGCTGACACCGCAATCGACTTGTCACTACCTGCGCCACCTTGCTTCCACTCTAGCGATGTGATCACGACGATTGCGATCTTTAAAGCTAGTCGGCCCTCGGTCTTTGACGCCACAACTCTCATTCTGTCTTCTTCCGATTCCATATGAGACTACTTTCAATTTCATTTCTTCTTGTGTTTTTACTTTCGCTCGCACTTAGCTTGCTCCCCATGAGAGGATCGTCCCTCGGCGCAAGATCGTGCCTCATGAAATTGGTTCTCCTCTGTAGTATACTGTCGCCCCCCTTTTGATGTTTGTCGACGTCTTCTCCGTTGCCTGGTAATGAACATCCCATTAGTTCATTAGTGGAAGCAGCGAGCGAAGAGCTGCACAAAATATCGACTATCATGCCCAATTGATCGATCGATTGATCGTGCCCTTGTGTGTCAAATCGATCATGAAATGTCATTGTCGTTTGAACCCTGTGACAGCGTTGATACTGTCGAATGTGAGAGGGAAAGAGAAACTCGCCGCTGTTTGGGTTTTCGTTTGACATTGCAGATGCCCTGTCGTTGATGCATTCTTGATGAATTTATTTTCTAACGTTTGGAAAGCGATGGTTCCACCGGCGGCGAAATGCGGTGTGTGGTGATAGTCGTTGTCGTTTCGGTTTCATCGCTCTATAAAAGCAAGTGAAAGTGAAAATTAAAATTGCTTCGATTAGGACTGTAGACGTCAATGGTGGCTGTTTGAATAGTACGGAATTGTTGATGTAATTTTCATTTTTGTTTTGAGCGAACATGATTGATGCTTCTGACAAATATCAATGGACAGTTATGTAATTGTGTTTGAAAAGAAGCGCATAGGAAGATATGTCTTTGTTGTTTTTGCATGACGGAAGCACATTGTCCTTTAATTTAAAACACTGACAATCATTTTACCCACACACTTGGGCCAACTAGACAGAGTTTAAATAATTTGGACTGTCTGTTAAGTAAACCGAAAAGTGAAGTCTGTCACCTAAAAGGCTGCAAGCACATGTCCAACTCGTACACAATGTTTTGTGGTGTACGATTTTTTGTCATAATTGATATGGCTATCAAAAAAAATTGTTTTTAACTTATTCCTTTAAAATGTTGCACTTGTTACTGTTACAGGCAATACTGTCTATTCGAAAAATTTAACTTGACATTTGGAAACTGAAGCGTCTTTAAAGAACGTCGTTTCTTTACCAAGTCGCACAAGAATCCTTGGGTTCTTAGTTTTAAGTTTATCCTCTGAGAAGTGTGACTTCAAATATGCAAGACTATAGTAAAACTATTTTTCGTTCTATGAGCGCATTTTGCTACATATCACGTAATTGCATTATGAATCAGTCGCGTGAGGACAGACAGACATTTCCAAAAGGATAACAAAAAACTAACACCTTCACTACTTTGCTTGAACTCAAATTGAAACCTCTTCAATCTTGACAATCGAAATTCCGCTGCCAACATACTAAGCGCCACAGTTTAGTTCACCTTGTCAGTGACATGCATACCACAGAAGCACCACAATCAGCTGCAGTCTTCTGGCAATGATTCTCACAAATATTCCACAATTTCATTTCGACGTATCCGTGGAATTCCAGTTAACCTGTTCCCGCTTCATCAGATGTTTATATTACTTTTTTGAGCTTCGCTCGCCCACTTTCATTTTCTCATCTCTCACTCGAAACGCGTCCACAAAAGATAAAGAAAGTTAAGCCACCGCAGCGACAACAACGGCGACGACAACGAAGCTGATGACGGTGGCGGCAGCGGCAGCGGCGACTGTTAAAAGAAATTCAGAACACACCGTTCGACCACCGAAAATGTCAAAAAGTCCACTCAAGTGAAGACATTTCTGAGTTCGTCCCCAACTTCGCTCGCCGTTCGTTACCAGCGCAGTCCTCCCATGCTTTTGATCTCTGTGACTAGGTTAATGAATGAAATAAACGAGCCAAACGACGTTGGGCAGAGCTCTCGTGCGGAATTCCAAAAACGATTCGCCGATAAATTCTGATGAATGCCGAACCGGAAAGTGGTCAAGTGATCCGCCGCCACCACCACCGCAGGCAGCGCCAGGTATTGGATGCGTATCTCTCCGCGTTTTCGCATTGTTTGCCGAAATGATTTATCGCTGTGAGTGGGTCAGGTGAGTTTAGTTGGTGAGTTCGCATGCATGACCGCCCGACGACGATGAGAAATGCTGATTGCATCCGAATCAAGTTGCGCCGGATGTTTCGTCATCAGATTTAATGCGTCCGAAATTAAGATAATGGACTGGCTGTCGGTGAGCGTCTCGGCGGTGCGCGAAATATTATTGCAACAGTGTATTAAGTATGTCCCTGGAGAGACGGTTATTACTGGATTACTCAGTCCTATTAAGGCAGCCTGACTCCATTTTCCGGGTCGGTTTTACTGGCCTCTTACGGAAATATCAAGATCAATCTTTTACATCGGTTCGAGGTCGGTTCACTTTCTTTTATGGTTTCAATCAAAGTGTCGTTAAGCGAAGTTGAGAGCCGAATTGAAATACTTGTTTGGCAAGGGGCCAGGAGTCTTGATTTAGATGAGCAACACTTTAAAGGAACTTGTGTATTGACTTTCATTTTCATCATCATTTTATGGCATCTGAGGCGGAAGAGTTAGGGCGTTGTCGTGAGGGATAAGTGTCAAGTGAATGCGTATGTGAACTTGAATGCATAGAGGGAAACAAAAGATTTTGATAATGTTTAAGACTCATTAATGAATTGGGCTAAATTAACGGAATAAAATATAATATTAAAAAAAGCAAAACGAAACCCTAATTCATTGTAGCCCTTTGTAAATCCCGAGCTAACTTAAAAATAGAAAGTGAAAAGGGTTGTTTTGGGCTTAATGCCAGTGACCACCGTGGGATAGGGTGTAACCAGGTCGGCCCATATTTATGGGGTCTAGGTTAGGATCCTTAATTTGATTTTCGTTTACATCAAATCTCTCGCAAGCGCTTCTTTCTCGAGTTAGAGACACCGTCTACAAGGTTCAATTGTAGATGAGCTCAACTAGCAAGAGAGTGAATTTAGGGCATTGCCGCTTGTGGATTATACTACGGCCGAATTAATTCTTAACTATCGGCCCATCTATTAGCCAGTTGTTTGCCTACCTACACGCAGTTTGGCACAGAAATGTAGTTTTGAGTTCATAGACTTTGTCTGATTGCCTCACGCTTCCAATTCAGTACCGCACGCTATCCACCAAATACGACAGCCTATATGATCTGAAATCATTCGTCACCTTCCCCACAAACAAGTCCTAACCCAAAGAAATTATTACTCCGACTTCATTGGAGCTAGTCAAGTCTGAACGAGCTACTTCCATACATTCTCTTTTCGGAGCAGTCCACACCTAGGGAACTTTTCAAGTCATCCCGTCACCGTGTTGAATTAATTACACACCGCGACACCCCACAAGTGGTACATCGCTCATAAAAAGAAGCGTTCCATGGCAAGCCCAGTATCCCAAGGAATTCCTTGCTTATCTAAATTAATCAGTTAAAATACTCCCGGAGGCACAGCAAATAGTGAGCAAGCCAAATACGCAGAAGTTGTACCCATACCTCGCGCTCATAGGTACACTCTTCACCACGGCACGGTCCAGCGTTCAAAGACAAAACAGAACCGCTAGCTAGATGAGAGATATTGATGATGGAAAGTTGTTTAGCGGGCTGTTTTTGTTTTTCTTGCTTCCTGTCCACCGCCACCGTTGCCCTCTCTAGACGGTTGAAACGGACAGTGCGATACACATTGCGCGAGCTAGCTTTAGTCCAAACTTGTCCGGATGGGACTGCTTTTAATGATGCACGTGTGTTGGCCCAAAACGGGCAAAGCACGACTCTGGTCGGGCACCGCTTCCACTAGGAAGGAAGTAGCAGCATACCACCTTACCCGATGTCTAGTTAGAGGGGAGAGGGCGACGAGGTATTCTCCACATTCACTGTGTCGAGCCACACACTGTCCCGTGCGGTCGGTCAATGTTTGATGCTAATGTCGATTGTTAAGTCGAGGAATTCGCTGCTGAGAGAGTTGCAGAGATTAAAAGGCAGGTAGGTGTCAACTTTCTCATTTTTATTTCTAATACAGGTGTCTCAAAGATATATATGGTCTCTCGCCTCCTCCCTCCATCAGTGAACCGTGCCGCTGTGGCATGTATCTTGTGGGGTTTTTGACCATGAATATCATCACGCTGCCGAGCGCTGCTGGTAAAGTGGTTCCATTTTAGATTATTACCGTGAGTTATGAGCGGCAGTTACTTTTCTTTCGTTTTCGTTGAGGTTTTCACTTAATTTGGAGCGCGATCGGCTGCGACGACAGCACATCGTTACGTCCAAATAAAGCAATTAAAAAATTAGAGTGTGAAATCCGATGCCGCTGCAGTGGACCGATGGTGCGTGTGTACGTGCTTAAGACTGGTTGTTGACGGGTAATTGGCTTGGAAGTGTGCTAAAGAAATATACTCCTATTCAATTCATTGGACCAGCGTAGCTCTAAGCTGCACTGGAATTTGGAAATTCGGTTCCGGTTACGATGAATCCGGGTTTTGTGTGATTGAGTACGTCTTTAGAATTTGATTTCATTGAATGTACTTTTGTGAAATTGGGTTTGCAATTTATGACGAGATTTCTCGTGCTTATAGAGCTAGTTCGCGTCACTGTCAACTTTTAGAGAAAATATAAATTAGAACATACTGTCGACAATTGTTTAGATTGTGACTAAGTAGAAGAAGAATCATCTGCAACTAAGATTAGTATCTTAAGTATTCAGGGACAAAATGTCTGTTCAGGTCTCAGCAAGATTCTGGTTGGAATTCAATCAAATATCACAACTTAACTATGATTTCGTATCGTTAGTTCATAGTCAACTGGATAAGTTCATCTTGGTTGGTATTGATCTCTTTGGTATAACACTTTTTGAAAATTCTTGCCAAGATAACTCAACATACACGTGGGCAACCAACGGATCTATTACTACTAGATCACAATTCAATACATAGTGGGGATAAAAGTGCAATAATCTTAGTATCGTGCGAACCAAAGAAAATGAGTTGAATGGGGAATTAACATATCGGTTGCCACAAATCGTCTCGAAATCCCAAGTTTGTAAAGAGGAGGGACAGGGAATCGATAATACTATAAATGTTATGAAAAATTCATTTGTATACACTAAGCTATCTTACGAATCAACTATTAGAACAAGCGAGCCGGTGATTGCGACAGCTGTTTAGAGTTACAGTGGCGGAATGATAAATAGCACTCATACTCTATACAGCAAAATTATTATATTGCATCAAAAAATTGTATCCTTAAACTAAATCCCACAAAGATTTGTAAAATGCTAAAAAAACCTTTAAGGTAAACATAGCAATAATACCATTCCCTTAGACGAGAACATCAGTATTTTATGCACATTTGAATAAGTGGGGTCATTGTATTAACTGGAAAAATAAAAAGCACCTAATTCGTTCAAGCCAAAACAAAATTAACCTAAACCGTACTTTGTGTAAGTTTTGTAATATTTTAAGCCACTAATAAGAAAATGCTCCAGTTAGTTATTAGGTTAGCTAGATTTAGTGCAGTTTTTCTGCTTTTCCTTTAGACAATGGGAAGACGAGTTTATTGCTATGCAGAAAAAAGGCAAATAATTTTCAATATGTTTGAAAATAAGAACAGAATTATCAATATTGACAGGGATAAAAATTGTTCCAAAAAAGATGCCATTATCCATGTTAAAAACATAAAGAATTTGAAAATATTGCGAAGCAGAATCGAGGTCTAAAAACGACAAAAGTCATTGATCGGGCTATTGTAGCGGCATGTCGAAAGAACTGATTTAAGACAAATCATCCTCAATTTCTTTTCTATTTTCAGCTGTGTTACTGCTTCTGTAAGACTTTGCAGTTATCACATAATAGAAAGTGCCCTGCATGGGTGCACAGCTCGAAAAAAACACCTTATTGCACAACTTTACAAAAAAAAAAACAACAATGTATTTTAGAGTTATGAATCGAAGTTTTATAGACATCGGTCTGATGGACAAGTATATTTTAAACACCCTAAAGGTCGAGACTTCAATCTGAAGTACACTTGAAGACGGTTTAACATGGTGGTGGCACTACCATTGCTTATGCAGCATTTTCTTGACATAGTATTGGGCCTATTGTAAAGACAGCCGGTAAAATTGACCAATATAAAAACATCAGTCATCATCATCAGTCACATATGGAATTTCACATTTACATTGGAAAATCTGTCAATAATTAGGAGGTTTGTCCATACAATGACCCGAAACATACTTCTAAGTTAGCAAAACAGTGGCTTTAAGAAAAGGAAATCGATGTTTTTAGCTGGTCTCCACAAAGTTCAGACTACATTTCATTTGAGAACATATGGTATGATTTCGACTTATTTCTGAAGCAAAAATCTGGGCGACTTATGGACAGCCACACAAGAGGCCTAATATTCCATACCGCAAACTCGCTGCCAGAAACTGGTAGAAATTTTACTGAACCAATTGAGGTCAGTGTTATTAAGTAAGGTTATCCTACCAAGTATTAAATACTCAACATTGAAGGTACCTAACTTAAAACTGTACAAAACACTCACTAATATTATTTTTTCCTTAATTTTCACCTGGAGTGCTATTTATATTTCCGATCATTTTTAATACTCATACCACTTTGCTTCTTAGTTCTTTTTTATTCTTCAGTGAATATTAATTCAAATCAAGGAGATATTCATGAAATATGACATTCAGTTAAAATTAAATATAAGTTGAAAAATATAATAGAGTCTTAGATTAAATTTATACGTGAAGTTTGTCAAATTCAATATTACTAAGGTGCTATTTTTTTCGCCATCGTATCATTGCGATCAAATACTGAGAATGAAGGGTTTTTCAAATGTCAGATTTCCAGATTCAATTCCGTGATCAGTTGCGTGAACAATAATCAGCTGTTTTGGCCGAACGTCCGGTATATAGGGATACGTAGAATATAAGGCTAAAAAGCTAGGCTAGACTTTTTTCCGATGGGCCGTGTTCTACGTGTCAGGTATATTAAAAAGGAATTCATTATTTTTTCCAAAGATGTGTGTAGTAGTTTACCACGCGTTGTATACATCCCATTGGATTATGTGTCCCGCATTGTATACACAACGTATGTACAAGAAAACGTAGGCCATTTGCAATAGTTGAAACGCTTTTCCACAAAAAAGGTGAAACTGCAAGTTGGGCGTATAAAAGTGTGAATAATGTCTATGGTACTGATATTGTAAAAGTAAAGTTTGGTTTCAAAAATTCAATTTCGGTGCACAGTGCTTTGGAAGGCTGTTTCCGAAAATTATGCCGGGCTGGTCTTCATGTGAGCACTGTTTCCATTGCCCAAAAGTTATCTGCTGCACAAAAAAGGGACTGGAACCATTTCAACATGACTGGTTACAAAAAGGAGTTCTATATCAGGGTACCATACGAATTAAAACAAGTTCCGAATTTTCCCCCCAACATGAAACCTTTTTGTAAGCGAATGGTAGCTGTTGATGAAAAAGGGATAACCTACGACAACATCAAGTGAATTGTGTGGTCGACATATAATAAGTCGGCGTTAACTGTACCCGAGGCATGATTGACAGCCATGAAATTGTTGCCGTGTGTTTTTGACGGGACAAGCAGAACACCATCAACTACGAACTGAAATCTGGTCTTTTTTCTTCACAAAACCCTACATTCAAATCTGTATCGTATCAACGATTAGATCGTAAGAAGAAAGTACACAACTTTTTCTATAGCAAATGCACGAACGTTGAGGAAATAAAATTTGTCTTGCAGGAGTGACAAGTAAATTGAATCCTTTAATAAACATTTCATTTCTTTCTGGCCTATACTGAACCCTTGTCTGCATGTCCCACCAATTTTCACCATTCATTATGTTATAAGGATGTACACAGTCAATTCACGTTCTTTTACTTAACTGGTCAAACTATGCCTATATGAGTAAACATTGGTGTGTTCCTGGATGGAAATTAGTGCTCTTTCAGTCAATAGAACCTCCTTCGCTTCTTCGTTATTTCACATCAGTTACTCAGTACTTTTCATTGAAGGAAAGTGAAACGTGTAAGTAACATTTTTTGAGCATCGCCAACCCAAGTGAAAAGCAATTAAAATCAATGTCGGCGTCAAAACAACATTACTCTTCGAGGTGACTCGAGTTCATCATAAAAATCGAAATTCTTATCTAACGCATTTTCACCCATCAATTTTGAGCCAATAAACACCCCACGCACACCGTTCCAACAACTGCACCCAGTCCCCAGCCAGATGAAAGTTTTTTTTCCCAATCCATAATAATTAATCAAAGTGTATCTGTATCCGATCATGAATGCGGGCAAAACAAATAAATAAACAAACACACGTCGCTCGCATCGTGCGCTGTCTGCAAACTTTCACTCATCTTCTATCGATCACCAGTGCGCGTCTGCGACCGAGCATCCAGTATCAGTGGACTAGGCGACTGCCGGACTGTGGCTCTTTGCAATTATCACCGACATACTAATATACAAAAAAAGAACAAAAATTAAATCACAACGGCGAAACACAATTTATAGATACAAATTGTTTTCATCTGACAGACAGATATGAAGGCACGCAAAACGTTTTCCTCTGCGCTCGCACTGGCCATGTGCGCGATAAGTTTCACTTGTACGCGCTCCATCGTCCTCTTGGCGTTCGGTGCCATTCACTCCAGGGGGATGACCAAGAGAGAGAGGCATATGAAGAGAATAAATAAAATCTAATTGTGTGCATAAATAAAGTTCTCTTGTCTGCCCGTTGAAAACCGTTGCAGGACTCTCGGTGTCGACGGCCAGCCGAATTAACGACTTAGATGCGTGCTAGTTACCAATTTGGCACATAATTTACGCGCGTTTAGCTAAAAAGTTCATCCAACTGCAATTAGTCATCATCGCATGTGCGCATTCGGCCACTCAGATGGCTGGTGAAAACTCTGCTTACCTGGAAAGAGAATAAAAAGAGAGAGAAATCGTAAGTTTGTTGGGTGATTTACTGGCGGTGTCGAAGTCGACAAACCCACAAAAAGTAGGCGTTGCATTGTGAAAGGCATCAGTTTCTACTGCGTGCCTACTGCTGCTGATCAGTTTTCAAAATGTGTACATGGAAAGGTGTGACGAGCAGTCTAAATAGAGAGACTCAGTGGCAGAGGCGCCAAGCCATTCACCGCAAGCGACTGAATGGCGAATGAACTTTCCGCGATAAATCGACTGTTGACCGAATTTGCATTTTTTGAACGGATCGAGAAAACGTGCTCGTCGTCCGAAGGGGACTTGAGTTTCGTAGATCGAAACTGAGTGTCGAACATGACAAGGGTGATCAATTTTTTGAATAGCTTTCTTGGGTTTGTTGAACTGCATAACCTTCCTTGTAGAGAATATAACTGGCAGTTTCCCCCTATAGAATTACTTTCCGACATCCAATGGAGTGTTTGAATGTTTGCCAAAAAAAAAACAAACAAAAAACGTTGAGGCGCTATAAAAGTTCTTTCCTTCTTTTGTCTTCTTCCTAACATTAGAAGTCTCATACCGCAGTGAACCTTAAAATATTCCGCATGCCAATGCCAGTGGCAGAGGAATGTGTCGGTCTTTAACCCTGTCCTGCAAATCATTTACCATTCCTTCAATTCCACACGAAAATTTCCCAATTTAGTACTTCAACACAAGAAGCCACTGACACAAAGTACCACAGACCCCACATTCCATTTGATGTTATCCAGTTGAACACTGCCGCACCACCTCCTCACCTCGAACTCAGATCAAGTTGTCAGAAAAATCTGTATATTTGCTGAATTTGAAAGCACAATCCATTACCAAAGGCTACCTTGCATAACCTCGGATCGTAAATGTTTTTTAAATCAATATCTGTCTCAATATGAAATTGATTGCCTGCCTCATAACTCGTTTACAAGCCTTCACAGAGCCGCAGAGAGCCTCAACCGTGCAAGACATTTACCTACACCATATTTCATCTCTCACACAGTCAACATCTGTTCGTGGCACGTAACCCCGGCTCGGCCATTCATGAAACGCGCCACACAGCTCCATTCAACAGAACCGTGCGATTTTCCTGCTTTGCCATATTACGCGGCGAGTACATGCTGAGAATATGGCTGGGTGGCTGTACGGCATCCAATTCTCTCGCTATATTAGTGTCATTTGTTCCACTTACACTGAAGTAGGAGAGGCAACTGAGCTTTGAGTCCATTTGCGACTGGCGGACAGTGAGTTCGCACCAGTGTGGCAGTCGCCAGCAGCTCATTATAGAAAGTGTACATGGATTTCCTGGATGAAATGTCTGTGACCTGCCCTCCCATCCCGAGAGATACGACGGCAGCGTGCGTTACACATTTCGACCAGCACGTCACGTGTGGGGTAAATCCATACCGCGCGTACCATAGATACGCGTACACTGGTTTTATCGATAAAAATGAGAAATTAGATCAGAACATTTGCTCCGCGCAGTCGCTGGTATATGGGTTGGGCCGTTTGGCTTTTCATTCATGTCTGCCACTTTGCTGAGGTGACTTACCTGAACGTACTTTTGTTACGGAGAAGAAGCCCAGAGACCCATACGTGCGGCTACACTCCTTAGAAAAGCGTACAACTAAACAGTTATGATTGTCTTACAGTTTGGCTATCGCTACGCAAACAATGGCCAATAAAAATCGTGTATGCCGCGTTTCTCTGTGCTGAATCTGTGTGCAGTTTATTAAAATACCAAAAAGCATACGTTAATCATTGTCGAGGCCCGCAGTGGGTTTTGGGGATACAAAGTGTCCCGTACTTCGTGCCATGGTATGAGTTACGATCTGTTGTTTAGGGTTTGTCGTGACCTACCTAAAAACCGCGACAACCGGACCGGTATTGTGCGCGGCGACTGCAAATTAGAGTGACCACCAACCAGTCGTGGATACGCTACGCATATGCGATGTGGGATAGGATTGGTGCACGCCACCGCCACTGGAATGCCTAGGAGAGAATTGATGACAGTGTCGGTTTCCAGGGCTGTGGATCTAGGTGTAGGTGGGCCTTGTTGGGTTGGGCACAGTCACGTGGACAAGAGTGGAGTGTGTTCCTAGAACATGAAGCGGCTGACCGTCTCTGTTCGCACCCACTGCTGGTGACCAGGTTGCTTAAGAGATAGTTTTGACCGAGTCAGTGAGTGTGAACTGGGACACTGGTTCGAGAGGACAAACATGACTGCGGCATGAATTTAAACACGATAAGAAAAAACAGTTGAATTGAATTTGGTTTTGTGGGATATTGTCGGGAGTAGTGTGGCTTGAGGATAGAATTTCGTGGCCACTTGCTGCAACTGAATTTAGTGGTGAGAGTTGTGTTTTTGATCAAACGAGCAATGAACAAGTGGTTCAGAGGAAATAATTGTTCAAAATAGATTGAATAAAGTTTTAATTCATTAGGGTCAACGGCCTTAATTATTCTGCAACTACTTGTGTTGCGCTTATTTTAGTTCTTCTGCAAATAGAAGAAACCTTCAGTTTACTGCCGACTCGGAACGATAAGATTGGAGAAGTTTAGTTTCAAACGTGTTGAGTGTTGTCAGGGAGAAGTGGGCTACACTTCGAATATCAGAAGAGATTTAAGATTTAACAACCCCTTTTGAGTAAATTTTACCCTCAACTTCTCACCGATAAGTGCCAAGTGAGAATCACCATCGCAATGAGTTCAAGAGTATAATTCAATACATATGCATATGTCCTCATTTTCAATCCCGGGTTGCCCTTCAAGCTTCATTTTTCCACAGCACGAGACCCTAATTCCCTCATGAATATTTACTCGCAACTACCTAATGGTTTCCAAAGAATTTCGCCAATCCCCGCAGCCGCCACCGATAACACGAAACGACAAAAGCACAATCGCATCCGCAGACTAATTGGAGAAATTAATTATTCGTCCAATGGCTTCGAAATTGGTTAGGCCTTTGCAGTGTACAGCCGACCGCTGCGCTGTTGTATTGCCGCACCGCGAAGATTCTTCTAATTTCGTTAACAGCCGCTACATAGTTGAAGTGAAAGTCTGGGTTCTGCTAAGGCCGATAATTTCTCTTTAGTCACTCAAGCACCATCTTGGAGGCCGTAAGTCTGGGGACTTAGAACGCGCCTAATTTGCGTAAGTATATGCAGATGCACGGTGAATTAATCGACGGATGTGTCATAAATTTCGAAAAGGAAAATGTATTATCGAGGAAAGAAATGACATAAAATTCAATCGCGCAGTAGCCTCGAGCTGCCTAGCCGGCGTTCGAGCGAAGGAGATTTTTCGGGACTGAGCATTAATTAGCCTGTTTTGGGCTTTTATTGGTCATTTAACTTGCTTGAACAAGTCGTTAAGCGCTCCGCTGACACTGCACACTGCCAGCCAAACAAACAGGCATAAACTTCTTGGAGGATGGCATCGGCGTTCGGTGGCAGTGGTGGTAGCGGCGGTGGAGGGTTGTCGTAAATTCTTCGTCGGATATGCTGATGGCTCTTAGCCATTAGCACGGTGATTTCTTCTTGGGGCAGTAACCTTTGAATTTATCGGATTTCCGTTTTGTCAAACATTTTTTTAATTTGCATAAACTCATGGTAATGAGCTGCATATTTATGTGGAAGCGAAGAGTTTGCTGGCATCGGTTAAGGCGGTGGATTTTGTGGGTGAGAAGGACAAACGCGAGTTATTTTGTGGAGCCACTGACTGCACATACTTTCCCGGCATGTAATTGAAAGGCACACCTTTGATTTTAGTGTAAAAAATGAGATTTCCTCTAGAAACAGCGACATGAATGCAGTTTGAAAAACATTTAATAATCTATTACATTTTACCTTTTATAATTCAGATGAATTAAGTAAAATTTTCACTAAGCTTTAGAATAGAGATTTCTTAGCATTTTCGGAAGATTTCACAAGGGAAAGCGATTATGACTAGTAATGTGATTCATTCTAAATGGGAACTCACATGCCATTCCGTATGCAGCACTACGGTTTTGATTACCATTTCGGCATATTTTTCCGCTTAACATTTATTTCAGAACAATGAAAAGAATGTTTCTGGTTTTGAAAAGTGAAAATGTCAGCGTTTTTGTTATTGGAAGGAATTCAAGTTCGCGACATAATTTGTAATTACGTTTTATTCCTTTACATTTAAACGCCTTATATACCGTTCTGTCAAAAAATTATATTATTAATTGATTTTATTACAAAATACGATGAGAAATTTAAGTTATTTAAAATGACATATTTATAAAATTGGATATTCTTCCACGCAACCTGCACTACATCCCATAGCTGTTTTGTATTTTTGGGTTTTGTTTCTTATACAACTTTCTTTACATCTGTCCAAAGGTTTTTAATGGGATTCAGGTCGGGAGACTTAGGCGGCCACTCCATAACTTGCACTCCATTGCTTTGAAAAATTCGTTGGTCAGTTTACTCGTATGTTCTGAGTCATTGTTTTGCCTTAGAATCCATCTAAGCGGCGTATTCCACTCTGCGTAAGGTAGCATGATTTCTCTCATTTTGCTGACATAAACTTCGGCAGCTACCATCGGTTTTATCCAAAAACAATGGGACCAGTATTTTAATAGGAAAAGCATTCCCATACGTTAATTTTTGCTCCGCCGTGCTTACAGTCTTAATAGTACACTCCGGTTGAAACTCTTTGTTTTTTCGCCTGCGAATTAATGTCCTGGTCCCAGGAGTACCGAAGAAAACTATTTTGGATTCATTCATCCATAATATATAATATATCACCACGGGTTAATTTAACTCCTCTTTTATTTTCCTAGCGTTCATAAACGGGTTACGTTCGACTAATATTCCTATTTGTCGTACATCAGCAGGGGTTAGTTTCGATTTCTTCCTCTTTTTTCTTCCTTTTGAACGTATTTTTTTTTCTTTTTTTGGCATTTGGGTTCATTTTATTTGAACACCCAACAATTTCACTTTTAAATTTGTAAGTTTAACCTACCCTTAGAAGGATTTTTTTTCATTAAGGCACGTTTCTCGGGAGTATAATGCACACCACGACAAGTTGTGTTTGCAAATTGTTAACTGTTTATACCTGTATCCGACATTTGAGTCCCTAGTTATTTAGGGTCCATAACTTCTCCATCAGACGTCGTCAACGCTAACAGGACCACACCAGGCACGCAGCACTCCTCAATCGAAAGAGCTTCCTCATACGGTTTTAGAACGAATTTACCACGGAACCGAGGTAGACGAAGTCCGTGACTTCCTTGAAGTTTCTGCTGCCTAGTGGTATAGTCTGTCCGAGATGTGGATGTCGTAAGTCCTTTCCTTGATGACAGCATACACTTATTGCCCTCATTTTTCGCCGAACCCAGTAAATCCACTTCAGCTTCAATGACAAGGAACACCCCATTAACGAATCGCTGTGTTCGTCCACTCACGTCAATGTCGTCCGCATAGGTTAGAAGTTGAACGAACTTTTGGAAGGTCGTGCCTCTGGTCGTGTTTTGTGAGTTATGCATGATCTTCTGAAGAATGATGTTGAAAAAGTCACACAACTGCGCGTCGCCTTATCTAAAACACTTTTTGACATGAAAGGTCTTGGTGAGTCTGTTACTGACCTTGACGAAGTAGCGAGAGTTCTCTATCTGTATCTTACATGTGATAAGTTTGGTAGGAATGCCAAAATTGGACGTGCCACTGTATAACTCCTCTCTTTCACGCATATGCGGCCTTAACAGCGTGGTTTGGGCCTCTATCGTTGTTTGAGTCTGCAAAAATTATCTTTCCAAATTCTCAGCATCGAGTTCGACTCTTTTACCAGTTGTGAAAACTGCTGACATTCAATACAAAATTACACATCTTCTTATGTCGACGTGAAGTATGTGGTAGGTAGCCCTGTTTACCTCAGCATAGTCGGCGTCCCGTGCTCTAAATAACTAACCATGCTTAGGAGAATTTATTGAGTAGATGCGCGCTTCTTAAAAATTCGTCGTTCGAAACCTATAATGTGTGCATGCTCTAGAGGCGTGAACCTACTTGCATTTTCACACCGAACCACACATCTAGTTTTGCATACTTAGACCCTTAAAGAGGAAGGGAAATGGACCCGTCATTGAAATATTAATCCGTGAAGGCAAACTATTTCATGGTAATGAGCTGCATATTTATGTGGAAGCGAAGAGTTTGCTGGCATCGGTTAAGGCGGTGGATTTTGTGGGTGAGAAGGACAAACGCGAGTTATTTTGTGGAGCCACTGACTGCACATACTTTCCCGGCATGTAATTGAAAGGCACACCTTTGATTTTAGTGTAAAAAATGAGATTTCCTCTAGAAACAGCGACATGAATGCAGTTTGAAAAACATTTAATAATCTATTACATTTTACCTTTTATAATTCAGATGAATTATAATCCGTGAAGGCAAACTATTTTCCGAATTTACTTGAATACCCATCCGGCTCATAGATTATCTCCCATTCCAAAAGTAATTGACCCCAAAAGTCAACATTCCTTGTCACCGCATCCCCCAGCCGGACTTGCGATCGGCCTCTTATCCGATAATCTTCCTCTAATTGAATCTCATCCAAATCTAAAGTGGATCACATAAGTTTTCCCGTGTGCACTTCCTGCGTTATCGTCGTGGTCGCTCCTGTTGTTGTGGGCACCAGGCACCGACGGTACCGGCATATGAACATATGAACAAAACCAACTACAAAAAAACCGTATTCATTTGCCAATTGCGGAGATATGTTACCACTCCAAAACGGGGCATTCCCATCCGAGTATCCCAGCACACCGGCAGTAGCCCGCCACTGTCGCGAATGGAACACTCGCGCACGCGGCTGTTTTGGCTGAGATTTCTTGAGAGGTGATGTTGAAGGCTTTACGTGTCCCCGACTCCATCTCCATCTTGTGTGTGCCGTGGCAGGCACTTCTTTCGCATGCCTCATTCCAAACATCAACAACAACGGAACCGCAACAAAGTCCTCAACCACCACGTCGACGCACCACCGACGACAGAGACGACGAATCGACAAAGACGAAAACCAGGAAAGATAAAATAGATTTTAAATTATGCACACGGAAGCGTATCCATGGAAGATTAGTTCTTGCGTACCTTCATCTGCCACAATGATCCGAGCCAGGAGAGTGTGCCTTCTAGAGTTTGCCCGACCTGAGTGTGCCCCCCTCACAAACCGAACAGTCAGCTGCGACGGCGGCGGCGGCGGCAACTTACACGGGGTATTGTTGCACGTCTAGTTGCGTTGCATTGCTGCGCTTCTGATTCACAATTCCTACTCCTGTTTGGCCATTTCTGAAAATGCGGTCCTAGCCATATTGGGGAGGAATTGGGTAGAGCAAATCCACCGCGAACGATGCGGCAGCCCATCCTGTGTGTGAGTATCGACGCATCCGTTAACCGGTCGCGAGTAGAACCATAAAAATGGAAAACTTCCCATATGTGCCCAGGGCCACATACCGACTTGTCAATCAATCTCCTTTACCCGGTGATTGTCGATCGATCGCGCGCGCCTCCTCCTCGTTCTCGCCGCACTGTGTGCCGTGTGCCGGTGCTCCGCCACGATCTCGGCGTAGAGATTGTGCGTTTTGCTGTTGCAGCAGGCTCGCATGCATCGGATCAGAAGGACAACGTCGTCGACAGCCCGAGACCATGTCTATGCCCGGAGTTTGTGGAATCTCTTTTTCGCCATTTTTGGGCACAAGGAGAAAAATGGAAATTCCTGCGGTGGATGGTTTTTTCCTTGCAAATTTTCTATCCTCCACTCGAACGGGACTCGGGGCTACTTGCGTCTATGCCACCACCGCCACCACTACCGGCCACCAGGGATCAGCGACATTGCGTTAAATTTTCAAAAATTCGCTCTCCGAGAGTCGCGTCCAATAAATACGTCACATTCAGTTAAATAAATGCATTTGAGTCGCCATTCGTAAACCAATATCATTTGACGGGGGAAAAAGGAGGGGACTAGGATGCGCCTGGTAGCGAGTTGCTGGTCACCTGGCTAGCCACGGTTTCTGGAACGGGACAAAATTATCCGAAACAGTTAAATGGTGCGGTATTGAAATTTATTTATATCATTGGGACACGGATCAGCGCTGGCGACGATATCCTTTGGTTCGCTAGTGCTCTGACAGTAATCGCCGTGAATGGGGAGGAATAATGTGTTGGCTAGTTTCCACGACGGTTGGTGGTGGCACCGTCGTGGGGCGGTTGCCGCCTGTGGTATGTAGTATGTGTGCGCGCGCAAACGCATCAGAGAGAGGTTTCCTCAGATTTAATGGGAATTTTATGCAGTTCTTGGGTGCTTCGAGGAAGATCAGGGAGATCCTCGGAATGCTTTCTGCCGATTTCAATTTATTGGCCACTCAGCGCAGCGGGCAGACGTGGTGTCTTACGGTGAACGGTAAATGCTGTTCCATTGTGCGCTCATGTCAAATTAGAGTAAGATCAATTTCATTAGAAGTTTACTTGCTCGCCGCAACAACTCGCGCTGAGTGATGTGGTAGATTTATGGAGGACTCCGCGGTTCTCGATTGTTGTCTTGACACAGATGGCGGAGTGTGACACTGCTGAAGCTAGTGTTGAAATAGTGATGGGGTGATGTTTTCGGTGTCAAGTGAGTGTTTCCGTTGTGATCGTACGGTAAGTGCTGAGGAACATTGTTGTTTGGCTTCATGGAAACTCGTAAAAGTCGCAGACTCTAACTAAGGACTTCTTATCAAAAATCGCGTTGCCTACGTTGATCATGTCGACTAATCAAAACAAATCTGTTAAGAGTTATGTAGTCCTTACCAAGTTAAGCTATAAGTGCATGTGTAGTTCCACCAACGGTAGACGGATGAAAGGTGATTCTGTAAAGGTCTTCACAACGCTCTACAGATACAGTAAGTCGCAAAAGAAAATATACACTTTATAAAATTTAAAATTAATGCAATCAAGGTGCAACCTCCTAGTAAGATTTCTACACCACTGTTAAAATCATTTACTCGGATAATTAAACTTCCATTAAAAACCAAGTTATGGTTAATATTGAAAATTATGTGAAAGAATAGGAAACATTTAAGGGGACACACAAAAGTTCGACCCAAAAATTAGTATACAGTTGCAATACTGTGAAGTTTCATTTTGCAATAAAATTGTCTCTGTTTTTTGTTTTCTTAAGCCTTTGAAATTAAAAATTGTTTAATGTGTGTTAGTTTAGAAGTCATGTGAAGATATATTTATTACTTAATGTCAAAATGGCGCATCGGGTGAAAGAACTTTCCACTGCTTGCAAAATTTGTTCATTAAGCACTTTTTAGATAATAAAGTAATAAGTACAATAGCCAAAATAGTGGATAAAAACCCTGCTACAATACAGAAGCGAGTAAAATTATATCGGTAGTGTGGAAAACGATATCCGATCAAACAGAATCAGAACAAGGAAACCGCATAGTCGCCCGTAAAATAAAAAAATCAAAGAAATGTGCCCCTAAAATAACGGGAGTTGCTTAATAAAACAGGTTAAACCGTCACCCTTATACCATCTGTGGAATAGTTTATGAAGCTGAGTATTATGAAAGGAATAAAAGAAAGAAACAATTTATCAGCAAAGTTAACGGCCATTGCAGAAGCTTAAGAAAATCATGTTTCTGGAATATGGTCATATTTAGTGATGAAAGGAAGTTGAATATATTTGGTTCTGATGGTAGAAGAAAAATATGGAAAAAACTCCATCCAACAAATACAGCAGGAACAGTGAATCAGGGCGTGATGTGATGGTATAGGGTTGCATGGCAGCATCTGCTGTTGGTAACTTGTGTTTTGTTGATTGTAAGATGAATCGGTTTGACAGTTGAAAAATTTAAAAAAATAATTTATATGAAAGAGCCAGAAGTTTGGCTAAGACAGGTCATTTGTATTCCAACAAGGTAATGACCCCGAGCACACTTCACTGTGGCTATTGTACAACGTCAGAAATCAGTTTAAAACACCACTACAATCACCGGACCTTAACGCTGTGAAACACTTGTGAGAACATCTAGAGCGCCAGATCAGAAAAAGAGACATTAAAACTAAGACAGTTCTTCAAGAAGAATAGTCCAACATCGATGCAAGCCCTACACAAAATTTGATAAATTAAATGCCATCAAGACCATCAAGAGTCCTTTGAAAGCCCAGAGGATGCACTTCAGAGATATTAAGTGCCATAAAATATCAGTCGCCTTATTCTTTTCTAATTTGATTGTTGTTTCGTTTCATGAATTCCAGTATGTTAAATTTAAAAATTAAAAGAATCTTACATATGTTTAATAAATGCTACTAAGTTTGAAGCCCAATGATTTAATATATGTTTGGTGTATACTTATTTTTGGGACTAACTATGTTCTCGAAGTCTTGTGCGTTTTATTTGACTAAGCCAGTGATTTTTTGATTAGTTTACTGACAATGAAAACAAAGTTCAGGAACATTGTTAAATGTTAGTGCTGATACTAGGTGCTATGAAATTTCCGGGAAAAGCGACACAAGTGCCACACAACAAGTGGCTTAGTGTGTGGAATTGTCACTACTCAGATATTGAACAAAATTTTGAGGTCAAAATGCTGAATCCGGAAAGGTAAAAATCCGGGGAAGTCAAAATTTTGGAAAGTATATACGCCTTAAAGAGATAGGCACTTAAGAGCATGCCTCCCCCTGTAATTTCCTGCTGTGGTAGTTGTGGAAACTTCACTGCACATATTTTCGTAGATTAACTTAATTGTATCGATCTTACATTTTTGAAATGCTGAGATTTTGGACTTTCGGCAGTGAGTGGAATCACCTTATAAAAGTAAACAATACCCTCCGTATGGACTAGTTTAGGCGTAGTAAACATTTATGAAAAACTGACTCAAACAAAACAGGCTTTAAAATATGTACATTTCCAAGATTTCTTTGTTTTGGTTAATGATGTACCATCCACTTCTGGAGGATATTTTCAAAACGTGAAAAATTTCGGCAGGATATTGATCAGCAGAAATGTGTTAAAAAAAGCCAGCAACAGTAGCCACATTTTCCTATTCATAACAGAGTTGTCGGCTGATTGGCAGTTGGCGGCAACATACCTGAAAAGAGAAGAATAGAAAAAGGTCATCAGGGTTGCAAGCTTTGTTGGTGTGATATTTTATTCAATTAATATAAAAGTTTAATTTTATTTAAAAAAAAGACCTGTATGTACAATATTTTTTACATATTATTTAATAGATCAACTGAAAGCCCCGGAAGGCAAATAGTGTCATATACGCGCACTCAGTTTACTCGAAATTTATTCTACAGTGTTGTTATGCGATTAAGAAGGAGTTTGCTTTTTCGAAAAGTTATAACAAAAGGAGTAATAACTTTGTAGTTTTAAAAACTTTGTTTTTCATTCCTTCCTTTTGTGTTTTTTTTTTTAATTTTTGTGGCATTGTATGTAATGTGCTTCAAACACGAGTGAGCTTTATACATTTATATGATTTTACGATAAAACCGAGGGAATATAAATGAAAAATGTAGACTGCGGGACTTTTAGTGTATCATTCAGGCAGGAATTAACATAGGTGCCCACTATGACAGTAATTTCGATTGTGATCATTTTACAACTTTTTCATTGGTAATACGTGGTTCACATGTTGTTGCCGTAGCGTAGTGGGTAAGAGCATCGACACACACGTAGAAGGTCTAGGTATGATTTCCGAACGGGACACCTCGCATTTTTTCACGGCACCACCTCTTTCGAGTTGCTCAGAACTCTCAAAGAGTATCAATTGTCTACAAAAAGCTTCTCAAATCTCGCAGTTCAGAGTCGGCAAAAAACAGTAGGTCCCTTCTACTCGTGAGAGTTGTAGTTGTTGTAGGCCCTGGTCCCTTGTGGGCTATACTGCCACTCAATTATTATTATTATTATTAGTAATACGATCTACGGAGAAACAACAAATGGAGAAAATCATTGTAAAAGTAGTCACAATTTTCAGCTCGATTAATATTTCTTTGGACCTGGCACAAATTTAAGGAAATATTACACGAGATGTTAGTTAACACGTAGGGACAGTTTTAAACTGCATAAAAACTCGACCAGATTGGAAAAAATACAGCAGGAACAGTGAAACATGGCGGAGAAAACTTGATGGTATGGGGTTGGATGGCAGCATCTGGCATTGGTAACTTGGTTTTCATTAATTGTAAGATAAATCAGTTTTGGTTCTTTAGAAACGTCCTTCACAGCACAATGTAAGTAAATTCGTAAACTCGGCGACATTCTTGATCAATTTTGAGTGTGAGATTCTTCCATTGAAAATGTATTAAAAAAATCGATTAGCAAAACTTGTATCTTCCACAAAAATTTGCTGCAGAAGTCGTGGATCCGAAATATGTGGGATGAAATACCCAGAAACTGAAATATTATGAGAAACAGCGGACAAAAACAGTATAAATGGCAAACACTTGTCTTTTATTTGAAATTATTTATACGGTTTCAACTAGAACATCCAGAAGACGACTAGATTTCACCGTCCAAACGTGCGCAACTCCCAAGCCAAATTCACACCTATCGCCTCTAAAACACATTAAATCTCATCTCTCTTCACCACAACGTTCCCCCGTGGATGCATCATCATAGGAGTTTTCGTCCAGCCGTTCTTCAGAGCATGCCTTCCAGTTTCGGGAATCTTTACGGTAGTATGCAAATCGTGCATTTTCAATCCCATCATGCTAATCCGCTCGGCTGAGACTTTCAAAAAATGTTAGTTTCACTGCTCCAGACGAACGGGAAACCTCTCATAATCGAGGCATAGAATGCAATGTATTTTCGCTTTCTAATCGAATTTGCATAATGAATTGCAAAATTGCATCCAGACGCGAGGCTGATGTGACTTCAAGCCTATTGTTAAGCAAATTTTCCAACACGCCATAGAATCGACAAGCAGACGGTCTACGCCAAGACATCAACATCTTCAATAGCCCTTCAAAGCCAGACGAGTGTGTGAAGGATTCTGGGAAATCGAAACAATTTCCATCGAAAACGAAACTTCCATTCCTCTCCGAATGCGTCTTTCCATGTCAGCCAAATGAAAACACGGCCGCAGAAGCTCACATGTGCCTGGAGAGAGGCATGCCACCAAATTGCAGCCAATTCTCGTGGTGACTGTGATGATATGAAAGTGGAAGGTACAAGTCCGCCATGGATATACGTTTCTTTTGCAGGCACATACAGGAAGAGAGAATATCCTCGTGCAGATCTCCGATTGTCAGACAGCGGCACAAAGTCGGCCCGATGAAGCCTAGACAAAGGAAAAGTGGATACCGAAGTCAAATCCGGCCGCGGTATCTCACTCTTCAAGTTTCCTATCCGGTACCGTATTGCGGAACACGAAATTTGTGTGCTCTTATTGATTGCAGGAGAAGATTGTGCGATGAGATGCCGTTCCGTGGTGGATTCGGATCGAATCAAGTCGAGTCGAGAAGGAAATGCCATTTAGTGAGCTAGTCGCAAGATTAATCTAACTCAGGTGCAGGTGAGTCATCTGGACTTGCATCGGCAATATGTGGTACCACCCTGCGGGAATGAATCGCTGAAATACACACTTTTCAAAATTTTGCCGCTTTCGGAGTGTTAGGGGTTTCACGTTTTTCGACCGCAAATACATTTAGGATTTTGTATGCCGGAAAATTGCCTGACCGGGTAAACCTGTGAAACTGGTAATTTTATATCCGGCGATGAAAATGTTCCCAAAACAAAATGACAAATCAGTCATTCCTCTTAATCTATTACTTTAAGAGCTCTTTCCACCGCTTCATTAACCTTTCCAGCCGCATCACGCAACGAGTTTTCCTTCATCTTCTCCCAGCAGGACATTAGAGATCCCAGTTCAGGCGACTGATTCTGCATCCAATTATGACACTGACACGTATGTTCGTCTAGAGTGGCATCAAAAGTAATTGAAACACCCCACATGCCAACATTCCACACTTGACACAGAGCCAAAGCAGAAAACGTCCCGTACCCAGCCCAACGGTCTAGTCTTCTGTGGTCACCGCGACGTTGGTAAGTGCAGCGTCATTCATTTCATCTTATCTCGTCAGATAAATCCCGAAAATACAAGGAGGAAGTGATTGCACACCACATGCCTCGCCATCGAACAGACTAGCGCACCGCAGCCGTCTCAGATGGAATTCCGAAACGCTTGTCCCATGCATATGGTCATGAGAGAATTATGATTACGATCTTTCGAAACAGGGAACGGCAGGCGGTGACCGGGAAGCGGGAAACGGGGACGGAACAGGATGAGAGATTATGCAAGCTCACTTCCCTAACAGTTCGCCGAGCATCACAGGCATCATCATCACCGTCATCACCTGGAAGCTGTGTGTGCGCGCACAATCGTCTGCGGCTGATTTCCATATCGCGGACCGAGCAGCCGTGTGACCTTCTGCTGCGACGAACCACGAGCGGAGCATGGAACAAGTGTTCCCTACCTACCGTGCAGATGTGGGGATTCGCTCGGTAGTAAAATTAATTTTCTAGCCAGCCGGGGGGACACTGGGGAAGTTTAATGATGATGAGGATGCTTCTCCGGGGCTGATGTGTGCATCTATGGCCGAGACGATTAATTTGTGCGCTTCTTGAGAGCGAGAGGGAGATCGTTTCGCGGACCGAACTCCACACACCGGTCGGTGGGAGCTTCAATCTTGATTATGATTACGGTATAATGCTAGAATTTCGCCATTTCGGACGCTTGCTCGTCGTACGGAACCTGCTTTTACGGGTACGCGCTCCATACTGCTGCAGATGCTGTAACTATGTGAAAAGCTGCAGCCGCACTCGAAGGTGGATCGCTGCATAGAGACAAAGAGGAGTGCCCGCCGCACCAATGTTGGTGGTGGAATGCATGTAAAAATGCGCGGAGCCAGGGAATCGAGGTCATATGCAAAGAATTTTAACTGCTGCTCCAACATGCAGGTACGACTAGATGGTATGTGGAGGCGCCTAATCTCGATACAATGTTGCTAGGATCTGAAGGAGGACTCGCAAAGTGGCAAAAGAAAATGCAATTGCAAACGGAATTTGTGGTTAATCTTGTTCGCCCACTCGAGTGGGCCTTGAAAAGGGCTCTGACGGTACTTGAGAGGGAAAATAAGACAATTAGAAGACGACTTACAAAATGAATGAATGAGCAATTGGCACAGAAAACAAAATTGTCACGTAAGCTACATACGCTGATGGGGTGACACCATTTGAAATTGGTTTGACTTGTAGAAGTGCATGTGAGAGGGTTACGACACAAGAAGCCGTGTGGGAGGTGATGATTTTACCTCTTAAGCAATATTGATGATTGAGCAAGCGAGTCAAGGGTGTATTCAGTTTTTCCTTAAGACGCTATCAGGCGATATTGGTCATGTAATACACCTTCTAAACAAAGCTTGTAATCGTTAATTTGCATGTTCAACGTAAGCGCCAAAATATCAATGTAAGCTGAATTAAACGTTAATTAGAACATCTGACCTTGTGCGAGAAGCCATTGAATTGACGATTGCGAAATTTCAAAATTTGTTTCTGTCCTGACTTTGTTTTACTCTTTGATACCTGTAATAAGCGGACGTCATATATGACAGCTGAACAGCCAAATCTTACGCCAGGTAAATGGCGATCGATAAGTAAGCCAACGTAGGAGGCAGTTTCTAGGGGGACTTTGAATAGAATCTCTAGGTGGTGCTCTGTTAAGAAAGTTCATCGCGCGCTTCTTCCATTTTATGGTCAGTTCATTTTTGGCTCAATGGGTACGTAAATAAGCAGAATTGTCGATTTTGGAGTGAATATCAGTCAGAAGCATTGCAAGAGCTACCAATGCATCCAGAAAAAGTCACAGTTTTGTGCGGTTTATGGGCTGGTGGCATCATTGGAACGTACTTCTTCAAAGATGATGCGAATCGTAACGTAATTATGAATGGTGAGCGCTACCATGAGACGATATCCAACTTTTTTGTTGCCCAAAATGCAAGAGCTTGACTTGCATGACATGTGGTTTCAACAAGACGGTATCACATGCCACATGCCACGCAGCACGCGCAACAATTGACTTATTGAGAGGCGAGTTCGGTGAACATTTTATTTTACGTTCGGGACCGGTCAATTGGCTGCCTAGATCGTGCGATATAACGCCCTTAGACTACTTTTTGTTTGGCTATGCCGGCTTCAATTGACGCATTTGAAGACTACATTGAAGCATTTATTCGAGAGATACCGGCCGAAATGCTGGTAAGAGTTTCCCAAAATTAGACTAAGCGGATGGAGCATTTGAGGCGCAATCAAGGTCAACATTTGCATGAAATAATCTTCAAACATTAACCGTACCGTACTATCGATTAAAATAAAGAGTTCATGTACTTTTCTTAATTTTATGTTTTTTTTTTAAATTTCCTATAGATTTTAAAAAATCAGCCTTTACTTACTTCACAAGAAGTGACCTCAACGTAGGCACCACCTCTTTCGAGTTGCTAACAACACTCAAAGTTGTCTACGAAAAGTTGCTCAAATCTCACCGTTTTACTCGTGAGAGAACAATAGTACGCACAACACGAGTAACTGCCAAAGAAGCTAGACCCTGGTTTCGTGTGGGTTGTAGTGCATGCCATTAAACTAATATTTTCTTCAAGAACAAACAAATTTGCAACATACGGCTCAGAAAACCAACAATTGGTCGAAGAAGAGTCCTTACATCCGGATTTAATCCCCGAACCAAAACAATTTAGTTTGTAGCTACCCAAGTGATTTTTAAATTAACTCAAAAGAATAGTGTGCTGCGAAACTTTCCGAGGCGGTCATGTGAATAATATTGTGCTTCACTTAAT
The DNA here is from genome assembly GCA_944738645.1 of Eristalinus sepulchralis. NCBI lineage: Eukaryota > Metazoa > Arthropoda > Insecta > Diptera > Syrphidae > Eristalinus > Eristalinus sepulchralis. Next base: position 15,858,008 of record OX122886.1, read on the forward strand.
CAACTTTAAACTTCTTAAGAAATGTAATTCTCATCAAAAATGTATCGCAACGTGAGTTTTATCAAGCTTCACTTTCAAAACCGGAAAATAAATGACCCTTTATATAAAAATATTTCTGCACAAAATTGAAGAAGGTTTGCAGGCTCCGTTTAGCCAAAGAGATCATTGGGATAGGTGCAAGTTAGGATGTCTGCTGCTTTTTTAAACTAACTTGAAACATGTATGAAAATAAAGAAACATTGTATTCGTCCAAACTTTCATCTGCCAAACACCCTGTTTACTACATTCTGTTGACAGGCAACTACACACTTCGCAGTGTGTTTTAAAAAAATTCTGGACATATGGACATGGACCACTTAATGTTGAGAACTGCAAACTCGTAACTTGAAATTTTATGTCTTACTTGGGCGGGTCATAAGTTCACAATCGATTTATTGAATCTTTCAGAGTTTGCTATTGCGAGCCGTGAAACTGGCAATTCTTCTTTAAAGACGAAATCCGAATTCAATTTTCCAAGAAACCGAAAAAAACCATTTGATTCATAACTAAGACGTGGCGGAGTCTGGCAAATATTAGCTTATGGTGAACATAGCTCGCATATCTGAAATGTAAATTTCTAACTATTTCTTGTAACAACCAAAAGCTCGATGTTGACAGTAACGATCTTCAGAATCTACAGGAAACACCGTCCAGTCAGTCGCACCCGAAATAAAATTACTTTTGTTTGACATCCTGTCCACTTTCGCAGATGTTTTACCTAAGCAAATTCTAAGACAGTCCCCATCTAGAGACGAACTATAAACAAATAACTGAGAAGATCTCCCTACACTGCAGGTAATTTCCCAACAAGATCAGCACAAAAGTCAAAGTATAGACTCCTCAGCAGTCAACTGAAACAAAAAATTCATTAAATTTATGACTCTCACTCATCAGTCGCCCAACCTTCCAGCCTGCGATAACCTCTCCGCCGCTTACAAGATGAAAGATACTCGTTTTCAAATGAAAATGTTGAGGCTGATGAAAAACATAGAAAATAGCATTGACTCCATGTATCAACAAAGCAATGTGCTGCTGCAACAATCTGGGGAAGGACGATGGCGGATAGACTACTCGTACGAAGATATCTTTGGTATTTGCGCATATTTTCCCAACACAATATGGTGAAACTGCTGGAAGCCATACTCCACAGCCGCCACAGCGTGGCGGAGACTTGTCTTGCCAACTTCAACGGCAGCAGTATATACCTCACTCTCGGTTAAGTTGCTCCTACCTATCGACCAATTGGAATCACAAAGCGCTGCAATGCTCTACGGTAGGAGATGGATATAAGCAGATACCTCAGACTCAGGCATCCCCCAAAACCCATGCTGACGGAATTCTCGGTCCATGTAAAAGGTTAACAGCAACAGACGGGCGGGGGATAACTTGCGATTTCGGTGCCAGAGCGTTGTGCAAGAAGACGGCAACCGCAACTGTCTGCCCATGAGTCATAGATATCGATACGATTGCCCATGATGTATCGAACGCTGTGCACCGTTCCCACAATTAGAAGCGAGACTCATATTTGAATTCAGGCGAAACACTAGGGGGAGTGCCACGGTTGCCAGTCGGGGTCATTCTGCATAACAGCGTTTGACGCTTAAGTCTCTACCCGTCTCTCTCAATAATTACCTATCCAAGGTATATCTCTCCCAGCAACAACGACGACGAGTGTGGCAACGGCAGGTAACACGGCATCAAACATCCATCATTGATGCGTGACGTGCCATGTACTCGCAGACGAGCTCTCTACCCCTCCTGTGCCTCCTCCAATACAACCGGACATGACCATCATCGACTACAAACAGCCGAAGAGCTGGGTGTTCTCCGCACTGGCTCAACAATTACACAATAAGAATTTTTAATTCCACGTTGAGATACATCCATTGCTCCTGTGCGTGCCTGCCCTTGAATGTCCGTCCGTGTGTGTGCGGTAAATTAAACACCTCAGCAAATACCAAATAAGAGCCACTAGGCGGTCACAAGGCGGAGAACTTCATACGAATAAAGCCATAAAAACATAGCAAAGCGGAGCAAAACGCAAAACGACATGACGATAACAAATGCATATGCGAGGTGGCCAAAGCGAAATGCAAATCGCTGGCATTCGTCGGAGATCCGATGTCGGGATAGAGCGATAAGATGATTGCGTCATGGATCGTCGTGGTTTTACATGAAAACGCTATGTTTGGGTATCTGTTGTCCCAGATTGCTGCCGCAGACCCAGCATCGTCAATCAGGCGAACGATTCTCGGCGGACGGCTGGACATTCATCAAACTCACTCGCCGAGCCACCCAGTGATCTGGTCTATGCAAATGCTGATGCATCTCCTTCGTCATCATTCGAGACGGACGCACGGCTTCTGTGGGAGATGCCACCGTGGACGTGACTTTGTCTGACTGACACAACACTCTGGAGCGCAAGCGGCACCGGAGAGTGGAGCGGACCAGACACAATGCCACAGAGCTCGCCGTGTAGCTTTTGTTCTCCTGCGACAGATTCGGATGCCAGGCTGATATCCATATCAGCGCTAGTCACCGGCGATGGCATCACAATGATATGCTGCCGACTTGACGTTATTTGTGTTCCCAAATGTTGTGTTGTTGACTTTTGTGGCGTGATAAGACAGTATGACGTCAAGTAATGTATCTACTTCCGCTGATGACACAAGAAGTCCAAAATAATCTGAGTCACCCAGCCTAAATTTGGTTACTGGTTCAACAATAGGTTACAATTTAAACTAGACTCAGACCCCGAAGGCGGAATTAGAATATTGGTGAGGTAACAGGAAAAGGAGCAATGCAAAAAAATATCAATTTCTCAACTTTGATTGGTAACCCATTATGTGTTTGACTTTTACAATTGTTCTGCATTAAAACTTTGTGAAGAAGAAATCGTAAAATCGACAAAACTTTTGAGAGGGACATCAAGCCAATTGTCACGTGTGTGTTTATGAAAATTGTTGCATTCCACATGACTCTCATAAATCGTATCGTTAATCAGTTATATCTCGTGGCAAATCACCACATCAAGTACCCGCAGTTGAGCACATTCTGTGGCCGCAACCATTGCCTCCCTCTCTCCATCTGTCTGCAGAGTAAAGAAAATCTTGAACACTACATCAGCGACAACTAAATTACACCTTATTCGATGGCTAGATACAATAGAACAAAGCAAGCAAAACTTCTACGGACTTCGTTTAAATTCAAAAATCGAATTAATTATTCCTAACACTTAACGCTGGCTATCGATACCTAGCAAGCTGGAGCTGGGGTCCAGTCCAATCATGGCCTCTCATGGCTGAATAATTAGCTCGAGTAATTCGATGGCTACCGTCAGGTGCTTTGGGGAACAAACGTGAGGGAAACACTGGAACGTGGTGGTCGTACCAGCCCATATTCGTAGTGGTTCTGAGAACTTTTGTAGCTTGCCATGGCATGATAGATTGAAGTTGGCGATGGAATTTTTCCGCATGAGATGGAGGGCAGGGCCGGGTCGAGTGTGGGTACCCGCTGCTTGTTTTATACAACGTGACAACAAAATTATTGCGGATACTTTATGACCTTGTTATAACAATAGAATCAGATGTGCATCGATGCACGTAACTTGGTGCTGAGGCAAGCTGTGAAATATGTGATACTCCCCCGGGCACAGGGCCGATAAGGAAGGTATTGTCAGTGCCAGTTTGAGATGAAACGCCCTTAACGTTAGGTGTTTTTTTTTTTTTTTTTATAATTGGCGCGCGCTAAAGGGGTTACGACTACCCTTAAGTGACCGGATTTAAGTCACAGCACGGGCCGAAGGTATAGAGGAAGAGAGGGAGAGGAGGTACCGGTGCACATTGGTTTTAAATGTCTGTAGATTGTAATGAGAGGGGAATATTGAGCAGGGAAGAGCTTTCCATATTCGTGTGGTGCGGCTAAAGAACGAGTCTCTATACTTAACTGTACGCCCGAAGGTAGGCTTAAGGGTGAACTGATGAGCATTCCTTGCGAGGCATGTATTGCTGGTGTATTCTTGAAGGGGAGGAATGCAGCTGGCTAATTCGTTTGAGCATTTCTTATTGAAATAGCGATAAAACAGTGACAGAGACGCGACATTACGTCGGTGTTCTAACGAGTCAATCGACTTCGCAATATTGTTGTCTCCTATAAGTTTCATCGCTCGTTTTTGGATTCTATCCAGTAGGTGTAAGGAGGTATTGGGAGCACCAGGCCAGAAAGGAGCGTTATACTCGAGCTTAGGACGGATGTAGGCCTTGTAAATTGTAGCCAGATCAGAGGGGGTAAAGTATTTTTTGCATCGTTTTAGGAAACCTAGACATTTCGCAGCATTTTTGGCGACCTCATGTATGTGATCGTTCCAACTAAGTGTTGAGTTGATACGCATACCGAGGATGGAAAGTTTCTCGGTTTCAACAACGCAGGTGCCGTCCATGGATAACGGCTGGTTATTTTGGGAACGCTTGAGTGACAGTTGACAGCACTGAGTTTTGGAAGCATTAAATTCCACTTTATTTCTTGTACCCCAAGCGATTATGCTGTCAAGATCGGAATTTAATGTGCTTGACATACGCTGCCGTTCCAAGTCTACGGCCGAAGTACAGGGACGAATATGAGAAGCTGAGGGTACTGTCATCAGCGAAGGAGTGAATAGGATTAGAAGTAGCAGACAAGAGATCATTTATGAAAATGAGAAAGAGTGTCGGAGACAGAACGGAGCCCTGGGGAACACCAGCATTAATATGGTGGATATCAGACTTGAACCCATTCAGCACGACTTGTATTGAACGGTTCGAAAGGTAATTTCTAATCCATTGAAGAAGAGACTTATCGATTCCATAAGCACGCATTTTCGACAAGAGAGCCTGATGCCAGACTCTGTCAAATGCTTTTGAAATATCAAGCGCAACGATCTTGCTTTCTCCAACATTGTGCAAAGATTGGTTCCATTTTTCGGTGAGATATGCCATCAGATCACCAGAGTACCTGTTGCTACGGAAGCTGTACTGCTGACGATTTATCAGCGTTTCCATGACCTTGGAAAGAGGGGACGTAAGTGGTTGGTGGTTGTAGCAGTCATGTGTTACCTAGAGGCACCTTGAGAAGTCATCTGCACCCAACGCTCCAATAAGTGAATCCACTTTTAAAGTGTTAGTAATACGTTCAACAGATATGATATGATTCATTGATGTAACCCAATAATGGATTGTTGTTTTCATGAAATAAAATTAATCTCTAGGGCAATGACTTGAAAATGAAAAAATCGGTGGTTTTGTAGGCGTTTCACTAAAAATGTAGTACTTGCCCTAAGCTTGGATATAAATTATACACACCCTGTGCATCATCGTCATCAACTTCGTTAGCCGGCATGCTCCACTAGATGGGTCCCGGGAGCAATGCACATACTGTGCATATGCTTCGAAAGTGAATGGGCTGCCGTTTATTCGGGCCTGAGATGTTCGAGCCCTACTCTTTCGATTCTCCCGATCACCCGACTATATTTAAGATCGCGTGGCACACATTTCAGCGGTTAATAATAAAGAGACCACTCGGAGTGGAATTGTTGCTTTTTACGTCAGTCCCTACGAGATTATTTCGACGAATCTATGCTGCGGAAGAGACTACAGTTCGCATGACTTCTGAAGTAATAACCCCAGGATCTCACAACGAGTTAAAATATCATCCACATGCTCCACAAATGTCAATTGTATTCCCAGAGTACGTTTGGGTACAGCAGTTTTAAGAATACACTCGCAGGAGTACACTCTCTTCAGATAGATTCCTAGCTATGAGAAGTAAGTAAGTAATTATGAGCAGTAATTGTGGAAAAGACTTAGAGTATTACTCTTCTAATATTTTATGTCGTATAATTGTTATCAAATGCTTCAATTAAACACATCAGTAAAACACTAGCTTATCTGCACACAAAACCCCTTGTCACAGCGGAACAATCACATGATTGCTCTTCGGGGAGCAATGGTGAGCTTAAAAACTCATATGACACCACTTTGTTGGCCAGAGACAACCATTATTGTTTTCACTCTTTACACTCCCTTTGTCGAGATTTCATATCGATCACACAATCGACACGATCGGTAACATCGACTCCCACCAACAGACGCACACCCTCAGCATCCACAGTCAAACGCCCAGCGTCTCCTATTCATCGGCAGATATTTTGACATTTTCTGACAGCTACCGCACACTGCACTCGTCTCACAGATCACTCACCGGAGGAAAGAGAAAGTTGATCACAGGGGCGCGATGGTGGCGGCGCATACTCGTATCACATATGAATAAGCAGAGTCCATACAATAGTTCAAAGAGAGAGGTATAGAGACACCGAAAAAAAACAGATCTGTGTTTCTGGTGATGTACACAGATTAGTCCCAACTGCAGGCGTTTCCCCGTACACGAATAAGCAGAGAACGCCTCCTCCTTCTTCGCTCACTGCACGTGTATCGCGATCGCGCATCTAATCCAGTGATGGTAATTTAAATTTCCAAGCGATTAAGAATCGAATTATGGTAATTTGTAGCTTGGGTTGTCGCTTGCGAGAGTTACTATCTTTCGGGGATCTAGAAATCACGGGTAATTTATGCGCATATATTGCGCTCAGTTTGGAATGGAAGAGAGGTGGAACAGCAGAGGAGGGAGCTGGGTGTTAGTGGCTTTAGGGTTTCGTGCGACTAGCGCAATGAAACCTCCTTGATCTTAATTGTGTCTACTTAATGTATTTCCAAGTCAAAATTTCAAATGAACTATTTAAAGTTAAGAAAAACAATTTGTACAAAAAGTATCCCTGGGTGAAAAATGTATTAGATATATTCATTTTAATTCCTATGATATAGGAGGGCGGTCCGAAGAGTGCATAGCCTACAAAAGCTAGATTTACTTCAAATAACAATGCTCCAACATATTTACGAGTATGTAACTTTTACAAAAAATATATTCCCTGATGATATGATAATTTGGTATCTGTGGGGGGACAAAATTGGGAATTAGATGGATTGGGGCACAAATAGTAGCCCAAATGGACAAAATTTGCCTGGTGATGTCCAAAGAGTGAGCTTTTTTCACGAAATAGAGCTGTATTTTCTGCAATTCAGCATTTTTTTGTTAAAGAATGGTAAACACTGTACTGGAGCGTTCAAACTGGTAAATTGTACTACCAGGCAAAAACCTACATTTAATCTCATTTCTTGATCTTCCGGAGGAAAACCAGCAAGCGCTTCTGTGATAAAGAGTTTAGATTTTCTGCTCCCAACACATCCGTGCCAAACAGCACACTTAAGTGCTTAGTGAAGATAAAGTGTCCCGTTTGTACGCCAGCAAGTCGTCTGCAGTCTGTCCTTTTTACAGATAACAGAAAAGATGCGGATTTCTTGCAACTCGACATAGTAGAGCACATTTTGATATTCTGCAGGTAATCGATGGGGAGTTTCCGGCTTCTCCAAAAAACATTCGCCTGGTCTCTGAGGTGCAAGTGGATGCATGTGTCGTCAACGGTCACGAAACGACGTAGAACCTACTTCGGATTGCGCTTAAACAACAGTGTCAGACACTGTTCTGAAGTGGTTTCAACTATCGCGCAGACAGCGTTATCATACCAAATATTTCAGGATATGATCTACCCAGTCTTTTGCGCTGGCTGCTGTGCAAGCTACCTCCGAACCTACAATTGAATTTTTGTCACTTTATACGAAGTAGGTGTCCTATAACACCTAGGTACTTATCGGGCGGCTACTAAGGTACACACCGTGGAAAATACAATAAGGTTTTTTAAGACCTCGCTTCAAGTAATTTGCATTTTTTTTAACCGTACATTTGACTATCTGAGTGATTTTATTTGAAAGAGATTACACATGCCTTCGTTTTGTCAAGGTTTTAAGGTTTTACTCAAGTATTTAACATTGTTTAACCTAACCACGTTATATAGCAAATTGATACGACGACTGAGTAAGGTTGATATAAAGTTAATGCGACTTCTTCTGCGTGTAAAGGAGATTTTTAGGGTTTTTACACATTAAAATACAGTACAAATGCATCAAGAGGACGTCGTGTCACACTTCCAGAGTAAATAAGTAATAAAGCGGTCAATATATCCCTTTAAAATTAGTGTAGCACTTTTTTTGTTGTTGTTGGTGGTTTTCCGAAGAAAGACCAGCAGGCGCTTCTGTGATAAAGAGCTTTAGTTTTCAGCTCCCACCAAAAGTGCTCTGAAGTGTCTTCCCCTTCTCCAAAGTGTCGCCAAAGGGTTTCTTCACTAAGCCCAAGCAGACTTATGTAGGTGCATAGCGAAGGTGAAGTGTCCGGATTGTACGCCGACAAGTTTTCTGCACTGATTTCTGTCTAGAGTTAACAGAAAAGCCGCCGATTTCTTGCTGACGTTCGGGAGCATGCACTTGGTCGGCATGCATCCTGGAGAGTCATGCCATCTCTGGTTGTGCTGCTGGGAGACCCAACCGTTGACGGAAGCCCTAACTAAGGAAGCGGATTATCCCAAGGTGGGTTCGGGCCCTACGAATGACTCTTTAGAACCATCAGCAATCTCGTTTCTCGTGATGTCCGGGGACCCAGACAAGCGAATTCAGTCTGCCGACCAAATTAAGGGAGAACTTGCATTCCTGGACTATCTTTGTAAGGGTTGAGTAAAACCTTAAGCACAGTTTGGCTGTCGCTGCATACGCAGATAATTCGCCCTCTCCATCTATTCTTCACAATATACATAGTTGGTGGCAATTAGGATTGCAAATGTTTCCGCTTGGAAGACCGATGTGAAATTACCTAAAGAGTGAGAACTCTAAAGTTGTCGTCTTCCACAAAAGTCCCAGCCCTCCGTCGTCTGGGAGCCGTCCGTGAAAATTCGACTACATTCTTTTCCCGGTTCAGTTTCTGGCCAGAGCCAGTCTTGGACACAGGATCAGTCGACTTTATATAAACGACGCAGCTGGATCGTTCGTGTCCCCGTATCAGACAGCATGTCCATAAGACTTGTGTCATAGGAGATGTGGTGCGCGAGGTCATCTTTTTGTGACACTCGTAAATCCCAAGTTTTACCAAAAACTTTGTTACACTGCCAGAAAACTGGCAGCGCCTTGAAGGTTTCCGTCTCAATGTGTTTTTTTCCAGAGACGTTTATTTTTACCTAGGATAACACCTAGGTACTTAGCTTCTTTGGAAAATCGAATGATGACATCTTCAAGTACTGGTGGAGTCAGACAACTCAGGTTACTCCTACTTGTCTAGTTACTTCCAAAAGAAGCTGCGATGGTATTTTAATATAGAATTTTTATCTATCACCTCGATAATTTGTAGCTTGATTTAATTTTGTATGAATGAAGCATTTATTAAGTATACTCGTGTAGAGTTTAGAATAGAGTTACCTGATCTAAGTTTAATATGGTTCATTTTATTCGAGAACTGTCTGGCATTTGAAGGTAATTTCATTAAAATGTTGACTGACCATTAAAATCAGAAGACTGTAGCAATCGATTTTCAAAAAATTCTCTTTAAAAATTTTTTGACAAACAAAATCGAAGCAGGACAGCGGGAAATAGGTGGTATCTAATCACTTGGTTCAAGGTCCGGCTCATACGGACGCATAAGTACTTCCCAACCGAACTCCGGAACTTCTGACGGGTAATTTTCGACGTGTTTGGCCTGACGTTATCCTGATGAAAGACAACTCTTCTTCAAATGGACAAAGCCGGCCGCTTCTGGACAATTACTTCCTTCAGAGGTTCTAATTTTTGACAAAACTTAATCGAATTAATAGTTTGGTTGCGGGGTATTAGTTCGAAGGAAATAATTCCTTGCCAATCCCACTAAAAATTCTGTGGCAACTGTTGTGGCATCCATATATCGAGTATCTTTTTTTTATCTGACCTTATTTAATGGGTTCAAACAGTTTTGAAACGTTGGAAACAATGCTTACAATATAACAGTCGGCTTCAAAGATTTTAATAATTTTATAAACTTTTTCTGCAATTGGCTTTCCGGAGCCTGGTTAATCTTAACCTCAAAAGTATTATGAATTTTAAAGTATTGAATACCAAAAACACTATTCACATTTCACCCAGAAGTTCTGAAGAAGATTAGTACTATTTGAGTTTTCTCAGCAAACTGAAAAAGGCACGTGTGTTTTTTTTTTCATTCAACTATTTGAATTTAGTGATTGGGATAGTTACTTATATGAAAACAGTATGCACTGCGCAAGCTGATGAAAACACTGATTTCTCTACCCCGATCAAATTGCCAAATTGCAGTTGAGAATAAAGAGCGAAATCAATTGATTACAGAATTTAATAACTTTGGTAATTTTCTATTCCATGCTGTGTTCAAAGTGTTGGGATACGAGATGCGTCGCTTTGTGGATAGAGTGGATCTTTCAATGCATAGAGTGGATTTCTAAAATAACCCTATACAATTTGTTGTCGTTATTCTATTGGACTTGTTTGATGTAGGTAACAGTGGGCTTTGAACTCAGTGATTCCAAAGAGGGTACCTGGCTGAAATCAAGCTTAAGTTGCAAAGTTGAGAAAGGACTTAACAAATTAAGCAAAAGCAACGCGGATAAAGCCTAGCCGTTGATATATGAAACAACATGCTCCGGAACGGAACAGGCCAGAAGGCCGCCTTTCAATCAAAGTACAGTACGTAGTGGCAAACCAAGTAAAATTTGAAACTTTTGCTTTTATTGTTATGAAATATTCTCGGAATGCTGTAACCAGTTTATGGAAAAAACTTTAATATTGAGAAACGAGGTATTTTCGAACTTTGCCTAGTATGTGAGACCGAAGTTCTAGAAAACCAAAGCTCCTTAGGCAATATCCAGATAAAGCATTAACCGAAAAACAATCTATAAAACAAAATCTCGAATAAAACATATTAAAGAGGCAGGTTACTCCTGCTTCACGATCGTGTTCACTTTGACATATTTTGCATTCCTATTTTTATTTCAAACCTCTGACATAAAAACAAAGAGTCAGTGAAATACAATTTCACCTTTGTGCAACACACTTTCGATTGTGGACTCTTCGAAAGGCCTCCTACTGAACTAGGAAGCAATAGACAGCGTCACCACACTGCAAACAAATTACCAGTCGTTCGTTACTTCAAAGCAATTGGCCAGAACCTGTTTGAGATCCTCTTTCATCGAGGACACTACCACCTCATTATGCAAATCGTAAAACTCCTCCTTGTCCACAGTAACATGCACATGCGTATACGCGCCTACGTACCTTGCAGCGGACATGAGGAAGAGCTCCGTCTCACGGTGCACAGTTACAAGTTTTAATTGCAACCTGGAAGGCAATAAGCCCCCAAATTACTCATAAATCTTCCAAATTAACCCAGAGCCAGTTACGAAAGACGTTAGCCGTTGCAAGTTTTTTCCCTGCTTGTCTTCGATCCCCCTTAGCGCATTTGTCAATATTAACATTCCGGCATTAATAAGCAAATAATTCCCGGCCTGTAATAAAGATTCCTCATTAAAGTACGCCGCGTGGAAGAATGACAGGAATGAGTTCTTTCTGCACCTAAAGCACAGTGAATGAGATGACGACCAAGACGATGACGTCGACTGCGAAAACGACGACAACGACTGAGGAGAAGGAGTCGTAACGGGCACAAAAAGCGGGTCACGTGCTTTGCATTTGGGGTCCTGGCCGCGCTGGTGTCGATTGTTCACTTTGGGAACGGCCGGGGGGCTGATGCAAATGCGACAACGCATCGTCCGAGGAGGGAGGACTCTGACTCGTTGTCGTGGAGACTTTTAATTCTGAATTTAGTACGCAACAAGAAATTTATTCATGTATTTATGAAGACGTTTTTATTGGCGCGGTAAGTGAACGAGGAATGGCGGAGAATGGAGTTGGCTAAAGAATGATACTGGCAACAGCAACCGTTATTTGAACACCTTTACCTCCACCTCCGTTGCATTAAGAAGGGACGCACAGCCGGAAAGACGGATGAGCGCGTACATTTAAATTAGCCTCTGTGCCGGTCCATTCATTATTAGTAAACTGGATGTGGGGCTTGGTTCGGATCGGTTGGGGTTTGCTGCCTCCTGCTAGTTGCCATCGACTTCATCTTTCCGTTGCTGGTGGGATCCGGTGTGCCCGAGTGAAATGATTGGCAGATTTATAGGATTTCGAAAGCTCCAGGCCAGAGATACCCTTTTGACCGCTCTTTGCATACAAACAGTTCTGCAGACGCGCAGACGTCCACATTGCCCGTAACCTAATACTGGACCGTGCCATATTTTTCTCCCTGATTGTTGCCTCCTCCTGCTTTGTTTTGCTTGGATTTTGTTTTTTTTTTCTGTTGCCGGCCGTTGTCGCACGAAGCGAATCGCTGGCAAGAAAAGATTGCAATTGTTCATGCGGTCAAGGGTCAAATGAAAGAGTTATTTTCGCCGCCCCTGGGCACTGCGACTGATAAGTCAGATGGCAAGGAATGCAAATTGCTGTGCTGGGTTCTCCGTAGTTGGTGGATCCCAGCGAGTTGTAAACGGCTGCGGACGTGAGATGTTTTGGGGACACTCAATTGTGTGTCCACTTGAGTTATTACCTAGACTTTGGTTCGTGCTGATGCAAAGATTGGACGTAATGACACCCTGGGTTGTTGATATGATGATCCGAAGGCTCGTTACATGGGAGGGATGGAAGTGTGTGTGGTGTGCCTTGCATAGACCACCGCTAGGGGAATTATTTTCACGATACTTTACAGATGATAGAGTGATTGTAAAGACGGATGTTGAACGGAGAAGAAGTTATTTTAGAGGGTCGGGCGGAGGTTGCATGCGTAGGAGCATTAAATCCGGGACTGTCAAAACATGTTTGTACTCTAATTTTCCATTAGCCTACAGTTCTTATACTTTTGTTTTTTTCACTTACCCTAACATCGAAGGACATGGAAAGAATACCATATACTTTTCAAACAAATGGTGTGAACATAATATGGGATATCGACGTATAAGGGAGACTTAAGAGGATTCTAGAGCCCTCCGGTAATTGATTTTTTAAGCAAATCGGTCCATATGTTTGACGGATATCGAGTATGCCGATATTTAAATAAGAATTTTTGATGTCTATTAGAGGTTACCTTAAATAATCTCAGTCCATGACTACACATCTAGCCAGACCCTATTAACCGACGTCTGATATGAATTTGGTGCTAATTTTAAAACTTTTCTGTTGATTTGAGCTCAGGCCGTGCGCAACTCTTTCAAATCATGAGTTTTTTTTGGAGAATAGTCTCCTGGTGATGAAGATGTTTGTCTTTGCATTTTGTTCCAAGAATAGTAATTCTTATGGGACATGTTTTACCTCCAGAAATCAAATGCGTTCACTGATCCATTAGCTTTCAGTTGGTTTGCATTGACTCCTTGAGCTGGTAGCGGTGTGAACGGTGGAATATAAAAACCCGTTTGCCAAAGTCATCGGCATGTTGTTGGAATTAACTGATTAACTTTGGTCACGCACTTATTTTTTCCAATAACCATTAGCACCATATTTAGTTACGAGTATATATAATTAGCAACGACTATACTTTGCCCATGGTGTAACTTGCAAACTTGCTTATTAGAGCCTGTTTCCAGTGCCATGCAATCTCCTAGTACGCAAAATAAAACCATATGAAAGTTTTCCGCAAGTGTCCCACCTTTTGGCCAAGTTTAACTCGCCACATCCACTTAAGTCCCTACCCCGCTTGCAAAGAGAGTTTCTAGTCTAAACCCGCACAGCCAAACCTATAACATTCAACTATCCAATCGCAGATAGTTCTACAATCTACCCACTCAAACGTCGTCTTAAAAATACCCGTCCAACCACAATCCAGTTACAGAATTAATTGCCAAGCCAGCTTACCTGCAATGAAAAAGAAAACAAAAAAACAGACATTAGTATGCTTCAGAATCTGGAGCAGAATTTCAAATTCGATTTCTATTCTACTTGTTTCCCTACTTGTCAAAACTTCAGTATATTTATTAAAAGTGAAAAAAGGCAAGACACTCTATCACACAGTGCAACAGTTGCCCGGCGAAAACCCGCTGACCTCCTCGATCCCGCTGACAACGCATACTTTCCAGTTCGAAAGATCACCACATGTTGCAGCAACATTTTTCCCTTGTTTTGCTTTTTTTTTGTCCGCACTTCCATTCGTGATTCGTGGTAATTTCACGCAGGTTATGTAAATTCTATACCGTGCCCGAGCGTTGCGCAGCCGCAGTCACCCCCTCCATGATTGGAGCACACTCGCAGAACGCGCAAGGGAATCTCTTAGCGACACGAAAAATTTGTAAAATTAACTTAGTCAAGGCTCGTTAGGCCCGAGCTTGGGATAGTGAATACCATGTTCATCGAGGTAGAACGCACACTTTGTCGTAATTTAAGCGAAAGAAGACATTTCTCCTGTGCGACCAAGATGGGGTAATTTTGACAAAAGAACGTAATTCACTTTCTGCAATTTGCGACAGCAATTGACGCTAAAAAGGAAAGTGACATTGAATTTGACGTGTGTGAGTGCAAGCAACTGATGATGATGAGACGGTAAACAGAGCTTAATGGGTAATGACCCAATCGAGGAGGACTTTGAGCAGTCGAGCTCTTCTGTACACGACTGAGAACTGATGTGGTGGATGCATTTGTCTGGTGTCACGCAACGCAGAAGTCTGCTGAACATGTTTGCCCTTAAGTGTAGGTGACAAAGAGTAAGTTCCGCAAGTAGATGAGGGAAATCGTAGACAACTTTGTTTCGTCACATTTTACATCGCTCAACGAGCGTGCTGAATTGTGGCGGAAAACAACGTTTTGGGATGGAACATCTGGCGAACGATGTCGCAAGGTCGAAGTTGAAATAGTTACAAAGAAAATCCACAGTAGACTTCCTTTCCCACACATGGGTTTATTCAGTAGACGAACATTAACGATACTCTTTGCGAGTTCAGTCGTAGACGATTTTATTTTAACAACATCCGGTTGAAGTTGCAAAATGTTTGACAATTAACATACCACTCGTAAGTGCCAACTACTTAAAGTTGGTTTCCTCTGTACTTAGTGATTTTTGAAAAGGATGAAACTAAGCAATGTAACAACTATTGGAAACTATTAGGACTGTAGCAAGATTCACATTCAAGTTTGGGTAAAACTGCATAAGGTTTCTTTGTTTTTTTTTTTCCTTATCAAATCAAATGACAAGTGTATGATGTGCGGGTGAATAAATAAATGACTATATTTTCAAATGTCAAACTGAAGGTGGAAGCTAATACGGCGGTTATACGGCCGAGAGTTATATATTTTTTCGTTCTTTATTCATTTCTTTCTTCGTAGACTTCTGAACTAAGCTTCGAGACCTTCCGCAGCATTCTAACTATGTGTGTGCATGTACAGTGACAGAAAAGAATTATTTTTTACAAAAAGTCCCAGAAATTTCCCCTTACTTAATTTATTATGAGAGAGTAACAGGTGTATAAGATGAGCTGTCATACCTCTATAAAACTGAGAATCTAGATACACAAAAGACACTTGGACAAGGCACCATCTGGTTAGAAGGCCTCTTTCTTAAGTTGACGAGATTGGGTATAAGCAAAGAACTGCTTTACATGATCTACAATATGGTCACAGGTAGAAGGTTTGTTGTTAAGAGTGGCAACAAGGTTTCTACTAATGTCTCCAGCAGGGTGCAGTGAATTCACCAATTCTTTCCACTATTTGCTTCATACATACTGACAACTTGGTCGTGTACAGGACAGCGCGAGAGATTGGCGTCATTAACATTCTTTTGCAATGCGACTACGAAGAGATCCAGCGATTTTGCGACGACTGAAAGTTAAAAATTAAATACTAGTAGTGTGAAACCATACTTTTCCGGAATACATTATGCAGAGCCTCTAGGGATACGAAGAAAAACTGGCGAAAGTTTGGCATATTGAACCCACAGGGCCGGCCATTAACTGTAAAGAGTGTAGTGCGATATCTTGGCATTATGTTGGACCAGTTTCTGTAATAGCCCTTCAGCTACAGATCTGATGAAAGCCAGGAAAGCGTTCACTATGGCAAGTAGCAACCTGACTCCATAGTTAAGGTGATCTGCTACACGGCCCTAGTCCGGTCAGTCATGGTGTATGGCCGTTCAGTGTGGTTCAACGTGAGTCCTTCCCAGATGGGAAAGATAAGGATGTTCGAGAGGCAATGCCTTCGTGCTTGTCTCAAAAAATACAGAACACCCGAATCTGTGTACAAGAAATTATGTTTATGTTTATAAGATTGAAAATGGAAGAGTTTGACTCGGCCTATTGTGTAAATAGAGAGATATTAATATGTTTGACTTTTGTTTATATTATCCTTTTTATGTATGTATGTTTGGATAAGGTTGACAACGCGGGCACATGTGGTGAATCACGAGGTAGTCCGAAACAGTAAAAACTTAAGCAATAGTAAATACCAAGAATTATGGGGTTACTATGTGAGAGTAACCAGTTATTTTCTGTTGGCAGCGCCCCCCACACAACGTTTCGTTAATCATAAAAAAAATTCAACTAAAAGACGGCTTCCTAAAAATTGCCGTATTCCTTATAATGGCATCTGTAGTTTCTCTTAAAGCGTGACAATGTCTTATTACTGTTAAATAACGAAACAAGTAGTCTTTGTTATCCCCAAAAACATCAACGAAAGTTTCCATAAGAAGGCCTTCGTCCGCCCTTGCAAAGTCACCCACAAACCAAATGAATTTCACATAATGTGTACACCATTTAGGCCTCTTTTTATAGGCACTTTATTGACTCGATGCATCCGCAATGAGAACTGCGTCCCCTTCACACGCACACATGCCAACATGTGGCATTATGCTGGCGAATTAAAATTCGATGGAATCTCAGCTCTGGTCTAGCCCGGCACAGCGCCCTGACAGTGACTGGAAGACATGTAAACAACGCCTATTCGAGGAACGACAGCTGTTTATTGAAATTCTATCAAAACAAACAATGAATTCCCAGGCATCGCACTGCGCTCGTCGACTCACCGGAGTCCGCTGCCTGGCGAACTGGGGCCGATTGTCTGGCTGTCTGCTTGCTGGCTTCCTTGTTCTTGTCTGTCAATCAGAGAGTGCGTTCGTGCGCACCGCAAGAGCACAAGATCTTCGTGGACGCGATAAGAACTGTTCTTTGAACTTAAATCCAAACAAACAGCCAACAAACGAGTGAAGAGCAGAATGGAAAATCGAAAAAAAGAACTTCTACTCAGAATCTAGGTCAACACTTGTGCGCTTCCTCATTTAAAATCTCTCGGCATTGACTTCGGTTTCGACTTTGGAAGTTCGAGTGACATTTGTTACAGTTTGTTCGTTTGATACGCTACTTGGTCGACTCTCGGCTTGCCTATTACACGCTCTCGGAGTCAACGAACTCAGATGAGAAATCGAATCGAAACTAGTTGATTGCCCGCCGCCGCCGTCGCACCAATGAGAATGAATCGAAAAGATACGTTTCGTGGACGACGGCGGCGACGAGGGAAAATCCCATTAAACCGTGAGGAATCTGAAATGCACCTTCGTACATCTACATAAATGCAAATCTCCTGTCGGAGAGGAGATGTCTGAAGATGTCATAAATTGTATCTATTCCCGTTGTTTCTGTCTCTATTTCAGTCTCTGATCTACGCCCTTCGAGAACGGAGCTTATCATTTCTGTTTCACCTCGCCGCCTTGGGAATCGTTAATTCGTTGATTTTGGTCGGAGTGTGCGTCTGATGGCATATCATCTACCGTTAGAAACTCTCACCAGACCCCAGACATTTGTTCGAAGATAATTGCTGTATCTGTCGCATGAGCATCTGAGGTAGTATGGCATAAGAAAGAAATTCAACAATTTGGAGAAACCGATTCCAGGGGGAGAGAGTGGCTTGGGCGGGGCTTGTATCAGCCCGAATGTCTCAAGCAGTGAAGCGTGTACATTCTTTAATTAGAGGATGTCTGCAGCGGTTATCTTGACGAGGATGCGATGGGACAGAACGGAAGACATCGTGGGAAAAGGGCGAAGGATGATTATAATAAATAACATACCTATGTACGCATTATGGACATGCACATGCTTACAGACGACAGGTTATAGATTCGATGAAATGAAGGTAAAGTGAAAATGTCCGGAAGGTCCGGAATGGAGTAGAAGGACATCCAGACAGAGAGAGAGAGGGGCTCTTGGCTATTAAATTAAGTTCTCAGATATTATATCAGTTCTAGGAGAAATATTATTTATGTACATACAGTTAAAGTCAGGCAATACAGTGCAGTGGCTAACTCTACGACGGTGGTCGCCGTGGCCTAGTGGTAAGTGCGTCGATCGCAACACAAAAAGTCTAGGTTCGATTCCCGGACGAGACACCTAGCATTTTTTCACGTCACCAGCTGTAGTGCCACTTAATTATTATTATTATGCAATGGCTAACAAACTAGTAAAGGTGAAATTAGTTTTCGTGAAATTTTCAACGTATAATCTGTATTTGAGCAAATATGTGTTTATCAGACGAGTCTTTAAGAATGAGTCCATAAGAATGAAGTTTAAAATTCTGAAGACTGCTGCTTGGCTAGTCTTATAAACAATATTTTTTGTTGGCAGTTAACTACAACAGTCCACAAACAAAAAGTAATACTCAGTTATACAGACTCAATATTGATAAGGTAGAGCTTATTATATTCAATTGCAACAGTAAATACGGTGCGTAATTTATATACATATCTAATCCATCTAATCTATCAATCAGTCTAAATTGTATGTGTATAGCAAGATAGATTTCAACGCATACTAGGGCAAGGAGTCTAGAGTCACCGGAAAGTATAGCCTGCATGACAACCCGTCGGAGAACTCTCTGTAGCAAGTAGGCCGTTCCTTCATGGCAACACTCATAAATGGACATGACGGTCTCCGGACGGTTCAATTAACCATCAACCAGATTGATCACACTGTGATCGATATTAAACACTATATCGAACGAACCTTCCGAGGAAACAACATACAAGCGGATCATGTCCTTGTTGTACCCAAGGTAAGAACACGGACGTCAGTTTGACGTGGGAAACCTACAATCGCAATCGACTGATAGGGACTTTATCGTTCAAATCTTCCTAAAGCTCCTAGAGAGCACATCCCTGTAAGGCGGAACATTCGAAGAACAATGAAAACACCATTAGAGAATCTGCGTTTAATGTGCTGGGTATTAGGCCAACTGAAAACGTGAGCGCTAGACGAAAACCATTTTTGAGCACTGTTGGTGCAGGCGGACGAAATTCATTTGTATGAAATCGTAGGAGATTATTATTGCGTTTTCAGGCCGGAGATGTTCACCATTCACCAAACATTCATACAACAGAAGATCCTCTAAAAAAAAAACAAAAAAAAAATGCAATTAATAGATGATAGCGTGCGTAGAGATGAGCTATACAACGTTGCATCTAGTAGCGTAGAAGAACTATTACCAGACCAGAAGGTCAAGTTACTTTTCTTGACAAATAAAATAAAAACAAATTTCACATATTTAAGTTAAATTAAGATAGAGTAGGCCGAAAGGCAAATTAAATGTAAAGTAGATTAACTTAGAGCACCCGCGAAGGGTCAGTAAGTTAGATATAAAAGCGAAAGTTCACAAGTTCACATAGTTTTAAGTATTTTTAGGTAAAATATAAGTAAAGGAATATAAATTTAAATAAAAATACAATACAATACTACAAAGAAAAAGCAACAATTACAAAATTATGTTTCTTTTGACTTAGAAGGCAATTGAGTCCCTTTCTTGAAGGATCAAGCTAACATTTTTTAACATCGTGATCATCTCGGAATCAGTGGATTTCGAGGGAACCCGCGAAATCGATGATGCACACATCGCTGGTGACGGTGCCAGCTAGAGAGGATTGTTGGTTGAAGCTCAGCTTCACACCGGACTGTGGAGCCGTTAAAGAAGAAAAAGAAGTATATAAAAAATACAAAGAAGAGTTTTACATTTAAGATTAATACATATATTACTAAAATAGTAGACACAGGGTACATCAATGAAGCATTCGTTATTCTCGGATACTGTGCATTTGTGGTAATTAAGAACAAGAACATCTTTATGATATCTACGAAAAATACTATACCGTTAGCGACTTTTTGAAGAAAATGTTAGGAATGTGCTTTTCCAAGAAATATAGCTATTGTTACACAGGAACTTAAGACCTACCTTGAAGCTTGAAATAACCGAATACTTCTTTGTCGTTTTAAGATTCCATCAGGCTGACTTTCGTTTCATTTACACCTCATTCATCACTTGTTCAAACGAATTCGGATTTCTGATTTAAAACTAAGATTTCGACTCAGATGCAACGACAGAATGTGCTTCGCATGAAAAAAAGACTAGGACTGGGTTAAAATAATTATCAACGGATAGGATTAATGAATATGGGAAACGTGGACATTTTCTACGGAAAAAAATCCCGTGGCTAAGTAAATATCAATTGAAATAAATCACCTATAAGCAATTCGACCTAAAATCACTTGGATAGTTTTTATTAGACTATTTTCAGTCTCCCGCTGTTTGCTTAGAATAATTGGATACTTTGTAAACGCAGTTCAAAGCTTACTCTGTCGAATAAAGTTTTCGCTTTTACAGTTCCTAGTTCGCATATCTATTTAGACGGTTTCTACCTCCGTTAACTCAATTGAAGCAGTAATAAAGACTTAAAAAAACAGGATGTTGTAGTTCTCGAACCATTCTCCCTCTGCCAATCATGTACACCTATACCAAAGACCTATTTGACATGGCGCCTAAACGCGAATTAAACTCTTGAAACGTCGAATGCGTGCTCTGACTACATATTTTAGAATTGCAATGCCTCGCAGAAGATTACCTCGAATCCGGTTTCAGTTTGCTATAAAGTCAAATTTGATACCTTTCACAAGCAGTTCTGAGACGCTAGCACATGTACAATTATGCTTAGTCGCCGTCTGTGAGGAGCAAAAAGTAATTGTACTACAATGTTTGGTTGAAACAATTCAACGCGAACGACTATGAAGACTTGAATAAATTTACAAAAAAAATCCATGGTGACGGGCCGCTCAGAACATCCGATTCAAGGTCGACTTTTGAGTTCACACAACAAACAGCCCTGTATCTATGCAAGGATAACTGTTGGCTCCGTCGCTCCAAGAATAGATTCGTCTGCCATCGATTAGGTAATTTATAGAACCGCTAGTGTGGATGCTCATTTTGTATTCAAGGAAGATCGCAGATACGACTGCGAGAGAATTTTAGTCAAAGTAGCGTGAAATTTGCATTCCAAATTGTAGCAACTTCAGCTACGCTTTAATAAAACCTACACGTGTTGTAAAGATTCGAATGTTCGATAAGCTTGGAAATGAACAATATCAGCTATGATGAATTTCATTCTGAGTTTGTGATGGTGAATGGCGCTGGTGAATCGAACATGCAAATAAGATGCGAGAGCCTGACTTGTTGACTAGACTGGTTCTTCAGGAAGCAGGTTTTCTAAGATCTGTGTTTGTGTTTCAGGCTATAGTAATATTTACACCAAGTGAAAGTGATAGTGATAAAAAAAGAAACGACGGTTTGGTATTAATGTGTTTTGGGCGAAGCAAAATGAGATTGTTGCGAAATAGTGTAATCCGTTGATTATGTATGTGGCTAGGAGCGATTTTTCTTTTCGATGACGCACATTTTGCGATCGAGTTGAAGCAACATAAAATTAAAGATGGACTTTTGCAAAAAATTAATGTGGACAATATTCTGTTTTATGAACCACATACATCAATTTGTCATAATCTTTCCTTTCTCGACGAACGTAACAAGTCAAATTAAAGAAGACATTGTATTTCCAACATCGGTTTGTCTCTGTGACATGAAGCTGAACAAATTTCTATCATCTGTCAACAGAAAGTCTGCTTCAAATTGCCAATATCGGTTTTTCATATCTTACGAAACAATTGGTCTTCATTCACTGTGGAAATCCGAAAAAAAATGTAACGAATGCTTACGAAGATTTATATAGAAAAGACGACACTTTTTGTCGAACATATGACCAATAGAAACTTTTCCATGCAATGAAGACTTAAGGAAGAAATATAAAAGAGAGAATGCTTCCTTGCCCTTAACAGATTTAAATTTATGGTTTTGTATCTATCATCTTCTGCAATCCCAAGTTGATCGGATCCTCTTTCACAAGCAAGATTTTAGACTTGAAGACCATCAGTTGGCCACTTTTCAACTGAGCATACCATCCTCTGCTCTCCGTGGCATAGTGAGCAAGTGAGTCGACCCACACGCCGAAGGTCCAGGTTCTATTCCCGAACGGAACATCTCGCATTTTTCATGGCACCACCTCTCTCTTGTTGCTGACAACACTCAAGGAGTACTTATTGGATGTGAAAAGCTTCTCAAATCTCGGCGTTTGGAGTCGGCAAAAAAATGTAAGTCCCTTCTACTCGTGAGAGAACAATAACAAGCACAGCGTAGTTAATGCAGAAGCTTTGTGGGCTATACTGCCACTCAATTATTTTTATTTCACCATCCTATACTAGGTTATGTCGTTATTATTCAAGCCAAACCTTGATGTTAATAGGACTGAATTTAAAAATAAATTAATTGCATTTAAGTAGACGTCATAATCTCAGAGGTGTAACTGTTTGTTGTGAACTTTTGCATACATAGAATATTCTTCATGCACCACAGGACCAGCCTTTGTAGCTTTATCTTCATATAATTTCAATGGATCGATATGTGTGACCAGTTCCATATAGTATTGAATGCTAGTGTGCCTTAGTTGATGTCCTTTTATGTCAAAGAAAATTAAATGCGTTTAAAGCGTTTTAAATCGTCATGTGCAAAAAGAGACGAGCTTAAGTGTGGTCCAAAAACATAAAGGGGAGAGATTGAGATTGTATTCTATCAGATTCAGTTGGATCTATGTTAACATCTTCTTCTTCTTCTTCTTCGAATGGCACTACAGTCCGGGGTGAACATGGGCCTCAACCAACATGCCTCTCCAGTTAGCACGATCTCTTGCCAGCTGCTTCCAGTTGCGCACTCCAAGTTGGTTGAGGTCCTTTTCCACTTGTGTGCGCCATCTCAGTCTAGGACGTCCTCTGTTGCGTTGTCCCTGTGGTTCGGCTTTGAAGACTCTTCGGGCCGGAGCAGTGTTATCCATCCTCTCTACATGGCCTAGCCACCTTAAGCGTTGTATTCGTAGACGCTTGACTAGGCTCATGCCGCCGTACAGCCCATACAGTTCGTGGTTGAATCTTCTCCTCCAGATGCCATCAACGCAAACAAGACCAAAAATCGCACCCAGAACTTTTCTCTCGAACAGACCAAGGGCTTCCTCATCCGTTTTTAGTAGCGTCCAGGTTTCTGCGCCGCAAAGCAGGACTGGGATGATCAAGGTGTTGTACAGAGTCACTTTGGTCGTTCGGGAGAGAGCTTTATTACTCAATTGCCTCTTAAGCCCAAAGAAACAGCGATTGCAAGAGTGGTTCTGCGCTTGATTTCGGTACTGATGTTGTTCTCTCTACTCACCGCGGAGCCGAGGTAGACGAAGTCCTTGACTACCTCGAAACGTCTGCTGCCCATAGTGACGCTCTATCCGAGGCGACGATTTTCTTCGATGACAGCATATACTTAGTTTTGCCCTCGTTTACCACTAGTCCCACTTTAGACGCTTCCGCTTCGATGCGAGCAAACGCCTCATTGACGGCTCGCTGAGTTCGGCCGATAACGTCAATGTCATCCGCATAAGCTAGCAGTTGAACGGAATTGTGGAAGATCGTGCCTCTAGTGTTGACGTGTGAGTTACGCATGGTCCCCTCAAGAATGATGTTAAAGAAGTCGCATGACAGCGCGTCTCCTTGTCTAAATCCTTTTTTAACATCGAAGGTCTCGGTGAGTTCGCTACCGACCTTGACGGAGCAGCGAGAGTTCTCCATCGTCATCCTACACAATCTGACGAGTTTGGTAGGGATGCCAAAACTAGATATGGCACTGTATAGCTCGTCTCTATGCACACTGTCATACACGGGCTTGAAGTCGACAAATAGATGGTGGGTGTCGATTTGTACTTCTTGGGACTTCTGCAGGATTTGCCGCAGTGTGAAGATCTGGTCGATTGTGGACTTCCCTGGCCTGAAACCACACTGATCAGGACCTATCAGGTTGTTGACGAACGGTTTCAGGCGCTCACACAAGACGGCAGAGAAAATCTTATAAGCGATGTTAAGGAGACTGATCCCTCGGTAGTTGGCGCAGTCGAAGGGGTCTCTTTTCTTGTGGACTGGACATACGATGCTGAGATTCCACTCGTCGGGCATGCTTTCCTCCGACCATATCTCACAGATGAGCTGGTGCATGCACCCAACCAGCTCATCCCCAGCCGCTTTGAACAGCTCTGCAAATAGTCAGTCCGCGCCAGTAGCTTTCTTCGACTTCAGTCTCGAAATTGCTACCTTGACCTCGTCGAAGTCGGGGGACGGAATTCATGTTCATCGTCGTCCAAATTGAGTGGAACATTCTGCCTTGTGTCGTCGTCGCCGTTTAGGAGTCTGCAGAAATGATCCTTCCAGATTCTCAGCACCGACTGCGATTCTACCACTGGCAGGCTTCAGTCCGAGGTTTGTAACCGCCGGATAACTGTTTGCGATTATAGCTTTCCGACGTTAAACCGTTTTAGCCCGTCTCGACTCCGGTGCTCTCTCGATATCCGGGTTCTTACCTTGGCTACAACAAGGAAGTGATCCGAGTCGATGTTGGCGCATATGATATATATATGATATATATATTAACATGTGACAACGTAAATTTTAAAATTTGACATGCCTAAGCTGCTCCAATTTCCTGTGAAATAATTTAAATTCAAAGTCTACATTAAGCTGCGCTCCCAAAGAGAGAAGTCATGAAGAATTGTTATCGCAATGCCCTAAATTTTCACACCATGAAAAAAAACAGTTTTCATCCGTGACTATGCAATAAATTAAGCGCTTTTAATGGCAAAGCCCGCAGCAAAGACGACGAAACGACTACGCATACTCATCCCACACAAACGCTGCCATCAAACTAAACCGAGAATTGATTACCAACCTATATCCGGAGGGAAATGTGATACCAAAAATGGGTTAACAGCGACAATTAGTGTGAGGAACAGACGCATTCACTTGACGAACAGTACGTCCATCAACGCGCGGCACCAACACCGCCGCCGCCGCCGTCGTCGCTGTCTTAGCGGTGCCCATCAGCCGTGGGCGCACACCATCAACGCGGGAAAAGAAGATGCCTAGACGACCGACGACGGTGGTCACTCATTGATTTGGGAGATGATGGTCATCGGCTTGATGATGACAGAGGCGGCAGCTTCAATTGTCTGCTCGCATTAAACGCTAAAACGACTGCGAGTGGGTTGTGAGTGCGGCGGGAAGGATTGCCGGCCGAGAATTGACAAATTGATGGAACCAGAGTACCGAAGCACCGGAGAACTGGAGATTCCAAAAATAGAGGGTCCGCTCGGCGGCTGCTTGCGCGTTTTCATTTAATTTGTGGCATCCGTTAGGTGTGGGTGGCTCGAGTGCTCAAGCAACCAGATACTTTTGCAAAGAAACTGTTATGGATACGGACATAGAGCGGACGTGTGTTGCATAAAAGAAAACTTTATGCATGCGTGAGTTTTGGCTGAGATCTCGCTTGCCTCGGTCCGCGTGTCGGTTTGGTTTGGTGTTAACCTTCATCACGCCCGTATGTATCTGGATACGTTCTGGCCCGTCTAATGACGACGGCTTTTGTTTGCTGTTTTCGCTGTAAAAACATCAGCAGCACTCGTCAGGTTTTCTGTTCGTTCCTTTCAGATGGTCACGCATTCGCCCCCTCGCTCGCGGCGGGTAAGTGTATCTTTTTTATTTGCAATCGTCCGCTAAAGTATATCTCAGGCGGAGAGAACGTTCGGCTGTACATATGCTGAATTGAATGAAATAGAATGAGACGAACATGATCATGACTATTGCTGACGATGCCGATGCCGTTGCCATTGCCGTTGCTATTGCCGTCAGCACCGCGCCACCGCGCACTGATCGAAAGCGTCCAATGTGAGCGGCGGCGGTGGACGAGGAAGATTGGAAGGCTGAGAGGCTGTGCGGTTGGCTGTCTTCGACTAGAAAAACTTGTTCGCCTTTTAAGCCGTGTTTACTTGGCGCATACACTTTGCGTTGTGCTTTCGTTATTAAGGTTGATGGAGGCTTTTAGATACTTTTCGTGCAGCTGAGTAACAAAATACCACCGTAGCCGCCTACCCGCCCCCTGCGCGAATATGCTTTAATAATTTCAATACATTACAATTCCAGTTATTTCTGTCTTGCGACGATTGCCAGCGGACTTTTGAATGTAAACGCAGCACTTTGCTTACATCGCGCGTTGGTTAATGGTTGCATAACCGTTCGACGTCGTCGATAGCAGTGGACGGCGGTTTGCGCGACGGAATTAACATATTTTCTCAAAATTGTTTGACGAACAAAACCGTAAGATGCTCCGCATTGTTTGAGAACGAATGGGAATGGCACTCGGTCGGTGAGTGAGATATCCAGCGGATGCACTTGACAGTCTAAGTGCCGGACAGAGAGTTTAAATTTTCGTCTCGGCGGCGGGGGTCATTTTACAACAACTCTCGACTTAGCAGTGCCCAGGGTATTAGGCTAATTTAAACTGCATTTTGCTTCACGTTTTACGAGCCGAAGGCTGGGCTGACGATGGGCTTGGCGGAATGTCAAGTGTTTTCAGCGTGAAGTTGTACGAGATTTTAGAGACTTGAGGCAATAAATTTCGTTATGGCTTCCTGCATACGACGGGCCGCCTCTGGTGAAGATGTCTTATAGGAAAAGTAGTTTGCTTACCTGGGCTAGTTGGAAGAATATATTTTCGTTGGAAGTGAACAGTAGCTTTCACTGCATGCAGTAGGGGCCTGGGATTCGCCGTCGATGGCGCATAGACGCAGGTGTATTAAATGGACTTTGCGTTGGAAATTGCCTTTAAAATGCTTGAAGAAATGTGAAACAGATGGGTGCAGTGCGGAGTTTCTGATGTGTTAACCTAACAGTGTGGCATCGAATGGGGAGAAAATTCGGAGTGCGGTTTGTTCTTGCAAGAACATCAAATTGTTATTCAATCGAGCCAGATCGTGTCGACTACTTTGCTGTGAATTTAGTTTTATTATTGGTGTAAGAGTTGTTTAAGAGGCGAAATGAAAATTAAATTCCCTCCGATCCTGAACTGAAATTAAGTACAAATTACGACTAGAACCAAATACATATATAAGGAGATTAAAGAAGAAGTTGCATCAGATGAATGAGTGATGATAATATTCTTCAGTTCCAGTTAGAGGTGTGGATTTTAGACAGATTTTAGACACTCGGTTGTCCCTAGTAATCAAGATTCTTTTTCTAGGATTAGGATTTAAAGGTACAAAACTTTGATATTTCCCTACTTTACAATTTATTACAGCAAAATATACCGGGGGATTTGAATTGACTATTTCAAATCAAAATATTTATAAATGTTTGGTAACAATGAATTTTCGATTTTTATAAAGTTGGAACCTGCCCAACAACACATTTCCGGAAGAGGATGTGGCAGCATTACTATATTTTTTTTGTTGGCGGAACACTGCACTGGGGCGCTCATACCCGAACACCGGTCTATTTCACTAACAGACAGTAACCTACATTTAAAATATTTTCTTGGTCATTAACCTATCAAGCGCTTCTGTGATGGAGAGCCTAGGGTTCCAGCTTCCACCACTAACGCCAAACAGCCGCCACCTGATCCGAGCAAAAAGGGGTATTGGCAGAGGAAGTGTTCTGCAATGTCTTCATCTTATCTACAGGCGTCGCATAGGGTATTATCACTAAGCCCACGCACTTAAGAGGCAAGCGAAGGTGAAATGCTGTTGGTGGTGTTTGGGAGCATGCACTTGGTCAACCTGCATCCTGAAAAGTCATGTCATCACTGGTTGTGCTGTAGAGAGACCCAACCATCTACGGCACCCACAAACAACGACGCAGGCAGTCCCAAGGTGTGTTCGGGCCCTATAACTGACTCTCTTGATCCTTGCCTAGCAAGTTCATCATCAAGTGGAATTAGTATTTCGTCTACTGCGCGTGCGTCTGGTTGAGAAAACCAAACATTTTGGAGGAAAATGCTTTCTATCTTTACGAAAAATGGATTCATATCAGTGAATTATCCTTTGCGGAAGAAAAAGTGTACTTTTATAAAGAATCATATTTACAAAATGTTCATTGTAAATGTGATGTGTATGACTGACACACTTCTACCGAGACAATTGTACCTTTTCAATTCTCACCCAATCAAATCGTCAGCTGTCTAAACATAATCCCCATCACAACATCCATTGTAATCGATCTATGTGCCAATGACCAGCACACGTCGGCCTACTGACCCTCTTTGAAATTGAAGGCAAGTCTTCAAACAAGACTTTTTGACAAAAGGGAAAGTTAGACATGATCAGAAGTCCCGTCGCAACAAAGGCCGCCTCATGCCTGCACAATGCCGCTCACTCTTCCTTTTGTTCACCTAACATAAACTGTGAGGAGAACAGATCTTAAATTCTCACTGAATTCCTCTGAAGGCAGTCCAACAACAGTCTTCAGTGTTGTCAATACGGCGTCCATGAGCCAAACATAACCATCCCCCAACCACACCGGTACGTGAAATTCCATCCATCTCAAGCTATCAATCAAAGAACTTCCCAAATTTAGGTCAAACCTGAGTTCTTTGTGCCACACTGGCCTCCGCTTGTTAGCCGCTATCTATAATAGAGTCATTGTGAGATCCGTCAGAACAAAACGACCGAAGAAGATCTTAATAAGGGGCAGCGTGTTCCGAACGGAAAGAGGTAAGGCCAGCGAATCGTCAAACATTGTGCGAACACTGTGTTCTGTGTCTCGCACCTCTGCGCAGCGCTTTGGATGTGGACGCGCGTTGATGGTGATGTACGAGCATCTGCAAGACAATGCACACTCATCGGCACGATTTGTGTCGTGCCTTATGTCTTGTGTCTTGTGTCTTGCGCAGGTGAGAATTATTCGATCTTTACGCTCGGCCTAGAGCGTCACGAACAACAAGGGGACGCGGCTAAATTGCCAACCGCACGCTAAGAAGGGGAGAGGTCGTCACACTTAAAGACAGGTCATTCAATTATGGCTTGGCCTGGCCTTTCTCATAACAATTTTATATTTTGTCCATATCCACGTCTTCACTATGTTTTTTCTTCTCCTCTTTTTTGGCGATCAATTTTATTCCGCGGATTTCAGCGGATGCGAGAAGACCCTCGAAAACGAACAACGAGTTGTTTTCAGTGTCTGCAGGCAATGGGTGGAAACCGTTAAATGAACAACTCAAACGGCTAACATCTTTTACGGCAGAATTGTAGTTTTGTTGGTTTAGGGAGTTGAGTTTTATTGCAAATTGTGTGATTCATAGATTTGCTTGTTTGTGGATTATACAAGCATATGTTCACAAAGATATGTGGATTCTTAATTGTGTTTCAGTGTTTCTACCAGATATATCCTAACAAGTTCTACTTGCAATATTCGTTTTTTTGTATTGATGGTATCTGCAGAAAAAGATTCAGCAATGAAGATTGATTGAAGATTACAAAGGCGTGATGTGCGTAAGGTGAAGAACACAGATGCTTAGATAAGTACGTCGTTAGTAAAAAAAATTAACGAATTTTTTTAGGTGTGAACATTTTTCAAGTGCCAGACAACTGTTTCGACTACAAACTGACAGACTTCTTCTTCTTCTTCTTGTGGCGCTACAGTCCGGGGTGGACCTGGGCCTCAACCAACATGCCTCTCCAGCCAGCACGCCGCCAGTTTCGCACTCCAAGCTGGTTGAGGTGCTTCTCCACAATATTTGAGCATGCCTCCGCCCTTAAAAGATGACCTGCTCCAGTTGTTGTACAATAGAGTACAATAGACATTTGTACGGAGGAATTATACTGTGTTCTTAAGTTCACGAACCAGCTACATAAATGCAGCGGTCCCTTTTATTAATAACCTAATCAGAGCAGATTGAAAAATGGCCATATCCTACGGTAACCAAGCGACAGTCGGAACCGTCGCACTAGAAGTAATCAAGTCCCCATGACGACTGTTGTTGCAGTTAAAGACTTATTTTCCAGTTTCGGATACCAATAGTTAAACATGAGTACGTTTTCATTGAATTACAAAAAATAGCCTCCACGGTCTACGCATTCAGATATTTAAATTAAACCGAAAAAGTCCAACAATGCCCTTAAGAGTTTATCGCCCATTACTAGGAGTACTAAAGTTAGTCATAGGACACATCAATAAACGTCACTAAGCCTTCTCTGAGTGCTTTCACTGGAAATAACTTACACTTTCCGGCTCCAAGTTGAGGACAAAAAGATCTTAAAATAAATTCAGTCAGACGACTATAAAGGCGCAAAGTTATGCTTGCGCCACATCTGCGACTTCCTCATTCACCGTACCATAAAATTAAGTGATGACACCAAAAAAAGGACGGTCACATCTCATGAAATTCAATGTCAGCAGCTTTTCACTTCTTGCAAGATTAGCCATAAAAAGCACTCGACAGGCATAAACCAAGTAAAAACTAGAAGCCTAAAAATCCCATACAAAGCCCGCCAATATCCAGCCACACTATGTATTGGCAATGAATAAAACGAAAGAATCTTATTAACGACCGCCGCCCGCTTCTCATCCACTGACCCTGTAAGCTTCCCATAAAATCTATACTCCAGCCCCAGCAGCCTCACGAGCAGATTTTGCCGCTTTCCATAAGTTGACGTGTTTACAACTTAATTCACGGGCATAAATCCCAATCAGGTCGCGTCAAAAGTTTCAACTTTATTGCCGCAGGCAGACCCCCTCTTACGGGCTCCATTTATATGTAAATCCACGAAAATAGAACAGCAACACGAATAAGAACCAGAGATTAGAGAGCTCTACAGTCCCCAAATCGAATCCAGGTGCCCTTTGCTTCTTTCCAAGATCGCGCCAGAAGTTGCGTTCATACGTCGGAGACTCCCCTCCGCCGTTCAATCCCTGGGAGAGTCGTCTAATCTCGGGATGGTTTCTCGACAGTCTGTTAACGATGCCAATAAATTAAATTCGTTGTCGCTGTATTTTGTTTTCAAAGGAAAGCAACAACTCCAGACGGACGTTAAACGCGTTCTCGTTCATTTGCAATTCAATACCGTGTTAGACTGGAGGACTCGCTGCTGTTGTCGCTGTTTCGTGCGCAGCCGGATAAGGATACACAATAGAAATGAATGGGATTCCAATGGGAACGACAACGAAAAACCATTAAAATCACTCGACATGTAAGTATGTTAGTGCTCCCTCAGTGACCCAGTTGACTTTGGCTGTGGTATGAGAAGCGGTTGCGATAGTGCGTATCTATTGGAGTCAGCCGCACCGACCACATAAGGGTTCGGGGAATAATTAAAAATTATAGTTTTTCGACTTGATAAGCGACTGGCTTGGTCGAGTGATTTCCACGCCCAGTATTGATTGATTTCTTGAAAGCGCAGGCAACATAAACGGGGAATTCAATTCAATTAGGCGATAAGGGTCAGTGGGACTTTGTGCGGCATGCTATCGACGAAGACGGTGGTTTTGGTTCAGCGGAATGGACAAACCGACCCAGCTGATAAGGACGGTAATAATAGAAACGAGATCTGCAGTTTATCGGCGTTGTCCGTGGAATTGGCTCTTAGTATGATGCAATTGACGTGTGGGTATGGTTGCCAAGAAAAATTCTAAGAATTTCATTTCTTCATTTTTGAATGATTCATTAGGCGCAAGGCTAAAGCTGGTTTTGTGTCTCACGTGTTTTCAACAGAAGACAATGTTTTGAGGAAACTTATTTGATAAGAGGTGATGATGAATGTACTTTCGAGGGAATGAGATCCAGATCTTATGTCAGCTGAATGAAGTTAAAAATGGCCCCGTGGCGTTAGTTGTGGGGAGAGAGAGTCACTTTGTCCTGAACCCTGATGAAAAATTTGACGTGAAGTTTCAGTCCCAGATGGCAGTGATAATTATCCCGCGAGAGCTTAAGCCATAAAAAAGAGCCGCCCAATTTAGGATGTATGATGCTCATTTCAGACAATCATCAATGCAGATCACATTTGACATGTATGTAAGTGTGTGTGTTTTTAATTGATTTTATTTTGGGTACGGGACTATATTTTCAACGAAAATAATAATTGAGTGGTACTACAGCCAACAACGGACCAGGGCCTAGCTTCTACAACAATTACTCGTATTGTACATGCTACTGTTTTCTCACGAGTAGAAGGGACCTACAGTTTTTTTTGAAAACTCCGAATGGCGATTTGAGAAGCCTTTCCTAGACAATTTATACTCTTTGAGTGTTTTCAGCAACGCGCAAGAGGTGGTGCCATGAAAAAATTGCGAGATGTCCCGTACGGGAATCGAACAAAGATCTTCTGAATGTGGGTCAACGCGCTTACCCACTACTACACGGAAGCCCGAGTTTGGGAAGGAATATTCTTGTAAATATAACGAAATAAATCGTAAAAACATTGTTTTCAAAACCATAAGCTAAAAACCACAGTTATACTGAGAAAAAGGCTCCAAGGGCATTTAAAAGACGTTAACTCGTTTTAACACACATTTCTGTTACTTTCCCAGGATTTCTATAGTATATGATTATCTAGAAGACATCCGAACTAAATGACTTACAAAATAGAGTTCTTATTTGAGGAAATGTCATTATAGCACACAACATAACCGCGTTGTGAGAGACACCTTATGTTACTATGCAAACGGTTTGAATATTTCAAAATACCTCCATACAGTTGTTCAGAGAAACTGTCAAACTTCTGAGAGTCAAATTTAACATTTGTTCATTTTAAGACAATCTGGGTAAGTTCAAGTTACACACACACATAGATGGCTTCGTTTTCGTATTTCAAACATGCTAAAGTTTAAAGCTTAAAGCACCTAATAAAATATATTAAGTTCTGTTTTCGAATGATATATCGATTGTTTTATAAATCGCTGTCGTTTTTTAAAGAAACCATAAGAACTGATATTCTTTCAGTATTTTCAATGCTCCCTTACATGATGACGATGACTGAGCTTACTTGGCCCAACACATGTCCACAGGATTGAGCAGTGTTAGTCATAAACAATCTTACAATTTTGAAGTTTATTAATCAACTTGTTTTTATCCCCATCCTAGCTCTCTTCGCTATCTTAGCAAGGAAATGATTCTGGAACTGGTTCCATTTACTACAATACCTTGTGGCCCATTGTAAGATATTAATCCTGGCTATACCTCCACTTTGTATTTTGTAGCTGTAATTCCATTAAAGGAGCAGCAACTTACCTGAAATGAAAAAAATTGTTGAATTAGAACAGGTTTTAACCAAAAAAATTAAAAAAAAAATATTATAAGAAGGCACAATTTTTTCTGAGTGTTATATCCTATTCAAAAAAGTACAATAGAGTGTAGAAGTTAACACCAGAATATCCTGCGTCAGTAGTCACAGATGATGCCAATTGAATCTAACACAGCGTCAATCTAAAGGGTTATTCATCGTGGGGTTTAACGTAAAATGTAAATTAAATCACATAAATTTGTAAGCGAACTTAAAAGTTATATTATAGACTGAAAGAACAATTCATTCCGTTTACTTTTTGAAAATGATATTTTGTGGTTGGCAACAAGTATGTAGACGTGATACGCAACGATCTAACCGGCTAATTTACTATAGCAAATCGTGATATAAAGTGCCGCCAAAATGGTATCTCAACAAGTCCATTTTTGTACGTCCTTTGTAATTCAGATCCAAGCCAGACCTCTTAGGAGACCATATACTAAAACTTTTAAGAGCAGACACTCCGTTCACAAGCTGCTCAGAACGACGACAAATCGATCTCTTCAATTTTTGCTGAATTTTTTGGGATTCAAATTTGAGAACAGTATTGACAAAAGTGGTTTCAGTATGTCGCTTACTCGAATTTCAAAAAGAACGCTGATTTTCATAGCACAGCTGGACAATTTGGAGGAGCTGTTGTAGTGTGAGTCTTTCCATGATGACTTGTCACACGATGCTGAATAAAATTGATAAAGGTGTTTGATGGAAGTGATCTGTCAATAAAGAATAATAAATATCATACCTCACGATGAATCCTGCTTAACAATTGACCTGAAGAAAAATGTTGGTAGACAATGATTTCTGTTCACCACAGTAATCAGACATTTTTAGGTAAATTTCTGAATACGTGCTTATGTTTTTATATTAGCCGAAATTTTGAGAAACGAAAACTTTAGTCACGTACAATAGAAAAATGCCGTTGAGTCGTTTCCATTTTAGTGTCTTCGAAATATAAAACTTTTGCTCCACGTGTGATTTCTTCCTTGTTATATGTCTCATACGTATCATTAGTCAAATCCAGTGGCTTTAGATACAAGAGAATCAAACGAGTTTCGGCGACAATCCATTCGCATCATACACTAAGATCGCAATCATCATCTGTCTTCTACAAACTTAACTCCGCAATTTATTACAGGCAATGGATTTATAACAGCAATCTGAAATTTTATGGCCCGAACATTCGAAGGACACATTAAAAGCTACTAGAGCAAACAGCGTGGTGTCATTGTTGGACTGCGATGACATCTGCAGCAAAGTAGCCCACGTTTTACTGAATTACTCCATAAACAAAGTCATAAAAGTTCACCATCTATTCACAAATGACAATGTATCTCCGTCTAGTAAAAAAAAAACAACTCAATTTGGTACGGATATAAAAATGACAGCATTGGGGCGCGACAACGGCTGATTTGTCACTGTGATCGTTGCAGGACGTTATGGGAGCGTTACGGACTAAATCTTTCTCAAGATGATTACTTAATTACTTGCTCATCTTCTTCTGTTGAAGAAAATCCTTTAGTGAACAGCTGCAGATGATGTTTGTGATTAAGAGGGGCTAACTTAAAGAAGGCTCCCACTGACCTTACCTTACTAGCCAGAACATACAATCCCAAGATATCAATTTCCTAAGCTTGTAAACTGTAGTTTGCGATACAGTATTTGACTTGCTTCAAACATTCCAAAATCAGCGCATCCCTTCAAGTTTTAGGAGACCTTGAAGCTGGTACACAATAAGTGTTGCTCTCGTTAAAACAATCCACCTTGAGTCTTCAGTCTATACGCATATGTGAAACTAAAGTGAGACGTTATGTTATGTAGTATTGATTCAGTGGATATTAGAATTTAGCACCAACCGCCTTAAAGATACATATGTTCGGGGAAAAGGTTCCGGCCAACATATCTGACCCACTTCTTGAATGAGACTTACTTCAAACTACCTCAGACTCTGCTCTAGAATATCTGTTTAACGATGATCGACTCCAATCTCGGTCACTTGTCGGACCTCCCTTACAAATTTTCACAGATAAATCGGACATGGATGAGAAATTTAGCGCCAAACCATGGATCTGCATTTGCCGTCGCCAATCGAAGTGGAGAGTAACCACGGCGGGAGCAAGGACATATTCCAGTAAGAAGTTAGAATTTTTTCGTCATACATATGTTACAATCTGTGGACACACAAGCATGCAAAAATGTCATTTGATACGTTCTTTGAATTCTAACAAGGTCCCCCTTTACGATCGAAGATTTCAACAACAAGGTACGTGACAGCATAACAATTTTTCGCTCTTCAGCACTTCAAAGTAGCGTTTAATCGCAGAAACCATTCACCTCAAGTTAACCGATTTTATTTGTGAAAGCGTCCGCCTTTCGCACATCTTCGCATACACATGTTTCTGACCACAAACCAAAATAAACCCATTTCCGAAACACAAAACAATCAAACGGTCGTTAAATTTAATGCGAAACTATTTGTATTTCAAACGTTTATGAGGTGGCAGTGAGTTCATGAGAGCTTAGGATGATGCAGTGAAATTTGAGACATCACAACGAGCAGAGAAAGTGTTCATTATTTGATAACATGGTTGTCGTAGTGCAACGTCTGTTGGAGTGCTTCCCATTTTAACGACAAATCTGCATTTGCCGCAGACAAATCGTTGTCGTCCTCACCCTTTGAATATTTTCCACAAGGCAAAGAACAAAGTCCTTGTAGAGTCAAGTATATGCAGCACAAGACACATTCCACATGCAATTCAACCTCACTATCAACGGGAGGGATGCCCCAGCAACGTGCACTCATCCTCCCCTTTTGGCCCGAGGACAAAACTTCAATTAACCGAAGCTGGGTGGCTGGTGTGCACCGCGTTTGCAGATTTTGAATTTCAGCAGGTAAAACGTAAAAAATTGCCGACCATAAAGGCAACCTGTGTACACGGGAATAAGACTCGGATAAACCGACAGGCATACACGTGTGCATTGCTTGTAGGAGGCACAGACTCCTCGAGATCTGAGCGCACACTCAACCCGCAGCCTACCTGACGACTGCCGACTGCTGACTGTTGGCTGCCGACCGCCGAGTGCCGGGTGCCTGCTCGCCTGGCTGATGTGCAGACGTGATTTTTCATATCACAGAGTGACAGGTACAAGGTAACTCCTTCTACTCTGCGAGCGCGTTGCGCTGGAGAGCCATCTTTTTCGTCGGCTGCCCACTGCTGCCGTTTATTCAAGAGATGCATGAATTCACGCTGAGAGAAGTGTATCTTTCGGGGCTTGCCTGCAGTCGGACGTTCTGTAAACTGTTAATTATTTTTCGGTTTAACTGAGAAACAACACGGAGAACAACAAGATACACCAAACAAGGAAGAAGTTAGCACCGCGCTGCGGCCGGTCCCAAATACACATCGAAGCACTAATTGGTTGTATAATTTTGGTTGGATCGTGTGTTTTTTTTTTGTTTTTCTGTACCCCTCCCCTTGGCCCAGAAGAGATGTGGCTGTGGCTGAAGGCCTTTTTATTTTCATCTCTTGTCATTGTCCAGATCGCTTTGGTATTTTGTCAGTTCGTAGTGTTGTTACACCATGCGGAGTGGAGCAGAAGACAGGAGAGCGAGAGATACTTTTACTTTAAGTGAACCGAGGGAATCTGTGTTTATTTAATCCCCAGAGTGTGCGCTAGCTAGCTGACTGACAAGCTGACGATGATGACGATGATGACGACGAAGGCGACGCGGCGCGGTAGTGGCAGCCTGTGGCGAAGGCACTTCGGTGTGTGATGCGGTCGCTGCGGTAAAGTGTTACTGCTGGTTGAGAGGTATAGACTGAAAGTTTAACGGCGCTACGGCGCGATACGTGAAAGGGTGAATGACCCTGGCGGAGAGAGACCGCGGAGAACACGTACATCAAGGCGAGAGAGCGCCGAAGAAACTATTTTCGAAGCGACACGAGGCGGATTTACGAAATGTTTACACACGCGTACTCGAATGGAGTGTTAAATAATTTGAACGCATGTTGACGATCTCGAGGACGACGGTCGAGCGCGGCCGAGCGGTGCCTTGGATGATGATGATC
Organism: Eristalinus sepulchralis; assembly: GCA_944738645.1. NCBI lineage: Eukaryota > Metazoa > Arthropoda > Insecta > Diptera > Syrphidae > Eristalinus > Eristalinus sepulchralis. The sequence goes on from OX122886.1 coordinate 15,895,606, forward strand.
TCGACGAGTGATTATGTGCCGCGTCTTGACAAGCAGTTATCAGATGACATACTTAATTTGGCGATCAAATGCTGTTTCAACGAAGTCTTCTGAAAGACCCAGACGCAGGGAAAAGAGTGACATTGATGGAAAAAGACTTTGCCAAAGTAGGCCTAGAAGCGACAAAATCTAATAGCAAGAGAAGAGCACCACGAGCAGGCCTTCAGTTAATGCACAAACTATTGAGTAAGTATTGAGCAATGGATAGGCCAAGGCTCCCGACATAGATTATCGATAGAATAAGTTGGACGATAAATTTGTGTGATGATACTTTTTTAATTATCTTAAAATTATAGAAATGAAAGATTCTAATAAATAGCCTCAGATGCTTTAAAATTTTCAAGCAGACTTTGGTCCCTGCGAAGGTCTGCCCAGAAATATTGTCTCATTGACGACTAAGACAACAGATTGCCAAGAATAAGTCGGACTGTTGTTATATCCAGATGCTGTAGGCGCCAACATTTCATTCCCATCTCGGCATCCTCTACGGAAGTCATTGCATGCAATTTCTGCAAAGGCCTTTCGTCTAATAACTAACAATAATTGAGTGGCTCTACAGCCCACAGGGGACCAGGAACCAGCTTCTACAACAACTACTCGTGTTGTGTTGCTGCTGTTCTCTCACGAGTAAAAGGGACCTACAGTTTTTTGCCGACTCCGAACGGCGAAATTTTAGAAGCTTTTCATAGACAATTGATACTCTTTGAGTGTTGTTAGCAAATAGAAAGAGGTAGTGCCGAAAAAAATACTAGGTGTCCCGTCCGGAAGTCGAACCTAGACTTTCTGCGTGACGGTCGACGCATTTACCACTACACCACAGCGACCACTCTTTCTTCCTTTCAAACCAGAGTTTCTTAGATGGTCAGTATTTCAATATTCCCCTTCCGGAATTCGATTTTTGTAGCTTACCTTAGAGCAATCGAAGAAAATATTGTAAAAAATTAAAGAAACGCTTCATATCACAGAGACAGCTGTGCATGTGACTGCTATTTCTAAGAGATAACGCTAGTTGTGTGGCTATCATCATGCCTCATATGTGCACTGATGGCTCTAAGATACATTATTGTCTTCAGGACTGTCAAAAATGTGAGTTTTCGCGCACCTGTCATAAACGAACCCACCAATCCTTTCTTCAAAAACGTTTAGTTTCAATTCTGGCATCCAGATATATAAGTATTTGATCTAACATCAGTATTGGTGTTACTACTACATACCGTTTTAGCTCACATCATATTTATTCAATTTTTGTCAAATTAGCATGTACTAGTAAGAAAAATTCCCAAAAATCAGCTTCACTACGCTTAAAAAACGCTTCAAAAAAGAGACCACATCCAAAATATGTCAAACAGTCGAAGTTGGATTATAGTCTTTCTCTCGTTTGTTGATACTCAGTTCGGCCTTCAGTCTGATGTATTTCTGTGTCAATCTCCGACGCCTCTCAATCAGTTTTTTCTTTAGATGCCTATTAAGCAGATGACTACCACCCTCGGGTGAATGTCCTTGATCGACTACAAGCCCATCTCCCCCTTTGTTTATCTACACTGATTACTTTGCACCCACGTCGTTTTCGGGTAATTATTACTTATCAGGAGCAAAATCACGCATGAGGCCAACCGCAAGTTCATTGCAACCATTACCATTATAAACAATCTGACTAATTTCGACTCATCAAATAGATAAACTTGAAGGAAACACGAACCAAAGAAGAAAAGAAAATCAGCGACTCCAAGAACCACGCGAACAATGAAAAGACCCCACATGCCCTCTTATTACAGTGGATGACTCCAGGGAATGAATTCACTAAGGAACGCGGTGGCACTCTGATGGCGGTGGAGAACAGACGAGGCAAACAGAGAGATATACGTAACTAGGAGATAAATTAACTTTTTTGTTGTATGTCTCTCAGTCTGCCGATGAATTGAACTCAATTGAACCTCTCATGTCATCACCATTATCGTCATCGACATCAGCAGCAGCAAAAGAGGGAACAGACAACCGCCAGTCGCTTTGCCATCGTCTGGAGCACGCAGCGAAGAGGGACCACGATCAAGATGCAAATCAACAAAGGAAAAGTTTGAAAAGTAAAAAAAAAGGCTACAGACTCCTGGAGAAGGTAAAGGCTAATCTACACTGCTCTGTCAATGCCTATTGATTGGCAGATCGATGCACTTAGAAAACTTGAAACTAAGACTTAGTTTTGATTTGGAAGAAAGATTTATAGAAGATTTTTTGGATTTATAGAAGATTTTTTGGAAACCATACCGTGATAGAATTCCCCCCACTAACAGTCCGGTCATGAACGTTTTTTAGACTACAACGCATGTCTGTTATTTTGGTGAATGACAGAGAGGATTATTCAGCCGTTTGTAAGTTTTGCCTTCAACTCTACCCTGTAGTCATAGATCTATAATCTTCAACTTTCCACCATTGTCAACTATGGCGCCTTGTGTTACTGTTCATTGACCGCAGACAATTGATGACAGTTCATTATTTTTCCACTTTTATTGGAGGTTTATTGTTCAGTAATCACCACCTATAGATTGCTTTTCGCCACCCATTGGCAGCTGATTGTTAAACAATGAATTTTCGTCGCCGAAAGATCGGTGATCGCTGGTTGATTGTCAACCGAAGCCCTATTCATAAATCGCTATTTTTTTATTGATTTTTGGTTATTACTACTCCTGGTCATCGAATACTGCTCGACAACTGCTGATCATTCGCTCGTGGACTGGTGCTTGCCGACTGATGATCATCGCTTACTCTTTATAGACAGTTAACCGCTGTCCATCGATTGACTATCGTCGGTGGCTTCCCATCGATCACTTCTAACTATCGATCGGTAATCACAATCCATTTCAGCCATTAGACCGCTAATAGTTAAAACTGTTTAATTATGAAATAGTTGTCTCAAGAAACCAATAAAAAATCGAATCTGTTAGAAACAAGCACAAAACCTTAAAAGTAAAGCTGAGAACTATAACTGCTATCAGTTTTTTTTCTGATGTAATTCGTTCCGACAGAGGGAGGGAATCTCCTTCAATCGTTGCTTTACTCATCGCCGGCAAAGGAATCCCTTTGGATCGCAGCCTCTGCGAATAGACCCAGACCACCGTCTAAATGAAGTAACAAAGAGAAATCCGACTACGAATACATTTTTTATCTCCGTACACATCCTCTGTTCACTTAAGCCGGCTACTTATCCAGGCCCTGTTGAATCGCTCCGTCTCCCTCTGCCACGAGTCGACAACACATCTCTTACACGGATCTTGATCCCATACAAATTTGATCGATCTTCTCGGCTATAGCAGTCGAAAGGGCGAGAGAGAGAGAGACAAACAAAGACCACAAACTCTACAGAGTGTGAATTGCTGGCTGTGGATCAGGGAAGAGGATTATGACTCTACAGGACCATCCATATTTATAGAGCAGAAATTCATTAGAGGAGTGCGGCGGACTCGGCCACTGCTGCCATAACAATGTTCATGGAAGCTCTGATATAACCAGACCGCCAGACGGGAGGCACTCTGCGCTCTGCCCCACAGGAACGAAACCAAAACGGACTCCACACTTTGCACTCAATTGGAGAGGTGTAGCTGGAAAGGAATGTTAACCTTGAAAATGTTCTCCTCTTGGCTTTCGCTGCTCCGCCGCTACTGCTGTTGGGTATTTTGCTTTGTGCGATCTTTCCCGTGGATGGCATGCAGTGTGAAATGCTCGTTTTGGCATGATGGGCGATTTGGCTCGACAGATGAGTCATGGGTCTGGGATTAGATATGATGGGATGTCGAAAAATGCGCATGTTCATGCAGAAACTAAGGCACATGCAGGGGTGGCGGCGACGACGGTGGGAATACATTGTATGGATGGCAGCGTGGCAGAGTTCAAGTGGGATGTGGTATGGAGATGAGCATTCCAGATCCCGGGTCTGGTTGTGCTTTGGAATGCACTTCGGATAGTCGATCACGGAGGACGGACTTGTGTATCTGGACTGTATTATCAAATGATTCTCATTAGCTTGACAAGAGTTCAGGGGTTTAAATGCCTGGAAGAAGTTTGCACAGAGCCTTGGGTGGATGAGATATCGTGTGTTTTTGTTTGCGCAAAGTGATGTATGGATGGTCTCACAACACTGGCATCCCAGTTCGTTATTAATTTGCTCCTATTTTTGCGGCCATAAAATGCACTTGCACCCGAGGCCACTGCAGGTCTCAGCAATGATTCACGTGACTAAATCAATATTGCTCAAAGCTGAACCAGAATTCGACACCACTTAAACTCGTTGCGTCTGAACATCATTTCTCAACGCGTTGCGAGAGATTACACTCATAAACTTACAATTAGCTGCAATTTTGTAATTTGCCACTAAACTGAAAGTTTATTGCCGCATGATACTTCTGCCGCAAATGGCTAGACATATTTCTCGCAAGACTGTCCTCTTAATCTCACTCGTAAACCTCATAATTGAGTCCGAAAACAAGATGTAAGACTAGAAAAGTGTCTATGATATCCCCCCTTTGCCATTTCTTCCAGGCCTAAGATTGGCAAAGTACACACATGTGTCTGTATTTCTTAGCAACACACTTACAGTTATTTCACGCTGAATCTGCGCGCTGTGGGAAACTCACGAATCTTTTAAGTGTCGAGAGCGGAGCGCCGAGAGCGGCTGGTATCTGGGCTATCTGTCGGTCCATTTGCTGTTGATTTGATGGCGTAATCTTAACGTAATTATCTGCTGGCAATGCCAATTTAAGTTATTTGATCTTTTGTAATTGGCATTTGAGTGTTGCATGAATTACATAAGTCGATGGCATCAGATTCAAGATGCATGTGGCTGCAAGGGATGTGTGCGTGCGAATGCTGGTATCATTTCTGCATGCAATGGAGTGAGTTAATTTTACAATTGGAAGAAGAATGCTTATTTGTGTGCGGGATTGTGGCATTGTAAGGGGGACTGTGGCAAAACACAATACAAAATGAAGCAAGGAAATAAGGAAACACAATAATTATTTCTAATTGGATTTATAATACAACCAAATAAGAAAAGCTAACGTGCAAGTGATGTGACAATGGCCGAGGGATGTTGTCAAGAAATTAGGTCACAAATCAAGCGAGAGGTCGAAGAATCCACCAAAAGCCTCTGTGTTTTATGAGGAGACTGAAGGCCACCAAGGTGCAAACAGAGTTCGTTAGATTGTCGCATACCAAGCTGGTACTCTAACTTATAGTTTCAATGGTCTACACAATTGTTATAAGAATCAATGACATCCGACCGCTAAATGTTGCCACTACAGCTTAGATCTTACGATTACTGAGCATGCAGCAGTTGTAACAAAATATTAGTTCTAAACACGCAAATCCTATTTTTGCATGAAGACTTGCTCTGGGCCTTATAAGTGCAAGCTCACAGAAATTACCTATTTTGCATACAGGTTTCTGCACATTTTATGACCTTAATGATGCCGAAAATAGTAGCAAATATAGAGTGAATAATATTAGTATATCGTAACTGCCATGAACACAGCGAGAATAACATTTGTAGTAATAAAGCACAGAATTTGGCCACGGAATTTATTAACAAACCACCACAACCATACTAATTCAAATTCAATAATATCTAGTCTATGAGGCTACGTCAAATCGTGTGGCATTATTACACAGCCTGTGCCAGAGAATCTTGTTAGTAACAGGAACAGTCTCTTACACAAATAGACAGATATGTAGGTGATCACCTGCCTGAACAACTTATGTATATCACGGTCCATTTTTCCAAGAGTCGTAACGCAAGATTACACGCATTGGTTACCCAAGATCCAAATGGGATCATGCTTGGGAGACAATCACCCCACGAACGTTTGGAACGGGGCCTTTTTAAAACCTCTGTGGTTCTCCGTTTCGCAGCATCAGGTTAAGAATACAACTCCTCACTAAGCCGGACGAGTCCTCCAACCGCCTGGCCTGACTCAGTAGGGCGAACAACTGATTCAGACCAGTCAAGCTTAAGCCACAGCCAGCACGATATTCCCACAAAGGGGCTTACCGCATGGTCAGGCTGAAACCGAAGTTCCAGGGGCTTCTGACCTCCCGAGGTACCAAAATACAGCCTCTGGTCAAGCTGTTACTACCAGTCAGGTTCCCTCAACACCGGCGTGTTGTAGCCGCCATCACGCCGAATAGATTTTGTTTCCATTTGTGATTCAGTTGACACTTATTATTGTCTTTCGGATGTGATTTTGAATCAAATGATTAATTAAAACTAATAGAATGAATATTTCAAGGAATAGTTTATTCTCGTTTATTTATTTCTCATTAAATGGGACGTTAAAAAGGATGTGATAGGACTTGTGAAATAAGTCTTTAAGCGTAGAAAAGGTTTTGATTTATTGTAGCCACAAACACACAAATATGCCGTCACCATTGACTTTTAATTAATTATAAGCACCTATACACAAATTGGTGTACATGCTGTAATATATTCGGTAAGGTGACGATGATACGGACACCTCACCACAAGCTTCCTTCCCTACTTACATTAAAGTACTGATAGCCCATTCTTAATCACCTGCAAAGCCTATAAGTCATATTCCAATAAGATTACCACTACTCAGCATCATCATATTCATAAATTCACCAGAAAATCCTGGCTTACGTTTACAAACACCCACCCTCCCCAGCAGAATACTCAGCGTACAGAGAAATGAAATAAATAAAGCTGACTGTTTATCCAAATCAAAAGTAAGCCAGCAGATTGAGCAAACAGAGATGTCACAGTGCACTAAAAACCGCCGGATTCTGTGTCTGTTTTCGAGCAGTCGCTCTTCAATGCCAAATTCGAAGCAGTAAATAGGTCAACATTGCACAAATGTTTCGCCGTCCTCATTTACCGAATCTGTCGCCGTGATGTAAAGCATCTTTGCTCGAGATACGAACGTCCACAATGAATATTTGTTCAATTAGCGATCAATTGACTCACCGAAGTCAATTGTCCGAATGACACAGCTACCTTGACCGTCAAAAACCGACGGCGATGAGCTCACTTCGCTGGCTTTCCCCCGCCCTCGAGTTTACTCAGAATCCATGTGCGCAGCCCCCTCACATCAATCATGTTTTCGGTTATTTTTTAGGAAAATTAATTAAAATTTTATGAGAAATATCCATGTATACACATTTGAAGCGAATGAATGAAGCCCATTATAGCGACGCGACGTGGTGATGGCAGCCACTAGGGCGAGCGGGCATCTACCGGCAATCATCCTCTGTCGCGGGGGAAGTCTAGTTTAATTGCTGGTACTCAGGCCGTACATGTGAGAGTGTACGTGCTTTCCTGGCTTCGGTTAATTGCGTCTACACTCACAAGTGGAGTGCAATTTGTACTCGCTTCAGGTGAGGGGCAGCCGCCTGAAGGTTACTCCAATAAGTTTTTGAAGATTTATCCCCTAATGAAGATACACACGAATCACTGTGCGTCGTCATTGGCAAATGCTTCACACGCTTTTGCGATTAACTTTGATTCACGAGAAAAAAGCGATAGTCGCGAAAGAGAGAGGAAATGGTAATTGAGGGGAATTTCAAATGTTAAGTCATTTACATACGTTGACCAAGGTTACGTCGTCTGACGGTTGGTGGCTGGCAGTTAGGCTGACTGGAGAATGTAGACGTCTAGTAGCGGCGGAATATGCTGATCAACTGCTATTTGATACGATCTGTCGGTGGCGTTATTGTAGGCGCATGTGTTAAAAATTGATTCTCACATATGTGAAAGATATGCTCCGCATCATCTTATGGGAACTTACACAATAAGGCCTTTTACGAATATCTATTGAAACAAAATGCTTTCAAGATTGAAATGGGAGCTAATATGAAGTAAAATGTATGTTCATAAATTTGATTGACAAATATTTGGATTACAGTGTCATTTTCAAACAAAAAGCTCTGATGATGCCATCGGATGGGGATCTCGAACTCATTTCCATTCATAGGAATCTTGGGACATAACGTTTACTAAATGACAAAATTTTGCATCCAAATGTCTTTATCTTGTAGGATCTGGTGAAAGGTTTACAGATATGAAATTGCTCCATTACTGTGTTGCCACGGGGTGAAAATTGTCGCTTATTGTCCATTTAAGTAGATTTGACAAAAACTATTCAAAATTTTGTATAAATTCAAATTAAAACCGTTTAACTTAAGAGTTTTAAAAATATTTTTCTCAGAATAGAAAGCTCGACTTACGTTACTCTTTTTGACTAATACAGCAGGAGTTGTTGAAACAACGTTCCGACGCCGCCATCTTGACTGCCGCAAAGGAAATTTGTCTCCTCTTCATTACGTTCACCTCAACTTTAGTTTACATGTGCGATATATGTAATTAATTACGAGTGTGTACCACCAGTTGATGGAAATCAGTAAAAATTAACTGATTCTCATCATACATCAGATGCACACAACAAATCAGATCATTAAGTCTTCGCTCAATGTGGACAGTGATTAAGTCCACAATTAAGTAATGACACGTCGCGCCAACTAACGTACAAAGAGACCGTTCATAGCCTGGCTGAGGACTACTTGTCACTTTAGTGATGTAATTCATTACTGAAAACCCAGAATGTCGACGCTTCCTCGACTCAAAAACAGGTCATCCAGTTGCAAGCCACTCAATAAAATAACGCATCCAATTACCGTGCCCCCCCCCCCCCCTCTCTTTTTCGACGTGAAGCTAATCAGACCACTCATAAATATCCGATTGAGGTGCGGTTCATTAGGTTAACCTTGTGCCAAGAGTGTTGTGCGAATGCGCCCTGCAAATTTTGTGGCCAATACAACAGGAAAACTCTGTCCCCCGGGGAAGATATCAAATATCCAATCAAAGGGCAACCAACCAGTCGCCCAGAGAGTATCTTTTTACATGAAAGGCAATAAATACAAGTACATGTAAGGTATGTGTGCCTGAGTGCAACACAATCGCAGCATAAAGGTCTTAAGTTTATCCCAACTTTGGTACTTTATGGTTTTTCGAAGGGACAAGGTCCCAGCAGACGTTCAGGCACCGAGACCGCTCCCAGCAGACATCATCATCATCTTCATCACCATCACAGGGTGTAGTGATGTGACTTGTTGGCAACTCAAGTTGCGGGTCGGTGAAAAAGGAGGTTGTGGAAGGGGATAGAGCCATGACTGCGTTGCGATGTTTTATGCGATTGTAACCTCGGTGCCAGCACTGACAGTCTGTTGGTGGCACCCCCCTGAGCGGACACCAGGCAACAACCCGCTATGGTGTGTGTGTAATGTCTCGTGGCTTTCCCCGACATCTGGCATCCACTGCAGATGAGTTGGAAGTCTCTGGGTGTGCAGAAGGTCAGGGAATGGATTATTAGATTATCCTATGTGCAGTGAGCCGCATTTTGACCCGTGCATATCTTTGAATGTTTTTTCACAATAAATATGTGCTTGTATAAGAGCTTTTTAAGAATAAATTTCCTCAATTGCAGGTGATCTACAAAATTCACCATTCTACAAGTCATGATCATCGCGACTAAGGAGTCGTTGGACAGTCCATCGGGAATAAATCGTAACTCACACAATTTGCTTGTTCCCCAGAAATTTCATAAAAAGACCCTCGCTTAGTGTGGTTTTGATGTTAGCAGTCACCGCAAGTGTTATCTTATTACACATTCAGCAACGATATACCCGTCCCTCCCTCATTATCGCATAATTCGTGGCATGTGGTGAGCACACTGATTCGCCTCATCTGAGTAATGCTTCTCAAATAGTGCCTCGACACATCATCCTCAGAATATGTCGTAATCATCAGCAATCCCAACTGGCACAGATCTCAAAAGTACCTAATCCCCCTGTGTCGAGAGTGATATTATTATCCTCCGGTCGACCCAAAGCACACACCATTCGAATTGTATTTAGAAATTAGCTCAAGCCAATGTGTCGCACGGACACATGGTCGACACATAATCGCTCTTCTGTACCTCTCCACCATCATCCGTCCGTCCGCGGCCACTTTCTGACAGAATCGGATTTTCTGTTTGCCAATTATGTGAAGGAATGCGAAGCCGAAACAAAGGCCGGGTTCGCCGCACATTACCAGCCGGGCAATGCTAGTGCGGCTGTTATTCTAGATCGAGCGGCGATTTATGCGCAACTCATCACGCCAGCAATCACACTTCTTAACACAAAACGAGGTATGATTTGCAAGACACGCCAAAAAGGTTCACCTAGAAACCCAAATAGCTCCGACACCTCATCGAGGCCCCTTTCGCGCCGCGTCGCGTCGCTGCTGCCATGACAAAGATTGTGCAGAAAATAAGCAGCTTATGCCGTTGAGCTTATGAGTTCTATCTTCACGCCACCTCACTCGGATGCCGCGTATATCTGCCATGTTGTTCTTAATTTGGTTTCGTCCGCACCATCAAGTAGCGAGATACAATTCTACGAATTATGAGGGATTATGTGTACGTACTAGGATTCATACGTGCTAACGTTCGTTAGAACTAAATGCGCTCGGGGATATTGAATTCCCCAGACATCTTCTGAGGCTAGTTGCGGATGGTTCTTTTGAAGTCACTGGCATCCGTGAGTAACACTAGATAATGAGTGTGCGTGGAGGAGGATTCCAGGAAATTAATTGAATCATTTTGAAGTCTTACCAAACGATTGTGAAATGGAAATTACGGTATTAAACATTGCCTTGGGTGGTGGGACATCGGTGGAAGTCGTTTTCGATTTCAAGCTAAATTGAAAAGGGAACAGTAAGGAAAGAATTAAAAAAGACCCTCTACATCGGCAAAGGGGGATTAAGCAAGAGGCTAACGACCACGTATTGTGTACTGGTTGTACACGATCATCGTAAGGTCACCACCAAACTGATGGAAAGCCTAAGTAAGCCTTACCTTAATAATCTTAATAAAGTTCAAAGACTGTCTCTGCATAACAAGAGAACTCAAAGCCTTCCACCTCTGCAGCTTTGTATCAACAACTCCAAATTGGTATTCCAAAAATTGTTGACATTCCATCCTCATCGGATCTTTCAGTCACAAGTGCCTTTGGGTTACTACAGACTTTGAAAAGTCCGTGTTTGACCTTGACAAAAACTTTGAGATCTTTATATCAAACCAGTAGAATTGGAAAAGCATGGATCTCATCAAGGACTTCTTCCCGCTGAACAGGGGCGAAAATCGACTGCGCGACAGAGAAAAGAAAATGCCAATTGGCTTAATGATACGTTGCAGTGGAAAAGAGATTAAGCCTTCCCGCTAACGATTTCTGTAGGACTTGTATCGACAAAAAAGAAAGGGAATCAGTGGAAAACCTCCCTTGTCACTGTCCATTTGAAAGCGAGATTCTATCCCCAGTTCAGGGAACTTAGGGAACTGGCGAAGGTCTAGATCTCTGATCTTACGATAGAGGTGGTTTTCGCAATCATATGGTGCCCAGAACTACCTAGCCGGAGCAACCCTTGTACAAGGCAACGTGCTGTCGTGTGAGTTTTCGAAGACATTGTTGAGAAGATCGTGTGAAGCTCACAAGTCAACACAAGAGACACGATCTTCCAAACATGCGTTTAGCAGCTGGCGTACGCGGAGGACATTTACATGATTTGTTCGTCCAAAAGCGAATGGCTTCTTTGGATTGAAACGGAAGCGGCTAAAATTGGTCAGGGGAATTAAAGTATATGCACCGATGGCTCGAACATAGCGTCACAATGGGTGGCAACAATTTGAAGTAATCGACGATTTCATTCGCAATCATTCGCCCTTGCAAATGCCGTTTCATTAAGGGAAACTTTCTTGAATGATGAGCTTGGTACAACACCTTGATCATCTCTATCCGGCTCTATAGTGGGCGTTGTTCAAAGCGGATGTGAAAGCCCTTGACCTTTCGGGAGAAAATTCTACGTGCTGTTTAGATTCTATAGTCTGTACGGCGACATGTGCCTAACCCCAAATATATAATATAATAAACATGCAAAGCTAGACACACTCATTGATCTCTACTCTTCGACTTATATAGAAGCCAGTAAAGTTAGCTTTTACGATTGCCTTAAAAAATAAAGAGATCATCAAGTTTTTAATCTAAATCACTGTAACTTGTTGTAAGCTGATATTAAGGGGCATATTTGTTTGCAACGGATAAAGGCATGTTTTTGCCTGTCAAACAGATTTAAAAAAATGGTGCTTAGTTGCAGAGCAATAATAAGCCACTCTATGCGCTACGACAATGACTTCCATCAACGAAGGATTAACTGTTTTCGTTTTGTCATTCCAAAACTCAAGAACTGGCAGACTCATTGCCTGGGGCCATGACTCTCCATAGAATTAACCCGTATAAAGGAAAATTATATTTCTCAGATGTCAACTGTAATTTATTGTACAACAGGCCCTCCCAGCCAGACACACACAGTCATCACCGATACATCACACATAATTAAGTGGACATATGGTAAATTCTCCCACTGTAACTACTCATTCCTGAGCACCATGCACGCATTAGGACGATCTTCTCGAGTTCATCTAGTCATAGACCAAAAAAGAATGCGGGGATTTTATATGGTTGTCTAATTTTAGATTCTCAGATAGTTGCAGATAGCAGTAGTAGAGATCGCAGGGCGACACGTTTTAGGATCTCGAGAGGAGCGCAGCTAAAATAAACACTCACTAACACATGCCTGTCCCGTTTTCCGTTTTCTGATTTCCAGTGCCGTGCCGCTTAGGCGCGCAGCGGAAATGTGCATTGAACCGAAAATGAACGTGTACGAGAGAGAGTGCCGATCTATCTGATGTGCATGCTTGGCAGCCAACCTGTGTATCCACGTTAGGCACTGTACCTCAAACCGATCATCGGTGAGGCCAAGAGACAGGGGGACATTGCTATATAAAGCATCTCTCGGTCTCTCCCCGCGCATCTGCGATAGACGGGCCTTCGGTGAGATTTTGGGATCATATCTGCCTCTCGTTGTTGCAAAGGGGAGGAGTTGGAATTTACGACCGACTTGCATTTAGACTGCGACGACATATTTTCACTTCGTCCGCGCATCGGAACGCGTCTCCATGCGCCGGCACAGCGCACATCTATCCCTGTCGGCCTGTCGCGCTGTCGGGAGACTATGCCAACCGACAAAAGACGGCCCGGATGATTCTAATTTTAGACTCAAACCACACAGAATCCAGGCCTCTTGGTCAATCACACTACTTCTCCTCTTAATGGTAATAGGGCCCTGTACAGAGCACACATATCCTGATGATGAAGATGACGATGATGACGAAGACGACGAGGACGACGAAGATGATCATAATGTCGATACGGATGATGGTTTGGCGTCCTTTCAACGACAACAGTGACGACAAACGCCGTCACAGAGTTTGGCCACTCTGATCAGCGCCTTTTTCCACCCGTTCGTGCAAGAACGTATGAAATTTCAGTCTTAATGTCCCCCGGCTATCTCTGTGTGCTTTTGATTGTGCTGTTCCTTCTCGGACTTCGTAGACTAACAACCAGACCGCCTGCCTTTGGCCAATTTTTTCTGTTTATTATTGCGAGTGAATTGAACTAGAGTGAGTCATAGCCGGTTACACGCATACCTACCTCTGGTACGCGGCGAACAGTTGAACTTGATTTGCACTGCTCTTGCTACGGTACGGCTTTTATTTAGTGGTGGTATAAACTGTTTGGGTTGTTCGTGTGACGGTATAGTTATTTATTGCGAAACAAAATCACGCAATTTTTAGCAATTTTAAAACACACAAATTGTCGCCATTGTAACTCATGTGACACAGTCAAGCAAAGATGAGTTAAAAGGAAAAGCTGGGTTTGCATGTAAGCTGAGTCATCGTTGCGGGACACAGTGAGTGGCCTTGGCTATTTCATGTATAAAACTATGCCATGAATTTCACCCATCATTTCAAGGGCACTCAATTCTATGGGATGTCGCAGGAGATTTTCCACTTTTGATAAGCTAATCGTAAATGACTGCAATCACGCATGTAGAATGAATCTATTGTAAAAATATAACTCAAGAAGATATGTTTCGAAGTTATAGGTGAACAAGATCTGCTTTAAAGTTATATTGAACCTTATGCTATTTCTAAAGCTAATTTACCGACCAACAGTTTCGTTAAGCAATAATCAAAATCGCAAGGGTAATCGATTTCCAGCGCTATCATATCGAAAGCATCCAAATTGTCGCGTTTGGTCGCTAAGCTTACGTGGATTCAACCTCTTGCTAAGATGAAAAGTAGTTTGCTTACCTGTAAAGAAAAAAATTAACAATTAGAATGTTTTAAGGGAAAATTTTAGGAAAAATGTCTTAATGATGCAATTTAAACTTTTCTCCTGATGGTACGATTAGAATGAAGAGGGAAACTGTATGGGGAAAATGTAACTAAGATCCGTTCTTATACAACCCAAATCGACTTTGGTCTTCAGATAAATAGAGAAATACAGGCTATTCTGACTGGAAGCACGTCTCCAATTCCCATTAAACCACAGGACATTCATCCTCTATAGAAAATCAATCTTACTAAGTAGACTAAACACTTTATCTGGAAAAATAAAACAACAAAGTAAACACACATATCTCAAGTTTCATTTATTTCAGATGGATGAGTTGGTTTCTGGTGGATATTGGAACTTATCTGACCCACACCTGATACCAAAAACTCCAGATTAGACATAGGGACAGTTGCTGGAGCTATTATTGAATCAATCAGCACACAAGAGTTGCAGATCGTACCTAGGAGTGTAAAGCTTCTGTAAGCTCGATTTTATCGACTTCAAAAACTACACATCGAAAGTATCAATGACTCTTAGAACAAATTTACTATTGTCGTTGATCGCTCTACCCCATAGGATTCTGATAACCACCCGTTTCTACCTGGCAGTAGGAATATCACAGACAGCTTACCAGACCGTCCGTCTTTAATTTCCTGGTACGCAACACTTCAATTCTACTCTAATGACAGTTGAGATGAATCAATTATTGAATTGATTATCCAGGTACTTGAGCGGACACCGAATATTTCCTCAACTGTCGCCATCTCTTATTCCCAACACCCAAGCCACAAATCTAAGCAGACCCTCTGCTCTTTGCCCCAATGCGACAACCAGGTCAAGCTGTAAAAAGAACCCACAGCCACTAAAAATTGAGCAGTGCCATCAGTTAAGTACCCAATTCAATCGGTTCATTGGCCACCACAGATCGCAGCCTTTGAAGTGCGCAGCGACTGAGTGCACTTCCCAAAGGGTGTGCCTTACTTAGCACACTTACGGCCGCCATTAAATCTCAATTAAGCCACAACCAAGTAAAGTGCACAGCAGGAGTGCACTGCAACTGAAACAAAACGTTTCTATTAAACCCGGAAACCGTAAAATGCCCCAGTCCCGTAATTCCATTTAATTTCAATTAAAATCGATGAAGCCACAGGAGCACCACAACTCTCTCATCCAGTGCATGCATTGCCTTGATGACACACAGCAGTAGTGGGGAGTCGTGACCGAATTACCACGCAAATTAAGTCACCTCGACGGGCATATGCAAAGCAGTGGCGACATTAACTCGAAAATAAGCTACTGTCCGATCGAGTGTGTTTTTGGAGGGTATCACGTCTGTTAAAATCGAAGGTAATGATCCCCCAGCCCACCGTGAACTGCTGCGCGGGCGCACTAACCTTCGGCTGTCATCAATTTGCGTATGAGTCGCCGCTGCAAACTGGTGGAGCCGGGGAAACCCTGCAATTTTTGTGCTCTCGCGACGAATGTGCAATTTTCGGTTGGGCGTTGGACAAATTGCCGACCGGGGCGCGATGATGTGAACGAGCGAACGTCCGGCAATACAGCCATTCGGTCCACCTACGTGCGGGCATTGATTTGTTGTGAGTTTGATTGCACGGAGGAATTGGTCGTAGCAGCGTATTGCTTGGCCTTTGTTTGATGGCGGAGTTGGCCTTTGGTGAAAATGCGCGCGCGCCTTTGCTGGAAGTGTGGAGCTAATAAATCATATCCGACGTAGACATTTGTTCTGTTGTTTACTTTTTTTTCCTGTAAAAACGCTCTTCAAGTGGGTTGTGATTTGCGCAGATGCCAAGTTTATGTTGGACATCTGGCTTACAAGAAAGTCACGCCTAACATGTGATATTGGGAAATTTTAAAACAAGATATTGAAAATGGCATAGAAACGGATCAATTGGAATGAGAAATCAGTAGTGAAAGTGCGGCGCTGTTAGGGTGTTGCGGGGCAAAGTTTAAGTTTATCTTACGGATCGGAAAAAACTGAGGAAACTTGTTGCTAGAAGCAGTTTTATATTTAGCTTCAGTTTCAACCATAACTCTAGTTCCAACTTCAGCTTAACACGCTCTTTATTTTGGTACTAGTTCCAGCTTTCACTTGAATATTCGACTTAAACTCTGGCTTCGACTTCTGTTTCAAATTTGGCTTCAGTTTCGGTTTTATTATTAATTTAAACTTTTATTTCAGTTTACGATTCGGCTTGACCCTTGACATTGTATAAGGTTTTCGATTAGCTTCAACGATTTCATTCACCCTTAAAAATAACATCCTTCAGGACCTTTACACTCAAGAATCGGTTCATTTGCCCCTTAGGGCGAACAAAGCGCATTTTCTCAACTAATCTTTTCTTCCAAATCACCCACCGTTTTCAGAACCTCCATGAACCATAGCTAATCGTCAAAGGAAGCAAACACTTGAGAATATTTTTAGAACAGATACGCCACGGGACGGACGCCTACGGCGTGTACAAGGCAATTAAATCCATCCGCACTTGTGGTTCTTCCTCGCATTACGCAGCTGATTCTTCGTTAAATTCCCTTAATTCACGTTGTACGTGCGTTCTAGCGTCATTATGCTAAATCCATTGCCAGCCCTGCTGCCGTGCATCTTCAGTGATTGACGTCAACCAGGTGGGGCCGTGCATCGCATCGCAGCCCACAACTCTGACCTCGTTCGCTAATTGTTATATGCCGCTCCATGCAGATGCGCTGCGCTTGCATGTTTTGTTTTCACCTGAAACTGAAGCGCTCCCCGATAGTTGCGTACTGAGATGCAGTCATCAGAACTCCGCGCACAGCAAAGCGTCATTTCTGTTTCAATAGCTGGGTGCTTGTGTCTCGATGAATTGCGATTAGATAAGATACGACGGCGCTGAGAAGGAGTTTTATTTTAATTGTTCCCCAGTCTATTTTTATCTTTCCAACCTCTGCCGCCTTACCGTGCGCACGAAAAGCTCGTGAGGCTGCAGTCTGTACTTAAACACAACAATTACATGTAGCAGCATTGTTTGGTTTGGTTTTATCTCAAGGCACGTACGGCACACACAACGACGAGAGTATGTGCACACAAGCCCGGATCAAATACACATAAATGGAGTAAACGATAAAATCTGAATTTAACCCGAGCTCTCTCACTCTCTCTTCACAAAGCTCTCGAAGCGTATCTACAGCACGTGACCTTAATGTTTGCTTACGAACAGGGCATGTACTGCCGGCGACGGTAGAGAGAGGATTGTAATTCGAGGTAAATCCATTAGCTGCAGGGCGACAAATTTAATTTCAATCTCAGCTTCGACTTCATCGTCAGCTTCAGCGTCTTTCACCGGGATGGTGGTAAAAGATCGTATTGAAGAGATGCTTAAGTCAACCAAAAACGGTGAAGAGTTAAGAAAGGGAGAGGAACCGCGGAAGCTTCCCATTAGCAGGTTCCTCACACAAACGAGATCACGCAAACTTTGAAGTCAATTTTGGGTTTCCAGGAATATCTTGTACACCTTGAATCGTGTTAGTTCACGGGTTAGGTAAGAGGGTCGACTGACATATACTGGGGGGAAGGGGAGTGCTATCTTCCGATTATTCTTTGTGTTCCAGTTTAGAGCGTTAATGTAAAATAGACAACCGTAAACAGTAACAGCTTGGAAAACAGGAAAGTTTAAAACATTTATTGAGTGATTAACGTTGTACATTGGAAATGAATCTTTTAAAATAACTTTAAAAGAAAATATTTTGTTTTTAGCTGACAATAATGAAAATCATATTTGATTCGTAATGACATAACATGACATGTTTTTTTTATTGTTAATATATTTACAAGGCAAACCATCGCACAATTTACAATTCAGAGATATGATACATTGATTAATTTCATATCTTTCTACTGGAATATTTTTAAGAAAACAATAAAATATTATACATTAGATGAATGTTCAGTTCGAAAGGAATAACAACAAAACCCTCCATTGTGATAAAAAAAATAAATAAGTGAATAAATAAATAAATAAATAAGTAAGTAAATAAATAAGTAAATAACGAACAGTTGAACAAGTATATAACTTCTTAGTTATTAAATAATATCAGTCTTTATTTAATATGTAGTTCATTTACCAGTGGATCATCGGCTAAACTGCATCTAATCATAAATCTTTCGTTGAGTGATTGTATTTTTACCGAGATCAATTCAACATTAGCTTTGTTGTGTAAATCACACGTAGAGTGTATCCAAGGAAGGTTAAGCATCATTTTAAGTATTTTGTTTAGCTGTATTTGCATTTTTTTATGTGAGACATAGCACAATCAGCCCATACTTGACAGCCAAACAACAGAATTGCTTGTAAAATAACTTTATGTAGGAGTATTTTATTATCATTTGAAAGTAAGGATTTTCTGTTTATAAAAGGATAAAACATTTTAATCGCAGTGCCCGTTTTATGAAGAGTATTTTGAATATGAACATTAAAAGTAAGTTTTTTATCCAGATAAACACCAAAGTACTTCACCGATGTCCCCCATTCTATATGTTGCCTGTTTATTATAAGTTGGTCGGACGGAAGATGACAAGACTTTTTCTTGTGAAAAATATGGCTTTTATCTTATCCTCATTAAATTTAATTTTCCATTTGCTTAGATATGGAATAACTATTCCATTTTTTAAATTTGTCTCAATATTAAGACCAAATTTATGTGATGAAAATATCGCAACATCATCAGCATACAGAGCGAAATCACATTCCGGTAAATGAGGGAAATCAGACAGATACAAATTGAACAAGATGGGTGCAAGAACTGACCCCTGGGACACACCCGCATCTACATTACATAAATAAGAATGACTATTGTTGACATGAACTTTGTAATATCTGTTTGACTAAAAACTTTGAATAACCTTACAAATATACGTTGGAAAACGGAAACAAATCATTTTATATAGTAGGCCATTGTGCGATACAATATCAAAAGCGTTTTCTATATCTACTATTAATAAACCTGTTGATTTCCCTACTACACGGTTTCTTTTGATGTTATTGTATATTCGAAGAATTTCATGGTTAGTGCTATGAAAGCGCCTAAATCCAAATTGTTCATTTGGGAATATATTTAACTCATTGATAACTATTAGTAATTATTCCTTCAGTTGGGGATTTTTGCTTTTGGTAGGGGTACTATTTTTGCTTCCTTCCGTAATAAATCGTGGAGATATAGCCAGCCTTAAGATACCATCACTCGATGGTTTCCTAGCAATATTTAATAAATCGCAAACTCAATCACATTTTAAATCAAGCTTAAGCGTTTTTATAAAGGGTCAGATATTCATTGGTACCTAACAGGAATCGCCAGATATTCATCTGTTGTCGTTCAATGGGATTACACAGCCATATCCCTGAAGAGAGGTCGCCGTGGCGTAGGGGATAAGTGCGTCGACTCAGACACCAAGGTTCCAGATTCAACTCCCCGATGGAACACCTCGCATTTTTTTCACATTAACACCTCTTTCGAGTTTTAAGAACAATAAGTATTCTTTGAGTATTCAAAATCTTCTCAAATCTCACCGTTCGGAGTCGGTAATAAGCTGCAGATCCATTCTACTTGTGACATAACCTTAGCACGGACAACACAAGTAGTTGTTGTAGAAGCTAGGCCGTGGACCTTCGTGTGAGGTGGTGCCAATAAATAATCAGCAAAAATAAAGCACAGTTAACGTGACATTTTAAATCTCACCGCTTAACCTAAACCATGTTTTCAACCTGATTTTTGAAGAAAAATTTTCCAATGATCCCAACCCTCCACAATCCGCACACGGTTGTCAATTCCCTCGAGCCCGAAAATGCGACTCGTCATAAAGAAAAACTTCGATAATTCCTCCCGAAAAAAGTGTACACGAATTTATTTACCTATGTATGTATCTGAAAACTGGAGTACCGCAAGGAAGTGTTCTTAGTCCTCTTCTTCTTCTCGACACCATGCAGTTCTTGCCATTCCCTTAGCTACACTTTCACAAAGGATTTCGCTTGAATTGTAGGTTTCCAGCATACTACAAAATGTCTTCCGCAGTGTTGACTAGATCTGGCATACTATATACTTACATCCATTGCAAACAAATGCCAAATTCCATCATGACAAACAACTCTGGCTCTCGTCACGCAGTTGTCAACATCATAAAACTTCATTGGAATGCAAAGGAGATATAAATTACACATCAAAACGCCACTTGATGAAATGATTCACCGCAGTGGAGCACGTCATCGAATCGCCATTCCCTAGAATTAATTGCTTTGCATACTATATAACCTGCAGACGTGCATGGAGAAGTCTGCTAAGTCAAAAGTCGGAGTCGCAGTTTTTTTTTAACGAATAGCTCAATTTTACACCAAAAAAAAGCAACAATCTCTGCTCACACAAACTAGGTAACCGATGAAACCACCACACTCCGCCGCAAGCTGTGGGCTACAGCCCACTTTTGAAATGGCCCCATGCCCTGGCCACCATAAAATATTTAATGAAAATCAAAAGCTTAACAGTTTATGTGTCTTTCGCTCGCATCGTTCGTTAACTTTCACGGAGCGAGACTTTCTCAAGACCTCCGATAGGCGGTTATGGTGCTGGCGGACAAACGGACGGCTGCATATTAAGTGAATTTTCTTCGGAAGATTCATCAAGACTGCGCCCGGCTGTGAAATTCAATCAAGAACGTTCTGTTTAGTGTGTTAATAGTAATTAAAGGCAACATATTTGAAGTTGCGCTAATGAGATGGTTATAAGCGTCAAGCGGACGACAATCGAATTAACGTTTGCATGCGTGAAAAAAAACGGTGACGTTAGAAAGTTATTGACACCTTGCAGCGTTATAAATTGAGACCGAAGCGAAATGAAACTCAGGCGAGGACGGGTGGGCTGATCGGAAACCCATATATGGCTCTAGGTCGTGCAGAACATGGTGCGCCGATGAAAGTGTAACTGATAAGTGAAATCTAAATTCTATTAGCCTTATCAGGAAAGGAAAGGTTGACGCCACTGGGGTGGAGGTTATTACTTTTTCTTTAGATGTTAGTATGACTGGCAATTACTTTTAAGAGGCATGTTTGAGTATTGAAATTCTATTTTAATAGATGTACTTGGGGGAGTTACTGGCCAAAACATTATATTCGTATTATGGTTAAGCTAATACCAAGTGTGAAACGAACAAGAACGTATACACGCCCTGGTGCACGCGTCCGTATAGTTTTACGGACATAGTTAAGTTTAATATAAGTAGACTTAAGTTTTAGGTTAGTTTGAATTGTATAAAGTTATAAGTTTTAGTTTAGTTTTAAGTAGAATAGGTTTATTGATTGGTTTTTTTTAAGTTAGGTTAAGAATCAAGAATACAAAAAATTCCATTTTTTTAATTTTCTTGGAGGAAAAAAATAGAATTAGTTTTAAGCGATGAATTAAAAAAGTTATAATAGGCCGAAAGGCATAAAAAAACACCTAGATTAGCTTAGAGTACTCGTGAAGAGTCAGTAAGTTAGAATTCAACCAGATTATATTATATTCGTGGCATAATTGAGAGTGGCCATCGTACGTGTCAAGTTTGGGCAAAATAGGAAATTGTACCGTACCCCATCATAAGATATAAGTATTCATTGAATAGAGTTGATGTTTGTACAAAAACTTTTTGTGTTAAGATATTGTTATAGAGTTTAAAAATTTCTAAGCCGGTGAGCCTAAAAATTTGAAACATTTTTTGGCCTTATTAAAGAAATAGCTTACAACTCTGAAGTCGCTGCTTTCAAAAGCAATGAGAGCATTGAAAAATAGTCACCACATATGTACATACATACATACATTCATTGAAGAATTTGTTATCAAAATGGTGTCACATTAACTCATACCTATGTAAGTAGTTGCAATGAATCGTAATCGTGCATGATGCATGTGAAATTCGGATTCAAAAAGGCCAGCGGTATAAGTATTTGTGTTCCCGATGTATTGTATGTAGATATGTATTTGTATTTACATAATAATTGAATCCCGATTTGAGGCGTCGTCATGTTGACTAATTCGAAACTTAACACAAAGTTGGATTTTTTGTATTAAAAGAAAAGAGAAAACATTTTATATTCGAGTTCAGTTCGCGCCCAGTTTATTTATTAGTTCTTTAATTCTATGACAGTTCTCGCCATCCATTCTAATATCTCCATAAAAGACTCTGTACAGCAAAATAATTTTAACAAACAGATGTGTCTGTTAAAATTTTGATTTTTAAGGATGCAATGTAGTTAGTGGAAAAACAACAACTAAGTGGTTTTCTTGATCTTTCATGGTTGATCTTAAGGTTCCCGTCAATCTAATCGATTGGAAAAGACAATGTTTCCCTGGAAGTAGCTAGAATGTTGCCAGAAAACTGGTATTCTTTATCAAAATAATTAACTCTGAGTAAAAGGGGACGAAATTTCAACATGTAGGGGATGATAATATGCAATTAAAAGTAAATTCATGATCGAAAAAAGGTGAAGTTTCGCAAACGTTAGCAAACCATAAATTGTCATTAAGATATGTAATGCTGTGTGTCTAGTGGAATTGAGAGGGATTATCCATCTTAAGATTCGACAACTCTTTAACCGATTGATGGTTTTCATCACTGTCGACAATTAGTGAGATAAAGAGGAAATTCAATTAAAATGGGCAAGAGTTGTGTGTTATTATGACAACACCAGACCAAACATATTCGACTGTGAAGTGAAATGAAGTTTCGACAGTAAAGCCTAAATCGTATACCTTTAGTTGTTTCGATCTGTGCATAACTTTCTTTATAGTATAGCTTTGAATTCCGTGGAGGCCTAAAAAACGTACACATATTTCGCTCTCTGAAATTCATACACTGGCTTTATTTGAAAAACGACAAGAAGTTATTTTTTCAGTTTTATAAAACCCTCAATGTAAGGACAATGGGTTAATTTTGTTTCTTTGAAAGGTATATAAACAGAAATTTACGCTGCTCTCCAATCTTGACAGAAACTATACCAGCCGCTACAAAGGACATACTAGGGCTGCCATTGCGACACTAAATTCATACATCACCAGATGAAACCTCGCATAGTAATACCTGAATAGGAGAAATGTAGTAAGACTCTGCTGGATATCTAGTCATATGAGAATAAAGCGGAAATGAGATGACTGACATCTTGGCCAGAAAAGAGGCAGCAGGAACCCTCATAGACCTGAAACTGTCTGCGCTATACAGCAGCCGGCCAAAATATAATTCGAAATTCCACGACACTGACTGATAAATCGAAGACCAACATACCTATTGCTGCTGATATAACTCGTTTCAGAAACTAAAATAAGTACGTAAGTAATTAGTAAAGGAGTAAATCAAACTAAAACACCAATGACATGACAAATAACCCAATTATATAATTCCTTATATTCCTTCTGTAAAAAAAAATCATTTAATGCAAAGTATCCCCTTTTTTTCATTTTACGTAATTTCGCAGCGATCCCCTGTCACCTCTTCCAGTTCATGCAATGCTAGTTATAAGGACTTTGGCCATACGTTCACTTCTGCAACATGTGATTATATAAAAGTCACAAAACATATAACAAATTACCCACTGACCTTAATATTGTCTCGTGTACAGTGGAAGTGACATACACTTTCACGCTCATCCACCATGAATATCAGTTATAGCAGAGACCTTCAGACTGTATTCAGAACCTTGCTTTATCTCCTCTGATGTGCCTTCCAGGTGAAGTGTGTCTGTGTGTACTAAAACTAGGCTTATCGTACGACTTAGACATTGATTGACTCCTCCTTTGGCCAAAACACTTTGAACCTATTTGCAATATTTACTAAGTCACCAATCAACGTCGTGTACATTTACCTACCTGACATATGCATATCTTGATAAAACTAACCAGGAATGTGTGTCAAACGTGACTGGAGAACTTTTCAATTCGACCGGGAGAATATTAGCTCCTCAAACAATAGGAATATTTTGCAGCTTATCTGGCTTTGTGTGGCAGATTTTTAAACTGGCAACTCTACGCACTTTTTCAGTCCCAAAACAACGTAAGTCATCGCTGGTGAATTGATGGGCGCCGGTCTAATCCGCGGCCACTTAACATGACGAATCACCGAGGCCGACACTGGGCTTATCTTATCAGACCCAGTCCAGTGGGGGATATCCATCACTTGCCAAATACCTGCGTCTTATTCTGTTAAGCCCCTACAAACAGAAATTTAAACACATTCGTCGAGTGTGAACTGCATTGCTTTGAAAATGTGACAACACATGTTTTGGGGAAAGTCAGGTAGAATTTGGGGATCTGAGTGTTTGCTTTGACATGGAAACGAGATAAGGATTGTGTAACAAGTGCACGTGTTGATAAGATGACACACAAGCAACTGTTAAAAGAAAATTGAAAAAAAAAGTTCACACCTCAAAATATTGGCTAATTTTTATTGCACCGGGAGATTAAATTATTGTGATTTTGGTGAAATTCGTTTGGGATATTTCACGTTGCTTAAAAGCGTTCAACGAGGAAATATATAAAATGCCTTAGAAATAAGGAAGGGTCTTCATCCAGATTAAAAACTGCTCAGACTCTGTTTAAAAAAATAGAACCAACCCAAATATTTGATGATTCTATCAAAATATTATATTAAAAGAATGTTGAACAGAGACTTGTCTTTAAGAAAGGCTTCAAAATAATGCTCAACAAATGAGCATGGCCTGGCCCATATCATATTGGTATAAAAATTAGTCAATATTACAACTGAGGTACAGTACTAGGTATGGATTTGGTCTTTCAGTATAGGTTTCAACAAAAAGCCATTTTCGTAAAAAATAGCTTTGGGTAAGATTGAAGAATGTTGTGCAAAAATTATTAAAATGCAAAACTTGAAAGTCCGATTCTTTTCAAACGAGAGGAGTGTTTTTTTTCAGGCATTTAAAAGAAAAAATTCAACATTTTTGAATTTGGGTTTTTTTTTTCAATTTTCGACACCTCACATATCTTGAGTGAAAACAGAGTCATCAAATTTGGTTAAAAAAATATATTTTTTCACAAAATTTGGACAATAATAACTCAGCTTTTAGTCGGTGATTATGACTATTAGATCCGCTTCTATTAGCTCCACTTCGCTAAGTTTAATCCAAAACAACAGTCTTTAAAAATGAAATGGAGTAAAATACAAGTCAAGCCATTAATAGACAAATTCGTTAATTCCCGAAAAGTTTGCAACTCTCGACTGACTTCCCAAATTGTGACCTGTTCGACTGAAAACATTACCTAAAAAATTCATTGTATATGTCCAAGATTAAAACAAAATTAACGTTTATTTCTCGATACTGTCGATTAAAAACTAGCTAACAACAAAATACAGCGGCCACACATTAACTTGAATAAGTACAAAACAAAGAGCGTTCAAATGAATGGGTTGTTCAAATAAGTGGCCGTGTCGTTTATATTTATGTAAAATGATAAAGCATAACATATGTTTTTAAGAAAGAATTTAAAACTAATTTTTTATTTTACGCCCGACCTCGCGCAATAGGTTTTGTAAAACCAGGTCTCAAAGACTCCGGAAAGCTGTCAATAACCCGTTTTTTATTTTTTTGTTAATTTTGAACATTCTAAATTTGTTGTCCTTTTTTTAAGCACATCTTTAATTTTTTTTTCAATTATGTGTTTTCATATATTTCACAGTAAAATCACGTTAAAAATAAATAAAAACTTTTCAAATACAAATTTTATGGGAATCCCCTTGAAAAGCGTTAAAATGAAGATTCAAATTTAAAACGAGTTGGTTGTCCCATTAGAATTGTACATGTCAACCAGTTTTCGCTCTTTAAGTTATAGAATACAAATTCAAATTACCAAATATTAAGAACTTTCTGTTGAAGTTGTAAAATAACTGCGGTGAAAAAAAAGAGTGTTCAAGTTGTCACATATTCAATTTAACAAGAATCCATTGTAATCGGGTCAAAAATTTAGAAGAATGTCAAAATAACGATTGAATGATACCACAGTGGTCAGGGTCTAGCTTTTTTAGCACCTACTCGTGTTGTGCATGATATTGCTCTAGCACAAGTAGAAGAGCCATACAGTTTATTGGCAGTGACGATCGTCCAAATTTTAAAAGCTTTTAATAGGAAAATAGTAGTCTCTAGGTTTTGTCAGCACCTGCAAAGAGGTGGTACAAACCTTCGGCGTGTAAGTCGATTCATTCACCTACTAGGTGCACTATTTTTTCACAAAAAAGAAAATATATATTTCTTTATCTCATTGGACGTGGATATTGAATGGAGAATAAACCCGTGGACTTATCGTTTGAATTTTGGTCCCTGTTAAGAAAATTCTGTTCAACAATCACAATCAAAAATCACTTTGACCGCCTACCTCAAATCGTATTAAATAGTCAACCGAACTCGATATTGCCAAATTTGGATGATGTACAGATAGACGTATCCACTACCTCAGAGCTGAAGATTGAAATCGGCTTAAAAACTGTGACAATATTTTCCACTTTCATTTTATTGTAACTTACACAGAACCTCGCATCTGAAAAATGACAAATTTTGCACTCAACGGTGCCACGCAGAGGAATTTCATGATCACGCGCATTTGTCAAAACAAACAGAAACACCTTCAGATTCCCAAAACAAATCTCCTTCTTTCCTCTGCCAATAACATACATAACCAAAGCACCCCCCGTGGATGTGTGAAATTCCTCCAAAGAAAATTCACACCCAAAGGAAAAAAAGAAAACACGAAAAAAGGACACAAAAGGCAGTCAGGCACTCACCCGATTGCATTCCAAGGCGGCAGCACTGTGCTCCTCCCGCTGTCGAAAGCAGTGACTGCACTTGCTCTTGTTGAAGATGTTTGGTGAAAATTTTCGACACTCCGTCGTCCTGGTACCCATGATGGACGTGTCCAGTCGAAAACTGCTCTTTCCTGTCGATCCTGCTGATTATACGCTTCGATTTTTTCGATAAGTTAAACAAAAAATATTAAACACTGCGCGAATGTGCGTGTGTTTATGTGCCCTTCCCGGATGAAGGATTTTATAAAAGGCGTAAATTGAATCTAATCCGATGCTCTGACGAAATTGTTCTTCAGATGCATTGTTGACTTGGTTGATGGTTGTCAGAGTGGAAACTACACATTCACACTCCAAAATAAAATTATTTACTTCTTTTTTGTTGTTGTCGCTGTATTCACTTTGAGTGGAATTCCAGTCGCGGTCGTTTAGCGTTTTCCTGAAATTTTTCTTTCTTAAACTTTGAACGCCGGAATTATGCAAATTTAACTGCTCGCTTCTGGTCACATTCTCTCCTCGTCTCACTCTTACGAACTCCCGACAACTCCGCACACTTCACTTCACTCCACTCTATCAAGCGCTGACACTTGTCGTTTTTTATCTTTTCGCTTGTATTCGTACTCCACCAGCGCACACTTTGCTCCAAAAAAAATGGCAAAAAAATACTCCACAACTTAACACTTAGGGCGCACAGCCACGATGAAGCTTTGTCGAGCAAGCTGGCAGGCAGGCGGATAAGGGGAAAAATATCTTCACATAACAGAACGAAGGACGGCGAGGAGGTGGCGAACGTGAGGCGGTGAGGCTGCTGCTGGTGCTGTGCGCATTTACAAAACAGACGCAAACCAGAAATCAGAAAATCAAGAAACGCGAACTCTAAGCCACACCGACAGACAGACAGACGGACGAAGCCACGTTTTTTCCACTCGACTCTTTCGTTGTTTTTCTGCGCGCTACGCGAACCGACACAAGATCTTTACAAGATCACAAAGGGGTGAGGGGCTGATCTCTTGTCTCGTCTGTGTTGGGGTTTCGGCGGATTTTTTGACAGTGTCTTGTCGAAATGTCAAAACGGAAAAAATCACTTCTCGATCAAATCCACAACCGATTGCCGATGACGATCGCGGATTGTTTGTTCTCTTACACACGGGCGTGATGCGTGTTGTCGTTTTCTTTGTTGTTGCGATGATCACAATGCAAGTTTTGGGGTGAAAAAATTTTTTTGGATTTGATGTGACTTTCGTTGTTTTTCTGAATTATTTCAATCCGTTGGCACGTAAACGGGTCGGCAACAAACGTCGTACACACTAATCGGCTCGAGTGTATCCACGGTACTGAATCGCGGCCGAACTCTGCTGCTGGCACGACTGTATGGGGAATGGGATTTCTTTGGTTTGTTGGTGTTGTGATTTTTGTCTTGAGTGGTTTCGCTGCCGATGGAGCCATGCAACATGTTTGAGTGTGTTGCATGGAATTAGTAAATTAATGGTTGTTCTCTTTGAAATTGTTCTGCGAGAGGAACTGATGGTTGTGGTGTATGGGACTTGTGAAGTGAGAAGCACATTTTAGTTTTTGATATAATATACGAGTATGTTAATTTAATATTATATATATTCACCTTTTTATTATTTTATTATTATATTGACGTTTATTTACTTAAAGTATTTTTGCTTCTATGAATTTAAATGTATGCATGAGTTCAAATTTTTCCTTATCAACACATAATTTCGGGAACATAACATTAACTCGCGCCTTACTTTTGTTGAATATCACACAACTTTTGTCAAGGACAGTGCTTCCAGCTGTCTAGGTAAAATTCCCTATAAACAAACAGATTTCTACAGCAATTAACTGATCAAAAGGAATACTGATATTCTGTTTTAATATTTTTTTTTTATTTTTGTCTATTGATGTTTCATAGTTTGTTTAGTTTAGTAGGATTTGTTAAGTATTTTACTACAGTTTCTGATCATTCCTTTCCGAGCCGTTCTGAATTTTTGAACCTAAAAAAATTAATTTTATAATATCATTAAACAGCTTAATGCGTTAGTTATCAGAATCGATTTTATTTGGTTCGCATTAAAGTGAAGTTCTCAAGTGAAAAGTGGTAAAAATTCGCTCATTTAATTACGTAAACGTTTCTAACATTTATGTTACTCAAGGTTCTGTTTTGAGTCCGTTATTACTTTCTAAATGTGTTATATGTGAATTCGTTATTCGTTGAACCTTTTAATGCAAAAATTAAAGCTTTCGCTGATACTACAGCTATTTCCTATTCAAACAACAATAATCTAAGTCTACTATCGGATGTAAATAATGATTTAGATATTGTTGCGAAATATCACAATTTTATTTAGGCCCTCAACGAAATTATGACGAAGTCAGAATTACAAAAATAAGAAAGAAAACTGTCTTAGCAATTTCTTTATTACCATTTCGTTTCTAAGTTATCTTTCTTTAGACAGATGACATTTTAAAGAGATGACATATGTGAAAGAGTGACAAGGATAAATAGATGATGGATTTCCAGGCGATCATGTTACATTCAGCCCGCAACAATATATTGAAAATATGGTTCAAGAAACTAATTAGACCAAGCTTATGTTATTTAACATCAGGGGTTAAATCTGTAAAGAACTAGCCAAACATTACCACTAAGTTCATTTGCCAACTCTAAACTGTAGTGAGGATTGCTTTAGAATAAAGTGTATTGCTATCAATACAAGTACCTAGGCATCATTTTGGACAATACACAAAACTTATCTTAAACAATATTTAAATAAAATTACTAGACAGATGTAGAAACTTAACCTTGACTGCAATTTGCCAATTTTAACAATGACCTACAATGGTCTTCATAACTTAAAAACACAGTGTGGTATATCATGTTGGGGTGGTGCCTACTTTAATAAAATATAACCACTTCAAGTTAAACAAAAACATGCAATAACAATTATGACCAAAGTTTATCGTAGCACTCACTTTTGAATTTTTCAAATGGCTTAATGCTTAGGGCACTCAGACATCTGTACTGATAAGAATAATTTCTTGACAACCCAGGTTACTACCTTGAAATACTTCATCAAAGGTATAAATTGCGTATTAATCAAAGGTACATATCGCCGATACTCTAACTATACATAGGACTCCCTTCTCCCGTTTCTTTCATGTTACCTGCGAAACTTAGGTGTGAGAGATAGATATCAGTATTTTTGAAATGTGTTAAAAATGACTCTTCTATTTCAGTCATAACAAAATCTATTTTTTTTCTTCTTTTCTGTATTTCTTTTTTACCTTTTATTGTTATTTCTTACTACTTCTTTTATTTTTGATTAATATCTTATTTTCTTTCCCTTCAATAATCTTCTATAAGTTGTAAATAAAGTTATAGGTACTATCGCCACTTATCTTTGGCAATAGATAGTACGAAACTATTCCTTAAAAAGCTGTATGTTTACAAAGTACAGAATTAAATTGAAAATTGATCAAATTATATGAAATTGTTTCGAAAACGTATATATTGATACCTTTGTTAAGGAATAAAGAATTATTATTACATTATTAAAAAAGTTAGTTGATGTAAAAGGAATGTTGTGAAAGACTGCCACCGACCAAGGTTGGGCTTTCAAACGGAGGACATTTGTTGAGTTGTGAATCTACATGATTTTAGGGTAATTAAGTAGAGAAGGATAAATGAAATATTTTTGCTGTTTCTCAGACTTAGGTCGATGGCTGCAATGAAACTGCAACTCCAGTCCAAGGGTTGTTAAAGAAAATTTGCATAAGATACACAAGTTTATATAAGCCGTATGTAATTGCAGGCGATTTTTATGGAAAAATTTTCATTTAATTAACAAGTGATAATAAATGTTTAAGCTTAGAAAACGGTAACTAATGGGAATTTCTTTTGTGTCAGTAAAACTCTGACACCACGGTCAGTAAATTTGACTCATAGTGTTGTTTGGTATCAGCCATAGTGTAATGGACTCGGACTATTAGTCTCGAATTTTTTCACAGCATCACCTTTTTCGAGTTTCTGAAAATGCTCAAAGAGACTTGTCCATTTTAGTCGAATGTAGTTTTCTCAATTCATAAGAAAACAAAATACAAAAATAGTAGCTGCTAAGCTGCATCCTTTGTAGGCTTGGGGCACAAGCTAATTTTTATATTTGACAGAGAAGAAATTCATAATTTAGGTGAACAGCTAAATGTAAACAATGACAGAGTGTTTTTAAAATTCAGTTTTACAGTGTATTTAGTTAATCTTCCGCTTTTACGCAGAAGGTTTAACCTTTTGTTTTTTTATAGTTGGCGCGCACTAAAGGGGTTACGACTACCCTTAAGTACGGGCCAAAGGTATAGAGGCAGAGAGGGAGAGGAGGTACCGGTGCACATTGGTTTTAAATGTCTGTGGATTGTAATGAGAGGGGAATATTGAGCTGGGAAGAGCATTCCATATTCGTGTGGTGCGGCTAAAGAACGAGTCTCTATACTTAACAGTACGTCCGAAGGTGGGCTTAAGGGTGAACTGATGATCATTAATAGCAAGGCGTGTATTGCGGGTGAATTCTTGAAGAGGAGGAATGCAGCTGGCTAATTCGTTTGAGCATTTCTTATTGAAATAGCGATAAAACAGTCACAAAGACGCGACATTACGTCGGAGTTTTAACGAGTCAATCGACTTCGCAATATTGTTATCTCCTATAAGTTTTATTGCTCGCTTTGGATTCTATCCAGTAGGTGTAGGGAGGTATACAGATAGGAGCATTATACTCGAGCTTAGGACGGATGTAGGCCTTGTAAATTTTAGCCAGATCAGAGGGGGTAAAGTAATTTTTGCGTCGTTTTAGGAAACCTAGGCATTTTGCAGCATTTTCGGCAACCTCAAGTATGTGATCGTTTCAACTAAGTGTTGACTTGATACACATACCGAGGATGGAAAGTTTTTCGGTTTCAACAACGTAGATGCCGTCCATGGATAACGGCTGGTTACTTTGGGAACGCTTGAGTGACAGTTGACAGCACTGAGTTTTGCAAGCATTAAATTTCACTCTATTTCTTGTACCCCAAGCGATTATGCTGTCAAGGTCGGAATTTAATGTGCTTAACATACACTGACGTTCCAAGTCTACGGCCGAGGTACAGGGAAGTGAGCCGAGAAACGAATATGAGAAGCTGAGGGTACTGTCATCAGCGAAGGAGTGAATAGGATTAGAAGTAGCAGACAAGAGATCATTTATGAAAACGAGAAAGAGTGTCGGAGACAGAACGGAGCCCTGGGGAACACCAGCAATAATATGGTGGATATCAAACTTGAACCCATCCAGCACGTCTGAACGGTTCGCCAGACTCTGTCAAATACTTTTGAAATATCAAGTGCAACGATTTTGCTTTCTCCAACATTGTGCAAGGATTGGTTCCACTTTTTGGTGAGATATGTCATCAGATCACCAGTGAACCTGTTGCTGCGGAAGCCGTACTGCCGGTCATTAAAAAGCTTCCAGGATTCAAGATATTTCACAATAAAATCGTCAGTATCAGCGTTTCTATGACCTTGGAAAGAAGGGACGTAAGTACTATGGGTCGGTAGGAGGTTGTTGTTTTTTTTAGATTTAATGACAGCATTTTGAGATTAATTTATTATTTCTCTTGTCAAAAAATTCACGACGAACAAAGCATCAATTTCTTCTTAAATTGTTCTTTGCAGTGTTGTGAATAAAACACAAATAGCTTCGCAATATTTTTACCTGAAATTGGTTGAATGATCAATTATCCACTACATCCAAAACGCTAAAACACCTTTAAAAGTGTCATCCAGTGACAGATGACAACATTTCCCGTTAATAGCTTTGTGTTGTTTATCTGGTGATTGACCATGAAAATTTCAGTAACACCATTTATTTGTTTATTTGAAATTAGATACCGAGCTTTACCACAAAAAAACTACAATTTGAACATTTGCAACACTAAGATGCACGACAAAAGACTCTTGGCAACCCTGTTCTTGCAAATATTTCTACGCACCCCTAGAACATTTTGTTGCATGCAACAGTGCTTCTCCCGTTGCGCCGGGTATATCTCATACATCTTAAATTGGTGTGAATGCGCTTGTTGTTTCATAGATACAAATGCACTCTCTCGCCGCACATGACAAATCAACTTGATAACAGCTCGTCAAGTGTTCGTTGTTGGTGTTCGAGTGTAAGTTTGAGTGCGGTTGCATTGAGACTCAACGTTTAAGAGAGTCGGGTGGAATTTAAATCGAAGGGAGTGTGACACTCTCTTGAATATTGGGCGCAAGCAAATTTGCTCTTAGTAGAGGAATTGATGCAAATGAGTTGAGAAAGAGATCTAAATGCACGAGGGTGGAACATGATGAACGGAATACGTTCTGATTAGATTTAGATTTCAATGCATTTTTATAATGTAGTTCATTTTTCTTACATGCTAGACAAAAAAACCTTAAAACTAGTTTACAAATACAATCTACTGATCTTAATTCTAATTCTTCATGAGTACTCTAACCAAATCTAGGACATTTTTCTGTTTGGCTCTCGGCCTCTTGAATTTTTTATATTCATTGCTTTAAACTAATTACATTTTTTTTTAATTCCTCCAAGAAAATTTTTAAAAAACTTGGAAGTCTTGGTTATAGTTTTTTTTGACCTAACTTTAAAAAAAAGAAAAGAAGCCTATTCTACCTAAAACTAAACTTAAACTTAAAACTAAAAACAATTAAATTAGCCCAAAACTTAACTCTACTTAATTAAATACATTAAAATTAATTATGCCCGTAGAACTATACGGGCGCGTGCACCAGGGCGTATATGTTATTTATATGCTTTATATATATCTAATACGACGTGATGCTCCTTTTTTTGGTTTTGTTTTTGAATTGTTTGTATTTTTTTTTTATTTTTGTGTTTTAATAATTTTTTTTCCTTATTCTAAAATGACTTAAGACTACCTTAACCTATATAAGTTGGCCCTATAGACTCAACTACCCCGTCTATTTGTACTTGAAGTTAGCGGCATCGAACGCTGGTTCTGATGTAACCACCAGTAAAAATGCCGTTCCTTGGCAGAAACTGCTCTGTAGCGGGCAGAAATAGCTCTACTGAAGCGTAGGAGTTCCTCGTGCCTGCGAGCGACATCCGGCTCGTAGAATACGTCCTGTGGGTTGAGGGGATGTACAACATTCGAAGTCGTACAGAGCTTGGAAAGTAGCTGCTAAGTCGATTTTGATGAATTTGGTAAGTCATTAATTTGCTGACGAAAATATGTAGAATCTGGCTAAGGGCAGCAGCAACATTTATAAGATTAGACACCAAAAATTTTATGAGCATTCTCAGTTAAATAACTTTACGAACATATGAACTTATTTTACTAACACAAATCCAATCACCTGTTGGTGGTCACATTGAGTCGTTGAGCCGAATCGTAGAAATAAGGCTGATCTTTAAGTTCCACTTATACTTAAGAGGCATGTTCACAGATTTTTGTAGATATCTTCTTTTCAGTTTTTAAAATAAATAAGCTGATTCAGAATCTTCTTTAGAATTTTCGTAACTCTAAATATAACATAACCCATAGAAACAAACCGATTTGAAACATCGCTAAACAGTTGTTCTTATTAGTGACGACTATAATTGTTTAAGTGACAAGGAAAAGGTAGACTTGTTATTATGTTATTTTCTCTCGAGAAAGTTTATGTAAACAAAAACCTGTAACTCTTTTTAATATAAAAAAAATGTAGCAATTAACGATAGATTATGCTTCTGGCGAAAAATGAAAATGACTAAAGTTATATCGATTTTGAAATAAGGAAAGTCTGCTTAGTACCCCAATTGTTACAGATCTGCTATTCTGATATTAGAAGCCACATAGTGCACGTATGGGGCCGTTCTGTTCGTCTTGGTGATTATTAAATACTTATCCTTTAAGTACCCATGTCAATGGCTTAGCTAGATTGTTTCCCTTAATCTTTCATGTGTTGACATAAGGTAGTTCATCTAGTCTAGGAATATATGTTATATGAAGTTCACTAACGAGTGATAGACGGTTTCCTTCTCATACTAAATTTGACAGTCCCTAAAGAAGTAATTCTGGATAATTTTCTTGAATGGTTATCCATTAGACAGTGATCATTCGCCTCTACCCAAACGTACGTACTTTTCCGAGAGAGACTGATTTTCGGTCATTGGCTGTGTATGTATTTTATGATTAATCTATTAACTCCATTGACACAAAGCCATCTTCATGTATTTCATTTTAGTGAACACTGTAGACAGTCAGAATTCTGCTGTTAAATTTAAGAAATTAAATAATAAATATAAAAAAAAGTCTTTGTTACTTTACCTTTATAGAACGCCTGAGCCAACATTAACAATTTTAACATTCATTATTGAAAAAAAGATAATAAATTCATCACGTAAAATATTGTCCGTCGGAAGCTTATAGTTTCACCCATCTACATATCTGGAAATTTTTGAATACCATCTCTGAAAAATGAGTCCTTTCTGGCATCGATTTGGCATCGATCTCATAAAGATCGTTTTGTTTCCATCGAAAAAGCTAGTATTAGGCACGGGCAAGGTTAGGAGAATACGGCGGGCATTCCCAGGTAGTTTTTGACTGCCACAGCCACGTGGGGTCTAGGGTTATCATATTGCAAAATCACCTCGTCATGCCTTTCGGTTGTTTCTGCAGTTTTTCACGCAATGTATTATTCGTAGTCGATAACGATTCTCATTAAAATCTCGCATAGTATTTTTTCTTCAGGCTATCTTAGTATATCCACTTTTCATCTTCTGTTAGACACTTGTGCAAAATCCTTTCCTTTGATGTCTTTCACGAAGCAGTTCCGAGGTGAAAATCGCATTTTGACATTTGTCGGTTTCAACTTAATCCAATTTCGTTCATCGAAACGGAAATTGTGTGCTGAGCCAAATCTTGATGTAGTTAAGTCAATTCTCCAATTTCAAACTTTTGAAGCATTGAAACGCCTGTCTGCATGATGTTTCGTTGGAGCAAATTCACCATAGGCTACTACAAGCATTCAATGGGCTTCGGCTGCTCTTTTGTCACCAATTCAAAAAGAAAATTAAAATTTCCCGCAAATGCTGTTTAATTAAGAGTACTATATGTACATTTGCGAATAAAAACAATGTTTTTGTTCATAACAGACGCTCACGTATACTAATTATTGCTAATGAATGCCACGCCCTTCCAATGAAGTAGGTTATCGCTTCCAAGATCAGCCACATCTTGCAGGTGGCGCCATCTTTCGAAACGCTTCGATTTAATTGGAACCTCCAATATATATTAATAAACAAAGAAACATCGATCTATCTCATATTCTCGTATTCTGGTTTGAAGTTTTGTAGCAGACATTCCTATACATATTAGGGATCTGAGTGGTAGTGTTGTTAAAAAAAATATATCTTCAAAATCTGTAAATAACGCTCAACATTAGCAATTACTGTTCTTTAAGAAAAAAAGGCCCCAGAATGCATTTTGATGAAACTGATTGCATCTCCATCTGATGGTTTATTTCTAGATTTTATTTACTGCAGACATGGCGATATTTCTTATTTACATTCACGTTTCGAATATAAAAGTCATAAGACATAAACAAACAATTTAAATTGGTAATTTAAAATTTCGAAAAGTGCAATGAGCCATTAGAAAGATGGCGCCATTGAGATAAAGGACTAATACCCGAGCTGGCGTTTACCACTTCCAGTGAAGATATTTTGACAGTTCGTCTTAATAATTATAGTAAAATATTTTTTAAAATGTTTGGTATATCTGTTTGTATCCTTAATTTGAGTCTCTTCCTTTTCTTTAAAACTAATTCTCATATTCTTGTCCTTTTCATTTTGTAGGTCCCACGCAAGTGTACGATTTTTTATCTTGTTAACTTTGATGGCAAGTTGGGCAACATGCTATTTTAACATTGTATGAAAGATGTTTATTCATGGATTTGTACCGCTGTCTACAATCAACGGGAAGCACCTTGCATTTCCAAAATGGAAAAGTTGACACGATTTCTTGTTTTGTTGCTTTAAACTTAACGTCTGACAAATATTCCACTTGTAAATTAAATTACGGCTCGTTCGTAGGCTGTGTCTGGTATATGATCAGAGATGATTCCATAGGATTGGGACTATGGTATCCTCTTAGGTATTTTTTAGGTAATTGGCTTTTCATAATTAAACGTTAGAGGAGCTTCGCTATTGCTTAGAAGTACAAGCGGCTGTTAGCCAACAAAAAATGATAATCCTTACTTCTTAATTTTCCTTATATCGACCACTCATTTTGACTTTCGTTTATAATCTGAAATGGCTCTTCTTATCCTACTCTATTCTACACAAAAACTTCTTTGTATCCCTTATTTGTTTAAACTCAATTTTGGTCCTTTATTATTTCATCATAACCATTACCGATTTTTAATTTAAGGAACTGCATGCATCGTACGGATGTATCCATAATTCACTAGAAGTAATTTACATTTACTTCTGAACATTTTACAAGACAAAGAATTAAAATACGTTCCCTTGTATTTATGATTTTTTTTTTAATGAAATTTGGTTGGAAACAAATTGATAAAGCTGGGTTGTTGAATTTTATTGCATCCGCTGCACCCTTTGATTGT
Source organism: Eristalinus sepulchralis (assembly GCA_944738645.1). NCBI lineage: Eukaryota > Metazoa > Arthropoda > Insecta > Diptera > Syrphidae > Eristalinus > Eristalinus sepulchralis. The sequence continues at coordinate 15,933,396 of OX122886.1, forward strand.
AATATCTTCCGGTCTGTGCAAAGCTCTCTCGATATTAAAAGATTTGCTGAACAAAAGGCAGCTGAAAGTCACTTAGTCGTGCTTTTCGCAGATAAACCGCAGAAATTCTAATTGGATGAAATTGTGAGTCTTTCCGGAAAATGGCAAAAGGTAGATAGATAGAGTTTTCAATGTGTACTTTACTAAAAGTGGTTTTGAAAGGTAAAAATTTGTTTTCAAAAAATTCTTTGGCCATCAATGTTTCTAAAAAACTAATCACCAGATTCATAAACACATTTAATTGGCTTGGCAACAAAGTTGAGTTTAGTGAAAATTTAAAGAAAAATTCATTGTTCCGGGAATAACATGATATTCTTGAGGTAGGACTTGAGACAGACTTTACTATTTGGCTTCCCTACAGATTTTGTTGTGAAGGGCATCTAAATCGAAGAAAGAAAAAGAAGTGTGATGAATGTGCATATCGCATAAGCAGCAAACATAAATAATCGACATCGGTACGCGAAAGCACCAACCAACAGTCTAATCGGAAGTCATGTTTGCGTTTATGTATATACAAGCTGCACGGAAACTCTATCAAGCACCTACCGTCTCGTTACGCACAATCCCGATCCATTGAGCATAGCCGAAACCACGAAAAAAGTAAAGACGTAAACAGATTTTTTTTCAAAACTATGCAAGTGGGGACCATTTCCTAATTTCACTATTTCCAGTAAAGCTTTTCAACCTAAAAAATTATAAATTAGCATGAAACTACAAACATTTTCGAACGCCTTTCTAACCTCGAGCGAAGAACTGTGATGCAATTGGTCAGCCCTGCCTAGTATTTAATCTCAGAAACACTTCAACCGCAACGCACACACACACTATCACTCTCATCGTCTTCTCCCACTGCCACCATTGAAACCTTTCCACTCCATTGCATCGAACTCAATTGAATGCATCAAAATAGCAAAAGCCTCTTGCCCACTCTAAGCATTTACCAGCATTTACAAACCGATAGCTACAAATTATCTATTAACGCTATCCCCCCACCCACTAGCGATCGGGTAAGCAACAGCCAGCTGGATTGATCAACGACAATGGGCCCTTTCGAAAGTTCCACCTCCATCCATCAAAACAGTACCGCACCATAGAGTGGACTGCAGCCGATGCCACTGGGCGAAAGTCCACGCTCCACGCTCTCAAGCCCGTACTCGCCCTCACACAATTTCTGATCACAATTGGGCAGGGGAACTGCCGCTGCCGCGAAATTTTCACGGTTAATTGAAAATAGGTCTTGCGCCTGCCTTCTCTTTCCCTGGATTACATGCCGCATTGTCGGAGTAATCAGTCGGGAATGAACGGAACGGGAATGCCCTTATTCATGTGTCAGGAGTCAAAGATACATGCACGAGTGGTCGTCATTGTTGGTTAATTCGTATGAATGCATTCACGCAGGCGGCGAGACTGATTAACTGAGGTCACAGATTCACAGAGAGCGCCAGGGGGTGCGGTCGTACTGTTCGATGACACATTTCGGATTTCTGTGCGACTAACCGTGACCCTTTTCGAGCTATCACTGGCAATGGAGTTGGGCGTCTTATCTGCGGACGTCAAAAGCAATTAATCGGTGATTTACTGAGGTGTTTGCGCCAAGGTGTGGTCTCGTAGGGCTGCATATCTTATCGCTCGGGAAACGGTCGGGCGTTAACGTTTTGCTCAAATGCACCACCGTCTTAAGCGATAACAGTTCAATGATTTTTCATGTTTACACTAGTGATTGTAAATAGGAACAATGATTAGAGGTCAAGTTGATAGTTTGTAGATTAAGATCGACAAGACAACTTCACTCAAGGGGACTTGAAATTGTTTTACGCTCCCTAGGCGTTGCTGTGTGGGTGTTTCCACATACATTTCTTCGGATGGAAAGGACCTTATTTCGTTGGTTTGGACACGTGGCATGGATGTCCACGTCATCACGAATTTCGAGGCAAGCCTTGGATGCAATTCCACCAGTCACGCAGACGCTCGGCAGACCCAAGGCGAGGTGGATGAATAAAGGCCATAAACTCGGCTAGTTACGCTTGGAAATAGTTCCTGATCAGTTAGAGTCAATGGCGGAGGATCGACCGGTCTGGAGGTCTTTCATGCGTGCGATGTGCCCGCTACCCCGAAGATGATGATGATAGTGCTTTTTCAGCGGGACGCCTTTGAGCCAGCCTTTTAGCTGACTCTAATATCAGTCTTAGTCCTTAGCTCATTTTCAGCTTCGAATGGAAAGCTTAATAAACTATGTAGACACTTTTGTTAAAGTTTGATATAATTTTATTTATTATAATCGGCACCTTTGCGATCACTTGTAGCTTTGTTGAGGCCCACATGTACCAATTTGGTTATTTACATGCCAATCATAATCAAATTCAAATGCAAAATATGCCATACTTAAATAATTTCTTTTGTAATAAATTTTAATAAATATATGTTGTCATATAAACATTTAATTAATATTGTGACACTTTAAATCAAAACTGAATTTTGGTAGATACACATGACAGCGCTACCAACTGGAAAAAACGAAAGTAAACTGTACCTCCTTGGGTGGTGTTAATTTAAGCAACTGTCGATCATCACTTACAGTTGGCGCAAGAAAATTTCCTCAAGACAAACTTCAAGTCAAACAATTTTCGAATGAGTTTGATACTGTTTAAGGAAACAGAGTAGATTTTTAGTGACACTTATTATTGGGTGGCACTACAGACTACAATTGACCAAGGCCTAGCTTCTACAACAACTACTCGTGTTGTGCGTGCTACTGTTCTCTCACGAGTAGACCTGCAGTTTTTTGCCGACTCCGAACGACGAGATTTGAGAAGCTTTTCATAGACAATTGATACTTTTTAAGTGTTATCAGCAGCTCAAAAGAGGTAATGGCGTGAAAAATGCAAGGTGTCCGGTCCGGGAATCGAACCTAGAATTTCTGCGTGGCGGTCGACGCACTTACCATAACGCTACGGCGACCAGTGACACTTGGAGGCTCTAAAAATTGTAACGTCTTAATTCTTGTATTTTTAATTCGCTTGTATTTTAAGATAGGACAATTCAACTTTTTTTCAAAGTGGAAAAGGAGAATACTAGCACATCTTGAATTTATTTATGAATCATATTTTAGGTATTTAAAGGAGGGAGGAAATATAAGCTATAAGAGGTAACATTGGTTCGACTAACGAAATAATTCCGGCCATCTCCGGTCAAAGATTGATACATACGTATTTCCTGTGATGCCACATCACTCCTAGGAATCTCATACCTGACGTGACCTGACTATAAGGTCTTCCAAGTCCAAGCCATCAGTCCTTCAGTTGAAAACCCCACTAGTTGCACAAATAAATAACTTAAAATCATAATTGCATACATGCATAAAACAGACAATGGAAAAAAATAAAAAACTCAAGAACTTAAAATATGCCCAGGAAAAATATACTTTATGTAATAAATGCTTATGTGGTTGCCATGGCGTAGTAAATACATGTTAATATTCACAAGGATTACGGCGAGTGAAGTATCGCGAAAACACACTTTTCTTCTTCTTCTTCTTCGGATGGCGCTACAGTCCGGGGTGGACCTGGGCCTCAACCAACATGCCTCTCCAGCTAGCACGATCTCTTGCCAGCTGCTTCCAGTTGCGCACTCCAAGTTGGTTGAGGTCCTTTTCCACTTGTGTGCGCCATCTCAATCTAGGACGTCCTCTGTTGCGTTGTCCCTGTGGTTCGGATTCGAAGACTCTTCGGGCCGGAGCAGTGCTGTCCATCCGCTCTACATGGCCTAGCCACCTTAAGCGTTGTATCCGTAGACGCTTGACTAGGTTCATGCCGCCGTACAGCCCATACAGTTCGTGGTTGAATCTTCTCCTCCAGATGCCATCAACGCAAACAGGACCAAAAATCGCACGCAGAACTTTTCTCTCGAACAGACTTCCTCATCCGCTTTTAGTAACGTCCAGGTTTCTGCGCCGTAAAGCAGGACTGAGATGATCAAGGTGTTGTACAAAGTCACTTTGGTCGTTCGGGAGAGGACTTTATTACTCAATTGCCTCTTAAGCCCAAAGAAACAGCGATTGGCAAGAGTGATTCTGCGCTTGATTTCGGTACTGATGTTATTGTCCCTATTCACCGCGGAGCCAAGATAGACGAAATCCTTAACTACCTCGAAATGTCTGCTGCCCATAGTGACGCTCTGTCCGAGACGTCGATGTTCTGCGTGAAAACACACTTTTACAACTTTTAAAAATTGTAATTCTTGATTTTAAGTATATAGCCAGATGAAAATGCTGAATATAATAATATGAGTTTCTTGCCTCTTTTCTTGCAAGTTGTGGTTGTAGAAAAAACGTTCTCGTCGTAAAGTATAATGATTCTCCTTTTCCGAACTTTTTGAAATAAATTTGAATTCACTTATAAATGAACAAAAGTCTTACTTTTTTTTAATGGTTTTCCAACTTTTTACTGACTTGACCCACTGTGTCGAAGGAAAACGTGATTGGGAACCCGTGACTGTTATAGCGATAGATCGCTGCAGATAAAATACTGCAGTTAGGAGTAAAAATTGATGAAATATAGTTCTCTATGATGACATTTAACAATATTTGTTTTGCGAGTCGTCGGAATCGATATCTTACCGAGGACTCGGAAATGCATCATTTGTAGCAGCGATTGAAGAAATCTCTCTGCATAGAGTCAGCAAAAGGATAACACCTAAACTCATATTTTAAAACTACTTACTTTACCGAACAGTTCATTAAAGCGACCGCAATTTTTACTACATCTTTCTTGCTGCTAACAACACCTAAAGAGTTTTAATTAACTGTAAACATTTTCTTAAATTTCGCCACTGGAGTGGACGAAAACTGTAAGTTTCCTTCACTTGTGATACAAAAATACGATTTGTTGTTTAAGAAGCTATGCTCTGATTCATTGTTAGATGTAGTGCCACCCAGGTGAATAAACTAATTAAACTAAGCATGTTTTGACAAAATAAAATGTAAATCTATCATTGTTCTAAATTGGTTAAGGATTGATTTGTGCCAAATTTATATCACATTTTGGATTCGAGCATTATGTGTAGAAATTCCATCTAAAAGGAACGAGTACGTTTATAAGACAATGACTGCATTAAACTTCAGTCGGCTCAAAAGCGGCCCCCTTTGGGAAACAATTGAAAAGGCTAAATGAGCTGATCATGTACGCCGTCGCGTTCTTTGATGACTTCAAGTCACCTGGTACCGACGGTGACCAACTTCTACCGGCTCTAAAAAGAATCTTCACTTTCAGCCTTCCGCTGGCATATATTCGAAACTCCTGGCGCTCAGTTAGGGTAGCCTTCTCAAAGGTGATTACTCTCTCGCCAGAAACTTCATGCCGATTAGTCTTACTTCATTCGTGCTTGAAGGTCAAAATCTCGTTGATAGAATTGAAAGTGCACTCGACAGGAAAGAACAAGCGCTGATTGATGGTGTTGTGGATAAAAACAATGCTAATGAATAGAACTATAACCTCGGTGGCGGAGTGTGAACAGTATGTAATGTCCGGGGTAAACAGTTGTTGTCCCCCAGGGTGCGTCCTGTCACCTCTCCTATGGTGCACACTTGTCGACTCTCTGCATTCCGCCTTGAATAGATCTAACACCTACGCCCAGGCTTACGCAGATGACGTAGCCGTACTGGTCACCCGACCATGCGGCCGTTTGTGCAAGTGGGTAGAAGGCCCTTGGCATGATCGATCACTGGTGTACTAGGAAGTTGCTCTCTTCACGAGTTGGAGGAACCTGACTGGTCTGACTCGACCAGTACCAAAAGGTGTCAGTATTCGACTTTCGAATGAAGCTAAATACCTAGGTGTTATCCTGGATAAACAACTTTTTTGGAAAAACACATTGAGGCGAAAACCTTCAAGGCGCTGTCAGTCTTCTGGCAGTGTAAGGGACATATCACAAAAAAGATCTGTGTGGATCTATACGGCAATGATAAGACCTCTTCTCTCCTACTCATCAGTCGCTTGGTGGAACAAGCTTTCGCGAAAATACGTGACTGCTGCTTTCACCAAGTTTCAAAGAACGGTCTATCTCGGCTGCACAGGGGCCTTCCCTAGCTCGCCTGGCTCTGCTCTTGATGCATAGTTTAATCCCCCATCCCTTGACATCCACATCAAGAGCTGTACAATCAAGGCCATATCATGACTAAACAGAAAAGGTCTTTGGTTGAACTCGGACTGGAGTTTTTATGACCTCGCGCACTGCGCAGTCAGCTGCGTCGACTTTTCCTGTGCCCAAGACTGGCTCTGGCCAGAAACTGAAGCGGGAAAACAATGTAGTCAGATTTTTACTGAAGACTACAAGACCACGGAGGGGTCTGGGGCCGGGACTTTCGTGGAAGACGACAACTTTAGACTTCACACCTCTTCAGGTAATTTCGGCATCGGTCTTCCAGGCGAAAACGTTTGGAATCCTGATCCCCACCAACTGTATTGTGAAGAATAGATAGAGAGCTCCAGTGGCAAATTATCTGCGTATGCAGCGACAGCCACGCTATGCTAAAGCCTTACTCAACCCTATAACCGCTTTTAAGATAGTCCAGGAATGTAAGTCTTCCCTTAAATTGGTCGGCAGACTGTCTGGGTTCCGGGACATCACGGGATCACGGGAACGAGATCGCTGATGAACTAGCTAAGTAAGGTTCTAAAGAGGCATTCGTAGGGCTCGCTTCCTTCGTTAGGGCTTCCGTCGACGGAAGCAGCAGAGATGGCAAGTCACTCCAGGCTGAAGTGCATTTATACTCCCGGACGTCAACAAGAAATCCGCGGTTTTTCTGTTATCTCTAGACAAAAAAGAGTGCAGAAAACTTGTCGGCGTACAAACGTGACACTTCACCTTCGCAAAGCACCTATGTAAGTCTGCTGGAGCTTAGTGATAACACCCTGTTCGTAACAGGTGGAGGCTGGTTGGCGCTGGTGTGAGTGGAGCAGAAAAATTAAGCTCTTTATCCCAGAAGCGTCTGCTGGTCTTTCTTCGGAAAACAAAGAAACTACAATTAATAAAGGTTACTGCCTGGTAGTACAATGGACCAGTTTTTGAGTCTGAGCACTACAAAAAAACTAGCTAGTTGAAAAAGGTTTAAGGAAAAGAAGTCAGAGAGAACATACAGTGGCGAGCATATCCTGCTTTATTTCTTGGGGTGAATATAGGGCCCATGTGAGACATGATTTAATAGAAGGACATACATGATTTTACATCAGAAAATTGAGTGGTACCTTAAAGACAATGAGGAAACCTTTTAGTGGAAAAATTGACCACTTTTTCATCGTCAAAACATCAAAAAGCGAAGAATCCAATACCAGCAGAGCCCCAATGAAGCAATCCAAAATTTCTAAACAACAAAATAAGTTCCAGTTTCAGTTGAAATTTTACTCCCCAGCCTCACAGTACAATTTCCATTCCCGTTTCAGTAATCATCCTCGTATCATTTTACGTCCTAAGGTATCCACCATCTCAACACAGTGTTCTGAACCGGAAAGAAACCATCGCCTATTACGTAACGTGTGCGCATTGCTCGTTGTGCGTGATGTCTTTTTCGAACACGACCATTTTTCCAGTGACTTACAAGCGAAAAGAGCTGCCACCTAGGGGACCAACGCAACAGAAGTTGCAAACTCGACCTGGTTCTTCTCCGCGTGCGGTAATATTGAAATTTTCTGTGTTCCCGCCTTCAGTGTGCCACTCAACCTCCTGACCCCATCCGTATTACAAGATCGGTCGCACCCACCGTTACCGGCAACAAAGTTGCCAACCGCAGTGCAGCTCACAACACGTCATCACTGCCCTCGTTCGGTAACGAACCGCCGCACGTCAACGTGGGCATTCCTTGCGTCTGTCTGTCATAAATAACCCTACAACCGCGGCCACCGCTGCAAGGTAGGATGGATTGCAATTCCGCAGGCGATAGGCACTCGTGAGTGCATGTAAACCGGCGACGATGATGCACCGAATCGATGTGGTTATTCGACAAGTTTTAACTCACCCTCCGTGTCGGCATGACAGTAGCTGCATATTCGGTGCGCCATCGACACACGAGCTACCCGAGGACATTCGTTTGCAGCGCAGCGACGACATACCGACGTCGTCTCAAGGATTCCAAGAAGCAACGCTGAGAATTTGGCCCCACTTCGGAATGAGGCAGCAGTACAACTCGTGACTCTATTGACATTTGAATGAGCCGCACAGATGTATGTGCTCCGATGTCGATGGTGCCTAGAATGGACCTGACCTTTAGGGAAACATTTTTGAAGGAACGACTCCAAAACAAGCGAACACCGAACAACACAACCTCTTCCTGGGGCGATACCAATAGCCGAGCATCTGCATCTGCACCGACATCCTCGTCGTCATCATTCTCCTGCCGGCAGCGGCGTCGCTGTTACGCCGGCAGCCACACCGATCGGCCGATGGGACATTACGAGTATGTTCGATCACTGGAGCTCGCGTCAGGCATGCACCACTCCACGGAACAGTATGCCATTTTCCGGGCTACGTAAGGTAGCTCCTCAGATTTGCGGAAAACTGCAAATTCCTTCCAACTGCTGTGCTGTTGCCGCCAATGCTGCGGCAGTCGCTGGTGGCGGGCGAAATGCGGCTCTGCCCTTAAAAGGCAAGTGCGGTTGTTTATGGTAATTGGAACTTTTACTTATTGCGCCGCGCGCTCACATGAGCGCGCCAGAGCCGGGCTTCTAGATATGTAGGTTGCTTGGCATGTGGGGAGTCGACAGCCATAACGGTCATACTCGTGTGTGCATGCTGGTCGACTGGCAGGCGAGGAAAATTCGGTCGGAGAACGCTTTTGCGCCGGAAAATCCATAGAAATATTTCCGCAGTGACCAGGAAGAAAGTGGCCGAGTGATTCAAAGGGAGATCGTTTGTTTCTGTCGCTTTGGCATGGCAGCTTTTTGTTATTCATTTCGGGGTGTTACAGAGAGTTGGAAAGTGAAGGAATTGTGCGGGGAATGGATGCGGCAAGAGGATTTGGAAAAACACTTTTTTGTACATTTTGCGTGTGGTATGAGGTCTAGTTGTCTAGTTTCTAAATGCATACAGCTCGAGTTATATTTTTTCTAAAGACTTTTAAACGAGACTAACTGAATTACCTGTTCTTATAGCTCTACTACAGCATGGAAAGACGTAGACTTATCACGCCCAAAAGTAAAAAAATTTGAGTTGAAAATTTATTCTCGTGCGCTGATGCTTTTGGGAGGTTTAAACTGAACGTCGAACTTTACGGTCAAAAACGTGTTCGAGAAACAACCTTTTACAAAACAATTCTTTCCGCCTGAGAGTGGACTTAAATTAACAAATACTATGAAGCTCAAGAGTAATTTAGTAGGCACGCTCTTTTAGGAATATGTCCGATATAACCGCGTGCGTAAGTAGATTGTAAGACGACTGTTGTCATAATGTCTTATGTAAGTAAAGACAAAAACCCGGGAAGCAAGAACACAAGAAGTAGTAATTCATTTAAGCCACTTGAAACTGTTCTCATGTCAATTTGATGGGTTGAGGCAATACCCGTACCCGTGTGGCATCCGTTGTTTCCTCTCCCCACATCTCGTTTAGGGCACGACCACAGATCTCCAAATGAAATGTATCTGTCCTCATTCAAGGACGATCTGAACCTTATTATTCAATTTGCCATCTTGACAGCCGCCAGACGGAGTTCTAGTCGACAGAAACTACTGCGGCGAGCCACCCGTGTGCAGGTCTATATCACCAGACGGACATCATCACCTTTAATTAGCCGGCAACTGGTTGTTGTACTGGAAATAAATCCCATCCCCGTGGACTTCCCCTTCGATTGGAGTGATTATCATATCAGTCTCCTCCGACAGTCGGCCGGACAATAAAACCGAAGAAGAATAATTAACTGCGATCGAGATGGACAACGACGGCGGCTACGGTACAGCAGCGGCTACGTCGGCAACAGCTACGTTCACGTCTGCACCAAGAGCTGGATAGCACTAACAGATGGACAGCACTCAAGGATGCAGTCGACAGAGTGATTAATCAAAATCACCGGCCGAAGTGTGTCGGTCGAGCAACAACTTTATTCAATTTTCGGTGGGACCCCCACCGTCTGGGGAACAAGCACACGACCCCCGCTTCTCTCATTTGTGTTTAACTTCGTCCGCGAAATTAATAGTGCTGAACCAATCTAGTGCAAGAGTGCGATTACAGCCACTGAACAGCGGCCAAGGATGCGCCGTTGATTTATGTTCCAAAAGCAATCGTCCGTGATGTAGTGTCGATCCGGGACCAATGGGTCGAGACTCGCAGACACACACGATAAATTACCGATGGGCCGGCTTTTGTCGTTTCCCGAGATTCCGAAGATTGATCTGAGCTTTTAGGGCGGCCCCCTGCACTTCAAGCATTTCGAGGGAATCCGAATTAATTCAGTGTGTGGTGCGGTCCCGATAAGGACGCTATACACGCGGAGTTCGATTTCGAGTCCGAGTCCCGAAATTCATGAGCCGCCTGATCCCGAGATTTATTTCTGGAAATTTAACTCTTTCATTGTTCCTTGATTTTGTGGTTATCGCTTAGGGACACCACCTCCACGGACCGTGCCTTATACGTGGCGAAATGATTTACGGCCGGCCGACGGTGTGTCCATTGTTACATGGCATGCCCGGCTCAAAACATCGCCGGCGATGAACCTGAAATGCGCGGCACGGCGGCGACGGCGGTGTACTCATCCCCTGTGATTGTAATTGATTTATGCGTCCTGACGGTTGCCTGGACACACAAATTTGTTGCACGACGAATTGCTTAAAACAACAGCACAGCACACGACGCGCTGGGGTCACCGAATGTTCGTTTGTTTTTTTATTTTTGGTTTTATTCGCAGGGCAGCGCTGCAGGGTCGCATTGAATTTTCATCTCCTCTTTGCGTCTGTTTTCCGCATTTTGTTTGTTTTATGGACGGAATTTATCGGTTTTTTGAATTTTTATGGATATAGTGGCAGGTCCATTTTGGTGATGCCCTGGCGGTCAGATCAGGCACTTTTGGCGGCTTTACGATGATAAATTTGTACGCGTTCTTTATGGATGCTTTTGACAGGAGACTGGTGCTCTGCGCGCGGATTTTATGTCGTAATCGCTTGGACCAGGGAAACAGCGGTTAATGGGTAATTTCAGGGTCCGATAGGATGGGGATACACATACATATGTATGTGGCTAACAGCTCGGGCAGTTTCGGTGGTCATGGTGTTTAATGGTGTCGTCTGCTTAAATGTTCACTATTGATTGGCGACGAGCGATGCATAAAACCAAGGTTTATTACCGTTTACACTCCCGGTTATGATTTTTGGCTGATTAATAGCCGCTTAAAATAATGACAGCCAAACATCTGTTATGCGCTTCGAGTCAATAAAGTCTTGCACAGAAATTTACTCGAAAAATTATTAACTCAAAAGATAAAGTGAATTAATATTTGAATGAAATTGTTTATGATGCAGACTCCCAGTTATCCAATTCAAAACTTAATACATGAGTCATGGCATTCTTGGTTTCACCTATGGTTAAGATAGCGCTCTTAATCTTTCCGACAGCCTAAATTTTTATCCCCACGTGGTTTTCTGAACATAATTAAAAGAGCTAGTCATGTTCTTCAATTAGAATTCAAAACACTAACGTAGTAGAAATATTTTTCTCATTCACCGAATTGCCCTAAATTTCTGTTATCTTCAATAGTAATAATCTCAATTGCAGTGATGGGTGCTTTCTAATTGAAATTGTAAATGGAGCCCTGCCCTTATAATTGAGTCTAGAACGAGCTTCCTTAATCAAAATAAATATGCATAAGTAATTTTAAAATATTGTCAAAAATGTATATTTTCTGAGAAAAATCTGGTTTCAGCAATTATTGTTGAAAGTATACTAGGGGATTTTTTAATCCTGTAGTGTAGTCTGCTGGTCTGGAACTCACTATAATATAATTCAAACCTGCCGCTTCAAAAGTGTATTCTCGGAGTAATTTGTCAAAAATCGCATTTTCACTCGAATTTGTTGATAATTTAGATGAAAGAAAACACTGCTAAAAGTGTTTTTTTTCAAAGATCAGGTCATACTTACTTTCGACATGTTAACAATTTTAATTTACGTGGTATTTCCGAACAACTGCGGTACGAAATTTGTACAGTGTTACCTCAAGATGTCTATTCAACTTTCTCCCAATTTCCATCGATGATAAACATAAATATATTTGTGAAAAAATATTTATTTTGCCTTTATTATGATAGTATGGAAGCATTACTTTGAGCTAAATTATAATTTTAACTTCTATATTTACGTGAATATGATTTATAATTGTTAAAATATAGGAGGAAATATTTAATTTAATTTTAATTTTAATCTTAATTACTATTGAATTTTTTCTTTCTCGGAACAATTGTAACTTTTTTAAATGGATGTACCCATTGTAAGTTTGACCGAGTGGTGGCATAAGAACTTATTTTATTTTGTAAAACATTAATTAAATAAATAATTGTAAAATAACATCAATCATAGTGTACTAAAGTTGACACACCACCAATATAGGGACGAGAGCCTCTGAGCCGTTAAATCTTAGAACATACTTTTTTTCATTATCGGAGATTAATTAAGATATCATGCAACAATTTTAATTAGGTGAAAATAAAAATCTCATGGTACTCCCAGGTTGCGAAGGATCCACATCCCCCCTCAGTGTGCGATGGTCACAGTGGCATTGTGGGTAAGTGCATCGATACACGCGCCGAAGGCCCAATTTCGATTCCCGGACTGAACACCTCGGACTTTTTTACGGCACCACCTTTTTCGAGTTGCTGACAACACTCAAAGAGTACTATTTGTATACGAAAAGTATTTCAAACCTCACCGTTCGGAGTCGGCAAAAAAACTTTAGGTCACTTCTACCAAAGAATATCACGCACAACACTAGTATTTTATACAGAAGCTAGAGCTTGGTCCCCTGTTGGCTACAATGCCACTTCATTTTTATTATTATTGTATGAGCTAAAGAAGCGGTAATCTGGTTAACCCACTGAACACTTATTAATCCGTTCGCAGGTGACAAACTAAGACCACGCGGCACATGAAAGGTGGATACCGCAACAAAAAGATAGCAAATTCGTTTGATTTGAGCCACTGGACGACAGAATGGCAAATCTGTTTTCAGTAAGCTAAGTTTTATATATGTACAATTTGTTTGTTTGCTATAAAGTTATCAGTTATTGATTTTAACGTCGATTACTGAGTTTTGATCTTTACATGGAAAATGCTTTTAAAGAGTGGCAAAGTTCAAATAACACTAAAACCGAATTAGAGAACTCGCAAGTGCAACAAAGAAAATGCATCTAACAGTCGAAGTGAATTTGCGAAGTGAGTACTCCAGTCTTATATAATATCGTTTCGCATTCGCTAAGGATGGTTGTATATTAAATTAATAAATTACCAATATTTATGTGGTCGTCGTGGCGTTTCTTGGTTATGTGAATTGCCATTTGTGCACTGGATACATATAATACAACATTCATTGATGTTTTTGCATATCTAAAAAAAAATCGTTCGTAATTCCCCGACAAGGTTGCAATAGCGACTGTCAATTGATGAAATTGTAAATCAAATTCAACCCGGGGTATTTTATACTCGTGGCATTAAGGGCTAAAGAAAAATGTCGTTATATGTTTTCAGAAGATGGCGCCACCTGCAAGTTGTTGCTGATCTTGGAAGCGGTAACCTACTTCATTGGAAAGGCGTGACATTAGCAATAAATAGTGTGCATCAGCGTCTGTTTTAAACAACAACATTGTCTTCGCCGCTTCGAAAATGTCCGCACTTGCCTTAAAGATTTATTTTTATTTTTATATTGTTCGCGGAAAGTTTTGTTTTTCTTTTTTAATTGGAAAGAATAATGCAGCTGAAGCCCATCGGATGTTTCTAGAAGCTTATGGTAAATTAGCTCCGACCGATAAATCATGTAGGGTGCAAAGTGAACTCGCAGAATCGTTTTGATGGTCCTCGAAAATTACCTGAGAAATGGGGAAAAAGTTATCCCCTCCGACGAAGAATATTTTGAGTTGTATTTTTTTCGTTTTTTTCTCAATTAAAAAAATTGTTTGAAAAAAATAATTCCTTTGTTCTGGCAATATAAATTATACATATATTAATAGAAGTATAGATTGTAAAGACATCAGTTGTAACAAAATGTCACTTGTTGCATACTAATCTCTGTGTCCCGAACATCGGTTGTAACGATATCGCCTATAACAAAATATTGCTTATAACGACCAGTCCGCGGTTGTGACTTCTCCTCCATTCGTTTTCCTCACAGACGGGAGGTGCAGAATTTCTTCTTTCCAAGGTACCAAGAATCTGCTTTGTCGTTTTGTTTATCGGCCAACACTCCGTTCCGCATAGGAGTACGGGTCGATTAAGTGTCTTGCAGATCGTTATCTTGGTACTTTGAGTCAGAAGCTTAGAGCCTACTTGTTTCGCTGTTACCAAGCGTGTTTTTGTGTCGAATCTCCACCAAGGTGTCATTTGCGGAGTTCGGGGTCTGAGGTAGATAAACTTCTTCACTACCTAATTGTTGTAGCTAACGATTGTCACATTTTAACTGAGGTGATGTGGGACGGATCGATTCTTTGTTTTATCGTCGTTTACTCTAAAACCAGTTCATCTCTTAAAAAGCCGTGAATGCCTCTTTAACGGTTCGCAGGAACCGGGCGATGACCGATGTCATCAGAGCAACTCTGCAATTTTAGTGATTTGGAGAAAATAGGGTCTTTTGTATTTGCATCTGTCTTCCAATACAATATTGAACAAGTCACGCATCGCCGAAATCCGGTGCAGGTTTGGAATGTTTCAGAGATTCTCGAACTAAACTGCAAAGAGCATCGCATGTGGCTAGCCTGGAGCGATACAGCCACATCAGCCTGGTGCGACACAGCCACTTCAGTTTTCCCAGGATCTCGAATGAATGATGATAATTGAGTGGCACTACAGCCCATAACGGACCAGGGCCTAGCTTCTACAACAACTACTCGTGTTGTGCATGCTACTGTTCTTCACGAGTAGAAGGGACCTACAGTTTTTTGCCGATTCCGAACGGCGAGCTGAGAAGCTTTCCATAGACAAATCGAATGAACGCTGTAGATAAAAAGATGGTATGTATCGCACGTCTTTTCTAGGATTTAGTTAGTGTGAAGATCTGGCAAAAAGTCAATTTTTCCGACCGAAGGCCGCACTGGTACGTGGGATTAATAATAATTGAGTGGCACTACAGCCCACAAGGGACCAGGGCCTAGCTTCTACAACAACTACTCGTGTTGTTCGTGCTACTATTCTTTACGAGTAGAAGGGACCTACAGTTTTTTGCCGACTCCAAACGGCGAGATTTGAGAAGCTTTTCATAGAATTAATACTCTGAGTGTTGTCACCAGCTCGAAAGAGGTGGTACCGTGAAAAAAATGCGAGGTGTCCCGTCCAAGAATCGGAGCTAGACTTTCTCCGTGTGGGTCGACGCATTTACCCCTTACCTCACGGTGACCACCGTACGTGCGATAAGTGCGGCGCAAAATGGCCTTAGCCGTTTACACGGTATTCTGGACAGGATCTTGTCGGTGACATTCAGCAGGGAAATGACATACATACATCGATAGTTCTTAACCGAAGTGCGATGGTTTTTTTGTGGATGGACTGTTCCAGTCGTAGGGCATGCTTTCGTGAATGGCCATGATTTTTATTCGGCTTTACTTTCTGCAGCCTTTTAATGTCTACGTTGACTTCGTCAAGACTAAGCGGGAGTACAAAAGTTTGGTCAACTACTACTCTCTAGCGGCGGTTCAGTGACTAGGTTGCGTTAACAGTTTTAAAGTACCTGGGTGCCTTTTTGAGAGCCTGATGTCAAGTTCTTGACTCCTTTATAAAAAGCTCATATTTTCCGTTTCTCCCTAGATTCTTCGAAGTCCTTGAGGAGAGGCCGCGAAAGACTATGCATAGAGCGTTTTAAAGCGTAGATGCTTATTCATCTCTCGTTTTTTAGCCCTGTACACTTTACGCGCTGCCCTAGTCTTCCGTTGCAGGGCCTCGTCCGTTGTCTTTATTTTTCTTCTCACACTCACCATCGTACTAGGGATTTCGTGTCGGGGTAGTCGCTAGCCTATTGTGGATCGGAAGCCTGAGCGTCAATGCAGCCATATTTTATTGACGGTAATGTTCGACGTTGGCATAGTGGAGAGTCCTTCGCTGAGTTACTTTTCGTAGACCCTGGCAATCTCCATTGTACTACGGCGTCCAATGTCGAATCTACTCATTACTGGCTGGTGCAGCTTTATTGCATTGGATAATCAAGCTCTGAAATTGTCGATGTTTGCCCCTGCGCTGTAACAGCCAGTCCTTCCACGAATACGGTAAGACGAACGAAGAGACACTTTTTTAAGCTATTGAGAGTATGATACATAGTTTATGTTCGCCATGAGCCAAACCTTTGCAGGCTGTTTTTATGAACCCGTCTACAGATTTGCTGCCTACCGCTTGAGTGCTTGAGTGAGTTCTCCTCTCGGAGATAGTTTGACTATAGTTTCTGAAGGTACTGTGCCGCAGGTACATGTTGTGCCCCTTAAGCATCTTTTCCAACTTGTTTGCCGTTGTTCGCTCCTGGCAACCAGATGATGGCTGCATAAGTGACAATGGATCTTGGAATCATTGTGTTTTGGTTGTACTCTAACCTCTTCTCATAAGGGATACTTTTATGCTTCGTACACTTTCCCACAACGATGTCGTTAGGTTTGCATCTAATCCTGCTGTAAAAATATTCTTAAAACAACAAACGCTTACGGGTTGCACGTTGTGCAGACCCTTGGCTAAAATCTCCGGAACGTAACTTTAAAAATGAAAATCGATTAGCGTACTTGACCTCACCTAATGATAGGAATCTAAATTTGAAGTATTTGCGTATTTTGAATGGGCAGTTATTTACCTACTGAAATTAATACCAGCCACACAGAACGCTGGAACACATCAACGGGAAGCATCTTCGTTCAGTTACGACGTAATAATTACCTCTTAAGACACCCAGCTTACGCTGACCTATGTAATAGCCAACGGCTTGCTGTATCCACTTAGCGCTTCAACTGCACATCGTGCCCAAATACACGTTCGACGCCGTCCTGCTCTGCCTTCACCGCCAAACGCGACGTCTTAAATGTCAGATTGGAGTAACGAGTGCCTCCACACCGACACGATAATTACTGAAATTGCAACGCGTTTCTGCGCACTTGCTGCGTAGCAGCAACCGCCAATTGCATTAAATTAGCTTACTCCTTCGGAACAGGATGACCAGCAAGAAGCACCCCCCAAAAAAAACGACATAAAGTTTACCTAGACGACGATTGAGGGCGCCTACCCATGCATGGCGGGCTGCACGAGAAGCACCATTGAGTGCCTGAACCACCACCTGCACCGCCTGAAGGCATGGCTTCTCACAGACTACGGGCAGGATGACAATTGCGGCGATTGTATACGTTCACGGCCCGCCAGCGCCGAGGCAGTGGCGCTGTGGCTCGCCGGCGTTCAGAGACCTCTCGTGAAAGTGAAACTTGTGCCCGGACTGGCAGGCAGCCGCCAGCCTTGTCATTGCTGGCAAACAATGTCTGAGTACGTTTTGGTAGAAATAAAATCGGTTAATTCCCCACAATTGCAAAGCTGGCTGTATCAGCTGGGACTTCAAGGTGCTGGTCCTCCTTCGCGCGACTGGCGATGACGCCGGCAATGTGTGATGCAGTCACATTTGAATTATTCATTTCGCATCCTACAGCGGTGCGTTATTGGTTGGCAGGCAAAGGCTGCGCGTTTGTGCAGATGTGCGTGAGAGGAATGCACGGCCTCCATGGCGCGTATTTGCAGCGTGACATGGCTTCTTCTTGGAACGCTATGTGGTTCGTGCCTAATATATAAATTTCATTCGCATATCTGCATGGAACAACTGGACGAAGCACGGAGCCAGAGCGGCGGCAGCCGCTTGAAGCGTTTCACTCGATCAATGTGAGACGTATTTCAGGAATCCGTTTGGGGAATTCGCAAGTTTGGTGGTAGATTGGTGGTCTTCGGATTGGAAGATTTGCTTTGTAAGCCGGTGGGGATTACCATTGAGGTGGTAAATTTCTGAGATTTTTCCGCAAATGGTTTCAAGGCAAGTTTTACTGGTTGCTAGTTGCGTGCGACTAGACATTCTTTGGATAAAAACACGCCAAGGCAGCGAGACACACCGAGTTTGCGGTTGGTGGTTGAACTCAAGAGTGTCTTAAAAAGGCTTTAACACGTGGGCATTTGTTGGCGATTTGTCGTGACCAGACTCCGGTGGAAGGAACAATGCGTGGGGCTGGTCGTGGTTTCAGATTTCTTACATTTCAGCTAAGCAACTTCGGTCGTCAGGAAGGTTTTAAAGAGTCAGTTCTTAATAAGTCCGCATACATTTTGAAGAACACTTACATGTATATTAATATAGGCAAACTGTTCCACAAAATATTGACTACTAGTTCTTTGTATAATGTTAAAAATGGGTAGGAATTAAAAATATTTACGAAAATTTTGCTGCTAGAGAATAGTATACAGCAGAGATGGCTTGAGAATGATTCATGTTTATGCTGTTTTTATTTTTCAGAAGTCTCAAGGTCTAAAAAAAAAGACTGCAATCTTTGAAGAAAGTAATCGCTAAATTCAAGGAAAGAATTATCTGTTTTGTGATTCAATCAATTAACTTCATTTGTGACTTCGATGCTGAAGTTCGAAGTCACAATTTTATTTGATGTCGTGATTGGATCAATCTTTACGAACAGTCTTTTTATTTAAAATCAATTGAATGCAAGTCTTATCAACTGACAGTGCACTCACTGAAGTCACTTTGAAGTTTTTACCATTTACTTGAAGGCACCCGCATTCAGTTGAAGTCTTTGGGATTTAAAAAACTTTCTATGCAGTTTTTGGGACTTCAAAGACTGCAACAAAAGTCTGAGTCTGAGTTTTAAGTATGTGAGCAAGAAAGAATCACGAATCACACTTTTATATATAATGAGCTTTTAGGTGTAGAGGGAGATGAGTACGTTGTGTTCACGTCCTCTGGGGGGGGGGGGGGGTGATAATGGGAATGGACTCGTACTATTACAAATGGATCACTTAATAAAACGAAAATAAATTAATTTAACTATTAATACTTATTAAAAATTGCATATTAAACAATTTGGCATATGGTTAACTTTCAGAACCAACGATCGTGAGAGGCAACCCTGAAGAAATCATTTTTAAGGTACAACACTCCACTGCCTGGCTTTGGAGCTGTGGAAAGGCAATTTTCGGTTGCTGAGAGTACGGATCGGCGAGGAGCCCTTTCAGACCCCAATTTTTAAAACGGACTGGTCGTAAAGATTTATTTAATCAAAACTGAACATTGAAGTCTAAAGGGGTCGCGAGGGAATACACGCTTGAGAAACTTCCAGCACACTTGAACATCCGCCATTGACTCTAACTTAGGAGGTCTTCCCAAGAGCCACCCGGCGAGTTTATGGACATGTTCTAACTACCTCTTGCTGGATCTGGCGAACTGTCGCCTACCTTATGGAATCGCATCTAAGGCATGCCTTGGAAGTCGTGATAAAGGGGGCATATGTACCACGTGGCAAAACCATCGAATAGCTGCTTACAACGGACCGCGTTTTTAATTCCTACACAACTGTCACGTTTCTCACGCTCTTCGGGGGAATTTTTATCTCTGTGGCCTGTTTTTGTAATCTTATTATATTCTTTTTTCATTTCTTAAATTTCTTGATCGTTGATGAAATTTGAGAAAACATTGAGTTAAAAACCGATAACTTGGTTGTGACACAAAGTGTGGCCTTTCTCATTTCTGATCTACCAAACTGCTAAGGCGAAGTACGTGCATCGACACATACGCCAAATTATCAGGTTCGAAGTCGGCAAGAAAAAAGTCCCCTCCACACGTGAGAGAATAGTACAACGAGTAGTACACGAGTAGTTGTGGTAGAAGCTAAGTCCTGGTCCCCTGTAGGCTGTAGTTATACTAGTTTATTAAATTAAAACTCAATGCTCGGGATACTTAAACTTCACCTGTTTCTATGGGACTCCACTCCACAAGCATAGGACAAGCGTTTTAGAAATGACCATAGCTTCGGACTTGCCCACGTTAACCTAATTTCACATTCCGACTTAAAGGTTGCAAGGACAACTAAGTCATACCCTTAAATCTCCCAATTTGAAGCATCCCTCGCCTCGGCTGCGCTGCCGTTTTTCCGTATACAGCTGCTACAGTTGGTGTAAAGAGATTGAATTGTACTCAACAGTGGACCATCAATCCAATACTCCTGTGAAGACTCCAGAGCTTACGTATGCTTTTTCCAAATCTTCAAAACAACTGTAGGTCGATTTAGCATACTCCCAGCCTTCTCAAATATCATTCTCAAAGTGAAAATCTGATCGGTTGTATTTGAGTACTTGAAAGCAATGCTATTCATCCTTCAGACTGTGGTTAACCTAGCTCTAGAATGAAAGAGATATGACCCTGTAATCGGAGCACTTTGTCTTGTTTCCCTTTTTGAAAAGAGGAACAATAACTTTCTATAATCAAAGGCCACCCTTATGATACGAGAGAGTCACAGGCTCCCTCTTTTCCCATGGCCTTAAGCGTTTTTGGACGGATGTCGTCAGCACCGGTAGACGTGCTGAGTTTTAATGATTTATTCACTAAATTAACTTCTTCTACTGTTGGACTATTTTCTGCCCCACTCAATACAACAGATTTGTTACCTTCTGTGTCCTGTTCGGGATTGAGCAGCTCCAAAAAGGGCTTGTTCCATCTGCGCAAGGTGTCTTTCTTACATAATGGAAAGAAACGCACCATATTTGGATTTGACTGCTTCGATGATGTTGGTCTTCCTTGTTCTGAGTCGGCGAATTGTTTGTCAGAACACCTTTTGTGCAGATTTGTGGTCGCTTTCCAAACTGTTCCTTAGTTGCTAGCACAGCTAATTTGCACTACTTAAGAACTACGAAACACCAGGAAAACAAATATTGTCTGAAGGATATTGATAAAAGGACAACACAATTTGGAGATTAAGGGTTATATAATAATAATAATTGAATGACACTACAGTCCACAAGGGACCAAGGCCGAGCGTCTACAACAACTACTCGTGTTGTGTGTGCTACTCGTACTGTTCTCTCACAAATAGAAGGGACCTACGGTTTTTTTGCCGACTCCGAACGGCGAGATTTGAGAAGCTTCTCATAGACAATTGGTACTCTTTAAGTGTTGTCAGCAACTCGAAAGAGGTGGTGCCGTGAAAAAATGCTAGGTGCCCCGTCCGGAAATCGAACCTAGACCTTCTGCGTGTGGGTCAACGAACCTACCCACTACGCCACGGCAACCACTGGGTTATCGATGGATCACCACCATTAAGGGTTCAATGCACAGAATTAATTTCGGAAATGCGCCAGTAGTAAATTGTTAGACGAATTGAGTGAGCAATCGGTAGTTTTGCGCTAAATTTTGGGAACGTCATGTAACCTTTTTTTTTATTTCCTAATTTTCATTACATCTGTCCTTAGACACTAAGTAATTGTTTATAAAGAGTATATAAGGGATACATTAAGTTTTAAGACCACTATCTTATAAAACTTTGATTTAATTACATACATGTGAATACATTAATTTTGACAAATATATACAAACATGAAAGCAATACATAATATACAAATGAATAGAATATTTATTACGAATATGCTTTACGTTAAATATTTCACTGTCTATATGACTTGAAGGTCAACTGGTCTGCGGCTTTTTAGTCGTCTTCTTGTGTTAGCTTCTTGATGATGCAGGTTTCGAATTTAGTTGTTTGTGTGGTTTGTTTTTTACACTGAATCTTTTTATTTCGTCTCTGACACTGGGTATGTTTAGGTCACGGTGTATGTCTTCGTTGGATGATAATTATTACGGATTCTTGAAACTAAATTTGTTGATTTTCTAAAACTTACGATATTTCTTTTATTTTGACACAATGAAAAACTCGCCACCCTTTTGTTGTTCAATCCATGTGTAATTTTGATAAATATAGGGGCTTGGGCTTTTTTCATCCAATTTAGATCCATTTACACGATTGTCAAGTTATTTAAATAAATCTGTTTTATATGATGACTTCTGTGTGTCTTTCTGCACGTTTTTGTTGAACATGATTTCTTTTTAATTTTCATGGTCCTTTTTTACTTAAGCGATAACCAAATATGTTTTTATAAAAAAATAATAAGAATTGAAGATACTCGGGCGTGACTAGATAATAGTTACATAGATAGTGCTAATATATCACTGCGACCATAATTGATATATTCACCCCTATTCCGGGAGTCATTTCATTTTAGTGACTATTGTCATTTTTAAAGTCATTTCATTTTTTCATCGGTATTCCGAAACTAAAATGACTTGTGGAATATGTTCCACAACAAAAGCCGCCTGTCAAATGCAAAATGTCATATGCTTACACTATGTTTATATTGAATTCTTCAATAAAATAACTTTTAAATAATTTTTAAGTGTTTTATTTGAAAACATGGACAGCATAGCTCTGTTTGTAGATGTAGACGGATTGTCTAATAATGCATTGTTGACTCCACGTTGATGAGTTTCTTTAAAGCCGAAAACTCTTCCAGGTGGGTCCACTGTCTGATACATTGATAGAAGTTTGGCCATCGTTTCGTCCAGCTCCGTTAAAATGTTTGATTAAAGGGTGCTCCTCCGGTTGCCTCAGAGTCCCTTTTGTTGTGCGTCAATTTTTTTTAAATTTTGACTTTAAATCGAACCAAACCTATGAAGTATTTCAAAACAAATAACCTAAATGTTCGTATGTACATATACATATGTATAGTCAATTGCACATACCTTGTGCCATTCTTTCTCATTACGTACAGGTGGTCCTAAACTGTTTAATATTGCCGCAACCTCCTTTAAGCCAATTCTTATGTCCTCACTTTGAGTAACGCCTCTTTTGAAATTTTTGGCAAGAGTCACGTTCTCTTCCATGAGTCCCACCAAGCGAATGATTTGCGAAGGTGACCTTTTGAGACCATAAATAATAAGCAAAGATATATCAAGAAACACAAAAATAAGAAAAAAACAAAAGAAACTTACTCTTTAGACATTTTTAGTTTTATGTCGTGTACTAATTTCAAATCGACTGTTTTTTTTTCACTTTTCCTGTCGTTTAGTGACTCCGGGAATACCAAAAAATGAGACATGTCGCATGATAAATGTGTTCCACAGGAGCTGACAGGAGCAAAATGACTAGTGTCATTTTATGAATTCTTAAATGACTATGGGAATACCGATTTCTCACACTCATAAAGTGACATGTCACTAAACGACTGCCGGATAGGGGTGATTGTACCCCCTTACCCACCCTAGCACTTCAGAGCTATCTTGAGAAACTATTTTATCTCTTAAGACGGGATATCCTGATAACCTGTTAGTGTTTATATGATTTTCTTGATTTTTTTTTGTATTTGTTTGTTATCAGATTTGGATAACCGATGAGATGATTTCATGGTCATCTTTGTTTGTCATAGTGTCTTCAGTCTTCTGACCGACTGTGTTCCATTTTGTATAGATCCTTGATTTTTCTACAGTCAATACTCAAAAATTTGTTGGACATATTTGGATGCGGCATCAGCTTGTCAATTTGTTTTTATTTTGTTTCAAATTAATGTTGCTGAAACCATTACCATCAGCGTCTTTCTATACCTTTCCTTTCCCTCCTTTGCTTTATATCCTGCAACCCATATCAGTTTTAACCTGCCTTTCTTTGCCACCGAATTGAGAACATTATGGCATTCTTAGACTGCCCTGTAAGAGGTTATCTTGATGCTTTTAACATTTAAGACATTTTGGCAGAACTTGAAATCGCCAGCTAATACGTTATAACTAAAATTCAAAACTGTTTATCGCGACCATTCTCAATGCCAATCGAACACTTTTTACGAATATCTGATGAAAATTATATTAAATATTTAAAATAAAAATTTCCTTGCTATTTTGTATTTTTCATACGAAAGTTTTCCTTTAAGTCTTTGGTCAAGAATGTTTGCTATAGCATTAAAATTCTAGAGCACAATAACTCACAACGGTGTTATATTTTAGAATCTGCATTGAATAACAATCTAACTCTTAAGTAGCAAAAAAACATGTAGGAAATCTTTCAAGTAAAAAATATAAAATCCGGCGCTGGTGAACATATGATATAAATCACAATGTGGATAAAATTATATTGCTAGTCTATATTTGACATCTTTTGTCTAAAAAAAAATGTCTCTGCTGTCCACTTTATGACATGAAAAACCTGTGCCATCGGTATCGTGTAGACGCCTAATCCACTCTCATCTCTTCAGACTACCACACCAGCCACTTCGAATACCCGAAATCCACTTCAAATGCAGTAGTTACATTGGAATTAGGTTTCCCACATTCCTTCGGTCTGTTCGCTAGGTTTTGTTTGTTGTTTCGAAACCTCATTTTGGCCACGCCAACTCGACGGTTAGCCATTTTTCCATACTCTCTGCCTCGACCTGCAAGAGTTTTTTTTTCCTGGTAATTGCATGACCACTCGATCGCCACAACTTAACAGGCACGTGTGCCAGCTTGTGAAACTTAAATCAAACACATGGAAGACAGTCTACAGTCAAAACAAATCTCAAGTCGAACTTAAGTTGCGCCCAGATGCTGCTGCCCGGCTGGCACTCGCTTCTTCCGAATTGAGATACGAAATGTGTATGTTTTGTAACTGCATTGTGGGCCTGAGTAAATATTGTTTTTTTGTAACACACGTTTTGCCCCTCCTCCGGAGCGCCAATGATCAAGGAGATCAACGAAATTGCATTACAAAACGGTTTTTATGCGTTTTCACCTGATCTGAGTTGAATGAACTGTCGGCTGGTGGCTGGCGGCTGTCACCACAACTATCTTGGGGCTGCCGCCCAGTCTCCTGGCAGTCAAGAGTCTACGACAAGACGACTAACATTCAAATCTGGTTCCAGCACTAACGGCAACGTATGGGGAGACAAGCGAGACGCAGACGGATATGACGACGACAACAGAATGAATCGGTCTTTGATTGCGTTGCTTCACATATGTTTCATTTTGAGCGCCCATTCGTTTGAATATGTGTATCTATTACCATTAGGGCATTGGAATGGGTTAATAAACTATTGCGCGACGCGTATACAAGCGAGCCGCACCGTCGTAACAGAAACTACCACTTCATGGGCAAACAGGTGATTAGTGCTGTGAATTCTTCGTTCATTTGATTTGATTTTGGGCCGGATTTTTCGGTTGTCAGCGCTTTGTTTACTCGCGGTGCGACGGGGATGTCGGTTTTAATTAGACGACCACGCTTGTGTACGAGATGCAGATGCAGGGGCTAGTGCTTGAAGTGACAAACTCCTCATCAAACCGCATTTCTCGGCGCTGGAGGCATTTCTCGGTGAGGGCAGCAGTGTCTGATTGACAGCCGTTAATGGCGATTAGGATTAGTAGCTTACGGTAAATCATGTTTTCGGACTCTCGCAGCTGGTTTGATGGGTTGAATGGGAGCTCTAGACGCCTTCGCCAGAGGCGGAGGAATGCAGTCTCTTGGATTTGGAATTTGATTGGATTCGTGTTGAGATATGACAACCGCGGTCTTGGTGCAATGTGTGGTTTACGTTTACTTGAAGGTTAATAGCTGTCAAGCAGTGTATAGCGGAGCATATTTGGAGATGATCTGACAGTCATAAGGAGGGATATTTATTCATAAACGTGAACTGAGTCGACTCGCAATGAGAGTTACGTGCCCTCATGTGTTTAATAAGGATTTGTTGGTTCAATAATTTTCGACAGCTTTGGTTATAAGGGTTTTTGCGCCCTCTTTGCCTTGATTTCATTTGGGGGCAGGACGATTGAGTTTCCTGCAGATACATACATGACATACATATGTGACTTTGAAGCAAAGGCATTGATATTAATTAATAATATCAAGGTATTAATTAAAAGTTTGTCTTATAACAATTGAGGTAATTATAAAAAAGTGGTGACGTAAGTTGTTTTAATTAGATGTCTTAAAAACATGTTGCCACTAGCGATTGAAAATTTGTTTGAGAACCCTGAAAATCTATAAACCCCTTAAAGAAAGAATTTCAAGGTCCTTGAATGGTGGCCAACAATGAGTTAAGCGATTCTTACCGCAAATGACTCAAATGAGATATATTAATGCTTAATGCTCTGTTATCTGTATCAATACCACCGATTCAAAGGCCCCCAGGCTGAGATGTTTCGTTTATTCGCCTCACATTGCCTTGTTATCTTGCGAACTCCAATGTATACCTCCTCGTGGTGGGGTAGGCTAAGTAAATAAATATCCCTTTCTTTATCGGTGAATTGGATATTTTCCTGGCGGAGCTCCGTTTTATTATCAAGTCTAAAAAACGATGCCAAATTCAACAATATTTAATAATTTTAAACAATTATTGACAGTCAGACAGCAATCAAGTCCTTTGAAAGCTTCAATTTCGTTTGTAGTAACTTACGCCTGTCTCTTACTGATCCAAGAGGAGGGATGCCCACTTCTTTACCACGTGGTAAGGAGGACGGTCTAAAAAAAATATTAAAAAATAATGTTAAGGTAAAGTTAATGTTAGTGTTAGTTAATATAAATAAATAATTAATTTGATAACTAAGTTTTTTTAAACAATTTTCTTAGTTTTAGTAACTTTCAGTACGTAAGTAAGTATCCAATACATGGCTTAATACTAAAATACAAAAAATATGACGCTGGAAGACACGAAAATAAAATATTAAGATTGTCTTAGAGAGCCCGTAAGGTAGTTTTTATAATCATATCGAAATTTATATCTAGTTTAGGTATTTTTATTTCTAGATATAAGAAATCAAAGAAAAAGAACAATTAAAAAAAAAAACATTTAAAAACGTAAATCGTCTGTCACTTACCAAAATAGCAAGGCACTATAAAATTCACTTAGTATAACTGACGGGGCACAGGTACGTTCATGAAAAAAACTCATTAGTGACCGAAAAGATAAGAGTTCGCAAGCAATTCTGTAAATAGGCTGCAGCCCTTGCGGAATAAGATACTGTTTGTTGACGAAAGCTAAGTTAATATGTGCAAATATTTTGACAACAGCAAAGCAGCCGGACACTTCGCTACTCTATTTCCTTAAGGAATATATCTTTAGAGGACTAATGGCTTGAAAGCACCATTATAACTTAGCTCGAAACGACTTTTTATTCGCGTCTATTTACACTAAGTATGTCCATGGATTGTGCTTGTTTAAGGTAATCGTCCGATAGGACTCCTTTGTATTTCGTAAACTGGAAAAAAGTTAAAGTTATTCCTCACCTTCTCTGCGTCAATAATAATGTAATGAAAAACCTTATTTTTCTTTTTTAATAGTCCAGACAAGCACTAAGGTAAATACCTCCACAGGTTTAAGCCGACACTCATGCTCCCAAATGTAGCCTGTGAGTGTCCACTAGACAACCAGCCTCTCCAACCTAATCTAACCTATGATGTACATTGCCAGAAGCTTCACTCGACGCATGTCGCCGTACAGCCCATATCAGTTTCCAATTTTTTTCCCCAATGTGTTTCCCTATCCGATATGATAATATAGTACCTTTGCTTCTACCAGGTAATAACGTAACATACAAAAAAAAAGAAAAAACAAACTCGGAGATTCAATCCTGCCACAGTCTCGATTTTCATTAAATTTCGGATAAGTGTAGATAGATTTGTGCATAAATGTTAAGCTTTGTTAAATAATAGCGGTGACTGAAATATACTTAAAAAAATGTAAATTAAAAGTTTCCCAATAAGGATTTAACTTTGAATTTAATTTGTGAATGCACACATTCACTGATCATCAAACTGTCAAAGTTAATCTAGTCAAACAAAGTCGACGAATTTTATTATTCTTATTGGAATTGCTTTCAACAGGATAGTTGACAATGACAATGACAGAAAGTTGAAAAGACAATGACTCTTTTGCGTATTTAACAGAAGAGAGGAATGAAAGAATTTGCCACATTTACTAACATTATCATATTCATTGAAAATATAGACCAACGAACGATCACTCTTCATTCTATGTGTGTCTGTGCGAACCTTGTTAACGGGTTGAAAATGAACTTGTTGTGCACAATAGCACATTTATTCCTCTGAAGCATTTGGTGAAGTGGAAAAAAAGATTTTGTTTTTATTTACAGAAAAATAAAACTTTAACTTCTCAGTGTGTTACACTCTTCATATTCCTTGTACTAATGATGTTTATTATCCACTTCACCTAGCGAGAATTTTACATACATGAAAATTTAATTTAATTCGAAACCACTGGAGGTGAACTAAAATTGAAGACGATGTTCAATATGATTTTTGTACAAAAACATATTAAGTGACTCACAGTGAAAATGACTTACAGCTGAAAAAATTATATTTATTCCGAAATATACACGAAATCATTAAAAATAGCAAACATAAATACAATAAATAAATAAAAAAAACATAAAAAAGAAACAATCCCTACAAAAATCCACTACACAGAAGTCGAAGTAACATATTACGAGTATTTGCTGAAGTTTGCTTTTTCTTGGCTACATTTTTCATAGTTTAATTTTACAAATTAATTCAGAAAATAAAAGATATATAAGACGTAAGTGTTACCGGTCAGCAACGATCTTAGATTAAAATAACAACAACGAAGAAATGAGTTTTTTTAGCCATGAATTATTTAAAACACTTTATAATTAATAATTATTTAATACAAAAAATAATTACATGATAATTTATTTAAAAACTGATTACCGGTTTAGAGCTACAAAACTTTGCTCTTTCAGAAAAAATGAAAAAAAGATACATAAGTGATTTGAATGGGTACCTATCCATGCAGGTCGGTCTTGAGATCATGTTGTGGAAAATAGAAACGGTCTGGATGTTGGTGGCGTTCAATCTTGGGTTTGTTGAATGTAATGTCACTTTGGGCCTAATAGCGTGAAAAACTTTCTCTGTTTTTAACAATAAAAATTAATAATAAATTAGAATAGAAAATAATAGAAATTAGAAAAATTAAAAAAAAAATCCATTGAGGGTAAAAACAAATAAATCTTTTTTCATAAGTAAATATAGTTACGACCTCACCTTCTTATGTCCAAGAATATTTAAAATGCAGGCCGAATCCAGTGAAGGAAATATGTTCAAATCAATATTTAAATCAGTAAAAAATCAATTTATCTACTTAATGTGATAATTAAGTTTTTGTGTTTATTATAATCGAAGAGTTAGTTTTTTAAGGTTTTCTTATAGAATACCTTTGTAACAAGTAAATAACAGAGTTGAGATGGGTTTGAAATTTGTGTCTTTTCCTTTTGTTCATAACTTAGATTCCAGACTACAAACTACAGATCTTTTGGAATGAACATGTATTTGAATTGATAAGTTTCCATTTTGAAGAAGAGAATAGCGCCAAAGTCGGAAAACCACCACCGTGTTCTTCTTTTGCTTCTTCTAGTGGCGATACAGTCCGGGGTGGACGTGGGCCTCAACCAACATGCCAGCACGATCTTTCGCCAGCTGCCACCAGTTGCGCACACCAAGTTGGTTGAGGTCCTTCTCCACTTATGTGGGCCACTCTATTCTACACCAATGAAATAAATCGGAAAATATTGCTCTTTAAATCATTTTTGGAAAATCTGGCTCAAGAAAATTAGGCGAAATGTACTAGAAATCCTAAGTCATCAACGACGACGTCGAAATTCTAACACACGGTATTGAAAAGTAAAAAGCCCGTAGAAATTGCAACCAAAGAATTTGAGGATATCGCAGATACAATAATTACTATGTCATTTAAAGCTATAAACGAAATTTTTTAAGAACCGCTTTTTAAGTTCAGCTGCTATGAGAGACACGCTGCACTTATAGATGTTTTGTTCTCCGGAAACCAAACCTTAAAGAACACACTTATGGCAAAAAATAGTGACATTCAAATCTGTTTACTCGTCTCACGTGATCAAGTGGATATATTTTCGTGTCTTAATAACCAATTCCAGATGCCAAGAACAGATACATACATATCTTAAAACTTCAATATTTTCTTCTAACCTAATACAGCTGGCATATTTCCTGTGATACTTCCGCTTTTTTACCCTTTACAAAACCTTGTATTCAGAAAGGTAGGTATTGAAGTCAATGTTAGACCTTAATTTACCTCCGGTCAGAGAGTGGAATCTAACACATAACTTGCTACATATACCCGTAGATAACCTTGAACAGCACACGCAACATACATTCGCTTCTCAATTACTTTACGAGATTCTCCTGATTCCTCAAGACATGCATATGTATTCGTTATAAAGTCTACGGGTTTCCTCGCACCAGAGGCCGTTCGAAATTGAAAAGCTAAGCCTACACGAAATCGACGGAAGGCCTCTGGATACGACCCAGCCGTCGAAACAGCGCAATCGCTTGCAATTAACAGCTACGAATTTCACTTTTACAGCATTCATCGCCACCAGTATCACATGTAACCCTCAGTATTATCCTACACACTCCATGTGCTCGTCGCGTTACCTTAAGAGGCGATCGTAATTTGTTTCATTTGCCATTTTTTTACTTTTCAGCCCATTCGGATGCTTCGTGTGAGTGTGCTTTTTTGCGGACCAACAACAATTGCAAAGTGCACATCTGGTATGTGTACCCATTCGTATAGTTTTGTCTAATTGTATCTAGGAGCTGTGTGTATGCTGGCCACCATGCCACCAAACGCGATCACTCTCCACAGCCCCTCGCATTCGAGATAAAAAAAAAAACTAGCGAAAAAAAGACAGATTTATCTGTAACGAAGCGATTGTATCTAGTGGCGCGTAGATACACGGCTTTTGTGTCTATGTGTCCATGGAGCATAATGGAATTAACTTTCTCTCGGTTGCGCGTATTTAGTTGGTGATTTTTTAGTTTTTGTTTTTTCTTGGCTGTAGGTGCCCGCAGATACAAATGATTCATGCCTGAATGTACTTCAGAAGCTGGGTCTGTTGGGTCTAATTATGTGCGGATTTGCTGCAAATTTCACGCTTTAGTGTGTCGCCGTATTTTTGTCATGTGATGACTTTCATGTGAATTTGTCTGTGACTTCAATTCGATTTTAGATTTCGAAAAAAAAAGAAAATAATTGAGATTATTATGTAAGGAGCATATGAGCCTGAGAAATTGGTTCAATATCGAATTGATTGTCTTTTTGTGCAGCAGGCTGTAGGAGGATGCTGTGTGACACAATCTGTACAATCTGAACAAAGATTTTGACATAAGTTTAAGATGTATTCATCTAAATGGTTTCGACATCAAAGTTATATAATTTTGGCTTTCATGCAGTGAATGCTGGATGTCTTGTTCATGTTATGGACTGAGCAAACCTTCAAGCACATTACTTATCTAACACAGAAGAGTTAAGACAACAAATCTGCAAAAGAATAATCTTGGGCGAGTACTGACTTCTGCAGACACCCTATACTGTATCAATTAAACGTATTTAAATGCGCCTTGTCATTGGAGCAAGGGGTATAAGGCAATTTAATGCTTTATCAGAGACTATTCCTATAAGGAAAGAAAGTAAAGTGTGATTCATCATGAGGTGTGATGCATTATATTGAACAAATCATCACATTGAAAATAAACTTAGAAATTTAAATTTTACTGTCGGTTGAAAGGAATAATTCATTGTAGTTCCTTTTTGAAAATGATATGATGTGAATGGGGACCAAGGTCACCTTTGAGGTTGTTTATGTGGAATGTAAAATTTTTGGCATCTCGTTCAAGAACAACTATAATCCTTCTCTCTCAAAACCGTCAATCGTAGCTGGCTTGTTTCTAACAACCTAAGACTTTACATATACCCAAAAAAAATTTTATCGTTGTAAAACGTGAATTCAAGTGGTCACCCAAATAATTGCCATAGACGGTAACATTTTTATTTGCTCCCTTTTGGTGTTGGCGTACTCTCTCAACTACATCTGCTATAGTCTCTTTACTACGTTCTGGATATAGTTTAACAGGTAGATTATCATTTTCTTATATAAATGAGGACTTAAATTTGCGGATGGTATTGGCTACTGGCTTCGTTATGTATTTTATGGTTGGATTTAATTTTCGATTGAGTGAATATGAAACGTGAACGCAATTCGATTGTTTGCTTAAACATAATCGATTAAATTTTGTCTTCGAGAGTAGATGATGGCCCTGCACTCAAAATGGATACAACTCCCAGAAAATTCCCAACAATGAACTTATTCCTTCTTGTAGAAGTTGAAGAAGCACCCCCCGATGTTTTATGTGTGTTTTCCAGGTTACAGTATTGAGCACAGTGCAGAAGGTGTTGCAGAAATCGGTATCGAATATGAAAATTTCGAAAGCTTAACTTCTTCTTCTTCTTGTGGCGCTACAGTCCGAAGTGGACCTGGGCGTCAATCAATATGCCTCTCCAACCAGCACGGTCTTTCGTCAGTTGCCGCCAGTTGCGCACTCCAAGTTGGTTGAGGTTCCTGTGATGATGTCCATACGCTCTACATGGCCTAGCCATCGTAAGTGTTGTATGCGAAGACGCTTGACTAGGCGCATGGCGCTGTACAGACCATGGAGTTCATCGTTAAATCCTCTTCTCCAGATGCCAGATGCCATCAACGCAACCAGGACCTAAAAACATCAAGAGAGAGCTTTATTACTCGATTGCCTCTTGAGCCAAAAAAACAGCGATTGGCAAGAGTGATTCTGCGTTTGATTTGGGTACTGGTGCTTTTGTCCCTATTTACCGCGGAGCCGAGGTAGACAAAGTCCTTGACTACCTTGAAGTTTCTGCTGCCTAGTGTGACGCTCTGTCCGAGACGTCGATGTTGTGCGTCCTTCAGCATGTACTTCGCTTTGCCCTCATTAACCACCAGAGTGGAGAGAGTTGGTTGGAATGCCAAAACTAGACATGGCAGTGTTTAGCTCGCCTCCGTGTACACTATCATATGTGGCCTTAAAATCGATGAATAGGTGGTGAGTGTCGATTTGCACTTCTTGGGTATTTTCCGTCGATGGTAAACTTCCCTGACCTGAAACCACACTGATAAAAACTGGAAAGCTTAACATAGAACATATTACGTTCCAATAACTTGGGCTTTATACCAAAAGTCTCGAATGCAAAAATTCTCTGTGCTGGAGTATTCGTGTAGTGTAATCGAGACATTTTTGCCAAACGGATCTAGGTACAGCTCGTTTATTTGCGGCTGTGTATTGTCCTCCATTCGTCTTCCTTGCCGACAGGATTTTTCTCGGATGTTTCCTTTAAAGCAAGCAAGATTCAGCTCTGCAAGTTTTACTCACTGTTCAGATTTCGGCTCCACATAGCAGGACTAGTTGCATAAGTGTTTTGTGGGAGTTAGGAGTTTTGTGCCCAATTGTCTCGACAAAACAAAGTAACAGCGCTTACTGAGGGAGATTCTGTGTCGAATGTCAATTGGCCGGTTGGTTAGTTAAAATCAGATTTATAAGCCAAAAATAATAAGCAATAGCTTGCAAATTTAAGAATGTGCTTTAACGAAGATGAGACTAGAAGACGAACACTCTAATCAAATAAATTATTTCGTTATTCCGATGGGTTATAAATAAATGTCACGTTTGTGGT
The DNA here is from genome assembly GCA_944738645.1 of Eristalinus sepulchralis. Lineage (NCBI taxonomy): Eukaryota > Metazoa > Arthropoda > Insecta > Diptera > Syrphidae > Eristalinus > Eristalinus sepulchralis. The sequence goes on from OX122886.1 coordinate 15,967,212, forward strand.
CATGCAAATTCTTAAACTTCAATAAAATCTGTTACTATTTAAAGAAATCTTTTCGAATTCAACGTGGTGCCAACGGTCGGAAAAATTTTAGGTAGCCCTTTATCAAGATAAAAACTAAGGTCACAATTCCTTTCAAACGCACCAGCTTGATTCCACCTATGTATGTGCTCATTTCACCGTCAGACTTATTAGTGTATAGACTCTTTTGCAACAACCATCTTGTACGATCTTTACGACCTACATATGTAGAAAGTAATAAACGAAAATGTATGTATATATTCGCTGCCACAATTTCATTGACATTTTTTGTCCTACTAGAAATACGCACACTTATAGTCAAACCATCTGTTGGCTAAATACTGATGCGTTACAGTCCTTTATACTTGGACTTCATCGGCAATGTCTCTATGCGTAAGAATGTCATTGGCCGCATAGACATTAACTCACATACGCAATAAAAAAAAAACACATCCAATGGGTGACCCAAAATAATTAGATTTCGCAAAATCATACGGCAAATGAAAAGTAGAAAGTTACAAGCCCGAGTTCCCCGACCAAATCGAAATCATCGAACGTGCCTCAAATGCCAATCAACGGTAATTAACGAAACCATTTTCTCCGGCTATGCACGCCGCCAAGACGGCACTCCGCGCACAGAAGCCAGCGCACATAGGCCGCCAAAAAACCACGTTACGCACTTACTGGAACGAACTGTGCAACCGATCAAAATTGGAAACGTAATGACAGTTGTCGCTGAAACGAAACCATAAATCGGCACATGCGTATCTGAGAGCAGGCCTATGTGCGCACAGAGTGAATGAACTGTATGCACGCTTGCATAGTCACTTGTCGCGGGCTTGCGCATATACATACATGTATGTTTGTAAGAGGAATCATTAAAGCCGCTGAGCATGTCTAGGCAACTAGGAAACTTCAATTGTTTTATGTCATAACCCGCGCATAAGTGCCTGCACCTCACCGAGCCGTACACACATGCATGAGCGACGTGGTGACGTGCGACAAATTTTAATGACCGGCCCCCGGTGAGGGAATGTCGACGATAGCGTAGGTTTTTAGGGTGCAACCACAGCCGCGGCACGGTTGAGCCTCCAGTTGTTTTCCATTATTTTGTATTTCGTTGGATGCGTTTTTATTGCATTTTTGAGTTCTGTCAAACTTTTTAAATGTCAGCACAGACCTTCACTTTTGCCTAGGAGTTTATGGCTTTATTGTCTGCATGCTGCGGGCGTATGGCAGGCGGGGTGGATACGGTGGTGTGTTGCATACTCAATTGGATTTCGCTGCGCCCAGATATGGAGGCTTCGGGGGGCAAACTCATTTAAAAACAGTAGGTCGTAGGAGTGGACCCATGCTCAAGAACAAACTGTCATGAGTGTCAAACATTTTATGCATTAAATTGAATTATCAGTTTCATTCGCTGGATGTCGGGTGTTGCAGATGAGATAGTGTGTTGAAGTCGAAGTTAACCGTTGTGAGTTGAAAATACAGGGCATGTTACAGTTAGAATGAATGAAGTACTTCCATTTTTGAATAAATACATACATATATAAACAAGAAATGAATTGGTTATAGTGCCAACTTAATTATGTGAGCAAAGCAACTACTCCGGTGAGAGGGATACAAAATCACATCACATTGTATTCCCAATTAATCCGTTTGCGTTCCGATATTTAGAAAATAATATTCTGTCACCCCCTGGGCTCCCGCACGGTACAGTTAACCCGCCGATCTTGTTCCTGAAGTTCACAAGCAAGCCGATATGCCACATTTGATTGCGTACGCTGACCGTTACTTTACTATAACCCTTAAAGCTTATACCTCGGTGCTCAAAAATTTTATCGAAGCTAGTTTGTAGTTGTTTCGCTAATTTAGAGAAAAAGTTTGATCCTACTTGCAAATAGGGGATAAGATTCAAATACAGACTGCAATCTATGTTAGCTGCTAACTGTTGTCATAGTCTTCGACAGATTTCAGAATTTCTCTCTCTCACAATGAGTTACAACCAGTAAGACAAAAACACTAAACGGCCACATCGTTAAAAGCACGCACAAGAGAAAAATGCCCCACTCGATAGGAATGAAACAGGAAACACAGTTACGTAAAAATACCAAATACCGTTATAAACCGAAAACTTAGTGCGTGAAGTGAAACCAGAGTTCACTTTTGAACACATATGCACTTTCCAAATTTTTCCACCGAAGATATTATTCTGTCTGTTGTTGACGGATCAATTGACGTCCGTGCTATTCTACAGTGGAGATGCATCGCAAGTGTATCATTCCTTGTTGTATTGACAAATTTATTCGCTGAGGATGACTTTATCCTCATTTGTCTGCCAGATAAATATTTTTTTTCAAAGTAGAATTATTCTGCCATGGCAACGCAACAACAGGCCCAACAAAGATCTCTAACAGAATCGCCAGTAATAGCGAAATCGCACAACACATGCACTCGCCAAATTACTTCCCGATCCATTTGCGCTCATCAATCAATTGGGGCGCAACTCCTGTTCATCTGAATGTCGGACATCGCGCCGACCGGTCACGGAATTAATTTGCCTCATGCCGTGTTCCGCATTCAAATTGGTCGATCTTTTGTCTAATCTGCTTCAGAGCGTGCAGCCCAACTCACAAAGGATCCTATTCACAGAACGGTGGCGGTCCGTGATAAATGACGGTGGTAGGCAATTTATGTTAGAACTCCCCCATCCCCACCGAGGGCCTTCGTGAAGTTGTTCTGCATTAGAAAGGCAGTGGCAATCAATCTTATTGACGGCATCGATCTATCCCTCAATTGAATTCGCAATCGATGCAATGATGAGCCCAGCTTGAGATTGAGCAGAGCGAGTGCTCCATCGTCGCACCCGGCGATCCTTGCACTGGACGTGACGATTAGTCAAATGCAAGAGAATTGATTCGCAAATGAGCCAAAAGTATGCGGATGTGCAAGATGCCATCAGCGGCGCGGAGGAGCGCTAATTTTGCAATGCGATGTTACAGATGGGCACAGTAGGGATCAATCACTGTCTTGAACGGAGGGAGATCATCGCTTTGTCCATCACCCTGTGGCACTTCGGATTGATTATATGTTCGCATCAGCATGTCGCCTGCAACGTGCCATAGATAATGTAGGATTAATTTGCTCAAACTAACGCAATTAGAGCTTTCGGAGAACATTAGGAAAAATGTGAAATGATTTTTTCGATGCTAAAAATGGAATGTGGGCATTGCAAGGACATAACTGCTCCTTTCTCCTTCCATAATCAAAACTTTAAATAAACACAAACTGACTTCAGCAAAAAGCTACTTATTGCAATAGAGAAAGTTTTGTAAATATTAAAAAAAATGAAAAGAGAAATATAATATCTGGCTGGCTGGAAGCCTCTTTTTAAAGTTGGCGAGATGAGGTATGGGAATAGCACTGTTTTACACTACCTTAAACATAGATAGCCAGTAGAAGATTTGTTCTTAAAAGTGGCAACAAGGTTTCTACTCATTCAAAAAATATAATGGACTGCGGCAAACTCACCAATTCTTTTCACTATCTTTACCAGTGAACTGATTGGCTCACTGCAGCATATGATCGCTTTCGCAGACTACTTGGTGGCGTACAGAACAGCGGCAGAACAGACTGACGTCGTTAAAATACTCTTAACTTCGAAAGATCCAGCCACTCTTAATTTCGGAAAGATCCACGACCACTGAAAGTTAAAAATTAACTTCCAAAAGTGTGAAGCCATTCCTTGTAGACTTCGTTATGTATGACCTCTAAGGATGAGAAGAATAACTAGCATAAGCTCGGCATCTTAGCCGGCAATTAACTATGAAGAGTGTAGTGCGCTATCTTGGTATTATGTTGGACCAGTTTCTGTATGGTAATATCTATTGATATACAGCTGACAAATGCCAAGAATGCGTTTTCTTATAGTAGTCCACCTGACGGCCCTAGTGATGAAAAAAGATAAGGATGTTCGAAAGGCAATGCCTTCGTGCATGTCTCAAAAAATACACCCAAATCTGGGTACACGAAATTCTACTAGGTTTTTTATATCGAAGCTAAAATAAATAGGTGGATAATTTCATCAGAAAGCCAATTTAAAGACATGTTGCACGATCCATGACTTCTAGAAACGAGCTTGGTGCCAGCTACCCTAACGATTCGTGCCACAAGACCGACCGCCGAAGTGTATTCACTCCACCGGAAGCGTTCTTATATCTTGACCGGATTGAATTAATTCAAAATGCAGGGGATGTGCACTTCTTTACTACGTGGTCAGTAGGATCGTAGACAAAAGGATGCTCTACGAGCACGATGTAGCAACCGTAAGCCTGGATGATCTCCGGTTCAGCACATACATGCATTCCTGTTCGCGATGGAACGGAGAATGATATGAATCGACAATTTTTATCGGTGGCTACAACCCCACCAAACCCCAGTTATCGTCGTAGGGAAAGTTAGGCTAACGTGGCTGTTACCCTATGACCAATTTACCTTTAAAATAATTTAGAATTGGCTAGTTTGTAACAACAAAAAGGAGAATAATTAAAAAAATAATAATAAATAAATAAAAAAATATTAATATTAAGTTGGTGTTATCTGGTTAGGTTAGGTGGAATAGGCGTAGTTTAAGATACAATTAGTGAAAAAGTCCCCCTACAACACATCCTTTTATTAGAAAAATATCACAAGTAAAAAATAAGATATTTTTATGTAAATATTACGTCTGGGGTATCGTGTTCATTACATACTATTCTTTCCTATCTTCCATATGCATGAAATCTACTGGCGCCGTTAATCCCAAGACACCACCAAACTTCAAGCACAAAAAGTTTGCGTACAGGATATTTCCTGTTACTTTTTGTCTGTTTCTTTCTAACGAACATTATTTATTTTTGTGTTCTTCGTCATTTCAAGTAGAGCAGTTGTAGAGTGTTGATATTTTTAATATTTGTTTTTTTTTTTTCTTTGAAAGTAACAATGAACAAAGAGATTTCTAAAGATATTCGAAAACTGATACTAAAACTACGATCAGAGGGCAAAGTTTAAGAGCAATAGGACAGATCGTTGATAAGCAGTACTCTTCCGTCCAAAGTGTCTTAGAAAACTACGCAGCAACGGGAAATTTGTCCTCGAAGTATAGATCAGGCAGGCCCCAGTTGCTTACAGAAAGGGAAAAGCGATCCATTTTATCCGGGGTAAAAGCGAATTCACGAATAAGTGTCCCGAAAACAGCTTCAATAGTACAGAAAAAATTCGGCAAGGAAATAAGCACTGGTAACGTTAGAAATGTACCGAGAAGAGAAGGATACCATGGCCGTTCTCAAAAGCCAACAAAAAAGCGTCTAGCCTTTGCCAAAGAACATGTTGCCAAACCCCAGACTTTTTGGAACAATGTGCTTTTTTCAGACGAAAGCAAATTTTGTATTTTCGGAGTAAACGGACGCGGTATTGTGTGGAGAAAACCAGCAGCTGAATGGAACAAAGAAAATCTGTTTCCAACAGTAAAGCATGGCGGTGGTGGAGTGATGGTGTGGGTGTGTATGGCGGCAAACGGTGTCAGGAATTTGGAATTTATCGAAAACACGATGTATAAATTTCAGTATTTAAGCATTTTGAAAAAAAAATATACCTGAAAGTGCTGCAAAACTCGACTTGGTTAATCATTTCATGTTCCAACAAGATAATGATCCCAAGCATACAGCTCAAATTGTTAAGCTTTGGCTTCTTTACAATGTCCGAAAACAGTTACATACACCTCCACAATCACCTGACCTAAACCCCATTGAACATCTATGGGATCTGTTGGAACGGCGTATTCGTCAACACAGCATAACATCTAAGAATATGCTTAAAGAGAGGTTGCTAGAGGAATGGTCCTAGATACGTCCAGAAGATACGAAAGTTTTGGTGGATTCAATGGGAAAGCGGTTGAAGGAAGTACTATTCAGGCGTGGGTACCCAACAAAATATTAAGAAGCTCTTTATTTTTTATCTTTATATCATTTTCTATAATGTACGCAGACTTTTTGTGCTTGAATTTTTCTTATATGTTAATTGAATTGTTTGTTGTGTTAAAACTACATGAAGTCCTTGACTACGTCGAAGTTTCTACTGCCTACTGTGACGCTCTGTCCGAGACGTCGATGTTGTGCGTTCATTTTTGATGACAGCATGTACTTCGTTTTGCCCTCATTAACCATCAGACCCATTTTAGCCGCTTCCGCTTCAATGCCAGCAAACGCCTCATTGACGGACAGCTGTCTTCATCCAATCACATCAATGTCGTCAGCGTAAGCTAGCAATTGAACTGACCGAAAATATTTTGTGCATAGTTGTTTGAAATCCAGCAAAGAATACGAGAAGTGAGAGGCATAAGCACATCATACTTAACACTATGCCTTGAAGGAGTCTTGCTCCAACGCTAGACACAATCAAGTGGGAAACCTGATAATGCAGACCGAAAAACTATGGCAATCATAACCGCTATAATTTATCAATCTCATCCTCCTTGAATAGAAACCAAAAAGGCTGCTCAGTTATCTTTCTCGATGTCCACTCTTAGTCCCTGCATGAGTGTGGACCAACTCTCCCAACATAAACCGTTGCTGTGAAATATGTACAAACTGTATGCCGAAAGAGAACGGTGAAAGTTGTAAGGCAAAAGGGTAACTTCGCATAAGTGTAAGTAGTTTTACAATTGAGAGAAACAAACATTTAAACCCTTCAGTTTGTCTATTTTCAGAAAACAGCCTAATGTATAAATTTGTGTGATCAGATGATTTTTATATGCTTACTTGACTTTTTCTTCATAAGAAAGTTGTTTAAGTTCATATTGAAAATAAATTCAATTTATAAGTTTAGCTAAGTATCTATTTTTTGATCAGGTGTATGTACAAAACTTGATAACATGCCTTAGTCAAGAGCAGATGATTCGCCACTGCGGCAGACACAAATTCTTCAACCCTCCCCCAGCACTAGCTCAGGTGGGCGTTACTGTCTTACAAGTGAAACTGTCAGATTCGATAACGTCGCGCGCCCATTAACTTTCCAAAGCCTCCGGCTCGCCACGGGTCATCGGACTTAAGCTTACGTTTCCAGCTGTCATTTTATGGCATTGGGCTAGCCATAAAACTCCAATAAAAAAAACCTCATCTTGATTTCCGTTCGTCACATCCCGAAAAGAGACAAAACGGCTGAAAGAAAACATTCCATCGCCCTATCCGATGGCCCGCCATCGATGGCAGCCATCCACACCTGTTCAAAGTTCATTCATCTGTTTCTCGGGCGTCGTCGTCGTCGTCGTCGTCGTCGCCGTCGTTCAGCATCCACCGTTCAGCGTTGTATGGAGATCTAATGCCAAGATTCGTGACAGACAGACAGTCAGTGAAATGCTGCTGCTGCACATGCATCGATGGCATCTTCGAGTGGGCATCTATCATTGCCAACACCTCTAGAGGGACAGCAATTACAGCCAGCCAACTTCGGGAGAAGGTGGTCTATCCCCCCCGTCCTCTTCCCCAGCCGACTCGTAGCGGTCGTGGTTTCTTGGCATTCTTCTAACGAGCGAAAGTGAAGTTCGAGTGGAAACGTAAACGAGAAACGAAAACAAATCTGGGCTTGGTCAGCAGCCGAAAGCCACCGTCGATTCGGGTACTGTTCACAGACCAGGAAAAGTGGCGTGCGGTCATTACCGCCTTTCCACTGCACATTCGCGGCCAGAGCGAGGAAGCCTTGTCCGTATGAGCACTCCCGATATAGGTGACCAACGCCGGTAATAATTTTTAGGGATCAGAAGCTGGCCGCGAAGTGAATGTCGACAGGCTTAGCATTTACCTTCGCTCCCCGTCGGCCTTGAAGCTATTTAAGTGGTTCATTTAATTAGACTCCAATCCCCGAAATCACGCGGAAATAAATCGGAATGCACCTGATTTGCTTTATCTGGGGATCGAAACAATTACCATTGTCGCGAGTCTGACTGCGGATAAGTGCGGTCCATTAGCACTCTCTCGCCGAGCGTCATCGGACAAACAGAGGTTTCTATTTGCCTACCTGTGTGTTGGTGGAAGATAGTCTGTTCAGATCAACTGGCATAGAGTCAATTAAAGAGAACAAGGTCAGCATTATTCAGGTGAAGTAGACACTGAAGGTGCTAAATGTCTCTAGTGTGTGCGTAGGCTGGCTTTTTCAGGGATTGGGACGACAAACACGCAGATAAAGGAACGCTTGGTTGTTCGGGGTAATTGAGCGGTTTGCGAGTGCTAAATGCGACCTTGTTTGAGGGCTGTAAAGTGGCTTGTTTTCGTTTGATAGTGCACATAAAAGTGTGATCTTATCAGGTGTAATACGAACGTCGATGAGATTGGGAACGTGTAGCAGTGGTCCAGCAGTCCACAACAAGATGTGTTTTTTCAAAAGTAGAAAAATAGATTTCGCATTTAACACATATTTACAAAACAAACAGTACAAATCAGAAATCAGAAATCAGAACCGAATATCAGGAAAGTACCCATAATCTACCTTTTGGTTATCTTTTGAAGGTGAATTAAATATAATTGCACATACAGCCCACAAGGGACCAGGGCCGAGCTTTTACAACAATTACTCGTGTTGTGCGTGCTGCTGTTTTCTCACGAGTAGAAGGGACCTACAGTTTTTTGCCGATTCTGAACGGCCAAATTTAAGAAGATTTTCATAGACAATTGATACTCTTTAAGTGTTGTCAGTAACTCGAAAAAGATGGTGCCGTGAAAATATGCGAAGTGTTCCGTCCGGGAATCAAAACTAAACCTTTTGCGTGTGGGTCGACGCATTTAACCACTATGCCACGGCGACCACAAAGGTGAAAACTGTTGTGTAAAAACTACAAATAAAAAGATAAATTGGGTGAGAATATAATTCAGTACAGCCCAATTTGAGTGTTGTGAGCAACACGTAAGAGGCGTTTTAGTGAAAAATGAGAGATATTTTCGCTTGGATTCCGTATTAGAGGACGTCTCTTTGGCTTTAGAGAACATAACTTAGTGCAACTGTTCTTTTCCGGGTATTTATTGTAAAAATCGGAACTTCTTATGTTGCGACATCATATTCCACAATAATTTGGAGTGGGGTTACCTAGGAAGGTAATCATATTTTTTTTGGTACGCCAATGGGAATCATGTGTAGAACGAACTAAAATTTTAATTCAATCCAAGGTTTATTAAGAATTCTTGTTGATGTTACTAATTTATTTTTATCAAATACACTTTTTATTGTATTTTTTAGATTTGTGACTTTTTATCTCCTACGAATACCGTTTTTTTAATAAATAAATAAAAATAAATTAACAGAATTCATTAAAAAGAAAAAAAATATAAATGCATTTAAAAGAATAAACAAATAACAATAAGTAAACAATAAATTATTTTGCGCATGTGGTGCAAATTTCAATTTTGTGCTCGCCTCATATGCTCTGTTTATATTTTTCGCATATTGAATTTGTCATACACCGTTATTGATATGGACAAAATTTCCAGATCTCCCTCTTTTTGGTTTTAATTACAGTTCTTTATTTTGAGCATAAAAGGTAATCTAACATATGTCGTTTCGACGAACATATGCGCCATTTTTGTCTACAAAGTATATTTACCTTTGAACATATGCCATCGAACGTCTACACACAGCTAGAATTTATGGATGACTTAGAGCTACACGAAGAACAAAAGCGATCGCAAAAATGAGTAGAGAGAAATTTAAAAAAATGATATTCGTCTAATCGACAAGATTACCTTTCTAGCTTTAATTTAGTTTTTCTAAATATTGTACTACTGACTCACCAAGTACAGATTTATTTATAGCAATTGTTGTTAAATAATGCATAAATATAACAACATTTCTGTTGTATAATACAGATCTTGTGTTGTAGAAGAAATCTGTATACATGTGTCTGCAGTTCTCTTGCTACATGTGTATAATGCGCCCATAAAGACTTGAAGTCTTGAACTTTAAGGTCTTTAAATATTCGGTATATGCTCTATTTTATCTATTTAATAATTAAGTAAATTGGCTCCCCCAAGGAGTCAATAATTTTTACTTTTGTGAGTCGCTTAAAATGTTCAAATAGTACTAAACTGTTTTTGAATCGCGCCATTTGGACGGTAACGGCATCCAATTTCTTTCTGGCGGAACGAAAATGAGCAAAGAGTAGTAAAAAACGCAAACTTTCAACCGGCAATGAGGACACAATTTCCACTCACAATTTATCCGGTCGATAATGGACAACAATTACGTAATACGAAGACGAGGACAAATTGTTAGCAGAGCGGTTTAAAGAAGCTTGCGGATAATTAGGTTTGGCACTAGCTTATCTGCTAAATATAGTCAGATGATATCAATCGCTTTAAAAATATCATATAAAAATTTAGGGGATGTATTATATTGTAATGTATTTTATTGAGGTTCTTTTTGAATACAATTTCAATACATAAGTTATTTCATTACATAACTATTAATGTATATAACAAATAAAATGAGATAAGTGGCCGACTTAGAATTGGTCAGGCTATCAGTTAATAAGGGTTTTGTTCTTTGATTTAAGCTCAATAACTTAACTTAGATTCTAGTTCACAATAAGAATGTTAAGAACACGTCCACTCAATCAAAGCCGTGAGAAGAAAAATTTACTGGATGTATATAGCATGGAATCAAATTCGTCCACATTAAGAAACAACATCAAAAACGTTTTATATGTATAAGAGAAATTCCCTATTCCACTTCAGAGACATATGTATGTCCATATATTCCCGAGGCCACTGTCATTCAAGTCGATTACAGAAATCCGTACAGGAAAGACCTACATCGACCTAAGTGCGTGGTTGCCTAGACAACCACATAAACAAACAAAAAAATATTTGAAAAAGAAAATCAAAAAAAAAATCAAAATTCAAGCAAATTTAAAAAAAAAAACAATCGATTTAATCAAAAAACAGTTTTGAAATGGATGAAGAGCTGCTTTCGAGTGACAACTCGGAAAGCAGCAAAGACATGAGCAAGAAGAGAAGAAAGAAAATGGAGCCGCAGGCGCAGTTTAAGAGACGGCTGCGGAATATGGATTCTCTTAAAAAAACGGAGAACAACGACGTTGTGACGTACAGCGGAAATGGGAATTCTTTCTCAAAACTCGCTTCGTTTAAGAAATTGCTGCAGCTGAAAAAGAGCTGGAAGAGAAAATTAAGCAAAAAAATGAGCTGGAGGAGTTTATTAAAGCCCTCCAGCAAAAGCTCGAAACAAAACGGGCTGACAATCAGCAACAACAAAAACAGCAGCAAGAAAAACAGCAGTTGCAGACACAGCAGCAGCAGAAAAAACAACAGCAAGAACAACAGCAGCAGCAACAACAGCAGAAGCAGCAACAACAACAACAACAACAGCAGCAACAACAACAGCAGCAACAACAACAGCGGCAACAACAACAGCAGCAACAACAACAGCAGCAACAACAACAGCAGCAACAACAACAGCAGCAAAAACAACAGCAGCAACAGAAAACTAATAGGAAACAAAGGGGGCCGCCGATAAACATCAGCGGCATGGAAACCGCAGACACCATTCAGGTATGTGAGTTGTCTGTGGGGGATACATTTTTTATTAAAAACAAAGGAAGTGAGAAGCAAGCTGTCCACTGCTTAACAGAGGACAGCTTTAAAAAAGTTAAAAATTCGTTGACGACAGCTGGGGTGGAGTTTACCACTTTCACCCTAAAAAGCGAGAAGGTTCAAACGATCCTTCACAAGGGCTTAACTGCTTCAACTGAGCCGGAGAGCGTCTTGAAGGCTCTTCAAAAACTGAAGGTAGAGGGCGTGGAGTTTGTGGCGGTTCGTCGCTTCTCCACTGTCCGCTCCAGAACGCCGCCTGTGCACATGCTTCCCCTTTTCCTGGTCCAGGTCTCTCCGGGGAGCAAACTTGAATGTCTGAGGAGCATTAAGCTCCTCAACAAACAGGAGGTCTCCTGGGAGAGGCTCAGGAGGACGAAATAGATGCTTCTCTGTGCAAGGTGTCAGACCTTTGGCCATGCCGCGGCGAACTGCAACAAGCAGCCTCGTTGTGGTAAATGCGCAGAGAGGCATCTGTCTGCGCAGTGTCCCCTTAGAGAGAAGAGAGTTGAGGACAGGGCGCGCTTAAAGTGCGTGCATTGTGGTGCAGGTGGACATCCCTCAAGCTACAGGGGCTGTCCAAAGGTCAAGCAACTCCATAGAGAGTTGCTTAAGAAAAACCTAAAAAAAACAACAAAAGTGGCGGATTCAAGGCCAGTGCCGAGAATTCCAGCCACAACTGTTACGCCGGTGGTTTCCTACGCCAATATGGTGTCAGGTAGGCGATCGGCACAACAGACATTGCCAGCAGTAATGTCGGCACCAGTAGGGGCCCCAAATATGGGAATTCCCGAATTGTTCAATCTTGTGTCGACAATGATGGCCAAGATTGAGCGATTTGAAGATCGTTTGGTGCGAATGGAGCGAGTCTTTTCGTCAAGACCCGGTGGGTCGAGTGCGTATCCATAAAAATGGATACGCCAGCTGCTGGAGACCTCTCGATCCTGGCGGTGAATGTAAATTCACTCGTCAGGATCGAGAGAAGATTGACTTTGCTTCACCTTTTGGAGTCTCATAAGCCTGATGTGTTGATGGTTAGCGAAACCAAGCTAAACCGGAAGCACGTACTCAGGTACAAAGACTACACAGTCATTAGAAGAGACCGCCCCCGTTCCACGCAAGCGGGCGGGGTCGCTCAGTTCATTAAAAAAGGCTTACGCCATAAAGTCGTGTATTGCGGTGAGGTGCGAACCTTCGGTGTACTGGAGGCTTCGATTGCGTGCATTTCTCTCCGAGGTGGAAGGAAACTGTACGTTGTCGCAGTCTATGCATCAGATGCACCTCAGTCTGCAAATTTCATCTCAGAGCTCGAGACTCTCTTCCGAAAGCTTCGGCTTTGCTCGGAGGACAATTATTTTGTCATCGCCGGAGATTTGAACGCGAGGCACGTGGAATGGGGCAATTCTGTTCCAAATCCGAGGGGAAATTCACTCTTTGAGTGGATGACGCGGCACTCTATTGAGTTCAAGCTGAATTTGCTTGCAACCGATAGACCGTCGTTTCCCAGAAGTGGGTCTTATTTGGATCTCCTGCTAATAGATAGACGACTGACGTTACGAGACGTAGACTCTCGCACTAGGAATTGTATAACAACGGTGGAGTACGACAGTGACCACTGTGGTCTTGCCGCGGTTATTCAATTTCCGAACGAGCTGGTGGAGCTTGAAGAATTCGCCGAGACGCACCCTTTTGATTATCGAAGGGCTCGTTGGCCGCGTTTCTCTAGGGTCCTATCCAGGGAACTACGCTCGAGCGAGATAACACCACCTTCGGACAGAAACCTGACGAACGAAGAGGTTGACAAGTACCTCATACAAGTCGACAACACAATCCAACGAACCATGGACAGGACGCTTCCTAAGGTATCACCCACGACATATGGCGACATTTATCGTAATGATACCATCGACGCACTGCAAAAAAGCAGACTGCTGTCGAGACTGAAGACTCTATACAGACGCTTTACAGACCCAGACGACCCGGAAATACGGTCGCTCAAGTCGCAGTTGAAGAACATCCAGAAGTTGATTGGGATGAACTATAGAATTGCTGTCAATTCGTATTGGGGAGATAGGATTCGGGCCGTACGTTCTAACGGTCCGGGTATGTTTCCCCAAATCAACCGAATCTTCCGAAGGAGGGATCATAACGACTTAGAGGCTGTTCGACTTGACAGGACAACCGACAATGAAAACCTACTGACTTCGGTTGGCATAGATCCGGATGAGGCTGTGCTTGACAATGAGTTCTTCATTGTTGAGGATGCCCAAGAGAAGGTAGAGGCAATAGGAGCTGTTTTTCAGGAAGTGTACACGGTCAACGACTCTCGTCGGCCGAACCACAACCTGGAGAACAGAGCCATGCTGAACCACTTCCACCTTAGAAATGAAATACAGCAGTGGCGTTCTGAGAATCCTGGTTTTACCAGTTTCAATGACGAAAATCAGGCAACCAATGCTGTCGCCCAAGATGGCTCCAATGCCATCCTCATTTCGAAGGAGCAACTCAAAGACATCTTCAACGGTTTGAAGAACAAAAAGTCGACTGGCATCGACGGGATACCAAATATAGTGTTACGTCATCTCCCTGACGAGGCGGTAGAGATATACACAATCCTGTTTAACAATGCACTGAGTAATACACATTACCCAGCGCATTGGAAGACGGCGGTAGTGCAACCTCTACCCAAAAAGGACAAAGATTCCTCGCTTCCGAAAAATCTTCGGTCAATAAGCCTCCTCCCCTGCATAAGCAAGGTTTTCGAAAAGATTGTTAACAGGGTCCTGATCCAGTGGACTGAGGACAATAAAATTATACCGAACAACCAGTTTGGATTTAGGGCGAGGCATGATACTGTACATGCCGCGTCAAAACTGGTTTCGGACATTCAGTGGAACAACCACAAAACACAGTGCACCGGGGCCTGTCTCGTTGACTTGGAAAAGGCATTCGACACCGTATGGTTGGAAGGCCTCTTCCTTAAGTTGACGAGGATGGGTATAAGCAAACCGCTGCTTTACACGATCTATAACATGGTAACGGGTAGGAGTTTTGTTGTCAAAAGTGGCAACAAAGTTTCCACCAACGTTTTCCAAATAAAAAATGGGCTCCAACAGGGTGCAGTGAACTCACCAATCCTTTTTACTATTTTCACCAGCGAACTGATTGGCTCCATGCACAACTTGATTGCATTCGCCGACGATTGGGTTGCATACCGGACGGCACCAAAGATAGAAGTTATTAACACGCTCCTGCAACGTGACTTCGAAAAAGTCCAGCAATTTTGCGACGACTGGAAGTTGAAAATCAACCTCCAGAAGTGTGAAACAATCCTCTTCCGGACTCCGTTATACAGGGCCTCAAGAGATACGAAAAAGAATTGGCGCAAGTTCGGCATATTGGACCCACGGGGTCAGCCACTAGCCCTGAAGAGTGTAGTGCGATATCTTGGCATTATGTTGGATCAGTATCTGTATGGAGGTATCCATATAGATACAGCTCTGACGAAAGCTAAGAAAGGCTTCGATATGGCAAGGGGGTTGTTTTACAGCAGCCAACTTAACGCCAAAGTGAAGCGAATCTGCTACACGGCCCTCATCCGGCCAATCATGGTGTATGGCTGCCCAGTGTGGTTCAATGTGAGTCCTTCCCAAATGGAAAAGTTGAGGGTATTCGAGAGACAATGTCTTCGCGCATGTCTCAAGAAGTACAGAACCCCGGAATCTGACTACAAGAAGTTCTATCCTAATGAAGTCTTGTATAACGAAGCAAACGTGAACAGGGTTGATAATTGTATCATTAAGCTGATTCGGAGGCATGTTGCACGAGCCATGACTTCTGAGAATGATCTCATATTTGGGGCCTACTACCCAAATGACGAGTACCACGAGAACGCTCGCCGAAAGGGTTTTCTTCCACCGGAAGCGTTCTTGTATCTTGACCGCATTGGACTGATCCAGGATGCGGAGGCATGTCCACTTATCTACCACGTGGTGAGAAGGACAGTGGACAGGCGACTGTTGTACGACGCCAACGTCGTTAGTCGGGATGCTCTCCGGTTCAGCACAAAACTGTACATAAATATAAAAAAAAAAAAAAAAAAAAAAAAAAAATTGTCGTAAGTATTCTTAAGTTAGAATAGGATATATTAAGGTGGATTAAAATATTTTTGTAGACAATTCCATAGATAGCTAAGTTTTTTAAAAAAACGTTTTCTTAGTTTAGAAAAAAACTTAGTTTCTTATTAAAAAAACATAAATAGCAATGTCGCCGAAAGGCAAAAACATAACAAATATCAATAGTTTAGCTTAGAGCGCCCGCATAGAGCCAGTTATAAGATTTCATTTCTGTCGTACCTAGGTTAAGCGTTTTTATACCTAGTTTTAAAATACCATTGGATAAATAATAAAAAAAATGCCTTTTAAACTAAACTAAACTAAACCACTGTCATTCAAATGTTTTCATTAGAAAGTCCATAAATATTTCACTTTTACGGGTGCATGTCAGCACAATTGCCCTAAACGATCAAAACGGAAGCACATGCATCGGCAGCGGCAAGCATCTCCCTGCCGGTTTGTCGATTTTCCAAGTCTAATTGATTTTGCTCCGACATTTGTGTGTGCCGGTGGTCGGGCCAATGCGCCAGCCTTTGGAAAGCCGCACATTTCCTCGACGCGGAGCGGCGATAGCAGTGGCAACTCGAGTCGACGGACTGAAGCGTGAATATTTTCAATTTATTAAGCAATTTGCACGTTCGTTCCTTTGTTCATGTTTATTACGTGCTAAATTTTTAATTGCATCTGCTGCCGCAGATGGGTGCTTTCTTTGACCAGGTGCCCATTGAACAGGTGGTGGTCGTTGCTTACTGACTCAACTTGAACTGTGATTGATTAACTACTTGTTCTCCTCTTTGATTTGGGAGGCTGGCTTCAATCGACCGTAGCGATAAAAATTTTGTTGCGGAAGATTGTTAGACGGAGATGTTCGGGCTAGAGAAGCGGAGGACTCTTTTGAAGGTTATGGGCTGACCAGCAGGTTTCTCAAACAAAAAATATTCTGACCTCACCAACTCATATACCACACCACTTTGTACTTTTTAGGATACTTTGGATCGATCCACATTATGGTTCGTTGACATGCCCTTAAGGAAGGAAGGAAAAAGAATGAGCTTGAGAGGAGCGCGGTTGAAGTGATGGGGAGGTACTTTGGCAGAAAATCCGAAAGTTTTACCGAATGGTAAAATAGCTATCCGCTGAATATAAAGCTCGGTTGGAAGCCTGTGGTGACCAAAATGGTTACTTGCAGGTAGAGTCGCAATCGATGCTGAGAATGCGGAAAGAATATTTGTGCTCACTCTTAAACGACAATGACCCAAATCCCGCTGTTAGGCAGAGTGTTCCACTCAATTAGGAAGATGATAGACAAAAATTTCGTCCCCCGACTCAAACGACATGAAATTGGCAATATCGAATCTGAAGTCGAACAAAGCGGAATTTCAGCATCGTTTGTACGGTCCACAAAAAAGGTGACTCTTCGACTGCGCCAACTATCGATGGATCAGTCTTCTTAACAACTATCGAGGGATCAGTCTTAACAGTGTGGTTTCTGGCCAGGGAAGTCCACCATCGACCAAATTTTCATACTAGGGTAGATCCTTGAAAAGACCCAAAAAGTATAGATCGACACGCACCACCTATTCGTTGATTTTAAGGCCGCGTATGACAGTGTGCATAGAGACGAGCTTTACAATGTCAAGTCCAGTTTTGGCATTCTTATCAAACTCGTTAGATTTTACAGGATGACGATGGAGAACTTTCGTTGCTCCGTCAAGGTTGCTAAAAAAAAATCCCGGAGACCTTTAATGTCAAAAAAGGTCTTAGACAAGGTGACTTTTTCATTCTTTATCGTGCATAACTCACAAGTAAACACCAGAGGAACGATCTTTCAAAAGTCCGTTCAACTGCTAGCTTACGCGGATGGCATTGACGTGATTAGACAAACACAGAGAACCGTTAATGAGGCGTTTGCTGGCATTAAAGCGAAAGCGGCTAAAATGGGTTTTAAACGTAAGTACATGCTGTCATTAAGGAAGAACACATTACATAGTAGGGAGCAGAAACTTCGAGGCAGTTAAGGACTTCGTCTACCTCGGCTTCACGGTAAATAGGGACAACAACATCAGTGCCGAAACCAAACGTAAAATCACTCTTCTCAATCGCTGCTTCTGTGGGTTAAAAAGGCAATTGAGTAATAGAGCTCTCTCTCGAAACGTTGCGGATGAATAAGTCCTTAGTCTCTTCGAAAAAAAAGTTCTGCTTATTCTCAATTAACCTATATCTATGGAGGAGATGATTTTACTTTTCTCGAAATGCACATATCATATGTGAACATTTTTTAGAAAAAAATGGGAAAATGTTAAGTTTTTAAGTTTTTATTTTTTTTTGGTTCTCTTAATAAGTAGTTGTGTAAGTATGAATAAATCTTCTGATGTAATAAATAATGTCGCCGAAAAGTAGATTTAAATTAAGTTTATCTTAGAGGGCCTGCGAAGGGCCAGTAAGATTATTAAAAGACAATCAAACACCCTGAAAACTAGTTATAAGCATTTTTCTAGAATTTGAGTGTTTTTTCATATCTGAATAAAATGCAAAAAAAACATTTTTTTACGAATGCTTTCACTGTTTGTACATAGATACGTCCTTCTGTCCGTAAAACATTACGAAATCCCGAAATATTTTGCACTATTTGCACTTTTCCAATCCTCCTAAAGATTGAAAATAAGTTCAATCACCGAAATAAATAATTCTTTTCACTTCATTTTCTTTCTTCTGGCACTTTAAATTTGTGCCAGAAGTACTTGGCTGAACTTGTATACAGTCAACGTCCAAACAGGTTGATAGTGTCAATAAAATGAAATCATTTCTTGAAGTTCGGCCGCCGCGAAACCTTCGTCACGCTGAAGATCCCAGGACTGCACCAAGAGATGATGGATCAGATGCTGAAAATATGCTGAGTTGTCTACACAAATCTTCTCAAATATCACAGTTCGGAGTCGGTAAAAACTTAAGACCCTTCTATTTCTGAGAATACTATATTAAGCACAACGGAAGAAATAGGCATTGACCTCTTGTAAGTGTCACTCAATCGATTTCATTTTTAAAAGTAAATATCTATTAAAAAGGCGAAAATCCTGTAACATTTCTAGACCAGTAATGATCACGTAAGGACAATTTTTTTAATTCTCACCTACTCATGATACGTATAACTTTGTCTTCGCATACATACATATAAAAGCTTCTTAAACGCAGATATTGATGATCATTTCTCAATTGAGATGAGCTTTTATCTGTATCTATATTTCAAAAAATTAATATTGCCTTTTCCTAGGCAAGAAAAACTCGACCATAAAAAATCACAATAAGTCAAGCGTGTATGCAGTTGATATTGATTTCTTAAAAAATTACCCCTTCGTAGAGGAAGGTTGCTTAAAACATGTGTAAAAATTTAACAACCAACAGAACGAAAAGTATGCATGTTAATTTCGAAACATTATGTAGCTGTTGAATGATAAAATGAAAATGACAAAGTGTAAGTTATCTTAATTGATAATAAAAATAAAAGGCCTTTTCTACATGTACATATCTATTTCTAGCGGGATGATGGCATGTGCTTCGCAGCTGGTAAAATAATGACTCAATACGTGACACGTGTCTTGTATATTTAATTTCTGAAAATGGAGACTTCAATTAAGTCAATCTTCTATTTTCTCCACTTGTATCTCATTGCAGTTTTATATGGACAGAACGAAACATTATCACATACATATGCACATATTCCAACTAATGATCACTTAGGATTTTCCATCTATTTTTCTTTTATATATTATTTCTTCTAATCGAAACCAAATGAAACTAAACTGTAACATACATCGATGCTACAGGTTTTAGGTGTGAAAATCAAAAATTTATTGATGAAGCCCTTAACCCCAACTTTGGCCTGCAAGAATAATTTCAAGGCATCATGAGCAAACGAAAGTAAAATTGCCTTCAACTGCGGAAAAACAAAAAAGCGTTTCCGCCCATCCATCGGCTCACTCCAATCATCCGCGCTCACAGTTCCCACACAATCAGCCGGTCTGGCACCTTATTCAGATAATGCTATTAAGTATGATTAATGCCTGAGTCCAGCAGTCAGCGAGATTTAGAAATCGTTTCCCTTTCTCGGCAAGCCCTTCTCATTCATAACCATAATTACGCTGAGAAAACACCCCACAGCCACAAGTCAATCGAAATCAGTTCAATTATTCTCAAACAATTTTACTTTCACCCAAAAGATACGGCCTCAGATGGCTGCATCAACGTCAGCGCTCGGGCAAGAACGAGAAGCCAGAAACCAGAAAAAAGATACTTTCCCATAACACAACCTCAAGCACTGCTTCCTTCCATTCACAATGTTGGTGGTATTTTAAACTGCATCCTAGTTATCGTCCACAGTCGCGGTCAGCGCATACACAGCGCCGTCGCCGCCGCCCTCGAAGTTTCCCTTCGGGCTGCACCTGACCAACTGAACTCTCCAGCTTCAGCGTTTAACATCGTTTCAAGGGAGCCGCGCCGCCAAGGAGATCGATCGCGATTGATCGCCGCGCGTCTGCATCGGTAATTACCTGGCCTCAGGGACCACTGAGTACCAGAAATATTTCAGACACGACCAGCAAACTGTAACCGGCAACCAAGCGACCAGCGATCGTCGATCAATGGTCAACTGAGCGCCGCCTTATGACAATCATAATGTCAGAGCGAGCGAGAATTGACGACTGCTCATTTTCGTATCTTCCGGTTCTCACTTTCTCCCTTTCTCGTAATCAGACGGCCAGCCGAGCAGCCGGACGTCGACACTTGATCGTGATCTAAGCCAGCGCCGGTGTACTTAAACCAGGCCAAATAGATTACTTGAGCCCACCTCGAGGGTACTACGGCAGAACAATGTGCAGCCTGTAAGAGAGACGACGAGTAGAGGGGGCATCGACCACCTAAAACCCAAGAAGATGCACCTCTCTCTCCACGGCACGGTGTTCCGCCTTCGTGCATCGTGTCGGTGGTTTTCGGTCGTTTATTGTCGATGACTTTTGCCACTTTTGCTTTTCAAAGTGTCTGACGATTTGTTGCTTGCCCGTGAAGAGGGGAATCGGTGCCCATCGGTCGGTCTGCGCTCGTCCCACCAAGGTCCTACTGCATGAATCATGCAACCACGCTGTCGGTACACAAGGTTTTTGGGGGCATGCCGCAGACTTGTCTAATTGAAACCGTCAGTTCATTGGCTCGGTTTCGATCAATTAGCGGGGCATTGGATCCGGTTCGTAGTCAATTTGTTATGCCTGCGCCCGCAAGCATTTTGGGAAAGCTCTGCGCATCGGATGCACTGAGCGCGCGTTGAGTACCGTGGAATTCCATTGAAGCGTTGCAATGCGTTCCCATTTGGGGTCGGTCAAACACGCGAAGTGAAAGTGCTTGTTCTACTCAGACCCGGCTCTCGACCCATGTGTTAGAATTAATAATTTTATTTGGTGATTCAATTGAAAGCGTTAGTGAGGTGTTCGACGCTTTCTGATGTCTTCAAATTTGTTGCTCCACGTGTCGAAGTGCATTGCGCGATAGAAAGTTTTGTTGATTGCGGCTGGTGTTCTTGCAGCCGGAGGAGGGTATAAATTAACCTTTCACTGGCATCTCCCACCTAGTCGGATAGCGATATATCGACTAATTGGCGGTGAAAGGGATAAACTGCTGGCATTTAACGTCAGCGGTTTTGCTATTCCCACATAGACCAGCGGGCAGTCTTTAATTAAGTGTCAGTCTTGATTAGGGTCCGACTTTTATTATTCTGAAGGGCTTTACGGAGGGCTGAGTTAAGTCAATCCTGTGTAGATAACACTGGAAGTTTAGGTTCTTTGCTAAGATAAGAAAATTAATATGTGTTTCATATGTAAGCAGGTAAGAGAGTTCACGGCTTGTGGTAAGTGCGTCGACCGCCATGTAGAAAGTCTACGTTCGATTTTACGGCACCACCTCTTTCGAGTTGCTGACAACACTCAAAGAGGAGTTTCTCATATCTCGGCGTTCGGAGTCGGCAAAAAACTGTGGGTCCCTTCGGGAGAGAATAATAGCACCCACAACACGAGTGGTTGTTCGTACGAAATGAAGTTTCAAAGACTTTGAAAATATTCAAAAGCTCACGCTCTCATTTTTGTATAATCTAAGATTTCTTATAAGTTATGTGCCCAGATTGTGAATGAATTAATTGGAATATTAAAATTAAATGGAATAAAAAATTTATAAACTTAATTATATTTATGTTTTCTGAACAAATTTCAGGGATAAGAATTATTCACCATGGTATGCAGCAAAGCAATGTAACTTACTACTGTTCCCCTAGTGAGAAAGTAAGAGCAGCCAGAGGAACTTGCAAATTATTGATGGCTACGTATGTCTGAAAGAGTGTGAGACTTAAAGTAGAACTATTATATAAACTGGTAAATATATTATGTGAATGAATCCAGTCCATTTTTTTTTATTCTCGTTTTGTTTTTTTTTTATGACCAGATTACCTGAATAGAATGCGAAGATGGATGAGAGTCTTCAAGTAGCCTTTTTGCTTGATAGCTTATGACACGAATACAACGATGTACAAACAGCCTTATTCAATCAAAAAATTTGAATTTCTTGAGCAATCGTAATGAAAGGCAAGTCAAGAGGGCTTCTTGATGATGATGTTACGTATAGCGGAATTCTAAATTCTCATATATATTTTTTCAAAACAATTGAAGTCGCGGTAAGAACAGAGTTGTAAAAGACTGCAATCTTTTATACAAAAGAATTTCTTGATTTGTGATTCGATCAATTGACTTCACTTGGTAACCCTGACTTCAGAATTAAAATCTGTATTCATTTTTGAAATCTTGACTGGATAATTCCTTCTGACCAATCTTATGACTGAAATCAATTGAATGCAAGAGGGGGGGGGGGCTGATGGAAGTTAGGATCTAGGTAATGATATTTGAAGAGGGAGTGGGGAATACTTTTGTATTGGGTTGTGTCACCGCGTCGAGGCGTGTTTAACAACCCAGCAATGGAAAACATCCTTTACACGGCTGCTAAGGTTGATGACGAGGTGTTGTACCTTAAAAATGCTTATTTCAGGGTTGGATACTGACAGAGGAGTTCTATAGTTGTCGATGAATGGGCGAGGTAGGCATTATATTCATTATCAACAGAACTAGTGCTATTAGATGATTCTAAAATGGTAATTAAGTTAGTGGTGTGATTTCATTACGTTACCTGCAGTACTGAAATTAAAATATGGAATCATGTGTCCAGGTCTTGGATTTTCAGTATTATCACTTGAACTTTTTCGATTTTTTGTTTCACCAAGAAGCTTGTTTGTTAAATTGTATCATTATTTAATTCGGAATTTAATGCTGAAATCCAATTAGACCGAAGCAACAATTGCTTCTTCGACGTTGCTTGTTAACTGATCCTTCAATTTGTTTTACCATCTCTTTTGGCAAAACGTTAAAAAGATTGTCATGAAGCAACTTTTCATATGCCACTCTGATAGTTGCTAAGGTGGGCAGCAAGTAACCATACGGCATTTCTTTTTCTACTTGAAGAAAATCCAGCGCTTCCGCAATTGGCCATAGGAGGTGCACAAAGTCCTGCAGATATATTTTACTGGACAAAAGGAGTGTATTCCCACTGATTCCTCTGATTGTTGTGACAATTGTGCGCCTGTTGCACCACCATTGATTTTGATAGCCGAAGATATTGTTTCTGTTTTGCACTTTTTACAGCTTACGGAAGGTTCATCGTTTGAGAAGGATCTCTTACGATTTGAGCTATCGGTGTCAACACAAACATTGGGATCAACCTCGTAGTCATCGGATGAAAAGTATCCTTCCACTTCCATTCTTGCTTACCAGAAATTAGATTAAATTTAAGAATACATAAAACTTTCGCGCCACAGAATTCAAGTAACTGATTATGAGTCAACTGATAATTGCACCTGTTGTTTGCTTATGCAGTGGGTATTGAAAGAAGAAAACAAATTTTTATGATATTCTCGTTTGAGCATGCATCGGGCGTGAAACTGCATCTCTCCTCCTTTGTTTAGATTAGTCTGACTGTTATCAGTTGTATAGTTATACATATAGTTGTATATGTATAATTTGGATAGCGGAAAACGAAACATTTTATGGAGTTTTCAAAAGAACAATTCTATTAAATTAGAAAAAAGGTACAAATAATGGGTTTTGGAAAAATAAATATTGAAATTAAAATGTAAATGTGTGTATTCTATTGTAAGCTCAAAATTTAAACTTCAAGTTTATTAAAAAGAACTGCGTCCATAAAACAGTCTCTACTTTTAATGTGATGTACATTACATCATCCAGATTTATACAAGAATTTGAAGTAAGAGCGTGTACCACACGCCGAAGGTCCAGGTTCGAATCCTAGTCTGAACACCTCGCATTTTTCAGGGCACCACATCCTTCAAGTTGTTGATAGCACTGAAATAGTAATAATTGTCTATGAAAAAATTCACAAATTTTGCATTTCGGAGTCGGCCAAAAACTAGGCCCTTGTGGGCTGTAGTGTCACGCAAATGTTATTATTATGATGTGGTGGGCTGGTTGAGTCAGACCAGATAAGAGTGCGCTTTAAATCATACAGGGAGAGTAACAATGAAATTGATGTGAAATGGCGAAAGTCTAAAGATGTTTAAAGGAATCAGTCAGCTGTGATTGACGCTTTGGAACTCAACACTACTCGATTTACTTACAACGTAGATCACCAAATTATAAAACTACAAGATGGCACTTCTGCATTGATAGAATACCGGAAAGCCGAAATGGAACCAAATGATAAACCACACTGGGAATTGCTGGGCTAATCAATTTTGTTCTATAAAGCCAATTGAATTGCAAGAAATCAGGCGATATTTTTCTTGAAACCTGGGTTAGCATCAGCGATATACCTGGTATCAGCGATATACATGTCGTTTTGCTCTGACGAGAAGACAAAAGTTGGACCTTCGGAATGAATCATCTTAGAATCTTAACTTCACTTAAAACCAAGACACATTTATATAGTTTTTCACTTTACATTTTAAATCAAACCTTATGATGAATCGCCCTTTACTCCGCTATTTGAAAGTATCTTTTCAAATACTTGAAAGAAAGCAATAGTTGCCCCAATACAAAAGCAAAAGAAATTTACCTAAATAAAAGTCGTTCCGAACACTTTCTTAAAAACAATTTGAATTTCCAAAAGATCATTTAATCACGAATACAGGATACATTGGTCTGAAGAAAGCATTAGAAACGTTGGACGCACAAATTTTAGCAGAGAAATAATATCGATTTCAGAAGTATGGAAATATATACAAGGACCTTGGGGGGTTCAACACCTTTCTCTCTTCAGGATCAACAGGTCAATGTGTATGATTACGGACCACTGACTTAAGTTTCCATGCACGAAGCCCTTCCTTACAATGACATCAGCAGCAAATGCCGAGGCAATTAAGAATAATAATGTATTCCTAATCTTCTCACACCATGCAATTGCCTGTGCTTAAATTTCCTGATTCCTGATTTGTAAAAATGACTACTTCCTTGGTAAAGGGATTGACATAACCTACAAAACGACTATGCATGATAAGTTTGGATATTGCGTTCAACAGTTATAGACGTGTAAACATGGAATTCACTAACGCCGAAATTCGCGCTATTTTAAAGTTTTCCTTCGTTAAGGGCAAATCCGCTAGAGAAACGTTCCGTGAGATTAATTGTGTTTTTGGGATGGTACTCTATCACTTCGAACCGCGGAGGAATGGGTTCGATGATTTAGAGCCGCTGAAAACGACACCATGGATAAGCCAGCCGGCGGAAGACCTGTGACGACGAATACCGCTCGAATCAGGGAAATGGCATGTGGCATCTCGTGACATCGCCCAGAAGATGGGAGTTAGTCACCAAACCATTTTAAGCCATCTGCATAAGGCTGGATACAAAAAAAGGTTGATGTTTGGGTGCAGCATGATTTGACGCAAGAAAACCCTTCTGGACTGAATCAACGCCTGCGATATGCTGCTGAAACGGAACGAACTCGACTCATTTTTGAAGCGGATAGTGACTGGCAACAAAAAATGGGTCACATACGACAATATCGAACGAAAACGGTCGTGGTTGAAGGCCGGTGAATCGTCCCAAAGAGTGGACAAACCGGGATTGACGGTCAGGAAGGTTTTGCTGTGTGTTCGGTGGGAGCGGAAGGGAATCATCCACTATGAACTGCTCCCATATGGCCAGACGCTTAATTCTACCATCTACTGCGAACAACTGGACCGCTTGGAGGTGATCGACCAGAAACGTTCAGAATTGGCCAATAGGAAGGGTGTAGTGTTCCACCAGGACAACGCCGGACCACACACTTCGTTGATGGCTCGTCAGAAGCTACGGGAGCTTATATGGGAGGTTTTATCGCATCTACCACATAGCTCGGACATAGCGCCAAGTGTTTACCACCTGTTCCTGTCCTTGGCGAACGCCCTTGGTAGTGCGAATTTGAACTCAAAAGAGCCTTGTGAAAAGTGACTGTCCGAGTTCTTCGCATATAAGGAGGGGGGCTTCTACGAGGGGAGGTATTATGAAGTTGCCGTCTAGATGGAAACAGATTATCGAACAAAAGGGTGCATATTTGAACTAAATCTGATCACTGTTACACTTTTTATGAAGCACTGAATGAAGAGGAAAAAAGCAAATTTATGTATAAAACTATGAAAAAATTGCATCAAGTACATTTTTTTATAATTATATCTCCTAACCGCCTGGCCTGAATCATTAGGGTAAACAACCTGAATCAGGCCAGTCAGCACAGTACACTAACCTGGAATCTGCCGGCGATATTCGGCGATACTCCCACAAGGGAGCACGATCAGGCTGGAACCAAAGTTCCAGGATCTCCTGTCCTTCCATGGAACCAGAATATAGCCTCTGACCAAGCAGTCACTAACGGTCAGGCTCTCTCAACACCAGGGTCTAGTAGCCACCACTACGCCACAAGTGGAATTTACCCTATAAAAATGAAGGAAGCAAGGGCAGTATCAAAAAGGGATAAGGATGGCCATTTCGAGAGAAAAGCTAGGATTCTAGAGTAGGCAACTCAACGACGTACTTTATAGGAAAGCTCATAGAGATCGAACGACTAAAATTGCTAGTCAAAAGAAGTAACATTCACATGTGAGTAAAAGATAAGGCAAAATGACCTTTGTGTTAATCGTATTTTACGTTACGAATTAAATATCTTGTACATATTAGTGTGAATTAGAAAATAGAAGCGATCGTACAAACTCACCAAAAATCTCACACGAGTTATGTTAAAACATAATTAAAATTCTCTATGTACAAGAAAATGTTCCACAACAGATATTCGCAATTAGTTTGAACTCTCATCGGCACATGTCTAATACATCACCCATGAAATGACCTTAATACGCGGTCACCTCACCCATTCGTACTTTTTCACTATCAACACATTTCCCATCCATTCAGGTCAAACACGCGATCATAATGTCTGCTGTGTGCTTACAGAGTGTGTTCCAGATTACAGCGACCTCAAGTGACGTTTAATCGTTTCGCGCTGTCATACTTTCTCACTAATGTCACATTGCCTCTGCCACCGCCACCGCCGGCACAATCGTCAAAAGTACCCTCCCCTCTTTTAGCGGAGCTTCTAAGGAAACAAAACAAAAACACAAGAGAAAATGAAAACATCCACAAAAAGAAACATAAGACACATAAATGAGGGTCATGCGCCCAACTGGTAACGGCCATTTAATTGACCCATATATCACATAGAACGCGTACTTAAAAGGCTCTTAACGATGACATTCGCTGCGAACGGCGACCAGCGTGCAAGCACTTAAGTGTTTTATGCTGTAGCCGCGGTGAAACATGGAGCACATGCCGCGGTGTATGCGGTGTTGCCAGCGCAATCGATTACTTAGTGATTCACCGCATGGCTGCTGGGTGGTTTCAGCTATGAGCTTCTTAACGACGTGAATGGTTTACTAGCGCTGAAAGTTAGAATTTATTCGATTGACTTGTTGTTTTAATTTTACTTTCGGTTAAATATCATCACAGCATCGTCTTCTGGACATCCAACTGTTCAAAAAAGGAAGTCCACCTGGTGTAGAGCCGCTCCAATCTATGTACAAGTAAATACAAATCCGATTTTTGAGCGGGGAAATTTCCCATAACCGCCGACCTTGGCGGCCTTGATCAAATCGAAAATTTAAGGCTGATATCATGAACAGCTTTTATGTCAGATCAGAAAACGTGTGAATGTTTTATATTCTATTCAGTCACATCTACTGCATGAATGCTTATCTGAAATAACAATTTCTTCGTTCCGTCCCGGAGAATTTGTTATTTGTCCGTAGATACTGGAGGGGATAATATCATAACTTGGAACCAATCGAACCACATCTCAAAGTTAACAATAGGTAGAATTGAACAGGCGTGCGTCGGTTAAACTCGTCAAATTCAAGAAATTAATTGTAGAACTACAGCTTATGGTTTTGAAGTCTAAGTTGGTTTTAGTAGTTGGTTTAGACTTTAAACTCGGTTTGTCTTGATTCTTCGATCCAACGGGAGCATACGGATAAAAAGTTCGTACCAATCTTATGAAAGTGCCCCATTACAAATGGTTTTACTTGTTTTTGCTTACAAGAAAATTTTCAGTGAATAAAAATGCATGTCCTAGTGAAATATTGGTTTCACCAATATGATAAATAAAAATAATAGCATAATCTTCATCGCCGAATTTCTAAAAATACATTCATCACCATCTTTGAACCGGATGTTGCACTAAAAGGGTCTCGGGGACAATGCACGCACAAAGCCACTCGATTCTTACTCACCAGGAGCTATTCCAAGGCGCAACCAAACAAGTTTATGGACATAATCTAACCGAGCGGTCGCCTCCCTGATGGAATAGTTTTTAAGACACTCATCGGAAGTGACCAAACCAACGAAATAAAACACTGAGCTTCAAAATTGGTCCAACCTGGCCAATGTTAAAATCTCCTCCCATCACTCGTGATAAAGACCCCGAGATATTTAAACATCTTCACCTGTTTCAATGGGAGTCCACTAACATACAAAGTTCATTGGACAGATGGTTTGGAAATGAACATTACTTCGGACTTGAGCGCGCGCTGAATTTTCCTCTGAGAAGATGTGTGTACAACTAAGTCATTTCAGCTAAACTCCTCATGGCGGGGAGCGAGCAAACTTTCGCGTGTAGTCCAAACCTGGCTTACTAAACACACCACCCTATAATGACGAAACGAACGAGGACAGCCTCGGATACCGCCTACCGTGGTGTGTCAGGGCCCTATTTGGAGCCAGGCGTAAATGGCAGCTGTATGCGAGCGTCTGGTGGCCGGCCTGTGCACATTTGGATCCATAGATAACTTAGGTAGTGGCGGTAGTACCTGGCAGAACTGTGATATACATATACACTTACATATGTTTCCCTGCGAAATGTAGTTTCCTTAGCTTTCAATCACCAAGAACAAACTGACGTCGCATTGCGTACTATTCTCCACCTCTCACGCCGTTGATGTACAGTGCTATCGATAAAAGTACACATATGTTCATGTGAAGCTGGAAACATTTACTTTTGATCACCTGCTATTCCATTTTAGCAGCTTTCCCACAACGATTTGCAACCAAACACTAAAATTTCAGTTGTAATAAATTTCACTTTCTTCACTTAATTTTATTTCTTGCAAAATAAGTATTTTTAGATTTTCAAACAAGGATCACACTAGAACCATACATTGTTTCACCTCAATACAAAGCTTGCGATAACTTGAACATTAGGGATGGACGTTGGCAAGTAGTCAGGTAACAAATTTGTTGTTTCTGATTTGTCCCCAAATTTGTCAGAATTATATACATGTTACTCTTCGAAGGTACCAGGTTCTTTTCCCGAACAGAACAGCTCGCATTTTTCATGGCACCACCTCTTTCGAGTTGTTGATAACGCGTAAAGAGTACTAGTTTTGTTTGAAGAGGTTCTTCAATCTCGTCGACGGAGTCGGAAAAAAACTGTTGAACCCTTCTATTCGTGAGAGAACAATAGACATGAGTAATTGCTGAAGAAGCTTGGTCCTAGTACCTTGTGGGCTGTAGTGCTATTATTTTATTAGTATAATATAGAATTGCACCATAATATTAAATAAATAGCATACATACATACATAAGTCCATCCGATAATTTTTGCGATGGATAACGGCAGATCATAAAGCTAATAAATAAGTGGAATGTGACGGTCCTTGACATGTGCAGGGGGCCTTGGACTCCTACAAAACAGAATAGTACAATGATTGCTACAAAAAATTGGCAGCACTTACGCATTTGCGTTTGGATTCCTAGTTTAAGGCAGGCTTCAGCACATAAACAATTTTGAGGACATACATATGTAGGTTACCCTTACTTACGCCAATGCCCCGCCCGATGAAAATACACTCTGAGACAACTGGTGTAGACATCCGGTCGATTTTAAAGTTTCTAATTAATTTTATTCAACAGACGTTAAATATATGCTATATTTTTATCACTGTAAGTCGGCAGCTTCTTATAATTTTATAATTTTTCATTAAATGACGGCGACAAGTAAGTGAGGCAGGTTATGAATACGTTGGAGTTTGACAATTATTTCACTTCGGAAACTATTAAAAAACTTATATGTCGCTGACCCCTTACAACAACACTACAGCAAAAGATATGTCCCTATACAACAATACCTTCTGATCTCAAGAGAACGTCACTCCCTATTTAGAGCAATAATGAGTTCCACAGCCAAAATAAGAGAAACCAAGACATTAGCAGTCCTTTTTCGATGTGGACTGATAATTGAAGGCTGACCAGCGTTTCTAAGGCGACGTATTGCATATGCAGAGAAAGAAGACCTAACTCAACGCTATCGAGAAGCCCAATTAAGATTTGCCATAAATCAAGAAGAAGCGTTGGAAAAAAAATTGCCTTTAAATATCGTTGCGATAGACAAGACGGATTTCGCCATTAATTTTAAGATTTCCGAACAAAATACATGTTCTTAAGACGACGCACCGCAACAAGGCGGAAGTGGAATTTAGGAAAAAATATGGGTAAATGTCCCAATTACGACACCAAAGTGGTTTCAGGAAAAATCAATGCGGGGCTAGAAAAGGGAGTCGATTTGACCTTATTTAAGAATTCAGTCTCAACTCACACTAACGAAATGCGTGCGATCGATTTTTTAAGGGCATGTGTCACAAATATGTTATGTAGTTAGAGGAAAATATGTTCAACAAAGTTTCAGTAACGTCTACCAAGGGCGCGTTCGATTGCGTCAGTCATTGAGGGATAAGTACTCTGAAAGATCATATAAAATACCCTCTTAAGCATTTTCTGTGAACGCTTTTACCTGTTCGTCAATAATCTTATGACGACTTATCAGGCAAGCATCCACGAAGTTCAAATCGACACTCATCGTAATGTACGGTTGCAGGGTCGAACGTAACCTACGTAAGACGTCAACTTAATGTGAGCAATTGGAACATCTGGCCATGCTCGTTGAATATCATCTCTTCCCCAAAATATAGCGTTATTTAAAAAAGAAAAGACTTAGTACTTCGTATTTGAGTTTTTACCCAAACTTTTTTCTACGGAGCCAGGTTCCGTTCCAAAATACTAGAAATTATTTTTAAGCCGCCGAGATTTCATGCATTTTCAATGAAAGCGAGTTCTTGTCAACAATAACGTCACAAACAAGGCTGTAACTTTGAATCCACCACTTGTTTCTAACAATATTTTATAAATACAAAGTGCCTTGCGTTTAATTATGTATTGATTTAATTGACCCTATAATATGAACCCAAGCATAATTGCAGTTGGGTGCATGCTGGCAACACTCCCAACAAGGAAAGCCTCCAGGGCCAAGTGAACCATGTCCGTCGACCGCCATTGTAAGTACCAGATTCACGCTGTTCTCTATCGACTCATACTCAAACCATTTACACATCATGCCCGATTGCCGTTATAACGTATACACCTGGTAATTAGTCAAACGCCTGCCGGGGTAATTAAGACCGCGCACCATCGGTGTGTGCAGCTTCCGATGATGACGGCAACAGCGGCGACGGCAGAGTTGCAGACGATGATAATGTTGATGATGACGATGGCGGAATGACTTTGGACTAGGTCATACGCCTGCTCTATGAGCAGCGAAATGTTCATTTCGAGTAGAATGCCCTTAAGGAGTTTTTCGTGATTCGCGGCATAACTCTCGCACTCTCGCAAGCGGTGGCGGCCAGGAACTGGAAACATGGATGGGGATTAATGTAGTTTCACCCATAAATGTCATTCTTATTCTGAGGAGTGAACACGCGCCCAAGATCTGCGCACTGGACCGACTCTAAGTCCCTAGCCTGGCGCATATCCATCCCAATGGATGGCAGAGAGGCAATGACAACCAGGGGAATTCAGGTCGAGGCTAGATATGTGGACCAATTTATTGAAGCTAGGAAGCCGTTTTGTGTTCTGTGTGTACTTGAATGAAGTGTAATAAGGATGACAGGCACTCATTCCGTCGAGTGGACATGGATATGGTTGCTCCAATTAGTTGCGTAGCAGCCGCCGCTCAGTCGAGGTGGAATTAAATGAGCCTTAGGCGAGATCCCGTGACATGGAACCGGGTGACTGCAAACGGCGGAACCAGGTGCTGCTTCTTAATTTTGACAGTTGCACTGGAATTTAACCGGAAAGCTATATCCTTGCGGACGATGAATGGGGATTCGGATCTAATGAAAGAAAATTAGAGATGCCGTCGGCCACGGCAAACATGACACCAGCGTCAGGAAATGACGATGAAAAGTGTATTTACCCTCAGGAGCAACTATGGACATGCAATAGTAAAGGAACTATGTTGCAGAAAAAGTGGTAAATTGGATTGGAACGACTGCATGTATAGGCTTTGGTGGGGACTGATCTGCGGATTGGACCACCTAGAGATTGCTTCATTTGTATGGTTCAACTTTATGGTTTGGGGCAGTTACTATAACTTGAGTAGTCATGCCAGGTTAACCAACTGCTTCTCTTCAGAAGTTAATAATACGTGACATTTAGTCTAAAGAACCAATTCGACTTAGTTAGTTTTCTTGTTTTGTCGATTAACTGCTTAAATTGTCTCTTGCTTTGCATGCAGGGTTTATCGTTTTCTTTATTTTTTTTTAACAGCTTCAGAAATTTTGTGCATATTTTGGAGAAAAAGTTCCCTCCTCTTGGTCAAAAATACAACAGGGGTTTGTTCGAGTACTCGTTTTCCTTACTATAGTTACTATAAAAGCACAAATAAATTGTTTTTGTACGCGAAGTTGTCGCAGTTTCTTGCAGAAGAGAAAGCTATTCGAGAGAGTAAGCTATTTAGACAAGGCGACGTGCTATCATATAACTTTTTAAATATCCTTTTTAAGAAGATCGTACGTTACTCACAATTCAACACCAGAGGCATGTTCTTCAAAGAGTCGCTTGCTGACGCGGATGACATTGACGTGATTGGACGAACACAGCTAGCCCTTTAATGAGACGTTAGCAGACATTGAAGTGGAACCGGGGCTAAATGGGTTTGGCGACAAATGAGACGCCGCATATGCTGTCATCAAGGAAGAACACAGAGCGTGCCAGGCAGTAGAAAGCAGTAGAGGTAGTCAAAGGCTTCGTCTACCTCGGTAAAAAAGGACAAAAACATAAGTACCGAAATCAAACGCAACCACTCTTGCCAATCGTTGCTTCTTTGAGCTGAAAATGCAATTGATAACAGTACAACAGGTTGATCATTCCAGCCCTCCTTTACGGCGCGGAAACTTGAACGCTTATAAAAGCTGATGAGGAAGCCGTGAGTTTTTTCCAAGAGAAAAGTTTTGCGTGCGATTGTTGAGCCTGTTTGCGTTGATGGCATCTGGAGGAGAAGATTTAAGGACAAACTCTATGGGGCTGGTCAAGCGTCATCGGATACAACGCACCGGCCCAAAAAGCCTTCGAGTGGAGAAGGACCTCAACCAACTTCGATCGAGCAACGGGAGTCTGGCGGTTAGTGGTTAAGGCCCAGGTCCACTCGGATTGCCTCAAACAAACGTTGCCATTTCCATTGTTCCGGAAAAATTCCTTCATTGAAGCATGAGTTTTATATGCTAACGAAGATTTTCAAAGCACAATTGAATGTACCGTCGGGATCCCAGGTTTTTGGGGCATTTGTACGGTTAACGGGTTAACTAAATTCTTTTACCTCGCTTTGAAGAACCCCGTCATGTGTAGTCCTAGGAGCCCTAGGAAATTTGTTGTCTAGGAAAAGACACAGTGTTGGCTTTTAATGGTAGAAGTGTCTATGTGGGGCATTTCGTACCTTCTATTAAACCAAACTAATTCGGTTTCCTTAGCATTGGAACTTGGTCCATTGTTGCTTGTTTACTAGGACAGTAGTTGAACTCCCTTACTCATCAGACATGCTTACCACAAGGTGCGATTGCAATATTATTCATATTAGCTTTCAGTTTCAACCCTACGTCTTATTAATTTAGAGCATGGAAGTCTAACAACTTGGGAACCTCTCTCCTTGGAAAATACCTCTACTCACGAATTTGCATATTGTGGAAGAACTCTATTTGTCTGTGATACGTATGCGAGTAGCTCGAGGAAATCTTCAACCGGACCCAAATTCCTCAGTGAATTAGATATTGATTGCGAAAAGACATTGTTGTCTCACAATTTTGACAAAGGCTCCCAAGGTGATGTCTTTGTAGTAGAGAAAGTTCGCGATATATTACTCCAAATAGTGTAAGACTGCTTCGACTGATTTGCCTTTCCAATATACTTATTGAAAAATTGTTATTTGTATACAATAACTGTGCACCGAATGTAGATTTCGAGGATCTTCTCCCATTAAGGGAGGAAGGACGAAAATAGGTTTATTAATCGAAGGTCACTATGTTGAACACATGGGCCACACCCTGCCATGGGTAAGAATACCACATTAACCTCGGACAGCCGGTAAAGACAATCATCTCAATCTACAGAAGGCTTAAGTTGCAAAAGTTAAGACTGCAAAAGTTCATTAGGAGTGATGCCATCGGTGTTCGCTAGGTTCGAAGCTCAGAAAGGCCCAAATGTTCTTGCGCTTTGATACAAGAGTGGGCTTAAACAGCTTTGTTTTCAACCATTGGCGGGATATTTTGAGGTTCCTTCGAGTTTTAAGGGAAGTGTGTGTCAAAAATAACTTCTAGGGATCATTATTACTGTTATTGATTTTCGAAGTCCAAACATTTCATCGACTTTCATCGAGTTTTTTTCTAATTTTTTCTTGCTTTCTTTGCTTCAATAACATTAATATTTTTTTCCTCGAATATGTATTATTCCATTCTGGATTCTTGAGTTCTGTTAAGTTATGTGACCAAATCATCAAAAGCGTTACTACTGGTAAAAGTGTTGGAGTTGGTAAGTTGCTTAATTCAGTGAAAAATATTTGAATAGCGAATAAAAATTACAAACGTACAAAACATTTGAACAGAGTAAAAATGTCTTTTGTCTCTGATTTTCTCTAGTTCATTTATCGATATGTTATGACAAATGGAAAAATTCTCTGTACAGCAGATTATGTGAAAAACTCAATTTCGACTTACTTGCTAAGGTTATTTATAATTATGTTCAGATTAATTTAACAATATGCACGGTTTCAAGCCTTTGTCTTGACACAAGCTGTTTAAGCATGGTGTCCTTAGCGCATTCATTCTTCGACAATCCCCCTCCCCCCTCCCCGAGAGCTGTCAGTCTTAAAAACAGATCGGCGGAAGCCGCTTTCAAATGATGGAAATTAATCTTAGTCACCCGTTTATGCTTGGTTGCATGATTGCTGATCATCTTTTTCAGTAAGAAAATAGAAAAATATACTCGTTTGCTGCCAACCAATCAATATATCAATATGCTAATGACGATGCCCGACTTTGCATGGGATTATAATCAAAGAATTAAAAGAAATAAAGCGAGACCATAACTGTTTTGAGAGCGTAAGTGATTGAGCATCGCAGACCAGAACCGCTCGTTCAAAGTGCTGCTCTATATGTGTAACTTTCCGCGATTTCAATGATCAGTTGCAAATTCTATGCGTTGATACCAGGGTTGCTCATCTGAATGAATATGAGTATATTTGAAAGCTCATCAGATTCGGGTCAGATTGGGTTAACGCAAGTAAGCAACGTAGCAACCAACGTTAATCTTCGGGGCTGTTGAATTAGGATATAGAAGCGGGCGATGGCCACTTGTCCTTGCTATGAAACATTAAAGATATATCATTAGTCCCGTATTAAACCCAAGGACCTCCAATACGACTTGATACACTGCGCAATTAATTACTTTTATGCTTATATATGGCAAATTGTTGTTTAAAAAAAAAGTAGATGGTTCTTGAGTTATTTCTGGTGCACAAAAGTGTCAAAATTGCTGAAGCAACAACTCTACTCAACCTCATATATATATATATGTATAAACAAAATATACAGTGTTTATTTTTTTTATGCATAAGGTTAGTTTAAGTTTTAGTTTGGGTGTACATATTTAGTTCTTTTAAGGTAGTTCAAGTTACAAGTTGTTTCGATACTAAGTTTTTGCATTAAAATTTTTCTTAGGGTACGCTAAGCCTCTAGAAAGAGAGAAGAATTTTTTGTTGTGCCGTCGAAAGACATAGCGTTAAGTTAAGGTTAGCTAAGAGTGACCGAGAAGGGCCAGGAGTCATAAACGAATTGTTTAGTTAAGCTTGTTTTAAGCGTTTTTCTGTCAAGTTCGTAAGATATTTTGATAGTTAGTAATAAAAATGCAATTTAAAAAAAAAACCTCACAAATTCTACATATAAATAAACATAGGATTTTTTCCCTGTAATTGTGTAAAAAAAAACTGAAGGCGCAACATCACAGAAGCCCTCAAATCAATTTTTTCAGTGCGGTAAATAAATAAATCAATACTTCTTCTGGGATTTTATTTGTAAGACAAGATAAAGTCCGTTAAATTCCCTAAGGCCAAACTTCTTCGTTAGGTGATCATATTGTGGTTGTTAATGTTTTTTTTTTTTATTTGTAGCAATGCAGTGTCATACAGCCTCCAGCGCTTGAGTTGACGTATTTCCCCTAAATACACTTCAGTGGCGACATATTATGAAGCAACCAACAATCAAGGATAAATCAAAATTGGAACAACACACAGTTGATGATGATAGGATGTCGCTGGTAAAAATTATTTCTCAAGACTTCTTGTGAGCATGCCTTTTAAGTAGAAGCAAAATGCTCTCCACACCCTTATGTATTACCATATTCGCAACGAATCGGAGATGGAAAGTTATCGTGATCTTCAGAAGACTTAAGTCACTTTGGCCTGAACGGCTGGTTCGAAAGAACATAAAAATAGCACGTTGCATCAGGCAGTGTTTCCCTGAAAAAACTTTCAAGTAAAGTATAATCTGTTTAAATCGAAACACATGTAGGTTTTTGTTAATCTGTCTGTTTTAACTCATACCTACGGCCTACGTCAAACTTTTGATGTTTTTTTTTTTTCATTCCCAAGGCAACTTCTCGTTGATGACAAACGGACGACCGCAACGGAATCTTTAAACTAATTTCCTAAAGTCATTCGTTCGAGTTCCCCACTGACTGTGCTAATAGCAATTAATTCTGAATCTCTTAAAAAGTTGCAACATTCATCCAGTTTCCACGCCCAAAACACTTTCACAGTTAACATCTTAAGCGACTGACTCCGAAACATCTACGCCCCACTTAAGCGCACATAACTCTCGGCATTTCTACACCCGATTCCGACATCAGTTCCACCCATAACCACACAGATACACAGCTGCCTCATAGATGCTCTTGCCCAACACCTATAAACATAAATACGTGAAAACGTATTAAACGCTTCACCGGGTAACCTACAAAATATTCTAGACAAACATAACACGTTCCTGCGCCGAGGTGCCCGCTGCACATAAAACTGCATGTCACGCAACAAAAATAAAGAAGACGGTCCCAGTACGAAATCCGACCGAATACCGAAACAAAAAAAAGCAAACAGATCGTCCGCAAGCCGTGATACCCCGGAGTCAATTAATAAATTTGTCGAAATGTGAAATCCAATTGTATGCGTCTCCGGACGCCGCCGGCGGCCACAAGAATTATGATCTAGACTAT
This sequence comes from Eristalinus sepulchralis, assembly GCA_944738645.1. Classification (NCBI taxonomy): domain Eukaryota; kingdom Metazoa; phylum Arthropoda; class Insecta; order Diptera; family Syrphidae; genus Eristalinus; species Eristalinus sepulchralis. The sequence continues at coordinate 16,005,186 of OX122886.1, forward strand.
GTTGCAGCCGCTCCAACAGCATTAGCAAAGCATCTGCAGGCGGGCCAGCCACGCCACACAAAAACGTCGTCACAATAAATCAATCAAAATGCAGTCTAGTGCCTTTGCCTGATGCGCTGATGCCCACTCCGGAGATTCGCCCAATTTTTGGAGAAACTAGCTATCCAGAGCATCTCGCGCGTGCATTCTAGGTGCAGTGGCGTCTTGATGTCGCAGCAGTGACAAGTTCTCGCTCCGTGCGTGTGGCTGGAAGCTTCTCTGGTTAATTAATCGGATGTCACCAGAGATAGGCAATGTAGAGAGCGAGGAAGAGGGAGAGGGGAAGACAGATACTTACTTATTTAGTATCTGCCGGATTTGTGTGTATGGTGAAATTATTTTACGACACGACTCCCGTGATGCTGGCGATTAAGGTTCTAGAATGTGTTTCAAGTGGGTTGCCGCCGTGTTGGATTTCAGAGCGGCCGATAGCACCGATCCTAATATTGATCGATGCAGTATCAAATCGGACTGCGCGCAGGAATGTCGTGAGTTGACGCCCATCCACCGGCATGGGCAGTAACTTTATGGCCGCTTTCACGGAACGGCCGCGGTACGACGGCAGTCCATAGCCCGATTAACCTCCCAATTAGATCGAAAGTCCCTCTAATTAAAGTGCGCGCAAATTAAGCCAATTGGCTCTGCGCCGGGCACTTCCTCGATCGATCATTAAACGTGCGGGGCACGGTTGCGATGCCCATGTGCATGTGTGCATCACCAGAAGGAGGGAAATTACTATGCTCGCCACGCCGGCACAGTTATCCACTTGACCAGAAGAGAACTGTAACAATTCGATGGTTATCTGTGTGGTGCAGCAGCAGACCAAGGAAGCGCCATGCCTGGTTCGGCGTACTGCTGTCTTGGAATGTGGGCTATCCAAATGAACTGGGTGGTGGCTTCTCCTCGTAGCGGTGGTGGCTTATTACAATTTGGCCTCTGCACATGCGAACTGCCTATATGCATGCAATTGCTTTGGCTTCTGGTTGGCTTTTGCTTCTGTTGGCCGATGAACATTGCCGCAAATTGGAGGCCGCTGGAGGAATCTTTGTGCACTAAATTGGCTCCGGTCCCCGAGTTCATCGAGCACTTGGTATCGCCTTAGCCGCCTCGACGCTGCACAGTTCTCTTAATAAAGAGGTCACTTGCCAATTTATCATCGGCTCCTGGCCGAGCAAGTGCAGCAGAATACGAGCTTCCGCCATCGATGGCAGCCAAGTGATTAATTTACTGGTAAAAGTCGATGATTATGAGTGAACATGACACTTGCAAGGCGTCTTAACGATGTCAACATGGGGAGCGGTAATTGATTGCGAACTGACTGCTGGACTACCGGGAGGCACTTAAGTTTGGGATAATGATGCCCGTGCGTAGCGTAGTGTGTGTGCAAATGGGTCTTATGGGACGTGGAAGATGGGATGTGATACCGTGCTCGTGTTCGTTTGTTTCGATTAAACTGCATAACGGAAGTTTTCTGGGGTCATTGGTTCGGAACAAAATGGATGGTTGGATTTTTAGATGCCAACAAGGGTAGGGTTATTACTTTGGCGAAGGAGTGTTCTTATTGGGTATCTCCTTGATAAATTTAATGATGGAGTTATAAATTGTTAAGAAGTTCCGTGTTCTTGGTGGCACTGTGGACACAAACATTTAAGTACTGCAAGAAATGGGGAAGAGTAATGTGGCTCGAATTTGGATGGATTTGCATTTAGTTTGGAAACTGAAAGTCCAAGTCTATTCATTCGCAATGTGACGCCACAATACATCGGCCAAAAAAACGAACTGGATACTGGATGCCAATATCACGATATTGCCATAACTGTTTGTTCCTTTCCTTTTTCGCATCTTCATCTGAAAAAAAATGCTGTAGACGTTAAACCATTCATGTCAATCAGAAATTTCAAGGTACTTGTTGTAAGTGTCTGTCTGGGGGAGGCAAAGGAGCATATCATTTTACTTGAGCTCCAAATGCAATCCAAGTAGGCACTACGACCTTATCAACGAACTCATCCTCTCAGTATTGGGTGGTGCAACAAATCCTAGTACATTTGAGTCGAAGTGGTGAAGAACCCTAGGCAAAACCGTCAAAAGCGAGGATGGGAAAAGAGAGAGTGAGAGTCTGTACAAGTGTATCAGTCTTTTGAAGTTTGTAGAATTCCTAATCGGCGAACTGGTTTACAACAGCATTCAAAGTCGAGTAGTAGAAAGAAGTAAATTGAGTGGACCTCAGCTCACCAAGTAATATAAACACATTGGAACAGATACAGTTGTGCAATTTTTCGCAACTATATGATCTCCGCAAAAGAATCATGTTTGCTCTTTAAACACAATAGACCTGAAATCTGTGGTATAAATCCTGCATGTGAAATTTGCCACAAGTTGAAAACCCAAAGCAACTCGTATCTTAAATATTTTGTATATAGAGTATTGTACATACCATGTATTTTTTTTTTTTTTTTTTTTTTTTTGTGAAATAAATAGTCAACTAAAACTAACTACATACCAAGTATAAAAATAAAAACAAATGGTGTGCAGTTTTCTGATTGATGTACTCACTTTATTTTAAGAACGCGTCAGACCATGTATTGTAGTTTTTTTTTCATTAAAAGCAGCACGCAGTCGTGTGAAAATATGAATGACTATTTAACTACTAAACAAGGATAAGTACAAAAAAAGCAGTCTTTTAATCGTCTTGAATTATATGCCACACATCGCAAAAAAATTTAGCAATTTTTCGCTACTCTACATACTTATGTATGTACAGCAATCTGCAAAATAAAAGCACCATGTTCAACTTTGTCACTATTATGCAAATTACTTTTTTCTGTGATCAGACATAAGACCAATTAACAAGATACCAAAATATGCACCTTGTCATTAAAAAAGGCGACGTTACCGGAAATTCCACCTAATTCAAATTGTTCAAAATAATAGCACCACGTCATCCTAAAGAGCGTTTTCGAAGTGTTTTTTTCGTTTTAAACTATATCTACACATATTATTGTAGTCACTATTGGATAACATTTTAAAAGTGCAGCGTTGTTAGCAAAGTAAAATGACTCGTGGTGTGACCTATACTCCCGAGAAACGTGCCTTTATAAAAAAATTCTTTCTGAGGGTAAGACTTACCAATTTATAAGTAAAATTGTTGGGTGTTGCCAACAATTGGCAAATGTAAAAAATAGTAAGATTAGTCAAACTTAACTCGTTTATGAATGCTAGGGAAATAAAAGAGGAGTTAAATTCACCCGTGACAGCATCAACAATAAGAAAAAGGCTGGTAAAGAAGAATTTACCAGCCAAGAGTCTCAGAAAAGTACCACTACTGTCAAAAATTAACCTACTTAAACGAACCAAATTTGCGAAGAAACACCTACACTGTGAATTTGTGCAATATAATACAAAATAGTTTTGTGCTCCTGTTCGCAGGCGAAAAAACCAAGCGTTTCAACATGAGTGTACTATCAAGACTGTAAAGCACCGCGGGCCAAAAATTAAATTAATTTCGTATTATGGTACTGGTCCCATTTTTCGTATAAAACTGATGACGACCACCGGAGTTTACGTCAGCATAATGAGAGAAACAATGCTACCTTACGCAGAGTGGAATACACCGCTTAGATGGATTCTAAAGCAAGACAATAACCCCAAACATACGAGCAAACTGGCCAAAGAATTTTTTCAAAGCAATGGAGTTCAAGTTATGGAGTGGCCGCCTCAGTGTCCGGACCTGAATTCAATTAAAAACCGTTGGACAGATGTAAAGAAAGCTGTATATGACGCAAAATCGAAAAACAGCTATGGGAAGCTGTGCAGGTTGCGTGGAAAAATATCCCTGTTCAGCGATGTCAGGCCTTAATTGACTCCATGCCATGACGTTGTGACGCTGTACTTAAAAATAAAGCTTATACGACCAAGCATAAACCCAATAACAAAATTAAAAAACAAAGAACTTCACTATTCCATTGACTTTTACTTCTTATTTATGAGTTGCACTGGGTGCTATTATTTTGCACAATCTGAAATTCAGTGTCATTCTGGATAACGGCCTTTTCTAAGTTCAGAATGCACTTTTTTCTTATCTTGTTTATGAGTCTTATTACTGATGGAATAAGGATGTTGTGCAGTAAATATGATGTGTTTGCATGACGGTAGGAAAAATTTATTAGCAAAATAGTCAGAAAGTCAAACCGGGTGCTATTATTTTGCACAGAGCTGTAGCTTGGTGTTATTTGAATCACGTCATTACATACGTGAGAAAAGCGGTTGATAGCATCCCAAAATTCTAAGAAATCTTGAAATCCCGAAGTCCAGGCAAATTAAAAATCCTGAGAGTGGTAGCCGTGGCATATTTGACCTTTGTGTTGGTTGGATCCATACTTCTGGGGCTTCACCGCTGTTCATTTAGTTTGAAAAGTCAGAAGGTATTAACTGTGTAGAAAAGGCGTCTCAAAACTCCTCGTTTGGAGTTAATATTCGGAAAGGCACGCACAACAGAAGTGGTTTCTTTGTGATTTTAAAGTTAAATAGCTTTTCCTTAGAACATGTGCTGGAAAAGATAAATTTAAAGCTAAATCTAAAATAAAATGTCAATAACCGTAACTTTTTCTAAACCAAATTCATTGCTTATTACCTCCCTTCAGAGTACCTCCTCTACATTCTCCTTTCTTCTAATCAAAAAGCAATTAATGCTCCTACTCCCCCCAATCAAGCTAATTTCCCGGGAGAAAGCCACCCATGGAACCGTGCTGCTTGCGGAATAACAAATGCCCCAATTGCCACCAGCGGTGGTACTCATCAGTGTGCACACTGCAGCATGCACCATGCACTCTTTCCGGCACACGTATTGTTAAGGCTCTACGCCCCACAATTACTGCCACCGCCATCTACATCGCCACTACCATGGATGTACATACATTCCACTTACCGAATTAATAATTTCATGCGATTACTAGATGCATCGATTATCGCCAGCACTTCGTTCCAAATAGCTCTTCGTCTGAGGCGACGCGGGCCGTCCCGAACCAGCGAAACGTTTGCCACTCCGATGGGTATGGGCTGATAGTAGAGCCGCGACGAGAGCACCTGCCACGGGCCTCATTACTCCGCCGCAGCGTAAAAGGAAGCATTTGAATCAAATTAAATATAGAAATCATATTGACAAGTCAGCTCTGCTGCCACTCACGTAAGCTGGTAGAAGCTTACCTCTTAAGCGGAGGGGACGTTCATTGAACCTACCAAGATGCCCATATAAACGCAATCGCAATCATACAAATGAGGTGGTGAAAATCGTTATTTTAGCCACTTTTGGTCGATGGACACGACGCTGCATTTCGGGTAGCGCCGCAAGTGCCCGTCTGTGGTAGGCACAGAGTACTCCCAATCCAAAGCAATCACCCGATGGCCGTCGACTCGCCAGTCATGAGTGGGTTGACTGGCTTGGCCAGGGTGATTGATTCATGGTCACGGTACGGTGGAGCACAGCACGGGCGTTTCGTAGGCTGCTCTTTTTGAAAAATTAAAATTCGATTTGGATGAATGGCCGGTTGTAGTGGATATGGATGCGGAGCACTTTTTCCGCTTTCCCGCAGGTGCTTAATCATTTTTGGTATCAAAGTAGTTTATTGGCCTTTGATTGCGGAGTACATCGGTTGGATCAGATTAAAAGGCTTTCATTAGTACTTGAAGGTTTCGATTAATTGAGGAATCCAGGGAGTTAAGTGGCGATGTAAGCACTTTCATGATTCATTTCTGTCGGCTGTCGAAAATCGAGCGCGATACGGGAATAAATTAACTGATGCAGCGTTCATTAATAGTGGATTGGCTTGGGTGGTGACTAATGATATTTAATTTTGCTGAAGCTTCTGCTCGATATTTGTTTATGGATTATTTTTCTTGGAAACGAACAGATAGTATTTACAAATTGAGCATCTAAACGGATTTGTAACCCCTGTTAAGAATCGATATGGTAACATATAGTTATTCATTTTGTGGTTTCAAGTTAATAGCGCTGTCATTTGGCACCTAATAAATTCGGCTACCATTCGAAGTATCACTACTAAGTTGGATGTTTGTCATTTGAGACAATGGGCCACTAGATAGCAATTTTTAAAACTTATATGTGGATTCAACCGTAGCCACTTTTTATATATAATGCAAATTTTGCTGATGTTACGAATTAATGCATTTCCCGGCAATTGTAGCAAGGGAATGTGTCGTACACCTCACTGTGGCTTATTTTGAGTTTGGATTTGCATCTCCATCCTAATAAAGTTCAACTTACACAACGATAGAAGCCAGCGGACCACTTACAAAGCCGTAGGTACGATTAGTCCGTATTTCTTTGAAGACGCCAAGGGACGGATGGATAGTTGCATGAGAAGTTTCCTGGTCGCGTATTTTCACGTTTTAGCGACGTCAATCAGCCGCCTAGATAATGCGATTTGACACCGTTTGAATTCTTCTTCTGTGAGGCTACGCAAAAGACTGTTTCTGCGCATTAAAACCTAAAATTACTCAAATAACAAAAAAGTGGAAAAAGAATCGCATGCTCTGAATCATTTCAAGGCGGCCGTTTAAATGATATTGTTTTTAATAGCTAAGTTTATCCACATAAAGAACTAAAATTTTCATAAAAAATTTATCACTGTGAGTGTTCTATTAACCTTTACTTTCGAAACCGAAAACTGAATATTATTGCCGCCATTATAAAATATTATATCTGACATCGGAATTAAAAATAGCGCTAGAGCAGTATATTAAAACATTAAATAGATATATAATTATATGAAACCAAATGTATTAGAAACGTACTCATTTGATAAAAACCGAAGCCGTAATACGAATCCTTGTCAGTGCATACGGAAGTTGAGTGTTTTTATTAAATATTTTTCCTTCAAAATAAAACATGATTTCATTCTTTTTTTCAAATGATAAAATATGATTTTCTAAGCCATAGACCTATACGCTGCATCCAAAGACGAGAGCTGTTCTTGAGCTCTACGAACAGAGAAGAAAGGAGGAGCCAGCTTCTTAGAAAAATATAAGAGGAAGCATAAGGAGCTATAGCAGGAACCAAGAACGTCATTTTTCCCAAAAAAATAAAACAGGTATTTGACGAACACATGCTTCGGACCGTAGAATAACGGGACGAAATGGAACAACTGAACAACTTGTAGTATATTCGTAGTCGATTCTGAGAATATAGAATAATTCTTTCTGAAGACTACGCTATTATTAAAAACGCCATCTGGAAAACAACATTCGAAATACGAAAAGTTTACGTATGCAACGCTTAAGATTTGGCTTCAAGTGTCAAAAAATCAGTGCTATTATAAATATGCAAGAGAGTTTGACCTTGTCTAAAATGACGCACCACACTCAAATTGTGCTCCGAAATTGGATGCAATTAGTGAGTCCCTATGGTTAAGACTTGAACTGCTTCCAGTCAAAGACGAGGAAGGAAACTAAATATATTTAGTTTAATATTTTAAATAAAATAAATTCAAGGATGCAAGAGCCGAAAACAAAGTAAATCGATTGAAAACGGTTTAAGCCAATATGGAAAATGAAAGGAACAATGTGGTTTCCTTCTTCTTCTTCCATGTCACTTCAGTCCGGGTGTGTCTCAATCATAAGAACCCTCCAGCTACCACGATCTCTCACCAGCTGCCTCCAGTTGCGCTCCTTTTACACTAATGTACGCCATCCCAATCCAGTACTTTTCACTCGCAATGCAAACATATTGTTTTTAACATTAAAAACTTTTTACTAATTACTAAATTTTTGCTTGGGCAATTAAGTTTTTTATTATGAAGATCTATTCATAGCAATAAGCGACTTTCTTTGGAGAGCTCTGCCCTATCTCGGGTGGGTACCGCCCTAATGAACCGAAGAAGATCCTCGTGGCTACGAACGATGTCCGGTTCGTATTGCAATCGCCTGTCCACTGTTCGGCGTACGACATGGAAGATGATAGGATATCCTTTCGTATCATGTGTCTCTAAAGTCTAAACAGAGAAATGCTCCTGGCGGAATAAAGCCATTTTTGCCCACCTTCTCATGGTACATAATATTCGGGTAGTAAGTCTAAATTATCGGACTGTTGGGCGAAGTCATTTTTCCTGCAATATGCCCCCGAATCAGCTAAATAATAAATTTATCTATCTCGATTAGGTTTGCCTCGTTGTACAAGACCTTGTTGTAATTTATCTATCACGATTAGGTTTGCCTCGTTACTTGAGATCGGCTTCAGGTGATGAGTACAACCGGAGCTAGGCTCAAAGAAATTGACTCTCGAAATGGACTCAAGTAGAACCACACTGGACAACCGTACACCATGTTTGCCTGGATAAAGGTCATGTATCAGATCACCTTCACCCTGGAATCAATTCGGCTGCTGTAAAACAAGTAACTTGTAGCAGCAAATGCTTTCTTGGAAGTAGCTACATGCTTAACGCAGTACAGATACTGGTTTAACCAAATGGGGGCCAGTTTTTTTCTTTTGTGGTCCTAGAGGCCCCGGATAGCAGGGTTCTAAAGACAATAGCTTAGAACTTCCGGAAGTTGATTTTTAACTTCCAGTCGTCGTAAGATAGCTGGATTTTGTAGAAGTCCCACTATGACAAGTAGTTAATTACTCTGACCTTCGAGCCTTATCTTTATGCTAGCAGATCATCGGCGAACGCAATTAAGTGGTACCTACATATAAGATTGATAGTGAATATAGCGAACAGAATCGGCGAACGAACCGCCCTTGTTGAAACCCATTTTCAATGTGAAATACTGCTGCGGTTACCTTGACATTTTTCACAACGGACTTCCTACCTGTAATCATATCATACATCACAACAGCAGTGTTTTATCTATGCCAAGTCTGACTTACTTGTGAAATATTCTAACCAAACGGTGTCGAACGCCTTTTCATGTCTATCAGGCATGTACCTGTGCGTTGGGTCTTGTTCTTATTCCACTGAATGTCAGAGACCAACTATTAGTGTTGTTACGTGTAGAGGGCATCTACAGTTTATTGTCGACGCAGAACGACGAGATTTGGAAGGTTGAAATTGAAAATTAACCATATTCGAATGCTTTCAGCAACCCGGAAAAGGTGGAACTGTGGAAAGGAACAGTCCGAGGATCAAACGTGGGACCTTCATTATTTTTAAAAACGTCTTAAATCTTGTAAATTCTTTCAGTGCCAACTTCAACATATTCATCTAAATGATAGGACATTGACCAGCATTGCACCAGCAACTCAATTCATCCCAGAAATCTGCAAAGCTAATATTTTAACTTCACTCCATCTCTCCATTATATTATGCGATGAGGAATATTCCAAAAACATACTTCTTGAAAGGATATGCATTACTATTTATTTGCCCCATTTATGCTGCGATTAGTTTGATATTCCTCAAAAGTTTCTGGCTCCCTAGGCAACCAAGATAAATGTAATTAATACCATTCAAAACAGCAACGTGCATTGAATGCAGACCCTCGTCTCAAAAACAAACTCTGATCTTGACGTAGAGCACGTTTTTCTTTTCACTGACCCACCAACCGCTTGCCCATCAATCAGCAAAGCAAAAAAATCAAAAGCCTCAAGAGTACCCGGAGACACGGACGCAGTCAAATACTGTGACTGCAAAACAAAACTCAATCGATTCAATGATCGATCAGACAGACAGAAGCCACTGACAATCAAACGGTGGTGGCGTTGTAGTTCGGAGCACCCACTAGCACAATCTTGGTATCGATATCTCCCACTGGGTTGGTATTACAGTTCGTAGTGCAGTGGGCCGTTAGTTGGCACAGCTATCGGAACCCATCCAACAATGACGACAACAACCGCAACAACGACGCCGAAGACGACAACTAACTGTATCGGCAACCGAATCGAATAACATGCACCAAATCACCCATTTCCAATGTTCTGCATCTCTGATTTCAGACTGACTGCTGCGACTACCACTACGGCACAATGCAACTGATCGCACGGCGACTGGTAGTCACATTGACTGATTTTCGCATGCGCGCCAACCGAGAAGGGAGCGCCCGATCTCCTACACCATCTTCAGTCTGCATGAGTGGGCACTGTATTGACGTTCACATTGCTGTCCGATAGGCCACAAGGATCTGAACTGCCATTTGTCGATCTCCGGACACTTGATTTACGATGTACCGCCACAAGTTCCTGTGCGCGAAAACAACAGGAACCAGGAAGTGCGTGCAAGCGCCAGAACAGATCCGACTTGTGTTGCCTTCGACAGTTTACATCGAAGATATCAAACGATATGCCCATGAACACCGGTCCCAAGTAGATTCCAATCAAATGTAGAACTCTTCCGTTTACACCGGCCGCTTAAATCGGCACTGTTGGGCGATCGCGGATATCGTAAACAAACCAGCCGGGCGATAAGATCCTTATCTGGTCCGTTCTGCTCCAGAGGCTCCATGGATGATAACGCTGTTGGGCCGCAATATCTATCTTACAGCAAGTGCCGCCGTGGAAGCATCGGATCGTGCCCCCAAAGCTAGAGACACGGACTCTGCCCGGGATCAGGCGATAAACATGCGATTCCATCGATTTGTTTGCCTAGAGCAGTCGTTGCAATAGGCAAACCAACGCCATCGCCTATCGCGATTCGGTTCGATGGAGTACAATCGAATCGGTGTTGAAATTAATATCCACGCCATGATGAAGATCACTGCCACGACGGACGGAGCTGACCAGCAGCCAGTGAATGGTGTCGGAGAGAGGTGACGACGGTGAAATTTCATCGTGCGGAGCTGGCGAGTTTGTAATGTGTTATGGAGTCGAGCAGGGGAAAAGTCATTTGATTTGCGATTGATTTATGGGACAGGCAGAGAGTTGGAAATGGAGGAACTCAATACGTCAGAAAGACCTATCCTTGGCCATTTCAGTGGAGCATAGGATGCTGACAAGTGCATTTTGGTCTCCAGGTAATTGGATATCTAATAGATCGTGACAACCGCCTGTGAGTGGGTACATGCAAGGGATTTGTTTCATTGAAATTGAAAGAGTTGTGCGCTGTGGAAGAGATGGACGAAGCAGATCTATGAGAGCTTTAAGAAATCACGAATAGGTAGTAATGTGAAAGCAAGAAAATTGTTTCTGTTTAAAGCACCAAAATACAAAACTAAAAATATAAATTAATGTCCCAAATTAAAGTACATGAGAAGATGAAATAAGAAAGACACTGAATCAGCATAATTTTTGTTTGTATGATGGCGTAAATATTTTAGAGACGCGTCTGTAAAGTTTAGTGCTTTTTTAGAATAATATAGGCTTGCCTTATGGGACATTTGGTCCAAGGGACATCCATAGCACCACTTAAGCAACAATACATATAAACTATCTTGTGTTATACTCATCACTTCATTTACTAAACACAACCACGTCTGTATTTAAGACTACTTTTTTAAAGTCATGGCATACGGAAATTTGAGTTTCCTTCAAATAATTTGACCCACATTTCTTTATTCCTCAAAGTTAATTAAAACTTTGACCTAACTAAACGTTAGTTGCACTTTCAACTAATTTTGGTCAAACATTTTAAGTGCAACCCAACCCAAAGTTCTTATACTTCTCTTATGTCATTTTCAAATTTATTACCAACCTTTGACAATAATCCAATCTGACATTTGGTTGTGTATGCAATCCTTGACCTTGCGATTTCCAGCACAAAACTCTCTGCGCACGCAGCCGGTCATAGCCCCGCCTGAACTCCGGACCCGATCATAAATACCCAAAAAAGGGTATCCCCTACCAGCAACTTCCACAACATTCCGTGTAATCTTATCGCTGATTATGCAGATTTCCAACCGAGAAGATGCGAGCAAAAATTTCAAATTCCCACTTGGAGGGGGGTAATTTATGTTGTGTCAAATAATCAGGATGAAGAAGTCTTCGTTTTTTGGGTGGGTCCCGTGTCGTCATACGAGCACATTCCTCAAGCTAATCGGATTCCAGTGATGTGTGCGGCGGTCGAAGGTGGCGTGGTGAGCGACTGAACCCTATTTAGTTTATTTTGCTTGCGACAGCATTTCTTATTTAAGCACTGACATACAGATGGTACAATAAAAAGGTTAACATATAGAAACTGAGGAAATTTGCGGACTTAATTCTTATCTGCACAACAGTTTCGTAATGCAGCGCCTATTCCTGGAAGAGCGTGTAAACGCTCTAACAGAAGAATTGGGGATAATGAAGTACTTTACTTACATAATTGTAACATTTTTTGACTTCTAGGATCAGTTTCTGTTTAGCCATAAGTAGGTTAACAACTTTTAATTCTTGTGTTGTATTATTCAATCTTCTACCACCAACTTAAAATAATTTAAGAAAAAGAAAAAAACTGAAAAGATCGACTAATTCAAATACTTCACAGTAGTAGAAAGAAAAGCTTCTAATTGCTTTTCTTCACCAAGATGGCCAAACAATTCGATATTTTGCTGAATTATTTGAAAAATGAAAGTACTTAAAACTGAAAATAGAATCGACCGAATTACTAGGCCTGGCCGACCCAGAATCACTACAGAGCGACAAGACGAGAGGATAAAATTAATTTCAAATGCCGATTCCTCTCTCTCAATTCCAAGAATCAGATCTATTCTGGAAAATAATTACTCAACGCCGCACGAGTCCGGTAAAAAGGAACGAGTTGCACGCAAAGTTTCGTACATAAGGAAACAAAATGTGATGAAAAAAAATTAAATTTCACACGGAGAAAGTCCTAAAACTTATTGACTTTCGTCATAAAGTGCTTTGGACAGATGAGTTAATGATTCGCTTAAAGCACTAAAGAGTCCAGACCTGTCACCGATTGAAAATATCTGGGCTTAACTCAGGCTAAGAATTGCTAAAAAGACGCCTCGGAATATAACGGAATTGAAGTCCTTAATAGAATAAGAGTGATGGAAATTACATCAGAAGAATGTAAGAAGTACATGCGCAGTATGCCAACCAGTCTGGCGAAAATGTCTCGCTTATATGTATGACCACAGTTCATTAGTTCCGTGTAAAGCCACTTTTGGAACAAGTAAAAAAAGAGAGACTTTTATTTTACATAGTTTTTTTTAACATAGTCTTTTTTTGTATTTTGGACTAGTTGATATCTATTACGAATATCATAAATTTGTATTAATAAAAATATTATTACTGCACATACAATTTACTATTCCTTTTTTTTTTCCAAATTATGTTCTGTTAACTATTTATGGTAGCAACTGTACATTCATATAAATGTAGTTTCCTCCAAATTGAATATTGAACCACTAAGGACAATTAAAAAAACAGCTCAAGCTTATTCTTGAAAAAGTTTCAAGTCAACTTTGAAAGTACTTAACTGCTGAAATTTGTACATGACTGAATGACAATACTACTTGGTATCCAAAAGTCTTTATGTATCGACTCCATACGATCTTGCAGTATTGATTTCGGTTCTAAAGCCCACTTAGGTATGTGTGGAGCAAGAATGTCCAATTAATCCACTTCGTGCCATTTTTATTTAATTACAAGAATCTATGATGTTAATGTAATTGCGTCTATTTACCCGCTGAAAGACTAGGTTCGATTTCTTGCCTTCGTTCGACTCGCATTTTTGACTTCGAACTTTGAACTTCGAAAATTTCACCTTAACTCGTGATAACGCACAACCCAAGTAGTAGTAGATGCTTAAGAAGCCCTAGTTCTCTGTCCTGTGACTTTGCTTGTTTCTTGTGTTTTATTTTTATACGGTTTTTGGGTAACACAACAGAAAAGTTCGTCGTCTGGGATGGCAAAGCAAATGAAAAAGGACAGCAAAAGACCCTGACAGCTGAAGAGGCATATTAGTTGAGAAATATACCGTCATTTTTAGAAGAAAAAGTCTACTAATTAACATGTATATTAAAACATGTAAAAAAACAGTCATTATTTTTCCTCTCCTTCACATCGATAACAATTCGGGATCAGTTTCCTTTATATCGTGTACAAGATCCTCGCTGCTGTACATATACTCATATGTGTGAATCCGTTCGTCAACAACGTGATAGGTTCTTATCAGTTTCAGTCAGTGGTTTCAGGCAAAAGAAGTCTACAATAGACCAGATCTTCATTTTCGGCAGATCCTGGAAAAAAATCAAAAACCTATGACAAGGTGCATAGAGATGAGCTATACAGAGCCATATCTAATCTTGTCCAAACTCGACAGATTGTGTAGGAATGCAGCGAGACCTTCAAAATCAAAAAAACGTTTTAGACAAGCCTACGATCTGTTATGTGATAATGCGTAACTTACAAGTCGACAACAGAGGCTCGATCTTCCAAAGGCCGTTCAACTACTAGCTTAAGCAGACGTCATTGACGTGATTGGACGAACACAACGAGGCGTTTGCTAGCATTGAAGCGGCTAAAATACGTTTGGTAATAAATAAGGGCAAGACGAAGTATATGTTAGCATCAAGGAAGGACAGGCAACATCGACGTCTCGGACAGAGCATACCAATAGGCAGCAGAAACTTCGACGTATTCAAGGACTTCGACAACAACATCAGTACCGAAACCAACACAGAATCACTCGTCCTAATAACTGCTTCTTTGTGCTCAAGAGGCAATTGAGCAATAGAGCGCTCTCTCGAAGGACTTAACCGGCTTTGTATAACAGCTTGGCCATCCCAGTCCTTCTCTACGAAGCGGAAACTTGGACGCTACTAAAAGCGGATGAAAAGCCTTTTCGAGAGCGAGAGAGCGTGCGATTTTTGGTTCTGTTTAAGTTGATAGCGTACTTTAGATTTAATGGCGCACTTTATAGGCTGTACGACGGCATGCACCTAGTCAAGCTTCTTCGGATAAAACGCTTAAGATGGCTAAGCCATGTAGAGCCTATAGGTACCACTGCTCCTTCTCGAAAAGTCTTCTAATTCGAGCCATTGGGTCAACGCAACAGAGGACGACCAAGGTTAAGATGGCGCACATAAGTGGAAATGACCTTAGCCAACTTGGAGTGCGCAACTGAAGGTAGCTGGCAAGAGATCGTGCTAGAGATATGGTGGTTGACTGTAGCGCCATGAAAAGAAGAAGAAGAAGATTGATATGAAGGTGTATATTGATTTTTGTGCATGTGGTCATTTTTGGTTGAAACATGTAATTATAATTTTGCTTAACATTTTTTGTCAAAAATTGCATTATTTTATCTGTTTCCTTAAAAAAATGTCTGGATTGATCTTTAAAACCATGCGGGGAAATAACATTACTGGTATTAACCTCGCTCAGGTAGTTAACTTAGACAAGTGAGGTTATACAATTTTCAACCTTAAGCTGGCAAAAGTTTCAGAAGTCGATGGCGTCTAAACAAGAACTGCAAGAGATGACTGTTACAGTCCCCTGTCTGTCTTAATGAATGAGCCGATGGTTGCGTCTACCTTTTGTGAATCCGTCCCATCTGGCTTGTCATATTCCTATGCACGCTGCTCGTTTTTCTCGTTTTATAAGTTGTGTTTTTTTCGCCGTACACCATCATTTACTTGTCTACAAGATTGTCTATAGCTAGTAGCTCCGATATGACGAACTCCGCCTCGTAAAAAATGGAGCTGAAACCACTGATCGTCTCTAGTCTGTATTCCGACGTCATCATCTTGCTGTGTGTCCTGTACTCCAGTCCTAATTGGAGCCCCGTGAGAGAGAACTGAACTGACAAGTGGTGAGAGTACAATATTTCGTGGTCCGTGGGTCCGCCAATATTAGGAAGCATTCGACTTCTTTCTGTGTTCCGTAATGGAGAGCCTGTTGTCCGATTCGATCTCCTACTATCTTTCACTCTGGAGATAACTGTGCTCGTAGCAGCCGTCACATCTTCCATACGTTTTGCCACAATGACAATAACGATGTTGACGACAAAATCGATCGATATTTCCAATCCAGCATGATACACAGGAGAGGTCATATCACTAGTCCTTGTGAAATTTCCGCCGATATGCTACAGAATTTTAGGCCGGCGCTTCTCCATGGATATGAGTATCATTGGTCATGGACCCATAGGGATTGAAGACCAATGTATTTGCAACTAGCTAGCAACTATTTTTGTCAATAACCATTCTCCAGATGATGTGACTGGACTTATGAATCACCTGATTTCAAATTACATCCGTAGCTCTATTATTAGTGTACACGGAGTTATGAATGGAGCCAAAGTCCATTTGATGGTGGAATGGCGGCTACCAGAACCAGGTTTTGATAGAACCGGACTTGCAATGACAGCTTGACCAGATGCTATATTCTGCTGGCACGGGAGATCAAGAGCCTCTGGAACTTCAGTTTCAGCCTGACCGTGCGGTAGGCCGCCTTGTGGGAGTAGCGTGGTGGCTGTGGTTTAATACCCATATCGTGGGCAGAGCGATGGTTGGTGTACCGTGCTGACTGGTCTGAATCAGTTTGTTCGCAGGCCAGACGGTTAGGGGAGTTTCCCGGCTCAGTGTGGAATTGCATTCTCAACCGAGTGCTGCGACCCATAGAGCGCCGGAAGTTTTAGAGGTCCATACCAAGGTGAGGTGATTGTCCCTCAAGCATGATCTCATTTGGTACTTGGGTAATCAAGGCATCTGGTCTTGCGCTATATACAGCTCTTTGAAAAATGGACCCTGTTATATCAGCCGTAAGGCAGGTAAAGCCAAGTCCCACATCTGTCAGTAACCATTAATTGATACTACGTATTGTATCTTGCCTAATTCGTAAGATTAATAAAATCAATTTTTTCCAAAACAATCGACATGCAATGTAAGCAAAATGCATAAGCTTTCCTTTCATTCGATCCTATTTGAACTGATAGTAAACTAATTCCGATTTTATCGAAAGTATCCAGTATGATGTCTCCTTGATTAAGGCAAGGTGCCGCAACAGACTCTATGTAAAAAGGATTAAGTTTTTTTTTGTTTCGGCATATCCAGTCCTTGAACCCACCTTAACAGCGTGTCCTTATGCCAATTCTATTTTCAGACTTTCTCTTGATCTCCCATCACCATGACCCTTATGCACTCCTACGAGAATTCACAGAATACATAAAAAGTCCCAGCATGAATTTATCGATAAAATCGATTTCACCTCATAAAATTACAAAAATAATCAGCCTGTGTCACTTTCGATTCGCAGCAACTTCGATAATCGTCCACTCAGGCACACTGCGGGCGAGGTTCGTAACGTCTCCATAAGGAACATCATCATCTCCCCTGCCGGTGCCGACTGCACTTCAAACATCATAACACGCTCCAACCACTGCTGCACCGGGGTCCACTAATCAATTAATCGACTGATTTATCGGCGCGTATTTCGATCACCCTGCGACCCCTTATGTGTATTTGCATCTCTGGTGATCACCCGCTCCTTTGATTCGCAACATTGTTGCTGGGCCAGTGGTGTAATTGGCACTTATCTACGGCTCAACATTCGTGCAGATCGAAGGAAAAGTGTTGAAACCGCACTTAACCGCTGTACCGCCTCCTCCAGTAGCTCAGCTTGTATTGCAGGCGAGGAGCCACGAGTGGAGACTCCACAACCATGACCGGAGAAGACAAACGGTTTCAATACTACATAAGAAAACAAGACACGCTCCTGTGGCGCGCCCAGGTAAAAACAGTTTTTTCTTTTGTCCTGGCGGTGGAATCCGACGAAGTGACATGTAGACTGCGCCAGGCAGTGACCGTGCGCCAGCCCAATGCCAGCGAGCAGAGTTCCCTTGGCGATAAATTTAAATATTTTTCGCAAAACTGAATTCCAACCTAAAGGGAGCACCATCATCTGCGCAGCACTCGCATGGTTCATCATAATTTACGAGCGCCTCGGTTGGCGTGACCTTGTCTGATGGGTTAATTGGCGCATTGATTGAGGGGTCTGCAGAATGCGGTCGACGAGCGGCAGATCATCATCGTCGTCGCGATCATCAATATCAACAAAGACAATCGTCTGACATGGTCTG
Source organism: Eristalinus sepulchralis (assembly GCA_944738645.1). Lineage (NCBI taxonomy): Eukaryota > Metazoa > Arthropoda > Insecta > Diptera > Syrphidae > Eristalinus > Eristalinus sepulchralis. The sequence continues at coordinate 16,023,191 of OX122886.1, forward strand.
GTGGTGGCCGCGGCGCACAGTGGACCCAAAGTGGAGAAAAATTCTCAGAGTGAATTATTTTTCTTGGCCAAGTAGTCTAGGTTTTTCAATTGTACACACATAAAGAAACTCAGAAAGCAAATAGTTTATTGGCTACTCAATGGCTGCGTTAAATACTAATTGTATTTGAGAAGCTGCACTTATCTCGGCTTTCGGTGTCAACATCCCCTCTACTCTAGGGAAAACAATTGTACGCACAACACGAGTGGTTGCTGAAAATAATCTTAGCTCCTTGTGAGCTTAAGTACCACTCAATTGTTATTTAGACAAATAGAATGTCACTTAAAATTACTGCATTATTATAATCTTAGAGCTACATTGACCACTTCGCCGACTATAAGTTTAAAAATTCACAAGTTACAGATTTATTCCAAACTCTCCCATACAATGGCACCACTGTGCGGCGGTGGCAGCAATGCCGGCGATCCAAGTTGTTGAAAAAATTATCGAACACCAGGAGCCACTTGCGCATTATTAATCATAGAGTGAAGATCCTCGTGATACGGACGCGAGTGCCCTTGCTGATTTATTGCGCAGCGTCCACAAACCGTGGCTGAACAGTGTTGCGGTCGAATGACACGGGCAAGGTTGACGTTTAATTAGGTTTGCTTGCAAATCTTGTCATCGATTGCTCTGGACTTGCAATTATATTCCTTCCATGGAGCATAAGAGGGTAGGAGTATGGTTGTGTGAACGGGATAATTGCTTAGGGGCCTTTCGATGGATTCCATAATTGGAACTTTATATAAAACCGGTTTCTGTTCCAGGAGTCGTGATTCACGAAGGCTACATACGGCTTCGGGCGGCATATTTAAAAGATTGTTTTATAGCAATCTAGGTTTGAGGGGCTGGCAAAATGAACATCTAAAATTATTTTCAAACTAGACTTACTCAATCAAAGGAACACGAAGACCAGAAAAATCAATACAAATAGCTGCAATTCATTCTGATAAAAGACATTTAGAATCAACACAACAGCTCGATATTAAGCACCACCTTGTAGAAAATGTTCCTTCCGTATTTTCAGCTACACTTTTCCAATTCTAAATTGGTGAAATAACATGACATCGCATTTCCTCAATCTCAAACGGCTCGGAAGTCCTTGAGCCGAACTTGAGCAAAATACATCACGTATTCGTATTAGTTAGAGTGGTGGTGGTTTTTCTGGGTTCCCAAATTCGACCAACGCATCGAATAGTTCCTTGCGATGAATGCCATTTTACGTGGTTTCGAAATCCATTAAAAGTTGGGGCGTTTCAACTTGAAGCTCTGTAGTTAATTCTAATTCTTTTTAAATTGGCTTAAAATCGATTTTTCGCGTCGGAAGCTGGTCAGGTGCGGTGCAAAACGGCTTAAGGCGTTTATATAGTACGCTATGCAAAATCTAGGAAGAGACATTGTTCATTGATATACTTCTAGGGTGGATGCAACAGGTAGGATCGTCTTTTTTGTGGATGGGCATTTGAAGCTGGGGATTTCTTTGTCCACTTCCCTCCCCCGCTAAGCACCTGTTGGAAGTACACCTTAAACCCACTCACTATTTCTTGCACGGCAGTAACAAGGTACCACCTACAGCTTCATTGAGCCTAGGTACCTTTCATAAGGACAGCGGCGAAACTTTCTCATAAAAAACCCTGAACTTCTATATTGACAATATCTCTCAGCTGGTAAGTTGTGTCTCTTTGTCAGGGGTAAAAGTAAAAATTGGTTGCTATCTTAGGTTCGTTTCCACTACTTCTTTGACAACCGAGTGGTAGAGCGGCCACATCTTGTTGGCACTGGTATTCGATGTATGTATGTAGGAATATCAGAAAGTTTCTCACTTCATTGCTTTCATATGTCCTGTCAATATCCGTTGTACTCAGGCGTTCAATATCAAAACTCCTCTTTGTTGACTAGTGCAGCTTTCTGGCAGTCGAGCTCTGAGTTTTTTTTTAGTTTAAAAGGCATTTTTTTTTATTTATCTAATAGTATTTTAAAACTAGGTATAAAACGCTTTACCTAGGTACGACAGAATTGAAATCTTATAACTACTTACTGGCTCTATGCGTTCGCTCTAAGCTATTAACTATTAATATATTTGTTTTTGCCTTTCGGCGTCATTGCTAGTTATTTTTTTTAAATTAATAAAAACTATTATTTATTTTTTAAAACTAAGAAAACGTTTATTTTTAAACTTAGCTATCTATGCAATTTTCTACAAAAATATCTTAATCTACCTTAATATATCCTATTCTAACTTAAAAATACTTACGACTAATTTTTTTTTTTTAATTATGTACAGTTTTTATATATAATCTTAATACCTAACTTAACCTAACTTATACTAAATGTGAGTTGGCCATGGGGGACCAACCCTCACCTACCAGGCTGACGACAGCTGGGGTTCCTGGTGTGGCTCTAACCACCAGTAGAACCCCCGGTCCTTATCCGTGTCCATCCTATCAAGTTGATTTTCAACTTCCAGTCGTCGCAAAATTGCTGGATTTTTTCGAAGTCACGTTGCAGAAGCGTGTTAATGATCTCTATCTTTGGTGCCGTCCGGTATGCGACCCAATCGTCGGCGAACGCAATCAAGTTGTGCATGGAGCCAATCAGTTCGCTGGTGAAAATAGTAAAAAGGATTGGTGAGTTCACTGCACCCTGTTGGAGCCCATTTTTTATTTGGAAAACGTTGGTGGAAACTTTGTTGCCACTTTTGACAACAAAACTCCTACCCGTTACCATGTTATAGATCGTGTAAAGCAGCAGTTTGCTTATACCCATCCTCGTCAACTTTAGAAAGAGGCCTTCTAACCATACGGTGTCGAATGCCTTTTCCAACTCAACGAGATAGGCCCCGGTGCACTGGGTTTTTTGGTTGTTCCATTGAACCAGTTTTGACGCGGCATGTACAGTATCATGCCTCGCCCTAAATCCAAACTGGTTGTTCGGTATAATTTTGTTGTCCTCAGTCCACTGGATCAGGACCCTGTTGACAACCTTTTCGAAAACCTTGCTTATGCAGGGGAGGAGACTTATCGACCGAAGATTTTTTGGAAGTGAAAAATCTTTGTCCTTTTTGGGAAGAGGTTGCACTACCGCCGTCTTCCAATGCTCTGGGTAATGTGCATTACTCAGTGCATTGTTAAACAGGACTGTGTATATCTCCACCGCAACGTCAGGGAGATGACGCAACACTATATTTGGTATCCCGTCGATGTCAGTCGACTTTTTGTTCTTCAAACCGTTGAAGATGTCTTTGAGTTCCTCCTTCGAAATGAGTATAGCATTGGAGCCATCTTGGGCGACGGCATTGGTTGCCGGATTTCCGTCATTGAAACTGGTAAAACCAGGACTCTCAGAACGCCACTGCTGTATTTCATTTCTGAGGTGGAAGTGGTTCAGCAGAGCTCTGTTCTTCAGGTCGTGGTTCGGCCCACGAGACTCGTTGACCGTGTACACTTCCTGAAAAACAGCTCCTATTGCCTCTACCTTCTCTTGGGCATCCTCAACAATGAAGAACTCATTGTTAAGCACAGCCTCATCCGGATCTATGGCAACCGAAGTCAGTAGGTTTTCATTGTCGGTTGTCCTGTCAAGTCGAACAGCCTCTAAGTCATTATGACCCTTCCTTCGGAAGATTCGGTTGATTTGGGGAAACATACCCGGACCGTTAGAACGTACGGCCCGAATCCTATCTCCCAAATACGAATTGACAGCAATTCTATAGTTCATCCGAATCAACTTCTGGATGTTCTTCAACTGCGACTTGAGCGATCGTATTTCCGGGTCGTCTGGGTCTGTAAAGCGTCTGTATAGAGTCTTCAGTCTCGACAGCAGTCTGCTTTTTTGCACGTGCAGTGCGTCGATGGTATCATTACGATAAATGTCGCCATCTGTCGTAGGTGATACCTTAGGAAGCGTCCTGTCCATGGTTCGTTGAATTGTGTTGTCGACTTGTATGAGGTACCTGTCAACCTCTTCGTTCGTCAGGTTTCTGTCCAAAGGTAGTGTTATCTCGCTCGAACGTAGTTCCCTGGATAGGACCCTAGAGAAACGCGGCCAACGAGCCCTTCGATAATCGAAAGGGTGCGTCTCGGCGAATTCTTCAAGCTCCACCAGCTCGTTCGGAAATTGAATAACCGCGGCAAGACCACAGTGGTCACTGTCGTACTCCACCGTTGTCATACAATTCCTAGTGCGAGAGTGTACGTCGTAACGTCAGTCGTCTATCTATTAGCAGCAGATCCAAATAAGACCCACTTTTGGGAAACGACGGTCTATCAGTTGCAAGCAAATTCAGTTTGAACTCAATAGAGTGCCGCGTCATCCACTCAAAGAGTGAATTTCCCCTCGGATTTGGAACAGGATTGCCCCATTCCACGTGCCTCGCGTTCAAATCTCCGGCGATGGCAAAATAATTCTCCTCCGAGCAAAGCCGAAGCTTTCGGAAGAGAGTCTCGAGCTCTCAGATGAAATTTGCAGACTGAGGTGCATCTGATGCATAGACCGCGACTACGTACAGTTTCCTTCCACCTTGGAGAGAAATGCACGCAATCGAAGCCTCCAGTACACCGAAGGTTCGCACCTCACCGCAATACACGACTTTATGGCGTAAGCCTTTTTTAATGAAGAGAGCGACCCCGCCCGCTTATGTGGAACGGAGGCGATCTCTTCTAATGACTGTGTAGTCTTTGTACCTGAGTACGTGCTTCCGGTTTAGTTTGGTTTCGGTAACCATCAACACATCAGGCTTATGAGACTCCAAAAGGTGAAGCAAAGTCAACCTTCTCTCGATCCTGACGAGTGAATTTACATTCACCGCCAGGATCGAGAGGTCTCCAGCAGTTGGCGTATCCATTTTTATGGATACGTACTCGACCCACCGGGTCTTGACGAAAGGACTCGCTCCATTCGCACCAAACGATCTTCAAATCGCTCAATCTTGGCCATCATTGTCGACACAAGATTGAACAATTCGGGAATTCCAATATTTGGGGACCCCTACTGGTGCCGACGTTACTGCCGGCAATGTCTGTTGTGCCGGTCGCCTACCTGACACCATATTGGCGTAGGAAACCACCGGCGTAACAGTTGTGGCTGGAATTCTCGGTACCGGCCTTGAATCCGCCACTTTTGTTGTTTTTTTTTAATTCTTTCTTAAGCAACTCTCTATGGAGTTGCTTGACCTTTGGACAGCCCCTGTAGCTTGAGGGATGTCCACCGGCACCACAGTGCACGCACTTTAAACGCGCCCTGTCCTCAACTCTCCCCTCTCCAAGGGGACACTGCACAGACAGATGCCTCTCTGCGCATTTGCCGCAACGAGGCTGCTTGTTGCAGTTCGCCGCGGCGTGGCCAAAGGTCTGGCATCTTGCGCAGAGAAGCATCTGTTTCGTCCTCCTGAACCTCTCCCAGGAGACCTCCTGTTTTTTGAGGAGCTTAATGCTCCTCAGACATTCAAGTTTGCTCCCCGGAGAGACCTGGACCAGGAAGAGGGGAAGCATGCGCACAGGCGGCGTTCTGGATCGGACAGTGGAGAAGCGACGAACCGCCACAAACTCCACGCCCTCTACCTTCAATTTTTGAAAAGCCTTCAAGACTCTCTCCGGTTCAGTTGCAGCAGCTAAGCCCTTCTGAAGGACCGTATGGACCTTCTCGCTTTTTAGGGTGAAAGTGGTAAACTCCACCCCAGCTGTCGTCAACGAAGTTTTAACTTTTTTAAAGCTGCCCTCTGTTAAGCAGTGGACAGCTTGCTTCTCATTACCTTTATTTTTTATGAAAAAATCGTCCCCCACAGACAACTCACATACCTGAATGGTGTCTGCGGTTTCCATGCCGCTGATGTTTATCGGTGGCACCCTTTGTTTCCGATTAGTTTTCTGTTGCTGCTGTTGTTTTCACTGCTGCTGTTTCTCCGGTTGCTGCTGCTTCTGCTGCTGCTGGTGTTTCTTGTGCTGCTGTTGTTGTTGCTGTTGTTGTTGCTGCTTCTGATATTGTTGCTGCTGCTGTTGTTCTTGCTGTTGTTTTTTCTGCTGCTGCTGTGCCTGTAACTGCTGTTTTTCTTGTTACTGATTGTCAGCCCCTTTTGTTTCGAGCTTTTGCTGGAGGGCTTTAATAAACTCCTCCAGGTCATTTTTTTGTTTAATTTTCTCCTCCAGTTCTTTTTCAGCTGCAGCAATTTCATTAGACGCAGTGAGTTTTGCGAAAGAATTCCCATTTCCGCTGTAGGTCACAACGTCGTTGTTCTCCGTTTTTTTAAGAGAATCCATATTACGCAGCCGTCTCTTAAACTGCGCCTGTGGCTTCATTGTTTTTCTTCTTTTCTTGCTTGTATCTATGCTGTTTTCCGAGTTGTCACTCGAAAGCCGCTCTTCATTTCCATTTCCAAAATGTTTGTTTGATTTAAATTGATTATTTGTTAAATTTTCTTCAATTTTGATAATTTTTGATTTCTTTTTTCAAATATTTTTTCTTTGTTTATTTGGTTGTCTAGGCAACCCCGCACTTAAGTCGATGAACGTCTTTCCTGTACGGATTTCTGTAATTGACTAGTCGAGCTCTGAATCCGCAAATAAATGGTCAGAGTCATTGGCCACAATCGATTCGGTTGCCGGTTTGACTGATTACCCGTAGATAGACAGGTGGATTATTTTGTCAAGGCATATCGCGCTTCTTATTATATCCTGTCGATATTATAGCCGGTAGCAAAACCAGTGAGTTGGAAGCCGTTATCTGTATCGTATCATATCGCGGAGGCTGTGGTTTCCAATCACTCCCCCAAAGATGTTTTCCTTTCCATTTTTCTAATTGGTACTCCCGAGCATAATCTCGACATCGCACCCCAACATGCTTCGCAGGCACCGTCTTTTTAACAGAGCGTACGTATTCCTAAATTCAGGGAGCGAAGACGCAAGTCATTCTTCCTTTCCAAGCCGTGCCGTCATTGAAGGTCAATACGTTTTTCCGAATTAGTGAACCACAACACCCGCTAGGACGGGTGGGTTTCTATAAAAAAGGTTCCACTAGGAGGTTTTATTTTTATCAACTCGATCTATGCATCGACAGGGATCATTGCAAAATATTGTTTCTATGAAGAAATTTCCCTTTTGCACTTTCTTCATAAAATTTTTCCCTCATTTTTCAGAAGTACTTCTATCAGCCAGCACGAGCTACTTTCTTGGCCCCATCACTTCAAGCTAGTAGTGGGTCCCATTGCTTCAAAGATCTACTCGTAGTAGACCTCTTTAAATGTTATTAGCTACAGATTGACTATGCTGGAGAATTTCGCCGGCTCGATTTCAATCGCGTCAAAGTATATTTACTCCTGCTCGTGTAACTAGTTCTGCTTACCCTCTTCAATCGAATGGCGCTCTAAGGCTCTCTTTTCACGCTCACCTAGCTTTCAGTTAGAATTGCGTTTATTAGCTAAAAAACCAAAGCGAAACACTTGCCACGTTCTCGATTGATTCTGATAAGCACCCGTAACTACTTTGACCACAGCGACCGCCTCTTTAGCGAGGCACCAAGTGCCTGGCTTTGATTGAATTGTGCTCTTAATTGCTCCTCAAACACCAAAGCCTATTCCATTTCGATTAACCCTATTGCCTGCCAACTGAACTTATCATCGTGCCAGTCAATACGCGAAAATTCCACCACGGCGCGACGCAGTCCTACTATTCTCATTGCCGATCAGCTTGAATATCTCACTATTTACCCATGTCTCCCCGCGATGAACTCGGTCAACAACCTGATCCGGGGGGCTTACTACCCCAATGAACTCTACCATGAAATGGTACGGCACAACGGCTTCGTCCCCCCAGAAGCTTTTCTCCATCTTGATAAGCACGGTCTGATACAAGATCATAATGGGGTACCGCTTATCTTTCATATCGCCCGATCAAGTGTGGATGGGCGACTCAACTACGACCGCACCGTCACACAACGAGCTGAGGAGCGTCTCTTTCGCTTCAGTACAGCGGTGTCGAGTAGGGATAAAAAGGACGTTGCAAAACAACACAAAAAGTTCTGGTGGCTTCAAAGCGAAAGAACTCCCTCGTCGAATCCGTTAGACCCAGGGTAGGGGGAAGTGCTGTTCCCGAAAAGGGAGAAAATCGGCTGTCTTGCGGCTGATTGGATATCAATCCGTCAGCGGTAACTTATGGCCGATTTACATATCTTAGTGTAGGCTAGATTAAGTTAGTTGTAAGTAGTTATAAGTTTATAAAAAAAAAAAAAAAAAAAAAAATAAAAAAAAAAAAAAAAAAAAAATAAAAATAAAAAAAAAAAAAAAAAAAAAAACGCATACACATATATATTTTTATGTATATATTGTCGCAAGTGTGCATTGTATATATTAACACTCAGGTGCATATACGCGAGTATGTACTCATACATACCAGTGTGTATGCAGCTGATTGTTGACTAGATTGTAAGTTAGGTTAAGCTTAGTTAAGGTTATTTAGGGTAGATTTAAGTTAGTATGTAAGCTTTTATAAAAAAAATAAAAAATATGTTCTGTCATTAAGTTTTTTTTTAAATTTTCTTAATACTAAATTTGTATGAATATAGTCCTACTATACTTGTTAGATTAGGTCGAAAGACATAGATTAAGATTAAGTTAAGCTTAGAGTGCTCGCCCAGAGCCAGTAAGTCAAAATTCAAATATATAAATAAATCACTAGGTTAAGCATTTTATCTAGTTTTAAGATTATAATTCACTAATAGTTCCAAAATAAAATGCATTACAAAGAAAGAAAGAAAGACCCATGTCTCCCCTACTAGTCGCAATTCGGCCCGCGCTGCTGATGGCTATGTGTTTGACTTTGAATTTTGATGAACTACAACGACGCAGTCGATGATAGCAGTGGCGTCGGTGGTGGCGTCACAGCGAATGGGCATACACGAAGGGAGCACACAAAACACAAATCGATTCTAGATGGAAATCGAATTATTGAACGTATCAACATAATTGGGACATGGTTTCGATTTCCAATTTGTGATCTTTGACTTGTGATTGACGCATGTAACCGAGCGTGAGGTGACGCAGATTTGATGGACAGATTGAGGCGTTGTTTGATTGTTGCGTTTGTGAAAATGTATGCAGTTTGAAATGTATGTACATGATAATCACAGTTCAATTTTCAATATAAAAAATGAACACCTTCACCAAGGGAAACCTTTGAAAATCACTGATGAAAACACCCAAGATATTCAACTGGATGATATCAAACAACTTAGAATTTAACACGTGTCTTACCTTAGATCATATCAGGTCCATTTTACCATATTTGAGGACTTTTGTAGACTTCTCATTGTTGCTGCTTAATGTAATGCTGCCACATCTGAAAGACGGTACAGTGCTCGTTCAATGCCAGGAATTATTCGACTAGGTCAAAAAAACGCTTAACGGCAGCTTTAAATCCATCGGTAAATTGGGATCTATCCACTCTAGTCCATTCATAAAGGTTTTTAAGGGTTCATAGATAGCTGAAAGATAATCTATGCAAAAGTGCTGTTTTGGTGTGTTACATCCGCCTTAATGGTGGTTTTTTAGGGGGGGGGGGAGTATTGAAAATGGCACAACCTTGAGTGCTGCCATTGGCGGGGACATAAGGGACCCAATCATTTTTCCATGGATATTTAATCTTTGTTCTTTGTCAAGCTCAAGAGACGCTCTTACTATTGTCTGTGGCGATCACATAATTGCTACTTTCTTAAAACAAAACTATTAACCTAACCCTGATTTAACTTTTTGAATTATTTCTAACATCAATTGCCTCTTTAGCTGACTTATAAATAGATATTGGTCAAAAAATGTTTAAGTTTTGTCCCTTTATTATGGGCCTGAGCGAATGTTTATGCAATGTTAGGATTTCTCGAAAGAAATTGTAAGGATTTTCGGGATAAATCTAGTCTAAGGTATATCTATTGTTCGTTAGTTACTTGTTGTCAAATATTTTCCTTCCGCCTTTTTGTTTTTGTTTTTCTATGCATGATTAGTTTTGATTTCGTGTTGAACAGTTATAGACGTGTAAACATGGAATTCACTAACGACGAAATTCGCGCTATTTTAAAGTTTTCCTTCGTTAAGGGCAAACCCACTAGAGAAACGTTCTGTGAGATTAATTATATTTTGGGGGATGGTACTCTATCACTTCGAACCGCGGAGGAATGGTTTCGACGATTCAAAGCCGGTGAAAACAACACCATGGATAAGCCAGCCGGCGGAAGACCTGTGACGACGAAAACCGATCGAATCATGGAAATCATTGAGTTAGACCGGTATGTGGCATCTCGTGACATCGCCCAGGAGATGGGAGTTAGTCATCAAACCATTTTAAACCATCTGCAGAAGACTGGATACTAAAAAAGCCTGATGTTTGGGTGCCGCATGATTTGACGCAAAAAAACCCTTCTGGACCGAATCAAAGCCTGCGAAACGGAACGAACACGACCCATCTTTGAAGCGGATGGTGACTGGCGACAAAAAATGGATCCCATACTACAATATCAAGTGAAAACGGTCGTGGCTGAAGGCCGGTAAATCGTCCCAAACAGTGGCCAATCCGGGTTTGATGGCCAGGAAGGTTTTGCTGTGTGTTTGGTGGGATTGGAAGGGAATCATCCACTATGAGCAGCTCCCATATGGCCAGACGCTTAATTCTACCATCTATTGCGAACAACTGGACAGCATAAAGCAGGCGATCGACCAGAAGCGTCCAGAATTGGTTAACAGGAAGGGTGTAGTGTTCCACCAGGACAACGCCAGACCACTTCGTTGATGGCTCGTCAGAAGCTACGGGAGCTCGGATGGGAGGTTTTATCGCATCCACCATATAGCTCGGAAATAGCGCCAAGTGATTACCACCTGTTCCTGTTCATGGCGAACGCCCTTGGTGGTGTGAAGTTGAACTCAAAAGAGGCTTGTGAAAAGCGTCTGTCCGATCTCTTCGAAAATAAGGAGGAGGGCTTCTACGAGGGGGGTATTATGAAGTTAACGTGTAGATGGAAACAGATTATCGAACAAAACGGCGCATATTTGAAGGATTGAATGAGGAGCAAAAAATGGGAAGGAAGACAACCCATACGTACTCCCGCAGGACCGAAAGGTACCTACATATTACGTTTTGTTTTTCTTATTTAGGTTCGATTCCCAAATGGAACACCTCGCATTTTTTCACAGCACCACTTCTTTCGAGTTGCTGACAACAGTCAAAGATTACGAAGTGTCAATGAAATGCTTCTCAAATCTCGCCGTTCGGAGTCGGCAAAAAACTGTAGGTCCCTTCAATATGAGTAGTTGTTGTAAAAGCTCGGCCCTGGTCCCTTACGGACTGTTGTACCACTCAATTATTATCTAGGTGTCGGAGGCGACTTTATTGCTATGGATGTTGATTTGTTGATTTGTAGCAACATTTTCGACCCGAGAACTTTACGTCTTATGCTTAATATGCCCCGGAGGAACGTGGCATTTCAGCTTTTGTATTCCTTTTTCAATATTGACTATAGCTATGACTATAATTGGAATTATAGATATCTGCGCCCGAAAGAAGCTCAAAATCTCACCTTTATCCACCTCCACACCCGCATTTTGTCACTCTTTCAGACCTATAGTATATGCGATACTATATGTGACTTATAGTAAGACGAACTCATTGGAGGGTATGTGATATCAATCTAAGGTTAAAACACATCTATATTACCTAGGCTTTGCTGCGCCTGGAAGACTTATTTTGGGTCCTATACAGCTCTTCCTATTTTCGGGCAAACTTTATTCATTGGCATTACATTTGATTCTATGTACAATTTCCAACAGAAGAAGCAAAACATTTGAATGAAAACCTTCATTGCAGAGTAATTTATTTAACCCCGCTAAATATGCGAATTGTCACACTTTGAAACGCAGAAGCGGACTTCAAATTTTGTAGCTACAATCCAATTTTAAGTGGAGGTTGTTGTACCACAAAGAGGGTGAAAAAGGAACACCTTGCATTTTATTTGCAGTACCACCTCTTTCCAGCTGCTGACCATACTCAAAGAGTACTAATTGTTTATGAAAAGCTTTCAAATCTCGCCGCTCGGAGTCGACAAAAATCTATAGGTCCCTTGACTCGTGAGAAAACAGTAGCACGCACAACACGAGTAGTTGTTGTTCAAGCTAGGCCATGGTTCCTCCTGCGCTGTAGTGCCACTCAACTACTATTATGAAGCCTTAAGGATTGTATTAAAGTAACTTAAATTGTGGTACTTTATACTATATCTCTTCTTCGTACGAAAAATTAATTGGAATTTGACGTTCATTTTCAATACGTTCTTTCTTCTATAAAAAATCAGTTGATTCGAAAATTTATTGTTCCGGCACTTCAATATAGGAATACCATCGTTAAAATTGTCGACTGCTTAATGAATAGTAAAGACATGCTGCTGTTCAGACATGTTATTTTTCATAGAAATGTAGTATAATATTTGTCTTCTGTTAGATGATACGTCAGCATCTTCGTTTGTGCCTTGCTTACCCTTTTGTAAATTACAGTACATTACGTACTTTGAGTTTGGTTCCTTCACTGAAAATACTATAAATAATTCCTTTCAAATAAACTTAAAAGCAAAAAAGAAATACCAGTAATTCCTTCCTCATAATGCTGTAATTTTGTTCGGATTTTGATAAAGTTCGATATGCGCTCCTACACATACGACCTTGAAAATGAACTGCACCTATTACAACTCTACTCGGATCAGTGGCAACGTTGAATGGCTTATTAAAGCCCGGTTACTGCAATATATATGCAACAAAACAGGTTATAGACTTAAACCTTTGTGCCCTTCCTAAAGCATTCCAGCTTTTATATTTTCAGGGTTCGGCTTAACGTCATCCGTAGTAACTAAGTTCATCGTAGGATGATACTTGTTTTTAGAAAAATTCAGACTTGTCCAAGCAAACTTCCAGAATTGCTTACTGGAGTTTAAACAGTAAAACAGTATTTAAGGCTGAAAATTTTCTTGATGGGAAGTGTTTGATGTCGGGAAGCTACAAATAAAAGTGACCGCAAGAAACATTGCCACCCAATCCCCATTTAACACTGCGGAAACGCGACACTGCCAGCACCCACAAAAAATTAATGGTAACGTCAAGGGATTAATTTTAAAAAATTTAATGAAGTACACGTACTCGACTCAGTTCTCCGCGTAGCCCTTTTTTGATTCACTATAAAATAGAAACAACTCCCACTCTTCCCTCCTAAATGTGGATCTTACATAACCAGAACACTCTGCAACGCTTTCATGTCGTTTAAACAGTTCAATTCCATTCGCGCTAATCCATCACCTGAGTTCAAATGTCAAAAGCTGGGCTTCTTCGAGGCAAAAAAATCCACCCTCTATCCCAAAATAAACTGATCCCATAGGCATGATCCGGATGATTATACAAGAAAGTTACCTACAGCGTGAGGGGTGTCCCGCTGCCGAACTTCGGCTAAATTATCACGACCGCTAAATCTGGCATGCAACAAGGCAACCCGCAATGTGAGCAGACAGATTCCAATTCCTGTGCGGACTACAGCAGTGGCGTCAATGGTTTATGCAAATCATATATGACTTGACTTTTATTCAGTAATCCGCGAACACGCAATCGGTCGCATGTTACTGTCATCCTTTGCCAAAAAGTGTTTTACTTATGTTCCCACTTATGCAAGTAATGTTTTGAGCTCTGTGAGATCTCCGAAATATGTTAAAAAAAGAGCCACGACAAAAGCGCACCATCACCTATTAGCCCCCACTTGTCATAACTGCATAAGTGCACAAGTGAATGCTTGCGGTCAACACCTAAGACTGTCAGATTCAACATCTCAATTGAACAGAAAGAAAACCCACCGAGCACTTGTCACGTTGCATCGCATGTGGAATTTCACTTTCGTGTGCAGTTCGGCATCCGCAGGTGTCTCCAGTGTCGAGCTGTTGCCGCCGGCCACATAAAAGTCAATTTTAATTATGTGCTTCGACTGCGAGATACGAAATGCCACCCGAGGCGATTAGAACTTTGTCACTTCTCTGCTGTTTGCCATCGATTGCCAGTGTCCTCTGAACGCTGAGCGAACAAGGTGTCCGCTGAGCGATTCCACAGAACACCAACCGGTCAAAGCGGCGGACTGACGGCAGGGCGGCTTTGTGTGCAGTGTCCATCATTTTCGCGGTGGAGCTGTGGTTTGTCCTTGAGGACGCCATTCCTCCTCCCTGGCAGCGAGGCGGTGGGTCTTCTATGTTGCGCAAAGCAAAGCAGGCAGAAGTAACTCATTTGACACCTATTGGGTGCAACAAAGCGGTCCCCACACGCCTCTGTCCTACCGCCGCGCGGGGTACGAACGAACGGCTGTCAGGTGGTCGAGAGTCTTGTCATGGTCGCGGGATGCATTCTAATTTTTCGTACAGCCAGCGTGCAACGAACTATCAGTCAGCGGGTGGGCAGGATCAATGTCGTCGATTCAATGCTATAAGTTTTTTAATGAAAAAATATGTCCCCATCCGGCTGGGCACGACTGTGTCGTGGTTCGTCGTCGTCGGTTGCACGCATGTGGCTAGCAATTAAGCAATAAAAATTGGAGTTTAGAAGCATAGCAGGGTACTTTTCTGAGTTACTCCTATGATTTCAAGATATTAGGGAAGTGCCTTTTCTGAATGCCTTGTGGCGCTTCTCAAAGAACTTTAATTTATAACGTTTTCGGAGTAGTTTGACAGACAAATGTAGCAAGACGCTTACTCTTGTTTTATATTGTTGCTCTGGGCAACGTTGTTTTGAAAAAATAAATATCGTACTGCACAAGAAGCAATGAAGGAATGCAAATGAAGTAATACCAGCAACATAATGTCATCTGGAGAGTAGATAAATAAGTATTCAATGAAATGTTGAATCATAAACCTTGTTTAGTGATTATGATAGAATATCAAAATTCATACAATTTATGTTGAACATCTACCTAAAAGATATTTTGTGCGAGCTGCAAGAGAAGTCTTGAAAGAAATTCGGCGGGAAGCCGAAAAGTGACCGTAGATCTGCTCAAAAGTTGTTCTGGCAAACCAATTGCCTACTCGGAAGTGGTAAGTTCAATAACACCAAAGGAATCAAATCCATAGATGATGTGCTTCCTTCCAATTAGACGGACATCTTGCTCAGATGTAGCAAGCACTTCTGGGAGCCGCTCAATCGAGAAGGGGACTGAAAGTAACAGACCTGTTGAGAATAGTCAACTGCTGGAGGAAAGCACTTTGGCAAGTCCACCGGTGTGTATGAAATCCGGCCAAAAAGGCTTAAGACCACGGATAAAGAGGGAGTCGTGTGGTTCTTTCGTGTTATTAAGCAGTTCTGGGAATGTGATACCTGTCAATTGGCAGACATTAGTGATTGTTCCTCTTTTCAAAAAGGGTGACAAGATAGACTTCTCCAATTAAAATGGCATATCTCCTTCCGACCCACACGCCAAAGGTCTATGTTCGATTCCTGGTGTGCACACCTCGCATTTTTCACTGCACTACCACTTTCTAGGTGTTGACAACACTCAAAGAGTACTAATTGTCTATGAAAAGCTTCTCAAAACTCGCCGTTCGGAGTCGGCAAATTAACTGAAGTTCCTACTCGTAAGCGAACAAAAGCGCGCATAATACGAGTCGTTGCTGTAGAGCCTAAGCCTTAGTCTGTTGTGCCACTCAATTATTATTATTTTTATCACCTTTAAGTCAACCTATGCTAGTGTGGGAGTTCGTCCCGTTCAATGGATGACCGAGTCCATCGAGGTAAACTCTGGTTGATTGTCACCTGCTGACTGTCATTCAATCTCTTTACACCACCTGTAGCAGCATCTACACCATCTTCATCAACATATTTTACATCTGTTACTGTGGGCGTTGGGCTTCACTTAGCGTGCGCCTTGTCACCTGTTCCTTTTATTACATACATATATGAACAGGATGTTGCAGCGCAGCTGAAAACTTTCTTATAGGATTAGCCAGGCAGAATCAATTTTGAAGCAGCTTGGTAGATCAGTAATAAGGAAGGCTGAGCTTGATGCTAAATACAATTATCAGTTTTAAACTAAGTTTTTGTTCCAACTCTCATCGATGCTCAATTTTCGTAATAACCGAAAAAATAAGATCGCGAATACAGGCTGCCGAGATGCTGATGCGGGAGTTAATCGCAGAAATAAACTGAGAAACGCGACAGTGCGGGGAGAACTCAATGTTGAGCAGCTACTTTTTCCTGACGGAAAGGCTTTGTTTCATGTTACGGATGTCACGACTTCCGAGGCGTGCGTTAAGTAGACGACCCCTAGGCAAACTCAGGGCCAGATGGTTGAATCAAGTCCGTAAACTCGCCTGGTTACGCTTGTCAATAGCTCCTAATGAGTAACAGTCGATGGCGGATGATCAAGCGGCCCTGCGACCCCTTTTATTTAAAGAAGAAGAAGATGATGATGAAATAGTTTATTGTGACTGCTTTCGCGCTCTCCTCCGCAACGCTATGTCTGGAGAACCGATTTCATGCACCTTTAATTTCATCATCTTACTGCGAATTTCAATTTTAGAGTACTCCATCTCTTACCAGTATTGACAAAACTGCATACACTGTCTACATCGGTCAACCCAGGATTTGTTTCGAGAAAAAGCTCCTACCATTTCATTGGGGTAAAGACATCAAACGACTCCTAGCTCTGATTTCTGCATTACGTAACTCGATTATTGGAAGTAGTCGCCACTTGACACGATGTAGTTCCATTTCTGTCTAAGTGGCTATAGCTGAGTAAGTGCTTAACGGTCGCCTAACTAAAAACTGTTTTTCCTGGTCGCGTCGCGACACTCATAAATCTCCCGTCAATCGAACTACGTTGTTTCATGTTTTCGCCCGAGCGACGTGTTTGGTGTTGTAGGCGCCTTAATGACCGCAATGCTCTACATCTCTTAGTAATTTTCACTCCTGTTCCCTCTAAAAAAAAATCCACTTCTTCGACATTGTATCAGCGAGCTAGAAAGCGCGCCAATCGGACTCGCATTGACTCCATTCAAATCGAAATTCATGACGCTGATCGACGATGGGACTTCGGGTGCACCAATTAAGCTCGTACGTCGGGTAATTATGATCTCGTAAATTTGTCCGGTCGAAGTGGGTTGCATGGGCCGCTTGTGAAACTGCAGCTACCGCTAACATCTTCGTCTGATTGGAACACCGAATGTGGTCCAATCTTTCGATTGCGCCAGCAACCAAGAACTGGATCTTCCGGTCGGCCGTCTTCTCCGTTGGGGAGCTGTATCTATAATTATTCTCGGCTAATAGTAAAATCGCGTCTCCCCTATGGAAGAAAAAGGAAATTGAAATGCGAACGGAAGGGCATGCCTAATTCTTGAAAACACTTCCCGCGGTGACGAATCAGCGGACAGACAGTGTCCGCAATCTTGTAATTGAAGTAGTTACTGACCACCTGCTTGCTGAATTGCGGATACAATTTTTTTGAAAATCGGGAAATAGAGAGAAACGTAAAATGACATCGACTTCCGGATAACAACGAATGCGGCTTTTGAACTCTAAGCCAGTTAATGTGGACCAGATTTAAGTCTTGAGCCATAATGTCACTGCATGAAGCTTCATTATTCTTCTTTCTTGGTTGCGAGCGCTACTGATAAAAAGCCTGAGAAAAAAACATTTCTAAAAATTGTCTCTGGTTCCGAAAAGTTCAAAGAAAACATTGAATTTAATATTTTCATGTTGCGCATATTATATTTAAATTCTATGGGATCTCTACAAGGGGTTCTACACCCAAGAAAGACATGGATTATCGATGAAAAGTGCACTAAACAAAGAAGATGCTTAAAAGACGACGTGTACAATTATCTCACAACAATATTGAAAATTTGACCCTTTTTTACGTTCTGTAGGCATTTAAAATGTATCAGCCGTTCAATGGTAATTCATTATCAGATTACAATTGTATTGAACTAATGCCAATGCAAATTGTTATTTATTGGCATTGAATATTAAAAGGTCGAAAAAATGAGAGCATTTGGAATGCTGATTACTCTGCGGATCTTGAATGTTACTTGCAACTTTAATAATATATAGTGTTAAAATGTTGTTTCATAATAAAGGGTGTCCCAACAAGAACGCAAGATTTAAATATTAAATAAAATGCAGATATTTAAAAAAATCGTGAATTCTTTATTATATCGTAAAGTAGACAGGATGACGTTATGTGTGGAATAACACATCGGCCACATGGCCGCCGCGGCTTTGCTGGCACATACGCGATCTTTTATTGAAATTTTCAATTAAAGTTTGGTATAAATGCTGCGATATTACATTAATACAGCGTCCAATTCCTCTTTTAAGGCTTGAGTCGTCGTCGGCTTATTCTCATATTCAAAAAACCGCAAAAAAAAGTCAATGGTGTGGTGTTAAATCGCACGATCTTGGCGGTCAATTCTGGTCTCCAAAACGCGAAATAACACGACCGGGAAATGGCTGATGCAGTTTCTCTGGGTGTATGAGATGTGGCGCCGTCTTATTAAAACCACATCCCCTCCACATTCATTTTTTCAATTCTAAGCACGAAAAAATTGGTTATCATTTTAGGATACCGAACCCAATTGACTGTTTGCGCTGGACCTGACTGATTTTCATAAAAAAAAGGTCCAATGATTCCTCCAGATCCAAAATCCACACCACACAGTGACACGTTGAGAATGTATTTGCTTCTCGTGAATCATTCGACAACTCTGAATATTGACGAAGCCATCAAGACGGAAATGAGTCTCGTCACTACAGATGATTTTATCGGCAAAAGCAGCATTTTCATGTTGTCTCTCCAATACCCAATTAACGATGGGTATTGTTTGGAGTGTTTGTTTGGATGGAGTTTGAGCGACATCATCACGTACTGCTGCGATATTTTCGGTCGATCGACCTGGTCGAAGGCGCGTTGTTGTCTTTACATCAGTTACAGACCCAGTTTCAGCAAATTTTTCTATTAATCGCTTTACAGTTGACTCTTTTGGAGAATTATTGTAACCTCAAATTGATCGCAATTTGCGAACTGTAGCGGCAAAACTTTCACCATTTTGGTTCAACAATTTCACAATGAGAATGCGTTGTTCATTCGTGTAACCTCATACCTTCTACTAACAAACAATAATAATTGTTCAAATGTCTAACAATGATATTTCGATTGGTGCCAAATTTAAATCTTCCTTCTACAATTTCAGAAGTGGGATTCGTGCTCGACTGTACATTTGATTTTTTTGCCAAACGCGTGAAATTTGTCGAAGTAACTTACTAAAGTGAGAAGTAATTTTGTTTCTTTAGCCTACGTGAGTTTAATTGTAATCTGTCGACACTGTAATCTGTTTCGCGTGTATCACAATGTCCGCGGAGTGGTTCCAGTTTGTTGAAAGTGCAACAGTTGCAACACTTAACAACATTTTGCGATTCCTTAAGGTTCAGGCGAGTGGTACGAAGGCACAACTAAAACTGCGGGTGCAAGAAATCGTTCAAGATTATTCGGATGATGAACTTCGGCAAATAATTCAAATGCATTATGTTCTCTTCAAAACTTCAGAGACTACTAAGACATTATGTGCCCCTTCAGCGGAGACGATAATTTTCCGATAAATAGAGCACGCGGATCGTTTCTGTTGAAATGATCACAGCAAATTTGTGTTTAGTAAGAGATTATTAACGGGTAGTGCAAAACTTTATTTCCGATCAAAACATGTGTGTAATTGGACGGAATTAAAAGAAGCAGTCGTGAATGAATTTAAAAATGTTGGTCTTGTTTCACGTCCCAAGAGTTCGCTGAATTCTTACTTTCTAATAATGTTCAGTACATAAAAGTTGCGACGGACTCTCCACAGTCAAATGGGCATGTGGAAAGATTAAATCGAATACTACCGCCAATGTTAGCAAAAGAGTGCGAAACTAATAGCACTGGAGACTGGGACAGGAACAGATAGAGTGCACAAGTAAACTTTTGGAAAAGATCAAAAAGGAAAATTGTGTCACAAAGTTAAAGAGTTCTTGTACATTAGATCCGATTCAGGTATTGATTTAGAGGAGGCTAAACAAAAAGCTGCAGAAAACATTAAAAAAGAACGGGGGCGCAGTAAACGACACTTTGACAGTAGGCAGAAACAACCAAAAGGGTATAAACAGGGCGATTATGTCATGCTTAAGAATGTTGTTAGCGATCAGGATGGCCGAACTGTAGGCGATTTACAAAAATGTGCTACTTGCTTTACGCCAACTTTTAATTCATGTACCTACAGCAATTTTCAAAGTAAATAAGCAGTCGTTGACTTTTAAGGTTCTTCAATCCTGCTTGTTAAATTCGGTTACCCCACTATATATAACAGCATGTAACACACATTGCGTTGCTCAATAAAAATATATTACGCACAGAGTGAAGTCTTTCTTTCTTTCTGGTGCTCCTACAAATGCAAACAAAATATTTCTAGAACATTATTATCAGTTTGAAGCACAATCAAAGCATTTATGAATGGAACTCGACTTCATTCATGTGGCCACCGCGGGCACTTTGGATTCATTGGACCAAGTTTCAACGGCTTGGCCAAACATTTCGGCGAAAACAGCGGCTATTTCTCACTCCATGTTGTCCCTGAGCTCTTCCAACGTAAATTGTTTTGTTTTTTTAAATTCACTATCATCATTTAAATTCACTTAGATTCCTGTGTTGTTCTTTTTTTCTTAAGCTAACTTAGATAACTATCTACACACTACCTACCTAAAACTTAACTTAAACTTATAGCTATGTACAATTAAATTTACCTAACCTACTTAACTAGGTACTTACATTAAACTTAATTATGTCCGTAAAACTATACGGACGAGTGCACCAGAGCATATGTGTTATTTATATGCTTTACATATATATCTTATACGCCGTGGTACGTGTGCATGTGGCTTGTGGTCCAAGCGGACATCTTTCAATTCCGGCCAAAAATATTCGGTAATCATAACGCGATAACACTGACCATTCACGTAAAAAATAAAGCCCAACGACACAGCCGGCATGCAAACCGAAGTGACGATTTATGAAGCACGTAAGGACTTTTACGCGATCATTACATTTTGCTACGACGAACCCATTGAGCCAAAAATGAGTTTCTCCAGAACCCAATCGGAGAACGTCCATCGACTTCAATTCGTCAGTCAGCTTGATCTTGTATGGGTGTAAACCCAGATCCTTACGCAAAATACGCCGTAATGTGGCCTGAGCGATAGTTAATTCTGGAAAATTGAGTGATTTCGATTGTGACGCCTGAACTTGTTAAACTTGTTATTGCCTGTCTACTACGAAAAGAATTTCGGCTGAAAACTGGAGTAAATGCTCTAAAAAATGTAAACACCGACTCGAATTGCGGTAGATAATTTTTACATATATTTTACAGACGCTGCTCATTCATGTATTTTATCATGTTAAAAAAGTTAAACATTCCTTTCCTGTGCAGTGCTTCGTATTTGCAAATCATATCTGAATGTCATTAAACAGCAAGGAGGACACCAATTCTGCTGTGAAGAGAGCTATATCTAACGGACTATTGACCGAACTCTTTAAAGCAGGTGGAAATTATCTGGTTGTTCGAACGAAGCAGCTAACCTGTAAGATATGGTCAGCGGAAAGCATGCTCGGCGAGTTGGTCTAGTTTCGAAAAATCCCATCCCATGCCTGAGCTGACATATACATACGTCTTCTTACAATACGAGAATTTAGATTGTCGCGCTACAACAGATAATGAAAAGGACCTAAAAACGTTCGAGTCCCCACACATAACCTATTTTTCAATTTATACAGTGTTATGTTTAGTATAAGCCAAAACCCTCGCTGGTCGGTAAAAAACTTAACCGAATCTTAAAATTCAAAAAGATTTCAGCACATATCATATATGGGTATATAAAATCGTAAACAAATGTTCAATCTTGACATGAATAAGAACTGTGCATACAGACTTTATTTGTCGTTATTTTTTAAAGCGATTTTTTAACTCTTGTCACCAACATTTTAGATACAAATAATCTATAAAATATGGTTCCTGAGCAGGTCAAAAGAATAAATTTCCGCACTTTTATGCATTTCTTTCACTTTATGGTATTGAGAAAAATGTTCGCAGCGTACATATGTCAAAAAAAAAGTTGACATTGATAGAGAATAACTCAGAAAACAGTAACAGCAGGGGCTTGAAAATATGATATTCCAATCATTCTTTTTTCATAAAAAATTAGAAAAAAAAGTTAATCATCGTGGTTGCAAGGTTGACCCCGCTACGAACTTATATTAAAATAGCCACGAGTATATTGTGCGTTTGTTGTTCTTATTTGTGCCAATGATGTCTGAAGGAAAACATTTAGGGACGATCTGTATTGGCTGTACGGTGGTTAAGACGGTAGAGCTCATGCACAACAATATCTTCTCCAAAGAGTCTTTGAATCTAACCGAGTGGAACAACGCAAACCAATGGAGCAACTCTGTTGTGTTGCCCGACTGTTTTATTATTATTATTTATGTAATAACATTTTCCGCATTTCCCAGTCAAATACGAACCATTACCTCTTAAATTAGTAAAACTTACTCGTAAGTTAGTAAAGTCTTGTTACGCAACATAACTTTACTATTTTACAGCTTAATAATCTCAATGTCCTTGAATCTTACAAGATACATATGTATCTTGTTACATTGAATTGATTTTTTTTTTTGACTTGTTTAATAGAAATCTTAGTTTTAATAAAATTTTCCACCAACTATTATTTTTTATTTATCTTCTTTATGAATATTTATATCACTAACTATTCTCTTTATTGCGAAATTTTTTGATTCTATTTCTTATTAAGAGCATAATAATAGTGTCGTTAAAAGAAGTTTAAATTATAAACTACAATATTTAGAAGAAGCTAGAGCGAAAGAGTCTAAGGCTTATATTTTAATTGTATACTGCAGAAGAAGGACGAGAAAAACCAAAAGTTATCAGTGAAACGCTTTCCACATGCATTCCAGCAGTGCCTCAAACCTAAATTTTAAATTCGCCTAATTCATGAACCAATTGGAATTCACAAGTTTGAGAGCAACTGTTAGAATCCAATTAAATGCAATAAATGTCAAATGCTCAAAACGACGTCAAACATCTACAAATTTTTTCTGCTGTTAAATTTCATTAAATCGCTTCCAATTTTTGTTTGCTCGAAACGTATCTGTGTTTGCAGTTAAATTCAAATTAAACTCTTGAGTGCAGTGTTTCCGGGGGATGGCAGTGCAAAATGAAACACAAACATCCTATTCCCGGTGGCTTACGGAGGATGTTTTTAAACTCATCGAACTGGTTCGCAGCGACGAAGCAATATACAATCCACGACATAAATATTACTTTTGTCGACCTTATGTTGAGAATTTCTGGCGAGAAGTTGACCTCCGTCTGCTTAAGAATCGTAAGTTGACTTGACGTCCACCGTGTACGAAGTCTAAACGTCTCTTTATGCGATTGCTTAGCTGGCGCCAGTTTGGCCAAGTGGACCAATCTAAGAATTTCCTTCCGACGGGAGTATACCACCTATCAGGAAGAGAAGGTCGCACCATGCTGGTCGTATTTTGATAAAATGTTCTTTCTGCATCCCTATTTGAGGAAGTAAGACCCGTTATTAACCCTACATGAGGTGATTTATATTTAATTTCGTTTTCCACAGCAAAAAACAATCAGGTCCGAAAGATGTGGAGTCACACATTCAAGAAGCTATCGCTCAAATCAATAGTATTAACTATAACACAATGCAGACAGCAACTGTGAGCCCAGTGAATGATTGCGTTGACCATTATCTCTCATACTGTGACGATGATCCACAGCCTTCTCCCGGAATGGAAGACATCATCGAAGAAGAGGACGACAACGAGGGAAATTGTAATTTAAACTCCATCAAGAATGAAATCAAGTCCGAATGCGATAACGAAAACGAACTTGGAGAAGGAAGTCAGGAGCAGGAAAATTTTAAAGATCTAATTGTTGAAATATCAGATAACGCAGAGTCTACGGCATCCACTTCCGGTAACAAACGTCAATTCACACACGGTGACGTTGGAAATAGAAGTTTTATTAAGCGATGTCGAACGGAACCAGCCGCGTCTGCTGCACCGAGCAATATTTCTCTTGTTAGACCACTGGCCATGGTCCCAGTTTCAACAGAACCAGCACATCATTCTTCTATGAATTCCACTTTAATGAACCGGGTTCCCAGTGCACCCAGTAGTCCTGCGCGGAGAAATGACTTTTGTGAGTGCAAGACCGATTCGGATGCTATGTTCCTGATGAGTCTGCTGCCGGATATACGCAAATTACATGGACGGGATAGGGGCAAGATTAAAATAGCTTTTCAGAATATCTTACAAGAATTTTTGTATCCTGATTAAAGCGTATGGTATTTATATTTGATAGTAATAATTATATATGTATCATGGTGTAAGGAAAACGAGGTTTGTTTGATGGACCGCCAAATGAAATGAATGACTCGTGCCCACAGAAAACTATCAAACACACATAATTATAATCACATCATGATCTGTATATAGTATTTGAGTAAAATAAATATTTTATAAGATAATGCAAGGGGATTTTTTGTCCGTTATGTTAAGGTACAATACACGCCCATGACTACATGGCTAGAAAATTTCAGGGATGTACTTCGATAGCCGTTTAGCGATTTCACTGGTAGGGCCTTATAAAGGTGGTCATAGGCCATGGGGAATTCTTAATAAATACAGGTTTGCAACTGTGTAAGCTACTAGAAAAGATTGGCATTCTTCATCTGGACAAAATGCCAATCTAAGGTTGGGTCAAGGCGTGGGGAATGTACCTCACATAAACCATATAGATCAAAGAGTAGACGTAAAAGCCAAGAATTGAGCTCTTACAAACCCAGGTACCAAATATTCAATGTCTTATACTGTTAACAGCAATACATTCACAAAGTACATGTTCTACAGTTTGGGCGCTGCTGCCAACTGAACTCTGAGCCAACTGCCAGAAGATTATGGTTAACTTATACGTTTTCCGTGACTTTAACTAAAGAAAGATTATTAGTCGTTTCTTTTTCCTGTTATTCATTGGTGTCCCGGTTACCATGCAGAGAATTGAAGGAATTTACACCAGAATATATATATTCAAGGGGATGGTACTAAAATGTAGATGTAACCCAGATCGACAGTTCTAATTAGCCAGTAGATGCTATTAGCGATACATTCCTTTTTTTTGGTTACCCAATTTTTCTGGTGTGGAGGCAACATAAATTTAAAACGAAAATAAAAAAAAAGGAAAAAACACTAAATTAAATAAAAAAAATATGGATCTTCTTATTAGGACATCATAATAGTAACAGAGCAAGCCTCAGAGCCCCTCTTAAAACAAAAAATTAAATACACAAAAACAAAAATCAAAATATTGAGGTATAGGTATTTGTGGGTAAGTACGTCGACCCACAACTGAATATTGCACGCCTTTGCCTAGGAACCCTCGTTTTTAACATCTGCCTTAACCTTTTCTATAAGGTTGGGGTTAGTTAGAAGGTTGAACAGGCTACTCATGGCCACAATTTTGTTAACTTAAAGATAACTGTTGGAATTCTGTGAATAGTTTATTATTAGTTTTAAGTATTCCTCTCTTATTTTAAACAATTCGGCACAGCCGATTAGATCCGCACGCTTCGCGTCACAAAAAATAATAATGAATTCAAACTGTTCAGTTTACTTGGAAAAACAAAATTTTGTTGACCGACTCAAGTCCAGGAAATACGTGAACCAATTCCAAGAACAGCACTGTGTCATGGAAACACAACATTTACTGCACAACATCCTTACTCTATTTGTGAAGAAAATGAAGTAAAGTCAATGGAATAGTCCTTTGTTTTTATTTTTGTTATTGGGTTGCTTTGTCATATAATCTTTCTTTTTAAGTACAGCGTCACAACGCCGTGGCATGGAGTCGATTAAGGCCTGGTACCGCTAACCACGCAACCTGGACAACATCCCATAGTTGTTTTGTACTTTTGGGTTTTGCTTCATAGACAGCTTTCTTTACATTCGTAAATGGGATTTAGGTCCGGGGACTGAGGCGGCCACTCCATAACTTGAACTCCATTGCTTTGGAAAAATTCTTTGGCCAGTTTGGTCGTATGTTTTGGCTCATTGTCTGGCTGTAGAATCCATCTAAGCGGCATATTCCAATCTGCGTAAGGTAACATAGTTTCTCTCATTATGCTGACGTAAACTCCGGCGGTCATCATCGGTTTTATCCAAAATGGGACCAGTAACATTATACGAAATTATTTTAATTTTTGGCCCGCCGTGCTTTACAGTCTTGAGTGTACACTCTGGTTGAAATTCTTACTTTTTCGCCTGCGAACAAATGTCCTGGTCGCAGGAGTACCAAATAAAACTATTTTGGATTCGTCCATGCATAATATATTGCGCCATTTAGAAAGATCCCAGTTCAGGTGTTCTTCCGCAGAATTGGTTCGTTTTAGTAGGTTGATCCATGTTTTAAAAATTTTCTCGTGTGTCTATTGTTGTACTCAGTTTTTGGTATTTGGTTACGTAACCCAAAGCAAACAATGGGAGCTTAAATAAATGCTCATTTTTGGAGACATGCCATTTTTTTCAAAAGTAGGACTTTTCTCGGTCTACAGATATTCAAATTATTTTCTATTAGTTCTCGTATTACCGTTACAATATCAACTGCTTAATTGAATTCTCTTTTATATCTATGCACATTAACCCTACACTGGGATTATTCATGGAATATCTGGCAATCACTCTAGAAGACATTTTTTTTTGCCTCGCGTTTCACGCTGTTTTTGTATAAAGATCTTTTTTTATAAAGATCTGGATAAAGATCCATGATTCTTTTTAAATTTCTTTGAATGCTTTGATAATTTAGCAATAGAGAGCAGAACAGACTAGTAATAGATTCAATAGAATTTAGATTATTGACACAACCACTATACTGCGCTGCTATTTTTTTAAACGCAACTTTATATCAAAACTGCGTGCAAAACAGGATAACGGAATGATATAATCAGTATAACTATTTATTTGGATAACCATCGTGGGAAGAGCTGAAAGTAATACTTAGTAAGGCACGTAAGCGTAAGACCATGTTTTGTGACGCAGGAGTATGTGATGCAATTTGTCATTGGACTCTCTTCAGTTCCCCGACATGGTGACTTTATCTTGTGCTTTCAACCATATTTCTATGTACTTCATGCTTAGAGCTGAGATTTAAGTTCTTACATGGCGCGCTGACATTGTAGTTGTAGTTCCTCAACATTTTGTTTTTGAGAAGAGGCGTAGAGATTATTTCTTCCATTATCTTGGCAATGCAGGGAACAAAAGATATCGGTCGGTAAACTTTGTTTTGGTAGGGTGGTAATATTTGATACTTGTTTGTAAAATTATGCCTTCTTGACAGATACTATTATGTAAAGTCTTATTTATGGATATACGATTCTAATTGATCTCAAATCGCAGGAATTAAGAAATCGGAGGAATTAATAAGTAGGAATTGTGTTTCTCTGATGAAGTAAGGATGGAAGTTAGATTCGTTGCTTAAATTTTTTGATGATTTTGTGAAAAATTCAGCGACTTATACTGTTATTATAATACATATATGGGGCGCAATTGGCAGTAAGGATTTTTAAGTTGGCTCAAATTTCTTGGTTATGGATTTAAGGTTAATTCCTGCAGTGAAATTTTCAGAACATGACACATTTTCGGACTGGTCTTTATTTACATTTGGTGGTAGCCTAACGTTATTGTAAGATCAGTGGGATTTTTTCTTTAAAACAACTTCTAGGCTTTCACAGCTGCGAAATTTTAATTCTTTGTTCCATCAGAGAGTTTTCTGAGGTCTGCTTAGGTATTATTTTGGAAATTCCTTTTTTTAATACTTGCTGTCTGTCTATTTGTAATGGAAGGGGTTTGTTAACTACAGATTCATATTTGTAATTAAACCGGAAACGTTTTCCAATCTGCTTTGTCCAAAATTAATTTCCTTTGTTGGTTTTTAACAGAAATTCCTGGGCTGAGAACACCTTGCACCTCATTCGAGTTGCCGACAACACTCAAAGAATACAAATTGTTCATGAAAAGCATCTCAAATTTCGCCGTTAGGAGTCGGTAAAAAACTGTAGATCTCTTCTCGTGATAGAACAGTATCACGCACAACACGAGTAGTTGTTGCAGAAGCTAAGACCTATTTCCTTTTGGGCTGAAGTGCCAATCAATTTTTATTACTGAGCTGACAATTGTAAAGTAACATGCCATGTATTGGTCGCCCATCGCTTGAAAGAGCAAGGCTAGAATATAGAATGAAATTATCAACTTATTTTCCTGGAGGATCTCCAGGAAGGATTCCTTGAGTTGAAATTGAAATCGGGTATTGGTATTTGTCAAGAGACCGTCCAGAGCTTTTTCTTCTTCTTCTTGTGGCGCTGCAGCCGAAAGAGTTCGTCGTCGGATCAAAAATCGCAAAGATCATTTATCTCGAAAAGATTAAGGGTTTCCTCATCCGCTTTTAGTAACGTCCAGGTTTCCGCGCCATTAAGTAGGACTGGGATGAGAGCTTAGTCCTTCGAGAGAGGGCTTTATTACTAATTGCCTCTTGAGTCCAAAAAGCAGCAATTTGCAAGAATTATTCTGCGTTTGATGTTTGACATTGAAGGTTTCGGCGAGTTCGTTACCGCCTTTGATGGAACAGCGAGAGTTCTCCATCTTCATTCTACAAAATCTGACAAGTTTGGTAGGAATGCTAAAACTAGACATGGCACTGTATAGCACACTGTAATATGCGGCTTTAAAATCGACTAGGTGGTGGTGGTGAGCGTCGATTTGCATCTCTTGGGTCTTTTCCACACTAATAAGGACCAATAACCTTGTTGGCGAATTGTTTCAGGTATTCACAACCAGTGGTCGCCGTAGCGCAGTGGTAAGTGCATCGACTGCGGCGCAGAAAAGTCTGGGTTCGATTCCCGGACGGGACACCTAGCATTTTTTCACGGCACCACCTCTTTCGAGTTGCTGACAACACTCAAGGAGTATTAATTGTCTATGGAAAGCTTCTCAAATCTCGCCGTTCGGAATCGGCAAAAAATTGTAGGTCCCTTCTACTCGTGAAGAACAATAGCATGCACAACACGAGTAGTTGTTGTAGAAGCTAGGCCCTGGTCCGTTATGGGCTGTAGTGCCACTCAATTATTATTATTATTATTCACAACCAGGTGACGACCAACCAGGTCATCTCCAGCTGCTTTAAATATTTCTGCGGGCAGTCCGTCCGCTCCAGCAAATTTGTTCGGCTTCAGCTTCGATATTGCTACCTTTACTTTGTCTGAATCGAGGGGACGGAATTTTTGTCTATCATCGTTCAAATTGAATAGAACATTCTGCCTAATAGCAGAATTTTTGGCGTCATCGCCGTAAAGGAGTTTACTGAAATCATCCTTCCAGATTCTCAGCACAGTCTGCGAATTTACCATAAGTTGTCCGTTTTGGTCCCGGTAACTGTTTTAGCTTTTGGTAAAACGTTTGGACCTCATCCTGTCAAAACACTTTTCCATTCCTTCGACAGGGCACTTCTCATGCTCCTTCTTTTTTTTCTGAGAAGCCGGTGCTCTTCCCTTCTTCTATGTTCGTGGAACTCACGAACAGTCCTCGTTGTTCGATGCAGCGTTGCATTATAGGCATCTTGTTTAGCTGTTTGCGCTTGCCTGCACTCGTCGTTACGTGAAACCCGTGATGGCTTCTTGACAACGTTTCCAGTCTTCTTCTATAGTTAGTGCACTTAGCGTCGAACTCTGAGAGACTCGGTGGGCAAAGTTCCCAGCGATCAGTTGAGATTGTAGCTTTCGAACGTCAAACCGTTTTGGCCTATCTCGACTCCGTTGCTCTCTCGGGTATTTACCTTGGCCACAACAATTGATATTCCGAGTCGATGTTGGCACCTCGGAACGTTCGGACATCGAGAATACTGGAGGAGTGTCTGAATGCGATCGCAACGATCAGGAGATCGCCAGGTTTCTTTGTGAATGTTCAGGTGTGGAAACTGTGTGCTAGCCTCGAGGTTCCACCCCGAGGCAAAGTCCAACAGCCTGAGTCCGTTTCCGAATGTGTTGTCGAGCAGGCTGTGTTTACCGATGACTCCAGCAAAGATGTCCTCCTTTGCCAACTAAGCGTTAAAGTTTCCTAGACCGATCTTGGTGTCGTAGCTGGTTCATCGATCGTATGTTCTTTCTAGGAGATCATAGAAGTAATCCTTGATGTTGTCATCCTTCTCACCCGTCGGGGCGTGAGCGCAAATCAGGTTGATATTCCCGAATTTAGTCTTGATGCGGATTGTCATGAGGCGTTCGCTGACGGGGTCGTAGCTCATGACTCACTGCCTAAGTTTGCCTTGAACAACAAATCCGCATCCGAATAAGCGCTGCCTTCGCTGTAGTAGATGTTGCAGTTCTTCATCTTCTTTCTGCCCGGCATCCCACCGCACTTCCTGGATGGCGGTAATATCTGCTTTGTAGCAGTCTAGGCCCTCCGCAAGGATCTCACATTCCACGTGCAGAACCGAAAATCGTTGTTCTTTTTTCGTCTGCTGGGGTCGTCAACATTGGATTCGTCCATGTTGTTGTCTCTGAACTCGGTTTTTTTTGTGTGGTGAGGGAGTTAGGCTCACGCACAACCTACAGACTGATGGCCCTAAAGCCATTTTTTTTCTTTTCAACTTGTTCTCAGAAATTTAAAGGGTAAGGAAAAGTTATAAAGTTTATGACCAGTAAAAACCGGAATCAAGAAAAATATAAAACACAAGCTGATAACTGATGTTTTCGCTACGAGAGTTGGGTGAAGACCTCATTGAAGACCATTTTGAATACTTTGTTAGTTACTTTAAACACAAAAGACAATTCAGTAGAAAAGTCATACTATATCTCAAAAGACCAATTCGCTGTATACAACAAAAGTCAATCCAGTTTTTTTCTTTGACTTGTCTATAGGATATACCAATAAGAACATAAACACAATTTACAGGGGAAAGTTGTTTATATTCTAAGTTTAATGTGAGCCACATCAATCTGCATTTGTAACACTGCGCACATCCTCTTTTCTTATCTTATTACAACTCACATAAGTTTATCTGCGTTTGGATGCTTAAAAAAATTATTAATAACCCATCATATACATTCAATATTTATTTATTGTTTTTGTTATATTTTAAAAAATTAACATAAAATACAATACATCGTGTTTGTATATTTCTTTCAAATATTAGTAGAAAATATGTGGATTTAAAATAAAAATTAAATATATAAATACAATATAGCACTGAAGTGTGTACAGGATGTCGTACAAAAGAAATGCATTCATTCATCAAATGCACCATTGGTTTGCTTCATTCGTTAGATACTCTTTTGCCTTCTTTCCTTTTTTTGGTTTCGTACATACATGAAGACTTAGAATGTATCCGCTTTATACAATAGGGAATATAGTTTTTATGTGAACAACATGTGCGTAGAATGTGGATGGTAGCATTAATTTTAAAGAATATTGTTGGCTTTGTTGGTCTATAAGTTGCTTGGAAAACAGGAAATCAGCTGGGGATGCCATTATATCGCGTTCTTAAATGTTTACTTTATATCTTTAACAATATTTTCAATTATTTTTTGAATTGCTACTGTCCTCGAATGTATAGAAATGCCTTTCAATTTCATAATATCATAATTTTGTAACTTTCGCAGCCTCACACTCAGACCGTCTAAATGAGGTTGTATCTAGGTATGTATGTATAGTTTATTGTGATTTTATTCATTACATACATTCACATACAAATTATTTGTTTTCGTTGCCGACTTAGGATTGGCCTGGCTGATATCATAAGTGTATTTAATTTGCTGAGAAAACGAAACGTTCACTCAACAAAACGTCAGTCTGAGATTTAAATGAAGTCCATTAGTCATTCCCACGCTAGAAGAAAATTAACCCAGTGGGAAGTGCTCTACTCTTGCACCACTTGTACAATGAGGATAGACAAAATTTTAATATTGCTGTAGGTAGACGGAATGATAACAGATACGTATCTTAAACAGAAACGTGATAGGTTCCAAAGATTGAGGTTCAGGTTTCATAAAAAAGTTTAACAAATACTGACACAACAATTTATACAATGTGTATTCTCAAAGATAAACAAAATAAGATTCTATTTATTCAGTTAGAAGAGAAACAAATAAAAAAATTCCATAAATAAGTATGTATTTCGTCACCGACGAAATTAAAATAATATTAGGCAACCTGTTTGCAATTAACAGATACCATAACATACACTCCCCGATAACTGGTAACAATATCGAATACAGAATTGAAAAAGTTTAGCATCACATTTTGAAAATTACAGCGCAATCAGCTGGAAGAACACTTCATGCCCGGTTTTAAGGTCTTTTTTGCTCTTTGACCTTGTAATTTTAACGTAGCTTGGGCAAGGCAAGCAGTGCTGACACCAAATGATAATGAAAACATTAAAATATCATTAAGGAGTAGAACAAAGTTTTTTCGACATGCATTTTGAAAAGATGTTGAAGAAAGCACTACGGACACGTGTGTAGGACTTTTTTCCTGATTGATCAGGTGTCAACAACAGCTAAAAAAAAAACGTGTCTTCGGTATAATTACAAGCCTGCCCCGTTTCAAAGACACAAAATTATTTGTGTTTACTCAATATAAATTGGATTGCGCTATAATCCGCACGGATCTTACTTGTGTAGAAACCTTATTTTTTTATGAGTAGACGAGACTCACATTTTAGTACCAACACCGAACGATGACGTCCTGGAAAAAAATAAAGGCTGTTACGGGATCAGTACAGCATTCACTTTTTAGCAATTAAACGATATATTTCGACTGTATTTGTGGGGTAAAACCATTTACACAAAATGTAGTACCAGTTACCAGTTGATAGAATTAGAAAAAGAGTTCTACTCTTTTCACAACAGTCACGACAGCAAAGGAGAAATGTATTCGACGAAAGTATACGAAGTGTATATATAAAAGATATTGAACGTCGGTAATTGGTACAGCGATATCGTTTAAGAAATGTAAGAAATGTTGAGACATTACGATACGTCACATGTTCCATTATAAGAAGGTTATGTATTTGAATAAACATTTTCATAAGTCATTTGGTGTACAATAGGTACAATTGTTAGAGCCCAAATGACTCAAGGAACTTGTTGAAACGCAAAATGAAAGTGATGTGTTGGAATACCGCTGAACAGCTGGAGGAGAGAGAAACCATTGCATGACACAAATGCAACTATTTGTACCAGCGAAACCATTGTGTCAATAAAGATCAGTTTATGTTGGCCGCACAGTAAACGCGTTTAGAAAGAATGAACTACCTGAATATATACTGCTATTGCGACAGTGACAGTCCACCCATTCCTCGCTCTCCCTCCCTGTAAATCATTTCGTGGAGTTATTCCGAAAGCACAGGGTACGCAAAAGTAATAATGGTATTGGGAAAGCTTAATCAAACAACATTATAATACCGCCTGTAACACATAAACGTCGTCAACTTTTTAAATCCGTAACCAAGACAAATAACGCAACGATGCTCAAAATGTCAAAAATTCTTCAACTCCTTATACAAGTAGCAAAGTTAAAACTATGATGTGTATGCTCTTGCGTCATACACTTATCAGAAAAGAAGACACTTATCAAAGAAACAAGTCATTTTAAAAAAAAGGAAAGAAAGGAACGATACTGAAAGAAAAAAATAGAAAATTTACACTAATTAGCTACATTAGCTTCACTAGCTGCGCCGCAACCAACTAAATCAAACTTGAGTCTAGTTTAAGCAACCGACTTGATAAGCATTCGATTTGATTGAAATGTGCGTTAATAAAGGGTTGTTGCGGTTATGGTTGTGAGGGGGGGTTAGATTGTAAAAAAATAGGGAATTTAATTTGGAATCCTAATCTACGAAAATTTTTTCAAAAGTTTCTCATCAACAATGCGCACTCAATTCACTGGGATCATTCGTTCTTCATATATATATCTTTCTCTTTCTTGCACGTACTGACAAATTCTGCTTACAAAATATTCACTCTCCCTCCATTAAACTCATACTACTGGTTGTTGGATCTTTGCCTCGCCCTTGGAGAGTTGGTGGCTGATGATCCGCCCTCTGCTTCGCCCAGCACCGCGGAACTGCAGCAGAAACGACTCGTCGGGAGTCGAATGGCTCGTGTAAGGTCAATTGTATCACCGTGTTGTCGCATCTCACGTTCTGTTGCTTTTTCCAATTTCTGCCAGTGACGCACGGCCATGATAAAGGCCTCGGTGACATTCGTTGCTGTTTTGGATGATGTTTCGATCAAGCTAGCGATCTGAAATTCTTCGCACCACTGTTTTACTTCCTCAGAGGCAACTTGTCGGCTCTGTTCGTCCATATCATTCTGAAAATTGATAAAAATTAAAAATATAAATGAAACTAATTTGCCCATCGATTCGTTAGCCTATCTAAGATGTGATCATGTAATTTCGAGTGATGTGAGAGAAAAGTCCTGCTTGCGATTGTTGGAGTTGTTTGCGTTGGTGGCGTCTGTAAGAGAAAATTTAGCGACGAACTTTATAGACTGTACGGTGGCACGCGTCTGGTCAAGTGTCTTCGGATAAAAGATGACAAGACCATGTAGAGCGCAGTCTTGGAATCTTAGCCATTGAGATAGACGCTAAAGAGGTCTAGGACCTCAACCAACTTAGAGCTAGCTGGCGAGTGATTGTGCAAGCTGGAGAGGCGTGTTGGTTGAGGCCCAGGTCATTCCCAGACTGTAGCACCAGTAAAGGAAGAAGAAGAATTGAAGTAATTTATATCATATCGCAACACGATATCAGTAGGATACTTCTGAAGCTAAATAAATGTTCTCCAATCATCTAATACACCTTGAACACAATTGGAACAAACCTTGACAGCGTGAACTTTTTTAGCTTTTCTTTGAATGAACTGTTTTGCCATGTTCCTTATATTATCCCGTAATTTTAGCCAACACCGGGCATCATACTATTGGTTCAATGACTGGTATATTTCTGTACTAACCAGTATAGAATTATAACGTCAAACTGGGCCAGAACTATATGTTAAGCACTTAAGGCCGTTATCAGCCTATAAAAAGAACACTGTGAAATTAGTAGATAAGTGATTTCTCATTTCACAGAGTAGGGATGAAATATTTTCAAAAAGTGTGAAAATAGAGAAAAAATACAAAACGGTAAGACAGAAATATAATTCGAAAGATGGTAAAGTTTCCAAACGCCGTTAGTAAACATTTATCCACCCCAAGCGCTGACTACCTCGGAAATTTATGCCTCACTTTGATCAGACATTGCCTGTACGGAAAATTGTCATTTTGATGCAAGATTTGGCTATATCGTAGTTTTCACGAGCTGGAGACCTCATGTATGAGGGAGAAGTAAATGGATTTTGGATTGAGTTAAGAATCAAATCACAACCTTAGGCGTCAATGTTTATATTCGTGTTTGAGTTCGTAGTTATTAGCCACATAGTTATTTGCGTTACATCGCATCTAAAACTAGCAAATATTGAACAGTAGGGTGTGAAGTTTGGTGACACTTATTCTCGGGCCATAATAATATCAAGTCTAATATTGGACCAAATATATACCGCGCTTAAAATCTCAGACCTCAGACTGAGTACCTCGCATTTCAAAAAATTTGCAGGAAATAAATAAACTCTAGCCATACTATCTGCCACCAGCTTTTTTTTCTCAGTTCATTAGAACCATTAATCCTATTAAACACTAACAAAACAAAACAAAAACTGTTATCACCTCTCAACTTGAACCAGTCAATGTACGACTCGCTTCAAAACACATGTCCAAATACAGATTAGATATGTTTTTGAGAGCCCAATACGTCGTCGAGGAGACAGCACACATTTTTCAAGCTCGCGCCTAATCCAATAAACCACAAGCGGCACCCCTTGACATTTACTTCATATAAAAGAAACGAAAATCAAACATATATTGAACATCAAGTATCGTTTGAAAGTATGCACAAAGCTTCTCAGCAAAAACGATCACTCAGAATTGGAAGAAAAAAAAAAATGCCTCGAAATTCTTATAAGCGCCATCAAAAATATGCGATTCCCACATAAGCGGCATGGATCAAAACAAACCGATTAGTGATAGCACTTCCAGGTCAATTGGTTGATGACATCAGTTTTATTGTTAGACGCATGAAATTACCTTATTTCCCACAACGATGAAAGGAAACTTTTCAGCCTTCACATCTGCATAGCGTAGGAACTCATCTCGCCACAACTTTAGCCCCCTAAAGCTGTCCCGATCATTGACTGCGTAGCACAACAAACACACGTCTGAACCCCGATAGAAAGGTGTCCTCAATGCTCGAAAGCGCTCCTGGCCCGCTGTGTCCCATATCTGCAACATAATTATTCACACCCCCATCACATCTTGCATTTACCTTCAATTCAATTAAGGTCAAGACCTCCCACCAACCTGCAACGTGTATTTCTCGCCATCGACTTCGATGTCTTTGTTCATAAACTCCACACCGATGGTATGAAAATTGTTTTCCTCGTAACGATTGGAGACGAATCGATTCATAAGGCAGCTCTTGCCGACACCGCCATCGCCTAGAATGACCACCTTCAGGAGGATTGTCTTGTTGGGTGGGCGCATATTCGTCATGTTGTCACTGGAAATACTCTCGCTGCTGCTATTGTTCTCATAAAATTCAAACAGCCTGATGCCAAATGAGCTCTTGTTGATTGTGATTGGAGGTGCTGCTTGATGTTCTTTTTTTCTTTTTCACAGAAATAATTAAATTCAATTAAAAACACCTTACTCCCTATGAAAGATGCTTAAAACTGTAATTAGGCTTCTATAATGCGATGTGATGTGGCAAACGTGCTTCACTTTGAGAACACGGAAATTTGTAAGTGTTTTGTGATGAATAAAGAAGATGAGAAAACTTTTGAATAAACAACGTTCAGCGGAGGACAACAAAAACTTTGCTTCGTCTATGGGGGTGAAAAATTTCAAAACACAGAACGAAATGACGTTTCTCTGTCATATGACGAATAGATTCCACAGCTGCGAAGATGTTTGTAGAAAACGTTTTATGTTATGCTGCTTGCACAATAAAAACTTACTTATGGTGGAAACGTATCAGGTTCAAAATTTCGATAGAAGTCGTCGTTAATCACGTATTAATATACGGGTATTATGGTTATTGTGTAACATTCCGTAAAAATTGCACGTTTCCTGGCTACGGGTTTTTCAAGTCTTATACTTTTTATTTTTTTATATCTCTCTTTCCGGCATTGATGTTATATATATGATATTTAGTAGAGACGTGGAAATATATGAGCATTTGGTTTTATCATTTGCATATACCCATGTTTCCTGTATGTATACTTATGCAACATTTCCGCGAATCAAATCAATGTCGGAAATACTTATACGCATGTGTGAAAAAAATATTTTGGTGACCTCTTTTCATTGCGATTCAAAATATTTTTTAAATGTTGACCTCAAAAAAACTCTCCACATATTATTTATTTAGGTTCTGGGATGTCATTGTGATCTATTATTCGTCACAGACTTTTGTGACTGGAGTATTAATTTCTAAAAATGTTTCATAACAAATTCAGACTTAAATACCCCAACTCGCGCAATAAATTCTGCAGTATTGGTTTTAAAACAGAATTGGAATCTGTCATTAAGAGAATACCAAACATATTCCATTTTTATATCCACTTTGTACAACTTCCAATTGGGATATCAACTACTTGGCAACGCCTTTCACCTGGAACCACCAATGGAATCCATTTCATCTAGTGTGCGGCTGT
Source organism: Eristalinus sepulchralis (assembly GCA_944738645.1). Lineage (NCBI taxonomy): Eukaryota > Metazoa > Arthropoda > Insecta > Diptera > Syrphidae > Eristalinus > Eristalinus sepulchralis. The sequence continues at coordinate 16,061,174 of OX122886.1, forward strand.
CACAACACCGTTCTCCAATCCCAATTCGTTTCCAGTTTGCATCCACCTTTTCGTCGAATTCTTTGTTTCGTTTCAGTTGAAATTTTGTAGTTGCCGAAGTAGAATGTGTTGTAAGAAAGTTCCTTCGGTAGTTCTTTTATTTTCGTTTTCTATACTCTAAGATTAGTGCGTGTTTGTCTTTCAATTAGCGGTCCGTGATAATCACATTTCATATCGTCACGAAAATCAATCAGAATCTGTAGAAATCGTGGGTGAAATTCATTTTGGGAGCACCATCAAAACGATCAAGTGGTCCGAAAGAACCTTGTGCGCCGCGCGAGTGAGACGGTGAATCGGCTCCGTCACATAGAACAAGTGGATTCAGGTGCTTGCGCTATCTCGCTTCCCCTCAGAAAGGTCATTCGGTAGTTCGTGGGTATTTTGTGACAAATGATTGTTCAATCTGTGTGAATTGTTTTTAAAGCCGTTCATCGACTGAAAAAGTATTCAATACGCCCGCGAAAGTCACTCGAAAGTGGTCAGACTTTGGAGGAAATCTTGCTCAAGGATGCGTACCTTGGAAGGAGAGAAAAACTTGTTTTTGCTGACGCCAGAACAGGGTGATTATACATGTTAGACAGAGAGGCGAACAATAACACTTCTTGGTGTTCTTTTATACGCGGTGATAGCCGTCTGTGGTATTAGGCGAGCGGAGTCCGGAGTGCTGTGGTGTGAGTCGAGGCCATGTGTAGTGGTGGTGTATATAGGGAACGCTGTGTACTGTGTTTCTGTTTCGTTCGCCTCCTGCAGCAAGTGTGTGTGCGTGGTATTTACTTTGGCAATAGGAATCGGCAAATGTCAATAAACTCTGGTGCTGCCGCTGTCGCTGCTGATGGTGGTGGTTCTTGTTCTTGTGCGTAGGTATCCAACACGATAGAGGAGCAAAAGAAAGAAGAATCAAGTGAAGCAAACATCCAACCAACCCAACGCGGACGACTGAAGGCCGCGCGCGTTCCCCCATCCAAACTGAACAAACCGACTAACCAACCGTCTGATGGTGTGTGCATACATGAATTTGAGGTAAAAATTCAGAGTTTGAGTGAAGGTGACATTGGTTCCTGCTTTGATGTGATGTGAGTTACAGTTCACCACTGATTCACCGGAATTTTACAAGTAGTTTGGATTACAAACGTCGCAGTCGGCGAGACACGCAAAGAAGGGGGACGAAGACGGGTGAATGCAGTTCATTTCCAGGTGAGTCACTGCGATGCTCTGGCTCGCACACATGCAATCCGCCATGTCCTTTCCGTGGCAATAACCTTGAAATTTGATGTACGTATGATGAAATGCTGTGTAAGTGCTGCTTTCCACAATCGATCTGCTTTGTGATGTGGTACATTGTGTTCTCGGACGCGCTAGATGGTCTCACAAAGAAGTCGAGTACAATGGCCATCGCATTAGAAATTGTGTTAGACTTCTTTGTTGGAGAAGTTGCTGGGGACAGTGCGAAATAGGCACTCAAGTTGGGAAGTTTTCAATTGGATATTTGATGAGAATCTTTGTTTTTCTTGTTTGTTTTTGTTTGCGACAATGGCGCAAAACTTGCTTTAAACAATTCGTGAAGGAAAGACGGATTAATTACTTTTGGTGTCCGAAACATGATACAATCGATTAGTTTCTTTTCCAAGTTAGAGCCTCACTACATTTATGGAAGAGTGTAACTCCCGCATCACTGAGTTGATCGTGCGTTGACCCTTATTGTGAGACGTGTTGTGTTGACCTTGAGTCGTTAACTTTATCAGTGCGATTTTTTCGTCCAGAGATTATTATCGCTGAGATCGAGGAATTTTAATAGGCTTCTAATTGTGACGTAAGTTTGCGTCATGACTGATTCGGGCATTTATGGCACACGAATATATATGTACATCTAGGGTTTTTTTCGAAATCGCTGTCGCATGCCAATTTGAGGTTTCAGAATCAGAGCAATGAGATGGAATGGGACTGAATACACTGAATAGAAATCCTTCATTGCTAAATAAATTTTCGACTCACTGTATAAAGGGTTGTATAGTCGTTTGCCTATAGTTTATTTATTACGATTATACCGCACATAAGTGAATGACTAATGATTAAAGGGGGAATTCTTAAATCTATCCTTTCCATTTTTTTTTTCAATTTTTAAACCAGTTTTGTACATCCTTTCGAATACACAAAAAATATAATAAAAATTAACAATAAAAAAAATACATTTGGAAATGAAAAAAAAATTAAAAAAACAAAAAATATAATTCGTATGTCGCATAAAACAAAATAGGGTATATCATTTGGTAAATTTCCAATTTTTTTTTTCAAAATTAACAAGGTGGTCGTGGATACAATATTCGTGAAATAATTTTGTTTGTAGGTTGATAAATTTGTTTGTATGTGCATACATATGCATGTAGGTAGGGCGCACAAAAGAGTATTTTACTGAAAACCTTTCATTGTTCCACAAAGTCAAATCACGTTGTGAAATTTTATGGAGCAAATTCATAAAATGCATAGGTCTTGTGACCACTTGCAGTACGTTTGATATCATACTTTTAAATTGTATTTTTTATTGCATTTATGACCAAAAATTTAATACCAAACAATTCATTTGTTTTCGATCATATTTTATTTTTATTTTTCGGTTTCCTTCCTCTTTTTTCTTCCTTTTCAACATATTTTTTGGCATTTGAACACCCAGTATTTTCACTTATACTTATTTCTAAATTTTACCTTAGAAAGCAATGTGTTTTTATTGAGATACGTTTCTCGTTTTTCTCCACCACCCACTTTTCTTTGCTAACAACGCTGCAATTTTGAAGTACTATCTTTTTGTAACTACAATAATATGCGTAGATATAGTTTAAAATCAAGACACTGGTGTAGACTTCGAAAACGCTCTTCAGAATGACTTGGTGCTATTATTTAATTTGGTCGCATGTCCGGCAACGGGACCTTTTTTAAATAAAGAGTGATTTTTTAAAAGCTATAGGAAAGTTTTTAAAAAGAAAATACATTAAACTTAGAAAAATGCATGAAATCGATAGTACGGTCCATATAATTTAATGTTTGAAGATTATTTCATGCAAATGTTGACCTTGACTGCGCCTCAAATGGTCCATCCGCTTAGTCAAATTTTGGCTACTCTTTCCAACATTTCGGCCGGTATCTCGAGAATAAATGCTTTAAAGTTGTCTTCCAATGCGTCAATTGATGCGGGCTTGTCTGTACAGATATGAGCTTTAACATAGCCCCACAAAAAATAGTCTAAAGGCGTTAAATCGCACGATCTATGCGGCCAATTGACCGGTCCCAACAGTGAAATAAAATGTTCACCGAACTCGACTCTCAATTAGTCCAATGTTGCGCGTGCTGTGTGGCATGTGGCACCGTCTTGTTGAAACCACATGTCATGCAAGTCAAGCTCTTGCATTTTGTGCAAAAAATAGTTGGATATCATCTCACGGTAGCGCTCATTATTTACAGCTACGTTACGACTCGCATCATCTTTGAAAAGGTAAAATCCAATGTTGATACCAGCCCATAAATCGCACAAAACTTTGACTTTTTCTGGATGCATTGGTAGCTCTTGCAATGCTTCTGACTGATATTCACTCCAAAATCGACAATTCTGCTTATTTACGTACCCATTGAGCCAAAAATGAGCTTCGTCGCTGAACACAATTTTTCTATACTGAACTTTCTTAACAGAATACGCATTTTGATGATAAAATTGAATAATTTGCAAGCTTTGTACGTTTGTAAGACGATTCATGGTTAAATTATAGACCAAACTAAAGATGAAGTGAAACAAAACACGAAACGTGCATCAGCTGTTTAAACCAGTATTGCCAAAAAGATAATAGCTAAAAAATTAACCTTTACAAGATGCATTTTTGTATTATCTTATTTATGGATATGTAAAAAGATTTTGTGCAATGAATATGAGGCGCCTGCCTGACCATTGGACAAAAATATTAGCATCATAGTAACAAAGTCGAACATGGAGCTATTATTTTGCACAGTGCTGTATAATGCGTATATACGTACATACATTTGCTGGTTTTCTGATGGCATGAACTTTATACAGTAGTTGAAATATTTCCTACACCAACTATGAATTTATTTTGTCGTATTTTTTTTTACATTGGTTTCAAGAACAAACGATACAATATGATATTCGTACGCTTTATTTGTTTTAAAATGATGAGCGGAGTAGGGATTGGAAAGCTTAAAAGTTGAAAACCGTTTTAATAACTTTAATTTAAGAGCCTTCCAGACAGCATGCATGCAACTTTTTTTGAAAATCTACTGGCTAGTTCATAAATTTTACTTGTTTTAAGAATTAATGCACCGCTTTGCATCAGAATTGTACTCATCATTGTCTACTACTTTATAGAAGAATATTTCTATCAGATACGCCAAAGTGATAGATACAGAATGTCCTGTGATTAATACAAGACTTCTCGGCCTATAATGCAGAAGGTGAAGAAAATTCTGCGCCTAAAAAAACATATCTTCCAATCTTCCACCTAAACGATACAATAGAGTCAATGATCAAGAGTATTGTTTTATAAAGAAGCCAATAATTTGGTAGAGAGCAAAGGAATTTAGCTATTCGATATTTCTAAATTTTGAGGACGATTTCATCTTTGACTCACAACGAATTGTTGATGCAAAAGTATTGTTTTTAGTATCTTTTCAACATATATAACCAAGTGAGTGTAACATGTAATTGAATCCCAGATATGCATTGTCGTAAAATTCCCTTAAAACTGATCTGGGAAGATAACGCCGTTTGTGGTAACACATCCGGATTATTGGCTCGGCTCTGCTGGCAGTGTTTCAAACGGTTAGTTTAGTTTTGATAGGAGTTTTTGTTTGTGTCATAAGAGTTTGTTGTTCATACTGTTTCGTTCCTTAAATATTCATCAAGCCTTAGATAATATTCAGCGAAAACTTCCGAACTGGGACGTCTGTCTGAAGGTCATCTGATCCAAAACTATATCTTATCGTTGCCTAAAATAACTTCGATAGTCTAAAATTAGCCGGATTAGATTAAATTTTCCTTTTAGGAATGCTTTCGGATTGACGTATTTTCAAGCGCAAGTTATTAAGAACTAAAGGTCACCTAATCGAAGAGTATCAAGCCTGGAATATACCCAATGCTAAAAATCAATGAGACAAACGAGATGTGTACAGAAAGATAATTCTAGTGTAGAAAACATTGCTATTTCCAGACTAACATATATAATTCTTTAAAAAAAAAACAAAAACGTATGCACATACATATCTCTGCCCTGCGTATTTTTTTAAACTGTTCAGTTCCTATTCAGCAGATACCAAATACAAATCGTTAAACACGTCAACACTCCGAGCAGCAAGCAACTGTTAGATAATTAGATAAAAAGGAGGTATCTTCCATCGCCAATAAACATGCAAATCTTGAGTGGTATTGAGTTCTCGGAATTTAATCACGTTATTGCCTCCCACAGTGACATGCATGACATACGCCAGCTCCTAAGAGGTTGGGCAGCAGGTGTTTTGGTTGATTGGTTCTTTCAGATCTCTGTTCTTTTATTCTCTTACAAGCTTCTTCACGTGTTCGGGACATATCCTTCCTAATTCATCTATTTTCGTTGACCTACCCAATTCGCCGAAGAGTCAACCATGCTGGTTACGTAAGAGCTATGCGGCAGTTATGGCGTGGCTTCTATTTGTGTGGCCGTGACAGTTGTGCACCCATCATAAGGGTGCACTGGGTGATAACAAACCAACTCAAACTGATTTCGTATACGCGACGCGAGATACCGATAAGGTATTCAGCAGCAGCCAAGGACATACAGTGTGATAATCTATCACATTAGGGATAAGTTTGGTGCTTTCCGAGTCTTCCACAATCGAAAGCGTTGCTGATTGCCTGTTATTTTTGTTACTTTTATTTATTTTTTTTTTTCTGTTTTTTTTTTTTGTTGGGAACGCTGCTCCGGAAAGCGATTGTTGATCGATAGATACCGTCCTCAGTGAATTCGCGAAAAATATGCGAGTTCCCTTATCAGGCGGTGGGCTAGAGCTGTGTTGGGCATGTTATCATGTGTTAAAGTGAACCTATTGGTAGCGTGTTGTCAGCACTTGTTACTCACGTGTGTTGTGTCAGGTAGAACGACTGGAATGTGGAGTCCCTAGTTAACGAACCTGCACTAAGTCTCTTAGAATAAAATGGGAAGAGTGTATTTTGATACTATTTTTTGAGCTTAACTTGGAATTGCTAATAATTGCTTCGAAGATAATGTTTGCAATGCTGGTCGAGTCAATTTCCTAAGTTAGTTGCGTAGGTGATGTTTTTGGCATTGATTTTCTCTTAAACTTTAATGAACTCAAGTGGCAATGTATGAATGTTTATTTAGTACTTGGATAATAAACTTCATGTTGCTCCATGCAGACAAAGTATGGAGCTTTGTTTGTTTGCCGAAACTGTCATTTGGTTAAGGACATCCAGTTCATTCCGCCAGCTTCTTACATCATCGAATATTTAAGTATCTGCGCAGTAAAAAAATGCATCACTGGCGTCATCGAATTACCAATTCCCGAATCCAGTCTTCATACCACTCATTAAAAAACAAAATGTACAGAGAAAAAAAAACAAAGTCCTTAAAGTGAATTAATGAAATTTAAAAACAAGAGGGAATGAAAGTTTGCATTTACGCGATTACTACATTGACCTCAAGCAGGGAGGCTAATAATATTGCGACATAGTATATTAAATAGTCTAAAATGTAAGCACTCCGTCTGCAACCAGCTCTTTAATAGGCGGACCACAGCTAATTGGGGACAGTTTCTATTCATTCCTTCAATTAATTGTTTTCTCTTAAGATTTAAAACAATATTTTGAAAGTCATATCACGCTAAAAAAATATCCACTGAATGCAACAGTAAGGAGAAGCTAAGACTGCTGATACATCTAACTCCTTATTTTTCATTTTCCGGAACTCTGTCCAGTTTCGTTTTGAGGCATTTAAACTTTGTCTATAAACTATTCCCTGTGACATTAACTGCACTACATTAAAGTTCTCTGCGCCTCTGAAAAACTTGGAAACAACACCTCCTCTTCACTTATATAATTAAATTGACGTGCAATTAGTCGAAGTTGACCATAAGCCAATTTCCCTGATTTTCTTCTCTCGGACATCCAACACCAAACCCACAATTACCTCTTTGCGACCGTCTATAAATTTCAAACTTTAACAACTGCAGTTCAAGATGTTTACATCTTTATCATTATTCATCCACAATTTCTCTGCATAGCAATTCTTTGCGGTAATGCACCGCGCCAAAGTCATCAACGCCGACCATTCGATACATCAAGTATCGCCTCAATGAAACGAGGTCACTTCCAATTCCCAAGACGCCTTTATTCGAAACGAGGTAATTCAATGGAACCGTTCCCAAAGTAAACACTTGAGCAGCACAGCGCAGATTCACTTGGCCATACCCCACATACTGCTATCGCTGCTCGATTGGTTCGTCTGGGAGATCAAACAACAAAAATGAGCCGAAATTCAACGGCGTCGACGGAAACTCACAAAAAACAGAAAGTTGTCCACTGCTGTAGGTACAAGCACCGCACCAGCAAGCACTCATGCTCGTACTTGTCCATGAGTCATCGCTTCGAAAGCAATCGGATCCAGTTCCTCGTCTCCGACAGCCTGTATCCAAAACTTGTTAGTCATGGCGAGCGGCAACAAATTCGACTGTGCGACGCTCAAGTGGAGAAATGTCAATTTTCTTCGCCACCAAACCTCCGCATATCAGCAGCAAGATGGCACCGCGTTCGTTGGTGGGTCGAATGCATCTGCAAATTTTGAACTCCACAGCACTCGGAGACAATCGACACCGGATCCATAAACTCAAGAAAAAGGAGCGAAAGAAAAAACCTAAAAACGAGTACAAACAAGGTCAATAGGTTGAAACTCTTTATAAGTGGAACGAAAGCTCTCCCTTGTAGGCGGTCCACCACGATCCCGCTCCCTAGATCCAGATTCATCTCCAACATTATTCACCGGTGCTCACACACGCCAAGATACAAATTAATTTGCGTGCTTTCCCCTCGTCTCGAACTTACTTAATATCGCAAGGTTGCGACGCAAACCAGTGAAAGAAATTCGCAGCCACAAGCCAAGCAGCACAAATCGAAAGAAGACAACAGAAACAAAAAGTGCACACACAAACACATGAAATCGGTTTTTGCGGTCAAGTAGATACACTCATCCGGTGTCGAGCGGCAGAAGATTGCCGCAAAGAGGCCACAACGCTAGCCGAACGTCGCGTCGCCATGGTCGGAGAATGATGCTGAAAGATGACAAAGAGGGACGGTATACAAAAAGACTCATAAACACCTACGGGAGGTAGTTGAACGTTATTTCTTGTTAACGACTCAACTAAACCTCGAACAGTTTGTTTCAAGGCGCCTCTGACCGCCGCCCATTCGCGCGGTCCATCTCGCTGACTGCTTAGAGAATAAACAAAGACTCCGCCAGCTGGCTGAGCTGTTTGTTAGTGGCGCGGTGGGCTGCAGTTGTATCGCTCTGTATTCGTGATCTGTGTGGTATCCATGAGTTCTTTTTTGTTTTCATTTTCCATGCCAACACCCCGAAACTGGTTCAAAGAAAGAAAACTGCGTTCGGAGTCGAGCTTAGAACTGGCACACATGTATAGGAGTGGGAATGGTGATGAGGAGGGGGGAGGGGAGCTCACTGCATCAAGTAACTTAACCATTCTCAATCAGATCAGTGCAGCTAGTCGTCAAGGGGGCAACCTGGGGGAGTACTAACAAGTCTCTCAGTCAACGACCAGGTTATATGCAAGTTTTTCTTGCCAACGTTGCAAATCCGTCTCCAGCTGCAAGCAACCAACAACCAGTTGCTTTGACGGTGGTGGGGTAAGATGTCTTACGCGGCGCACAGTGGTGTCTGAAGGAGTCAGAGAAGCAGGAGGGGTTTGAGAATTGTAATGAATTAAGTGGGTGATTTCGTTGAGTTGGGTTTTCTTCAAAAATGTGGATAAGTGGGCGTGGACGGTCGAATTTACAATATGTGTTTTCTTTTTTATTTTAGCAATGAAAACGCTGTCCTTATGCGCTAGGTTTAAAAATTCGGATGACATTTATTGAAAACGCTGTTGAACATTGTTTTCGGAAAGAAATTGGCCAATTGGCAACCGAAACCCGTCATTCGGCGATTGCATATAGACCTTTTGGACTACAAATCAATGTAAAGGAAACGTATTAGAGGAAAGATTTCTTAAGATTGCATTAAAAAAAATGTATGGACTGTAAATGCATTGAGAATACTCGTATACCCAAATTGTCATACTGTTATCCAAACACTCTTTTGCAGTTCGGAAGCATTACATTTCAACTTGTTATTTTTTTCCATTTTTGCGGTTGTATGAGCAGTTTTTTGGACAGGTTTCTCAAACTTACTAACTTATACTTTAACTTATTTGTTTAGTAAAATGTTAAGTATGTAGACACACAATTGGACAAAAGTCTCACCAGCAAAAAAGACAGACAACAATTAACTATTGTGTAGGATCATTCTTTTTTCCATCTTGATGAACGTTATAATTTTTTAAAAAAGTTTGAACTTTGCCATCAAGTTCTTTATATTTGATATCAATTTAATGCCATAATTGGTCCTGTTGTGCTTTTCCAAGTCATAATATTCAATCGAAGTCATAATATTGAATCGGCGTCCAAAAAAATGCCGCCTTTGGATCAAAGCGCACACCAAACAGCTATTTTGTCTGGGTGAAACGGTATGTCTTTGCCAACTTGTGGGTTTTCTAGGTCGCATATACACTGAGCGAAAAAAGTATTGGCACAGTCGACATTTCGTCGAAAAGTTGACTTTTCAACTCGGCTGTGCCAATACTTTTTTCGCTCAGTGTATATGCGACCTAGAAAACCCGCAAGTCGGCTGTGCCAATACTTTTTTCGCTCAGTGTATATGCGACCTAGAAAACCCGCAAGTCGGCTGTGCCAATACTTTTTTCGCTCAGTGTATGTCAATTTTGTCTGTTAACATACCCACAGAAATGTTCCCCGGCAGTGGAGAAAATATTTTTTACTTGTTGCAGCATCCAAAAAGCCTATCTTCGGCGTAGTAAATGGTCTGCGGGCTTCAAGTTTTGCGGAAATCGAACCTTGGTTTGGCGTTGGTTTTTTTCTACGCGGTCTATTATCATTCTCCTAGCATTGTGACAATTGAAATGACAGCCAAGTTGGGCAGAAGGCAAATGTCAAATTCAAACAGTATTATCTGTCAATGAAAAGCTTCTCAAATTTCGTAGTTTAGAGACGAAAAATACTTGCAGCTCTCCTTTGCTCGTGACTAAACCATAGCAGAAGCAGTTGCTGATGAATCAAGGGTCTTTTTTTAAAGGTTTTGTTATAAGAATTTTAAAACTAAAACCAATTGTGGACCCAAGTTGATAACTTTATTATGAACTTGTGAACTTAAATATTGCCCCGAGTCATATTTAAGAAAGCCATTCATGGACTTCTTTTATTGTACTTAATTTCCGTAATTTTCCCTCTGAATGACCTTCCTTGTATACACACTTATTTTTTTTCCGGACAAGGTCCCACAGTGCGAACCAGATCATAAGGCTTATTCCAGTTTTTCCCTGAATCACTTTATCATACAGAAACTAAGCGCACTGTCTCGTCGTGGCTGTTGAATGGATTTTCTTATTCCAATTCCCACATCATTAGCAGGTACATTGTACATCCACTTCGAAACAGTGATACCTAATTCTCACGAAATGCAAACTTTGAGTCTCAAAAAGTATTCCCGCATGGTATAACCTCATCGTCGACGACATACAAGCAATCATACCAGTGTCGCGGTTAGCTTTTTGGTGGCTGAGATGAAAGGCTGCGATGATGGCGGCTCACAGAAGCACGCAGTGGCTCATGGTGATAGCGGGTAGAGAAAGGAAATCGTTGCAAAAAGGAGTGCTGTCTCTTGACATACACTCGAATGACGCGTTTACGCGGGTTTACGGTGAACCGGCAGTAAGTGCATGGAGTCTTAATTCACCGCCGTGCATGGGGGCATGTTGTCATCGTCATCCTCGTCGCCATCGAAACTATAGTCGTCGTCGTGCCCATCTACGACGTCGTCGTGGTCGTTAAAATTGAGGCACGCATTACCGTCAACAATTACACCAGGCTCATACATTTTGATGTGTTGGTCCTGGAATTCTTTTACTTCCCACCTTCGTCGTCTTGTGTGCGCGATGCATACTAATGAACGGCGTGGCGCGCAGCGGACTAATGTTAGTGCTGGAGAAAACCTGGAGTATGAGTCATAGTGCGGAAATGGTTTCGCCATGAAGGAGTGAACTGATTGTGGGATCGATTCGAAGCGAAACTCACAGGAGTCGATGAATTCAATTGGGTCAGCGGCAGGTTTTGGCTTGATGCAGCTCTAGCTTCCTCCTGATACGATACTTCTGCCTCGATATGACTTGTTCACTTGACTTTTTTTTCGGAAAAATTAGGCCGGTCTGTTAACTGAAACCATGCGACTGGGATTGAAGTGAAGTAACGCTTAGTTTTCCATTCATTTGAGTTAATTCTTGTAAACATTAGTCACACTTGATATCGCACCTAGAACCAGACTTAAACGATTTCACAGCTTTTTAACGATTTTGCGGTAAGAATGGTGGTTAAGGTGGCCTCTTTGATGTTCTTTGTTTCGAGAAATGCAACATTGCTTCATAAGAAGAGCTGTCATGCTACCATCGCCAACAAGGATTTTTACGGGTTATAGTGTTTGAAAATTAAGAAGAGGTTCATTAACGTGAGGTAGGTGCAATTTTTCAAGTTGCGGCTCTCTTGCTGAAGTATAAATTGAAGTTGGAATACAAGGGTCAGTTTCTATGGAACGAATTGTTCTCCTTGCAGAAGACCATTTTTTTTATTAAACAACCTTTGTAGATTGTTGATACAGTAAAATTATTTCCCCGGGCAAACAAACTAAGACGAAATATGTTATTTATGTATTACACCTAAGAAGATACATATGTATTTTGTGAGATAAAAAAGCCTTGCATGTATTATACAAGATGGCAAAAATCAGCCAGATCATCAAGACCTTCTCATTCATACATTTTTTAGGTCACGGTCCGGCCTAACTGGCTGTCGTGAAGGTGAAGTGGCAAGGTCCCTTCTTCCCTGTTCAGGGACTCTCGTCACTCTTCACATATGGCTTAAAAACGGATGAGGGTGTTGGGAGTAGTGGCTTCTTAATAATAATAATAGTTGAGTGGCACTACAGTCTATAACGGACCAGGGCCTAGCTCCTACAACAACTACTCGTGTTGTGCATGCTACTGTTCTTCACGTGTAGAAGAGACCTACAGTTTTTTGCCGACTCCGAACGGCGAGATTTGAGAAGCTTTTCATAAACATAGGGTGTTGTCAGCAACTCGAAAGAGGTGTTGCCGTGAAAAAAAACAATGCAGATATTCACCAATATTTCGACTAAAGTTTGGCAATAGCTGGAAAATGAACAATGTATGTATATGATGGCATCTGCCACAGAAAGCACTCCACTCATCGCTCGATCGGCGATGTCTGTCTACCTGTTATCGGCAACACTATCTTAATCGAATACCGCACCGAGCAATGCAATTAAGTAATCAATTGGCGGGAAGCCTGACATATCCCCCACCAAGAAACTTCGACTATGTGGCATTACCTATTGCTTCTTCGAAGACAGACGTACAGAGTTAATCGTCTTCACACCATCTGCGGGGTGCGAGCATACCGAGAATAATCTCTGAGGTCTTCCTCACAACCACCAGACAAGACCCTACTTTTACGAGATAGCACACATATGCACCCTATCCGCAGTGACGACGGCGTGACTCATCCTCTAATCGAGTCGGTCTATACTTTTCTGTTGATGTTTGGTCTCCACCGTGCATTTTCAAATCAAACGCCTGTCTCTTGTTCCTGACACGTCTACGTTCCCTGATCGCAGTCTCAATCCCAGTCACCAACACATCTGTGTGATAAAGAACGGCAGCGGATCGACCGAGAACGGGTGTCATGTGCGCCGCGAATAAACTACGTTTGGCCTGGTTAGCGTTTTGCAGAGTTTCTGTCGCTGCTGCTTATGCTTGCGGCTGTCAGCGACTTGCTGGCCGTGGTCTGGCGGTCGGTGACTCGACGCTCTCACATGGAGAGTTCACCTTGTTGGCTGCTGTGTGCTGGTGGTGCTTGGTGCTGGTTGCTGGTGCGGTGCGGGTATTATCCACCACCACCACACTTCGCGCATTTTGCTGCTGTGCTCCGCCGGTCGGCGGCACGGATGGCCAGGGTCCCTTCAGCGATAGACCAGACCATATCGTGTTTGTTCTTCGGTCTGCAAAAACTCCGAGATCAGTTGGCCGTTTGTTTTATAACTCGACGGTTCTGCAAAAAACACTCTGTGTGTCAACGTCGTAGCTGTCGACCTCTCTTTCGCATTCGCTGAGTACAAGCATTTCCTCTTTCCCACCGTCCGTTTGGTGAGGTTGGCTCTTATTAGTCTTGCCCTGCGCCGACCTATCCTACCGCCGACGGAACAAGGACACCAACCCAAGTGATCTCGTTTCTCTTTTTACGGTCCAAATATTATTTATTTTCGTGTTCACAGGCCACGATTCGCGTAAATAAGTCCTCAACCAGTTCGCCCGGCCAAGTCGTGGAATTCGCCCCGAGTAAAAAAGAAAGAAGTCGAGAAAGAACCGCGTCAATGATTGCAAAAATAGAATCTTATCTGGGTTTCGCACACCCTGGTGTGTGTCACTGTAGCGTGTAACATAAGACTCAACAAGTTGGCTCGGATGTCCTTCAAAAACCTCGTTTGGTGGTGGCACTTGGATCGTTGGAAAGGGGCGGGAGTGAGATAAGTCACCAGGTTTGCATTTGATTGGAGTTTTTCATTGTGTACCCGTTCGCAAGTGCAAACTTCATTGTGTGCTTCTCGCTGGGTGTGTTTGTGTGTGGTGATAAACGGTGCCGGTCTGTCTTTTTCTGGGAATTTCGTCGCCGCACCGGAGTTAACTAATTTCGGTGTCGGATGGCCGTGAGGAGTCTAGAATCAGCCTAACGATATGGATGGCAGCGTCGAGTAAGTCACTATTTTATAAACGATTCATTGGTGACATGGGGGCACTGAAGGCTTATCTCTCCGTTGATTTGTGGGTCGTCTTCAGCGTGCAGGTGTTCGCTCTTCACTTCTCATTTCCTTTTTGTGCTGATAACACTCCACTCGCTTTTGGACATGGAGGGAGAGAGACGGATTTGTATAGTTTGACATTTGGGTTAGTTGCCTTTCATGAATTCGCTGTTTGCTGAAAATGAGTAGCTTTTTGTGAAGCTGACGATAAGGGCTGCATAGCCAGTGTGTTGTTTTGTTCTATGGTGCCGGTACTTTTCTTTTCATTGTTAAAATCAATGACTAGTGTGATTAAGTTTAACGACTATTATTTCTTAAAACAGCTTGAAGATAATATAATTCATTACACTGCTCAGTATTTTCAAAGGGTGATATTATTTCTGGCCGAATACTACATCTAAGATTAAAGTTTTCCTTTCATTAAGTACATGCCTTTTGTCTAACTATAAATAAAATAGCAATGATTAGTACTTGCAACCTGTCAAAATCAGATAATTGTATTATTTGATTTATATACATATTTGGCAAATTATCCAGAACCTGAAACATCTTTTAAAAAAAAGAAATCAATTCAGGCCATTTTTTAAGACTACAGTAACATGATATTTCGCGATGTTCCATTGTCTGTCTAGGGCTTGATATGGTGTAATTTCTTTTAGCTGGCGGCGTTCCTTCCTGTGCATGCAAACAAAATTTATCTCAACAAGCCTGTATTTTCGTTTAGTATTTTTTCAATTAGTTGCGTTATTCCAGTATGCCTTATTTACATCAAGCTGAAAAGTATCTATAACCGATTTTGACAAGTATCTTCTAGTCATGTACATCTATGGCCAAAAAATTAAAAACACCAGTTCCATATATAGGAAAGTCATTTATTTTAGAGCTATTCTCTTAAACTAGGCTTTATTTCTTTTCAATTTATTAATGTTTTGTAGCAAAGGTATGGTTTTTTATCACTGACATTTAGCCAATGGTATAGAGTACCACTCTTCCCGTACGAATTTTCACCAATCCTTAATGTTGAGGGTTGACGCTTGAAGACATTAACCTTAAGTTCCCTCCATAGATTTTCTATGGGATTTAAGCCAGGTGACTGAGACGGCCATTCCAGGACTTGGATTGTCTTATCCTCAAACCCCTTTTTTGTGCATTTTCCGGCATGCTTGGAGTCCTTATCTTGTTGGTATCTCCATCTCAAAGGCACAATATCTTCGCTCCACGGTAGCATTATATTTTCCAATATTTCGACATATTTTTCCTTTGTCATAATGCCGTTGATGAGGAATATGGGACCACTCCAAGCCAAGAAAAACAACCCCATAGCATTATACTTCTACCACCATGTTTTACGCTGGGTTTGGTATACTTTGGATTGAAAGCTTACCCTTCTGGACGCCCAACGAACTGTTTGCCATCCATTCCAAACAAGTTAATCTTTGTTTCGTCACTCCATAGTATATTTCGCCACTGATTTCGGAACTTATTCGGATCAGCGGGAAAATAGGGGGTTTTCGCAAATGTCATGCGTTTCTCCAAATGCACTTTTTTCAAAAATGCAACCTTTCTAGGGGATCGAGCAAACAGTTTTCCACTAACCCGTGTGCGATCAATTCTTCTTGTATTGACCACAACCCCTGTTTCAATTTTAAGATGACAAGAAAGGGTTGGCCTTAACTGCTCTCAGTATAACCCTCTTATCTGCAGGCATCAGTTTTGGCGGTCGTCCTCTTCGTTCTGGTTTCTCTAGAATTAAAGATCATTAAAAGTGATCTCGAATTTATATTTTTGGGATGAATACATATTATGGGAATCACTTTGGTGATCCAAAAAATTTGTTTAATAGAATTATTTTGTTTCTAACTACATTTTTCCTTAAAATTAAGGAGTGGTTCTATTTTTTGGCGATAGCTTGTAATAACAACAAAAACATTATATTCTATGTTCCACGGCATATGTAAGTAACGAACTTATTGATACCCATATTCCGAAACATAAATGTTATGTTATGGCTAAGAAGTTGAGATTTCCGCTACAAATCCAATTTTTTTAAGGCTTAGATGGCACCAGAAGTTCAAATATTAAAACAAAAAGTTGTAATATCTCACAAATACGAATTCGAAAATTTCTAAATTATTTGGAAGAAATTATTTTGCCGTGTAAATAGTGTTCTAGGCAAAGAATGTTGTTATTATTCTTGACACGGACAAATAAAACTTTTGCTGGTCTCAGATATGCATAAGCCATTAATTACATTCATCAGACATGTCAGAAGCATATTCAGATATATAATGGATCTGTCAAAAGGTGACTGACCATAACGGCCATAGTCATTCTTGAAACAAAATCCCTTTCCATATTTTTGTTTTGAGAGTACAGCTGTTACTTGGCATGCTCTAAATACTCTTCCATACAAACACACGTTGGTCTCCTTCATTCCCAGGATGAATCACAACCATATCAAAGTATGAACTCGTCCGAAGCATCACAAGCAAAAACCAAACAGAACTATAAATCCGCTGCCATTAACACGCCAAACAAAGGAATCTCCTTTCAGTGACATAGAAAACAAAACAAAGGAAAGTGCAACAACTATTCGCAATCCATTGTTCCATGATCTCCCCAGAACCGGCAGAAGCAGCACCCAAATCCCAACAGCGCAGCAAGTACGAGCCGTCGAGCAATAGATGCGTGCAAAAACACAATGAGCGAAACAATAAAAATGTTGAATCCACATCTAACTGTTTCGGAAATAAATTAAAAATTCCCCACCGCACTGATGGGTTGGAGGGAGCGGCAGCCTCAATCCGCGACATAACGCAAAATTTACGCGCGCCAGCTCACTCCACGAGAGATCTATAATTGTGGCCGCCGCCGTCGACGACCATGATGGTCTTTCTTTTACATGAACATGAAGACCCATCTCTCCATCATCCGGCTGTTCGCATGCCGCGTGTCTCCCTTCCAACGTCATCATGACGTTCCGAAGCACACACGGCCACACAAAAGGCTAGGAAAGCGACAAAAGAGGAAGCACAACAATGTTGCTTGCCTGTTGTCGCTTTGCTGAGTTGCTTAGTGTTGTTAAGTGCCAACACTCATTGATTCTGTAGCATTAGACCAACACACCGGCAAGCTATAGCAATAAAAAATATTCAGCGGGGAGAAGCAGGCTCCATGGATTATGATGATGACGGTGGATTGATAGCACGACGGCCGCGGTAATGATGGTGACGTCTATTACCAGTGTGTGCGCTGTAAATCCAAAAAAGGCGTCGTAGCCAAGCCGTGGTGCCACTAAGGGGAGGGTGAGAAATGGAAGAGGTTACTGGCGGCCATTGACTTTGTCTCGCTGATGACCTTGTCCGAAAAAAACAGCAACCAGCGATGACGACGGAGAGGAAGACATGGTTGTAAGTCCCTCTCTCTTTCTCGGTGCGATGATCTTTTTGTCGTTCTCCCCTGCCACTCCTCTTTCGTGGTTTTCTTCTGTTTGGCGTTTTTCCAGTTCGCCGCTCAACCGGGGGAATACGCTTTACATACACAATGAGTCGCTCGAACGAAGCCGGGTAGAGCAGGGACAGCGATAGCTTCTGGCCGGGCTGGCTCGGGCTGACTGACTGCCTGGTTGCTTGGCTGGCTTGCCTCTTCTTTCTTTCATTCATTGACTCTCCCTCTACTGGCTTTATTCGATTACATTGGTTCCGTTATAAAGCGATGACACTTGAGTCCAGTGCTTCGAGCTCAGTTCTTCTTGCTTCGCGTGATCAGTCGCTTCTTCTGTTTTCCTCTCTCCCCACCAACTTTGGGGGGTGAGAGGCTCGTACCGACCCACACACACATCAAGACGGTAACACAAAAACGTCAGAAGAGTCTACCTTCTTACTGACTAGTGGGCTAGGAATGGAGTGGGGTTACAATCAGCCACCAGTAAATGGTAGACTTTAGAGAGCACGTTAACCTTTCTTCAGTTGTGCGAGGAGGCGTAGATTCGCGGAAACTTCGTGGAGGAGGCAATAAAATGCGGAAAGTGATGATCATGGGTGACATTTGAATTGTAGTCGTCGGTGTTGGGTGCTATGGAGCAGATGATAGTGGAGGTAAGTCGGCGACAGTAAGGGATATGAATTAGGCTTACACACGGGTAAATTCCTTCCATATTCGTTAAGGAGATATGACTTGACTCAATTAATAATTTCCTCGAGGCACTCAGTGATTCATAATGACAATAAGGATGTGAAAACGTTTCATATAAGCGTCTGAGTCAACTCTCGATTGATGAAGTTGCTCTAGGGGTATGTCATGATCCTTTCCTCTTATTTAAGGGATCATTGCTATAAAGGATTAGGATTTGATACTGAATACGGCTGAATAGCTGCGGAAAAGTATTCCTACACCATTTTACCAATATTTTCGCTGAAAACAATGTATTTTCTATAATAATAGGAAAAATAGAGTTGCGTGGTCACAATACAAATTATTATCGCATTTCTTTACACCGTTCCACCAATATCAAATTAAACTTGCGTCCCAGTTATGATGTCTTTAGTGCCAGGCAACTGAAACAACAGTTTATTCTCTAGTAGCAGGTATCAAAGTCCTTTGAAATCGCCGTCCTTTTAATTTGTGATTTCGTTTCGTGATAATTTTTAAAAACATATTTTTCAGAGTTGCGAAATAATGATGTACATATGGCAATTGTTTATGATTATAATTACAAGTAATTAATAATGGAAGGGATTGGAATTTTGAAAACTATCAATTACAATCACTTGTATGTAATTGTAATTGAAATAATTTAAATCACTTGCAATGTATTTTAAACTTTTTCAAAAATGTAATTATACAAAGTACATTTTGTGTAATTAAAGTAAATAAGTGTAATCATTACATTCTACAAGTATCAATTACTAGAATGTAATAGAAGATTTAACGCGTAATTAAATTTCTTCAATTACAATTGCAAGTAATTCTCAATTAATTTTATCGACAGGGATTCCGATCACTATTACAAGCTTTTGTATAGAAACTCTTTTTATCACTTTTTTCTGATATTTAATTAAGAATCTGTATTCATTAGAATAGATAAATGCAATAGATAAACAGAGTATCTAGTAACGGCATTGCTTATAAAAATAGTAAACAGTGCACTGTGTTTAGAATTGATGAAAGGGTTTGCGTTAAACGTACACCGTTTAGTTTCGTTTATTTCTAAAAATTAAGTTTGATTAATACTTTATATGTTACATTGACATGGTACTTCCAACAGGACATGGTTAAAACCTCCTGGGATTTTCACGCTTTCTTGAATACGTTAGACCAATGTATGACAAAGACATTTTGACTACTTTCCAATATTCTTACAAAGTTTAAGATTTTAGAAACTTTTTCATAGACAATTAGTACCGATTGAGTGTCGTTAGCAACTCGAAAGAGATGGTGCCATAAAAAATCCTAGGTGCTCAGAGGGGAAACCGGCGTGCGGGTCGACACACTACCTCACGGCGACCACGAGTAAAAATTAATACAGCGGTTGCTTGATTTGCAAAGTATTCGAATTACACGAATTCACAAAAATCATAAAAAAATGTTTTGTCTGTACTTTTGTGTAACTTTACTTCTTTGTGGAAGAAAAGGAAGTTTATAAACACATCTTATCTCTCTGACTTAAAAAAACATTTCTAAATTTTTATTGGCAGCCATAATAGATTCGGAAACAACCCTTCCCTCAGAAGACTAGGAATTACCTACGTTAAAAAAAACCCTGTAGGCGATATCGAGAAATTGAGGAAAACATTTATTTTATTATCACTCATACGGTAGCTTCGAACTAGAACAAGACAAACTAAAATATCTGCGCTAAAACACTTTCTTACAATTACCCTAATTTTTATATATATTTTATGCAAAAAGTCTTCAAAGACTGTTCAACAGCATTGCAGATGAGACACAGGCTTTACGGAAAATGCACTGAATGTTTAACAAATTCTTTAAAATAAATGTTACCTACGATTATGTATAGGACTTTGAAAATAATTATTAGATTGTGTCAACATATTACATGCTGTGATTCACTTGCTGTTTCTCAAGAAAATAAAAATGTTAGATAGGTTGAGTTATATGAAGGTAAAGAGTTCCGATGCGGGAGTTTCAGAATTAAAACACATATTTTTTCATTGTGAAGCAGAAACGGATTAATACTCTCAAAATTACATATGCATCCTTGCATTTAAAGTTCTTCAGAAGAACCATTTGTCAATCTTTCGTTATTGATTATTGGTTCATCCCCCTTTTAAGATCCTTGGTAATCTGTAGTCAGTGTACAAATTTGTGTGATTCATTGGATAATTATCAGTAGAGCGCATTATAGGTAAGGGTAAGAGTCTTATAAAAAAAAAGTATGTAAAACTCTTCAGTAATTTTCCTTTTAAAATGTGAATGTTAATGAAGCAAATCACTTTGAAAATTCTTACAGCTTCCAAACATTTGCTGGTCCCTGAAATAAACATAATTTTTTGACGCCAGTAATTTTACCAGGTTACCCACCCACCCTTACGACTTGGTCCGCAGATATGATATTCAATATTCGGACATAAAGACAGCATACAACCGAATTGGCACTTATGTGTTACAAATTTGTTTTATACTTTAATACATGTGTACATATGTATATGCATATATGATATGCATCTGTATGTACCCATATTGACGAATGTTATGTTACGTCCCGGTCTGTTTATTTTTTGGGTCTTGTGACTTGTGATCTACTTTGGTGATTCATTATTCCATAATCGATTGGTCAATGGTCTACAGGAAACATTTTTTTGAACATAAAGTAAGTCCTGCCTTAGGTTGGACTTATGCTTCTGAACTTGATAACCTTGTACATCACATCTGCTGCCATCACATTCTAAAACACAAACAACTTTGCCCAGCCCCCCACTCTGTAACAGAGAACCAAACCAGTCGTTAATTGTGCAATGCTCGTCAGTTGCGCAAGTTATGCAATTCTCATTTATGCCAGTGTTGGTATCTGGTTTCTGGCTCGCCAATTAATGCAGAAATAAATGCAAACCTGTTGTGCGGTACACCACCTCAATTGAACCATTTCCAAGCGTTCACCTTGAGACACCGCGGACTGGCTAAATACGCAAAGGCGCAGGGTACGACGGCGCGACCAATAAATTGCGACCACAAAAGCCGCACACACGACACCGCCGCCACATCGCAATCGTCGCACAGCACAGCTTGACTGAATCGAGTTTACGATATGTGTCGGTGTAAGTTTATTAACCCCCCCAGGCCTCGAACGGCCGCTACCATAGATATAATTAATCGAAATATATTTTTGTTGTTTTTCCATCAATTTGCGTATAGAAGTCGCTGGAAGTGCTAAACTGTGCCACCAGCAGCAGATGTCAGATGACCTTCAACCGTCGCACACATCGTCAATCCCATCACTAGGCGGACGAAATCGTTCGGCTGCGAAACGTGTGTAAACAAAGCGCTGACTGTTGATTCAACAGCAATCTGCGCGCCTCTCCACTGAAGGGGACTTCAAAACTCAAGTAGTGTATTGGACTTTGTCTGTGGCTCCAGTGCAGGAAGTGACTCAACTAGCACGCTGGAGAGCAATTAAGCACTCGCTGGGGTGATATGCTGCACCAAGCCTGCTCCGTTGCTCTCCACCCACGTGCGGGTGATTGATTCGAGCTCTGAATGGGTCAGTTGGTTAATGGATTGCGAATCACGTTTGTTTTTGATTTTCTCTTACAAGCACCGAGCATTCGTCAGATTATGATGCGCGGCAATTTAGGTAATGACTTTGCGTCCGCTGAGGTGCAAACTGAGAATAAGTCACAAGACTTTTGCGGCAATTAGTGGGGTGGCCTTGTGACAGGAACTGGTTTAGACTGCACCTTGATTGCCATTAAAAATGCAGATCAAGGGGGAAAAAATCAGAAATGGCTTTTGAGGGACCGTGGCGAGCTCTGAACGTGTGTGCAGTCGAAAGCCATTCAAGAATCTGAAATGCATATTTCTCGACTGTCACCGAGAGTGCGACTGTGTGCCCCAGCATGGGACAGAGACACAAGGTCGTGCTTTGTATTTAAATTGAACACAAGTGTGGTTGGACGCAGCTGTTTTTGCTGCCGCGCCGCCGCCGCAAAGTCTGTTGGCCTGGCTGGCTTGCTGCAGATGAAGTGGAATTTAGGAAAGAATATTTTATGCGATTGAAGTGGAGATAGGCCGAACTGCACGGTAAAGCACTAGCCGAGTTTAAGTGATACGTCGGCCATGGCATGCGCCGGAGGAGTTGCTCGGGTCTGCAGCGTGGGGAGTTTTTAATGATGGAGTCGAGCACTTGTCAGCGTTGAGAACTTCTCGAAAATCACGTCGCGTTAATAATTATGTTGTTAATTTTATCACAAGTTTTTCATGTATCTGGCAGCTGTTCGCTTACTAGAGAACGCAGCAATCAATTTGGTTGATCAAACGAATGGTTATGAAAACAGGTGTGAAGAAGTTTGGGATTTGAAAACTTACAAAGCATTTATTCACAACAAATATAGTACAGGTATCCAGTAGAGAGTTACTATCAGAAAAAATAAATGCATAAAGTGGGTGGCACTAAAGCCCACAAGAGACATAGGCAATAATTCTCCAGTAACTATTTGTGGCATGCGTGCTATTGTAAAAGGGATCAAAAGCTTTCATTTGACTCCGGAAGGGGATATTGAAGAAACATTTTAAAGACAACGAATATTCTTGAAGTGTTATCAGCAAATCAAATGAGCTGTTCGGCATGTGAATCAACGCAGTTACTACCTATGCTTCGACGGATGCTAAACAATACATGACTAAAAAATTAAGATATAGTGACACGCCACCCCCTCCTTCCTTCACTAGAAAATAAGAAAAAGCATATACATATGTACATAAATTTGAATTAGAAGCAAATCCCCAAACAGCAGCGTCGTGTCCTATAAATGAAGTGACAACTGCCTGTGTATGTCATAAAATGTAAACATTATTGTAAAAACTTCAGGTTTGCAACAATGTCCGGCTCAATGCATGGTTTCCCGCTTGTGACACAAGCACCAATAGTTTTTCTTTTATAGTCTGCAAGACGTTGTGCTTAGATCCAAAATTAGATGAGGCGACACTTCGTGTGTGCACGCTCATAAAATCTCGTAAAAATGCGGAAGCTACATTTTTCGTCTACCTCATAACATGTATGACTGAGAAATCTTTTAGCGTTACACGATCACTCCCAGACGAGCTCACGTACGGAGCGTCCTTGAAGAGTCTGGGGTTTCTCTGCGAAAACTGTCTCGTAATTTTCGATTTGCGGCGCATGGAATGTGCGTCGATAACATCTAGGCACTGTAACAGCTTCTGTCGATTAGATGGCTGAGGGGGAAGTCATTACAAGTTGTCGTATGTGTCAGATTTTTTTGAAAATAAAGTGTTATTGTTTGGTCTTCACTTAGAACGGCACTGAAAATAATTCATATTTCCTACGAGAGGTGATGTGATGGCATGCTTTGTGGCTAAGGGGAAAACATGAACATACAGAGTGGTGCATATTAGATTAATCATGGAAATTGATAAATTTCTTTCTGAGACTTCAAACGGATTCCCGAACTTCGGGAGAAACCAAAACGACAGATATATTCATTCGCAACAATATGTATGTCTTTAAAAAAAAGACGAAATGTGCCTTTCTCCAAATTAGTAAAATAAATAAAAAACAAATATTTTGGATAAGTTTAAAAAATTGACAAAAAATTGATCGAACTCCGCCTAAGTTCTTTTTAAGAGTATTTTATTTTTTTACTCTAAAACAGATAAAGCTTTTTCTGTTGGTTTTTTCTGCTGCGCTTTATTAGAATTAAAATCTTCTTTATATCTCTTTTTAAAATAGTTAATTTTTGGAAAATGATATGTGCACGGGCTGTTACCGTTTAGGCCCAAAATTCGATAAACTAGTTAATTACAGCACAATTGTGACCGCCGTTTAGTAAATGCACCGACTTATAACTTGTAGACCCAAAGCTAAATTAAGCACAGGTTCTTTCAAGGTTTTTAATTTAATAATTTACCTAATCGGCCAAATCCTTTGTGCTGGGAAACCTATAAAATATTATTCACTTTGAGAGCGTGTCCATAGCGATTCGGACGAATTCCATCAAAAGCGCATTTCCCTTATATAGAATGTGAGTCAGCGCGCGAATGGCCATTCTTAGCTGAAGAGCGGTCAGCGGTCTGAATTCGAAGTTAGAAGCTGCCCGCCAGCTGACGGGTGACATTTACAGCCACCAACAAGGTGCACGCATACCTTACCTCTCCCCGAGCCGCACTGCCTGGTGCTGCACACTTCAAACTGCTGTTCAAAATTTATTATGCGGGCACGTCTATCCAGTCGAGAACCGAGACCAGATTTTATGTGACAAGCCTTTGCGCGACGACCAACCCTGCATAGCTATGCTTCGGGGTGCACCCTGCCCACCGCAACCGCGTACCCAGCTGCACCGATTGGCGGCATTTGTAGAACGTCGTGGCTGCGATATTAAGTATTTTAATTTATACAAGTACACGCTCGTATGCAATGGCGTTAGAAGACAAAGAGGCCAGCTTCAGCTATGGTGTCCCAGCTCGAGCTCTGCTCGACGACTGCACAAATTAATTACGAAACATAAATAACCGCCGATTTGAAAGTTGTCTTTATGGCCGTGGCTGAATGGCCGAGTGGATGGCGGTCTTTCGCACGCCGGCTGCTGCTGCTTGAGGCTGCTTTGGGGTTTTAATTAGTATGTGACGGTGATTTAACGCCTCGGAGACCGCCTGAGTAGACTGCTAAGCGGGCAGCGGCTGAGATTAAGTAACCGACTCGCGGAGAATATTACTTGTAATCAACACAGTTAGAGGTTGTGATGCAGGCTGAAGCCGGCAAAGAGCCGGGCGGACATTTTTGCAACGACTGCTGATGCGGCGATGTAGGTGCAATTCGGGGGACCGGATTCGCATGTCAGCGATACAAGAATGGTTGCATAATTCATAAGCTATACACTATCGTCTAGTCGATGACCGGTGGAGGTTGCAGTTATTCTGGTTTTGCTTCGACAACTGGACGTCTAGATGACGTCGTTACTTCGCCATGGCCGTACTCTTGGGTGGCTGAAATTGTAGCAGATAGGTATACTGCCGAACTGTGCAGACGATTAAACACGGAACCGTTAGAAAACTCAGTAGGCAATGAAATCGATTAGGATTTGAAGTACTTTGTGTGCAATAGCCTCTCTTTTAATTCTAAGAATACGTAGTCCATTAACTCAACACAACCTGGCAAAAAAAATAAAGTAGTCCAAAGATGAAATTAAATATGTGAGGATGATTAGGGGTCATCAATTATTAATTACACCAGAGGTGATTCTTATTTCTCGCTCATATACACAGAACTAAATAGACATGCCAGGCCATCCATTTCCGCTCCGAATGTTCATCATTTAAAAAAAATTCCCATGCAAACGAGTGGATGGCGCAACGATCATCTTTCAGTGATCATGTATTTTATTTTAGCCAATACGCTCTTATCCACAGATAAGTTCCTATTCGGTAGTACCATTAAATATTTTTTCTCCATGTTCGTAAACTACGCATGCGTCCATTCCTTTCCCGAGATACGCATTGCTTGACCTTGTTGTTAAAATGCGTACCTACGCAAATGTCTGTCTATGATCCCAGAGCTTTCCCAACACCACACGTAAATTGATGCTGTTACTAATCGCCGGTGAGTCATGGGATTTGAAATATGCGTGAGTTTACTGCGTCTTTGGAATTCTAGATGTGTCTCGGAAGTCGGACGCTAATTAATTTATGCCCTCCTAAATACGTTGTTGCGCGCTATGATCGATTGGTTTATTACTGGGAGTTGAATGAACTGAAACTCAAGTGGTGGTGAACTATCACAGTCGTAAATTTTCAGATTCATTTGGGAATTCTGGTCGTGAAGATCCGCAGGGATCAAAGAATCACACTTCATTAGTGCTTATAACAGTGGTGAGATTTCGGGGTCAACTGAAGGACAGAGATTCTCAGATTCAGTGAAAAAAATCAAAATCGACTAGTAACATGTTGCTTCATTGAGTACAGTATAATTGAAAAATATTCTTTTTTAATCGTATCAATCGGCGGAGAACTCGCATTTCAAAATTATTATGGATTACACAGTTCGGTAAAGGAAAGAGAGTTCTACTCCATAATAAGAATAATAAGTAAGTAAACATCTTGTATAATTTAGAATAAGTTGTTAAACCTAATTTGAAGTGTTTGCCTTTTATAGGCGACGAACTTCTAGTGTCCAAAATTAACTTCTTTATTCCACTCAGTCTTACGGTGTCAAAAAATTGCAATCGATGAGCCGTTAAAAAGAGCTCACAAATTTTTTTAAAAAAACTTCTTTAAATGCTATAATTAAGCAAAAAATGTATTAAACGATGGTTCTGAGTCCTGCAAAATTTACGAATGCTGCCTTTTGCCAACGTTATCACATTATTGTCTAAAGATGAATACACCCAAAAAAGATGTATGTATGTATCTTTGAAGTAAACCTGAAACCTGTTAGATGTGTAAATGTGGGATTATTGTCATCTTATAATTTTATGAAATGTCTGCCTGTTCCTACTTCGAAATGGGGCGTATGTTTTTTTTGCAAATTTTGTACAAAGGCCAAGGTAAAGTGAACTCGTTTTATCATAAATTTGATGGGATAATCAATCGTCCGAAAATTTTTCTTTCAGGGCGTCGGTATGCGGTGAACATTTTTTTATGAAAAAATCATAGGGTTTTTACCGAACATTTTCTTTATTATTTTGGATTTGGATGATTTGGATTGACGATTTTTCTCAAAATCTTCAAATGTTGTTTCGTTTCGCAGGGTCAAATTGAAGGTTACAGATGGCACAAACTGTTTGTAATATTTATGCGAAATGTAAAACCAACCCGTAATAGATAGCATAGAAATTTGTTATGTCCCAAAAGCAAACGCATTTTAATAAAAATTGTCGGTAGGAAAACACTATGTTTTTCAATTTTTTCATTCTCCGAAAACTAAAAAGGTAACCCTTTGAACAAACAACAACACCTCATCATATGGGAATAAATTTCTCTCCTAATTTTCTCACACACATGTGTACATATTTAGCTTTAGAGTCCCAGCTCGAAACTGTCATATCCCGGAACATTGTCCTGAATTTTGTTTGACAGTTGACATTTAAGAATTTAATCTTCCCTGTACAAAAACGGATAAAAAGCTCACTTGATCATTCTTTATATATTTTTAAGAAAAACGTTCTACTCCTCACTCAATGTGCCAATGCAGTACGATCGAGGTGAGACTCAAAAGCGACCAACTTTCAACTTTCTTCATTTATTCTTTATCCCTTAACTTTATATTTCATCCCCTTAAGAGCACAAGGATAAGAATTAAGTGGGAATAGTTAGTTTCTCTTCTGGACATCAAAGTTTTCATTTTTATGTTGGTTTTTGGTGAGGTGTGAGGTAATACATAATTATGATGGACCAATTTTCAGCATAATCGCTTCGTGGTGCGGACATCCCTTGTTGTTATTTCAAAGAGCTATGACTCGTTGGGTCGTCGCCGTGAAGTGAGTAAGAGCGTCGAAAAAACTGTGGGTTCCTTCTACTGGTGAGGGAACAGAAGCACGCACAATACAAGTAGTTGTTGTAGAAGTTCGGCCTTGGTCCTATGTGGACTGTAGTGCCACTCAATTACAAGCACAACACAAGTATTTGTTGTAGAAGTTCGGCCTATGTATCTATGAAATTGAGCCATCAACCAAAGTCAACTCAACAGAGATCGCCTACAGTAGAGAGCGCACACAAGCGGGTCCCCTGCAGACTGCAGACTCTTCAATCAGTCCTGAAAGTATTTATAACTACACCCAAATAAAACAATTATTTTATTATGTTCTACTTTCCATAGCCCGGGTGGAACTGGGCCTCAACCAACTTGCCTCTCTAGGTAGCGCGATTACTCATCAGCTGCTTTCAGGTACTGTTCAGATAAGGTGGTTGAGGTTCTTCTCCACTTGTGTGCGCCATCTAAACCAAGGCCGTCCTATGTTACATTGTCCCGATCCCTCGGATTCGAAGACTTTTCGGGAAGAAGCAGTGGTATTCATAGGTCTAGCCATCTTAAACCTTGTGTTCGAAGACGCTTGAATAGGCGCATGCCGCTGTACAGATTACAAAGTTCGTCGTTAAATCTTCTCCTCCAGACAACATCAACACAAAGACAGCCAAAAATACTCGTAGCTTCCCATGAAGGATTGCGACGATCAATGTGTTATACAAAGCCAGTTTGAACCTTCGAAAGAGGCCTTTATTACTAAATTATCTCTTAAGCCCAAAGAAGGATGATTCTACGTTTGATTTCGGTACTGATATTGTTGTCCCTTTTTTACAGCGGAGCCGAGGAAGACGATATTCTTGATTTTTGATTTAAAGTTTCTGCTATCCGATGCTGTGTGTTTTTTCTTAATAACAGCATATACTTCGTCTTGCCCCCTTTTATCGTAAAACCCATTTCTTTGCTCGCTACCATACGCGGCCTTAAAATCGATTAATAAGTTGTGCGTGTCGATCGGTACTTCTTAGGATCTGTTATAGGACCTGCAGGAAAGTGAGGATCTGGTCTATTTTGGTATTTTCCGGCATAAAACCACGTTGATAAGGACCTATCAGGTTGTTGATGAACGGTTTTAGGTATGGACACATACCGCAGAGAGGCTCTCGTATGAGCTGTTAATGAGACTGATCTCTCGAAAGTTTGCGCAGCCTGAATGGTCTCATTTCTGGTTATTGTGCTATTACCCAATATATTAATGAAAAAGCAGAAAACACGAAAAAACACCAAAAAACTTAATGATACTAATTTTGAGTTTTTTGGACATAGCAATAGGAAACCCACAGAAGCGATGGAGCACATAACTTCGAGGTTATAATAATTAAAAAAAAAACAATTCTATGACACTCCTTTTGATTACGTCACACTCAATGTGAGACACGGTAAACCCTGCTTTTTTAATTAGCTTATTTAGTACTTCGTTGAGTTTCCACTGTTTTTGCCTGTTATTTGAGGACGCTTTGGCATACTTTGTTCTGCTCACAAAAACTGACTTCATTTTAATGTGCTTGGAGTCGCCGTCTTGATAGAAAATAAAATCTTATTTGGTGTCAAGTGCAACTCCGTCTCTTTTAAAATGTCCACGTAGTACGTTGCGTTCATGTTAACTCAGGCATAATTCAATTTTTTAGTTCCTTCTGATTTCGCAAACAGTCTTATAATTTTTCAAGAATCTTTCAAGACAACATTTTTGTATGTTTTCCCACTTTGAGTGGGATAATTTTGCAGAAGAATTACTATTGTGAACCTGTTTTCTGAAACCCTCTATATATACTCGCACCTACTGCCAAGCAGGTGTTGATGGTGGCAGCATGCTCCCCAAAGTGTCTTATGTATGTGTAGTGCAGTGCTCTGCTTGATCATAGAATTCGACATTTAACCAGCATAATTTTTTCTCTTAATATTAGGCGTAATAGAAAAGGTACAATTGCTATACGTTAACTGTACTTATTATCCAACCGAGGTTTTTGTGTACCAAACGAATCTTTTTTAATTCATTTCCCAAGCACATAATCTGAGCTTCACTGCTTTACCCCGCAAACATCACCTACCGCTCCCAATACAAAACAAAAAGCATTCGAGCCCCCATCCAAACGGAAGATAAAAACGAAGCAACAAGACCTCTCTTGGTCCCATCTAATCCTTCGCGACGCAGTAATCCAAACAATTCCTAAAACACACTCACTCCACTCGGCAGTCGCTTCCCCCGCATTCTCCGCCTAATGTTGAGCGGAGAGCAGTTCAACAAAGCCAAACAAAACGCAACCAATTGTCTTTGGCGTCTTCGCTTTTGTGTTCCTAATGCCTCTCTAACTCCGACGCATCACCTCTGCGGTTCCATGCCCGTGTTGCGCTCGGCGGACCTGAGCAAAACAAAGACGTTTAAATGCTCGCAACAGCCATCATCCATCCATTTCCGACCATCGTCGTCATCATCGTTGGTCGACCGCTGCTGCTGCTCCAAAAAAGGGTGACGACAACGGCCACGGTCGTCGCATGAAGGGGAACACGCACGCATACGGGAGGCGCGAGACGTTAACTTGCTCTTCTTTGGCTTCCAGTTGTGTTCCCTTTCTACCGGGACTGGCTATGTATGCGTTTGTTTGTGTGCTCAGAATGCAATGTTTTCCAAGAAAGTCAATTGTTGTTCTTTTTTTCGTGTTCGTTTTCTTCCGTCGCCCGTCGATGTCCCTTCACTGTTCACTTGTTCCTTACACCGCCGACACCCGCAACATATCTGAAACGAAACATCACATTGTGCTTGTGTTTGCCAACACACACATGCGAGTGCACATTACTGTGCATAGAGTGGTCTCTCTCTGTCGAAAATTCCTATATACTCGTTGCGGTTGTGTTTGCTCCCGAATAGGGTAGAATTTTATTTGTACATCATACACGACACACATACACCGAGGCCCGACGAGGCATACACTACCGCCGCTTTGCTCTGTGACGAAGTGACGACGCACAAGCAAGGTCGTTTGAGAATAAACTCAATCATACCCTGAAGGTCGTCCTTCGGATCACGTGACGCGTTCCAAGCGAAGCGACGACGGCAATGCACTGTGGTTGGTGTTTAGTGTTCGTGCTGATTTTGTGACGAAAGAAAATTTCCAGCGCACCACAACCACCATCGTGGTCGATGCCGTAGAGCACGAGGGGTCACGGCAGCAGCAGTGGCGTAGAGAAAAGTACAGTTTGGGGCGGCGGAAATGTGTGTAGTGCGGATGAGTTTTATTAAAAAAAATAATTACTTCCCCCTCCCCCAGTTGGGAGCGTCCATCGACGGCAGGGAAATGGTTCTGGTTCAACGAAACGGCGACCATTGCTAGTAGGAATATATGTTTGTATATGCGGAGAGGGTTACATGTCAGCAGCTGGGGGGGGATAGCCTTTTTGTTATTTTCTGTTTGTTTACCCGAGTTGAGGGTGATTGGCAGAGATGGATTGGATGGGGGAGAGTGTAAGCGAGCGCGAACGAGTGTAAGAGTAAGATGGGGAAGTTTGGAAGTTGCGTTGATAACAATATTCTTGGGTTATTGACATCACTCCCTCGCGAAGAGAAGCGCTGGCGATGCTGGGAATAGTGTGTGTGTATGTGTGCGTGGTTTGGTTACTTTGTGAGTATAGTGCGAGAGCGCCGTGAAAGGGGTTGCATTGATGACGATTGTGGGTTCGTTGGTGGATTGAATGCACACTTGTTTGATCTTGGCCCGTGAGCCGGCACGCTACGAATGGGATTAGGGGGTAAACGAATCCATTTAAGATGGCAGGGTGCGACGGCATTGCGAGGGCATGAGTTCATTCAGGTGGATATATCTTTTATTTTGTTTCGAGTGCATCTGCCTCGATTGGTGTTCATTGTTTGTAGGCGATGGGGCAGTAATAAGAGCTTAAGTACATTTAAAATGAAGGTCTTGAATTATTTGGTAAAAGACGGTGATGCACTCCTTGGTAAGAAGATTAACATAATTGCTGAAGTGTTCTGCCTTGGAAATTGTTAAAGAAACGTGAGTGACTCAAAAATGTTATGCACTGGGAGATTGTTATGCGTCATTGTATTGATGGGATAATATGAATAAATGACTAACAGTTGCGGAAAGATGAAAAGCACTTTACCGTGAAATCTGCTATGTCCAAATAAGATAACAAACTCTTTCGGACACTCCAGCTGTCTGGAGAAGTCAAATAATTCATAAAATTCACTAATATATTTTTTAAGTTAAAATATAATGAAAAGTAGGTTTAATTTGTTTTAGGGACGCAAGCATTCGTTAGTTTTCTTTCAAATTTAAAAATTACCAAGTTAATTTTATGCCGAAATCGCATTCTTTATGTCTACTTTTACAGACGACACCGATGGTTTCTCCTGATCTAAAGCTTCTCGATGAACTCCGAAAACGGATCTGAAAGTTTTACGACAACGTTCAAGTAATCTGCTATTAATCCTTTGCAGAATTTTACTTGTTCGTTGCTATATACAGCCAAACTTCTTAATAACGAACTTCTTTATAACACAATTTTCTCGAAGCCGATTTTGTGGTTGTACCTCTTTCCCTTAAAAAATAATCCGTATGAAATTGCTTCTTTATAACGAAATTCTCTATAGCGGAATATAAAAAAACTACACAACAAAAAAAATCTTGAAAATTTATTTTAGGAAATTTATAATTATATTCTTCTTTAATTAAGTTGACGTTAATAAGACTTTTATTGTTAAATCTTATAACGTTCACTGCATGTAACCGAAAAAAATGATTATTTAACTATTTACAAAAAAATGCAAATAAACGTATGGTCATACTGATTTACCGAAACAAAGCGAGAATATTTTAAGTGTTCATAGAATCTTAATCTATGCTTAATCTCTGAGACGCACACATATGCACCAAGTGATTGTTAATCGTACAAATGAAGGTAAAAGTTATGTATATGAAAATATCATGGATTGTGTATAGACATCGCACCTTTATTAAGCGTTATACATTTTTTTTAAGAATTAAAACTTCAACGTCGTCGAGGAGTCTTTATAAAAAAAAAACTCTCAAGAACTGTATACAATAGCCCTACGAGTGTTTGTGTATGAAGAATTGTCTGTACACAAAAGAATACCATGAGCGCGTAGCAAGATAAAACCATCATATCCAAGGGAAATATAAAACTGAGTCGTACACAAATGAATAATCGTAAACGCGAATGATTTCTAGCAGATCGTTTTATTTGTGGCCGAAATTAAACGTAACGACGAAAGCTAGGGCTGCAGGACCTACTGGGTTTTGAAGGAAACTCCCTTTTTTTGCACATTGTTTTCTTAAGTTCAAGTTCGTGAAAAGTTAACAAAAAAATGTCAAAGCGTAAGGCTACTTTCGAATGCCCCTTTATATTAGGAAACAGGGTCATCGAATGACTATGAAGATATCGAATTTATTTGAAGACAAATTAAATACATTCGAACCGCATTTGATAACATTAAATCAAAAATATAAAAATTCGTTTTTTAAATGAAATTTAAACACGATTTTTTATTGTGTAAAACATTTTATATTATTTCATCTTACGGGCAACAAATTGATTCCACGCCCATAAAATTGTTGACCCTTACCAGCAAAAAAAAAAAAAAATCTAGTCCAAGAGGTTTTTAATGTCCTGATTTGAAGTTAAGGCTCTGCCATCCAAATAATTTTCCAAATACCGCAACAAATAATAGTCCGGAGGTGCCAAGTCTGGAGAATAGGGTGGGTGTGGAAGCACATCCCATTCAAGCTGCAAACGCTGTTTGCGAGTAATCATCATCGCATTAAGAAAATTTCGTTCATGTGTCAAGCTTCGAAATTAATCCCAGACTTTTCATGTGATTGTGAAAGTTCGTGTTAAGCAAATTTAATGTTTTTGCATTCTTATCTCTCGGCGATTTGCCTCGACTAACGACCTTATTTTATCCACATCGACTTTTAGAGGCCTCCCGGGACGTGCTTTAACCTCAAGAGCGAAATTGCCGGAACAAAAGTTTGCAAACCAATTTTGGTATTGGCGTTCCGTCAATCTGTATACTTCACATGATTTTCGGCTTCTTTGAATTGCATTTTTACCCTTTGGTAGTAGATTAGTAAAATATGCCGAAAATGCTGTTTTCGATCTTCCATCTTTGATAAGGCACCAATCGAATACTATTTTTAGTTATAATTAAATAAAAAATTTACAAAGTTGTTCAAGTATAAATATATATTAAGCGGTTAAGTGTGAAGAATCCTTCCATCTTCAATATGCAGCTTAACTAACTTTGATTTGCCGAAAATAATAACATTGTTCGACATTTTTGGAAGTCAATTAAGATGATTTTTAACCGAGACCAGCCGCTCTTCTCTGACTGTATTGGAAAAATTTGTCATCGCCCTAAGTGTGTAAAAATTATTTTTCCTGTGGTTCGAAACTGATCATTTTTAAGATCAACCGAACTGATGCTGGCGGCTGTACAGCACCAAAAACATATCTTCCACTGGTCTCATCTCGTTTGCCCTTCTTAAGTCCTTCCTTATGTAGTCCAGATTTCGCAATATGAATGACGTTGATCAGTTTTAAGGTTAACGCAAAAAACGTTAAGATATCTACATATGTCCAAGAACCGAAATCCTGTCGCATCAAGTTCTGCTTTACAGTGTTGACGACAATGATGTTTCATTTGGTGCTTGTCGATGCTTAGAAGAGTGCAGATTCATAAATGTTGTACGATACAGAGAACCAATACTTAATGAAGGGCCGTATAAGGCCCTTGTATAGTAACAGTTTTGTAGTACAATAGCACTACGCCCAAAAAGTGCAATAAGATGTTTGACGAATACCTCAATGTTTTGTTTATTAAGACAAGCAGTGCTGGGTGCTTTTTCATTGATTGTTTGTTTTTTTCATGTAAAACTCAAAGGTTTTTATGGTTCGTTATTACACATCATTGTTGTACAAGATTGTAGAATTTTATTCGATTCATCACTGTAAATAAAGTATCGGAATGTTGTCCAAGTTTATATCTAATCCAGGAATTATCTGGTGTTTTCATTTATATTCACTTCTGTTACGTTGACTGTCTTGTGAAGAAGTAAAGAAGCAGTACTGAACGTAAATTGTTGGCTTTTTTATTTGTGTTTTCTATAATTTGCTATCCGAACTTCACCTTTTCAATGTTTCTGCATAAACAAACTTAATTTCTTGCAAGCAATAGTTAATGTCAAGTTTATTTCAAGGCTCTGTTTTATTATTTAACCCGATAGATTATAACCAATGATTAATGTATTGTTCTTCTTTTTCTTTTTTAATTTAGAAATGGCGGTTGACGTCCAGCTACACACAATTCGATGTTCAAACAGCACTTCGCTGTAGACAACATTATTTCATTAACAACCAGTCCTGAGCCGGACTCAGAAGCTTCAACGCACAACGCATGCATACACACAAACACAACTACAATCATGTCATCAACAATAAAAAGCGACTCATCTGCATTCACTGCGGCAGCTCATGGCAGCACAATCACCAACATCATTGGTGTCCAACAACCATTAACAACATCATCCATAATACGCAACAATGTCTCAGTGACCAACATTAAATGTGAGGAGGATCGAAATAGCAGCGCCATCCGAACATCAATATCAGCGGCGCCAATTGTCACGACATCGTATTATAACCAAGGCAATGGCGCTATTCGAATCCCAGTCACCAAGAGAGACGAGTCTGACTCTGAAAGTGAATTGTCACACATCGAGAACCTAAAAGTAACGCGACGAGCAGTCAGTCAATCTGTGAAGAATGGCCCTCGGCCAATGTCATGGGAGGGGGAACTCTCTGACACGGAGCCTGATCCTATGGATACAGAGAACTCAGCGAGTTGCGACAAAACTTTCTCAAATGAGCCCGTGACGGTGGTCAAGCATGACCCAGACAGGAAGACGATACTTGATCAGATCTGCGTCGAGATAAACTCATCACACTACGTAAATAAGAAGCCACAGAGTGATCCTATTAACCTTAAGTATGAGCCGGGTCTCCTGGCAGATCCCACCGGCAGCAGTAACTCACCATTGCTTGCGCGCTCAAAGACAACGGCCAACTTGTTGCCTGCCAATCCTAGCCCCGATTCTGCCATTCATTCCGCGTACACGCACAGCTCACCAAGTCAATCGCCACTAACATCTAGACATGCCCCCTACACCCCATCACTGAGTCGAAACAACAGCGATGCGTCGCACAGCAGCTGCTATTCGTACAGCTCGGAGTTCAGTCCGACACACTCGCCTATTGCTGGCCGGCATAACATGTATGGCAGCTACAATGGTGGGTCTCTTCATCATTCCGTATTGTATCGTCCGACAATAGTGGACAGTGGCAGCAGTGCTGCCAGCGGTTCCACGTCGGATCCCCAGAATCTGTCACAAGCCGCTGTGGTAGCAGCGGCGGCATCTGCGCTGGCCGCAGCCGCATCCACATCAATCTCTGTAAACTGCAGCACTCCAACGGGACTTAAGACGGAAGAGCTTCTCTTCGACAGTGAGGCGATCCCATCGGCGGGTATCTCGCGACAACAATTAATTAACTCCCCGTGTCCCATATGCGGGGACAAGATCTCTGGATTCCACTATGGCATATTCTCCTGTGAATCGTGTAAGGGTTTTTTCAAGAGGACAGTACAGAATCGCAAGAACTACGTGTGCGTCCGAGGCGGACCGTGCCCAGTAACAATATCGACGCGCAAGAAGTGCCCGGCGTGCCGCTTCGAGAAGTGTCTGCAAAAGGGTATGAAACTGGAGGCCATTCGCGAGGACCGAACACGTGGTGGTCGGTCTACGTATCAGTGTTCGTACACACTGCCAAATTCTATGCTAAGCCCCTTGAAAATCGAACCGTCAAGCCAGCAGCAGCAACAACAACAGCAGCAGCAGCATAGCTCTCGCATGGGAGTTAACGGCTTCGTCATAAAAACCGAACAACCTGACAGTAGCACAGGAGGCACTTCCACACCGACACCAGGCAACAACGGCAGCGGAAGCAGTAGCAGTCATCAACGTCCCGCGAATCACGATATTCCCACCTTGTTGCAGGAGATAATGAATGTAGAGCACCTATGGCAGTATAATGCAAGCGAATTGGCACGACTGAATCAACCCTTGTCAGCGTCATGCTCGTCATCGTCGGCATCGGCCTCTGCTTCCGCGTCAGCCGGTAATATCTCTTCGAATCCGCTGCTGGCCAGCGCTGGTCTCTCATCGAACGGTGAGAATGCAAATCCAGACTTAATCGCGAACTTGTGCACTGTGGCTGACCATCGGCTGTACAAGATCGTAAAGTGGTGCAAGAGTTTACCGTTATTTAAGAATATATCCGTGAGTTGCATTAATCCTTACCTGTGTTAAATGTTTTTCTCTAAATTTGTGATCCTCTTTGCAGATTGATGATCAAATTTGCCTGCTGATCAATTCGTGGTGTGAGCTGTTATTGTTTTCGTGTTGTTTCCGATCGATAGACACGCCGGGTGAGATAAAGATTTCGCAAGGAAAGTCAATAAATTTGGCTCGGGCTAAGTCGAATGGTTTGCAGGTGAGTAGTAAGGAGGGAATCCTCACACTTTAAAGGTAATTAGGGATAAGAAACTTTCATTTTGATGATGGACTGTTCATATTATACAATCTAATGATCACTCACAGTTTGCTTCCTGTGTCATGTTGAATAACTCGGCAAGCTCTTCTCGCGGTCGGTGTATGTAAATATTTAGGGTGATTTTTTTAAAAGCTATAGGAAAGTTTAAAAAAAAAAAATATCAGAAAAACGCATGAAATTTTTATTTGAATCGATAGTACGGTCCATATAATTTAATGTTTGAAGATTATTTCATGGAAATGTTGACCCTAACTGCGCCTCAAATATTCCATCCGCTTAGTCCAATTTTGGCATACTCTTTCAAACATTTCGGCTGGTATCTCACGAATAAATGCTTTAATGTTTTCTTCCAAAGCGTCAATTGAAGCGGGCTTGTCTATATAGACATATAGACCAATTGACGGGTCTCGAACGTGAAATAAGATGTTCACCGAACTCGCCTCTCAGTAAGTCTATTGTTGCGCGTGCTGTGTGGCATGTGGCACCGTCTTGTTGAAACCACATGTCATGTAAGTCAAGCTCTTGCATTTTGTGCAAAAAAAAAGTTGGATATCATCTCACGGTAGCGCTCACCATTCACAGTTAAATTACGATTCGCATCGTCTTTAAAGAAGTACGGTCCAATGATGCCACCAGCCCATAAACCGCACCAAACTGTGACTTTTCTGGATGCAGTGGTAGCTCTTGCAATGCTTCTGGCTGATATTTACTCCAATACCGACAATTATACTTATTTACGTAGCCATCGAGCCAAAAATGAACTGACCATAAAATGGAAGAAGAGCGCGACGAACTTTCTTAACAGAGCACGCGTTCTGATAGTAAATTTCAGTAATTTGTAAGCGTTATTCGTTTGTAAGACGATTTACGTAAATTATAGACCAAACTGAAGATGTTTGAACCTTGACCCTTTACATATATATGATATGCATTCAGTGAGAATTCCATAAATGTTTTTCACGTTGTCGAGTTTTATGTGTGCACATTTTTCGACAATTTCCCTAGTCCTGACGTTATTATTGCTTCGATGATTGCGAATAGCTTTCAATCCTTTTCTTTTTCTAATAAACCGCAGTTTTCGACAAAATAGATTGTCCTATGTGAAAATACATACTCGTTAATGCCTTGGTTCGATTCGAACAAAATCAGGAACAAGCAAAAGTCTTACAAATCCGGACAAATCTGATAATACATTAGAATCTATGCATGTAAGCTTCGTTGAAATGTCAAGTCCAGTCAAATTTAATATTCAAAATATTAAAAAAAAAATACTCGGTACACAGTGACATTGTATCGAGAAAAGGTTAATTTGACTTTTGCTCTGACTCGATAGGCTTCATATGCAAAGAAACGCAGTCGAAGAAAAATCTTGTTTTCTTTTACCTAGTCATTGTCAAAGACTTCAGCAAACAAGTGGGTACTAAGTACAACCTTTGAATTTCCTCCTTTTTATTTACGAAATCAAATTTAGTTGGTTTGATGAGTATGGAGTAGTCTGTTTCAATTAATTATATATTTTCCTGAGCTTAATAATTATCCTTTCGACTTTCTAGCTAAAATGTTTGTATGTAATGTTCTCTTTCATCAACAGTCCTGCATTGAACGAATGCTTAACCTGACAGACCATTTACGACGATTGCGAGTCGATCGGTATGAATATGTTGCCATGAAAGTCATTGTTCTACTTCAATCAGGTAAGCTTCTCCCATCCATGCCAGTTAAAACTATTTCAACTGAAATAATATATATCTTGATTTACAGACACCTCTGAGTTGCAAGAACCCGTCAAAGTCCGTGAGTGTCAAGAGAAAGCCCTACAATCGCTGCAGGCATACACGTTAGCCCACTATCCAGAAATGCCATCGAAGTTCGGTGAACTACTGCTGCGAATTCCAGAGCTGCAGAGGACGTGTCAGGTAATTAACTTTCTGCATTAGCAGTGTGCACCAGCATAACCTGCCCCCATTCCATTTTGCAGCTTGGCAAAGAGATGCTAACAATCAAATCCCGTGACGGTGGTGACTTCAATTTACTTATGGAGCTTCTACGCGGAGAGCATTGACGAAAACTCAACCAACCGTTGAGGTATCATGCATAGAGCTGGAAAATATATTCAAATCGCAGTGAAACAACCCGCCGTCGTCGTCACTTAATTCCACACACTTCCACCAACAATACGCGCCCCCATCAGCAAATGATAACAATGCATTTTCAGTTCACAAACCAACAAACTAAATTAATGTGCCTAAAAAATTGAGAGACAACATTTTAAGAAGCTATTACCGTTAAATGTCATCATTTGCCCACACCTCTGATGTGTTTTCTACCTTCTTAAGAAGGCGGAAACATCCTTCAATCACATGCATTGAGAAGGCCCAAGACCCAAAGAGTTTAACCGACTCGTCGCGTATTCAAGGGCCTCAAAGGAAAGCTAAGAGTCTTAAAGAATTTACAATAACATTTAACAACCCAACTGTTTCCAGTGATAACTAAGATGAAGTTTGTTTTTTAAGTTTATCGTGCAAATGAGAATATTTTTAAGAGAATTCGTATGAAAATGCAGACAGAGAGAGAGAGAGAAAACCTAGATTTAAGGTACCAAGTGACCCGTTCAATGATTTGCTTGCTTTAATTTCATTTTCCTTAACCTTAATTAGTCTTTAATTGAAATCAGAATTTCGTCCGTGGCCTTAAAAAGGATTTAATGGCGATGCTTGTTTATTTTTTTTTTCTTATTTTATTTTTATCAAAGTAGTAAATATTTATTTTTATTTACATTTTTTTCCTTTTTATAGGTTATAGTATCTTTTGTAGTATTTTTATAGTAATCAAAATTATTTTTTTTATAATGATTTTAATTGTTTTAAGTACGTTTTAATACAATGCAATACATATATTGAGAAATATAGTTTTTAAAAGAATATTTGTTATATACTTTTTGTATTTGTTTTCGGTTTTGTCTCACTTTTTGTAGTTAGTTGCTATATTTTTGTTATTTTTATATATCAAAATGTTGTGTTGTGCAATGATTAAACTTTGAGCTAGAGATAGGATACCTTGATTGTGAAGAACAATTTTCCTATCATTCTCATTTGC
Source organism: Eristalinus sepulchralis (assembly GCA_944738645.1). Taxonomy (NCBI): domain Eukaryota; kingdom Metazoa; phylum Arthropoda; class Insecta; order Diptera; family Syrphidae; genus Eristalinus; species Eristalinus sepulchralis. The sequence goes on from OX122886.1 coordinate 16,101,863, forward strand.
TGGACCCCATGCTTGGTTATTCATCAGGTAATGTCCTGCAACAACGCCTATCAAAGGCATGTTTAGGTCTTTTGATCAGATCTTAGTCGTAGTTGTTTTGATATACTGCAAGTATCCAGTGCATTCCATCCACAAGGTGCAATTGAATTGGTAGAAAGTTGTTTTCGATTAACCGCCACCAGCCCTTTCTCGTTAGTTCATCAAGTTTTACGTAGACCAGATTCACAGCATTAAGTAAAATTGCAGCTAACCGCTATCAAGTCAATTTTGCGACCATGATGTTTCCAAAACCGTATTCGCTGTCTGCTTTCTTTTTAGAGCAGAGTAAATTTACTTACATATGTATCTGTATATCTTTGTCCAAAAGGTTATCGCTTCAAAATCCTAAAACTGCGCAAACCCGAGGGGATTCCGTCTAAAGAAAACATGCTGCGAAGGGAAAGATTTTTTTAAGTCAAATACTAAGTATTCTCTGACTGTTTGTTGCTCAAGACGCTAGCAAAGCGAATTTAAGAAGTATAGGGCCGATGAATATCGAGTTTCATCTTTGATAAAACAAGAACGTCATCATCTGGTAGAACCTGAGACGCCTAATCAACGTATAGATTGACAAGCTGTTGTTGTCAAATTCTGTTTTATTTGAGTATATTGCACATGGACATTTTGTTTAGAAAAAAAAAAGTTTACAACGTTTTTTTGATCACATTACAACATATTACAGAAAACATAAGTTTTACTTCCAACCTTATTGTGCTGGTCATAAAAGCATTCATTCAAGCAAAGCTAAACAAAACACATCAGTGATATACTTTGCTATTAAATATAAAACAATATATCGTTGAAGTAGCTGCCCTGACCTGACTTAAGTAATGCTTTTTAATGCCTCTTGAGATTGGAAATTATTTGTGTAGACTTTTATGTATCTTCGATTTCTTACTTACAAAGTGAGATCTGTGCCGCAACACTGAAGAAAATGTTGCTATAAAATCGGTGCTTATTGTATGATATTTAAAAGTAAGGTGATGCAAATCCAAATGCAGAATGCGCCTCAGTGCTGCGAATACTGGGACGTGTTCACTCTCTTTAGACTTCTATAATAAGTTTTAATAATTTCAAGGCGTTATTTGATTGTTAAGCGATCTTGATACCTGTACCCGGTATAAGCAACACAAAATAGTACAAAACAATGCAAATGAACGAAAATCTGTTTCCGCAAAATATTAGTTTTTATGCCAAATGAGCACAGAGTTAATTTTCGTGGATAAGTTGTTTCTTTGTCATATTATTTTTCGTCAATAATACATAAAACAGATTTTAATGAAAGATCAAACTTTCGGATAAATCTCTGAAACTTCGTGCCCAGCGAACCATAGCAAAACTAGTGTGTTTATGAGCACTGTACCTTTTATCGCACCGTGGATGAGCATAAAATTTCGATGCTTTAAACTTTTCCGAAAAGTTTTCAAATAAGAGATCTTTTAATATGGAAATGTGTGGAATAGTCGCTTTTAAATAATCCCTGGCGCATGTTTTTTTTTTGATTTATTATATAAAGGCGCGTCCCTGGTTGACGTGGCGGATTGGGTAAGTTCGTCAACTCACAAGTCAGACGAAACACCTCGCATTTTTCACGGCACAACCTCTCTTGAGTTACTAACAATACTTAAGGAGTATTAATTGTCTATTAAAAACTTCTCAAATCTCGCCGTTCAAAGTCGGCAAAAAACTGTGGGCCCCTTTTCTCGTGAATGAACAGTAGCACGCACACCACGTAGAAGCTAGGTACTGGTCTCTTATGGGCTGTAGTACCACTCAATTATTATTATTACTAAGGCTCATATCAAAAAATAACCTTTTAAATCAATTTTTGAATTTTCAATTATTTTCACAACACTCTAGGACTTACAAGTGTGTATATGACATTCCAGATTTAACATTTCATTAAAGAAATAGTTAACATAAATGGTTAAGGTCCGTTTCCGTATATTTTAAAGATTTGGTTCTTTAAGAGATTTTTACCACCACTCCTAAACAAATGACATACTTCGTAATTTGGTGCAAAACTCACCTATAGTAAGTGGCAAACATTCACCTAATATTATGCAAAAACTAATGACATCTGAGTCTGGCAGGTTTCAAATGCCACCGCTGCCAACTTGAACAAACGAATGACCCTGTACAGTAACATAATTCAATAAATGTTTACAGTTCACAAGGAGCCAGGGCTTCTTAAGTGCGCTATGGTGCTCTCTCTCTCATTTAAAAGCGAGTAACATGCCATTTCTGAGCAATTAATACTGTTGCGTTGTCTGCCCTAAGAGAGTGTGGAAGCCCTAAAAATATGTATGTTAAATGCGACCCCAGTACAAGAACCTAACCTCTTTTAGATCTCCGACGAATCTCGCCCACCACGCCACTACCCCAACAACTACTTATGGGAATCTTAGGTTGCCCCTTTTTTATATTAGCATGAAGAAACGGGATTATAAGGAATTGTGTGGATAATTTTCAAACTTAAAATGATGGCTTGAGAGTATACTAAAAAATTATGCAACGTTAAAATGATGGGTTTTGTCGAAAGCGAGAGTCCTGGGCCCTATTTCATCAACCACTTTTTAATTCCACTTGGCAAACTTTTAAAAAATTAATTTTCTGCAAAGCTCTTCACCAAAAACGCAAAACTTTGGAAATTTGCGTTTGGTGAAATAAGGTTTGCAAAAGTATAATATAAAACAAAAGTAAAAGTTTAAAAGTGCAAAGTTAAAAATGGTTGGTAAAATAGGGCCCTGCTCTTTTTTTTATTGCGAAAGCCTATTCAGAGCAATGTTTTAAAAAAATAATGAACGTGAAAAATAACATTCCTGATTCTTCGAGTAATTTTTGACTCTTTTCCTAAACGAAAAAACTGATTAATTAAAGAATTTTAACAAACCACTTTGTGCCGGCTTGAAGATCAAATTCTTTTCAGGCGCAAGTTCATTCACATTAAAGATTCACCAAAATAAGGGGCACGTACGTTGATGGTCTTTCTAATGCGCGCCCAGGTCGTGCATAATCGACAAATGGAGACGCAATAAGATTCAAATCGGGCAGTGTACTGATCTTGATAGTTATGCAAAATCTCATGCTGGCCAATGAGTGTGTCAACTGGGTTCTGAGACTGTGTTAAGAATTTTTAATGATCGTAAACTTTGTATTCACCGCCGAGATTTTCGATGGATGGAGTAGTCTGCTATGCCCAATGGTCAATGGCCTAGTGTCAAGTGATTGTATCATCCTTTTACTGTTGTTGTGCTTATATTATGCCAATGGATCTTATAATCTCTGTGTCCACGTTTTGGAGAAATGATTGTAAGGAAATAATTATGTAGATTATGACATTTGATATGTAACGGGACTTTCGACGTTCTTTCCGATTGATTTTTTTCTGATTTGGTGTCCCATAGTTGCGAGTTTAACTGTTTCCAGTATATTCTTTCATATTAATGTTTTGAACATTTAGCTTCGATTGGCTCTACATTAGATAATTTAGTATTTGTGACAGTTGGGTTATTGAAAATAGGTTTAAATTAGGATAGTTCTGAAAATTGTTTACTCTTTTAAACCTGTGGTATGTTCCACGCGAAGCAGAATAATTCAAAACATTCACGATTTGGGATTAAAAAATAACGACATTATAGACTAGCATTTCTTGATATATCCTTACGATCTATCGATAACAACATAAATTCAGTTGACTTTATATTAAAATCCTCCTCTTATATTTTAACCAGTTGGCGCACTAAATCTATAGAACAGTTTCAATTCCTAAGTATTACCAGGTTTGGGATATGTTGACATAAAACCTGCTGAAGGATAAAACAAATAAGGCTAAAAATATATATGTACATAAAATGCCAAGGTAAATTAAATTGTATTTATTTGGAGTCAGTTGGGTGCGGACAAGGTCATTCTCTGTAGCTTTGTTAAAATGGCAACGTAAGCAGTACTAAAAGTCGCACCTAGTCGTCTTCTAAAAAAAATACAGGTTTCCGCACCATAGAGTAGGACACGTATGATCAAGGTGTTGTACAAAGCCAGTTTGACCTTTCAAGGTGGGCTGTAATACTAAATTCACTCTACAACTCAAAGACACAGTGATTGACAAGAGAATTCATATTCACTGCAGAGCCGAGGTAGTTGCTGCGCATTGTGGGGCTCTGTCCGATGTTGTAGTGAAATTTTCGATGGCAGCATATACGAAGGTTGACTTTTATATTTCGGGATTAGAGAACAAAAACAAATATGAATCATCGAAAATAGCTTTATTGTTTTTCAAATTATTCCCCATTAAGATCTATACACTTTTGCATACGTTTGAAGCCATTGTCGAAGCATTTTTCCACTCTGATTGAGTTAAAACATAAACACTGGTCCTTGATGGAGCTCCATTGCCAAAAATTGAATTAAGTTCATCGATGCAATGAAATGAATGAATAATTCTATTTCTTAGGGGAGATGAATCTTTTAAGTTACTGTAAAAAACACAAATAGCGCTCGTATGTCAAAACGTTCTGAGTGAGTACAGCTGGCAGTTGCCGGATTCCAACACTAGGGTTGCCCAATCCCGAAATAAAAAAGGCAACCTTCGTACTCTGTCCATACTTCATTGACTGCTAGTTGCGTTTACTCTGCCGCGTCAATGGCATCTGCGTAAGAACGTAACCGAAAGGAGATGTGTGTTGAATTGCTTCTTTTGCAAGATCGCCTCGAAAACTTTGTTTAAGAAGTCGAATTATTTAAATCCCTTTTTTAACACTACGAACGCAGAATTAAATTTGACGAATAGGTGGTGGATATCGATCTGAATTTCTTGGGTTCTTTATAGCATCTACCGCAGATCTGATCGATTGTAGTCTTTTCTCGATTGAAACCACACTGATAAGGACCTTCCAGACGGTTCACGAATGGCCTTAGGCATTCACAAAAAACGAAGCAGAGAGGATCTTGCACGCGCGTCATCAAGGCCGAAACATACACGTTTCGAACTTCATTCTTTGAGAAGGCGGTGCTCTTCTCTTCTTTACTGTTCCTACAGCTCACAAAGAGCTCTCGTCCTTCGATGCACCGTTGCCTTGTATTCCTCCTGTTTAGCTTTATGCACCTTCCTGTCAAACAATGGAGCTCTTCTTAATGGTGACTTAAAGCTCACTACAACAGTGGTAACTTTACGATGGCTTCTTGGCAATGCCAAACCAGCCTGAGACCGTTTCTGGATGTGTTATCGTGCAAAATGTGTTTTGCGATGACTCTAGCAAAGATTTCAGCGTTGCCCAGCTGTGTTGTGATATCTGCTAGAATGATCTGGATTTCGTCGCTGGAGTACTGATCATATAATCTTTCTAGGAAATTGTTCAAGTAGTCCTTGATATCATCATCCTTCTCCATATTAGGCGCGTGGTCGCAAATCAAGCTGATGTTCCCGAATTCAACCTTGTTGGGGATTATAATAAGCCGTTTTCTTACGGGCTTTCTGCCCCGAACAACAACTCGAATCCAACAAATCAAACAAATCAAATCCAACTGTCTTCCCTCTCTGTAGGAATCGCAGGTTTTCGTCCTTTTTTTCCCAGACCGTTCCATCGCACTTCCTTTGCGGCGTTTCTACGTTTTTTTCATTTCCGCAAGTTCGATTGCAGGTGGTCTGTTAAGAGACCTCACATTGCACGTGTAAAACTGAAATCCTTCCGTAGCCAAGAAGCATGCAGTTGTTTCATATCTAATTGTATTTTTTACATGCACAACCTATAACTAGTAAACCAGGCCCATTATTTAAACCCTCAGGCAGATGGAGATCGCTGCATACATTGGTTTATCATTCAACATTTGTTGTGATGGCTAGCGGAGATAGCGGCACAAAAAGACTGTACGCCAAATTGACTTGTTCAGAGATCATTTTGCCATCTCGTTGGGTTGAGTGTGATCAACGGCGTTGTCCTTCTGTGGGCAGACCCACGTGCTATTGATTTCCGTCACTTCAAGAGATGATATGTGAGGTAAAGTGATAGAGTATGTTCCATTTTATATTTTTCTGTTCTCAATGTATGGGATGGTTATAATGGTCATTTATATGGTTACTCTCCATTCGGTGTTTGTTGGAACTTTAAAGTTACAAAAATAAAACATTACCGATGATGCACTCCTTTTATAAATTTTGTATACCATTACATCAAATTGATGGCCAGACTTATGCCATTTGAATTTATATTAAAAAGTGTCACTTGAAAAACAATTTTTATTCATCGCAATTCTCTTTTTTATGCGTCGACTCTTTTTGTGCTCTGAACGACTTAGTTATACTTCTTCCAATCGTCTTATTTATAAGATTAATGAACTGTTCAATAAACGAGTATGGTCTAATGCCGTGTTCCACCTTAGTAGGGTTTTACTTGAACTTCATAACGGACCAATATCGCCGAGTATTATCGATAAGTTTCTATGCATTTCGTTTTTAAAAGCTTCCTTTTATGTTTGGTTTGATCATTGCCAGCCTTTCTTTACTCAAAATCGATCTCGCTCTAGTTAGGCTGAAACAACACAACACAACATTTTGCATGGAATCTACATAATTTCGTCCTCATCTTAAAAAAATAATTTGTTTAGTCATTTGATGTGCAAAAAGAACCAATATCTTCCTTAAAATATATTGTCTACAAAATATAAACAAAAATAATTTATTGAGTAAAAATAATTTAATCTAGAATTAGAATTATAAAATAAAATTTAAAAAAAAAAAACAACATTGTGCCTTTGTGTAAAATCAGTATAATCATAAAAAATGTAATATTCTGATGTTTAAAACAGAAATGAGAAATGGAAAAGTAGTTTTTTAAGTGGGAACAAAAAAAAAAAAAAGAATCTAATTAACGTTTTGACAAAAACAATTTGGAAGGCCCTCATCGGCAGACATACATTCATATTTGCACATACATAGTCATACGGTCATTCTAGCATACATTTAAGAATACAAATAAAACAAAAAGATAAAATATTAAACAAGAAACGACTGAGAAACAATAATATAAATATTTACAGATTCTTTTGGTAGCTAAATAAAATTACTAAAAAAACAAAAAATATAGTATTTCTAAAAATAAAGACATAAATAAATAAATGGAAAGAAGTAAAAATATTTTGTGAGAAAGCTGTACACAATTTTATACATTGAAACAAATGAAAGCATACAGTAATTTTTACAAGAAGACATGTAACATAGTATAAATCATACGCGTTAGAGTTTAGAGGGTGTGAGCCATATATGATTGGTAACTTGTAACATTTTTTGTTTTACAAATATTTTGTTTTTACTTTCGTCTTTTTTATACTTTTTAAGAATTAAATAAATAAATAGACCCCTATATATTTAGATACATATGAATAAGACTTACATATACATACTATTCTATACAATCTACACGGGTACTTTGATTCTTGTAAAAGTCGGTTAACCATTTTACAGGGAGCAACATGACCTGATATGAGAAACAAACCTAGTAAACAAAAGATTGATGATATATGATATAAGAGAGATTAAATAAATTCAAATGATTTATGCGTTTTATTGATATGCTAACGGGCACGGCTAAGGTTGGGATTCAATTTTAATTCTAAATAGAGGCTTAACTGACTGTTTGACGGGGAGTCATCCAGTCGTTCGTTCGGACACGCATTAGCATCGTTTGATAGTTCTTCAAACCGACCACTCGTCCTAAGGGTTTGAAACAATGACACCAGCTCTTAGGGTTAAGAAAATGGCGAGTTATGAAGGAGACAAAGCCTTCCCATCGCCACCCTTATGGGAAACGATGACAACGGCCAGTACCGCGGGTATGAACCTCCTTTAAATCTACCTATGTTCAGAAAACATGATGGATATTATCAGAAAGGTAACAAAAAGGATTATTGTTAGCACAAAAGGTCACAAAAGCTGGATTCGTATTAGGAAACTGGATTCGATAAACGTCAATGTATTTCAAGCAGGTCAGCTATCGGCTGTCTGTAATATGTTCACGATGAAACTGAAGACTCTATCAAGGAAGAATTTTATGTCCCTTTTGATGAAAACTACGGTACTTGTTTGGAGCGTTATGTCGAAATCCTACTCTGTATCTTCAATGTCAAAATCGGTAGGCACTTTGGGAAAACACAACCCCTTCGATACGACAGCAAATTACGGCTATCTTCGAATCGATTTCGCAACAGCGCGTAATATTCACCCCTATTCCGGCAGTCGTTTAGTGACATGTCATTTAATGAGTGTGAGAAATCGGTATTCCCATAGTCATTTAAGAATTTATAAAATGACACTAGTCATTTTGCTCCTGTCAGCACCTGTGGAACGCATTTACCACTCGACATGTCTTATTTTTTGGTATTCCCGGAGTCACTAAACGACAGGAAAAGTGACAAAAACAGTCGATTTGAAATTAGTACACGACATAAAACTAAAAATGTCTAAAGAGTAAGTTTCTTTTGTTTTTTTCTTATTTTTGTGTTTCTTGATATATATTTGCTTATTATTTATGGTTTCCAAAGGTTAAAGGTATCAACACCTTCGCAAATCATTCGCTTGGTAGGACTCATGGAAGAGAACGTGACTCTTGCCAAAAATTTCAAAAGAGGCGTTACTCAAAGTGAGGACATAAGAATTGGCTTAAAGGAGGTTGCGGCAATATTAAACAGTTTAGGACCACCTGTGCGTAATGAGAATGAATGGTACAAGGTATGTGCAATTGACTATACATATGTATATGTACATACGAACATTTAAATTATTTGTTTTGAAATACTTCATAGGTTTGGTTCGATTTAAAGTCAAAATTTAAAAAAAAATTGACGCACAACAAAAGGGAATCTGAGGCAACCGGAGGAGCACCCTTTAAACAAACATTTTAACGAAGCTGGACGAAACGGTGGCCAAACTTCTATCAATGCATGAGACAGTGGACCCACCTGGAAGAGTTTTCGGCTTTAAAGAAACTCATCAACGTGGAGTCAACAATGCATTATTAGACAATCCGTCTACATCTACATCTACAAACAGAGCTATGCTGTCCATGTTTTCAAATAAAACACTTAAAGATTATTTAAAAGTTATTTTATTGAATAATTCAAAATATAAACAAAGTGTAAGCATATGACATTTTGCATTTGACAGGCGGCTTTTGTTGTGGAACATATTCCACAAGTCATTTTAGTTTCGGAATACCGATGAAAAAATGAGATGACTTTCAAAATGACAATAGTCACTAAAATGAGATGACTCCCGGAATAGGGGTGATTATACTATATATCACTAGCTTTCCAAGACTTCGAGTTCGTACATCAACCTGGTGGTCTCGAGATGGTCGAACATGTACTCAAGTCGACCACGTCTTAATGAATGTGAACGCGCAAATATTTAAAGGGGCAAATGTCGACTTGGATTAATTTCATGTTGCAACCAAATTCAAAGAAGACAACATGGACATCATTGAAATTAGTTGGCCTGAGGGCAAGGCGAAGTATCTGTTTTTGGTAAAAATAGAAGCTTCTATTCTCCGTCTAGGACAGAACATCACTGCTGGCAATAATAACTTTGAAGATGGGCAGCCACCGGAACTTCGACAGAGTCGTATCTTAGTAAACCGCTGCTGCTTTGGTTTAGTAAAATAAATACCTTCAAAACTCGAAGGATAAAAGACAGACCTACTTAACCTGTAGGTTCGACTGTAGTGCCGACCTGAGTGTTGGAGCAGTTATTTGTTATCTTTGAAAGAAAACTATTTTGTCGACTAGCAAGTCCCGCATGTGAGGTTAGCGAATGGAGGAGAAGATGCATACGAGCTGAACTAGAATAGCAGTGGCTCGGCCACGCCGTCGAATAGAGAATGGCGCTTTAACAAGGAGGATCTTCGATTTACGTTCGTCAAGAAAGGCAGACCGAACCTCCGATTCTATGATTCGTATATGGCGGATGATCAACCGCTTAGTTCGGACATCTGGAAACAACGTACCCGGTACAGTAGGGCACGAAGGGCTGGCTAACGGGTCGGAGGCCAACAAGGCTAAAGTCCAAGGCAGAGACAAGCGAGAAGGCATCCGACTTCTTTCTCTTGTTAGTCTTAATTGCAACTGATTACTTTTTTTTTATATAGATACACTTTTATTTCTTATTTTTCTGAAAAGAGTAAAGTTATATTTAGTTAGGAATATTGGTACTCTTGGTATTCAAGTGTTCTAAACATTAAGCATTTGCTCTGAAGAATAGTTATAATATTTAAAGTTTGAATTAATGTGTGCTACGGATACAATTGACTTTGTATGAAAGGGACTCGTTGGAAAATAAAATAAATATATTTATTTAAAGCCAGGTAAAACAGCATTAAAATATGTTTCTGAGAAATTGTATTCTTGTCCCCAGAATTAAAGCTGGTGGTTCATCCAAGGACAATAGTTAAGAGTTGGTATCAGACCGTTACTGGTAATGTCTTTGATGTTTCAATATCACAATCAACAGTTTCAGTACTTCCTTCTGTGGGTTTTTAATTCATTAAAAGAACACTTACATATGTATATTCAAAGTGGATAAATTGAAAACATATTGTTTGTTTACTTAAATAAAAAGGTTATTTTTTGGAACTCATATTGTTAGAGGAGAACTATCTATTGTTTTCAAAGTCAGTTATTTTGATATGGGCAGCTTCGTCCCGCTTGAAGTTCTGACAGAAAGTCTATATCCTCCATGGAACAACGAGTCGCTTTACACTTGATCAACGTTGGGAACTATTGAAAACTCAATTCCAAAGTTAGTGCTGTGTATTTGAGATGTCAATTGATCGACTCAAACCTGCGCTTTTTTTTACTTTTTTGTAAGGTACTGTGAAGGACCAATGTTATACGAACAAGCAATACATTACTCGTACATATATACAGCTCGAAACCATTATAAAAGGAGAAGAACGAGCAGTATTCATAGCAATGTGATATGTCATATGGGACGCCAACACAAAAGGTAGATGAGCGCATATGATACCAAGATTAGCAGAGGAGTTGGTAGTTACCAAAACTCACAGTTCCTTTCTGAACATGGCGGGTTAGCGTTCCCCCGTCATCGAATGTCTCGGGTTGCGAATCGTGCATGTTGGCAGCTCGGGCTGCTAGTATCTTCGGAAGATTACACATTCTTGGGCGCATCTAAAAAACCAATACCCGAAACCATCGAATACTTCTTTCTGCGGAAAGTTTTATCGTTTCAACATGAATGAAAGAAATAGGCAGCCAAAAATTATCGCGTTTTCATGGTAGTGTATGGCGATCATCCTCTGAGCTCTGAATATGTCAGAACTGGTCGACTTGGAAAACGAAGAGCGCCCCGACAGCCAGAAGAAATTGAAAATGATCCGTCAGAAACGTTAGAACGATTTGTAATAACGTGGGTCACGGTCAAGAAACCGTTTCTGAACATTTAAAAACAATGTCAGTGATCCGAGAGCTAAGACATTTTTGCCAAACTTTGGCTACCCGATTACCATTTGAACAATACCATTTGGACAAAAATTGAAAGAGGAAATTCGTAAGAAATACAGAATGTACATTGGGACACAAAAGATTTGTACATTGCATGTGAGAACATAAGTTAAGAAGAGATTTTTTCCAAGAAATCTGTATGTTATGTGAATGAGTTTTATTTTCGCAACATTTTTGCGACATCCGCTCGCTTACACCATTGCATTTTCAATAATGTGAAAGCAAATGCATGTGGAAATACTCCTCCGCCGTTTTAAAAGCCGAAAAAAATCAATTTCAGGTCATCGCATTTGCTTCAGATTTAACGGGCATTCGTGGAATGCTAATCTATGTACAAACGTTACAATATGACATTGTAGGATTCATTTTGACTTTTTTAAAAATATTTTTTAGTGTCCGATTAACTGTTTAGACTTACAGCTGTCACGAGTGAAAAGAATTGAAGATGTCATACAGACAATTCATTCTTAGACCTGGGAATGAACGAACACCCTTCTTGAACTAGGACGATCTCTCTCTACCTGCGTCCCGTTGCGCACTCCAAGTTGGTTAAGCTCCTTCTCCATTTGCCTCCACTGTTGCCAATGGCTCAGATTCGAAGATTTTTCGGGCCGGAGCAGTGGTGTCCATACGCTCTACATGGTCTAGCCATATTAAGCGTTGTATCCGAAGACGCGTGACCAGGCGCATGCCGCCGTACATCCGATAATCTGATTTGAATCTTCTCCTCCAGACGCTGTCTATGCAAACAGGACGAAAAATCGTACTCAGAACTTTTCTCTTGCCTTAATTACAATTCCCCACAATTTTACGAAATTAAACCATTTGCAAAGATAAACTAATCCGCCTCTGTGTCTAAACAAGATCTACTTAAGAAGAAAGTAAACATGTGCTTTGCAAACAAAGTTACCTCATTCGTTCAGCATTTGTTTTATAGAACAAACCAGAAAGACACTTGTGTTGACTCATAGCCGGAGAATTGTTTACATGTTTTCTACTAGTTTTGTATTTAATTATACAGATGAAAAACTGGTTCGAAAGTAAACTATAACTGCATAGGGCCATATGTTATTTTTTTATTTCCACCAACTACTTATGGAATAACTTTTGCCAACTTATTTACTTTTCTTCTAACAAGCAAATATTAACGTTAAAAATATCAGTGGCAATTTCAATGATAATATTCATTTTATCCCTAAAGAAAAATTACAACTAAATTAACAATTGTTTGTTTGTAAATCACACATTCCATTATGTCTTTAATATGCTTATAAACTTATTATTTATTATTTTATATATTATAAAAAAATCCATATCTTATCGATTATGTAACAGTGTGATGTCTTATTTTAACATTTCTAAAGTCGCCAGATTTTGAAGGTTAAAAATTGAAAAGTACAAATATTCCATTCAATTTGATAACAAAGTCACGGAACCGTTCCTTCTGAACAGACTTGACGTAGAAAACGTAAATAGCAGAGCTATCATCCAAAAGTACATTAACTTTTAGACTGTCTTTTTTGATTGCTAGCTTAAGGACCTTTCTGCGAACACACTTTCTTCTTTCCGTCATCTTATGATTTTTTTTAGTCTCATATGTTTTTGAGAACAAAATAAATCTCATTTCTTCAACATACAAGACTTGTTAATTTTACTGTTTTATTTCATCAGACCTTCGGCATATGTTAGCTTTTCATGGACCCAGAACTGTATATTTTTGTTTACCGGCTCGTGAAAAAGAACGTTGAATTCGTGGTAATACCAAGTACATTTTTTTCTTGTTCCTTCCAGAAATTTGTATATTTCCAAAAGTTCATGTCCGCACTATGTGGATAAAATAGACGAGATTGAATGAATAAAAGCATTTAATAAAGCGTTTGTTGGTGATAAGTGGCAGAAATGTATTTAGGGATGAACTATGGCAAAACAAAGTATGTGGTGTCAACAAAAAATGATACACCACATTAACGTGTCAGGTAGGATGTTAGAATCTTACAGCAAAGGCAACTAAAATGGTAACGAAACTTGTCTACTTCTGACCTGTGGTCTGTGGAGTATAACGTCTAACGTGAATATGGCACCTAGAGATTATCTGCAAATCAGGTTCGAAATGTTTTGCTTTGGAACCATTGTAATTATAGGACGTCCCCAACTGAAATGACGGACACACTTTGATAAAGATTTCAACCACCACTGTTTTGCAGAGTTATATACACCTAATAAAGGAACGTGAATTGTAGAGAGGTTTATTTGTAGGGCCACATTAAATGTCATCATCATCATCTTCTTTAAACCACATGTTCCATTAAAGAGGTCATGAGGGAAATGCACGCACAAGAGACCTCCAGGCTCGATCCTCCTCCGTGAACTCTTGCTATGCCCAAGCACAACGACATGGAAAAATCTTATCTCGGCAGCCTGTGTTCTCTATCTTATTCTATCATTACAGAAATTTCTTGACCATAGGTGAGAGTTGGAACAAAAACGTATTTAAAACCGATAACTTGACTTTAACACAAAGCTCGGTTTTCCTCATTATTGACACACTTAATTTGTTGCAAAAATATATATTGTATCTAATCGTCTCCGGATAAAGGACTAGATAGACATGGATATGAATCACATGTTTCAAATTATGTTCATATCACTACGGGTATAGTTAGTGTCAACGGAATCACTAATGGACCCAAAGATCATTTAATGCAATGACGGCTATCAGACCTAGGTGACAATGAAATCGGACTGGTATTAATAGCTTTGCTGAAGAAATCAGGAGCTTCTGAAATTTATTTTTAGCCTCACTGTGCGGCCCTTTTGTGGGAGTCTTTTGGTGGCTGTAGGTTTACTACACAATTTCGCGCGTTGAGCCGAGGTGAGTGTACTGTGCTGACGAGCCTGATACAGCTTGTTTACCCCTCAGAACACACCGCATTGAAAACTTGTGCACTGAACCATAGAGCTGTAGAAATCCCTCTCCATTAAGGTGGAATGATTGTCTCACAAACATGAACTCAGTTGGGACTTCATTAACTAAGGCAGTCCTTTACGACTTTCACGTACTAATAGATCCAATACTTCGAAATAATTCAACCTTCAAATATAAACAACTTTATTTTTTGTTGTTTCATTTTATATTAAAAAAGCAACAAAAAGTACCTTAATTTATATTTGACCACATTACCCCACTAAAGCAGGCTTAGAAATAGACTGCTCTGCCCTAATCTACTAACACAAATAAATGAAAGAGTGATTGATAGCACCTGGGTGCATTCAGTTTAATTGCTTAATTTGGTTCAAGTCCTCGAAGTAAAAGTTGGCAAAAAACGTTAATTGCTTCAAATAATTAGATGATAGAGTAGCTAAAAAAAGATTTATATAATAACTTAATATCGCAAACCTCACTCAGTCACAACTCACGTAAACCACAGATGCCCGACGAACGTAGTGAATCATATAAATCTGTTCGGCCACAATAGATGTTGCCAGCAATAGATCAATTATTATTTGACGATAATATACCAATATGTCTGGAACTTTCAAAGAAACGTTATTTGAAGTTGCAACGACGCTAGATTTCTGAGCGTTCTCATGAGAAGAAGATAATGGAACTTTGATTACCGTTCTATCTATTACATATTTAAAGGCCAAAAATCTAAAATCAAACGGACGAAGGCCTCTCACGTTGGTTTGATTTTTGAAATAAATTTTTGTGAATTCAGATAGAATTATTTGGCGACGGGTGCGTAAGAGTCGAAATCAGTAAAAATAGCCATTAGGAAATAGTGAAAAGATTACCTAATGTTTCAAGGCTCTTTATTTACATTGTTGCACATCAGCTTCCTTAAAAAAATAAAGATAATTTCTTTCTCTTTTTTAGATGGCCAAGCCTCTCCAGCTAGAACGGTCTCTCGCTTGTGTGCACCATCTCCGACGAAGTCGTCCTCTGTTGTGTCGTCCCAATGGTTCAGATTCAAGGACTCTTCGGGCCGTAGCAGTATTATCCATCCGCTCTGCATGAACTTGCCAGCATTGCATCTGTTGAGGCTTGACAAGGCACATGCCGCCGGACAGCTTGTAAAGTTCATCGTCCAGATGATATCAACGCAAACAAGATCAAAAATTGTATCACATTCAGTGCAGAACCGACACTCTTCGTCCGAAGCTTGTTCTTGATTCTGATTAAATTTTATCCACAGTGGGAAAGTTACCCTTACTCCAAGACTCTGATCCTGAAAGACCGGGCCTTGGTTCATCATTCAATCATTCACTTGGCAGAGTGCACGAGTGAATGATTTTGGCTTATTACGAATTTGAAAACGATCAATGAAAACAATTTTTCCCTGGACGAATACGTCCATGACTATGTGTAATCAAATGATTTTGATAGTTGTAGAGGCATTCTCTGACATTCTCCGACAGCCTTTGAATCCGCGGGTTCTGTCAAAAGTGTTGCTGTCTATCTGCTCGTTTTTTTATTCTTCGCTATTTTCACGCTTTTTGAGAGTATTTAATCTCAACTTTCTTAAAAGAAAGTCGTAGCGGTTTGTACAGAAACTGACCTAAACCTTTCCTTTAACTGATGCTCTTTTTATGCTGATTATTTTTATATTTTCAAATCATTCACGGTTTTAATGGAACTATGGAACTAAAAGAAGTTTACAAATTGCGTATCATTAAGAAAAAAATAGCACCTTATACGGACGTTTATATGTTTTACATATTTACAAAACAATTGTCTTCGACTTTCACTTTGATATAAAAGTACTCACAGTCGGCGGCAAGTAATGTATCACATTTTTGAAGACTATGAAAATTTTAGAATTTAGTATTTTATTTATTGTGACAAGAGTTACAATAAATCTTGTGTGTATCGTGTATCTTACATTTTTTTGAGTTATGTTACCTTACTAGGAAAGAGAGATGTGGTATTATCACTTGATTTCAAGAATCAGTCCGTGGTGGCACTAGTTATAAAAATAGACTTAGACTAAACTTAATAAATAAAAAAAATCAATATACAAATTAATAAATGAGTAAATAGATAATTTATAATTAAATAAATCCGAACATAACAGAACAAAAATATTTAAATAATATCATTGAACACAAAAAAATAAACAACAGATTTATAAATAAATAACTAAATATAAATATAAATAAATAAGTAGACAAATAAATAAATAAATATATAAATAAATAAAAAAATAAATATATAAATAATTTAATAAATAAATAAATAAGAAAAATATATACATTTTGAAAAAAATATATAAAATCAAAGTCAATAATATTGTTGAGCTTAAGTTGAAGTTAGATTTGAAAAGATGTAATTGTTAGATGATTTGCAGGATATGTTGTATTTCTGATTAGGTTTCACAATTCTTGAAGATACCATTTTATATTCGTAATTTCATGAAGTTCCTCTGTGCAAAGGACTTTTTCCACATTTACCCCATACCGGAGATCCGTAAAATATTGCTTCGAAAATGGTCTTAAACTATTAATAGTTTGTTAAAAGTGTTTAACTGTGAATATCTGCAAATCAATGCGTAGAGAACTCTTATTGTATTATCCATCTTTTTAATGACTTCCTGCACATGAACATAGAAAGTTAGTCGTTTGTCTAAACAGATGCCCTGATATCCACTCAACTTCAGCGCCATTGAGTAGAAGGTTGTTTCTAAGGAGCAAACTAGGTTTCCATTCGAGCGAATAAAAAATAACTTGAGTTTTCAGAGCATTCAATTGGATTTTCCAGGCTCTGCAGTATACATCAAAAGTATTTATATCAGATTGCAGATTAGTTTAACATTGAAACCGATTGAGTGGGGAGTGTAAATCATCAGTGTCATCGGCAAATAAGGCAATGTCACTGTTATGTCAGATGTATATATAATATATTGAAAAGAATTGATCCAAGTTCAGATCCTTGTGGGACACCAGCGCAGATTAATTTGTTTTCCGAGTTGTGGTGATTAATACACACCACAAATTTATGCAATGACAGGAACGATTGTACAGTTTTAATAAGATATAAACTATATACCATTGTGCCAGACTGTATTAAACGCTTTTTCTATTTCTCATATAACCAATCCAGAACTTTTACCTTCAGACAAACTTTTTTAATATCTTTAGTAATGCGATGAACTTGGGTACAGTGCTACGGAGGGGTCCTAATCCATAATATTCTGAAGGGACTACTTCATTCTCTCCAACGAAGGAGTATAAGAATTCTTCGCAAGATGAATGACTGAACATCTTGGAAAATCAAGTCAGTCAGCCAACATGTAAACTTAAAATAATAGTCCCTTGCTTTGAGTGGATTCCGACTCTCATTCTCCCCAGATCACATTTGATACACAGAAATTGGCATTCCAATAAGGAGTAAAATTATTCATAGCAACTGAAGCACTGAACCACCCCATCCCAGTGATCACGATTCGCTGAACCGGTTCTGTATCACAAACTTATGCAGGTGATAGCTTTTGTATTGTTGATCTCAAGTACTGCCCAAATCTACACGGCTCAAGAACTTTTTTCAATGAACCTCGTTGTTAAAAGTATACATTATAAGAAAATCTTGACTTGAAATCATGTGGAACCCATTGACGAACACCTCGACAGCACTGACATGCTGAATGGAATTTTGAGTGGATGGCAAGTGTAGAATCACAATTCAATCTGCATAATTGATTCATCTGGCGAAGAGCCATTAAAGTGACAGACAGTTTAGAATTACGAATTTACACAATGACTTTGTTTATCCTAAAGATGTGTGCAAGTGAAAGAACATTCTGTATATTGTTCGACATCAAAGAAACTTTCGATAATACTACTCAATCATAAGAGAACCGTACTAACAGGGCAACCATTTAAGAGATTCCGGATAGGTTTTCTGCCACATCGTTTTCAGGAAGAGTTTAGTTTCTTTAGAAACCATATGCAAGAATTCTCAAGGAATCTGAAATGAAATGCTTTTTACTTCCTTTAACTTTCACTTGTCAAGCATTAAGTCCCAATCTTACTGTATGTCAATTTTAAAGGCCGAGACAATACGTATAGGTCACATGCTATGCTTATAATGATCAATACTCTGCCCTTCTTTGAGATCCATTTAGAAAAGTTTTATGAGTGAGTAGCGGGACATCAATTTTTACTCTACAGATGACAGTTGAATTTTACTTAAAATCCATTACTGAATTTTAAATCTCGTAACTGAAATCCAATCAGGAAATTGCAAACTTAATATCTCACCACAGCGGAAGTAAAGTGCGGTGTAACGATGTTACTGTTCGATTTCTTCTTTATGCGGAAACGTCTAGTATGTATTCAGGACACAATTTTCATTCACCAGCATCAGTCTGACGTTTGCAATACTGCTCCGATTCAAGTCCGTTTCAACTCAACATGACAACTATTCATTTCCATGTTGTCTCACCACCAATTGCCTCCTCTCTTTCTGCCCATATACGGCATTGGTGCAGAGCTCTCTTAGCACAACCAGAAGCAAAGAATGGCAGCTACCGACTCTCTTTCATACGGCGAGCTCACTGTGTGCGTGTATATCTAAATTATTATTGTACTTGGACCGTGGTTCGCCTGCAATTGGTGGCCGTTGCCGTTCACTTCCACTTTCAAGTCTAGTAGTATAAAACGAATCATCCTCACTGTAGGTGGTGGACGTGTGTTCGGCTCTGTTCTGCGGAATACTTTTAAGAACTGGTTCACAGTGGGCAAAATTTGTGACTTTTACATTTGCAATCCGTGACCTAATAACGACACTGACGGGTCATCACGCACTCATTGGAAAGAAGCCCCCAATTGTAACAAAATCTGTTATATTTGCAGCACAAAGTGCGTTGGAGAAAACCATAAAATTCGTCGTCTCCATTCCAATCAGCTGTCACATTGGCACATAGCATTACCACCTCCGCGACCGTGTCTGGCATGTCGGTTTGCGTGCGTGTGCGAGAGCTCTCGTGAAGATTTGTTGATGATGAAAAATTGAAGTCTACCGTCGTCGTCGGGTCTGTTGTCATTTGCCATTGGTTTATTGCGCGATATTGTGCATTTTGCGACGCGATTCCCGATAAAATTTGTTTAAAGGTGCATAAATTGTCGTGCTCTCTTGGGGACACTGTCGCCTCCTACACACGGTGGGATTGTGAAGCTGTCACCTGCAGCAGCTTTGCTGTGATGTAAGGTGTCTCCGCCGTCCAATCTTGGTCATGTTTTGCTGGTCTTGTGTCTGTGTTCACCTCGTTGCGTAGGCTTTTCCACCTCAAAATGTGTGAATCCGTGAAAATTAAAAAGTGAAAACAAAAGAAATTCCGAAAAGAAAATATAAAAAAGTGCTGTCGAAGAGGAAAAGGAAAAAGTGTGAAGAAAAAAATCAGTCATCTCCGTGTAGTAGGTAAATCTCTTTCTCTCGTCCGTGAGTTTGTGTGTGTATAGTGTTTCGGTCGCGTGTGGCAGATTGCTCTCTTCTGGTCACCGAATCCGAAGTATATATCTCGATTTCGGATTGGATTGGATTGGATTATATTATATTTCTCTTCAGTTCCAGACAGTGCGAGGCACTCTTTCTGCGGAGAGCGACGACGACGAGCATTGACATTTGTCAAGGTAAGGAACGACTGCGCTTTTTCTCTCCTGTTTTCGTGGCCCATGCTGTGTTTTTGTTGTCTTTCGTCGTGCGTTCGCCGTTTGCTTGTTTGGTGGTGGGTATCTTTCTCTTTCGCTCAGTGTTTTGTTTATTAATTTAAATTTTGTTTGTTTTTGTTGTCGTTGGCGGTGGTATTACTCTTGTGGGACATGGCCTGTATCCTAGGTTATGTCACAAGTGTGGGAATATCAATAATGAGAGCAGGTTTGAAATGTCGCTGGGCTCGTATCGCTTAGTTGTGGATATTGGTTTCGGTAAATAACAAGGAACATCAATCAAAACAGAGTATATTTGAGGTTTTCATGTGACAGTTGTTGTTGGTAGTGGCGGCTATGGGGGTGGCAAAGCTGAGAGCTGTTGGGCGCACCAAATGAGGTAATTTGGTAGACATGCCCTAATTTTGGATTGGATTGGCCTTTATAACGGTTCTTTTTAAGCATATCCAGGCCGAGGGGATTCTTCTTAGGACGCCGGAAAGGATTATTGGAGGATGTTGAGCCGGATGTTGTGTGTACATTTGAATGAGTTTCAACCATTTCCAATTGGTTTTTGTGTCGAATCAGCTGCGCTAGGGATAATTTTTGGGGACCGCTTTCAGGAGCAAAAACGGAACAAAGATACATATGTTTGAGATAAACGAACTTATTGAAGAATAAAAGTATTTCAACTTCAAGGATATATTGTCTGCATTGCTATGGTTCCGTTTAATTCCAGGAAACAAATATTCATAATTACATTGTGTCTCCCATACGTGAGGACAGACATTTGTAAAAAATTTACTAAGAGCTTGGTATCCTTGCTGATAAATAATGTCAGTTGCACATTTCTGACCAAAACAATGACCCATATTACACCGAGCATAGTTCGGTAAAAACAAGTTCTTCATGTAATTCGCACTTTACGTCGAAAAAGGACGTAGGTTAATAGAGTGAAGAATATGAATATCGGCATTTATGTACACAACTCTGATGTCACTAGAAATTGGAATATTGGATTATATGAAATTGAGGATGTGCGTAAAATCTAGAAAATGTTAGAGGTTCCTGTGCAAAAATTACTTATTTTATATGCAGAGTTACGGGGGCATTGGTTACATGATACAAATTGTGTTGATTCTTGTTCGCAATTAAGGGATTCTTTGAACCAAATTCAAACTACTGCAAAATAGCTATAACTGAATCACTGCAGTAAATATGACAACTCAATCCTTGTCGCTCAGACATTTTTTCAGTAAGACTCTGCTGCAATTGCGCAACAGCGAGTGTCTCACTCTATCACAACTGATCATTTCAGAAATTTTCGAAACTAAAAGCTTTTAATTGAACTCGTGTATTTCTTCATATCAATACCGAGAAAATTTTAAGCGCCCTTCGTAGAATAGAAAAAAATGAAAGTGTTTTTCCGTCACACAAGTATTCTTTCTTACTCAAACAATGAGATTTGCAGGTCAAGTACTTAAACGTTTTCGTCGATATCCAACACATATGTGATAAGGTCGTCTTATCACACTTCCGGGGCTTTTTTATATTAATGCATGTTTTGAATTTATGTGGGTTTGGATGAAAGATAAGAGGACGTAGTTTGTCGCAGTTAGGTGCGCGCGTTGGGTGACATATGGACAAATTAAAATATTTTAAGATTGTGGACGGGTGGGTCTTCTCAAATTGTACAAAACTCGCCCGAACTGAATGAAAAATATAGTGACTTATTTACTGTCCTCGTAATTTATCAGCATACATACTTAGGGGTATAGAAATTAAGAATCTCCAAATCGACATGTTTAGCATGCTAAGGGATGTAACATTTCGGTTTTTTACGAAAATCTTGGTAAACTTGGCCCTTTGAAGTCGGCTTAAAGCCGTAGGTCAGTTTTACTTGTGCTAAAACAATATTACCTGTAACACAGTAATTCCCTTTGTTATTTATTACACTAGCAACTTAACCTGAATGCAGTTGCACTGTTTTTCCAAGCGATTCCAAATATCTGTGATGCCAAATCATACTTTCATTAAAGTTATCAAAAATTACAGCTGGCAAAGAATTTATCGTATTTGTTTTTGAGATCATGGTCAACAATTTGGATGATAGCGGTTACTATTCTGATATTCATAAAGCAATACTTTTCGAAATTCAAACGCAAAACCTTAACATCCTATTTTTTCTTTTATGCAATGTCACTACGCATTGCTGTCAAGTTAAATTTGCGAATCTGTTATGCTAATACTTGTCAATAAATTCACTTGTGAACCCAAAGACTATTTGTTCCAAACCCAGATGCTGAGGGAACTTAACTAGTAGTGACAGTCCGACCAGTGGCTATATTCGTTATATTTTATTGGAAGTGATGTGCCTTGTGGACTATATTCGGGACCTACGGCACGTTCCCGAATATCCTCCTCATGGAAAGTTCGCGGTGTATAAGAAAAACTTGCTGACTGGTCTGATACGCTTTTTTTGCCTTTCCGACCAAGCAGTTTCCGGCTGGGTAAAACTGTGACCTTTTGAACAGCAGAGGCATTAGAAAGCCCTCATTGTCACCAAACATGATCAAGAACTTAAAACATGAACACAGTTGGAACTCGGTAAAATATTTAGTCTTGCGACTTTTGGGAAAATTGTTGCTTTGATATAAGGCTGTATTGGCAGGTGATCGTGTAAAAAAAAAATCCCACATGTCATTCAATGGAATTCAATTCCTAAAGAACAATGCGAGAAACAAGGTCTGCGAAGACAAGCGCCAAGTGTGAAACATGTGTATTTTCACATCGTCGAGTTGCAATCTTTGCCATTGATTTCCAAGATTCTTCTGTTCTTTTTTATTTAGGGGTTATTTTTGGTTTTCCAAGGAGAAAATACCCTCTGGTTACTCAGCGACACTCGCTTGCGGCAAATTTACTGTAGTTGCTCTAGCACAGTTAGGTGCACGGGCTGTTAAACGTATGCGATCGTATCACACAATTTGAGTATCTGCTTTGTTGCCGCCTAGTACATAAGTGCATCGGCGCGCACGAGTTAGGTCTTTTGGTATTCTTCGGATACCAGTATATAATTTATTAATACTTAAAATTTTGTTGGGATGTTTAAGAAGTCGACCGTCCCGTCCGAAGCTTGAAGTAAAATTTTCAATTGTCTATTGCGCTCTTTCAGACAAGCTGCATTTCGCGGAAACTGCTTACTCAAACTGAACGGTGTAAGTCAGCCACAAGACAAGCTGTGTAGGCTGTGGTGCCATCTAATTATTATGATTATTATAACAGCGCACAAGATTTTTAATCCTGCTAAAAAAAGCGAACATTTTTGAATTAATTTTAGTTCATTTACTGTAAGTTTTTGGTGAAATTTTTTTTGTGCTTGACCTTCATCTCTTCACTTACGGGTTAATAACAAGATGGAGTTAACAATAACATTAAAACTAAATTGCGTGGCGGTGTAATCAAAAGTAATAAAAATTGACAAACCCCCCTTATTTAATAAAGTCCAGTCATGCATAACTCTTAACAAAGTGTGCATCATACAGATAGAGTGTCAAAAGATATCTTCCCATCGCTTAATATAATAAGAAGAATTTGTTAAATACTTGCGTCGGTTGCATACGTAAACTTGTTGCTCGATTTCGGAATCTGTTCCGGTTCTCGTCCCACACCCTTTCTCTGCATCCCCTAAAGCATTCACTGCAAGGTCATTCTTCTCTGAATGTCATTCAAATATAGTCCAGGTTTCTCAGATATCATAAATACCGAATTTCCGCAACCAATGACAAAATATACTTCCCTTGAAATCTCCACCCAGCATCCACGTCACATGTCAACGTCGTTAAATGAATACGATTTTCGTTTTGAGACGATCCAACATCACGGTTGTAGTTTCATTTTAATGCGATCTTATTTGTTTTATGACCTCGTAGAGTTGGCTCACTTAAAATCCAATTTTGGGTCAGGCCATTGGTCTTTGGTCCCGAGGATGTGTGCACCCCACTCCGCCAGTCACTCACGACCAAATCGTACATATAAAGACGTCAATTTCTAATCATTTCGACAAGATCAGTCCTTGTGCTGATTGAGATAACTTAACAGGATTCGCATAAAACGCGCCTTCGTCCCTTATGTTTCATTTATGTCGTAAAGTTCATGTGTAAAATGATTTCAACATCCAGTCTATGCTCGTAAAATCATCTCCTTATTCCAATTTACGATAGCTCCTCCATCCGGCCATCCCGCCACATGCAGGGCGGAATCGTAAAATCGCTTAAAATCGCGAACGACATCAGAAATGCAAGACGTGTGGGGTGCACTGAAAAGGCGAAAAATATGCGCCTTAAAAGTGGGACGAGGGATTGCTGTAATCTTTATGTTTTTACTTGGCGGAGGATTCTTGTTGTCACGATGGGCCGTGCATTTCTTTGAAAGAGAATGTAGGCTGGATTAGGATAAACAGTTTTTGAGTTATTGGATTCGAAATAGTAGTTTGACTCAGATTTAGATGGTTATTGTAAATGAAACAGATCGCGAGAATGTGTAATTTAATTTCGAGAATGTCATGAATATAAAGTTGATTTACTGAATTGTCAAATTTGTGATAAGGTTCCTGCTTTTCATTCTTGTCAGTTTTGCAATAGATAGCACTGAGTTCGAAAATTGCTTATTTCCAATTAATAGTATGTTCATATCATTACAGTGGATTGGTGTTGACGTAGCTTATAGTGGCTACATTGTTGCCTCAGATCGTATTATTTGTGCTTTTTTTCCACCAGCAATAGTGCCCAAAAAATATTGCTCAAGAAGTTCTGCTGGTTTTTCTTAAACAGAAAAGGAAATAAGTTTGAAATTCAGACAGGTGGCTACACCACTAATCTATTCAGAAGCAATAATCGAGATCTGCTAACCGTAAAATTTTGCAGAGTAAATATATCCGATTACCACACTACAATAGAATCTGGAAAAGACCCGTTGCGAGTACAAGTCGGACCCTACCATTGTTCCTCCTAACGCATACAGACTTACAGTGTCATGTCTAGTTTTGGCTTTCCAACTAAACTTGCCGGATTATGTTGAATGACGATGGAGAACTCCCTGCTTCTTCAAGATAGGTAACATACTCACGGAGACCTTCGATGTCAATAAGAGTCTTGGACAAGGCAACACGCTGGCTTTTTCCACGTCATCCTCAGGAAGTTTGTTGCGATATACACAAGTCAACACCATAGGCACGATTTTCTACTTCGAGGTACACAGTCAGTCGTCAATGTAACATTTATAAGCTTTGAAGTGGAAGAGGCTTAAATTGGTATGACAAAGCAAATTATATACTGTCATCTAAAAAGAAAGCAATATATCGGCGTCTCGGGCTTTGAGAACACGAAGGACTTTCTCTACCGCGGCTCCGCAGTAAATGACATCAACATTAGTACCGAAATAAAACGAAGAATCACTTTGGCCAATTACTCCCGGATAATTGAGCAGCAAAGCCCTCAATCGAAATACCAAACTGGCTTTGTAGAACACCTTGATCACACTTGGACGTTTTTAAAAGCAGATGAGATTGTTTTTTTTTGAGACGAAAGTTTTATGATTCTACAAGTTTTATGATTCCATAGCTGTAACGGTGATATGCGCCTAGACACACGTCTCCTCATACTGCGCTTAAGACAGCTAGGTCATGTAGATCGTATGGACATCACTGCATCCCGCCCGAAAAGTCTACGAATCTGAACCATTGGGACAACGCAATAGAGGACGGCCTAGGCTAAGGTGGCGCACACATGTGGACAAGAACCTCAACCAACTTGGAGTGCGTAACTGACGGCAGGTGACGAAAGATCGTGCTGGCTGGAGAGGCATGTTGGTTGAGACCTAGGTCCACCCTAGACTGTAACGCCACAAGAAGAAGAATTCCATTTCTCCAGAAACTAATCTCAATCAAAGATCCATATTGGAACTGCCTTTCTCGTTCGCACAACTTAGGTGCTCATTCTGTTTTTTCGGTAGTTTACCGAAAATCTTTTATCGTATTATTCATTTATCGTAAATGGGGTCATTATGTAGCTCACACTCTCATTTTACATCAGCAATAATGACTGCAACTACAATTTTTTATGAAGTCTGAGTTCAACGTTAATAAGTAAATTCAAAATCTTTTTAGGCAACATACTTATAGGGCAATGTGACAGGTGGTTTTGATTAGTATACGCCATTACTTTGATTACATATAGTAAAATAACCGCTAGATACATTCGTCTCTGTGTAGTTGTATTTTGTAATATTTTCTTCCACGTAGCTGTGTAATTAAAATAATGATTTATTTTATTCTTAATGTCTAATTTGTTCGGTATAGTTTCGAATATTTTTCCAACTTTGTATTATTGATTGTATTTGTCTATTTCATATACAGATTTTGAGACAGTCACGCCATAATGCCCGCGCCTACTGTTGCCTTAACATAAAAACAATAAATTTTGTATTTTGCTTACAATGTTTAATTGTTATTTTAAGAATAACATGGAACTGTATCCTGCATTCCACTGTTTACATGGAACACTGGTGTTCAATTCTTATCGAAATACACAACGCCAATGCCACTAAAAAATTATAAAGAGATCGAAAGTGGTGCATTATTGGCATTTGGCACTATTTTTGCTTCCTTTGAACATTAATGTCAATGGGCGCATATTTTTAAAAACTACATTATTTACATAACTGATAATTGGGAATATAGTACTGACAAGGTGCACTCACTGCACCCGGAAGTACCTTATAGCCACATGATTACTAGTATCCACGACATGACTGGAAGCTTCTTAAAACTGGCAGTAAACGAGCTGCAAGAAATAACCTAAACGTGCTTTTTTAATCCAAATCTAGCTATTTTTGGATAGAAGTTAGTTCAAAGTTTTTTTTCATTCTCAACCTAAGTGAACTGTTACTATGAGTCACAATGAACAAAAGGTTTGGTTGCCTATCGATAACTAGCCGTCCTACCTTTACTTAAGGTTAAAACTTAGTTGTTCTTTAATTTTATAAATTTAAGCGGCTAAAAATATCGCTAAAATATCTACAAGGCAATATTCAATGATTATTTCTATAAGAACTTTTTAGAATACTGCTACAGTTTGAAGTGTCCGGGGCTCATCAAAAGTAATTAATATGAAATTACTTTTTTTCGTTAACAGATTAATGTCAATATTTTCACCTTAAATTAAGTACACTCCAATACGGCCAAAAAACATTATATTGATATGATATGATTCTAAACTAAAATTGTAACCTCCCACTGTATCACCTTGCACATGGAATTAGGAAACTTCGTACAAAATAACTGCATTATATGTCACAAGGAGACTTATAACTCATTATAATTAGGAGTCCAGATGCATGATAGTGTCCTTCAGATTTCTCCGAATGCAGTCGACTTCAGGTACCTGCGTCCATAGACTTTAAAGAGCGCTTTTCGCAGTGTTCAAAGCAAATAAGTCCTTTCGCAAATCTTCATGAGACAAGCAGTGCATTAGCCAAGAAATTGTGTCTCTTAGCAAAAAGATAATTCTACTAAAGAAAACATTGCACCATCTGCTGCCTCAGATTTAGAACTGATATTATAAACTCTCGAAAGGACCAATTTGAGTTAGACTTCGGAAAAAGAAGCAACCAGCCACGATACTTCTCCATTTTTCCAACAGTGTGCCATTTAAAGAGCTCGTCGAGTTAAACTTCTAGATGTGTACCTGCGAAAAGTTACGCAAACTTACAACTGAATAAAATGCAAACGGATTACACTGTGGGTAAACCGAGAGCACCACATCACACGGCAATCTTGCGAAGCGACCCTTTCCATGCAAACGAATTATTCTTTCAATTTTCTGTTCTCCGCAAACCTCTTTCGAAAAGTTTAGTAACCCCTCCCCGCAACACTGTATCAGACATTCAACTCCAATCGTGTTTATCTGCCACACAATTTCTGGTTGTATACTGTACCGTCGACTCCTGTTCGAGAGATGTTTGCTTTTATTTGGATTTGTTACAAGTTCTCGCCTCATGTTCGCCGCCCACACACCACCTCCTCTCAGACCGCATTTATTAACGATTTCCTGTCACAAACTTTTGATTTCGTTCCGCCACGATTCCCACAACAGACGGCGGGTATGTGTGCGGCTCCACATTCGTAGGTTGCTCGAAGGAGTGAAAAACTTTTGAAGAAACTCCCTAAAGTGATGCCAGAAACTGCGTCCAGTCAAGGCGAGCAGAGAGGGTGTAACTTTGAGGATGGCTGGAAAACACAATAAATTACCCTGATCCATGGGAAGCCTATTGAGGGTGAATGAAGGCGATACGTCAAACACTTAATGCTATTATTCGGAATGAAAAGGGCAATTAAACACGGCTTCTGCCAGCACTGTCGGTAGCGGCCACAAATTGGGTTCCTGTGTACCGTTGCATGCGCCCTCAAAAGATTTCAAATTTGATAGATTTTTTTGTAATTGACATTAATTGAATTAAAATATGCACTTGGACAAATTGATAGGGGCCAAGTGGATATGACAAGTCACAGAAAGTGAACTGCGTTGCGTTGTTATACGGTATGAGTGATGATGAGCTACTAGTCTCAGGGGCCCACTAAGTGGGAATGTAACGAAACTTGGGGCGAATACAGTATATTGTCAATAAAGCCACACATTGATGTGGTTTACTAGTGATTTTATATGTACTACCGGTATAGATTGCCTGTACTACTAAAATATTATATCTAGGGTCTAGCCACTTGAAGACTACAGCGTCAATCAATTTATTTTAACCTACTATACTGATAATGGTGATTATTCTATAATGGAAACTAAGAAGGACATTCGATTTCTTAGCGATCCATCCCATCTAAGATGGTTCAAGTGATCAGCGGGCATTTTCATCACACAACTTCTTCGTTCCACCCTTTTGGCCGCACTGGTTTACTGCATCTCATCTTGTCATTAGTATTCACGGGAATATGATAGTCATCATAGAGAACTTAAATTAAGGGAGAGACATCGTTGGTGCCGTGACTACAACTATGAGATTCTCCTTACACTAAAGCTACCGAGACTACTGGCGGCAGCACTCTCTGTGTAGAATTCGGACTCTTCTTCTTCTTCTTCAGATGGCGCTACAGTCCGGGGTGGACCTGGACCTCAACCAGCATACCTCTCCAGCTAGCACTATCTTTTGCCAGCTGCTTCCAATTGCACACTCCAAGTTGGTTGAGGTCCTTTTCCACTTGTGTGCGCCATCTCAGTCTAGGACGTCCTCTGTTGCGTTGTCCCTGTGGTTCGGAATCGAAGACTCTTCGGGCCGGAGCAGTGTTGCGCATCCGCTCTACATGGCCTAGCCACCTTAAGCGTTGTATCCGTAGACACTTGACTAGGTTCATGCCGCCGTACAGCCCATACAGTTCGTGGTTGAATCTTCTCCTCCAGATGCCATCAACGCAAACAGGACCAAAAAACGCACGCAGAACTTTTCTCTCCTCATCCGCTTTTAGTAGCGTCCAGGAATTCGGACTCTCCTGCCCTGCAAATTTAATCCAGTCTCCAAAGTAGTTTGAACGGACCTAGGAATTTCCCCACATTGCCCAATGCATCCTTGGCCGACTTTCTAACCATTACTGTGTGTTTCAGGTAGAAATTAAATTTATTCAAGGTTGAAGCTGAGGCTGTGGGGTAGATAGCCAAGCGGCGACTAAGGCGTTGGAAACGCCGTTTATGAAATTAACGGTGGTTAAACTTTGCCGTCTATCTTTTGAAGGTGTAGCCAGATGTATTCTGGGCAAAAAAAGATCCGACGTTCCAGCAGCTACAATAAATATGGACATGGAGAGAATCTTAATTGTAACTATGCCAATTGAGTTCAGGCTAGCTTGACAAAGTCTGCTATAAAGTTATTGGCTATATTTTGAAGTCCCAGAAGAGTGTTTAGCTTAACCTTTCCGCAGTAACTTATGGTAACTTGGGATTACTGCCGTCGGAATACATTTATTTTCCCATTCCAAGTCCAATGGATTTGTTGTCTCTCCCCATATTCTCTACAGCTAAACCCCTCATTAGGCCCTGAAACCTCGTTAATGATATCCTCAGTGTTCATTGCACGCCCATTGACTAACGAACAATCTTGTCCGTTCGAACAGCTGTTCGAAAGCAACCGGCTAAAGGAGAACTTCCCAACAGCTTTCAATTTACTGCCACTCCACGCAATTAAGCGAGTTTATTGCCTTTTATAATTGAATTTCATTGGAAATTGCATCGCAGGGTATCTGCGGGATGTGCTTGTTGTTCGAGAACGGTGTTCTTCTAATTATGTCATAAAACAAAACGCATCTTGTGTGTTTCCCAAGACAACCTCCGGGTGGGAAATCAGACAACTGCATGTTCGAAGATACACGCGTCCCCGTCGTGGGACGGTTGGAGGCTTTTAGACTTAATTGGCACGCTAATGCTTTTAGTGGAATCCTGTTATCCTGTTTGTTGTTCACATTTTAATTGCTTCGTGTTCCTGGAGTGTGGTTCAAGGCTTGATTTATAATCATCATTAAAAGACTGTCTCCGGGCGGGATCACGAGGACAGGCTACATGTCCTTTGAAAGGAGAGCGGGATTGCTAATGAAGGTGTATGAGGTTGTTCTTCCTTGATGGGAAGGCCTGCATGGTGTTAAGGCAAATGGCCATAAGTCTGGGGAAAATATCGTGTTATGTTGGAGGTCAATTGGGTTTGAGAGTTTAAGATAAAAATGCACTGGATGTCCTATAGAGAACTGCTCTATTGCAGTGCCCTATGCGAATGGATTGTGTCGGGACTCGTGACAGCTATTTACTAATAATGCCCGTACATTTGGCTTATGAATATGCAAGCGTTTTCTTTCTTTGCTTTTCTTTGAACATCAGGTTTGTATATAAAGTATTAGCTTCAACTATGTTACGGTGATAGTATGGCAGTATGGGATATAAGTTCATACAACTCGCAAAAACTTGAACGGGACACACATAAGTCCAGAAATCGATTGTTAGTCATTATTTTCGCGGACTGCGGACCTATTGAAAGGATACAAATAAGCGCATATCGTAATATGAACTATATCTCTACGGTTGTCTAACAGAACTGAAGACGGCTCGGGGAGTCATGACCCACAGGGCTTAGTGTAGGTACAAGCATTATATATTGCTTCCATAAATACACTGCAAATAAGAAAATAAGGACAAAGGGTAAGTATATCCTATCTAAGGCCAATTAAGTTAATTTTGGGGCACGATGTCCGCATATCTACTTTACCTTTCATCCGTTTTCTCATGTGTAATGAAAGCTGTATCTTGAAATATTGTGAAGTTATGCCTCACCCGGTTGGGTCGGATATCCACAATTGGTTTGTGGAAAACCATTCTTCTTCTTCATATGGCGCCACAATCCGGTTTGCACCTGGGTCTTAGCAAACAAGCCTCTTCAGGTGATTTCACTTCTGTGCGTATTGTAACAGGGGTTTGAAATAAAGGATTCATCGGGCTGTTGCAGTGTTGTCTATGCGCTCTACATGGCCACTAGGCTTATATTTCCGTACCGCCCGTACAGCTTGTGGCATGAATCTTAAAAACCATTTAGTACTTATTTATAAGAGCTGTTTCAGTCAGTAAGTCACCGTGAGCATCAGACTTTGCCAAGGGTGGGTCTTATTGCGCTCTGATATATGATTTGATAAACTCAGAGTTGTATTATTAATTACTTTTGAAATATTGATATAAAATATCATATTAAATATCAACTTGTCTGTCTGTCTAATTTCAATTTTTATACAAAAATTAAGATTATAAGGTTATAATTTTAAGTAGCCACATTTTTAACAAGACAATCACAATGCTCAAGTATGCATGCCATCTAAGGATTTATGAATATAATTTAAAAATAACTTGGAAAAAACAATAACTCCCTTAAGAAGATCAATATTTTGATTTTGATGAAATGCATTTTTTTATTTTCAATTTTTTCTAATCTCTTAAATCTGGTTACAAAAATAATTAAACTGTTTATATAATTAGGACTAATTAAAAACTTACTGGCCCTAAGCGGGCGCTCTAAGCTATTTTTAAATTGCGTCTACTCATTGTTTTGTCGTTTTTAAGGTTAATTAAAACAATTTAAATGGAAACTTACTATGTACTAAGAAAAGATTTCGAAAAAACTCAGCAATCATATATATTTTTTATGAAAATAATTTACTACTATAATACAACGTAAACTATTTCAAATTAAATTACAAACTGACACTTTTTTAATTTTTTTTATATTTTTATTTTATCTTTTTTTCTTTTTGCTAAACATCACATATGTTTAGTACATATCCCTATCCTAACTTAAGATTAACAATCAACTTTTCATGTTATCTGACAGCAGATGGGTCACTTGAAGTGGCCATAAATATATCTTCTAGTCCTTTTACTGTCTCCTCTGTCGCGAACAGGGATCGATGTGCTGAACTGAAGATCACGCGAACTTCCTTCCACGTGTTAAAGAAATGGACATCCCCGCGCGTCTTGGATCAAGCCAACCAGATAAAGATATATGAATGCTTCCGGTGGAATGAATTCACTTCGGCGTGATACAAGCTCGTTTTCCGATCTCATTGCTCGTGTAACATGCTTTCGAATGAGCCTAATAATGAATTTATCCACCCTATTCACTTTGGCTTCGTTATACAAAACCTCATTGCGATTTGAGACAAGCACAAGGGCATTACCTCTGGAACATCCATTTCCTTTCCATCTGGAAAGGACTCACGTTGAAACACACTGAACAGCCGTACACCATGATTGGCCGGACTAAGTCCGCGTAGCAGATCTTTTTAACCTTCACCTCGCCTTAACTTTGGAGTCAAGTTGGCTGCTGTAAAACCACCAACTTGCCATAGCGAAGGTTTTCTTGGCTTTCTCCAGAGCTCTAGTTGAATGAAAATTACCATACAGAAACTGGTCCAACATAGTGGCAAGATATCGCACAACACTCTTCACAGTTAATGGCCGGCCCCGTGGGTCCAAGATGCCGAACTCACACCAGTTTTTCTTCGTATCTCTAGAGGCTCTGCATAACTTAGTCCGGAAAAGGATAGTTTCACACTTCTTATAGTTAATTTTAACTTCGCTGGGTCTTTTCGAAGTCATGTTTCAAAAGTATATCAATCTCAGGCGCTAGTCTGTACACGACCAAGTTGTCAGCGAACGCGATAATATGCTGATATGCATGGAGCCAATTATTTCACTGGTGAAAATAGTGAAAATAATTGGTGAGTTTACCGCACCCTGTTGGAGCCCATTATTTGTTTGAAAAACATAAGTAGAAACCTTGTTGCCATTCTTAACAACAAACTTCCTACCTGTGACCAAATTGTAGATCCAGTAAAGTAATTCGTTGCTTATACCCAACCTCTTCAACTTAAGGAAGAGGCCTTCTAACCAAACAGTGTCGAATGTCTTAAGTGAGTCATTTTTATCTCAAAATCTTTGCTTCCTTGATTGTGATCGACGAAGAGTACACCTAAGATCCAAGACCTTATTTTATTTTATTTTATTTATGAATCTGCAAACTAAATATACAGCTCGTACACAAATATTCTCGAATTCGTGTCGTAGCAAAATATTCTTAACTTTCTTACGACCGCAATGGGCATTGGAATAGAGGCGATTTTCTTTTTCTAAATCTCTTGACAATGTAAGCAGCTGCCTCATCCTTCAAATATTGGCAACAGCCCTTTTCAAAATAGTGTAAAAATAAAATCACAAGAACCCCCAAGCTAACAAAGTCTTTACATGAGACATATTCAAAGGAAAGTATAGTGACCACTTTGGGTTGTGGGACCAATTTCTACACTTACGACCTGCAGCGGTTTTCATTTTAATTGAGGTGTGGTATTATTAAATTTTACAACTTCCCTGTTATCACCATTTCACCCAAAATAAACGTTGAGATTTTATTAGGAGATTACTCGTTTCACATCTACGCAGGCCTTTACGAGCTATAAACCCTTATTGGTGATAAGGTGTGACTACACCTCGGCGCAGAATTCCGTCACATGTGGCGATGGTCTTATTGCCAAAAACAATTAGTGGTAACAGTTCAATAAATACGCACTCAACAAGTTTGGGGCTTGGGCAAATTAGGCGGGTGGGAATTAGGATTGGACGTGGTTGATTAAGATGTGCGATGACAGAAGCGTGATTCATTCGGTGTTGTGTTGGCTAAAGCAAAACCCAGTGACTGTAGGAATTGGAGCTAATGTAATGACAGACACACTGAACTGTGCTATGGAATACAAAGGAAAGTTCTCCAAAAGAAATTGGACATTCGACGGTCATATCTTTTGAAATCGACAATCGTGCACAGCGGTAAATGCATCAAAGGCTACAAAGGAGCCGATTGTGTCAAAAGAGCTCCTCTTGTTGACTCTTTTCTGTACTGAGTGTGTGGGTAAGTCTATTGGCGGGCCGAGAAAATATACAAGAAGATACAAAAAAGAGACGCTATTCAATTGAATGTCACTTGTGATAAAAGTGTCAGAAAAAAAAACTTTTGTAAGCGAACACCTACGTTCACAAAACGATGGAGTTTGTGGACGCTGTGGTATCGGGTAAGATGAAAAAGTGAATATTTGAAGACAGACTAACAATTCAAAATCCAATCCAAGTACAGTGGCCGAAAGGAGCTAACGTGAGTTGCGTTTTCTCTTCAGTTTGGAAACAAGAGAAAAAAACACAACAATGCACAATCATATAGGTGGTGCTATGCTACAGAAATATCATTTGTTACTTAACCGTGACTCTAATCACATTTGGCTGTTTGTTGAGTTAAAATCAAATTGAAAAGAAAAATAGCAATGACCTGCAGGTTTCATATTCATTTCTCTATAGATATGTTTTGTGTGCTTTTAAGGTAATAATGCAATGAAAACGGGTCGTCTCTGAATACTGCACTGCTGACGCACAATGATTAAGTATTGGAATTCAACATAGACTCTGTGTTCTCTCCTCTCATTAAGAGGTACACGATAGACAGACCATCTGAGATATAGAATAGTGTTTCCAGAGCCTTTAGGGTCGCTTACCATGACAGAAAGCGAGTAGCCTCTTAAATAATTTTTGTCTGGAAAGCAATGCTATAGTCGGGAATACGGAGTCCTTTTTTGTCAGTTTTATTCAAACAACGACGTAGGCAAAAATCACATTTTTTCTAAGCTTGCTTTCATTGCTGTCTGTAAAGGGTACTATCACAAATCTACTGATCAATTTAGAAGCGGCAGGAATGAGCAAGAAGAAATAGCTCATGTTACAATACCATAGAAGTATGCATCTTTTTTTAGGTTGGCTGGTCGGTAAAATAAGTTCTTTTTCGATAATTTAGTCTAATAATGAGAAGTTGATTAATAATTGAAGTTGAGTTGAGCTCAACTGTCAGTCACCATCAGGTAAACTTGCCTCCACCCTTAGTCACATCATCCAACAGTCCCTCATCGGTTCTGGCTGGACCACAAACTAGTCCACACTTTGACCCAATAACAGTATGCGACACCACTAAGGAACCTTGTGTAAAAGCTAGATTTCACTGTCGTATGTAAGACAGCAATTTATGCGGGAAACCTAGCTTTCAACACTACCAAAACCCTACTATAGAACTGCATGATATATATGATATATATATATATATATATATGATACACTGACCTTAGCTTCCCCGAAGCTAATATTCGGCATCACAATTTGAAGACTTCCCCTTTATAAAAGCGCATAATGCAAGTTACTCAACCGTGTGCAAATATTAGGTAGTCGTATACATACTTGCCTCCGCTAAATTTTCTAGGAAAATAAATCGCAGCCCCTACGGCAATCAGACTCAAGTCCATTGGGCTATGGTCTTCGGTTTAACTTCCTCACACAAAACACTGATCTCACTCTCCTCCAACTCATCTTTGAAAAAGTATTCTGAATCAGCAAACCGGAAAGGTCGAGCTGGGACTCTGTATCTACGACGCTGAAAAACCCAGCGGTCACAGTGGACCTCGTAGCAGTCTAAACGTTGTTGCCTCACTCATTCTAAAAACCTAACCCAAAAGTAGAGGAAAATGTGGACTTCGAGAGAAATAAGGCCTAATTTCGTATGTCCTAAATGGATAAGTATTTAAATGAAAATTGGTCTTATATACAATTTTGACTCTCCTTTCTTCATACGTTGGGCTGAACGGTTGCAACTAATACTGAATCCTATTTTTGTAAAAATTAACCTGGGATTTTTAGTTTAAAAGTATTTGAAGATATATGTCGTTGGAAACTCTCGGTACTAAATACAATTGAACGCGGAAGCAAAACAAGATGCTATAAGCAGTCTGAAGACATCAAGACGCTGGGAACAGTGCTGAAAGTTTTGAGCACAGGTGAATGCAGAGAGGATGAGATTGCGATTTCATGCTTATAAATATAATTTTTCCAGACTAAGGTTTTTTAAATCTTTTTTGAGTTCGGGCCTCTGGAATTTTGTAATTTTTACCTCAAAGAGGACGGATGAAGTGTAGTTATCAAATGGTGACTGGTGGAATATATGAAAATTGTGCTTCGAGTCCGCAGATAAACATAATTTTGAGAACGAAAATAAAACGTAATAATGATTTGTAAAAGCATCTGATCGTCAGGATAAAATTAGAATAAACAGTTACCGATTGCGGTATGCCAATTGTGATGATGGTGTCTCAGGCAAAACTTTCTTTTCACAGCAATTTTAACGCACTAAC
Source organism: Eristalinus sepulchralis (assembly GCA_944738645.1). NCBI lineage: Eukaryota > Metazoa > Arthropoda > Insecta > Diptera > Syrphidae > Eristalinus > Eristalinus sepulchralis. The sequence goes on from OX122886.1 coordinate 16,138,854, forward strand.
TTAACTGCCTCCTTTAGCGGAGGAATGTTAATTTCGTCTCCTACACGAACCAGACATGAATGCTGTAGGAAATGTGGTACATGTTAGCTATCAACCGAACTTCAAAATTGGGGCACACACCCACTAGACCAAGGTTTCCACCAAATCAATTTCCTTTTCAAACACTTTCATTACTGCCACAGCAGATAAAATCTTCACTACACCGCCTCTTGTTTATCCACTAATGAATTAATCTTCACCGCTAATGATTTCACAAACCATGTCAATTTTTCGAAATCAAGTCTCTTCGTATCACGAAAAATTCCGAGATTTGGAGTCCCTTTAAAAAAGTCTCATGGCTGATTACATCCACGAACATGATTTAGGCTTTATCTTAAGACGAGTGACATTGGAGTACAAAACTAAGTTTATCTCTGGCTCACTGGCGGTTATAAATTGGCGCGACTAGTGCACCACACCTCATCGTCAGTTGAAACCTGCAATAATGAGGACCGGTAAGTGTGAGAGACGCAAGATATATCATTTTTTATCCTACGTCTATTAGTTTCAGTTTTAATAATTCTTCTCGTCCTTGTGGCTCTGGTTGCCGTTGAATCGATCTACGTCAACGGAAATGCTAAGTCTGGATGCTTCTTTCAATTGGGGCGCCTAAAAATCTGCTTCGGGAGAACAATTCAAGAAGTAAAGAAACTCTAAAATGAAAATTAAATGCATGTTCTGTAAATATAAATACAGTGTAAATGTTACACAGTTTTTGCTTAACATTGGTTTATAGTGAAAGTTTTTGTTGCATGTTCTATTTGTTTTTATTCGTCTGAAATTTAACATGATTCAAAATGCAGCATCATGGATGCGTTACACATTCGATCAAGTAGTGGTGGTTGAATTGTATATCAAACTCATCTGGCCACTAAATAACGCGTGTATCTTGCAATACTTTTACTGATGAATAAAACAAACAAGGTAATTTTTCGAGCCATTTTTTCGTAATATATGTATACATAGGGTGCACAGATCAAGATCTCATATGCGTGATTCTTTCCCGAATCCCAGTACGGTTACCAGATCTCATAAAAAAGTTTTGAGTACCTTAGAGCAATACAAGTAATAAACAGTAGTAATTTTCAATTCGGAGAACAAAGGGAAGCTAAGATGAACATACAACAAGCATACAACAGATTATACATAAAAATATTTCTGCACTACTAATAACGGTTTCATCTTGTTTGTTAAAATTCATCTTGCTGATGAATACCTCCTTAGCAATTTATACCATACTGAAGTTTTGAGTGAAATAGTCAGAAACATATATATGTACGAGTAAAAAGCGTTGCCTAACTTAGATTACATAAATAGAAAAAAAACATGTCTAAGCGTTGAAAGGAAATACTTCTTTAACGCATTTACGTGAGATGAAAATTTCATATTAGAATTCAGAATTAGCCCTTAGTACACGTATTCATCCACAATATCAATCAAAAAACATTTTGGACTAAAATTTTCACGATTTAAATAGAGAGGTCGAGAGAATTCGTACATTTACATCTAGAAAATTTTAATCTTTAGCAATTTAATGTGTGGCAACGAACATCTGTTGTAGGTTTCTGGGAGCAAGACAAGTAAAAAAACATAAGTTTAGTTTTTGTAATTATAACTCACTTATGTCAAACCAATGCCTTAATAGTTGGAATTTATACTTTAAGGAGAGTTGGTTTAGGGCGTAAGTTAAGCCAATATCATCGCCAAAAGCACGTTTAAAATCACGTTCAAATATTGAGTAAATTTACATAAAAAGAATTATGAACTTTGTGAAACCCCACATTCGAAAATGTACAATCACTTATCTCTTCGAATTTTACTCTTTGCTATCTAAACTTTAAATATGACACATGCCAATTTAAGCTTCGAGCACTTGCTCAATCCAGTTGTTTTTAATAAAGTGTTGTTGTCAATCATGTCGAAGGCCGAAGTAATAACAATGATTAAGCCAGCAATACATCATATATATTTGTTATATAGTACAATAGGTTTTTTAATCAAATTTGTTTTGTTCAATATGCTCTTAATAACCTTCCAGTCTTTCGTAGGATTGCTTTTGGCTATATTAAATATGTAGCGGAAAAAAGGATTACGGCTGATCGGAATACTGCTGAAGCTGTTGGGAGGAAATTTGACCAGAAACCCCAAAGTATTACCTTTGCAAATGTTGAGCTCTGTCAGACAATGCACGTTGCGCAGAGACATCTGTAATAACCCTCCAAACCTCTCGAAGAATAACATAACATAACAACCTGGGGCAAATCCGAGCAACTAATCACGCTCTTCCTTTAACCCCTTCAACAACGTTAAGGTACTAATTGGGCATAACAAAGAGGAGCTGGTCTGTCCTCCACCGCTTTCATCAATAAAAAATACCTAATCACTTAAACGACATAAGAAAGGATGAGCAGAATTGCTCAACAGCATCAAACTGTTTGGAGTATCTCAGATAACAACGTATGAAACGAGTGTTTCTGTGATTGTATGTTGTCTAGAAGTTTAAACACATGTAATTGTGGTACAGTCCCAACCTTTATAACAGGTACCAGGCAACAATTCTTAGACGTGACGCTCTCGTAAAACATTTCTGACTACGGAAGATATGTAAGATTATCTCCCCGACTCTCTCCCGACTATTCCTTCTATAATCATCAATATATTCTTTTTGACATTAAGTGAAACATCTTTCAAAATTGTAGACGTTAACCATCGGAGGTCGTATTTTAAAAAAGGTCTATTAGTGCTGTCGGATCTGACCTAAGAAAGGCTCAGAAGGAATCATTGAAGTTCTCCTGCAGCAAATAAAGTCTTAGTATCCCTTTTAGTTATTCCACACTTGCTTCAAAAATCTGACGGAAAGTGGACAACATCTAGCGAGGATATGTCGTGCACTTGTTATGTTGTACATAACCTTCAAAAAATGTATGTCGTGCACTTGTTATGTTGTACATAACCTTCAAAAAATGTATGAAGGGGATTGCTGTACACCTCCACCCCTCATCTTAAAAAAAAATTCAAAAATAAGAAATCCTTTATACACCCAAGTTTGAGCATTTATGTTTGAAAAAATTGTGATATTCTAGCCAAGGATTTTTTGGGGATTTTGTTAATGTGGATGCTGAACCTAACGTGGTCGCCGAGCTACCACTGCGAATAAGGTGACAAATCTTAGCGGTCTTGATGCGCGAGCCAGCTAAGACATTAGGGTATTACAAAACACTAAGTGGGTCATATTCTGCATAAAATGTTGGGCTTTACGAACTTTTCTGTGCGATAGCTTACTTCCGGCAGCAAGCGAAACCGTAAGATTTATTCGGTGCTCTTTTTGTCGCTGTTGAGGTGCAATAAGAAGTAGTTTCTCTGTCTCTGTTTTTCGTCAGTAAAAACAGTGGAGTATAACAGGCTTACGTACTTCGAAATAGACGAAGACTGTTCTGTTGGTCGGAAAAATGATGGCCCCCAACTTATGCGATTCTCAATTTGTTATACACATCAGCTGGAGAAGGTGCTGATATACCGAATAATTGCGCACAATTGAAATCGGATTGTGGGAAAATAGCTGCATTTTACAAAGAAAAGAATGATATTGCCCCGTGACAATGAACTAGTTCACCCATCACGAGCAACCGTATTTTCCAAATTTGACCCCATAAGACTTCGTTTTGTTTCCAAACTTTAAAGGGTACTCGCTGAGGAAATATAGATTCCTTTGTATGTGTTTATAGGTTTTTTTTATTACTCCCTCCATTCGAGCACAGGGCATTCCCCACTCAAATGTCACCTCATAAAAAATGTTCCAATAAGCGTGAAAGATTTGATGAAGTCATCAAAGGGCTTGGCATCACTTAGGTGAAAGAAAGTCGGGGAGGCGGCGATCCATGAGTCTGACGAATTCGCTTGGGTTGACCATTTACACCGACAAAGTTGTGTTAATTCCAAAAATTTAATTTAAAACTTTACGACGCTCCTTTCCAATCACGTTTCGGCCACCGGTGAAGTGTGAACAGTCCGTCGAAGATTTTCTTAAAGAACCCATTAAACAGCGGGCTCATTACGAAGTCAACGTTAATTTGAGATACTACTAAACCATCAGGAACACCGCGCTCCAAGTTGAGTACACATTTCTGTTGACCCAATCAATAAACGTCTTCCTTTCGTTCACTTGAGAAACTTTCCCCTTCTACCTCACTAACCATTGAACAAAATGTTTAAGTCAATCATGACGAGCCCTCATCGGTATCTTAGGCGTGTAACCCCTACTTGTCACTTTCATTCTAAATTCTTCGTCAAGCGTCAAAAGCCACACCACACAGTGTGCCTGTGTTTGGGTGGGTACAAGTCGTATATGTCGCACGACATGCTGACCTTCTGTTGAGTGAAAAACTCTGGCAACCATTACACTCTTCCACTAAGGCGCTTCAGTGGTCGAAGCAAGATACCGTGGTCACACGGAGATGTCCCGACGGCGACTTCACGAGTGTACCTGAGAATAGACGTAATGCAGCAGTTTTACTTCAACTTTCGTCAGAGTTTGGTTTTAGGTAGACCTCCCACCCATTGTGCAACACCCACATTGACGACACGACACTAGCTTGCGGTTGTCAGTGCAGAAGGGAAAACAAGAAAAAAAAAAACAGAAAACAAGACTGCAAACAGTGAATGAAAAAATCGATACCTCGAAATGCTCAGAGTTTTACGGTATTTTTGGGGAAATTCTCTAGCAACCTACCGCAGTCGACCAACGCAGCGCCTGAAGCAACAAAAAGGAGCTTCGCACCACAGCCGTGCACAGTGGGACAGAATGAGGTTAAGAATTTAAAAAAATGTTTTTCGCGAATAAATTAATTAAACAAAATTACTTTAAATGTTTGAATTGCGAAGGCAAGAATGTGACTTATAGATATTTTTTTAAGATTGTTTGATAATAAAGTCAATGAACGTGTATCCCAAAAATAAGAAGTTACAGTTTTTTTGAGATACTAAATTCCATTTTCCACTCACTGTGCGGCTGTTAGTTTAGCTTAGTGAGGTAAAAATTACCACAAATCTGACAGACCTCCTCCCCTGGTATAGTGAGACTGGACATTTACATGCTGCTGGACTGTGTGCGAGCAATAACCATGTAATACTCTGATTGTCGTCACTCGTTCTCATAATCTGCATATAGCATACTGTAGTCAACGAAAGATATGTTCCATTAGGTTGATTAACTGAACCTACCTGACGTGAAAAATAGATCAGTACCGGGAGGAGCGGAAATCTGGAACAAAGAAAGAAACAACGATTGCGATGCCGAGTGTTTCTTGCCAGAAGCATTTGGATGCCGGTCGGCGGCGTTGTGGAATTCTGCAAGATTGATTTGTATCTTGGATGAACGGCAGGCCATGCAAATTTATGCGATGGACTGTATTCTAGATGAGTTCCTGGAAGTGCTGTATAATTGGATCGTGATCAGTTATCATTGCTTGTGGCGCTTTGGCACGGCTGTGCGCGGCAATTAGTGTTTATGGCATCAGGATGTGAGTGGAATGTGAGAACAGTTATCAGTTTGAGAGTGATTGACGACGAAAAGCGTGCAAAGTAACGGTGGAAGCTTCCTGATATTCGCGAGATTAGGTGTGTGGTGGATTTTTCTTTTGATTAAAAAATTCAAGGGAACGAAAAAACAATATTGCCATGAAAATGAGGTTTTCAATTGAGTGCTACAGTCACGGGTTATTGAATCAGTAGTGGAACACGAATTTACATTTTCTTTTTTTAGGTTAAGGGTGTGTCCATGAAAAGAAAGCTTTAAATGTATGCGGTACTTGAAAAGAAGTTGTGCTTGGAAGACTATGGGAAATAAATATTTGTTACCATTTGTGATCTCGTCGACAAGTGGCGCTTTTTAATTGCGAATAATTTTGTCTTTTTATTTCTTTCAAAGAATAAATCGCAGGTAAGAGAATAGTTTTTGCAATATTGTATAAGTTCCGAGCATTTGCTTTCACGGCTACACTCTACAATTTTTCAAAGTTAAAAAGTGACATTGAACTTTGAGTTTTAATAAATATCACACTAGTAATCGGGTAACTAAAGCTGTAGAGATCTCTATGAACGTTCTACATGTATACACATAAGTTGAATTTGAGTGAGCGCAACACTCCAAAGATGCATCCTATTTACATTTGAAAGCTTTTTTTTTGTGGAAGTTTGAAAAAATATTACAATTGCTACTACTAGGCAGTACCCACCATTTAATCTAATTTCTTGGTCTACCAGAGGAAAACCAGCAAGCGCTTTTATGATAAAGAGCCACATAAGCGCCAACTAGCCGCCACCTGATCCGAGCAAAGGCGGGATATTGACAAAAGAAGTGCTCTGTAGAGCCTTCACCTTCTCTACAGGCGTCGCGTAAGGTATCATCACTAAGCCCAAGCACATTTATGTAAGTGCTTAGCGAAGGTCAAGTGTTTCGTTTGTAGTCAACAAGTCGCCTGCAGTCTTTCCTATCTAGAGATAACAGAAAAGCTCAACGAGTTTGCTGTTGCTGTTGAGTAACCCAGCCGTCGACGGAAACCCTAACCAGAGAAGCGCGCAGTCTCAAGGTGGGTTCGTGCTCTATGAATGCCTCTTTTTATCATTGCCTAACAAGTTCATCCTAAATCTCGTTTTCCATGATCCCGTGGTGTCTTGAAAGCTTAAAATGTGGTTATAATGAATATTGTCCCCGTATCCTGCAAGATAAATATCGTTGAATGACGGTAGGTAATACGGTAAAAAGTCGGGTCTAAATTACAGCGACCGTTCAACCGTGCTCTAAGTGAGATATTACTGAATCTCTGTTTGAAATGCGCATGAAATGGGAATCTACGTCACACCATCACCTGATTTGTACTATTGAATACAAGGGTATCAGTGCCAATATTTACTGATCAAATACTTAAAGTATTTAAAAATTTATTTTAGGCCGTCCCTCGGCAAATCGTTTTTAAAATTTGCTAGACCCGCGCAGAAGGCACTTTCAGTCGCCACCGGAAATCAAGTTTCTGACAGATTTATTTACCCTTTATCTCTCTCTCTTTCTCTTATAGTGATTAAACAGTGAATAAAAAAATCAGAAAAATGCATGAAATCTTTATTTGAATCGATAGTACGGTTTATATAATTTAATGTTTGAAGATTATTTCAATGTAGACCTTAACTGCGCCTCAAATAGTCCATCCGCTTAGACCAATTTTGGCATACTCTTTCCAACATTTCGGCCGGTATTTCACGAATAAATGCTTCAATGTTGTCTTCCAATTGAAGCGGGCTTGTCTGTATAGACATGAGCTTTAACATAGCCCCACAAAAATAGTTAAAAGGCGTTAAATCGCACGATCTTGGCGGCCAATTGACCGGTCCCGAACGTAAAATAAAATGTTCACCGAACTCGTCTCTCAATAAGTCTATTGTTGCGCGTGCTGTGTTGCATGTGGCACCGTCTTGTTGAAACTACATGACATGCAAGTCAAGCTCTTGCATTTTGGGCAAAAAAAAGTTGGACATCATCTCACGGTAGCGCTCACCATTAACAGTTAAGTTACGATTCGCATCATCTTTAAAAAAGTACGGTCCAATGATGCCACCAGCCCATAAACTGCACCAAACTGTGACTTTTCTAGATGCATTGGTAGCTCTTGCAATGCTTCTGGCTGATATTCACTCCAAAATCGCCAATTCTGCTTATTTACGTACCCATTGAGCCAAAAATGAACTGACCATAAAATGGAAGAACCGCTCGATGAACTTAACAGAGCACGCATTTTGATAATAAAATTTAATAATTTGCAAGCGTTGTTCGTTTATAAGACGATTCATGGTTAAGTTATAGACCAAACTGAAGATGTTTGACAGTAAAGTAAAACACGAAACGTGCGTCCGCTGTTTAAACCAGTGTTGCCAAAAAGATAATAGCTAAAATATCAGCCTTTATTTTGCTCAATCGTCATGTTAAACAATTTACCTATTGTGATATGATTTCGGAAACACGATCAAATTCAAATCAATCGGCAGGTTTTGTTGTCCCTTGGATGCTTATTTTTGGAGAATAGACATTAAATATATATAACTTGTTATCGGGTTATTGATCTCAATGTTGCAATTGACATTACCTTCGCCATATGTGAATAGCTAGTATCATAGACAGCCACAGTCAAAATTTTAGGTGAATCAGACTAGTGGTTTGGTTTTGACAGCGTGTTCACGAAAGAAGGTAAAAACTACCGTTTGGCGAAGAAAAAGTGATAATTTACCATGACAACCATAAAGAAGTTTGACCGATATTAAAGTCGACTTAGTTAAGAAAAAAATCGCCACTTTTCCCAAAATCTTAGTCTTTTGTAGGCTGAGGACTTATCGAATCGTTCTCTCACAAGAAACCTTTGGAGAACCAATGTATTTTCAAAAGCAATTTCGTTTAACTGGATTGGAAAGAAAAATGTTTTACTGCTACCAAATTATTAAATTTAACAGTTTGATTCATAACCCATTTTTAGACATGTGATTGCAGTAATAACTCATAATTTACAAATGTCTTTTAACTGAAAATAAACTTTCGATAACGAAATGTATTGTAATAAATTTGGCTCAATCGATCAAGCTTTTACTGTCATATTTTTGAAATATAATAAACCAAGAGATTTTCGGTCGCAATAACAAAGTAATCCTTCTTGGTGCGTCAGATTGGCTTCTAATTTTTATGTTGTTTTACTCACGTGTTAAGTGAAATATAATCTTGAACATTGATAAATTATGTGCTGGACAATATCAATTCTGTCGTATTTCCTAAAGCTTTTACTTGGCAGTGACCTTAACTTAATTTCTTTGTTCAACCTTATGAAAATCGTCGTCTGCTGTAAAATTCCGACTCGCGATATGTATTGCATTATGCAGCGAAAGGGAACGAGCTTTGATTATTTAATTGATATTTGAAAAAAAAGAAGGTGGTGGGGAGCAGTAGCCCTTGTTGTACATTAAAATAAGTCCGAGTCAACTTTTGATTAGCTTGATTAGCTTGATGACGCTAATTGCGCGAAAAATATCTGGAAATAGCACGGATTTGAAAGAAAGGAATACTGGAAGCATCGTTCAATGATTTCTTTAATAGCTGCATGGATGAGGAAGAAATTGAAACTGTCTTCCACCTTCTCTATTTGTATCCTCAAAAAATCCAAACCGGCGATCCCCCAAATTGCATTGTGTCCGCCTAAAAAGTTAGTAATCAGAAGGAGCAATGTCTGGGGAATACGTCGGGTGGGATATGGTCTCCAATTTTAGAGTTTCCAGGTAGCTTTCGACCACACGCAGAATGTTTTTCATTGGTGTCGATGTAGACGATGAGGAACGGGTTCACTATATTTTAACTTCTTAATGTTATCGTAGTATATTCACTTATTATCTGCAGGCACGATCCAGGGTAAAAATCCCTAATTTTGATGTCTTTCAAAAAGCAGTGCCGAGGTGAAAAATCGCTTCCTGACATCACTAGATTTTAATTCGTACGGCATTTAATTTCCTTGCCTTTGAATAAATCCAAATTTCTTTAACAGAACAGAAATTGCTTGCTGAGTTACTCCCAACTATCTTGTGAGTTGACGTTGCCTTTGGTACGGATCTTGATAAAGTGAAACCTTTAATTCCTCATCTTCAAACTTTTTGAGCTGGTCAAAACGATCTTTGTCTGCGACATAAAATCAATACTTTTGAAGTGCCGGATATACACTCTGCGTGATTGATCGTTTGGAGCAGATTCGCCATAAACTTCTTCAAATGTTCGATGGGCTTCAACTGCACTTTTCTTTTAATTAAAACATAAAATCAAAACTTCCCGGAAATACTGAGACATTTTCAATGTTGTTGCCTAAAACAGACGCATATGGACACCTTTCCAATGAAGCAGGTAATCACTTCCAAGATCTGCCACAACTTGCAGGTGGCGCCATCTTTGAAACCGAATTAATTTGTACCCTCAATAAAAGTTCACCGATACTATTGAAATTATTTGTCGATTTGAACAGTCATTCTGTTTTTTTCCTTGTTTTAACTTTAATTAATTTTAATTAAACAAAAAATACTATTTGGCTTTGAATTTTATACATATAATAATTAATTTTCAAACTTATAAAATCATTCTATGCTAAATCTTATCGAAGGAATAATATCAAAGCTATAATTTGTGCTTCTTTAGCTAATTCTAAATCGTAATAACGTACAAAAGCAACAGTAATTAGCATTTTCTAGTTGCATTTTTTTTCTAACCGTTGCACGCGTTTGAGATCATAGACAGATGTAAGCATAAACAAATATATTCCAGTTCCGATAGATGTTGAAGGACCATGACACGACATTTAAAAAAAATCGTCGATTTGAACACTTTTTAAATTTTCTTACTTTTTTTTTTACTGTTTTATATTGTAATGTAAAACATTGTAAACATTTTTTTAGCTAATCTTAATAAACCCGAGCACAAACTACCAAAGCTCTGTTCTGCTAGATGGCCTTCTTTACAAAGTGTTGTGGTGGTTTCTGCTTGATTTGGAAGAAATTGTACTTATCAGAAACATTGACTTTGCTTAGGAATGGTCAAAAAAAAATATACACTCATTCAGATTATTTACAAAAACTGTATGTATACTTATTCTTTTCAAAGATATTAACACTTCCACATAAAAGTGCCAGTGCAGAGCGATTTGAAATGAAAATACCAAAATTTCAATTTGAATGTGGAACATTTATCAAGACTTGCTACTCTCCTAGGAAATACCGATTTCGAACACAGTACTTCATCAGACGTTGTATATATATATTCTTTACGCTTATCCAGTGGCGGCCATGATCTAGTGGGAAAGTGCCTCGCCTCACACATTGAGTGTCCGAGATTTGATTTCGGGACAGAATATTGTATTGTCTATAAAGCGCTTCACAAAGATCGTCGTTTGGAATTGGTAAAGATATGTAGTTTTTCTTACTCATGAGAGACCATGAGCATGCTTTGGTCCTTTAAGGTCTGTAGTGTCACTCAATTTCAGTTTAATTTCTTCCCTATGCTTGGCTAGGCTTTTCTCGTTATAGTCAAGCACAGGCAATGCGTGCTTATATTGTGCTGACGACTGCTTTAGCGGAAACATTGCGTATGAGAGTTTGTTGAAATCCCCGATTTTTCATTGAGTCCTCAATTTGAAGCTTTCGAGTGATTTCTTTTTGAGATGAATTTTGGTGGGTGTGTTTGATGTACTCTTCTGATATTTGTTCAACAGGCTGATGCAGTCTCTTGCAGTTAGGCAGCATTAAATTAGTATATATTGTATTTTGCATAAACATATTGCACTAGCTGTACCAGATAATCCCCTTGCTCATTGTGCTTGTTTTTATTTCTGCTTTACAATTAATTAACTGTTTAATTTGAGACCATCACAGGATTTTGGAAACTTCTCTCATTTGTAATTTATAGGTGGTACAGTTTGGCCATAATTAAAAGTGTTTAAAAAATGACGCGTAGCAATTACTGCACCGAATTTAAATAAAAAAAAACACGGATTTTCATGCAGGCGGAGCGTATAACTGCCAAAAAATATGGGATACATACATACTGATCCTCAAGAGAATCTATGGGATATTGTAGATCGACGGATTCAGCGTGAAAAGTGCAATAACAAGGATTGTTTTTTTGCTCAAACGGAATTTGCTTGGAAAAGTATTGAATGTATGCCCCGCAGATGTGAAGCAGTTATAAAAAATAATGGATTCGCAGTGAAAAAAAAGACGTTTAAAAAACCAAAAGAAAAGCGTGCTTAAGTTTTTTCGCAGCTGTTTTTATTGATTGCTCTATTTGTTATTATATTTTCTTAACTCTTGAAGTATTATCATTTGTTTTTGAGCATGTTAGAGTCTATAGCCTATTTAAGTTCAATAAATAAAGTTAGTTTAAATTTAATAAAGTTTCACAATTATACTTGGCAAAATTAAACCAACTACCATTGAGTGCTATTGTTTTATCCGAGACTGCATGTACGAATTTATAATTATTGTATCCATTTAATAATATTATAAATTACTAATCTATTTCAACAAATTATTTCTCAAAAAATGCATTTATTTAAATACGTTGTTCGGAGCCAATGAATGAATGAATGACTCTGATTTATATTACAAAAACAAACATAAAAAAAAAAAACATACATACATTTTTTCTGATGTAAAAAATTAAAATTATCAGCTTGTTTACTCCAAAAAAATTTATAAAATAATGCCAATGTCCATTTACGACAACTCTATGTCCAGCTAATCTGTTTTCAGCCCTCTTCAAAGTCCATTTTATATCTAATTGGTATTTCGTTCACTTGTTGTCTATAACATTGTCAACAAAAATGATATGATGTCTAAAATTATAGCACAGTGTCAGACGACGTACATAACTGAGTAATCCCATTCTACGCATTTAACGTTTGAATTCGTATTTTAATTCGTTTGAATATCTGAAAGTGTGTTAATGCCTATGTTAAGCTCATTGAGATTTTGTAATTATTTGACAGCGGCTTTGTAAATAGATTTACTTGAATTATAAACTCCTGGTTGTCAAACAAAGGCTCAAGCTCCATATTTAATGTGGTGTACAACACTGCATTGGTTTTTATTTTTGACTCATGGGGCTTGTATAACGATTTGACAGAGTGTTGCCAATAATAACCGTAATCCTTACTGAATTTTAACTTGGTGAAATTCACAAGAGTTATTTCTGATTTCGTTTATACTTCTCACTGTCGTCCGTGAGAGGACAATATTTTGGTCCTGTAATATAGTGTAATACAGTTGCATTTCGAACCCAGTGAGCCTTTATACTCTGATATGAAACTAATTCGTCATTGACAAGATTCTCACCCTCTGCTCCGACATTACTTAAAGAACAAATTTCGCAGAAAATATGCACAAACACTCCGCCACTACCACCGGCATTAATATCACCGGTAGCACCATTAATCCAACCGTTTCTAGGAATGTTCACTCAACGAGAAAAAGTGGTAGCTCGTACCATTTGCAGATAGCGCCACATATAGGTACCACCACCGGGTGTGCCCACAAGCAGATCATTGCGTAAGCAATCTCGAGCAAAGACAAAACACCAGCCCACTCGCCACTGGACGGTGTTGCGGGTGGGCTGCTGGGAACGGGGCATAGACAACCTCGCCAACGACGACGACTACGGCGACGCCCCACAGATAAACAACAATCGATACGGGGAATAAAACGAAACCAAAGCACAAGGTACAAACACCTACAACATACACGATACCATCCAGCGGTGAGTGGGTGTGTGTCTGCCTATTCATCGCCGGTGAATGAGACCTCGTGTCCATTCTTCCGTCATGAATGGCACAAGCAACGGTCGGATCTGTTCACCTATGGAACGCATTCTTCCGTTCGAATGGTGCATCCTTCTTCTCGAAGCATGTGCACAGTGCTTGCTTCATTAAGTTGAGTTTCAATCCCCGACTCCGCAGCACGTCGCTATTTGTGTATTGAGAAAATTGTGCTAACGGTGTGAAGAGCGACTAATTAAGTTGTGCACTTTATTAGTTCCTCGGGTTGCAGTCTTCCATATTTAATAACCGAGTCTGTGGCGGCGCATTGGATGCGGAACAGATGGATGCGGATGGGTGGACGCATGCTCGCCAGTGGCATGGCAAGCCAAACGCGCGGCTATTTTCGTTTCAGGGCCGCTGAACATTGATGTTGTGGTATAGTGGTAGAGCACCACGACACGCACATCTGGCTGGGAAAGCGCTCCGACCCCGCGGAAGTGGCTGTAGGAGAAGGAGAGCAGCGTTTGGCGTGTAATTGATTGCGGCGGGCTGAATGGCGGGTGAAAGTGATTCCAATTAATTACTCAATACTGTCCGATGGAGGGCGTTATTTGAACTTGCGGCGTAAAAACTTCAGATGGTGCTATTAAATTTTGCAAAAGTTGCGTGGGATACCGACTGAAGTGCGTATCAGCTCCATCTGATCCCGGCATTTCTTCCGTCACCTTTTCAACTCCTTTCGTGTTTCTTTCGCGATTTCGCCTTCAACCATCGTCTGCATGAGAGATGCGATTTACTGCCGTTGTGGAATTAGTCAAAGTTTAAGAGCGCACACGGGAGTAGATTGAAGAAAGTCAGAGGTAGCAGTGAAAAACTTTCTTATTTTATATTTTGGATAATTTATCTGAATTAAGTGCGTTTCACTTGTATCTCAAGCTAAGTAGAGGCGCCAGGAAGCAGGCGTTTGTTTTCGACGGAAGTGCGTTACTTTAAAGACAATGCAAGAAGGATGGTTTGAGCGAAGTCCATTCATAATAATTAAGAGAGATACGGTAAGTGACATCAACGCGAAAGGGTTACGTATCGACAGCTCTCAAGCGCGAGGACACTCATTGTTGTCATCAGAGGCGACCTTTTTAAAGGACTTTGTTATGTTCTTAAATTCTATTTATAAGATTGACCTTGTGGAGATATATTTGGATAGGTTTTTAAATTTATTAATTTTGCGGTTCTTATTTAATTTTTTAATATCAAGCCAAGGCAACTATTAGCCAATTTTTCTGATCGAGGCTGTAAATAATATAACAAGCCGCCAAGGGCGGTGAACAAGTGCGTCGACTCAAGCGTAGGAGGTTCAAGTTCGATTCCTGGACTGAACGTTCTTCACGGCACCACTATGTCGTTGAGTATATTTGTCACAGTTGCGGATTGCGAGTTGCAGATTTGTTGAAGACAACATTCACATTGTCTCCTCGTCCACCATCCCATTTTCCGTTTGAGCCCTTGCTTTGCCTCAATGCAAAGCAAGGGCTTATTGATTCCTCGCTTTTTTCGATCAGGTAATAATATTTCGTTCCAAATTACCCAGATGAAACTTTGATTTTGGTAGAAGGCCTGAAGGCAGTTTCGCATTTAAGATTTGTTAATAGACAAGGACATAGTGGATCTTACTCCCAGTTGCTTTTGTTATTTTGGCCTTGCTGTTTTGAGAAGAGGTTGGTGGGATATTCTGTCTAGTAGCCGTGTTGTCGATAAATCTTTTTTTCAAATTCTCTTTTCATTTTTCTCGTCTCTGCATCAAATGTTTCATCCCTGTCCTTGCAGAATATAGTCTAGTTATGGCATGCTGTTTTTTTTTTCAATTAAATGAATGAAAATTCCTAGCACGAAGGACGAAAATCATACCCTACGGAGATCTCATCCCACCGGTCTTCTACGGAACTGAATGTCGTACTGTAAATAGGAGCTGCAGTTCCAGCCTCCAGGTCCAAGAAAGGGCACATCGAACTTTCTGTGGATGTTGTGATAATCAAGCAACTAATTTTCTAGTAATTGGAACCATTGAGCCACCGTGAAAAATGCGCGTAAAACCGTTTTTACTTTTGAACTCTGCATCTGGAGTTATTATGCGAGGAAACTGTTTTCTTCAAATTAATCAAGTGTTCAAATTAAGGGACAGAAAGTTCCATCAAAAAAACGAACGAATTGTCACAAATATCCTTTTGCACAATGGCTATCCGGAAAAAATTATACGGAACTTAATAAGACAACATGAACACAATAGTCACTCTGAAACACAGACAAACACCGGAGCGGATTATGTCTATAAAAGCATGGTGTGCATGCCAACATTATCGACAAATTTTAGGAACAAAATTGCTAATCGGTGCAACAATATAAAAGTAGCGTTGAAGTCTTCGATTACGCTGGCATCGGTTTTCACCAAGCTTAAACCAAAAACAGACAAAGGAAGCTCTTGTAACAGCTTAGACGTATTGAATCAAATTTAATATTTCCCATCATTCAAGACTGATCTTCACACAAAGAAGTGCTCAATGTTTTTTGTTTAATCACTCTGTGCTAGTTTAGTTCTAGTTAAATAATTGTCTCTTCTTTTTTCATAACAATAATTTGAAATAACATCTACGACTCATAAATTTTTATAACATCAACGCAATTAGTGTGAGTCTATTGTACATTTATTTTATTGTATTTTTACTATGTATGTGTGTAAAAAATTGTTTGTTTTATTGTTTCAATAAAAAGAGACCCCTTGATGATGGCAGCAATCCCTTCCGAAATGCTGGGAAAAAATAATGAAATAACCTTGTTTCATTGAGAATCAACAGCAACCAAAAAAGCCGACGAAGGAAAAAAACAGTTTCCTCGCATAATAATAATTGATTTGGTCAATTTCAGCAAATCTGTATCTGGAGTGTCAACAGCATCTTCTACATTAACTACCAAAAATGGGG
The DNA here is from genome assembly GCA_944738645.1 of Eristalinus sepulchralis. Taxonomy (NCBI): domain Eukaryota; kingdom Metazoa; phylum Arthropoda; class Insecta; order Diptera; family Syrphidae; genus Eristalinus; species Eristalinus sepulchralis. The sequence goes on from OX122886.1 coordinate 16,155,190, forward strand.
TAAAAATGAGGCCAGATCTTATAAGTTTGCTCTTGAAATATCAAAAAATCTTTTCTCTGCTTTCACTGTCAACAACTACATGACCCTAGTTGCTGAGTAAGGTAGTAGGATTATTTCGATTGTTCTGCTGAAGTCACTGCTTGAAAACGAAGGAAGACATCCTTAACAACAGTCAATGAAAAACGCATAGTCTAGAGACTATAAATTGTATACACATTTTTTACACGTCTTCATTATTGAAATACAAAGTCTTTCATGCCCAAAATACCTTGTTGATAGTTTCGGATTGCAACTAAAAGATTTTTTGGGTGCTATTTTTTTAGGTGCTTGAATCATTCGCACACTGTTGACATAACATTGGCTCTTCGAGGATCTCCACAAAATACTAATTCAAAGCAAAATCGAGCGGGAAACAGCTGTCAGTGTCAAAATAATAAAATAAACTAAATGTCTCACCTCGTGCAGTCGCTCTACTTTGGGAATGGATCGTACATGCGGTAGACCTCGTTACTCAAAAATGAAAGAAAAGGTCGCATGTCATGTGAATCAATTGGCTTAACATTTAAACTAAAGATGTCTTCCATGACATCTTGGCATAAATTACCGTCATGTTACGCCTTAATTGAATTACCCCCAGAGTCTCATACGAGCACTTCTCAATCATCCATGACCCAAAGTGTCACTTGAAAAGCGAGACTTGTTCTTTTGCGTTATGGCTGCTAACTTTTCTTTATGATCATCGTCATCATCCCCCTGGCATTGGGGGCGTTTAGAAGCACTAGATGCCAAGCCAACAGATAGAAACAGCAAACTGTCACTCATGCGGCAAAGACCCGAGCGGGGGAATAGTGCCCATCCTGCCGTAACATAATTTTCCTCGTCCAGTGCATTTGCAGGCTCTCCCCAAGGAGTTCTTGGAACCGTGCACCGACATGCGGATTCACCTTCATCTCTTGCGAATCCCGGGGGAAGAGTGAACAAATCTCATTCGGAAACGAATTAATATGGCTGCCATTCCCAACCCACCAGCCTCGACCCTTGGATGTATTCAGGCCGGACGAATGTTGTGCTCTGCTCGCCCCCGCACGCACCACCACAAAAAAGCATTGAACAACCGACCACGCAATCGACTACAGAGGGATGCGGCACATTGCTGGTAAGGCTGCAGAGTTTGAGCAATTACGCCGACACCGAGAGGTGGTCGTGTGATGGAAACAGCAGCAGGTGTCAGGCTAGAAGCAGAAACTTCTTTCAGCGATCCCCGTTGGTGTGCATTCCATGCAGTGCAGACATGCCAGACTACAACCGCTGTTCGGCGTTTGAAGGGTTCTTCCGCCTCTGTGTTTTGTGTGTATTCTTTTTTTTAGTTTGTCGAAACCAGCCGCGTTGTGCTCACATTTTTTTGTTTTCCAAAATTCATTCACGGAGCGAAGGAGCTTGTTTGTGTTGTTTCTATGGCGACTTTTGCGAGGGTGATATTCTGGCTTGGTCGGCAGATGCAGGCGAAGTACACTCATGCATGACAACGTTAATTAGATTCCTATTCTGCCTTCTATTCCTGGCGGATGTATGTGTTTGCGCAGCACACACTCATTCCGAGGACCGAGCGGAATTCCGGGCAAAAAGTCGAGTTGCTTTGTGTACTGCACATTGTTCAGCTAAATCATGAATTGTGTTTTTTCTTGCACAGCGGCCGTGGCGGCGGTCTCAAAAGGGGTGATGTTGGCCATCTCGGCATCACAGGGACCAAGTAACCGTCAGAGACGACGACGATTTGAGTGAAAGCGGTTGAGCTTGTTTCTGTTTTTCTTTTTTTTCGATTTCATCTTCCACTTTGGCATACTGGGGCGCGGTGTTTTGTAATTTGATGGGGCGCACAAAAACTCGCCACGTGTGATGACGAGGTAGTGGGGGTAGCGAATGAATATCAAGCCCCTCGGTGTTGGTTTTTCATTAAAGCACTCATGGCACGGATGTACAAGCAGAGGACATCATCCATGAGGCTCTGCGGTTCTGAGGGCCCCGGAGTCTCAAACCACCACCACCAGCAACCACCCGAACGCCGTCCAATTTGTAAACTCTCGGGATAATGGGAATACCGAGAGAAAATTTGGTCCGGATAAAGGATTGCAGTTATTATAGCAGTGAACAAGGACGACGGCGACAGCGATGGTAGAAGCATCTGAGTTTACTCCGCTTACTGCTGTGTGCAAATGGGTGGCGGAGGTCGATTGAGCTCCCTGCGGAGTGCTGAAAGTTTGGAGCAGTTAGGCAGGAAGTTGTTAGGAGATGAACTATTTTGTGTGTGCGTTGTTTTTTATTTTGTGTGTGTGTTGTTTCCGCGGAGTGCTGTGCTGCGTACCTTTCTGAGTGACTTAGTGTGCATGGGAGCCGGTATTGTTTGAGGTACTCCTGTGAATTTTGAGTCCTTTGGGAGCTCTTCACCACAAAGCCGGAATTATTGGCAAATGGTTTAACTTGAGTTAGTTGGTTGTCGTTGGGCAATCATTAGGGATGATCACTGTAGTTCTTGACAGCGGTATGATGTCGAGAATGGCTGTTCCTTTAGCCTTAATCACTGTGGTGTGTATTTAAACAGATTTCTAAAACGAAATAAAACACAAACCTGTAGGAGGAATGAAACTTTAAGCATGCCTGGCTATGAAAGTAGCATTTTTCTGATCTTTGGTCCTTTTTGCAGAAGTGTGTTAGCAGTTGCGATTCCACGCATAAAATGAAAGCCTTTCAAGCACATGTATGAGCGTGCGTATAGAAAAAACAAAAAAGGAGTTAATAACTTTATACAAGCATGCTGAAATTTGCAATGTTGTGCCGTTTTTCCAATGTTTCAAGTGGGAAATACAAAAATAAAATGGTTCTGCACGGATATTCATTGAGTTATGCATTTAGTTCCGAGTCTTAGAAGAACTTTAGTCTTTTTCCTGAGTTTTCGATTCACTTAAATCGCAGTTCTCTTTGATTGAAAGAAGAAAATCAACACCTCCAAGGACGTTATTTGGGAGAAGGTAAGGGTTGTTTCTATGCAAGGTGAGAACAAGCCCCACTTTTACGGGTGCTCCAATATAACAACCCTCTACGCCTCCAGTGATCATGCCTCGCCCCATGTCACCACGACAGATTTAAAGAGAGAAGTTGTGAAATCGAAAGTTTAAAATATCCCGACGATGGACGGAATAAAATTTAAGGAACAAAAATGTGACACTTGAAAAAATGTTATACCATTTTTTAATGATTTCAGTTCTCTGCTTCTTTATCTCCTCCGTCTTGTATGCATGCACGTTGCTCCCTTTTACCTAACAGCAACACGTTCAGAACATTTTGCACATCCCAAACCGATGGCAATTTCTTCAATTCAACATCAATTTCACATACGCTTACGAACATGTGTTTTTTATAGATCATGCATTGATCGCCCTTGTGGTTCTCAAGACCTAAATATTTCATCTTCCCGATAGCTTCACGTGTGCCATTAGCGACGACGACGTCCAAAGTGCTTCCCCGTGTTTACAAAGTCTTCCACTATCTCGTTGCATAGACTTTATATCTCCATCTCCGCTGCTCATAAAAAACAAATTTTCGGATCTTATTAAGCCGTGATACTTTAACAAACTTTTAAGAAACTTAAAGAGACATCCCAGATGTGGTCTTTTCCACGAACGAATAAACCACGATACGAGCATAAAGATAAAACCAACCAACCGCACAGAGGTCACTCACTTCCCAAGTATGCAGGACACGGGCGATAAGCATCTGCGCCGCCACCGAGAAGTGTCATCACATCACGCCACAAGAAGCAATACCACGCCGTTGTTCGTTTTCGCAAATTGGAAAGCACTTAGCGTCGGTCCTCCTCCGGGCGCACCTAGCGGCTTGTCGGTAGTTCAATGTCCCCAGAAAGCCACATTCACCTCGAGACCAATGACACGTGATACAGCCGGGATGTCATTCGCTTCCCAATTGGCGCAGAGGGCACACAAACGCACTCTGAAACGCACACTTGCGTTCCTCTTCCACAACTGGGATAAGCTGGTGTGACACCATATTAGCGTAATGTGGTTATTTCGCTTGAATTTTTTTGGATGCCTAACAGTGGACGAACCGGAACCCGACAATTTGCATGCGAGTCTTAGTTATGTCCCCACTCTCCTTCTCCTTGGGGTGAAAAAACTGCGAAAAACTTCAGACTCACGGTATTAAATGAGTTCAACATTATTGCTGCTGGTATTGCTGTTTGGTGTACCAGCGCCGAAAGCAAATATTTGCTCACCACGACGACGTCAGTGATGCTGGAAGAAGAGTTCTCTTGCCATTGAGTCAAGGGAAACGATGAAGAGGTCGAGAATGTCGGGGTCGAAGTTCGGGTCTTGATCGCGCTTCGCTGAGCTACGATTCTACATGTGTTATCAATTAGTTAAATTAAAGCTTCCTTAATTCGCCTGCGGGAGGTGAGGATGAATTTCGAACGAGGATGGAAAGGACGCAAAGTTCTGCTTTGTGAGTTGCTGCCAAATGCCAAGACGTTCTGTCATGATGTTTGTGATATCTTTGAAATTTATGATATACGGCATCAGGGGACGAAAACCCGTGTGGAGTTGACATTTTAGGAGGAGGTTCAATTTATCTCTTGGGGAAGTTGATGTATGGATAGGCGAGGAATTTAGGGACTGCATCCAAAGAATTGAAGATGATGGAGATATTTGAAGTGTGTGTTAATGGGGTAGGTGCGAGAATTTTGTTGTGAAGTTAATATGGACATCATCAGACATCTAGTATATGTTCGTTTAGATATGAGGAAATGGTGGTCTCAGATACACACACTCGCATAAAATTGCGTACAAAGCAACGAGATATTGACCACCTACAGGAATATTTTCAAAACATAACCGAGTTTTTTATCCGGCGATCAAAAATAATCAAGGTAACAAGTCACATACCACGACCAATTATGACTATAAAGAACTGCGAAAGAGGCCGTGCTTACGTGAATAATATCTGATCTCTAGAAACATGAAAAATCAAAAATTAACTCAAAAGTGTCTTCCTGGGGCATGAAAGTCAAACTTCAAACTTTATAAAGAATTGCCAGAGCCACTGAAAAAGTGGGAATAGTCATTAGTGTATTAGTTGTGTCAAACTAGTAAGGGCTAAAAGCACCTTCTGATAACTAAGAGTTTACTTTAGCGCACGCTCAAATACCGTTAAGCGGTGTATCTTTCGGCACGAACTCTTTACTGAGTTTATTATCCACTGGTGTTCAAAGTTTCTTTTATGACATATTAATAGTTTTGCTGCATCGTTAACATCAGGTCAATAAGCAATTACCCAACTAAACACTTGACCGTCTACTAATTTTCTTATAATAAATAAATTACTTTGTTTTCATAACAAGCACATTCGATGAAAAGTCACATTGTGGACAAGAACCGTGATTACTTAAAGCGGGGTAAGGTATTAATCCACCTCCCGGTTCCCAATTTCCGATTAGTCTGTAAGCTTATTTTCCTCTGTTATTCTCTTTCGATAGCGGTTGCGATATTTTAATACTGCGGTCTCATTCCAATGTCACTTGTCAACACGTTTCTAAGCTACTACAATTGAAAAATTGAATTATGGCATAACACGCGCTTCATGGGATATCATTTGAAATGCACTGCAAACTCTTAGAGTCTCCTTGAATCTTACGCTTATCGCCTTGGGCACACTTCTATTCGTTCTAACCATGGATTCGCACTTTTTTCGTGAGATTCGAAATCATATTTTGCAACCATTTCCTTTTACATGCTATTGCTACGATGCATCATATCTCAGTTTCGCTATGCCAGGTTTTTCTGGGGGCTGAGATTGGCATATTGACATCATACTGTACTTCGCATATTTAAATTGTAAGAAATAGTTTTCCGTGAATCAGAGTGTTTCCGCACGCTTCTTTCGTTGCACCTTGCACCAACCCAAATTTAAGTAAGAACAGTTCTTCGAGAGTATTGCTATTTCGATCTTGTGCTCATGGACTGTTATCAGATCCCAAGCAAAAAACACCAAATAAGTTTTCGCCATTTTTGAGCAAACTTATTTTTTCACTAAAATGCATACGAATTCAAAATCCTAAGAATTTTAATATGGAAATGACTTAAAAATTAAGGGAAACTTTACAATTTAAAATGTAAAAAGTTCGTCAATCTGCTGGTGGGGTTCTTGCACGTTTTTGTTTTTTGGCCGAACAAGAGGAATCTAAAGCATTTCATTTTTCTTGGAATTTTTGATTTACCAGCAAAATTTCTCTTCATTGTCATAAACATTTTAACTTCGTACTTAGTAATGTCAGCGTACAGTCCTTGTATTTGAGTGCGACTTTATGCGTAGTGGAACTTTTGCCTAGAAAATCTAAATGTCTTTCTTAAAGTTGGTGTAAGACGCCTTGTTTGTTCAGTTTTAAAAAATGAGTTTGTTCCGTTCAACTGTTCTTTTTATTATGACTATGTCAGAAGATTTCATCTTTGTCATGTTTTAATTTTCTCTGTGTTATTCGAAGCGTTAAAACTGTCTTAAAAAAGACGATTACTCTTACTTCCGTTGAAGTTTTATTCCGATTTCGCTATCAGTTCTCTGTCTTTTTCTTATATATTTTTTAAGGAATGGTCGCTTTCTCAACTTTGACCGAGTTAAGTTTTCTATCATTGCATTCGAATAACATTACGATGTGGACTGAATACTTCAACTTTATGACTGTTGTTGTTAAAATCTTTCCATAGCTGTGAAGTGGTTAGTGTGGTCATCAGATTCCGATCTACTGCTGTAGGACTCAATCTCTGGTTCGCTGTCACTTGTTTTTTGCAGGTAATATAGAGCTGAGCATCATCTTATCCTTAGTATATATTTTTAATTTGTTGAAATATAATTTGTAATACAAGTACATTTAGTGTGTTTTCCCCAAAGCCTGTGAACTTTATATGCAGGATGTTGATTAACAGTGTGGCTAGCATTTATGCTTTGAACATTAACATACTTATGTGCGTACATGTTTTTGTGGTTGCCGTGGCTTACTGTGTTAGTGCGTCGACTCACACGCCACAGGTTTGATTTCCGGACTGAATAATACACTCACCACTAGTCCACGACAGACACATTTCCGGATTGAACACCTCCCATTTTTCACAGCACCATCCCTTACGAGTTGCATTTGAAAAGCTTCTTTAATCTCGCCATTCAGAGTCGGCAAAAAACTGTGGGTCCTACAACAAGAATAGTTGTCGACTCTCCCATTTGGGTTGTTTTGATAGTCCGCCATATTAGAGTTGCTTTGTTCGTTAGCTTGATGACATCTCAACATGTGTATCGACTGAGTGCTACGTGAAGGATTCTCAGCCTTGGTTAGAATTGCTGATTAGCGTATCAGATCCAAAGTTGTTATTGTTATAAAAAGTAGGCTAAAAGTCTGGGTTTACAGTTTAGATCCTGCGATACACTCGATTCCTCGAGCCGAACGCGAAAGTGTAATTTCAAATTTTCTTGATCCATGTTACGGTCTTAATGTGAACTATGGCATAGAGGTTGCCCAGTTTGAATTTGATGTCTTGAATTAGAGTTATACTTAAGGTCCAATAAACTGGGTTTCTAAAATACGTTAAAAAAAGTCTGGCTGGAAAACGCAATCTAGAAACGGATTCAAGACCCAAAGATGGGGTTTAATTAAATGGTAAAATCTAGAAATACGGTTTGGGACTAAATTCAGCACTGGAACGGACGTCTAGAGAAAGGGATAGTCATTATTTTAAGATGCAGAATTATGCTCAGTCTGAAACTTAAGCCTTTAGGTTCTGCACGATTCACGATTTTTGTTTTGTGATCTCTCCTGTCCACAGAGACCAGGGCTTCGATTCATCAGCAAACACTCGTGTTGTGCGTGGTATTGTACCTCCATGACTAGAGAGTTTTTTGTTTACTCCGAAAGTAATCAACACTTTTTTAATGTATCAGTCACTCGAAAGCAGTGGTCCCGTCAAGGAATGCGTGAAGAACATTTAGTTCAGTAATGGAACCTGTGATTTTAGATAAAGGCTTCCGCGGACGTACCTTCTACTCCACGGCGGTCTCATACGTTGCTCTAAAACATTCCTTTTAGTTTGTCTAACAAGTTGTTTTGTTTGTGCCGAAGGCATTTGAAAAGCGCGTTAATGGTCCACCCTCAAAATTAGTGGACCCTCTGCGAATTTTTACAATGAATGTGTACTCACAGTCAGCCGACGCCAACATACTTATCAAACGCTTTCGTAAATGCTCTCGATTCAAGTCACAGTCCCTGCGACCAACTAAAAGTAATTAAACGTGGGCTGCCACTAGCGACGTGTCTCCACATCGCCATATTCCAAACTAAACTTCGCCTTATAAGTCACTGTACCCCACTGTGGACTAAGCCCTACCCGTCAGAGCTGCGTCGGACATGTCACATCTCACGAGCTAATAAGTTTCTTCCTTCTTCGCTTAAACATCATTATAACGAAAACAACACACGATAGCCGTGACATTCTAGATATGCACTTTAATTAGCCCACTTCCCTACTCCGCTGCATCCCACCCGATTTAGTCTTTATGCTTCGATTCTCTCGTACTCTAGGAGGGGGTGACTCGACGACTGTGGCGCTGCCACCCTGCCACTGCCAGGAAATGAGATCAAATAGTCAGTCCTTCACTTACCCTCCGTTTCCATCGTTGTGGCTTGGGCTCCACTGGCGGTTCTGCGGTTCCTGCCCGCCACCATTAACCAAACAAGTAGAACGCCAGTTCCGAGTCTAGTTTCATTGCCTCGTAGTCCCCTGCAGATGTGATTACAACTCACGTCCAGCGGATAAGGAGTACGAGGGAATGTAATTAATTGAATGTTGCCACTCGCACAAACCCTCCCTGCCAGGTACGAGCGAACGATGTTTCCGCGAGGGCGAGTAAACGGTCTGTGGAGTCGGTCGGTTGCTTGTTGCGATGCCAAAATCTCACACTAGGCGCGGCGGAGTGGAAAGGGAGGACGGACAAAAAAAATATATTTAATTATGCTGACCTAACATACGAAGTTCCCGGTCAGCGACGACGACGCGGCGGGTCAAACCTGACGCATGCAAAGCTCGCGGCCTTAATGCGGCGAATTACAGTTAATTGTCTGCCTAATTTGGGCTGTTTGAGCTGAAATAGTTTTTTGCCTCTGCATCTGTTTTCGGATTTGCACTCAGGATCGAAATCAGCTTCGATGGGTGGAATGGCGGCGCACCTACCCTAGTCGATGCCGACCATTTCGCAGTAATTAGAAGGCGTACGCACATTGGTGTGTTAGTGCGGATAATTGATGGGCGGTCTGGGGAACTCCGTCGTCGGTCTATTAACCCGTAACGAGTTTTTAATTTCGTCAGCCGTTGATGTGTGTTTACTGGCGACGCCATGGTCGATATGATTGACAGGGGATCGGGTCACTAAGTGTGTGTGCGTGCTTGTTTGTGAGTCTCTGCTTTCTTTTTGGGAAATGACTGCTAATTGATTGTTTTCTCTTTTGTTGTCATTTCAGGTGAGTGGATAGTAATTAATTCGGCATTAGTCATGGGGTGATGGAGAGGAGGAATCTGTGCGGCCGGGACCGATGAGGTGAGTGAAGTTGAAATCAGAGACGTCGTGTAACCAATGAGATGTCATGTCGACTGGGCCATGATGATGAAAATATTTTCATAAGAGCGTGGGAGTAGATAGTGCTGGAGGGCTCTGTCAGTATCAGAATTGCAGCTTTACTCGATTGTGAGGGATGAGGAGATTATGTACATATATTGTAGTAAAGCTGTTTCGGCAGCTAATGTGGTTATAATGATGCGATAAGATTTTGAAAATACTGCAATCACGCTGTGTTTCTAACTTGATGGAGAATTTCACGTCCCAATAATGTGGAGATATTAAAGTTCTAACAGACAGTATTGCAGAGCGTATTGATGTGCATACTTTGCAATTTTTATAAATTTAAGGATGATGCTGGTGGACTCCTTAAGTGCTCAGAAAGTTTAATGTTTTGGAAGTGAACGAAACGAAATGAATTAAAGAAATTAATTAGGCGATATTTCAATAGTGGTGTCTTCATCAGGTCTCTGATCCGAATATGCCTAACACATGCTAACACCATACCCGATATTTATCTGATTTAAGTTAGGTGCAAATATTGAAAGAACAATGACACGAGAAGAAACCTAAGAAAGCTTGGAGTTAAATCTCCACCCCACACACAATCGATCGAGAGTTAATCTGAAGCGATAGCGTCGGTTTTCAAGAAACAGCATTGCCCCACGTTTATAGGACAGGAGCTGTAAAAATATAAAAAAAAACGAACACTGTCCATGATGAACCTTAAGAAAGCAAATAACGTTTTTAGAAACCTTTGGTAATCATTTTAAAGCACCGAGTGCTTAAACGGTTTTGTATATTTGGTGAAAAGATACTCCGTGTCAAAATAAAGTCATTTGCTTACGTTTCGAGATATTCCATGTTTGACGTACTAAAGGTACATTTGTCCCACTCGCGTGGTGGGTGCTGACAACAGTTTATGGTGTTGCGTGTGTTTTAATATAAAGGGAATTATTGTAGCAGTAGGGGTTTCATAAAAAGAGATAACAAAAACTACACTTAACTTTTTCTAAACGTCACAATGGGTATGGAAACAAGACTCAAAAAATTCCCAGCCGAAACATTGATAAGAAATAATTGATACACCCAATTCGGCGCGAACTTCAAATCCTATTTGGGGGCTTGTAGCGGATTGTTTTAAATGACAGCAGGATGAGAGGGGTAGCATGTTCCCCCATACCAACCTAAATGTTTATATGCATGTAGATTTAAAAAGGATACTCGTTTGGTAATTTGGTCTTGAGAATTTTGTGACTGATGGCGCTGTAACCAACAATTTAACCATTTTAAGGTAACATCTGGTCTGAGGTGTTTAACTACTTTTTATAGAAGACATTTTCTTTTTCGTTCAGCGCGTCGAAAGAGGTGAAGCCGTGAACAGAATGCGACATGAGTTGGTCCAGGAATCTAACTTAGGGTCTCCGGTAACTGAGTCAACGTACTTATCCACCACGTCAGTACTGTCGCAAGTTAAATAATTGATATTAAAGAAGTATGTTAGATAACGTTTATTGTAAATAGCATCCAACTTCACTGGCCACCGTGGCGTAATGGTGAGTTCGTCGACCGCCACGCAGAAAGTCCACCTCTTTCGAGTTGCTGACAACACTCAAAGAGTATCAATTGTCTATGGAAAGCTTCTCAAACATCACCGTTCGGAGTCGGCAAGAAACTATATGTCCCTTCTACTCGTGGAGAACAGTGGCACACACAACACGAGTAGTTAATGAAGCTAGGATCTGATGCCTTGTGGGCTGTAGTGCCACTCAATTTATATTAATTATTAGTTGCCTCAAAAATTTCAAAATTATATACTTCTAAATCTATATTCCGATTGATAGGAAATGTTGACAGGTGTACTTACAACAGTGGTGCTTTCAGATATCAAATAGTTTACGCCCTCTGAGTGTCAAATTGAGATGCATTCTTTGCACCCATACACATAGAGTGAACAAAAGCAAATTGGCCACAACTCAATTTTAAAAGCTTAACAGTGTGCCTTAAGGTGGTCTGAATGTGGCTGCCCATTGAAAACCAGCCGTCCTAACTTTAACGTTTGGCTTAGAAATGCAAAAGCGCGCAGAAAGATCAAATTGATACAATATTTATTCGAAACGTTATTACATAACGCTTAATTTCTTTTGTACTCCACTGTGTGGAGGTTTAAAGAGTTAATTTTTTGATTAACTTATTTAAGCTATTTTGTTAATGAAGCACCAGATTGTGGTTTGGTTGACAACATTGCCGGCAACTGTCTCTTCAGCTGCTTGCTTGAAACGCTGCCACTAGGTTCGGGTTTCTCTGTCTTCTTGACAATGTTCTACAAGCTGTGTTATAAATAAGGTTGTAATCTCATCGTTCCCACAATGATTAATATATACACGTTGCGCCGTCACAAATCCGATGACTGGCAACTTGTGACAACCTTTCACTTGTAGCAATCTCCACCCCATCCTCCGCATCTCAATCATAGCTTGACATGAAAATCCAAAGTAGATTCCACGAAAATCGTGCAAAGATTGTGAATATCCCCCAGCCCCGCTCTTAACGAACAACAAACAAGGGCTTGAAGCCAATGCGTCACTCGTCGTCCCAATCGCTCCAATTGATGTCACCCGAGATTAACCAAAACGGAAGGATTGCGTAACGGAGAGCGAGGAACATTTCACTAATTGAAACCGACGATATGGCACGGAAGCACTGGCGAGGGGCTGCGATGCGCTGCTTAATAATAGAACGAACTGCTGTACTGTTTCCGACGACAGCACAATCCATCTGCGAGGCGAACAATGGAGGGTGGAGCATGAAATGGGACGAGGACGGATAAAGGATGATGTTCCTTGGTATTTATCATTTCGAAGACGGATTGTTTTAAATGACAGCCGGTTAATAACGAGGCCAGTCCGCGCTATGAGGGGCGACCTGGCCACGAAAACTAATAACGAATGGGAACCACTCGCCCCTCGGGGGCGGTAATAACTTGTTATGAGTCCAAAATTGAGTTTCGTCGTCCCTCGCATTCGTCGTTTCGGTTGTTAATTGCGAGCAGAGCGCGTTTATTTTCGTAGCCATTAAGTGCAGAAATGCTGGAAATGGAGAAGAAACATAAAGGGAGCTAGGACACAACAAGAAAGCTGCTGGTGATTTCCTTAAAAGCGAGGGGGTAGTGGATTTATTGACATAAAGACATTTGACTAGTCTTAACTTGAGCTGACGTGTGGATTATGGATGAGGTTTTCTTATGGAGGCATCAATGTAGTTGTTTCTTATCAGCGGCATGATAGATTTCTGTACAACAACCATATATCAACCATCGCTCAGTTCCTTTTCTTTATTGTTGCTGAAATTTCTCTTGGATTGGTGTCAAGGGCACGTGAAGCGCATCGAGAACCAGCAAAATCACAATATCCCCATTGAACATGAATTTTCGAGGAGACCTGTTTCACATTGACCTCGTTTTATGAGTCCAATTGAGAGAGCACCTCCAGCTCAAAGTGTTCTTCTCGGTCAATCAAGCAGCACTTGATTGACAGTCTACCGCATCATCTTCCATTGGCACAATAAAATTTTTTTTAATTAAATGAAGCAGAGGCTCACGTCACGTGACGTGAATACGACAACGTCTTCTGATTTAATTCTCAGAATTGACCTCTGACTCTCCGACAAGATTTTCTAAGAGAACCAACAACAGGAGCAGCCTCCTCCTCCATTGGCCTTGTCTCATTGAATCAACCTCTGTCCCATGTCCAATATGACAACCAATTAGAACGCATAAATGAAAAATTGACACGTTCAGTTATAGCGACAGAAGTTGCTTAGTAATTCCACTCTCGTCCATTCCAATAGTTGCAAAGCTCTTCCGTCCGGCCAACCATTTAACCTAGATCCACTTCAGTCATCCACAGTGGGAAACGTGCTCACGTCGGCGTTGGTCCACGATTTTCCGTCCTCCACTTCGTTCACCTGAGTCCCGAAAATACATCAAGTACTGCTGCATACACACGGTCGCCTGCTTCCACTGCAGTAACCCTGATACATCACACAGGAGACGAAACGAAATTAACGAAAGCTATGGGGCCCGGTGCCAAAATGGTATCCCTGCCCAGATACAGAGATGCACCCCTGCTCCGGATAGAGACTCGAAAGCAATGAATTAAGCAAGCGTTTTCTCGAATATTACTGTTCCGGTTACCATTTTGGAGTGCTGCTGCTATTTGCACGTGTATGCGCGCCGAATGTGTCGAGAGAGGGTCGACCTAAAGACGATGTGAGCAGGTTCCGGGACGTGTGTGTGGCGGTGGTGGTTTGAATGTCGGCGACGGGAAAACAGAGCAATTTTCTTGAGTAGAAATCGATTCTACTGCATTCTCGTGGAGAGAGCGGAATTTGTTGGTGTGGCCCACAGTTTTCGTGGATAAACTTTGCCGTCGTCAACAATATGTTTGCCGCATTGGGTTGAAGTGGCCGGAATGGTCGGGATGGTGGTTTTCTTTTTTCGCTCAGTTCTGTTTCTTTCATTTTTTGCTTGTGTTACCGTTTGTCGTGTCGCGTTGTTGTTGCTCAGCTCCTCTCGGGGGTCTCCTTTATGGTGGTTTTTCTCGTTTTTGCTGTGCCGATGACGACTGCGACGAGCCGTCGTCATTCAGCGAAAATGGCTTTCGAGAAGGAAGCCATTATGCAACTATTAGGCAATTACGCTGCTGGCAAGCATCTTTGAAGGTGTCTTTGATTATGTTCAATGTCAGTCGGGCGGTTGGCGGGAGACGGAATACAGGAGACGGGTGGAAGGGCAGAAGAACCTTGCTCGTCTTTCTGGAGACGAAGGGAGGGCGAACAGTTTGGATGGGGGCTGTGCGATCTAGAACGGATAATGAGCGGGGCCAAGAATGAAGGAAACGACGTGTACACGGTGACCTAGAGAAATGAGATTTAGCTCTATGTGTATGTGTTAAATAAAACACCGTTTGGGGGGGGCTTATTTTTGTTGGAGGTTGGTGTAACAATTAAAGAGGAATTCCAGTTTTTTAAAATCTTTATAAACATACATAACAGAGTTAGGCATGAATCTTTAAAATGCGATGTTTTTATTCAATTTTAGTTACTCGCGAGAAGAATATGGCAGAGTTTTCCTATCCTTAAATCCACCTTCGGTTTTTCTATGTATGTACATAGTTAGGAAAACAATAATAGATTATTATTTCTTTTGTTAAAACTGCTTCAGGGTAGCATAACTTGTCGAAATTGCTCGCTTATGACATCGAGACTCTTCGTTTATGGATTAGAAGTTCGCTTTTGAAGTTGGAAAGTTTATTAACTCCAGAAAGGCAACCTTCGTCGATACACTTTTTCACTTTATCTCCTTTATTAAACCAAATGTGCACAAATGAAATATTAAGTTGCATTCAACCGTAAAACACTCCTCAATCAGAATACCCATCAGAAACGTACAATTAAGTTTAGAGACTCCTTCTTATCTATAATCTAAAGGTATTTAAACCAATCTGCATCGGTACTGCCTCTTCTTCTCTTCCTCAATACCTTCGACCCGTGCTCTGAGCTGTGACCGATAACATGAAATCCTTTTAGCACGCGCAAGTTAAAAGGAACTCGTAAAATTCGGAGAAGAATAGACAAATATATTGAACTCATTGTTAATTCAGTTTACAGTGCATACGCAGTATTTTTATAACAGAGAAAAAACATCACCTCCATGTGGCTCTTCTCAACCCCAGAGGACGGAGATCAAAAATTGGTGTAATTTTAATTGAAGTCCAGATTCAGCTTCTTCCAACTTATTTGAATTTTGAAACGTAATGACATTCGATATGCAAATCGAGTACTCGGCCCGAGGTCCATTGTCAGGTGAAGGACCATTCCTACGAGGCCAAGAACAGCAAATATGTATGTTCCTAGATTGTCAGCTGAGTCACGTCACTCAATCAGTCAGTCACACTCGTCATTCCATACCACCTCCAAGGCACCCCGCAAACGACGATATCTGTGTCTCTAACCCCAACAGGAATCAAGTCGATTTCAGGAAATCAATTTCTTGTCGTCCTCGTCTCCTCAAATCTCGTTTTAATTATCTCCCTTGTCTGGTGGAATATCATCTATCAGAGCACCTCCACTCTCGTTATCGAATGGCATTTTCTTTCCGCCCACCCACAGGGTCCTTAATCGAATTTTCCCGATTCGGACGGATTCCAGTGGGGACCACACGCACATTTGCTTGGACGATGGCCTCTTGACATTCATTGGACGTGTGCGTCACATAAGCAGAGGATCAACCACATTCCTTCAAATGTCATCACCACATGGCCATCGTCCCTGTTCAGTGTCGATGGTCGACTGTTTTTTGCTGGGAGGGAATGGTGTCGCTGTAGAAGACGCCTCATCGCTTTCAGGTATCGGCCTCTCAGATTGGACACGCAGTCCATTTGAGGGGAATTTTTCGTCAGCTTACTGGCAAGTCATCGCCAGCGTTTTCATTGCAGACCATATCTCGGTAGGTCAATCTGTCAGCCGCAGAGCGGGTTTCCGGTCTCCGATAAGGCTGTTACTCAGAAGAGCGGGCAATTCTTGCCCCAGAATGTGGTGATTGCGGCCGCAATCTCCGACGGAGCGGCGGTTTTGATTTATCGCTAAGAAAAAACATACGAGAAAAACCACGAATTGATAGATCCAGCACACGGAGGGGAGGACAGGCTAATGGATTTAGAGTACCTAGGCGCAGGCAGGCTATAAATTTGGGAAAGTTTCTTCAATATTAACGTCGTAAATCAGTGGGAACTTCATGGAAACTGCTGCTTTGGCCTAATGAATGGCGCTCTGGGGAGTTAGTCACAGAAACGAAACTCGAAATTTATTGATGTTCCGTGATTTACGTCACCCCTCGCACATGCAGCTGCAGACGCAGGCAGTAATTACAGGCGTCAGTCAATCGGTCGGTTCATGATGGACGGGGCAGATCAGCATGCAACTAAATTCAATGAGACGTCGATAAGGTCGGCAATGAGTCGTCTTCAATGACGCGCACTTGACGTACTCATTATCCGAGGATTAGGTGAATCGCGAGCTAATCCGATGAACAGCGGCGGGCCGCCATAAATCACGGTGATTATATCGTTTGACGAACCTGCTGGTGGCCATTTCGATGGCGGAAAGCAGATGAACTGTCAAATGAGTCAGTTTGTATGTGCACTGTTTCGTGGGGGTTTGCATGACTTTACTGGATTTGACTGAGAATTGTTTTAAGACTAACGTTGCATCCTAATTGATGAACTTGAGATATGTGATTGATTGATGAGTATCATACGACAGCTGGTACTACTGCAAGCATGATTCATGGCTGTCCCCATAAAAATTACATCTTTGAATTAGGACGAGTCTGTCATTCGAGTTTCTAATCTCCCTACGTATGTAGTGCACCACATAGAAAGGCTGGCGCTACAGCTGACGAAGTTCTATGGCTTCTTTATCCTACTGTGAGACAACTGAAATATAACTTTAAACAAATCACAACATTCACAACGTGGTTAATCAACTGAACTTCATTAATCCTGGCTTTGGTATATATCAATCTAAGCCCTTAAGACCTGTGGAGCACTTCTCATAGTGATAAGAGATGCCCAAACATTAAGAACAGATAAAGAAGCCCTTAGTTCTGCGATCGATATTCGGCCGTTCATGGCTCTTGGAGAAGCATATTCAACCACTAGACAGACACCTACGGATTCCACGCCTTATGTGGCTATGCAATGAGGGCGCATGAACAATACTACTCCAATATAGAATATGTTCAAACGAATCGTTGTAATTATAAGCGACGTTGGCCACGTTTAGAGCTTTAGCCAGAGAAATAAGTTCGAGTGCGATCAATCCTACCACGAACAAAAACCTAACGAACGTAGAGGTTGACGGGTACCTCCGCAAATGGAAGTCATTAACCGTACAATGGACAAGACGATCCCGAAGAGGTTACAAATCAATTAAGGGGACACGGGGTGTACCACCCAAACCGCATGTACTACGAGGATGTGTGGCTTCATCAAAACGGCTTCATCACGCCCGAAGCATTTCTCGATCTAGACTCCAAAGGAGTGATACAGAATCCGGAATGATGTCCTATCATCTTTCATGTCGTAGGCAGGCGAGTGGATAGGCGACTGCAATACGAAGCGAACTTAACTTGGTGGCTTCACCTAAACCAGCAATCGCCACCGTTCTTAACTAACCCCGAAACTTGACCTTGTGGTCAGTTTACATAGCTTTTAAAGTAGATCGTTAGATTTGGAAATAAAATATGTATAAAATACATATAATAAAATTAAAAACAAAAAAGTTGCACCATGACATATAAAATATATCAAGCATATAAATGCCTTATACGCTTTGGTACACATGTCCGTATGTTACGGATATGTTTAAATAGTTTGAAATTTTAGTTTAAGTAGTTACGTACATATCTTGAAGTAGTTGTAATATTTCGAAGTTTAAGTCCAAGCTAGGTTAAGTTTATCTTATATAAAAAAGCAGAATACAAAGTTTTTTTTCTTAATGTTAAAAAAAATAGTTTCTCGCTTATTATGCCCAAAGGCAGATTAAATATTTAGGGTCAGTAAGTTAGGTTTTAAACTATTGTTAAGATTAAATCAGCTAGCTTAAAGTATTTTCCTAGAATTAAGTAATCAGACTATAAACATATATTAATAAAAATGCGCTAAAAGGAACAAGACTGTTCTAACCGGAAGAGTCTTTACCTCCGAACAACAATGCGATGGCGCACTTATGTAAGTCGAGAAGAAGTTCAACAAACTTGTAGTGAAAAATTGGAGGCAGGAATCAAAGTGTGCTCTATAGTTTTGAGTGCTCACGACCTGATATTATGACAAATTTCTTAAAAGTAAACAATTTTATAAATTTATAATTAAAAAAGCCGCTCAATCGCCACCTAGTCTCGCCCAGTAGTAAACTGAAGTTTATTTGATCAAGAGCTAAGCTATCCAAAATAAATGGTACCAACTTATTTAAATTACACACAAGCACTAAACAATTGGAAAAACCTTTGTCGTGCAAAAAAAAACGAGAATTTATCTATTGTAAAATATCTTCCTTGAATGCGTCCCCAAAACTCTTTAAAGTTTCCATATTTAACAGATTCACCCAATCAGTGGAAACACCGCAAATTACTCTACTATAATTTAAACTCTTTTTTGGAAGCAGTACGAAAAGAATCTCGGGTAGGTTTATCAATGGAAAACTTTGTTCTGTTTTTGACAAAACAGTTTTTATTGATTTGTAAATTGTGGCTCATGAAAAAAATATCTTGAAATTAGGACAACATGCAGAAGAACTCCAGTAAAAGATAATTTCTTGGTGCTATATAGTCGACAACGTTGGTTTAAGACTTCGATAGATATCAAAAAGCGGCGAGTTGCGGGAAAATAAGTAAGAAAAAAGCAGGTACTTAAAGTACTCGAACCTTTACTGAGGCCAAATAGACTGAAAGAAAAACATCTGATCTAGCCTCAAGAGCACTTTAGTACATATACATTGTGTATCGAAAATCAATTGAAATGCTTAGCTCCGACTTTTATAAAATGCACTATGTTAGAGTCCTTTGCGCTGGAACCTCTCTTGTGATAGATTTACTTCTTAACTTTTTTTTCCTCTTTTGAGTAATGAACTTGCATCTTTTTGTACATAACTAATATTAAGATTTAAGCAGCATAGGGCTTTTATGACTAATGTTACTATCTGCATTGTTTCTTATATTTCGTAAGTTAAAATGTACTTCGAAGAAAATAGCGTTGGCTACCCTACAATCCAGATCAGGTCAATAATGAATCCTAAGGTTGGAAAGAGACATCCAGAGTCAGATCTAGAATACCAGTAGTGTTTTCATACCAAAAAAATCTATGTGATTCAATGTTTTATTTTGATTCAATCTTTTGTTTGTTTTATGCCCAGAAGCCGAACCATGTGAATGTTGTAACAATTTTGCACAACAATGTGACTTAGACCTTCACATAGAACCAGATGAACAGCCAATCTCCTCTCATGTTATCTCTTGTGGCTTTGCAGGTACCGTTTGTAGCACATACTACGTTTTCAGTTAATTTGTCCAGCTCACATTTTGTTGAAAAATTAAATATATCTCTCAAAAATCTCACTTCACGCGTAAAAGCCTTTGACAAATGTTCAAATCAAGTCAAGTCCTTCAACATTTTGATGCAAATCCTTCCACTTCCTTGTCACAAAAGTACCGTGATACATTCGCGACTCCCTTCAGGTTCAATTTCTCAAACGAAATTAGCGCCAATTTATCAGGACTTGGGCGAAAATACTGAACGAAAACAAGCGTTCTTCTGAGGAATGCCAACCAGACTTTATCGGGCTCCCGCAAGAAAATGTGTCTCTCGCACAACCGTCATCCAAAATATACACCAACAGTAACAACCACATTCATAACACCACCGTCACCACCAGGTCGGAGCTGCGAAAGAGCTGTCGCCCACACAAGGAATTCAATGTCAGAGCATGAAAGCAATTAGAGTAACATGCGCATTATTCCAACCACCCTCTCGCTTCATCAATTCTCGGCTGTGATCTGCTTGTAATCAAAGTAAGGGCAAGTCATTTCCTTCTCTTTTTGCTTCAAAAATCCCCCATCAGCCGCCTCATCCGACCACAGTTACGAAAACATTAGAAACGTGCCAACATTACGAAATTAATTCATAAAACCACATCAGCACGCCACCCCTGGGACGAGCCGCAACACATCAGTCACTTCCTGAGTTGGCAGTAAAAATTCGCCCTTCCCAACATACCGCCCACTCTCAACAACAGACGACTCTTCCACTGCATACCTCAGGTGAGGCAGAACTTCCGCCAAGAACCTATCATCACTCAAATGCTGCAAATTGACATTTGCAAATATCCTGTTCACAGGATTACCACACCAAACCGATGGAGAAGGGATGGCGGTTGGGTATGGGAGGATTGTAATAAACTCTCATCGGTATCGTGGAAATAAAATATAGTCCCCTGCTGTGAGGAGAGGTGATATTGTAGCTATCATACATTAAATCCAGGAACCGCACACACATGCATGTGGAACGCACCAACGAAGCGACAAACAAAACAACGCCATTTTGTTGCCCATTAAAAATCTAATCCTCAAAAGTCTTACCGGCACCTCGTCCCACTGTCGGTCTCGCCACATAAGAGAGACAGAGAACAAGAGAAAGTCTTGGGGGCTTTCATTTTCACTCAACTAAACACCATATGCTGCTGGGAAGTGTGCCAGAATCAGAACACACTGGTTTTTTTTCATTTTTTGGTAGCCCGAACTACATTCATCTGCGCATACATTGTGTCCGTTTTGTGCTGTTTGTTTGCTCATCCTTCTTGCATAATGCCCCCAGAAAGGTCTTGAGAAGAGGAAGAAGAAACACGACGATTCCGTGTTGTGGAAGCAATTTGGTGGCGCAAAAAGGATCCACAGATTTTATTGAGAAATATCCATCAATTTGACTTTGATTCGAATTAAAATTCAATCCGCTCTCCAGTTGCCTTCAATGGATTGAAATCGTGTGTGGGGGCAGAAGAGGACGTGGAGAAAAGGATATTTATGAGGGGATTGCAAAAGGGATGAATTCAATTTCAGGTAACCAACACCTGGAGTGAACCACATTGATGAAGAGAAGCTGAGGTTTCTTTCGGGGTTGAGAGTTTCATGAGATTTATAAAATAAACGACCAACTCTTCATTTTGGAGTCGCTGAAGTCAGTTTAAGGTCACAGCGGTGAGAAGGGGACCATGTGATCAATCTTAAATGGAACCAGAGAATGGGCCATTTATTTTTTGTTACTCTTCGGTAACGAAGCGGATATTCGAATTGTATAAACGGTGGACATTACTGTTCAGACTGAGTGGACACAAGAAGGACTCTGGATAAATCGATGAATTCAAACTGGACAATATGCAATTCCACAGAGGAATGGATACAATTTGCAGCGAAGAGGGGTACCACTTAAATTTTGGAGGGGAAATATTTCTGTTATATTTATTAAAACACGTAAGCGTTTAGTGGCTTAAATATAGACGCTCTTGGTATTTGCAGATCAACTTGAGTGAATTTTTACATACGTGTACATTCATGAGTTGCACAAACAAAATTATTTTTAATCACCACGTAAACGTATATACATGATACATGTATTTGTACCAAACCCTTGCACGTAGGACAAAAGTACATACCCTTGCACGTAGGACAGACATTTTTCGACTTCTGTTCTATTACAGTATTTCCAAACAAAAAGTGAGTTCGATTGATAGAATTTTGTTCCATTTCCTGTAAACAGGATTCACCTCAAATTATGCCCCAAAATAAAAAAAAATGGAAAAAATCCAATTATATCCGAAATTTAATGAAAATCGCTTCAAAGGGACGGGCGGACACAAATACACTATAAGGGTTTCATTTTTGGAAATGAAAACTGAAATACTGTGCGACTGCGATGAATAATTGTTACTTGGAAGAGAAATTGGAATAAAAATAGAAAATGAAGCTAACAGCAGGGTTAGCTGCAGGGTATAAACATTAGGTCAAAACAAGGCACTATTTGGGCTGCACAGAATTCATTCAAATAAGTTTTAAATAGTGGATTATTTATCGTGAGGTTTGTTTTATAATGTTAAAGAGAACAAACATTTAAAAATTAACTTAAAATGTATAGTGTTAGTTACGACTACGTCTGAGGTGGGTTCAAAAAGTCCAAGTTTGGAGACTTGTTCGAGCATAACATATCCCTTGAGAAATTAAGTGCTCATCAAAATGATTTCTCAACAAGTCAACAAGTATTATTCCAGGCGCTGTTTGGATGTATGCTGCATGGCGTAGCGCCACCTTGTTGAAACCAAAATGAATAGTATTGGCAAGAGTATTTTCAGTAGGACGATTATTTGCTCCATAAGTTCTTTGAATTGCACGAAAACACACAGAACACTGATTTTAATAATGCAATTGAACAATTTGGAGACTCTGTTACAGTGTGGTTACTTTCATGATGACTGGAAAACAATACTGAACAAACAGACAGGGTAGGTTAATAGGAGTCACCAGTGATCTGTCAAAAAATGTCTAATAAAGATTGCATTGACAATCTGTCGACAATTGCTCGAGTAAAAGATATTCCTATTTTATTGCCTAACTCCTGCCTGCAAGTCTTGTAATAACTAATTGTCCTTACTCATGGGTTCCAAAGAACGCGTTTGAGAAAAGTATACACATCTAATTGGCTTTGTGTCTCGTTTGTTTTTTCGTATGTAGGGAAAATGAAGGCTTTCTTAAACGGTCTAAGTATGTTAATTATTCTGTTATATCATTATATCGATATCTTAAAATGAAGTTTTAGTGTATACTGCATAAGCATTCGATCCTGACGTCTCTAAATTTTCAAGGTTAAGTGGAACATTTATTCTTTTTCGAATAAAATTTAATATTTTATAAGTATTTTTAAATAAATACTTGGTCCAAATAGTTTTGGCGTTGCATGAAAAAAAAGTTCAATACTGTCATTCGAGTTTTGTAAAAGAAACGGAAAATGCAGTTATGAAAACAGTAACCAATATAATAGATTTCAATGCATCTTTATTTTAAAATTCAATTTCTTAAATGCTAGATAAAAATACTTAAAGCTAGCTTACCATATAATCGAGAGATCTTAATTCTAACTTACTGACTCTTCACGAGTACTCTTAGCTATTCTAGGTTTTTGTTTTTTTTTATGCCTTTCGGCCTCTTATATCTTTTTAAATTCATCGCTTAAAACTAATTATATTTTTTTTTATTATTCACCCAAGAAAATTCGAAAAAACTTGGAAATCTTTGTTATTTTTGCTTCTTAACCTAACTTAAAAAACTAATTAATAAACCTATTCTACTTAAAACTAAACTAAAACTTATAACTATATACATTTCAAACTAACCTAAAACTTAAGTCTACTTAAGTAAGAAACTCAACTATGTCCGTAAAATTATACGGACGCTTGCACCAGGGCGTATGTGTTATTTATATGCTTTACATATATATCTAATACGCCGTGATGCACCTTTTTTTCATTTTTGTTTTTGTTGTTTTTTTGTGTTTTTATATTTTTTAATTTTTTTTGTATATTTTCCTTTTATGTTTTTTTTTTATTTTTGTATTTGTTTTTTATTTTTTATAATAAAATGCTTAAAATACTACCTTAACCTATGTGGGTTGGCCCTGTAGACCTAACTACCCCGTCTATTTGGTTGAGAACTTAGCGGCATCGAACGCTGGTTCTGGTGCAGCCACCAGTAGAAAAGCCGTTCTTTGGCAGAAACTGCTCTGTCGCGGGCAAAAATCGCTCTACTGAACCGTAGGAGTTCCTCGTGGCTGCGAGCGACGTCCGGCTCGTATTGGAGTTGCCTCTTGACTGTTCGGCGTGCGACGTGGAAGATGATAGGGCAGCCTTTCCGAACTTGTATCAGGTCTTTAGCGTCCAAATAGAGGAAAGCTTCAGGCGGAATGAAGCCGTTAAGACGTACCCGTTCATCGTACATTTCATTTGGGTAGTAAGCCCCAAACATCAGACTGTTGGTTGAAGCCATGCCTCGAGCAGTGTGACTTCGTATCAACTTGATAATAAAATTATCTATCCTTATAAGGTTCGCCTCGTTGTACAGAACCTCGTTGGGGTAGAATTTCCTGTACTGGGATTCTGGTGTTCGATATAAACGAAGACAGGTCCGAAGACACTGCCTCTCGAACACCCACATCTTTTCCATCTGGGAAGGAGTCACGTTGAACCACACAGGACAATCATGCACCATAATTGGCCGGATAAGGGGCATTGTAGCAGATGACCTTCACTCTGATGTCAAGTTGACTGCTGTAAAACAGCCCTCTTGCCATAGCGAAGGCCTTCTTAGCCCTGGTCAGAGTTGTATCTATGTGGATACTAGCATACAGATACTGGTCCAACCAAATGCCTAGATATCTCACTACACTTTTTACAGCTAATGGGTGTCCTTGTGGGTCAACTATGCCTAACTTGCGCCAGTTCATTTTCGTGTCCGTGAGGCCCTGGACAGCTGGGTTCTAAAAAGGATAGTTTCACACTTCTGGTAGTTGATATTAAACTTCCAGTCGTCGCAAAATCGTTGAATTGTATCGAAGTCGCTTTGCAACAAGACATTTATTACTTCTACCTTCGGACCTGATCTGTACGCGATTAGATCATCGGCAAACGCTATGATGTTAGGCATAGAACCTATGAGATCGTTAGTGAATATACTGAACAAGATCGACGAGCCAACAGCCCCCTGTTGCAGCCCATTTTTTTTATGGAACACATAACAAATATATTAAAAGGCTACTTCGTGGACATATTCTCTTAGAAAGTTCCAACATAAGTTTGTTCTAGCTATCTTGAGGTGTCCTACACAATGTCCCTGAGTACCTCTAAAGTGCAGTGGAGGGCTATTTATTTCGTGATTTCAATTTGGTAGCGCTAGGATTTGACACCTGTCAAATTCTGTTGTCATTTATAGAATTATAATATAAGTTAAATGTTTACCATTTACAAAAGTGGGTCGTCTAACAACCACATAAATTGTAAAAATTAATACAAAAGTGGTAATTCGACTACAGCCACTGCGTATTCGCCATTATTATCGTTGTTATAATCGACCGAGTATGAAATGCATCGGGTAATTTGTGAAAAAACTTTAAGATAGTGAAAGCATAGCTAATTTCGAATGGTCTCGTCATCGTAATGCACCGTTAGTCGAAAATGTTAGGTGCTGTTGCATCCACATAAAGTGACTGTTGGGTACTCTCTTTGGTCGAAACGTGTCATTGGTGCGTATTTCTTCGAAGATTTCAATAGGCTTACAGTGATTTCGGAGCGATTTGGTCAAATTATAACCGTTTTTTTAGGCCGGCATTTGAAGACTATAACTTGACCGTTGTATGATTCAACTGTAATGGGACAAAAGGCCACACAACACGAATAATTATGAATGTAGTGCATGAGAAATTGTTTGGTCGCGTAATTTCACATTTTGAAGGTGCCAATTGGCCACGATCCGTTTAACGGATTCGATTTTTTTTCTGTGGCCTACTGTGTTTAAGCCAGTAATTATATATGCATTAAAAATCAACATGGCTCAAGTTATGAGCAAGATACCGCTGAAAATTAATATGTTTATCCAAATTGTATCGCTGTGTATTTTTTTTATTAAGCTTAACGTTCAAAAAAAGAATGACCTTTAAAAACTAATAACTCAAGTGACAGAGTTATGCTTATTCTATGTTTAAACTTCCTCCTCGTCTTTTTAGTTTCTGCTGAAATCATTGTCATCGATGCCAATTAACTGTTTTTTTACTGGTTTATCAGTCTCGCAATTTAATTTGATGGAACTACGTGTCCGAATCTGTTCAATGTAATTATTGGTTAGTCCGAGGCAATTTTCAATTTCAATTTGCGGGTATCAACGGATTTCGTTTCAACATCACTGTATGGACAAGTGGTTATATTTTGTTTAACATTTATGCCAAGTGTTATCTTAATTGCTATAACCTCTGCTTGATAGAAGCAAGTCCGATGAGAATCTCCCACCAGATAGATGAATATTGAAATCCTTCGACTACACTCCTACTCTCACTTCCGCCTTTGATCCATGTATGAAAAAGCACACTCTGTTAAATATAATATGTTGATTGATGTTGAAATGGTTTTACTTAAGCTATATTATTTTAAGTCAAAAGTGCAGCCAACTTAAATAAAAAAAATAAATAAATAAATAAACGTTGAATACATTACTGAGCTAGTGTACTGCATAATGCTGTATTATCTATTTGCATTTTTCAGGGCTTCAAACCCTCAACCTAGACCTCAGATGAAAAAGTTGGACGGAAAGGGCTTTATTTCGCAGGCTTGGGCATGTAATACGGTTGTCCTCCATGCACTTCCCTTCATGCCTTAGCTGCAATTCCATCAGGTAGGCGACCGCTCAGCAGATCCAAGGCGATGTGGTTGGATCAAGTCCATTACCTCACCTGATTGCGCTTGGGAATAGTCCCTAATGACTAAGAGTCAATGGTTCGAGGAACGTGCGGGAAAAAAGAAGATGATGATGAGGATTCTTCCGATTGCCAATTTCCAACCTGCTTTTTTAAATGTAATCTCCTGCTGCACTCGCCGTTGCCTCCGCAGTGGCTTAGTTTGTAAAAATTCTACACAGTCTATTTGTTAGCTGACCACAACTTATATTGAAAAGGCAATTGGCTTGAAAAATTTATTTATAGGTTTCTAAGATCTGGCCAATATTTATTACATAAAAGGCGCTCTACTAAAAGGCGCTCATAATTGAAGAATAATTGCGTGGCACTAGAGCCCACAAGGGACCAGGGCCTAGCTTCTACAACAACGTGTTTTGTGGGCTACTGTTCTCTCACGAGTGAAGTGACCAACAGTTTTTTGCTGACTCTGAACTGCGAGATTTGAGAAACTTTTTTCATAGACAGTTGATACTCCTTGAATGTTGCCAGTAACTCGAAAGAAGTGGTGCCGTGAAAAAATGCGAGGTGTCCCATCCGGGAATCGAACATAGACCTTTTGCGTGAGGATCGACGCACTTACCCACAGCAAACATGTACGTGGTCATATTTAAGAAATAAATCAGAAACCACCATTGAAAGGTGAAGATTTATCTGTGCTGCTTGAGATTCACTATTCGCCACATAGCGAAACAATAAATATAGCATCACTTCCGGTACATTATCCCGAATAAGAACATTTCGTCTTTTTGAAGTCCGTCAGCTTAAACAAAACCTTTTCTTTTCTTCTGGACATCGCACAACAAAAACTGCGACTGTGCTTATATTTTCGACAAATGCGCCCATGAGTCAGAATATGAAACGACTGGCACAACAAAATCTTGAAAACGTTAAGTCCAATAAGTTAAGTGTATTCTTAAGTAATAAATTTAGATCAATTTTTCAAAAGTGAGAACAATAATATATATACACGGAAAGTTCCACATCTAAGAATGGAACATTGTCTACAGAAGTCATATCGACACAGACTTATTAATACTTTGTTATCAGGCCATTTTATTTTTACGAAATGTAAAAAAAGCACAATTTTGTAAAACTTAACTTATATATATGTCTAGAACGTTTATCATGCAAATTACGTTTAATTCCACATTAGTTACAAATGTTTTGTCGCGTTTAAATTTGAAGTCACCTAATATTTTAACTAATGGATTATTTTTTTTTTTGGTTTTAAAATGAAAATTATTATTATTTATTTTCATTAGATACACATCTTTCATTTGATATATATAATGTTATGACTTTTGATGAAATTCTCGTGAATTTGAAGAAATTTCTTGCATTCACTTTTAGTTGCAAATGTTTTGTCCGATACTGTATGTAATAAATATAAGACAGTTAACTTAAAGGAGTCACTAAGTCTTTCGTAGAGTGAAACCAACACGTGCAATGAGCAACTTGTAAAGGAGTCTTAGATTATCTTTCTATAGCAACTTGCCGCTGTAAGAAAAAATTCCTATATCAAATAAACAATATATTTGAAAGTTTACTTACAAATGACCGCGGAACGGATGATTGGAAGAAAAAGGGCGTGTTTTATTTTTCTCTCCGGATCCTGATTCCGTAATAATAATACGTAATTTGGCGTAAGTGAGGTTGCAAATATGGATTAAATACACATCTTGATCCAGCTTATGGGGTTCGAGGTTTTATCTTCACCCCCTTTTTTTTCACACAGGACTTTGAATCGATATCAATATCGCAAGCATGCGAATATACTAAGAATCTGCTCTGATATTCCGCTTCTCGTCCGGCATTCGGTGCCATTCAACAATACTGGTAGGATAAGCGTTGTGTAGAGTATTATCTCGGTGTTAGGAGTAATAACCGTAGCTATTTTGACACTTCTCGAAGGCGATGTTTAGGCTAATGTTAACTAGGTTATAATGCATTTAGTTAGCGTTGACCTTGAGTTAAGCAAGCAAAGCGAACAACTCAATTGCTGCAAAGACTACTATATTAGGTCGCTAGAGAGAGGTGCCAACAAACCAATAGTCTTACTGACGGTCGAAAGATACTGCCATCCTTGCTTCCCTGTGAGCAACTCCAATCAAACTATCCCCTTTATTCGCGAATTAGTGTGTTGCAAAACCGCTGTTGGTGGTCGCCGTGGCGTAGTGGGTGCGTCGACTCACACGCGGAAGGTTCGATTACCAGACGGAACACCTCTAATTTTTCACGCACCACCTCTTTCAGGTTAATGACAACAATCAAAGGTTACTTACCGTCAACGAAAAAGCTTCTCAAATCTCGCCGTTCGGAATCGGCAAATAATTGTTGGTCCCACTGTAGGTCCCCACACCAGTTGTTGTTGTAGAAGCTAGGCCCTGGTCCCGTGTGGGCTGGGAGTTGTGTATTAAATATTTTCATCAGATTTCAATATGCGAACATAAGACATAGTATATACCAGCAAACTAACTAACGCCAAGGTTGAAAAAGAATGGTTTCCTACATAACATATTAGTCAAGGTATTTCAAAACAAGCATAATAAGTTTTCGAGCATATCATAACTTCTTGCATACATTACAATATATACGTAAATCAGAATGATATAAAAGCACATCTGGTGGCTTCATAATTTTTTGGCCACAATTTGAATTGGTACTTCTAAATGAAGCATTTATCACAGGCTTTGTACATGCGGAATCCCGTTAAATGTTTTTATGTCTTTTTACAACAAATTCCTATTTTTCACATAAAATGTCACTGTCCACAATACACAATCAACCAGGCGGGAATGAATAAAATTATTTATTTCGGCTTTAAAATACAGTATCCCAGTGAATCGTTTGGCATTACATCAATCGCAAATCGCTTCGAGGGAATCCGCAGCTTTTTCGTTCTCAGCCTCCTCCCTCCCATGCCACCAAGCATTGATATTATAAAATCTAACTCTGTTTGGTGATCGAATTTCATGCGACATAATTCCTAAAAGCCCCCACTGTGGGCATCTGGCGATTCTCTTTGTTGCAGACGTCCCTCCGGACAGATGTCCTTCTGTGGCACTCATCGGCATTCACTCCAGAAGTAGGCAATAAAGAAAATCCATTTTGCAAACCTCGCCGCCTCGGGTTCTGACATCGGCAAACAGATGTCACTTTACATGGACCTGTCAACACTCAACGAGCCACATAAGCTCCCCTAAGGAGAAATAGTCTCCAAAACGCCCCCTCTCCTGCACGTAGGAAATTTTACGATTGCGTCCAGCGGCTGCGCCCCGCCTGCTCTAAGAAGTTTATAATTTCCCAATAAACATTTGAATTAAGTCGCTTCCTTTCATAATCCTGATGGATGTCCGCCCATTGCCTTCATAAAACTCACATCAGTTGGCACCGCCTCTGGCAGGTCAAATCCAACATAAACTCGATTATGACTGCCACCCCATTTGGCCCCTCCCACAAAGAGAAATTGACTGCTCCTTCAGCTGATGACTGCACATCCGGCCCTTTTCGGCTGTGTACGTGGCTGAAAAAGGAAGACGTTTTCGGCAGAGTCACTCTCTGAGATTTGCGTCGCATTGCCCAACACACCATACGTGACCCTTGTCGAACCTGGACCGCTCCTGCCCACCGAGGAGTACCGTGCATGGTTGGGAATTGCTTTTCAATGGAAGTGAGTGAGGTTTGCGGGAAAAATCTACTGCAATGGCAGGTAACTCGATAGAAATCGCTCCCTGCTGACTGTAGCTTTGTATTAGAGGCCATCTAGCCGTGACCAAATGCCGGGAACGAGCGACGGGCGACGAATCAACGAACCTATGCTCCGCTCTGCTCCATTGAGTGTTTGAATTGCGGCGAATTCTCGTTCTCTGTATCTCTGGACGATGAATAGGACGACGGAATCAGCAGAAGGGTGGAGTGGGCCAACTGAGGGATGTTTTTATTTCCGGACAAGTTGTTTTTTTTTTGTCCTTCGGACAGGGGTTTAGATAAAAATATGGGACTGCTCTTGTAATTTACTCGATTTGGCTGTTGGTTTCTGCTATCGATATCGTTGGCCTCGCCGTTCTTTTTTTTTTGCTGTCTTGAATTGAATTACATGAAGAAGTTAGAGAGGGGTATACGAGTTGAAGGAAGCGGATTACTAGGGTTCATTGAACGCGTTCAATCGCGATATAAACGGAATTTCGTGGAAGCAACGACGCAGATAAATGGTTGGACGGATTTTTAAATTACAAGCAGGCCACCGCCTCATAAGGTCGCCGCGTAGTAAGGCCGCCCGGAAAGGAACTTGTCTACTTACTCATGCATTCTTCATGAGAGATTAACTCAAGAACTTTGCTGTCCTTTGACTTATTAATCGTTAAATGGGCGATCCCTTTAGAAGGTGGAAGGGGGACCAAGGCAGTCCATTAACAATCGATCAAAGTTGTTAAGTTATTTATCTAGGCTGCCTTCCGAAGCGGGTAGCAATAAGGATTGTTTCAGAAAGTTTTAAAAGAATTTTCAACAATTTGAATGGATTGGGGAGTAAGATTCTTTACAAATCACGAGAGATCTCAGATCAGGGGTGATGAGGAAGTGAGACTTTGTTTGAGGGAATGAATTTTTGAAAAGTACTTTTAAGGGTGCAAAAACTTAAAGTATTATCCTCAAAATGTGTTATTCCTAATGTGTTACTGTATAGTATTCCTGGTAAACAACATTCGTTTCATCGATCGAAGAGTGTGAACACAGTTATGGTCATTTAAGACCTGTGTCATCTTCCAAATCTAAACCATTTGACCACTTTGCGATGGCCAGGTAAAAATGTAGCATACATAGAGACTACATCAAATTTTTGCTTCGCATTTTAACGCTCTGTTAGAAACCCATATGTCATGTCATACCGCAATACCGCAGGACATTGCGTTTCAATGCCTGCAAATGCCTCATTGATGGCTTGTTGTGTTCATCCAATGTTATTCGCGTAAAACAGCAGTTGCACCGAATTTAGTTTAACTTTTAAGTTAAACACGGACTTTTTGAGTGTGATGTTGAAAACAATGCGTGTTGTCTTGCGTCCTTGTCTTAGACATATTTTGATATTAAACATCTCAGCCAACTTATTAGCGTCTTTCATCGCGTAGCGAGGCTTTATCCTACACAATCTGATGTAATTTTAAAATATCCAAAACTACTTATGATATTATGTACATACATTTGTAGTTCCTCTCTATGCATACTTCAATAAGCTGATTCGAAATCGAAGAACAGGCGGTGGGTGTCGATCTGCATTTGCTTGGCCTTCTCTAGACTTTGTCGCCGTGCGAATATTTGACCTTTACTGATAAAAATCGATCAGTTTTGTTAACGGGATGGTATATATTTAGGAGACCCCCGACCAAAAATTGGCAGTTTTTATCCCGGCATGTTTCCAGATTGTTTTAGTGAAACCCATATCTGTTACAATACCCTCGTTCTTTGCGCTCATTAATATTTTATAGAATGCGCTCTTCTTCTTCTCTTAAACTGTCTTGAAACAATTCCTCTCGAATGGAAACCATGCACCAAGCATCTTTTTTATAAATTCATTAGCTTTCCACGAGTCTTCCAAAATACCAATGTTGTCGAAGAGTCTATTTACGACCGTTACCTTAGTTCCGTCACGTAGAAAACACTCTTCGCTCCAATTTTACTTTAGTCATTGTGCGTTTCGATCAGCTGATTACTTCCAGAAATAGATTTTGTTTAATTTTGTCCACAGTACGCGACCGTTTAGTCTCCCAACGGCAACTATTAATAGTTCTATTATGGACGAGGATGGGTTTTTTCTTATACCGACGTTTATTGTTATAATGTCGATGTTTTTGTGGCGGGTTCCGTGGCTTAGTGGTAGGTGCGTTGACTCACACACAACGCAATTTTTAAGGGATCACCGCCTTCAAGCTGCTGGCTAGTTTGTCGCCATTGTGTTTAGGTGTGATAATGATGAAGTACATATGCCTGTGGTATATTAAAATGTGTGAATTAAACGTCCATTAAATAAACAGTACAGGACGCGGCATGTCAAGGCTGCCACAATCTACCACGATATATTGAAAATATCGATGAAACTGTATATAGCGTGCGTCAACACACAAATCACAGGATCGATTCCCCTACCCAACACCTCGAATTTTTTCACGGCTCTTCACCTCTTTCGAGTTGCTGATAACACTCAAAGAAAACAACACTATTGTAGGAGCTAAGCCCTGGTCCCTTGTGGGCTATAGTACCACTCAATTATTATTATAATTTGCCCTCAACAAAGGCAATTCGCTATTTGTCCTTCCATTGATATGCATTTTCTGTAGATCCTGGGATAGTGTGCCCTTCTTGCAGTCAATCACTTATATACGGTAGGTATAGCAAGGGGCCAAGAATACAGTCCCGCGGCACATGGCATTTAATATATTGTTGATGCTTGTTAATCATCAAGAAACACTGTTAAACGGGTGATTTTGTGTTAAAATCCGTTTCTATCACATGTGCAGATATGCTTTCAGAAATTATATTCTTATGGCGACCTTTCTAGCTATAACGAAATATGGAATACAAATTTCAGGCGTAAAGCAACGTCAGCTATGTTTATTCGCGACGTGAAATTTCAATGATCTTGCAATGAAGTTGATTTTAGCTTTTTAAAGTGAGTTTCAAAATTAGTAAGTAATTACGGTTTGTTTTTAAGAAAATAAAAGACAATTTTTTATGGAACCCAATAGCTTTATTTTGTAATGTATTTCTTATTTTGGGCAGCGACCTTTTGCCATCTTTCAGGCAGCATTATAATTTCAGGTTCATTTAACTTCTGGTTTCTATCAGCAGAAGACTGAACCAGGTACGATTTAAAATCATCATCATTATTAAAATGCTTACGATTCAATGAGTTTTGCAAAGATAGAATTGAAAAGTAATCAAATGTTGCAAGGTCAAGATGTGGCAAAACATCCCAACGAAGGTTTAATCATTTTTGCCGAGTGACTAAATATGTGTGCGCCCTTGCATTGTCCTGATGGAATACAACACCTTTTCGGTTTGTTAATTTGGGCCGCTTTAGGCACCATAAACAGTACATAATTTTTTGTGAGCTTGCGTTTCGTTTTTTCCTTGCCGGAAATAAAAATGTGAAATATGACGAATTTTCGTTTTGATTTTCCATTTTTAACAGACGCCAAAACAAAAACTACACAACCTATCAATTTTTTTTTAATGATTGACAGTTGATTGACGTTTCGATTACATCAGCAAACCTAAATATTCAACTAAAGCCATATATGAGTGTAATCCGCATTAATTGCCCACGAAATATAAGAAGAGAATATAATATATAAGAGAAGCCAGTAGATGATCCCAAGTCACGCAGCAAACATCAACATCAAACATTGATCCATATTTATGATGAGTAATAAGCTTGAGGAAGGATAAAAGCATGATATGCAGCGTTATAGTAATTCATTGGAGATATATTTTGGTTGCATTACCAAGACACTATTATCAATGGACTGAAAATAAATATACTGCACGACCCCTACATAAGCCCAAGAATTATAACAAACAAAAAAAAAAAAAAACAGAGGTATATCTAACCTAAACCAGAATTAGAGCGAAACTCGGGTAACGCATAAAAATGTTCGCCTACGTGACTTCTTTCTTAGTTACCTAAAATGTGGATCTATCCCGTCGATGGTTTCACACAAATAACCTATTATTAAGTCCCCATTATCACCTTCAAAAACGAACCTCAAAAATAACACCATTTAATCTTCAAACTGTCACAGGCCGAAGAACTCATCAATCACAGCCTCTCACCATTCCTCCAAAACCCCATCAAACCTAGCCGAATAATAAGTTTAACCTCTCCCGTAAAACCTGGAAAGCAATTACCGCAAGACCTTGCTCCAAAAAGTTAAGCCGCCGTCGACCCTAATTGCCGATAATTATCTCTCTTCTTGATCTCCACAAGAGACTCATTTTCCTAATGAATACACTTCAATCGGTCGTTACGTTCCCAAGCTCCAAATGCAACTCCCACCGAATAACGCGCCAATGTCAGCCTTCCCAACCCGTGGTGGGGAGCCAAAGCCAGCCGCTTCAACGCGCGGAGTTTCCTTGCGCAACTTCACGCGCTAAAGGCCATGGCGGCCATTAAATGCTGCCGCGACCGTCATGCAATGACGCATGGCGCTTCAATCGCAAACAAATTCGAAAATGAAAGTGTTGTGCAACGCGTGTGACCCAGTCGAGCCCAGTGGTGCACTTGCACTAGTTAATTAAGCCAACAACGAGCGCCTAGATCCCCAGATACTTAGTGTGCGGCATGCGAGGGGTGCTTGCGAGTGACAGACAACGTGCCGTTTGCCGGAATTTCGTATATGGTCGCCGAAGGGCCAGAGGTGTCTCCCCCACTTACTCACAGCACGTCACCACCGCTGCAGTTGCGGCGTGTCAGCGTGGCATGTCAAACGTGTTGTCGCAGCTAGAGGCAGTGCCCCGGTCAGGCCAGGCCCGCCTCATAATTACGCGTGTACTCATACAATGCTCACGTAATCGCACTCTGTCTCTCTCTCCAGCAGACGAGTGGGTTAAG
The DNA here is from genome assembly GCA_944738645.1 of Eristalinus sepulchralis. NCBI lineage: Eukaryota > Metazoa > Arthropoda > Insecta > Diptera > Syrphidae > Eristalinus > Eristalinus sepulchralis. The sequence goes on from OX122886.1 coordinate 16,190,557, forward strand.
GCTGGTCATTATGCTGTCGCCGCACCGCCGCGTTGCCACTCACCCTTTCACCTTTTCCTTTAGTCACCGCCGCATTTCACTTTTCTGCTTTAGCTAGAGCGAGCTTTCTGGAGCCTTCATTTGCTCACCTTGGGTGCTTTGCCGTACTTCCACATGCATTGTACACACGGTCTCTCTGGGTCTTCTACTGGTACGCGAGTCGTTCGTGCCGCAGCTGATTGGGCCGACACGATGGCAACTTGCCGGTGACCGATAAACAAAAAAATCGATCTTGACCTGCATTTTTGCACACCCGCCCCCGACGAGGTGGTGGAATAGGTTTTCTCATTCGATTTGAAGATAACTAGCAATGAATTTTAAGCTCGTAATGGTCAAGTTAAATGGGCAGTGAAACTGGACTGAGAGCGCCGATGTCCGACTTGGAATGGACGCGGGTGGAGGAGGGCTTTTCACTGGAAAATTGGTAGCATGATGAGTTAATCCAAGCGGAACGGGGATTTAGTTGGGAAATTTGTTCCATTTGGTGATGCATGCGGGGTGAAGTTGTGGGGGGGGGGGGGGGGGTTTCTTTTGTGCTGCGGTTGGCCGGTTGGTGGCACAGTTGATGAAGTTGATCACGAAGCCTAAGCTGGCGGTGGCTGAATGCCACTGTGGAAGCATTTGTTTTAATGAACCGCTGTCGTTGTAGTCGTCGTCGTGCTCTTTTGATGGTCTCAGCGGTGGGTGATTCGCTTCGCAGGAGGTTGCTAAATTTAGGCCAAGCGACAGTTAATCAAATGTGACAAATAGTGTAACTAGTTTTGACGGACTTGTAAGTTTTAGGAAGAATGGGGTAAAAGCATTCGTTGCGTCGTGTTGTTTGTGAAACTGTTAGGTAGATAGAAATAGACTATATTCTTAGGCCGACCACATTGCTTTCGAAAAATATTGTAACAAATATCTTAGGCCAAAATTCTGCAAAGGGAAACCTTCGTCCTAAGTATTAATGTATTGAAATGTCCGCAGATCTTGCCATATAGTGATGACCGAACCGATTCGGCTTCGGCTCCGGCCATCTTTGGCTAAAAATATCACCTTTGACAGAACATTCGGCTTCTGCCAAATGAGGCCAAAGATTTTGACGAAGTCGAATGTTAAATTTTTTGTGAATTACAGTATTTTCCGTACTTTTCTTTGCAGGATATATGTATGTAAGAGCAAGTCGTAACGTGTTTGTTTGATATTGCTATATTTGCTTGTTTGTATTTTTAAAGTTCCATTTGTTCGTCAGCTTTAAAATCAACATAATGTGCATTTGCAGTTGGTAAGTTATAAACTGGCCTGAATAATTTATTTGTACTGATTTCATGTAAAAGGAACACAAAGTTCTGCTACTATGGAAGAGTGAATTCTGGGTAACAACTTGACAACCGTTTTAAAATGTTTCTATTAAGCTAAACTTGATGTTTCTGCTGATTCTGCATCCTATGTTGTACATAAAACTGGCAGTAAAAGAAAACGATTTCCAAGAGATAAATATTTTTAAAACCCGCTTTTGTGAGTTTGTCAATAAACGCTTTTCCTTCAAGAAACCTGATCTTCTGAATTATCTTTTGTGGCCGCCGTGGCGCAGAAAGTCTGGGTTCGATCCCCGGACGGGACACCTAGCATTTTTTCACGGCACCACCTCTTTCGAGTTGCTGACAACACTCAAAGAGTATTAATTGTCTATGGAAAGCTTCTCAAATCTCGCCGTTCGGAATCGAAAAAAACTGCAGGTCCCTTCTACTCGTGAAGAACAATAGCATGCACAACACGAGTAGTTGTTGTAGAAGCTAGGCCCCGGTCCGTTATGGGCTGTAGTGCCACTCAATTATTATTATTATTATTATTATTATTATTATTATTATTATTATTATTATTATTATTATTATTATTAAAGATTATCGGTCCACGATTGAAAACCATCTATTTAACCAATGATAAACCTGTTGTTTCTTCAACTTTCTTGAACTTCTCTGAAATCGAAAATCTGTGGAATTCGCATGACAACATGTCGTCAATAAGTGAATTTTCCAATTCAGAAGATTTTCCACCATTCGAAGAACATATCAAATCATATTTAAATGAACCGCTGCTTACAAGGAACGCTGACATTTTTCATTACTGGGCTACTACCCACATGAAAAAGGTATCAATAGAATATTTATCAGCTCTTGCAACTAGCGTAGCAAGCGAGTACGTATTTAGTGCTTCGGGACAGATTTATGCTGATTGGGGGACAAAAATTTGGTAAACTCTTATTTCTTGCGCACAATATCAAGTTGCTTAATTTTAGTTATTAACTAATTTGTACTACTTCTAATTCTATTGTTTAAACAAAATCCTCATAAATCTGCAGGAATTTGGTGTCCTTTATGCGGTGCAAGTGTCAGGAAGTTATAAAAATTAAATTTTAAAACACGAAATCTTTCTGTCCGCCGCAAGTTTGAACATTTTGGAGTTAAATGTGGGTGGCTACTGTTGGGGAAATGACATACGCCTGGGGCTTCGATTGACCTGGTCTTTTGTTAAGCATGATTCTTAAGCACCCAAATGATTGCAAGTGGAAATTATCGGATTTCTTACCATTCCAACTCTCAAATGATATCATTGATTGCACAGCTTTTGTTGGACATTTATTCCTAATATAGACTGAAGTTATATTGTTTCTGCCAACATTGATTTCAAGTAGAGTTCGATTAGTACGTTCAGTAACCCCATTCTGTTGTGGTGTATATTCGGCCGTAATTTTTTATGGATATGTTTTCTTAATTTTAAAAACCAATATTAGATACAACATTCTTCAGATACACTGCATCCTTTGCAGCAACTGCTAATGCCACGTATTCTGATTCTGTGCTCGCCAACGTTATACCTCTACCACACAGTTTAAAAATGTAGCCGGTATAAGATTTTCTATCACAATTCGTTACCCAATCATTAGGTCTGCTATAATTTAAAGAAATATCTGCGGTATATTTCAAGTGTCAAAGAACTTCTTTTGGTGCAACCATATGTTCTCTATTTCTAATTCTTTCTGTGCCACGTGTAATTATTCACGATATGTAACAAGTTGGTCTAATTTGGTCTCCCTTTTGTGTATTATAAAAAATGTAATACACAAAACATAGGCTATAAAAATATAGCCTATGGTCTCGCCACCATCTCGGCAAATGGACTTTGGTTCCATCAGTTATTCCATTACAATTGAATTTTTTGAATGGCTGTTTGAATGAAGCAACCAAGGAAGAATTTTCATACAGAAAGGGGGCTTCATTCGCCTGAGCCAATGATTAAGTTCCCTGAATGTCTTTGGTCGTTTTCAAGCTTCTCGCCAAACTCCTTCAGTAAACCCATCATGAGACGCATATTCCCCCAAAATAATTCAGTATCTGTAGATCTTCTTTTCTTGATGCGCTATAAATGAAGCATGCTTTAAGATACCAACTCTCGATAGGATTTAATGAATTAGATGTCCTTATACTTGTTAATTCGTTCGTGAACAAGCACTGTTGGAAGGTTTTGAATACAGTTGCTCTTCTCGAATACAGAACCATTTAATCTATCCCTCCTGCAACAAACTCTGATCATATCCCGTACACCATGTCACTTCCGAAATGCAAATTATCACCTTTTAAATATTTTACAAGACTAACCCTTAATCTCCTACGCCCTGCTACTTCTCGCAATGCAAATTTTTTTAACGTTTCACAAAACCACCTTCACTCATCTTCTTCCTATTCTTTTTCTCTTTCCAGGTAAGATGCCACTTTTTTGAAGTTCCTCTTGCTGTTCTGCTGCTCAACACTGTCTTCAGGGAGAAATGTAAATCCTACACCTCTCTGACGTGACATTGTCATGTAAGCGCATGAATAGAGCGCTCTTCTATTCCTTGTTCACAGTCATCGCCATGCAATGGGACCTTCTTTGCATAGTTTGCATATATTTCGTTTTTCCTTCGCAGACCCGCAACAACCACCTTGCAACAGCGCCTCATGCGAAGCGGCTAGATAACTATCGTGAGAGTTTCCTTTTACATAGTTCAGGGTGGCCCGAACTGCTCCTTGGCCGGAGGACATGTGCCGCTGCGAGTGTGTACCCCCAGAGCAGCCTTGACCAAGATTCAATGTTCATCTTAATTGGAAGCCGGTGACAATGAAATGTTGCGGCACGAGGGCCCTCCAAGCTGCTGGCGAATAATTGATACTACTTCTTGTTTTCTTGTGTACCTTATATTCCATATAGAGCGCTTCCACCAACCCCTTGCGTTTGGAGACCAATTAGGCGCAATATGCTAAGTTGAGTGTCCGACTGAAGATTCCGGCGGAGTTTCGATTTGTGTTTGGTGCTGGTTCTGGTCTTGGGATAACAGTAGGCGGGTTGAGTCGATAGAGGGTGTTTGGATGAAAAGGAATTTTTAGAGTGTGCTAACGTGTTATTTTAAATTTAAAACAGACACGTAGTACATTAATGGGGACATGCGTGATTTTCACTTTGCACTATCCCATTGGAAATATAGTTACTGCGATAGAGACGGCATTCAAAACCCGACCGTTCTAAATGTACTTAAGGGTCAACTTTATTTGGATTTGTGGTATATGATGTGATTTTGAGATGTGCTGTTTTCTAAGCTTGCGACATCATACCGATGTTTTGAAAGTACAGTTCCATAGAATAGTTTCGAAAGCAATATCGCCAACTTTCGAATTTCCATATATATTTATATAGCTAAAGTGAAATACTGTCGATTTTCGAGTTATGGCCTTTCAATTGTTCGCGTTGTCCGCATCGCGACGGAAAAACAGTGAGATTTCATGTTGGCCCCCTGGCACTTATCTGCCCTGTAGGTAAGTACAATACTTGGTGTATTTTGTGAACTTTAACTGATGCCAGTCATAATGATAAAAAAATAGAATATACCCAAATTGACACATGTTCCAAATCCTATTCTCGGCCAAGTAGGTGGTTGCAAGGGGCCTCATGCCTCACATAACTGCATTCATAAATATTATCACAAAAAACCTGTTTGCGTTATTCTCTTTGAAGTTTAGATTCATTGCCCACTTTGTAACAATTGGATAACAACTGAACAAAGGACAACCTCGTGTCGAAATCATTTCGATATCTATATCAACCACTATTTTGCCTCCTGATGTATTAGGCGCTACTAATATTTTGTGGAGGATTTTCTGGTATCGATTTCCGGGCGCTTCAATTCCACTTTGTACTTTGCGTGTAATGTGAAATGACAAGGCAGTCATATAAACTTTAATACCGAAGGAGGAATTAGTTTGAATGTGTATCTGAAAATCGCATATTCTTAAGTAAATTGTAGTTAGTTTCACTTTAGAATGAATTTTGCAGTGACTCAAATTAGTCATGATTAAAGGATATTTTCTTATTTAATACAATATTTTTTCCAGAACTAAAACCAGATACTGTAAGTCTGCAAAAGGAAGATTGGGAAAGGGGCAATAACGGTTTTAGTGAGACGAATTTTGTTGTTCCACGTGAATCTCGGTCTTTTGCAGACTTTCGGTGTTTTCATTCTGGCTTGCGTTATGCTCATGATCTCAAAGTAAGATCTGCAGTCGGACTGCCAAATAAAGAAAACTGCACTACAATCTGATTTATACAGTTATAAGAGTATATTAATGTCAGTGCGTGGTCGCCGTGGCGAAGTGGGTAAGTGCGTCGAGCCCCACTCCAAAAGTCCAAGTTTGATTCCTGGTCTGTACCTCTTGCATTTTTCACGACACCACCTCTTTCGAGTTACTGACCAAAGAGTATCAATTGTCCACGAAAATCTTCTCAAATCTCTCCGTTCGAAGTCGGCAAGAAACTGTAGGTCCCTTCTACTCGTGAGAGAATATAAGCAAGCAAAACACATGTAGTTGATGTAGAAGCTAGGCCCTGGTCCCTATTTGGGCTGCAGTGCATATACTGTTATTATTTTGATGTCAGTGCGATGTCAAGATATTTAAATTGTTAGGGAGACTATGTTGAACTGCGCTAATATTCGGTCGATACAACTCCTAAATTGAACGTTTCAAGATGAAAAGTTGGCGACTCTACTTCTCTTTCCAGCGCTTTGATAATTATGTCAAACCCTGACGTGCAGAAGGGTGAAGAAAAATGCCTGCCTTTCGGCATATAATTTAAGTTCTTTTTCTTTTAAAAAAAAAATGTATATGAATGACTCGATCACATACGATTTGAATGGGAGTTCGAAACAAATCCTATAGCTTGTTTCAACTTAACTTTTTTAAAGATTCCTTTAAAATACATAATTGGATATCTTTTGTGTAACCTTTCAACGATGGGTACTTTTTAGAGTAAAGCCGCATCGACAAATCTTTACACCAAAGCACGATTGGAAATAGAGATGAACCTTTTTATCTACTTTGTCCTTGTACATACATATATTTAGATGTGTATGAGCTATCTCTGTGGACTGGTGTCTCGACGGTGAATTCACCAAGCTTCCTGTAAGTAAAACACTTAAGACAATAACAAACTAATCACTTTTACTCCCCGAGACTTTTAAGAGCAAAAATTTTTACTGTCAAGGAACTGGAAAAGTCTTTAAAGAAAATGGATTTTTCAAAAGTGCGTTTTATGGAGTGTAACGCCATTTTCGCTAACTTTTGTAGTTTAGTGGATGAGAGACTGATTTGTTTCACATGGCTTTACATAAAACATAAGCCTAATTTTCATCCAAAGTTGGGTAAATGAAAAAGTTTCCGGCCTACCTTAAGTACCTTAAGTAAGTTCTTAACCATTGGCAGCTCGGCAACAAAACGTCTTTCAGAAATAAATCGAAGGCGATATCAAACGGTAACGGTGCGATATTAGTATTATCTTCTAGTATACCAATTCATATTTTAGCATCAGAAAGAAAGAAATTTATTGCGCCAAGAATTTTGTGAACAGTCAACACCAGAAAACATTGAAGTCGTAAGCCTGTTTGTAATTCAGCTATACTAAATATACGCGCCTGCGGAACGTAGAACAATAGCCGAACGCCACAACACTTAACATCGTTTGACGTTGCCTATGCAAACTTTCTATCTCCCCGCGCAAACATGGCGTCCTGACTTCAGTGACATAGGTGACAAATAATAGAACTACGTTAAGGCATATACTCTCAAAATTTTCTACTATCGCAATATTTCTCCCGACGGCTCCTTAGACCCGCCACCGCCCCTTGGGCGAGTCGTGATGATGCGCCGATTGCGTGTCGACCAGCGAGAACATGACATCAGAATTTTATTGTTAACCCCGTCGACCTGTGTTGGAAGACAAAAAAACAACCAGTCATGAGCTTGCATTAAGCAGTTAAATTCGGTATTACTTAGTGGGCGGATAGTGGATGGTGTAAACGATTATTTTGAAGGAGGTAAAAGAGAATTGGAAGGAATGAATGTATGTGAGTAAAAAGATAAATACTGTCCCTTACCTTATCGACTCGTCTCTCTTTTTCCTTGAGAGTTTAAAGTTTCAAGATGCAATCAATAGATCAGACTAACGACTTTTCAACCAAGGTTGCTCGTAATCTAGTGTCCTCCACCCAGTAGGGAAATTCGTCTAGTCGATGACCTATCTGCAAATAAAAAGGACAAAGAATGGCGAAATCATGTAAAATACAAAATTCCCTTTATCTCGTGCCTGCTGGTCATGCCGGCAAACTGAAGTCATAAAATCCCCGTTAAAACGAAGCGAACCCAAATTTCTTCCTCATACAATCCAATAAACTCTTGATTGCCTGCTAATCTCATATCTGAAACGACCTTAGAGGTCGTCCCACCTTGGGCTAGCAGCAGTTAACCGCAACCGCATGACGGTTTATAAACTTTTCGCACTTTCAGCATACTTGCCCGATTATAGCTGCACAAGTCACTTGGGATTAACGCCATGACTCACATCCGCACATGAAGGAACACACATATCCAACCACAGACAAGTCCCAGGAGTGGAATGAAGTTGATCGCCGACAGAGTGATTGGACGCTGAAAACATCACTCCTTTCCACCTGACACTATAATCGGATGTCCGTCATTCAACGTTCATTTTTATGAATTTCTCCGTCATCCTTTTGCCAGCACAGAAATGCGGAGGAAAATACATAACCGTCAGGATGAGAGGGATATAAGGAAATCCAATCCTGATGGATGATAGTTTCCTTTTCTTCAGTAGCACATCAACCGCTTGTCAATTAACGCCAGGAAGCCACCGTTGTTAGAACGGTATTTGCGATGCGTTGAAGAAGGTTATGTTCCGTTTCACAAAATCGGTTTTCCCATAATGGAATCTGGGTGCTGAATACGATATTTTGGAAAACTGGCATACATATATCTGATTAAATGTTAACCAAATAGAAAATGTACAAAAGCATAAGGTAAACATTGATATTTCATCTGATAGCCATGTCTAATGAAAATTCAGTTCAAATTGTTTTTTGAGTTCTTTATCTTACTCTATCGACCTTGCATCGCAGTTAACCAATCCTTGAGAGTCTCCATGGATTCAATTTTTTCCTTAATTTTTGCGTTGCCTTCCTCTTGTCTCATCCATTCCGCCCACTACCTGCGAATCTAAACGCAACCGGAAGAGAGCGGAAGACGTGGCCCCTCCGAACGAAGTCTGATAAAATTTGTTTCATTTTGCCACACACTCAAGCAGACTGAAACAACAAACAAACCCATTCTGTATCCCTGTGTCCTCAAAGTAAAAATAAAAATTTACATTACAAATCTCAACAATAACCACCCCCAATTGAGTGGGTTACAAGGGGCTTGGGCGGACACACCACACACGCATACACAGGCCCAAATAAAAAGTGTCGTGAAGCACTTTCGGCGAAAGATCCACTCGAAAACGGGTTAAATACGTTTGCTCAACATTCATTCCCATCCGAAGTAGGACAAGCTTCAGGGGGTGCCTACTCAACAAGAGTTTACTACCCCACCCACCGCTATGCCACACAACCACAATCCTCAACACATGTTCAAATTAAGCCCTCCTAGTGCATAATTCATGTGATTTCCCTCACTTGCGCGACCGAGTGAAAGGGCGTCGGGTGGCTGCGCTGGCATTGAGTGCGTGGGGTTGGGTGGGAAGGTAGTGGGGGTGCGATAAGCACGACCAGGTGTATGGAGAGCATAATCCTGCAGAACAATCCTTTGGCTCATATTTGCATTCTCACCATTGCTTTGCTCCTTCTCATTGAGCCACTCTCTGTCATTTATGCTTTTTTTTTGCATCCCGCGCACCCTCCCGTTCGTGTGCATATGTGACACCAAAACCGAAGCTATTAACTGGCAAAGCAAAGGACGAAACGAAACGAAGGAAAATTGTAAGAAGAAACACAACAAGAGCCCACTCAGAAGCTCTGTGCATGTAGGACTCATACGTTCGTCGTAGCTCGCTAGTGTATTTTTCGTGGAAAAAAATAACAGTAAATGGAAAAAAATACGTGAAGGCAGTAGGTTTTGCGGCGGGTTGGTCGCGGTTGAGTGGGAAGATGGAAGGCTCAAAAAGGGACACTTGCGACACAAATTTCGGTCATTCAACGAGTACACGGTTTAATCAATAAACACAAGCGAAGAGTACCGCCCTCAACCCATAACCTCATTGAGGTCTGTCGGCGGTATAAGGCATATGGGAGGACGATGGAGTTTTGGGGCCAACTGCTGTCTCAAAATTGGTTCCGTGCCAATGAAACTGTTTTTCCTTTCTTCCTTTAGTCTTACATACGACCCTCTCCTGGATTTGTTTTCATTTTCAACCTAGTCAATGGGGGTGGAGGGATGTTATTGTACCTGCTGGTGTACAGAGTATTGTTCTCCTGATTGAATAGTGTTGTTGCTCCGCCTGTTAGATGGATACGAGTTTCGTTGTGCAGTTCGTTTGCATAGTCCCATATTCAAGAGTGGAGGAGGAGTTCGCAACAATCTGTACTGGGCGGAAGGAATGCATGGCTCCTTTGTCGGTTGAGGGTTCTAGAGAATTACAAAGTTTGAGGAGTCCTTCCCATTATGCTCCGCTTGAGGGATTGAGGGATTGAAACAAATTAATGCGCTCTCTACCTCCCGTCTCTGAGGGGCGTTAAAGAAATATGCAAATGTGGGCCAGAAACCTGGCAGCTGTTGCTTGCCGTAGAAAGGTGAGAGAAGTCCGGTGACTACTGATATATGTTGGCTTACGGGGCTCATGCTTCAGTTAGTCCAAGGAAGTGTTGTACAAGAAACTCCTTCAGTTGTTGACGACGTTGAGGAGAACGAGGATGACGACGTGGGTTCTTTTAATGTTGCACACAGTTTGCGAAGAAAAGGGTTTCGGTGACGTTGATGTGGCATCAAAAGCACTGACCCGATGCTGGTGGTTTGGAGGGTTTCTTGGTATTCGTAGTGAAAATGTGGTCCTCTCTGGTATGGCTTGGAATGCAAACGAGAGAATGTTTGCGGGCGAGGCCTCTTGAATTTGTAACGGACGCAGGGGTTTTTGAGTATCCCGTACTTTCTCGAGATGATTTCTGAAGTCCCTGGGGTGGAATGGGGTCGTTTTTAATGATGACCAAGTCAGTGGCATTTCCAGGAAATAACTTTTCTGACTGGTGACCTATCAGATTAATGGATAGTTCTTGTAATGTAGAATATTGTAAAACTTATGAAACATGAAAAGAGTAGGAAGCCTGCAAGTTTGGCTATATGTTCCTTAAACTGTTAAATGTTCTTGAATATTTTTCATACTACTTGCATCTCTCGATATGTTACCTCATACAAATTTCTAGCCGTAATTACTAATAAGTTTTTTGGTTGTGTTTCGATCCAGGTCGACTATACACTTCACTGACATCAGCATTTTTTTGCACCTATTTTTAAAGACATTTAAAATGCTTTTGTTTTGACCAGGTTCTCCCAATTATAGAATTATTGTAGAAGAGAGCGGAAGATAAAATGTGGGCGCTTCTCAAATTCGATTGGCTTTGGCAAGAGCAAACTGATTCTTGCTCACGCCTTATATTAAAAATGAATTGTCCACTACGCAATGTGTATTTTTAAAGATCTTTTGGGTTCACATTTGCAGTTACTCTAAAGATATAAATGAAGAATCACACCCATTTGCTGGAGTCATTGTTCGACATCTCCGTTCCTCAACCTTACGATGCATTATATTTCACACGTACATATGTACCTTCCACGGACGTGTTGACCAGCTTTAGTATCGATCGCCCGCGGTATCTGCTGAAAACTTGCTATCACATAAAACAACGTAGTGTGGTCGTCGCAAAAATGAATTGTTTCGCTGTTTACGACTCGTATTGGAAAACTCTTCGAATGGAAACGCACAGATTTGCGAAACGGTATTAACCCCATGGTCTGCATTTATTCGCCCGACGACCAAGCACTTTGCGCTCTACGACGCTCTATCTTTATGAGGTATTTATGCAAAACCGCGGGCGGGAGCGTTGAGTTTACCCCGCAGCAAAGGTCATAGTTGCATAGTGCCAACATAGACTATGCAACATTGTTGTAGCTTCGAAAACATGCTGAAATCCCCACAATCAGTAGGACACCACGTGCCTCGAGTCCTGCAAAGAGTGCGAATAAATCCTTCATCCCTTAGCCTTCATGCAGCGCTCTGTTAGTGGTTCTCTCCCACTTTGCGGGCGGGTCTTTTTATGGGACGTCATGTGCCCATACTACTACTACTTTGGGAGCAATTTTAATCCTATAAATCCAAATCAATGTTCAATAAACAAGGGGATGGGCGAGGATGCGGGCATTTTGTGGCACTCCGAGCCAGATGAACCAATTAATTGTTTTTGCGACGGCCTTCGACCTGAATCTCGTCGTCTGTCGGCTGGTGGAAGTAAAAATGAAAATTTGTCCAAAACCCAAGCGCAGTTGTGTTTTGTTTGTCTGTGCCACTCCTCTCACCACTCCATCGACATACGCTCTGAACTCTTGTGGCTACGTTACTGACGTTGATGTCCTTGGTCCTCTCTGACCTCCTCCGGCTCCGGGAATGCCATCAGTTCGGTACCTTGCACGGTACGATGAACAGAATCCGTAACAACAGTCGGTGGGTGGAGGTAAAAATGTAAAGACCCCCGTTCTTTCGCTAATGTTACCACATTGACAGTGATCTCCTTGTTTTCATGCATAACGAACGAAGAAGTAGCCGGCACTGAGGCTGGAAACAGCATTCAGCACGTTCGCTTGTCGCTAAAAGTATTCTTAACCTCAGCGCTCTTGGTAACTCCACCGCAGGAGGAGTGTTTCTGCACAAAGAGGCGCGGAAGAAAATGAGAATACAAATGAGGGAACATTGAGTGAGAGTACCCTGCAATGTTGTATTTGCGAAGCATTGCCATTTCAATCGGTTCCCGAGGAACGTGCTGCTGTGCATCGACATCCTTCGGGCGAATGTGATGAAGTTGACTGTCACTGAAGCTCTTCGCGCTCGATTTCCTTTAAAATTCCCTCGACGCTTGGTTCGCTTCGACACTTCCTAGAATGGTGCCGTAAACACCATAGATACTGTTCAGATGGAGTGTAATCTTATGATGTGATTATCGGTTGTCTGATGTGGCGGAAATACGTTGCCGCTTGAAAGACATCTGTGGTACATTTTTTTTGGGATTTGGACCAAAAAGCAGGAAAGGTTTCAAATTATGTCTCTTTAGCGGGCAAATCTCGAACTTTAAAAATTTTGGAGATGGGCATCGTTGATAGAACAGATAAAAGGACAGATAGACGTGTACGACGAAGACTATCAGAGATGGAAGAAACTCTCAGAGAGTCCCGCGAGAACTATTTGAGGTGAACGATATCGGCCCACATTCCGCAGAAGGAAAGGAAGTTTACCTCTTTCCCACAAGTAACATCGCTTATCTCTTAGCTCGAGTAGTAATCACCAAATCAAACACTACCCTAAATTAGCTTTTGGTTCTCTTTGAGGTTCAATCATCCAAAAAATATCTAAAATGTGTCGTCATTCGTACTAACGAACGACAAACCAGTTCATTACTTGCAATGATCTTTCCCTTTTTTCCCCCAGTCAACACATTAATTGCATTTTGAAACGGCAAATAGCTCCAATCACCGTCACTTTACAACGAAATTAATTAAACCTCGCAAAAGTAAACATTTTCCCCATCCAGCAAAGTCGACGACGACACGGTGGCGCGCTTTCGCTTCACTTGTGTCCTGAAAGGCAAATTAAAAGTAAAATTTTCTTGTGTAAAAAGTTACACAATTTCATTAAGCGACGGAGACAGACAGTGAAAATTGGCACACATTCTGTGCGTCCTCTTGGCAAATGTAATGCCACCATCAACGCAATCAACCGTTAGTCCCTTTATTGTGAGGACCGATTAAAATCGAATTCGCTTATACTTTCGATCTCGACACAATCGTAACAGAGTTGTCAAATGAAATTCAGTCGACCTCCTTGTGGCGTGTTGAAGAGGGCATTGAATCTAAGTGCTCATGGCTCATGGTAGCTGGAAGAGAAGCTCTCGTTAATTGCACGATGCGTGGGCTTAGTCCGCCGAATATGACTTTCCCCACTTCTCCAGTGGATAAATACGCTGATGGTGATCGGGCTTGAGGTACAATCGAAATCCACTTCCACAAGTGCGCATATTCGCTTTCGTTTGAATTGAAATGTTTGTCTCACTGATTTATCCGCGCCGTGGGCTCACCACAAAAGCTTATGACTTTGCACTTTTTAATTGCATTTTTGACGGTATGTAAGGGGCTGGCAAGAGCGTTCCGCAAGGTTGATTGCCCCAAATCGTATTAGCAGTCGCGCCTATGTATGCGCTGGAGGGTGCTCCTATGCGCGTTTTAGCACAATCGAGGCCAATGGGATTACTAAAGACTTGAGTGTAGGATTAAGTGACACTCGATGCGCGAAGCGCCCAGATGATTGTTAAGACATTTGCGTACGCCCATGGGGGTGGTGCGAAGATGGTTATTTAAAGACAGTGTTGAAAACTGCACATAGATGCGTGGTGTATTGCAACATGGAAAGGTGTGTGCCCGTTGAAAGTGAAATTTCGGAAAGCTGTCGACAATATTGCGAAACTTCTGTGAAATTATGTAAAACTTTCAGCATTGCTCCAAAATGTTGCTATTAGCAACGGTGGCTTAACATTTTGATGGTACTTCAATCTTCTTTTTTTAATGGCGCTACAGTCCGAGGTGGACCTGGGTCTCAGACAACATGCCCCCAAGCCAGCACGAACTCTCACCAGCTGCGCACTCCAAGTTGATGGAGCTCATTCTCTACTTGTGTGCGCTATCTCAACCTAGGCCGTCTTCTGTTGCGTTGTCACAATGGTTCGGATTCGAAGACTTTTCGGGCCGGAGCAGTGGTGTCCATACACTCTACGTGTTCTAGCCAACTTAATCGTTGTATCCAAAGACACTTTGCCAGGCGCATGTCGCTGTATAGCCCATAGACGTTGTTAAATATTCTCCTCTAGATGCCATCAAATAGGACCAAAGATTAAACGCAGAACTTTATTTTTTTTAAAGAGAACATACTGGTTCAATGCTTAAATTGAGGACGAAATGCCCAGTATCCGGAAATATCAAAAATCCGATTGCTCAAATCTCGAAAAGCAATTTATCCCTTGGAATATAATATAATAAAATATAATCCCGAAAAAGAACAGCTCACATATTTATACTCTGTTGTCTCTGTATTCCACGAATTGTCATTTATCCCACAACTTCTTGTGTTCCCAGTATTGCTTGTATTCCCACATTATTTTAGTAATTTCATCACAGATAGATCATACATACACAAATACCTCGTCAACAGAATATTGGATGCTCTTCACAACCTTTAGCCGATAACGAGTAGTCTACACTAGCATTTCAATGCGAAATTACGAAAAAGTTGCCTATATTGAAAATAGTCTAGCTATTTTTCAGTAGGATCAGTCGCTCTAATTACCAATGAGCAGCCACACTTAGGACACTCTTGGGCCGATTGCGACACCGCGCGGATAGTGTCCCTTACTTATCTAAAACCAGAGTGTTCTGGCTATGTATATATTGAGTTGCCCCACACTTAAGCTTGAGTCCGCCTAGTTTGTTAAGGAAGAACTGTCATAGGTATTTTTTCTGCTTTGCACGGCTAAGCAGGAGGTGAGAAAGTATTTGAAATTCTTCCCCGCCCTTATGACTTTCGGAGAAAAGTCATGGAGAAAACTCATCTTTCCCAAAGATGAGTACCGACCACAATTTCTTTTTCTAGTGGAGGAAGGAAGAGAAGTACATCATCCAGGGCTGTTTACCAATTGCGAGCCTGTAAAGCGACGTCAGCCGAACTACTCTTTTGTAAAGACTTTGTTTCATGCTGGGCTGTTTGCAAATTTGAGGGGCTTTTGGTAAGCGTTCTTAAGTTTTTGCTTCTCACCGACTTACTGTAAGATGCAGAAATTTAACATGCCTGGAAGGTCCCAAGATAGTACGGCACACATTTAGTGAGTCAAAACAGGAGATTTTATATCCTCTGGTGAAGAATAGATCAGTTTTCTGTAGATTTACTTCTAGATCACAGGGGCTGGTACAGCAAACTATATTTTAAGAGCCAGCTGAATGGTGTCTCTAGGGGCGGAGATAAATTTTTCGGATTATTCCATTAGATGTCACCTGCATGTGCGATTACCCTGCATTCGCAAGACTTCATGATCAGTAATAGTTTAATAAGTGCAAGGTTCCATAAGAGAGGGTGTCCTGAGGGTCTGCAGTCTCCTAACGTCGAGTAGATAGTCTTAGTATTTAGTAGATGATGAATGAAGCTTACCAATGACTCCTCAATTCCAAGTCTACTACTCGTAAGTGCTCTCATAATCACTTCTGATTCTATATTAATAAATGCCCCTTTAAGGGGGTGCTTAAAAATTCATTATATTGAATGTTCATCAACCGATTGAAACAAATCTACACAATCCATTCAAATGGACTGGATAATTAAAGAAAATAGAAGGAGAAATATACACAACCACATCTTTCGAGTTGCTGACAACACTCAAAGAGTATCAATTGTCTATGAAAAAGCTTCTCAAATCTCGCCGTTCGGAGACGGCAAAAATCTGTAGGTCCGTTCTACTCGTAAATAACAGTAGCACGCACAACACGAGTAGTTGTTGTAGAAGC
Source organism: Eristalinus sepulchralis (assembly GCA_944738645.1). Lineage (NCBI taxonomy): Eukaryota > Metazoa > Arthropoda > Insecta > Diptera > Syrphidae > Eristalinus > Eristalinus sepulchralis. The sequence continues at coordinate 16,206,759 of OX122886.1, forward strand.
TAGGCCCTAGTCCGTTGTGGGCTTGAGTGCCACTCAATTATTATTATATTATGACACATTGCCATTTTGCAAAGGCTTTCTTAGCGCAACGTAAAAAAGCCAATTTGCTGAACCGAAAAGTATTTTTAAATGCTTAATACTTTAAAATAAAATAAATAGTTGTGAGGTAGTGAGCTGTAGTTTGCATTTTGATAAAATCTAAGATGTTACACTCAGTACAATTTGTCAAGATGTGTGCGAGTTTACGTTATAAATTCAAACATGCATTTTTATACATACATACAGAAAGAATTTAATAATTATTGTGTGTGCCCATCTTTGACAATCGTCGTCGTGTTCATTAATCATAGACTCGTCTATTGTGGGACTTGTCTACCTTCAAAATTCCACTCCTAGCTTGGCAGCAAGGTGCCCAGCAAATCGGCTTAACGACGATAGACTATAATCATGGTGAAATTTGTATATTTTGAAACGATTAACATTGAGGCGGACCACAGTGGGAAACTTTATATATTTTGCCTACGTTATTCTGGACACAAATTCAAATGTACCAATGGAATTACACTTCCTCATTTTGTCCTACCCATCTTCTGCATGTAGAACTAAAGCTCGGTAAGTTATACTTAATTTAGATACTTAAGTATTAAACAGATTAACATATAATAACTTTTAACTAGTATTTTGAAACATAACGCCTGCATTAAGGCGTCAGTGCAAGCTCCGACTGACCTTACACATCTTTTGAAATAAACGAAATATGGTGTGCACTTTCCATCCCTCTGTTTACGCTAGTGACGCTCAAACGATTCGAATTTTGTGGTATGTTTTTAAACTTGGCACCTTACAGAGTATTCTTTTCTCGTGCGGCGAAGTCATAAAGCTATTATTTAAAATTTATGAGTTCCAATGAAATTCACTTTCAAGTTTTTGCGAAACATACCCACACTCTGGGCAGATAAGAGATGCGATGTCGGTTTATATAATCATGACACTTCGACTTTAGTTATCAGTCACCATTTCCGAGACTAATTTGCTTGAAATAATAATTGAATGAATTAGGGGGAAATGTCGGTAAGGGAATGGGCATGGCCTTAAATAACTTTTTATAAATTTAGAGATACCATTCATGCGACTAGTGATATAGATATTCCTGAATGAGACTTTTAGTTAAGTCTTAAGCAAGAGAATCTTAAATGTTTTCTTAACAGATAGAGGTCTGCAGCCATTGCCTTTGTGCCATATCGGTTTTACCTCCATGTTCAATTCAAAATTATATATTTGATAAAATTAAATAAGTTTGCAGAAAAATTCGGCTGAAATTGAACACATAAAAAAAACGATTGAGGAATACTACTACAACAGCCTAGACGAACTAGATGATGCCAGAGTAGGCAAAAAAATCCTAAAAAAATAAAGGTATAGGTCCGTTAGTGGATGATATGCATGTTCTTCAGCAAATGAGATCTTCTACCTAAAGTATCCAAACTTAATAGTTCTATCGCTGATCACTTCCTAATAGGCCACGATACTACTGGGAGTTACTTCAGAATCGGTTACGATAGATTAATCTTAATCTAAAAAGACTAAGAGTGCTTAGGATCTTAGAATCAAAATATAGAGATAAGCATATAGAGAAACAGAGGACTTCTCTGTACGCCTCTTTCTTTGAAGACCTGTAAAGAAAAGATGAGCATTTGACCGTATTTCCTTGCTTTGAGTTTTAACCACAGGGCAGACAAGAGAGATTTTGTCATGCTTGTCATTGCTCGGTTCTGTTTTTCGAGCAGGGTGTCCCTTTTTCTCTCACATCCCGTCCTCGCTTTAAAAAAAACGTCTCAACTTGGATAGTAAGAGGAGCAAATGTGGAAAGAAAAAATTCTAGTAACTTTACGAATGATTAGAAGGGTCTTCTTGAAGCAAGATCTTTTATATATATTCCAACAATGACATGATAAACCTGCATGGAACCAGGCATGATCTAAGCGGAATAATAATAATGTTTTTAAATAGCAAGCACTTCATTTATAGCTTTATCTATTAAAGTTGTGAAATTGGTGATTTTAAGTAGAAGTAAACTGCAATTTCACATGTGGGGTATTCGAGGCGCCACTTAGCTTGCACTTATCATATTAAAAAGTAGAACAAATGAATTGAAATAGGTTTTCTTTGAGGCACCACTGAATTAATTTGAAAAACCAAGTTGTAGAACTTTACTTAAGTCCTTCCTCAGTTGCGTGTTGTCCGTAACAACTTCATTACAGGTACGTTGGAGTATTATTTGTAAGGTATACACGTATTTCTTTGAGATGAACGGAGCAAGCTAGCCTTCAAATCTTAGCATACAACGGGATAACTGGACGTTTCTTGCAAAATTCTGCGCTATTTGGAATTAAAAGTGTCATGTTGACACTGACCTTGAACCCAGTATTCTGCCCGTACCCACTCGTCCCAGACTGATAATCTTACCTCACATAAAGTGAACCTTCAATTCAAACATCAGCCTCACACACGGCTAACAGTTGAACTGACAAACACAGGTTTCAATTTATTGTGAGACTGGCATACAATTCGTCCACACACAAGCAACTCAAGGCCAATGGACAGTCATCTCTGATAGCACTTTCAGTTAGAAATCACGTTTCATTTGCAAAAAAAAAGATGTTGGCATACACCCACTGCTTGCTGAATATGGCCGCATATGGGCAAAATTTTGCAGCCCGAACGTCTCCTCTTTCAAGTGGTCACTCTTAACAACAATATGAGCCATGTTAGCCGTTGTCATTGTTCCACAACGATGACCATCTAATTTGTCCTTGATTATGGGGCACCAGCTGACGGGCACATACTCGAGAGGATTCCATATGAAGGACAATTGGTCATTTTTTTTTCTGACGTCTTGATGTATCAATACGGCCGCCCGCCCGCCCTCTCACTTGCTTTGGGGTGTCTGGGGCAATTGGTTGCTGCCTTACATATTGCTCATTTCGCATTCTGGAGCCTTTTTGTTGCCGGCTTTTGTCCCTCGACAAGAGTTTCGCCTACCAACTCGCTCTTGGCCGAGTTCGTCCTTGATCGTGACATGCGTGTGTGTGTGACGTCGCATTGGACGACACAGCGCGATGTTGTGTGAAGGTCACTGGAATCTGATAGACAGAGCATAAGCCCCGCTGAAGGCCTCTCAAAGTGGCAATATTTGCTTGGCAGTCCCCTCTCAATTCCGTTTGAAACTTATTTCGCATCTGCGATAATGCGCTCCGTCCGGGCGGCATTCAGCGCTGACAGGCTTTGTGTGCAGCGTTTGCTGTAGACTTTGATTGAGCTCTTTGACTTGGCGTGAAGCGTATTTAATTTCGCTTTCGATTAGAGGCTGTCCATCTCGACATGAGACTTTGATAAAGTGTCTGATATATTGCCGTGCCCAGCTTCAGTCGCCGTATAGATTTCCTTGACAAGATTCCTGTCGCATATCAGTTTAGTCGTTTGTGCAACAGCTGCAGTTAGGGAATATAGAGGCGCTTTTGTTTTGGCTTATTTATGTGGCGATCTAGTTTCAGCACAGGATATTTAGACAGTCTTTTAAGAGGATTTCTTTGGGTGTGAAGAAGTGAATGGTGCAAAGGGGTGAGAAGCTTTTTGTTGATAAGGCAATAGAAAGAAAACGTTTTGTAGCACAAACAAGACAAATGCTGTACCTTCTCAATTTCCTGTTTGTGTTTTTTTATTTAAGAATTTTAATTCATGCATATGTGTTTGATGTTTCTGATTATCCTTTTAACCTTATCGGTTTGGACAGCAGAAGTATACCGCTTCATAGATTCAAAATTACTCGAAAAAGTGAAAGTCAGAACTTACCCCAACTATGTTTACTCCGTATCAAGAAACGACACTTAATTACATTAAGATTAGCAACACAGGTGATTGAATCTGCCTATTCATGACAAAGGACAGAAGTCATTAAGGTGAATTTTTCGTAATTGAGAAAAAGAAATTCCAAGGATCTTAGTGTTGCCTGGGTTCATTGTGGAACATCTTGATTTAGATTAGGATTCTGTTGTTTACTTTAAATTTAACTAGTTGTAGAAAAATCTTAGTTATTTAAGAAAGTTGAAGTCAATTATCTTACAGAGTCTGGTTGGAACATGCTCATCATAACGTACGTATATACAATTAAGTGAATAAAGTCCTCACATTGGGCTTTTTTTAACAAGTTTCTTTGTGAGAACGAAAACTTCTTCACTGCGGGAATAACTCTAGTTCTGCTGTATAATTCAGAATAGTGCATGCTTTGAAAAGAAATGTTGGAACATTGGTTGATATAAGAAACGCTAGGTAACGAACGAAAATTTATTTTCTCCGGAGAGAGAAAAAAACCTAAAACAAGTTTTCTGGAATAAAGTTTCAATAAACTTTCAAGAGTGCAAAATATCCACAGTAGTTTGAATGAAATATTAGAAAAATCCAACAGACGACAATGCACGCAATTAGGCAGAGTCCTCAAACATAACATGCTTGGCTTGCCTTACTCAAAGCAAGAAGTAGCATATTATCATACTGATGGAGGAATTGTGCTTGCCGAGTTCATAGTCCGACGCAAAGAAAAATACAACTCACGTAATAAAAATGATGTTTTCTAAGTTTTTTCCACTGCCAAAAAGTCTTTGAAATTGACGCTAATGCTGAAACTCCTACGCTGGCCGTTTTACTACTGAGTAGTAGTAATCACGAATATAAAAGAAGATAGTTTGTTGAAACTCCAAAGCAGCCTGTCAATGCTAACAATTATTATTAGAACTATAGGTTTAAAATCTTCTTAAAAATTTATTTATTCCAGAGGATATTGCCTGCCAAATTTAATGTGTAATTGTAATCAATCCGAGTCTGTCTTTTAGTGTCAACTCACTTGAAAGGATCCGAACTGATTGTTTTGCCCTTTGTGCAAGCAGAAATTCGCTTTTTGAATATTTTCTGGTCTCTGGGGTGTACCATGTTTTGTTGACGGTCATTGCAGAATCTAGAAAGAGTCAAACATTGACCTGAAGTAATTTCATTGTTGCGCTTGTAGTCTGAAGTGAGCAAACGATGCACTCATGGCGCAGACAACACAATATTTTGTGGCGGATAAGACATTCTATTTCAGTACTATTTCAGCTATCTCGCGTACCTTTAAATGGCGGTTTTACAATACAAATACCTGATCACGACTCATTCCAGAAATTGCTGTAGTCGTTCTATTGAACGGTGCGTACTTATGGGAATTTTTTTTATCGATATGTAAAGGTTACTCAAATGTGTAATTCCAAATCTTTTTTGAAAAAAAAGATTCACGTTCAACGTATTGATTGTGTCCCTTTTTTTCTCTATGGAAGATTTAATTTAATAAATTTAAAGTTAATTGCCGCCACGGATTCTATGTTCCGGAGCCACGCTTATGATGTAAAAAGCATATTATTTTCAGAGAAAACTATTTTGCAAGTGTATACATTTTGGACTCTACCAAACTATTAGATACTTTTCAGAATTGCACAGAAAGTGCTGGTGTCTTTCCAAGGATGTTCCTTTAAAGTGAAATTACGAGATAGGCTTGGAACTTTAAGTTTGTTTACATATACACTTCTCTACTAAAAGTTATCCCAAAAGACATTTAACATTTCTTTGGGTGTCTCTGTTTCCCCGGACCTCAGGAAGAGCGATTGTATTGGAACCGATAATGTGGTGAAGCGTGCGTATACGATGGTAGGTTAGGAGTTATAGAAAGTTATGATGTCATCCTAACACCAAATTGTCACCGCTTCTAGCAAGAAATCTTCCGTATTATCGTTCCGGGTGATGCTGATCTCAAAAATTAAAAAGGAATAAGGCTGCAGACATAGTAACCAAGAATTCATTTTCCGTGCCGTCCGTAATGAACTCCTCCTCCAGCATGGATCAATGCTCAGTGGCCCTTCTTTGCTTTACCATTATTCTTGTTTGTTAAACTATAAAATAAATTGTTCCCTACGTCAAAATGCAGCCAAATGCGAAAGTTTTGTGTAGAAATGAATCTTATCACACTTGCTAATTGTGGGTTGCAAATTGTGAGATCAAGTTTTGTGAAATGCACTGTCCAAGTCCAAGGCCTACGGACCCACATAGATCATAAACCAAATAATAGACTTGAAGATTCACTGAAATAAATTTGTACAGTAAGTTATACAAACGACGTTCACAATAAATGATGGCTTATACACAGAACATCTTACTGAGGTATCTATGCGTTATTGAAGTCAATTCAACAAAAAATCATTCAGGCTAGGTGTTCGGGCGAATAATAAATAGATCTGCGGGCTCAGATAATGTAGTCCCCACTGCTATGGTTCAACGAAGCCAATGGTTTCTCACGAAAGCAAATATTAACTGAAAAGTTTGCTGCCCGGCTTTGGCGTGTAGTTTCAGCTACAACTTCCCGTATTCGAAATCTTAATTTTGCATTTCAATTTAAGTCAGAAATTATTACGAGCAATTTCGAACAGAACTATTATTTTTTGCAGCGGAGTCAGTCCTGGAAAGCTTACTAAAAGTGCAATGTTTCTTTTAAAGGGCGCAAGATATACAAGTCGGCTGATCTGCTGCAAAAACATATGCAGCCAAGAGTACAATTTGGGATGTGAACAACTTACTGTTGTTATAAAGTCTCTTACGGTAGTCTATTCCATGGAATATTGTGGACTTCCACAAATGAAAAAAGACGGCTCATTGGCATTGACAATTAAACAAAACTAACTCTAATATACTAATTAGGTCAAATTCTAAGATTATACAATTTAACAAACGAACCTATCAAAAGAACATAATCCCGATCTCAGTCTTTTGAATCCAATATAAAACTAGTATACCGAGTAGGCAGTTATGGGAAACGATAGTACGGAAAGGAAATCAGATTGGTTAAAGAATGGTAGTGTTATAGGAGCGGATTCGTACTGGGAACACCTCCAAATCAGACGGTCTTTTATACTGCCGGTGGGAAATAACAACGTTCGGTAATCCGCTGAATGTCTTCGATGTTATCTATTGTACACCGACAGTCCAGTAGCAATTAAGGGACTCGAATCACAACTTTTTAGATCAAGTTTGGTTAGACTCTGCTGTATGTCTCTTATCGGGACATCAAGACAATGCAGACTAACGGTTTTCTGGACATAGATATATACCAGGCTACTCTGAAGCAGATTATCTACCCAGAAATGGAACCACATCCACAGAGTACAACTTTAACAATTCAAAGCACATTGCTAGCTAGCGACAAGCAGTGTTTGTGAGAAATGAAAAAATCTTTATACTTGGTTACATGTTTGGCAATTATGTCCAAAAATTGAGTAATCATCCTAAAAAAAACTTGAGTATTCTTGTAGGACTCCTAACTGGACATTTCGCAAGACTAGGATTACCATACAACGATTTTTTCAGCAGATACAAGGGCGAGGCAGAACAGGGAAACCCCCTCACACCTACTCTGCAAACGCCCTGCATTAGCCTCCAACAGGAAACAAACTCTAGGAAAATATGACCTGAAGGGACTTACATATCCGAAAAGGATGTCATAGCAATTTAGACGCTCGTCTAAAGTGATTCCAAAATTATAGGACGATAAACAGCTCAGCGACAACGCAAAGGAACCACGGGTCTACCCTCCCGATATTGGATTACGTAGCCTTGGTTAAATCCACATGACCATTTCGGATGATTTCTGCAGAAAACTGAATGTGGCCGATGTTATGCCAACCATCCGGAAACGATTCATGTTAAAGTCAATATCACAAATGCGTTCTCTAAAGCTAGAAACCATCATTATCAAGGTCCTTAGAATTTGGGAGTGTAATTTAGGTTTACACGTAGCTTGATTTTCAGTCAAATGTCTTCTTTACTTCTATCTTCTTCTAATAAGTATCCATCAGTCAGATTTATCTTTCAACTGACTGTAGCTTAGAAGTTTGAACGATTTCGTTTATTAAAGTATATATATAGTGTCACTCAAAACAGCACACAAAGTGCAACAAGCATTCGTTCTACAACCGCCTGTCAAAGTAATTCAAAAATGCAACTGACCATACATTTTCGAAATCAATCAAAACCCGTAACATTGCTTGTCTCGAAAAGCATGCACCTTCTCTGTCTCTAAAGCCGAAGTCTAAAATATTCCATAAATACCTGAGCGACACTCGGAAGTTCCGTATCAGCCGGAGATGGTTCTTCTGACCACTGCCTCCAGTCTAATGGGATGTTCTCATCAATTTTTCAGACGCAATCATCATCGCAGATGTGGTGTGCTAAACACACCTCCGGATCTAAAAGCTCGTTCGTCGGATAATTAACCGTCGTCCCTTCTGATTAAGTCAAATGCCAAGTTTGGCGATGCACGATGAAACGACGAATAGACCAGACATCATATTTCCTTATTATATACACGCAGGATCTCTAATTGAAATCACAGCGTCAGTCACATAACAAGATTACCGACAATTTGTTGCACCGGGATGGGCGGACGGGCGCAGAAAGGGTGCCCTTCCCGAATTGATACCTCCGAGGTACAATCTGTAACGGTCATCATTCGATTTCAATTGTCATCGATAGCAGACATCGGCGGCCCCGGCGGCAGAGATGAACCAATTATGCAGACGGTCGAGGGAGAACAGCAACGGTCGGCTAATTAAGAGAAAAGGAAACCCCTAGCAGATTAAAATCCACTCGCTTGCCCTGCTGGTTGGAAAAGTATTGATGTTCATCCGGGCAAAGATTTGCTTTGAACTGTGGAGTGTAGTGCTGTCGGGTACTCGCCGGAGCTTTTGGGGGTGTGGTGAACGTGCATTTGCGGTTGAGTGTGGCAGTGAATGGAATATTCGAGTGGGACTGCCCCTGGGATTAGGACTACAGCTCGAATTTCTTTCGTAGGATGACAGGCATCCATTTAGACATTCGTCGGAGTGGGATGGTGCTCCCAAATGATGCATTGTTTGTGGGAGAAGAAGCTGTATCTGTGGTACACATCCACAGATGGAAGCTTTAGGATGATCACTCCACTTGACGTTGCTCTGGAGGTATGTTATGAAACACAGGCTCCCTAAATAATACTGACTTCTGAGTCGGGATGCAATTGCGGGTTGCCGCATAAGCAACGTAAGGCCTGACAAACTATGAGTGTCAGACATGCGGGAGTGGGTGGCCGTCTCTTTGAATTATGCGAGTGAGTTGTGGTTGCAAGGATTCAACGAGGGATTGTATCTCCACCTAAGCTCCTACTTGTACAAATGGAAATTGGATGGCTTCGGTAATGGCGAGGCCATAGAACTATGATCCGATTCTGAGGGTAAGATTCAGCAGAACGTTCTGAAGGGTTTTTGAGGAGTAAGTTTATATACACATTTTCCAACTTAATTTGTATAAAAATAGACGACATGTGAAACACTGTTCACGGTAGCGGTTTGCCGCGAATATCAACTGAGGGATGACTCACTAGGGATTGGGGATGTTGTAAAGTACTTCCGTCAAACGACTGATGTTTTAAGTGAAAATTTAAAAAATCTTTTCAAACTGAAACTGGAAATGACAATATCTAAAATAATTTGAGAGGAAAGAGAAGAATACCCTCCCTAGAAGCATTCTAACACGATTTGGAAAACCCCTGCGCTCGCCTTCAAATGATCTCATTTCATACCCGCACGTCTCTGCCGTAATCGAAAAGCAAACAAGTGTATCCGATAACGCGTCCGTGTGTCGTCGTCTGCTCTACTATGACGGCAAACTGTAACCAATCCACTTCACCAGCAACCCATTAAGTACACACGGCCGCACCAATTTCTACCCATAACCGCCAACAATTGGTCTCTCCCTAGCCGCAGTCGCCCAAGTGACGCAGAGGGTCGCCGTCGCACTTGCCGCCCCGCCATAGTGGCGCATTTAATTATGCTGTACACACGCCAGGCGTGACAGGTTTACGATCAATTTATTGGAAGCGCTGCTAATAGCCGACCTAATCCATGGCCAGCCGAACAGGATGACAATTTATCCTGTAATAATTATCCTTGTTTGTATTTTTTTTTTGCGCCTCACCGTTCGATGCGGCCCAAGTCGGGTGACATTCCTCATTGGACGGCGGTAATGTGAATTTTGTGGCAAACAAACATTGCCCCTCCGATGCCGTCTAAGGTGTTCGACGGGCTAGAAAGGCAGCCAGAACGGCAAAGATGTGGGCGTCATCGAGCTGCCCAGGACAAGTGGGCACGTCGGTGTGGGTAGGTATATATTTTCGGAGATGTCCTCATTTTGGCCAGGATTGCAATTATTGTGAATGGATGTGGCGAGGTCCTGGTGCTATAGCGATGATATTGGTCTGTTGGGGAAATTGATGGGAAAAAGTTGCCACCAAAATGTTTTAGGGGTGACACGGCGGCGGCGAGGGGACTGGGAAAATTGAAATATGGCAGACGATAAAGGTCATAATAAATTAACGGAATTTTGTAGGGTAGCTACCACAGCCGCCGCCACCGCTGTCGATATTGGAAAGTTTTAATTGGTTCGGTCTATGGGGCTAATTTGGCAACAGTTTGCTCCGATTCGCCCGCAGCGAGCTTATGAAGAGCAAAACGCCACCGTCGAGATTTAATCTTTTTGTTGATTCGATCCATAAATGCTTGTAAATAGAGAGTTGGGGTTTTGGATCGATTTGAGGTAGCGGAAGCTGTACTCCAGGAAGTGGGTTTTGAGGAAGGAAGTTAGTAAATGTGTTTTTTCAGTGGTTAATTGGTAAATTATCTTTAAGGCGTGCGGTTATGTCTTAAAGTTAACTGATGCCCGTTAGCTTTTTGTTTCTTTAAAGCATTTACCTTTTGTAGAGCAAGTTCACTTTGACGTCGCATAAGAGTGTAAGACTAGGTACATAGGTGCGTATTTTTTTTTTAGCTGATATCGGCCAGATACGATGCAGAATGTAACCTGTCTGATGCAAACGTTCTTACGACGCAGTACTATTATACCACTGGATTTTTTTTAAATGACATTGACCACGGGGGAACTGCGGGGTAGTCAAGGACAGTAAACAGGGACAATAACACCAGTACCGAAATCAAATGCAGAATCACTCTTGCCAATCGCTGTTTCTTTGGGCTCAAGAGGCAATTGAGTAATAAAGCCCTCTCTCGAAAGACTAAGCTTGCTTTATATAACACCTTGATCATCCCAGTCCTACTTTATGGCGCGGAAACCTGGACACTAGCAAAAGCGGATGAGGATGCCCCTTGGTTCTTCGAGAGAAAAGTTCTGCGTGCGATTTTTGGTCCTGTTTGCGTTGATGGCATCTGGGGAAGAAGATTCAACCACGAACTGTATGGGCTGTACAGCGGCATGAACCTAGTCAAGCGTCTACGGATACAACGCTTAAGATGGCTAGGCCATGTAGAGCGTATGGACACCACTGCTCCGGCCCGAAAAGTCTTCGAATCTGATCTGAGCCATTGGGACAACGCAACAAAGGACGGCCCAGGATAAGGTGGCGCACACAAGTGGAGAAGGACCTCAACCAACTTGGAGTGCGCAACTGGCGGCAGCTGGCGAAAGATCGTGCTGGCTGGAGAGGCATGTTGGTTGAGGCCCAGGTCCACCCCGGACTGTAGCGCCACAAAAAGAAGAAGAAGAAGATTAACCACGGAGTTGATTATCCGCCCAGGAAGTGAAGCCATTGTGGTCTTTCTTTTTAATAACTCAGGTAGGTATGATGTGTAAATGCAAATTGAGTCCGCACATAGGCTGTGGACTTCTGGCCAAAATTCGAGGTCTGGAAGCATAGTATTAGCTCTTGAAGCTTTGTGCCATGATGAGTTTCGGTGCTGAGTTATCTTTTTGCAGGTATTTGCAACAATCAACAATTTTAAGGCAGTGCTTTTAACTTTAACTTTTTATTGTTTTTTTATTTAAATTTAAATTACTTTACTTATATTCTAGCTAAAAATACTTAAAACTAGCTTATACTATGTGAACTTTCGCTTTTATATCTATCTTACTGACCCTTCGCGGGTGCTCTGAGTTAATCTACTTTACATTTAATTTGCCTTTCGGCCTACTCTATCTTAATTTAACTTAAATATGTGAAATTTGTTTTTATTTTATTTGTCAAGAAAAGTAACTTGACCTTTTCCGTCTTTACTTAACCTAACTTGTTCTTACTAAAACTTAAAGTATTTACAAATTCTTAAATCTACTTATGCTATTCTTAACTATGTCCGTTGAATTGTACGGACGCGTTCTCCAGGGCGTATTGCGATTTATATGCTTAACATATAGATGCAATACGCCGTGATGCACCTTTTTTCGATCGATTTTGTTTTTTTTTTATATATTTATTTATTTTTTTTTTTTAATTTTTTTTTTTAACTTAACTTAACCTAAACCTAGCCTATGTAAATTCGCCCTCAAGGGTCAACTACCTAGTTCTAATCATTAGACGTTGATGGCGTCAAAAACCGATTTCGGTGCAGCCACCAATAAAAGTGGCGTTCTTTGGCCGACACTGCTCTGTCTCGAGCAGAAATCGCCCGGCTGAACCGAAGAAGATCCTCGTGGCTGCGAGCAACGTCCGGCTCGTATTGAAGTCGCCTGTCCACTGTTCGGCGTGCGACATGGAAGATTAGAGGACACCCCTCCGTATCCTGTATCAGGTCCTTTCCATCCAAATAGAGGAAAGCTTCGGGCGGAATGAAGCCGTTAGGATGCACCTTCTCGTGGTACATTATATTCGGGTAGTAAGCCCCCAAAGATCAGACTTGGTCGAGTTCAAAGCCCGTGCGACGTGACCACTGATCAACTTAATAATAAAGTTGTCTATACTGATCAGATTTGCCTCGTTGTACAAAACCTCGTTGGGATAGAATTTCTTGTACTCTGATTCGGGAGTGCGATACAATCTGAGGCAAGTCCTAAGACATTGCCTCTCGAACACCCTCATCTTTTTCATCTGAGAAGGACTCACGTTGAACCACACTGGACAACCGTACACCATGACCGGCCGGATGAGGGCCGTGTAGCAGATAACCTTTACTTTGGTATCGAGTTGACGGTTGTGAAACAGCCTACTCGTCCCAAAGAAAGTTTTCTTGGCCCTAGCCAGAACAGTAGCAATATGTTTATCACCATATAGATACTTATCCAGCCAGATGCCAAGATATCTTACTACACTTTTCACAGTTAACGGTCGCCCCTGTGGGTCAACAATGCCGAACTTGCGCCAGTTTTTTTTCGTGTCCCTTGAGGCCCTGGACAGCGGGGTTCTGAACAGAATGGTTTCGCACTTCTGGTAGTTGATCTTCAGATTCCAGTCGTCGTAATAACGCTTGATGTTATCGAAATCGCACTGCAAAAAGCTATTGATCACTTCGACCTTAGGACCTGATCTGTACGCGACTTTATCGTCGGCATACGCTATTATATTTGGCATTGAACCCAAAAGATCGCTGGTGAATATCGCGAAAAGAATCGGGGATCCAACCGCCCCCTGTTGCAACCCATTTTTAATGTTAAAAACAGGTATCGACGTTACATTGCCATTCTTCACAACGAACTTCATGTCATAGATCATGTATAGCAATGATTTATTCATGCCGAGCCTGACCAACTTAAGGAAAAGGCCTTCTAACCATACGGTGTCGAACGCCTTTTCCATGTCGATCAGACAGGCACCTGTGCAATGTTTTTTATTCCTATTCCATTGTATATCGGAACACAGCTTAGTCGCGGCATGTGAAGTATCATGCCCCGCTTTAAAGGCAGTGCTGTAAACTGAGTATGGACATATTATTACGCGGAGACTACTATGCATGTATTGTAGATTCATGCTTCATATGTGGTCGGAGGCACTACATGAATGTGTACACCGCTACCTTGGTTTTACTGAAGCCCTCTGTCCAACCTTCCAAAGTCGCAAAAAAAAGTACAGTTTTGGCCGCAAGGACTAAACGAAGGAGGTATTTTGCATTTTCTTTTAAAAATGCTTTTTCTCCATAAAAGTTTAGGCTATTATTTTGGTTGGCATTATTTTTGGACATATTTATATTTTCTGGTGTGAGCAGATGTTTAGATGTCGATAAATTCAAGTAGCTATTGCACCTACTACTTTTAAGTGATTCTCCAACATCGCTACTAAGACGTCTTGTATAGTAACAATGGTCGAAAAATTCGAGGTAAACAAACTTTGAAAATATTGCAATACCTTTTATTAAAATCGGTTTCACAAAACTGCGTATAACATCAAGATTAAAGGAGACAGACATATAGAGTAATAAAATGACTACCTTTATTTTTGACGGGTGATGTACATTTCAAGTTGGATAAGCTGGCTCTCACCTACTGTATGCTTGCCAGTTGGGATAATGGATCGACTAATAACAGAATAAAGAGTCAACATTATTTAAACTTACTGTTTAAATAATTTTACTGCAGTTTGCAAAAATTCTGAGGAAATTTGAGAGAAAAAAGCGTTACTGATGGCATCCTGAATCACTGTAATTCACGGTCAGTAGAAAATATTGCTGCTGTAGGTGCAAGTATTAATGATGATCCTTGCCGATTTATTTTCCGCCGTTCATAGCATTGAGCGTGTCGTCCACTTCACTATGACCAAACCAAAGTCTGCCGACTATTCACAACGCCATATGTGCATGCTGAAACAACAAACAACAATCATCGATTTTTTAATCAATGTTTTTCGCAATCATGAGGCACCTTGTTATGCTCTGTGGTTGCTCTGTATCGTTCTGCCACTACCAACTGGGTACAAGAAATAACCAGATAGTCCCCCAGAACGATTCGTAAAAAACCTAAGATACCCGACGAACGATGAAATTCAAATACGAACTCACATGATACCGAAGACTAACATACTTAAATATCATCTTAAATGTCACCCTTCATTTGACCATCATTTATTTACGGCAATGCGCCAATTTCTAAATTAAAGGAAATTCAAAAAAAGAAACGAACCCAAATTTCAATTTGCCTGTTCCGGAGGACAACAATGAGCGGCACAAAACGACCACTGTCCACTTGGGGGAACATCTGTTGCGACACAATAACTCCAAGGCCCTTATTATCATTCGTCCCAATCGGAGCACTCTCCTACTAAAAAAAAAAGGACAAGCGCACTTGTGAATCCCAAGAATGTTTCTCTGGTGAATATTTCGGACCAGGTGCGGCCGTATTTGTTTGGTCCACTTCTCGGAATGAATGTCAAAGAGAAAAGAATAACATCGTGATGTAATGAGATAATCCTCGAGGATAAGACATCACACCTACAAATGCTAATGCGACATCAGTTTCCCATCAAATTAAATCGTTCGTCCGTTGGGTGCTGTGTGCCCGTTCTCGCCAGCGCCACCACCCCGTCCAGGTTGAAAGTAGTCTGACAGAGGGATTTGAAAAAAGTGAAACGAAACTTCAGCAAAAGTTGTCTCAAGGAAATTCAATTCGCCGACGTTACCCCTCCTCCCGGCTCGGGACGAACTAATCCACTCTGGAAGAGGGAAATTCGTTTCACGAAAGAAAAATGCCCAAATTGGCAATTTTCTCTTGTTTGCCAAAGATACACTGTGCTCGGCTGGGATACGAAAGGAAACAGAGAACGGCGAAGACCTGACTGAGTGCAGGACCGTTGGGGGCTTTACAATATCCAAAATAAAACCCAAAGACATACCGTTCATTCTAGCGCATTGGTAGCAGTCGGAGCAGGACAATGCATAATGACACTTTTGCATGCATGAGGACACTCCGCTCGGTTCGGGCGCATAGTTCATGGCTCAGCGACGATGGCAATAGCGATACAGTGGGGCAAGCACGAGGTAATAAAATATTATAAAAATTCAATTTTGCTATAATGGTTTATTATTTTCTCTAAATACTTATTTTTTTACATATCTTGAAATCAATAAATTATCAAAACGAGCACATTATGATTTGTGTTTTACGTAGAATTCATCCATTACTTTTCCTCTCTTATTAATGAAGGGTATTGTAGAATAACGGAACTTAAATAAAGAGAAAAAATGTACTCAAATATTCCTCAAATGTAACGATGCAAGGGCGCGTTGTACTGCAAAGGTTTTCAGTACAATTTCTTAAAAACCAATGGACTACCCGCTATTCGAAAAAGGACTCTAATGATTATATGTTACTAAAACTAAAAAAATATAAGAAGTTTTTACTAAGAGCTTAAGAAATTCTCTCAAAAATCCGCAACATGCTCGAAACTTACCGTTGAAAAATTGCTTTTTAGTCACTCTGCCCCACTGTATGGTGGCAGCATGCAGAGGCAGCTACTCTGCTGCAGCAGTATTCAGTTAATTCTGCATAATTCACGTGGTCCTCGCTGCTCGGATTGCGCCTTAAACAGCACTTCCAGACATGGAACATAATTAACGAATCCTATGGATTTTTCCCCATAAAGGATTGGTGGGTCGGCTTCTTGCCTTCACGCCCTTCGCCACCCACGTTCACGCCCTCAGTCAACATTTTGTGCAGCAGTTGTCGATGCTGCTGCAACTGCAGAATAACGGCAGCGCGGATATATGTATGTAGGTCGCAGCGCCAGGGGACTGGACTGAAGAGCTCTGAAGAGGATTTGGGTTGCGGAACTCTTGCGGTCTTGTGGGTTTCTGGGCCGAATCCTTTTGTTGTGCCGAGTAAATAAATGTTTCGATCCTGTTGTTGCGGCTTAGTGCCATAACGCAGAGTTATTATGCTGCGACGGGCGTTGGGGTTGGTACTAGTGAGCTAGATGCATTAGCATCATCTGTTCTGGATTGCTGGAAAGCTAATGGGATAACAGTCAGTCTTGGTGAGCGCAGAATCAATGCGTTGGCGTGCTGTTTGCGGATAGTGAAAGGAGGTTGTTGGGAATTTATCATGGAGGTGTTTGTGTTACCCGTCTTAGGAATACCACACGAGATACTGCTGAAGCACAAATTGAGGTTTTGTCACCACTAGACCCACTTCTTGGAGCAGAGAAAAAATGAAGGGAAGCGTTGACATGAAAGGGTATGTACTTCAAAGACCAAATGGGATGAGTATTTTCACATACATTTTATGCCGGTCTGTTACAACCTTTAGCGGAATATCACAGTACTACGATTAGAAGGAAGTTTAAGTTGAAAAATATCAACAAATCAAAAAATGTCACTCGAGCCCTTCTCTTTCTCTAGGAGCTTCATTTGTTCATTCTATCAAATTTTACCTCATGTGCTCCCATAAGTCTCCATAAATTTTTTTTGTTCCTAGGAAAGACAAAAAAAATCGATTTATCAGCTTCCCTGAACGGTGTTCTCCGTCTTTGATTCGGAAAACAAATGACCGCCACCATCAGTCATCGTCTCAAGTTGAGCTCCTGCCAATCAATCCGATTTTGAATGGCACCCTTCATTCCGACCAAAGGAACGTACCTTCATTAAATTTCCTTATCCTCTCCTCCTCGTTTTGAGCCTACACGCTATCAACCCACATTAATCAGATTTTCCTCCCACGCTGCCCCCGTCACCACTACCGTGTGCATCCGTTTCCTATTAGATAGCACGCACTCAATTTATATGTTTTTTGCGTCGTAACTGTAAATTAAAATAATTACCCAGCGGTATTAAGCTGTTCAAAGATACTTTCGTGGTGATTTATAATTTTTGACACTTCAGCTGGGTGGTGAGCAGAACGGTGGGCTGATTAGTTTGTGCCTCGGTCAGCGGTATCTACGGAGGTATCTGAAGAAACATCTCAGCTAAATTTGTGTCCTATTTGTGCAGAAAATCTAGGTGAACGCCTCATGTTAATTTATGAAGATGGTGGCTTGTTATTTATTTTCTGGGATGTGTGTAAAGAGTGCTCAAGTTTTGTGTGTTCAGCGGTTGATGTTTGCTTAACAGAGGGTGGAAAGTGGACTTTGAAATATATTGGGGTGCGAGTCGTTAACGCGCCTTTAATTCGAGTACGGTCTGGATAATTATTACGCAAGCTACAAACGTGAAAATAATGTAAAATCTTGTGCGAAGATTTCTGATTACAGCTTGTACTTCCCTTGCGTATACGAAGGGTGGGAGTCGAGTAAAGTGACATTTAATTTAATAATGAAATAAATAATTAAGTAGCCTCCAAAATGGTCCTAATGACACTCATTGTACATACTGTAAGGAACGGAAACGAAACCCAGCTCAAAGCGATTTTGTTTCTTCTTTCGGTTGAATTGCTAATAGTGGTATAATCGGAGACTGTCATTTATCAGGCAGCATGGCCACCGCATATGTACAATCTGATGCGACCGTTCGTTATTTAATGCAATGACCAAGATATACATACATACATGTCATGAAACATTATTAATGGTTTTATGAATTTGAAGCGATATCGACAGTTTGTGTTAATCCAATGCTATTTTAATTGTATGCACTTTCAACCTATATGCATACAAGCGAAGATGTACTGGGTTGCTTTAAAACTGACAGCTGCTTCCCGCTTGGCATACATGGATCGATGTACTTATGGCGCTTTATACTTGAACAAAGCGGGGAAATATTGAAAACTCGTTGAGACCGCAGTTATCCCAACGATTCGCAAACGATTCAAGCACTCAAGGCGTATTCCGTGAACTATAGGCCGAAATCAGCAACAATGTGTTTGTGGGCTGAGGCTGTCAGAATGTGCTATTGCGAAGCCAGAAACTTGAATGAAAATTTGTATGCATGTATGAATGTATGTATGTATGTGCATATGCATGAATGCATATTTTTTATGCTGTCTCCTTTGCATTCCACACAAACTAAGTGAAACCAGATTATACATATGTACATATGTATATAGAAATCATGAATATTTCCGTATTCGCACTTATCACAAATCCCACCCTAGAAAGGGGTTCACAGGGGACAGCCTGTATCTCATATACCTCATATCTCGGTATTTTATCCTGTTTTCAAGAGCTTTCATTAACGCTGCGCGTGATTCTTGTGTAGTGAAGCGGCTTGGTGTTGCAGCTTGTGGTGAGAAAAGAACTGCGTGATTTAAAACAAAGCCATCAAACAGAAAAACGAGAACCTACGGAAAATGAATTTTCTTAGGGGACTCTCCCTATCGTAAGGGGTACACTGAAGCAGCTTAGAATTTGCAAATCGTCTCCGGTAACGACCAAAGAACAGTCTTGGACGTAAAACTGGAAAACCGCCATATTTTTGCGCAAAGGTGTTCTGGCAAACCAATCGCCGACTCAGATGAAGGAAGTTCAAAATCATCGAAGGAGTCAAATAAAAAGATGGTGTACAGCGGTGGAAGAAGTTTCTTCCATGATTGAATTGGTAAAAGTTATCAAGCCCGCCGAAATGCACGAGGTGGTGTTTAAAGCGGGAGTCCTGTGGCTCTCTCCTACCATTAAGGTGGTCGGGGAATGTGCCGAAGCCCTTTAGGATTATTCCTCTTTTAAGAGGGATTTTTCTCATTTAAGTCTTCCATTTAAGATGGGGGCGCTTTCGTGACCTATGGATAAGTCCAGGTTGGGCAGAAATAGTGCGGTTTTAGTCCTGGCAGATGAACATATAATCGACCAGCGTTTCACTCTAAGAAATGGTGTGGGAGTTTATTAAATGGCGTGGTAAACCATAAACCGACGAACAGTTGTTGTTTATGTTTAAAAAAGACATACTTCAGGCGAGAATTAGATGAGATTCGATGTGCGACACCTTCAGTGTAACATGCGGGCCACTGAAAATGATGGTGATGAAGATGAAGACCGCACATTTGACTGTAAACTTATAACATATACAATCATATTCCCATCCGAGGCATATTTCTTTGTCAGACTATCATACTCTTTCATTCCTTGTACTTGTATGTATACTCCTCCTCTATCTTGTCATAGTCATACCCATTATCTTGTCTCTATCATACTCTGTCCCCTTCTGTCCCCCAATCCCTTCCTATGCGCCCTTCCCTGACTACTCATTCAAACCATGCTCTGCATACCCCACCCCGAGGTTCCAATTCATACCGTGCCAAAACAAATTTCATTTCAAAAACAAAACGACCTAAATGACAATTATATTGACGGTACTTAACTTCGTCTTCTGCGTTGTTGGCTTTATAAAGATAATTATTGCTAATTAGCACATATGCGTCACGATAGATGGGCTAGGAACCCAAAAGACAAGTCAACACAATAGTCCTTTTTAAATCAGACTTGGCATAACACAAATTTTCTCGTGAACTTCGTAACAAATCCAAAAATAGCGAATTCAAAATTTCCTTTTCACGTTTTGAAGTTGTCTCCATTTTGGGCTATTCAACAAATTTCCTCTTTGTGTGCTGCGAGCACAATCAAAGACAAATTCGCGACGTGATAAAAACATTTTGTCCCGGGTAAAGGAACGCTATACCTTCTCCTATCCAAATAAACGACTTTGCAGCAGCCGTTACCTACCTGAATTCGCGTTTGAATTAATTACGCCGCCACTCTGCGCGAGGGGGATGTCAAACGGAAATTCCTTTTCTGACAGCCGAAAAACTCACAAATGGATAGTGGAGTTTCTTCGCCTGTCTCTCAGGAAAGGCTTACTCGCACGCGCTGCCGTTCAAGTGTTCATAATGACTACGGGCATCAGACACCCAATTCTCACCATCCCTTCGCATCAAAGAACTTTGTCTGCAAATGTCATTACAACACCCGAGAGCGGTAGTTAATCAGATTCAACAAATGCGTGCTCGTAGGCCTACTTACGCCGGTACCACCACACCGGCGAGGTGTGCGGATGAGACTATAAATGAGTCCTTTCAACCTTCCACAGGGGTAATTACCCATTTGCCGAAAGAGAATGTATGTAATTTTAATTAAATGCCCATTTTTACGACGACGGCAGTACACACATGTGCCGGAGTGCGAGAGTGTCAGTGTGGTGGAATGTCTATTTGGGGAAGACTGAGGTGGAGGCAAAGTCAAACAATGCCTTTTCCTCATTCCGTCGCCGTTATTATGGCATGGTATGCCGGTTAGGGAGGGTCCTTGGCGATCCTTTTACTCGTGTCCTGGACTAGACAAAAGCCTTAAATCTCGCTTTTCATTAGCGGAATGCAATCAGTTTGCATTCGGGGGAGCTACATGCTTTACTACTGAGCAATATTCCTTGTAATTAGTGTAAAAGCTTTTTTCTCTGCTTAGCCATCACGGTGGGCGACGAAGGGAGTGCTTCTACTTTTGCTGCCCTTTTTCCCCAGTGCATGGATCTGTGCGAAGTGCGGAGCAGCCCGGATGAAGTATGATTGCGAAACGAAAATCATTTCCCCTCTCAGTGCTCATTGAGGTCTTTAAACGAAAATCTCAAGAGGGTGGGCCATGATGGTGGCACAGGGGAACGCTTCCAATTATAAATTCATTTTAAAATCACTGTTTTCCTTCTCTCTGTTTGTATTTATTCATCGTCTTGAAGTCGATTTCTTCTTGTATCTGATTTCAGTCGTCACTTATGCAGCGTGATTCAGTGTACCTTAGAGGCCGAAACCCTGACCGTCATCAGAGGTGGGGACGTTGGGAGTGAAGCAGCAGCAGCGCGTAAAGGTGAGTTCGTCTAAATGATTTTTCAACAGATGTTGTGTATTCGAGAGATTCGGAGAAATACGTAGATTTCACCGCCACCCCGGCCCACCCAGTCAGTGTGAGCGGTGAGCTGTGCTGCTTAATTAGCATTCTCAGGGTTCCCGCTGATGGTGGCAACTCCACTGGATGAAGTTTTTTTTTCTATTTCCACTGAATAGAGTTTTTTTCATTCGGTGTAGTCACTATCACGCCGGTCGCCATCAGAGATGACAGAGCTTGTGTTAAATTTGACGTGGCTGTCAATTAGCACGCGAATTGGCCATTCCGGTGGAAGTCTATGCACATTCATGAGGAATAATTATTCTAGGCTAATGGCTTGTGAATTGTTTGTTAATTTTTTTTTTGTTCGTATTTAATTTTTGTTGTTTTCTATTCATTTGTTCCTATGGTGCATGAGTAGTGAAGATGGCGCGCCGAGGGAAGCAGGTGTGCTTTTTGCATGAAACCTATGCCTGCCTGCGGTACCTGGGAAATAATTGAATTCGAGTAGCTATTGAGTTGAGCACTTGGGCTGTATGCACATAGACGCCGCAGGCGGTACTTGCATTAGTCATTGCACGCAGTCACACATCATAAATCTTTTCCGCTCACTTTGAGGTGGCTCAAATAAACTGTTTATTTTTTGTTTAAAATGCGTAAGGTATGGAAAAGCAGTTAGGTAGATAAAAGTTGTGTACTTTCAGCAGAATTTTCCAGGCAACATGGCTTGGGAATGGAAAACAAGAAAGACAAAATCTGCCAACATCATTACTAATGACACTGACCTTGGATTTTAATATGATAATTGTTCACTCGCACTTTAAACGAATTAGATCTTAGAAAGGGCTAAGCAAAAATGGAATTAAATAATATTATCAAAGTGTGGTCGCCGTAGCGTAGCGGGTAAGTGCGTTGATCCACACGCAGAAGGTCTGGGTTCGATTGCCGGAAAGGACAATTCGCATTTTTTCACGGCATCACCTCTTGCGGGTTGTTGCCAATACTCAAAGAGCGTCAATTGTCTATGAAAAACTTCTCAAATCTCGCCGTCCGGAGTCAGCAAAAAACTACAGGTCCTTTCTATTCGTGAGATAGCAGTAGCACGCACAACACGAGTAGTTGTTGTAAAAGCTGGGCCCTGGTGCTTTGTGAACTGTAGTGCCACTTAATAATTATATTATCAAAGTGGGTGCTCGTTTTCTTGTTCTTTTAATGGCACTTAAGGTCCGGTTTGGACATGGGCTGCGTGATTTCTCACCAGCTGTGACCATTTGCGCACTTAAAGTTGGCTGAGTTCTTTTTCTACTTGTGCGCACCATCGCAACCTAGGCCGTAACCAGTTTCGTTGTTCCATTGGCGTTCGAAAAATTTTCGGGCCAGAGCTGTGGTGTTCATACGCTCTGCATGACCAGGCGCATGCCGCCATACAGCATTTAAAGTTCGTCTTTGAATCTTCTCCTCCAAACGCCATTAACGCAGACAGGATCAAAAATTGCACTCAAAACTTTTGTCTCGAAAAGACTAAGGGCTTCCTCATCCGCTTTTAGTAACGTCCAAGTTTCCGTGCGGTAAAGAAGGACTGAGCAATCAAGTTGGAGCGAGGGCTCTATTACTCAATCAGCTGTGCTAGAGTGATTCTGCATTTGATTTCAGGACTGAAGCGTAGCTTTGGAATCGAATATACACCTGCAACTCAGAAGTGAAAACACTTGCCCATTACGTTATTAGGACGGTTGCAGTAGAACTTGGAAACATTCCATCAACGGCACTGCTAATTTTTAGTTCACAGCTGTATACTCAGCCGTCTCATATATGTATGCGCACATTTATCTCGGCCTTATATTCGTGTACAAAATCCAGCTGTTATCACTTTAGGACGTGGCTGCCACCTGAATCAACAACTCAACACTATTGTTACCATTATTTTGCATCAAAAAATCTCTATTCTGCTGGCAAAAGAAAATTCAACCCCTGTCCAAGTTTATTAGTCACGATTTTGAAAAACTCGTCGGCTTATTCGCCTGAAGGTAATTGTAAGAAATTTGTCTCTAGGACAGCGATATAATGTCGCCATCATCTCAGAGAACATCCGTCAAAGGATTTCTTGACAAGTGTTCACAGGAATCAACGCAGGGGCCCACTTAGAGCTAACGAGGCGTAAAAATAACCGCGTCGGTTACGCAAAATCACTGACATCTCTTTCACGACGATGACGGCGCTTGGGGCTCGAAAATGATTTGATTACAGAGTCACTTGTTGTTCGAATGAAATAAAAAATCTTCTGTAACAGCCTTTTCTTCCCGAATGACACTCCAGCAACCCTGACGTCTTTCAGCATTCAATTAATTCCAAAGTTCATATGCCATTAACACTTGTTCCTTATCAAGACATTGCACGAATCTCCAGGATAGCGACCACCCTCCTCAAGCACGTTTTTTTTCCCTTCCACTTTCACAACAATTAATCTCTTACGCGGTGTATACAGATCAGCAGCTGTATAATTGGTGTGAGGCGTTCTAAAGCGTAATAGACGAGGATTACTGGACTCTGATAAAAATGTTCTCAAAACGACTACATCACCAGAGGTAGAGCTCTGCGTTGGTAATCAGAAAAGCCGCATTCGGAGTCCAAACCTCCGGAGCCACTGTCGCTTCGACTGGATAAGGATTTGTCAAGAGATACGACTGGGAATGAACGAAACCTGTTGCCAACGGAGTTCGCTATTTTTAAACGCTGCACCCCCTCTTCGTTGGACGATCCATCACGCCACAGCGGTCATTGCATCACAGCAACTCCCAGAGCCGCCGGAGCCGGGAAGACGCTTTAATTTATTCGTTTCGCTCTCCATGTTGAACGTGCACACTCCACCATCGACTGCTATAAATAGACAAGTGCCACCCGCCCGCCCGCGGCGCACACCCATTGCTGCAATAGGAGTCTCTTGACGCGACTTTGGCGTACAAGCGTGTCTGCGAGGGTTCCGCACGCTGTTGGTAGCCCGCTAAGTGGATGCACGTAGGCCAGCTCTTCAGTGACTTCAGCATTTTGTGTGTGTAAGTGGGACCGAAGACGGAATCTATGCGCATTTGAGGCCTCTGTCCTAGCTCACTGTTAGTGGGAGCTACAAAGCTGTGTCGATGCACTCTGCGAGGGATTCTAAATTAAAATCAATTACAAGTGACGGCCGATGACTGTGGACGGTTCGCACAGATGGATAGTTGCAGATGATGACGGCCTAGCAGCACGCGGATGTAATTCATGGAATCGTCTGCATCGAATCGCGGTGTTAAGTGCCACAAATCCAGTGACGGAGAGAGTCAACAAGATGCTTTGAAGGCGACGAGTTGCAGTGACTGGCAAGCGAACACTTGTGGCAACTTTGTACAGAAGTGTTCTCCGCTTGGACGGTGTTGTACCTTTGAGTCATTTCCCGTATGGGATTGAGATGGTTGTTGACGGATCTCTGATGGTGCAGCAGTTACATAGTCAAAAAGGTGTGGACTTTGTTAAAAGTAGAAAAGAAGAGAATATATTTAAAAAGTTAATTTTCTTAAGACAAGTTGATCTAGAGATAGGACAATATTCAAGGTTGAAGGATGACTTTCATACACACTTATATGAGAACCAGTTCTTTGGGTTAATAGAGTCGATTAGACCTGAAGATTTTCCAAGAACTTCATTATAAGCACAGTTTCTGTGTCTGATCTCGCTGGCTCGTTTGCAAATTTGGTGCATGCAACTCCCCGTGTGTTAATGAACTTGGTGAATGAGTTTCTATTTGAAAAAGGGTTTTAAGAGACAGTAAGTCCTACCGTAGTCCATGGTGCTGTGGCATGGGTTATGCAAATTTTTGCTAAACCTCGATGGAAAACTAATGCGGTGTTATTACATACTTGCTCTTTAAGAAGGTAACTGGAACGGTATTACTTTGATTGACTGACGAAATTCAAGTGCACCATTCTTAGAAGCAAATCACTTTATCTGACGTTCAATACTGTCGCGTTGTCCCAACACTTTATGAAAACCGAATTGAAGATTTGTTAACAACACACATAATGAAAGCTTAAGGATGTAAATATGAAGCCATCAAAAGAATTGATAAAGGCTATTTCATGATATCGAACTATTGGATATAATTATGAAAAAGCCATCCATTTTCGATATGTGTATCGGCTTAACACTAGGTTGGAACGATCACATTTTTGGGGTCACCAAATATGCTGCGAAATGTCTAGGTTCCTTAAAACGATGTAAGAAATATTTCACCCTCTTTGATTTGGTTTCACTATATATGTCATATTTTGTCAGGTGCTCCAAAGACCTCCCTTTACCTACTGGATAGAATCCAAAAACGAGCAAAAAAGTCTTTGGAGACAATAATACTTCTTCCGCTCTTTAGAGTTTTGTATCACTATTTTAAAAAGAGACGTTTAAATTATTAGTCAGCATATTTCTCCTCTTTCAGAATTCACCCGCAATACCCGCTTACCTCGGAATGCAAATCAGTTTATCCTGAAGCACACTTTTGAACGTACAATTCAGTTTACAGGCTCGTTCAGTAGCCACGGCACACGAATAAAGAATGCTCTTTTCAACTCAATATTTATTCACCATTAAAATCCACAAGCATTGTGCGCATCGCTACCTCATCTTTCCCTTCGGCCAGTGCTGTGGTCTGTTTTCGAACACTTAAGGGTACTCAGAATGCCTTTAGTACTCACGAATATAATTTCCATTTTTTTTATCAATGTTAAATTTTCACACACTTTTTGCGATCTGGTGCTCAATATATTGGACAAAACATTTGTCTTAGTGTGAAAATCAAACTCCTTGAAGCGGTAGTGAGATCGATAATCGGCTATACAACTCAGGTCTGAAAAATTTTACAGTTAAACGGTTACCACACCACATGTTGTATCTCGAAAATGGATTATTTTTGCTTTCAACTGCCAAATTGGCTTCCTCCACAGTTGGACTACTCTCCGTCCCAAAAAAATTTTGTAAACGAATAGGCCAGGTTAAGTGACTAATATGATGCCCTCTTACACTTCATGCTACAAGAGCGCTTTACAGATGTTACTGGGTTAGGTCTATATTCCATTGATAAAAGTGGACCCCGAGTCACCTTAATTAAAATAATTATAACGATTAGTTACGATACATTATGTACTTTATATAAGACCAGAGGAGAGCTGCTTCATCTAAGTTTAAAAGCTTATAAGTCACAGCGCAATGTGAAATGCTTGTTAGAGGCTACAATACCTGTCCGTTATTAAAGAATATGAGATGGCATTTTTCGACGACAAATATTCCACCAGCAAACAGTTATGAGTGTTGAATAGGATCGTTTCAACAAATAAATAATTTTAATGCACTACAGTTCACAAGTGTATCCTCTTCAGCAACTACTCGTGTTGTGGAAGGAATAATACACATGTGCTGCACCTGTCCGGAACTAGCGCGTCTCAAAACTTTATACAACACCTTAACTGACTCGGACTGCAATCAATTTCAATGGATAAAATGATAAACGACTTGCGTCAAGGCTGAGTCAGTAATGCGATGTAATGCAAACATTATAGTGTGATTGGTTTATATTTGACTAAAAACCTACAGGGCGCTATTCTTTTAGCCCTCCAGCACCTCAGCGTGAATAAATCATTTGTGCCTCGAGTCATAGCATGGTTCTTCTTCTTCTTCTTGATCTTAGCAATATCTTTCGCCAACTGCCGCCAGTTCCAAGCTGGTTGAGGCCCTTCTCCACTTGTGTGCGCCACCTTAGCCTAGGCCGTCCTCTGTTGGGTTTCCGCAATGGCTCAGATTCGAAGACTTTTCGAGCCGGAGAAGTGGTATTCATACGCTCTACATGGATTAGCCATCTTAAGTGTTGTATCCGAAGACGCTTGACTAGGCGCTTGTCGCTGTACAGCCCATAGAGTTCGTCGTTAACATAGCAGCTAGCTTGCTTGGTTGGTCATAAAAAGAAACAGTTTCATCGGCAGAAATGGTGTGGGTAGCGGAGGCTCGGATTGAATGAAATCCGCGTTGAAGTGGAAGAAGAATGCCTAGTGAGCTCAACGTATCGTTGGAACATACTGAAAAATGAGCTTGAGCTTAAGCCATTGAGAAGTTTCTACCACAAAAGCTGTCATTTGCGAAATTTATTTTTTCCGTATGAATCGAAATTCCTATTTGCATATGTCATCAAACAAATGGGCGATGGTCGCTCTCGGTTTGTATTTTATTTACCGAAACTTATTTATTGAAACACGCGTCCCTCAAGATTGGTCAAAAAACAATATATCACACATAACTTTTTTAACACAATGGATTGCAAATTAGTTTGATTTCTCTCTCTGGAGTATTTTGAAGTTGAAGGCTGACTCTAAGAAATACCAGACTTGGGTTATCTCAAACAATTGATGCAAATTTGATGGTGAAGGTTGGCTCTGAAAAATACCAAAGTTTCCACCACCTAAAACAAGCACCCCGTTGCGAATAGACCTAAATACAATAGAGCCACTTGCGTGTAGCGTGCAATGTTTTTTCGGCCGTCTCAAGGCCACTATACACGCTAAAGGTTGACATACTAAAAACTACTTATTCAATTAAAAAATTAATATTTTTTTATAATTTTTTGATCTTTCGCATAAAATTAAATAATTATAGTATTTTTAAAAGATAAAATTCGTTTCATT
This sequence comes from Eristalinus sepulchralis, assembly GCA_944738645.1. NCBI lineage: Eukaryota > Metazoa > Arthropoda > Insecta > Diptera > Syrphidae > Eristalinus > Eristalinus sepulchralis. The sequence goes on from OX122886.1 coordinate 16,235,067, forward strand.
CACCCTATAGAATAACAACTTATAAAACGGTGTGCAAGACTTCTGCAACATCACCTCCTCCGATCTACTAAAATTTGATTTCTCACAGATACAGACAGATTTGTATATCCTATCGAATCCTGGAATGGCAGCGGGACCATGTTGTCTAAAAAACTTTAACCCACCTACCTACTTAGTTGTGAAGAGCTCTTTGGAGTATATGTAACTTTAACATATATACATATGTAAAATTGGCTTCAAGTAATAAATTGACTGATAGCCGTGACAAATGCTAATAAGAATTAAGATTCAGTATCACGTGAATCCCTCACTAATTGCATCCTTATGTAGCTCTATCACCCTCAGAGGGTTTTATAATTTCTTTCCTTTTCTCGCTTGCAACTGAATAAGTAAACAACCTAATTATTCACTCCCCCTCACCCATAAGCTCCCCCTTACGAATGAAGCAATCTAGTTCTCTCTTAAATACGAGCATCGGGAAAACCTTTTGAAAGGCAGCAAATTCAATATACAGAGAATTTCTTGTGAGTCATGCCGGCACACACTGCGATTCTAAGCCCCATTTCTGCATGGGTGACATTTCAAACACGATTAGCTGCCCTCGCGCTGGTTCGTGCTTTCTTCACAGAATCACGACGCAGATCGACCCAGCACTCACTCACTCGGTCCTGACTCCATCAATTATATTTCACAAAAGCATTTTACTTCCCTGCCTCCATTACCACACTGCACATGCAGTTGCTTGCACTCAAGAAAGCACTGCCTTTCAGACAGACAGTCAGCCAGCCAACCGACCGACCAACCATCCAAAGAAATGCCGCAACAAGTCGCCTGAATGCACAGCGTCCAAAACAGTAGCACAGTCTGGCACCGCACACATCACGTTCAGTCCATATACAGGCACTGCTCCGGGGCAGAACAAGGAGATTGGAGATGCCTCAACGGCGAGATTACGATCTTTGTTGTCACGTTGCATGACCCTTAACGTCACCGCCAGCCAGCACATCGCTGCCATGGGTTCCATAATTTATGCAGAAAATTCACCGCTCCATCCGTATCCTCGTCGTCGTTGTCATCATCATCCTCATCATCGTCTTCGTCGTCGGAGTAGCCATCGTATACGTCTCTTGATTATCGGATCAAGTTTCGATGAGTCCCCAGCTCCAGACACGGAAATGGATGGGTTATGCAAACGGTGTCTGTGCGCTCTGCTGCCAAAGTGTGTCCAGTACCGGATTCAAATTGATGACGACTCTTCAATGGAACTGTTACTGGATAACGCTTCAACTTCCGGCGAATCCTTATTGTCCTCGTGAGTGTGTCAAATTAGAATCTGCGGGAAGTGCCCAATTATTTATAAGTACTCCCTATTCACGGATGTCGTGGATCCCTAAGATTCTGAATAGCGATGACCACGACTGTTTCTCCTTCTTTTTTCGGCAATTGAGGAAAGGATAACAATCTGCTTGATGCGCGGCTTCTTAACAGTTTTGAAAAATATTCAAAAATATATTCAGCCGAAAGCAGACTTACGAGCTCCCCTCGCTAGACTTTGTGTGAAGTGAAGACTTTTACGATACTTTTGGGTTATCGCCCCAGATCCTAAGGACGAATGTGTTCCTTGTCCCATCATAAACGATTTGAGTAGGCAGGAAGCTCCACCAGAAAGCCGGTACAACAATTGATGTCAAAGGAAATTGGCATGAACACGGAAGGAAATTGTCAATTTGATTTGTCAGAAGTGCTAAGGGATGATTTCGGTGGAGCACTGCGTGGGGGCTTTTGGTGGATTAGGTCCCCTAACAAGTTGATGAACCCTCATCCTCTCAAGAGGCGATTCGAAAGCTCCGTTTATAGTTATTTTGTTTGCTGGTCTTCTTCCTCTTCCTTGATGTTGTGTTGTCATTGTTCGCTGGAGATCCTTGCTGTTTGTGGGGCACATTTAAGTATTTTTTGTTCTTTGTTTTGAATTGGGACGCCATTAATATTAATGGGGCTATTTTCCACCAGTGGGAAGGGAGTGGGAAGATCTTCGGGAATTTAGACGTTTATTCGGGAGGAGTGTGACGTGTTTTTTTTGTTTCAACTTCTAACATGTGTCGACCTAATGCCCGTCAAGGATTTTATTTTATTGCGGCGAAGATTGAATGGATTCAGATGTTGTTGCCCTCAATCGTCTGTCATGGACGGTTTTTGCTGTTGTAGATTGGATGCTGAAATTAGTCTCCTCTCTAATTGGTATTTTCAATGAGTTTTACTGAACCCACTAACAACGTCTTTTTTCAATAAAAATAAAAAATACCGTCTAAGAGTCTAGCCATTCTCGCTTTTTGGTGGGTTGATTTTTTTTTTTATTGTATAGTGCAAATAGTTTGAGGAGCTTAATCACCATGTCGTACAGTGGGAAGAGTTATACGATGTGCTTCTTGATCCAGCATCAATCGTTTGTTGTTGAATTCAACAACTCTCACGCTTTTAATGTTATTGGGCAAAGCACACATAAGGGACAAATTCCTAAAACATAAAACACGAAAAGGTTGCTACATGCCCCCCGCAATCTTGGTGTGGTTGCAAATGCTACACGATATGGGGTTGGTGTGCAATTCGATTCAGTAGTTGAGATTTAACTTTCGGGTATAGCAAACGAAGATCAGCAAAGGGATATTCAACTTCTTCCTCTCCTGTCCTTCTGTAAACCCGTGTCCATGAATACGTGCGAGCTGTTATGATCCCTCGTCTTAACAAACTTAGCAAACTTAATTGTAATAAATTAACACAAATAGATCTTATGTTTACCATGATCAATAGGAAAAATGGTGTATAGGGAAAATGAACTGTAAATGCTTTATTAAAAATGCAACAAAACAATTTAACTCTGGTTTACGAGTTGCCCCCTTCTTGGGTATAATGTAGCACAATCTTAAAAATCAAAATACTTCCCTTAATTGAAATATTTCTGAGAATGTGTTACTTACTCTGTCCAGTACATACATATTACACTAAAAAATGTTGTAATGGGTTTTGGAATGCAATGATTTTTGCCTATTGCCGTCCGGTTGACAAAAGGTAAGATATGTATTATATTAGAATTCTCCGTCTATAATTCGCTTTCAATATCAGAGTACTGATACTGTGTACGTGTGCACGTGTGTGATAGGTCATCCCTTCCTTCCTTTTTTCTTTTATTCATGTAAAGTACTCATTTTTTTGTTTTTCTTCTCCTAAGGTATGTTTTTCGTAAAATTTGCTCCTCGAAGTTATTTTAGAATTGGACAAATAACAACAGAATCTTCTCCCTCTTCAGAAAAGTGTTGGTACATCAGAACAAGACAGACAAGTTCACCTTTTATTTTATATACAGTATTTATTTTTTCTTTTCAGTAGCAATTTGGGAAATAAAAATTCTCGTTCAAAAAGTGGTATTTTTTCCATAGTAGTTTCGGTATAGTAATGGTTCGGCTCCTTCATCGTATTTGTCCTACTAACATTCTCTGAAATGGTACTGAATTTTTCTTTTAAGATATGTCGTTGCTCGTTCGCTTGAACAGTCATTGGTGTTCATTTTCGGGACTTGGTATATGTTTCTAGACAATTTTCCAGTTGGAGCTGAGGTTTTTTCGGACCGCATGCCCTTGGAGGTAACCGTCAGTTTTGCTGCTTACTGCAACCAGAATAACAAAAAGTCATTAAGTCTTTAACCAATTTATCTCCAGCACTTTATTTTTTTCTTGCAATAATAACGACGACTTTCAAACTTAACTATGCCTTGCTCTTTTATAATGCATTATTTTGTAACATATTGTCACGATCTTCTTCAAAAATTCTCTAAGCCTTCAGACATTTTTTTACAACTTCCTCTTTCTCTGACGCATTGCATTACAATACAATATTTCTTGTTTATTATAACAAAAATTTTAAAGACTTCATGTCATAAGAGCCGCTGCTTGTTCCTCTCTGGCACACTAGAATATTATGAAACGAAATAAATCAAAACAATGAATATCACACTATAAGATGATTGCTAAATAGTTATTTCAAAATTGATTAACAGTTTAATATTAAAATATATTTAAAATGTTTACCGAAACATACGAAAGTTTGTAGTGATCAAGAGAGCTCTTAGTTTGGCAAAACACAAATGTGTTTGGAAACATGGAATGGAAACATTATAATCGTTTCTGAAATCAGTTCCATGATAGGTTTACAGTGAAAATATCTTAAATTCGTTCTCCCCGTTCAGAACTCCTCAATTTTAGGTTAAGTAAGGTTGGAACACGAACTGTTGTTAATAGGCAACCACACTTAGAACACAATTGGGCCCATCATGACGTCGCGCGAATAATCCCCCTTTGTATCTTGAAAGCCAGTGGAAATTGGCTATGCTACTCTTGAGGTGTTAAAACTCACGGCAATGTCAATTTCTCATGCAAGAGTTTGTCAGTTTCTAAATAGCGATGACTCGAAGTGAAATAACCAAAATATTATTTGTTTTAGTTACTCTCTGGTCTGTGAATCACTTTACCTGTGTTAGTCTTAGTTATAGTAAGGATGATTCGTACATGACATAACATAGACTGCTGATTTGATAAAGGCTTCGCTATGGCAAGGGGGTTTTTTTACAGCAGCCAACTTAACGCCAAAGTGAAGCGAATCTGCTACATGGCCCTTATTCGGCCAATCATGGTGTATGGCTGCCCAGTGTGGTTCAATGTGAGTCCTTCCCAAATGGAAAAGATGAGGGTATTCGAGAGACAATGTCTTCGCGCATGTCTGAAGAAGTACAGAACCCCGGAATCTGACTACAAGAAGTTCTATCCTAATGAAGTCTTGTATAACGAAGCAAACGTGAACAGGGTTGATAATTGTATCATTAAGCTGATTCGGAGGCATGTTGTACGAGCCATGACTTCTGAGAATGATCTCATATTTGGGGCCTACTACCCAAATGACGAGTACCACGAGAACGTTCGCCGAAAGGGTTTTATTCCACCGGAAGCGTTCTTGTATCTTGACCGCATTGGACTGATCCAGGATCCAGGATGCGGAGGCATGTCCACTTATCTACCACGTGGTGAGAAGGACAGTGGACAGGCGACTGTTGTACGACGCGAACGTCGTTAGTCGGGATGCTCTCCGGTTCAGCACATCCATCTCCATCCGTGATAGGATGGACACGGATAAGGACCGTGAGTTCTATTGGTGATTAGAGCCACACCAGGAACCCCAGCTGTCGTCAGCCTGGTAGGTTAGGGTTGGTCCCCCACGGCCAACTCACATTTAGTATAAGTTAGGTTAAGTTTGTAATTAAGATTACAAAAAAAAACTGTACACAAAAAAAAAAAAAAAAAAAAATTTGTCGTAAGTATTTTTAAGTTAGAATAGGATATATTAAGGTAGATTAAGATATTTTTGTAGAAAATTCAATAGAAATTCCATAGATAGCTAAGTTTTTAAAAAAAAACCAAATAAATAATAGGTTTTATTAAAAAAAAAAATAAATAGCAATGACGCCGAAAGGCAAAAACAAAACAAATATATCAATAGTTTAGCTTGATTTGATTTAAGTGAATTTTGTTGTCATTTTTCGTACATGCTAGACAGCTAATATAATCTTCTGATCTCAACTCTAACTTACTGACTCTTCACGAGTACTCTACGCTTATCTAAGATTTATGTTTTTTGTCTGCTTTTCGGCCTCTTCTATTATTTAAATTTATCGCTTAAACCTAAAAAAATACTATTTGCAATTCCTCCAAGAAAATTGAAAAAAAATTGGATTTCTTTGTCGTTTTTGTTCTTAACATAACTTAAGTAAGTATATAACACAACTACGCTACTTAAACCTAGACTCAACCATATTTTTATGTAACTATTTACATTAAACTTAACTATGTCCGTAGTACTATATGGATCCGTGCACCAGGGCGTATGTGTTATTTATACCACCAGTGGTCCACCTTTTTTTGAGTTTTGTCTTTTGTTTAGTATTTTTTATTTATTTTCTTTTTTTTTTTCTTTTTTGTCTTTGTATTTTTTTATTTTTATTAGCCTATATGAGTTCAGACTCACCTACCCCGTCTGTTTATATGCCAAATAAGCGGCATCGTACGCTGGTTCTGGTGTAACCACCAGTAAAAATGTCGTTATTTCGCAGAAACTTCTCTGTCACGGGCAGAAATCGATCTACTGAACCATAGGAGATCCTCATGGCTGCTAGCGACGTCCGGCTTGTATTGAAGTTGCCTTTCTACTGTTCGACATGCGACATGGTACATGGTACATTTCATTTGGGTAGTAAGCCACAAAGATCAGACTGTTGGTGGACTCCATATCAACTTATTAAATAAAATTATCTATCCCTATAAGGTTTGCCTCGTTGTACAGTACCTCGTTGGGGTGGAATTTCTTGTACATAGACTGCTACTAACAACAGCATTAAAACCGCCGATACTGAATCTACGATTGTTTTGAAAAAATTGGGAGTTTGTGTTTAACATAAGTTTGAATGTATGTATTGTGGGACACATACACTTCTTTAATTTTATAGCTGATTTTTTAACGTTTTTGTAACTTTGTAACTTATTTGTTAAATAGGGTAAAGCTAAAATAATTTTTAATCAGAGAACTTATTAGACAGGAGTTCTTAGCCAAATAAAATAAATGTGAAAGAGTTTAAATTTTAAATTTTAAAGTGAGAAATTGAATCTATAATATTTAATAATTTTCCAAGCTGAAATAGAATAATTCACAACCTCGATCCCTCGCACAGCATTGCAGTGCTTAAAAATACTCAAAAACTTAAAAAATGATTTCGAGTTTCTGTACCATTAATGGAGAATATTTTTAGATTTCAGAAAAACGGTGGTAAGAGCTCAGCCAATGATGGGAAAAATATGTGAAAAAAAGAGTCAATACAGAGCAAGTGTATATCGTTTTAAACAAATTAAATTTCATTTTTTTAATGGAATGAAACTTTTAAATTAAAAGGCAAAAACATGTTGACTTTACAGTCCCTTCCTAGTCTAGTATTTTTTGGACATTGCAACCACTGCCCCATACTTTGAGAAAAAATATTTTTCTAAACAGATTATTGAGGTATTGTAAAAGATCACCTTTGTTGTTGGCAACGTCCTTGACGATATAGAAAATTTCTTAGTTTGAAGTTGAAGTTGAAGTCCAAGCTTACGGTTACCTTCAAAGGAACTCATTTGCAATCAGTTGTCATTTGTGTGTACGTAGTTACACAAGGTAAGGATAAGATCGTGTAAAGTGGGATGACACATTATCCGCAATATATCCGTGTTGAGCCTTATTTTCAATGAATGTTATGAACGGTCATTTTCGTGGTTCTTAATAATTTCTAAAAAGTCAAACGACGCATGTTTCGGATGTAAAGGAATTTCATATGTCAAAGAAGTGTACGTTCTCTACAAAATTAAATCATTTAATTTCAAGCACTCTGACAGTTTGAGCTTGAATGCTACTTTAAAGAGCAGTGAAAGCACAGTATCAGAGCATATATCACATTCCAAACACCAAATTATCTTTTTTGTTATGACTTGTCTCGTGCCTTACGAACTCATTACCACAGACACAGGTGTTTGAGTTTGTATACAGGTAGATTCTACCGCAAAATTTCTGTATCACATCATCTGTCTGAGACTGGCGCGTCGGTTCGTCATGACGCAACCATCAGTTCCCATACATGAAATCCGTCTTGATCTCTGACATTGACATCATGCTATCAGGATCACTCTTCTCGCTTCAAAGCCACATGTCAAGGGCAGACTGTAGCTAACCGACGGTCATTGTGCATCGATTAATGCTGACCCTCATCAACAGTAGCGTGAAAGAGGGACTAACTACGGACGTAATCTTGAACTCAGGCTTATGTCGAACTGATTTTCGTTTAAGACAAAGTTTGAGTTATTGGCACTGGCAAATGCGCCACTACCAAACGTTGAGCAGGGAGGAAATGTCATTTACTGCCCACTGCGCTTGACTTATCGGCGCCGCATCCAGTCCCAGGACCACTGTCGAGCTCATTCCGTATTCATGTCCTGGGCTTAGCATTCCATCCGGCTTACTGATATGAATAACTTTTCCCCAAGTACTAATTACTTAATTAATGAAAAGCTGCCCGTTCCATCACTTCGTCCCCAGACCATATACTGTACACACCGTCACCGCAGCCAAGGACATTTAAGCCTAACATCTGCTCGGTATCTCCTTCATAACGCGGTAGCTCGTATTAATTTTCGGGGAAATCTTGCTTTATGTGCGTAATAATTCCCACCATAGCCCGTTGGGAGAACGTGCGTCTGCCCAAGAGGACGGGAGGTTTGTTGACGACGACGAAAATGTGTAACAACGTCGAGATGTTGGTTTGGTTTCCTTTATATCCGTTTTTGGCGTTGCCTTGTGGCTGAAGGGTGGTTCACAGCACACACGCACTTTCACTTGTATCTCAAAGGAGCTCGTCTAAATATAAACTGCTAAATGGTCGATAAATCGATGAGAACTGATTTATTTCCGATTCGAACGGGATAGGATATTGGGGGTGGGAATCCCCATGTGCCTCTTGAGTGAAGGATCTCGTCGCCGTGTGTGTGCGTGGACACTCAAGGCGCCTCTTATTCAGCCGGTGTGCGTGATTTCGGATTTAAGTGTTGGGCTGTCCACCTCAAGTGGGGCGATATGCACCATTAGACAGTGTTACGGCTGCTTGTTGTGAGATGTTGCTTTAGATTTGATCTAGCAAAGCACTTAAGCGCACACGAAATGGCGCTTTGCTGTGCAGATGGCCACGATGTGTAATCACTGGTCGTAAAGTTGTTTGAACAACTGGCATCTGGCCGTGTCTAAGTGGACGACGGTGATGGCGTGCATATGGGACAGTTTTTACGAGTGACATGCGTTTCTGCGTTCGCCATGAAATACACAAATTTCAATTTCTGTACTGAAATTTCCTGATCAGAAGCAAGGAATTAAGGAGTGGCCAATGGCGTTGGGGATAAATGACAGACAGCGGTCATCTTTGAAAACATTTATGGTGTGGTCATTTAAATTTCTGCAAATACAAAACCCACAATTTCTTTAACAAAATCTACCTTAATATTCCCAGTCCTTCACTTCGTGCCTGCCCGATTGTAAGTGCTCTATTCGTTATCCGAATTTCTTGCAATCCCATATGTGTGTATAGCCCATTCAATATATAATATTTGGAAGTGTAAGTCATAGTCCGGTTTGCTATGTTATCCATCTATCTGTTCTTCGAAGTCTTTTCCAGGACTTGCCGCAATGTGAACATCAAACCTTTTTCGGTTCCTACTAACATAACTGATGAGGCCAATCAAAAAGACTTTTTTAAACTTTTTTAAAGATATTGTGCATCTGGTAATCGAAATCGAAAACGCGCCCGAAAACCATGCTTGTTGGAGAAAAAAATTCTAGTTTTCCCATTGAGTGGTGAAATCACTGAAAAAGAATACTTTCGCTGCGCCAGTGCAGTGAATGGAACATAAGCCGTTGAAACGCGGCCCAGAAGGAACTAAACTTTAAGTCATAGCTTATGTTTCGAGATTCTGGTAAGGTTTGCATATTAAATAAAAAAAAAATAAAAACAGATTTAAAGTAGAGTAGTGGAAAGTAAAAGAGGAAGTGTAATATATTTGGTATCACCTAAAACAACTGTCCCGACAATGCTTCTGTATGATCTCTACCTCCTCTATATGGAACTCTTTGGAACATATGTTCTTAAACTCTATGGCCGCACTTAAGGCTGCCTTTAGTGTACTCTACATTAACGATGACGTTGCATTGAGTGTTAGAGATGTCAGTTTCGAAATAAATTCTAAATTCTTGTAACAAAAAAACATTTCCTTCCACTACTTCTTAAATCTTTAACTTGCTTGGCGAAAAGAAATATGCGAATTTAATTTTTTTACTCGCTACCATTACGATACTAACCCCTTGAAATAGATGAATGGGCAAACAGTCGCTGACCTTGTTGACACCGAGATGGTCAGGTCGGTTCTCCAATTGCCATGTCAAAGCAAATGGAACCGCACACACATCACCAGCAAGTGCGTTGAATATCCTCTCATAGTGTTTGAACCGCATTTGCCCCCTCCGAGGACATGCTTCTTGTATCCGTGTCGAGAGTCTTCAAGTTAATTGAATCAAAACACACTCCTACCAGGCGAGCAATAGTGAATCCCATTATCCTTCACATTGGATTGCTCTGCGCGCATCCAAACCCCTCCCATTGTGGAATGTATCTCCTTGTCGGGATCGTGTATGGCTTGACTAAATTGCTCTTTTATTTCGTGCTCCTGCGACGAAATAATTAAACTATTCCGTCGAGTCATACGGTCGTCATTTAAGGGAGTCACGGAAATATCAAATCAAATTCACTTTCTATCCGACATTATCGTACGTCAAGCGAATGAGTGGTGCAACGCGGTTGCTGATGGAGATGGTTAGACGGGGAGGCAACCCTTGCGAGAAGTGCGTGTGTGGAAGTTATTTCATGCCGGTACCCGCGAACGTGATTTACTCGACAGAAAGCAATCATGATGGCGATGACGGTGCGGCGGACTATGATGATGCTGTTGCGGATAAGGACGAAGAAGCGCGGTGCGCGGTCGGCGTTAACTCGAAACCGCCCAACGCTAACACCGACGCACTCTCCAGATAGTGACAGTGAAGGGTTCTTTTATATGAACTCTGGGTGTAGTGCGCACACTAGCACACGCATCAAAAATCAATAGTTTTTGACCTCGATTTCTTGTGTAGTGGAGATGGTGCTCGCGGATAAGACATGCATGTGCCCAGGTAAGTGCCAGCAGATGGTGCCGTTGTCTTCATTGTTTGTGGCCGCTGTAAGTACACGTTCACTTGGTTCACCTGAGAGTGCCATTTGGAGGGTTCATTGGACTCGGCTCAAAGATGGCAACCCACTTATGAAAGCACTCTTACAGTTGGGGCCCTATGTGGGGGTCGATTTTATTTCGGTTTGATAGTCATTTTGAGGATTGAATGAAAAAACCTTAAAGGGGATTCATTCATGGTACTAGTTCTCATAAGGATATACTCGTATACCAGTCAAAAGCTACTCACATAGAATTGCACTCAAAAACTGATTTAGTTAAAAGCCATAAACCTTAAACTACGCTAAATAGAGGCAGAACTAGAGATTCATGAAGTCTGCACTTTATGAGGATACCCGAGAACATATTAACAACATTTGGAGGAGAATACTTTCGAGCAGAAAATCTCGCCTCGTAAAAAGCACCTTCTTTGGGTTCTCATCTGTCATGGTAAATTTTTGCGTTGAGGAGGGGTATAACGATTTTGTTTAATGGAGAGTCTAAACAGCGAAATCTCAACTTATGGAGATGCAAGTGTACTGATAGTATGTCCTTTGTGGTAGACTTTTTAAATTCCATAAAATTAAAAAAAAAAATGGAAAATATGTTTTTCTTTTAAACGACGTATAGTCACATCAAATGTGATCGATTTCTTAATTCTCTACAGGTGTTGTCGACATCCTTTATTTTGACAAAGGTTCAATTTATTTATTCCAGTGGCCAGTAAGAAAGACCTTTCTGCTATTCCTTCTGAGAGCATAAGGCTTAGCACTTAGCATTTCCATTTCCATTTCCTACTTCTTAAAGTGTCAATTGTCTCCAAGTGTTCTTAGGGCGGACTCTTCAACTTTGCCTTGGGAGTTATATTCTAGCGCCATTCTAGTAGTGCTGTCGGCTGCTTTCCTCAGGATCCTGCCCGATCAATTTGTTAGAAAAAACTAGCTCTTTAGATTTCTCACAATTTCCTTGTTAAAGTGAAACGATTTCCATGATTGGATTGCCTCCTTTGTTTGAAAATGTAAGTAATTTATAAATAAAACACGGCGGTCGTGTCAGAAACGTATCTTCCCGACAGCTTTATTCGAACAGTGCATTGTGTTATGCAATGCAGTGATTGTGAGAGATTGCTCTGTAATGGAAATTGCGAAACTTGCGAATGAGTACATGCAAGAAAGAAAGCGGAAATGGTATATTATTTTTTTCTATTATCAATGAAAGTTTGTGTGCATGTAAATTTTGCATACAACTTATTGTATTGAGCTTGATCTAATATAACAGATAGCTTTAAATGAAAAAATGTGATTTTTTAGCTATTATCTTTTTGGCGGCACTGATTTAAACAGCTGACACACGTTTCGTGTTTTGTTTCATTGTCAAACATCTTCAGTTTGGTCTCTTATTTAACCATGAATCGTCTTACAAACGAACAACGCTTGCAAATTATTGCAAATTATTAGTGCTCTGTTAAGAAAGTTCATCGCGCGCTTCTTCAATTTTAGGGTCAGTTCATTTTTGACTCAATGAGTACGTAAATAAGCAGAATTGTCGATTTTGGAGTGAATGTCAGCCAGAAGCATTGCAAGAGCTACCAATGCATCAAAAAAAAAAGTCACAATTTGATGCGGTTTATGGGCTGGTGGCATCATTGGACCGTACTTCTTCAAATATGATGCGAATCGTAACGGAACTGTGAATGGTGAGCGCTACCGTGAGATGATATCCAACTTTTGTTTGCCCAAAATGCAAGAGCTTAACTTGACATGTGGTTTCAACAAGACGGTGCCACATGCCACACAGCACGCGCAACAATGGACTTATTGAGAGGCGAGATCGGTGAACATTTTATTTCACGTTCGAGACCCGTCAATTGGCCGCCTACATCGTGCGATTAAACGCCTTTAGACTATTTTGTGTGGGGCTATGTTAAAGCTCATGTCTATACAGACAAGCCCGCTTCAAGACAACATTGATACCGGCCGAAATGTTGGAAAGAGTATGCTAAAACTGGACTAAGCGGATGGACCATTTAAGGCGCAGTCAAGGTCAACATTTGCATGAAATAATCCTGAAACATTAAATTATATGGACCGTACTATCGATTCAAATAAAGATTTCATGCATTTTTCTAAATTTTATGTGCTTTCTTGAAAAACTTCCCTATATCAGATATCAGTCGTCTCACAGTCTGGGTTCCATATTATATGCTCTAGTACACAGTTGTATAAATGTACATGGTGTCAAAGCCGAGCTAGAGGTTTTCAATGTAGTATTTTCTGCAACTCCTACCTATGACCATTTAATTGTCTAGAACCCAAAAATAAGATGGTGAAAAAAGCGACTAAAATGAGATTTCTTTGTGCTGTTAAAGGAATTACAAGCCGGGATATGAAATGAAAGCCGCGGTTTCTTATAAAGCAATTGGATCAATTCTTTATTTACGTTGCGGCGATAATCGAAAGTCCATATAATGGGTAGCGACAGAAGATCATTGGCACAGCGATTTTAAGGCCTGAAGGAGTGAAAGTGATGAAAGAAGCTGTTTTTGTGCTTAAAGATCATCGCCTCAGATTAATTGTGGAATGGATGTATAAAAATATTCTAGAAGTTATGTTGCCATATGCTAAATTGGAAATACCGTTGCGTTTCGTCTTTCAGGAGGGTTATGACCCAATGCATACGACTTCGGTGGTTAATTGGTGGTTCATCAATCAGAAGGTAGATTTTATGGAATGGCCAGAAAAATCACTTTACTTTAAGCCAAGATAAAATCTCTGAAGAATCGACAAATCGTCTTATTGAAAGTCAACGTGATAATATAAAAAAAGTTGATGACTTTATTTTTAAATGTACGAAATGCCTAGAATGAAATAACTTTTTTAAAAAGTCAATACAATAATTATAGCTTAAATGCAAGTTGCAAATATCTTATCCGTTACTACTACAAATGTAATAGGTAATAGAAAAAGTATTAAATAATAATTTTGACCACATGGCAAAGCATTGAATCAAAACAGGGGATCCCACCGATACGAATATAAAATTTAGATGAGTGCTGAATGTGGCATCAGGGTAAGTAATTGAACTTATCGAAACAACCTCAGGCCACATTGTATCTAAGGTTAGATTCTGAAAAGTGATGATTTCTGGCCACATAGAAAACACAATCCAGAATAATTAGAATGTCTCCAAGGAATAAGATAGATAAATTTACATTCTACTAGTTTTGGATCTACAGCCCATACCACAAGAGCTAACAAGAGAACAGGTTACACCTTCGGCTACTTGCAGTTGGCTTTATCTGCGGCTAAGAAAATATACAGTAAAGACTATAATTCTTTCCAAAGAAATGGTTTCTCTTAATTCTGATGTTTGTATTTCGAAGCCTTGATAATCTTCAAACCACCAACAGGTGGATTCATGCGAACACCCTTACATAAGCCACTCTGGAATGCTGATCCCTGTATCTAGAAACTGTATTTAAATGTCATTGCCCAACTCTTTAAAAAATTTCTCTACAACTTCATAAAATCAAAAAAAGTTCCGGATTAACTGTAAATGCAACAGTATGTCGTGCCTTTTCTTTGATTTCGGCGTCTCCTTCCTCTCTGAGTTTTTTCCTGTCCTCTGACAAACAAAAAGGCAAATAAGCTGAATTTCTCCCCGTTAACCAACCCGTGGCTGCAGGGATGGGAAGCCAATCATGAGGCAATCGGAGCTCGACACACCAGCAAGAAGGATATTTAGGATATTCAACTTCCATTTATCGGTAAATTGATATACTGGAATCCAATAACCATCCATGCCGCCCGCGCACGCAGCACCCAAAGGGTACAAAAATGAGGCATAACCTTCGTATGAAGTCCTCCTCTCCGTCTCGCTTAGCTGCCTACCCCGCTCAAAGGAATGCGTTCAACGAGTGGGAAAATAAATTACTCAAGGGTTGGAAGTCAAACAAATAGGCCCCCTTCCCACCATTCTCCGGCAGATCCTTTTGTAGGCTTAAAAGGAAACACACACAAAATTCCAATCAATCCACGATCGGCGGGGGAACGCGCCGGGTAAATGCCATCAAATCGCACGCTTGAAACTCAATCACCATAATGACGTTAGTCATACGCCACTCTTCTTCGGTGTGTGTCTGTGAGTGTGTGTGTGTGCGGGTGCGTGAGTATCCGTTCTATATTAAGTGTGTCGATTGGCCCCTCGTATCTAAGTGCGACCGAGAGGACGGGGTGATGGCCTGCATAATGTATCCAGACTTTTCCGAGGGCGGCAATCCATTAATGCGAAAGCGTACACAAAATATTTAAATTCTCCAATGGGTGAGTGAGAAAAGAGGGATGATTGAGGCAGGAACAGCTGGCATGCTAATGATTCAGACGATCTCTGCAAATGGGTATCACAAATCATCGAGAGGGAATTGTAATAACAGGACGCTTGTCATTTTGAACGAAGCGGTTGCCACCTCTCTTTCGTTGCTCATTGTTGCTTGACAAATAAATCCGATCAGGTGGAGTGGGCGGATGAATAAATGGAATCACTCAAGAAGGTCACTTATGGTTGGGCTGAAGGATGTGTTTTTCTGCAACGGGATTGACTGACCATTATCGCTGAAATATGTGAGTAATGAGCCAAAAATAGCAGCTCAAGGTTAAGGTGGCAGCGTAACAAATGCGCCACCACTTCCGTAGAGACAAGTGATTAAGGATCAATAGGGGAGAGATCCTACTGGCATTCAGAAGATTAATGAAGCTGATTAAAAGCCGAGATATGAACACGCTTCTAATTCACTATTCACGGTACAATCCGGTGCGCCGGACAAAGGATACAACGCATATCGACACGGTGTGTAGCTGTTGGGGGCAGGGAGTGGAATGTAATTCCCAGAATTACATTTGTTAGGCTTTGTTGTGGGCTTCCGCTCACACCCCATTGCCCAGGGAATTGTGGCCGTAATGGGGTTTCTAGTTTTGGGGTCAATTAATTTCGGTTTACTTTCTCGAGTAACAGTCGAAATGGAGCGATTATTGATTTACGTGGTAGTGTGGTGCGGCTGGTGGTAAGAATGAATTTGTTTATCGCTTTTGGCGGGGACCAGCTATGAAACCATTGAAGTGGAAGTGTGTAATCTGTTCGGATGTGTCTCCCGTTTTTGATTTAATTAGGTTAAGGAATTTTGTTGGATTTTAAGGGGTAAATACGGCAGTTGGTATGAGCATATATTTTGTCTGACTTTTTTTGTTTTTTTTTTGGCGGTTGGGCAACACTGCACTGGAGCGCTCAGACTTAAAAACTGATCCGGCAGTAACCTTCGGATCTGTAGTTTTTTGGTTTTCCGAAGAAATACCAGCAGGCGCTTCTGTGATAAAGAGCCTAAGTTTTCAGCTTCCACCACATCAGCGCCAAACAGCCGCCACCTGATACGAGTAAAGGCGGAAATTGGCAGAGAAAGTATTATGCAGTGTCTTCACATTTTCTACAGGCATCGCAAAGGGTGTCTTCACTAAGCCCAAGTAGACTTACATAGGAGATTAGCGAAGGTGAAGTGTCCCGTTTGTACGCCGAAAAGTTTCCTGTGTTCTTTTCTGTCTAGAGATAACAGAAAAGCCGCAGATTTCTTACTGACGTTTCGGGAGCATGCACTTGGTCAGCCTGCATCCTGGAGAATCATACCATCTCTGGCTGTGCTGTTGGGAGACCTAACTGCCGACGGAAGCCCTAACCAAGGAAGCGGATAGTCACAAAGTGCGTTCGGGCCCAACGAATGCCTCTTTAGAACCTTACCTAGCTAGTTCATCAGCAATCTCGTTTCCCGGGACCCAGACAAGTCTTAGCGAATTAAGTATGCTAACCAAATTAAGGGAAAACTTGCAATCCGGAACTATCTTGGAAGTGGTTAAAGGGTTGAGTAAGGTCTTAAGTACAGCTTTCCTGTCGCTGCAGGCACAGATACTTCGCCTATTCCACAAATTTCCGATGCGAAATTACCTAAAGACCCCCGTCGTCTTGGAGTCGTCCATGAAAATTCTACTACATTCCTTTCCCGGTTCAGTTTCTGGCCAGAGGGGATGTGGACTTTATATAAGCTGGATCGTTGGTGACACTGCATCAGACGACATGTTCTTGAGACTTGTGTCATAGAAGATGCTGTGCGCGAGGTCATCAAGTTCCAGTGCGAGTTAAACCAAATACCATTCCTTTTAAGTCGGGAGATGGCCTTGATTGTACAGCCCAATATATGGATGTCAAGGGAAGCGAGATTAAGCAACGCATCAATAGAAGAGCCGGGCGTGCTGCCCCTGCTGAGACAGACCCTTTGTTTTTTTTATTATACAAAACGACTGATGCATAGGACAGAAGAGGTCTTATCATTGCCGTATAGATCCACACCCATCTTTTTTGTGATAGTCCCCAGGTTTTACCTTACACTGACAGAAGACTGTGTGTCAATGTATTTTTTCCAAAGAAGTTTTTTTAAGCAGGCTAACGCCTAGGTACTTCGTTTCATTGGAAAATGTATTGCTGACACCTTTAAGTACTGGTGGAGTCAGACCAGTCAGGTTTTTCCTTCTCGTGAAGAGAACAATTTCAGTTTTAAGAGGATTGACTGAAAACCCGTCCCTGGTACACCAGTCATCGATCTTGTCAAGGGCCGTCTATCCACTTGCACAAACGGCTGCAAGGCGTGGTCCTGTGACCAGTTCGGCTACATCATCCACGTAAGCCTGGGCTTAGTTGTTAAGTCTGTTCAGGGCGGAAAGCAGGGAGTCCACCAGCATGCACCATAGGAGAGCCATAGGAGAGCTGACAGCACGCCACCTTGGGGGCAACCCTGTTTGCCCCGGCATTATATACTGGTCACACTTCGCCTCGGTGATTATACCTCTTTTCACTTGCATTACCAATGAATCTTCTACGTCGTGTTTTCTGGTCGCGTTGCACATGCCATCAAAAGCACATGAACCGTGAAGATTCAAAGGTTGATATTAATAACAATTGAGTGGTGAAGTGAAGCTCCAGGACCGAGCTTCTACAACAACTACTCGTGTTGCGCGTGCTACTGTTCTCTTACGAGCAGAAGGGACCTACAGTTTTTGCCGACTTCGAACGGCGAGATTTGAGAACATTTTTTTAGAGACAAATGATACTCGTTGAGTGTTGTCAGCAACGGGAAAGAGTTGGTGCCGTGAAAAAATGCGAGGTATCCCGTCCGGGAATGGAACCTAGACTTTCTGCGTGGCTGTCGACGCACTTACCACTACGCTACGGCGACCACAAAGCTTGATATTAGCATTGTATAACAAATTTAAACAATTTCTTTCTTGCTGTATGGTATGCTCCTTTTAAAAACGATTCTTAATATTCATTCAGCATAATCGTTTCATTTCATCTCTTCAGTCAAGAATTATACCATATACAACCGCAGCTTAAAAAATGTATATTGCCTCGACTGTCTAAGTCCAATTAACGGTTTCGTGAGCCCAGGGCTATCGATTTTTGGTCATGTTTGCCTTGATGGCGTCTGAAGAAGAAGATTTAACGAAGAATTTTATAGGCTGTACGGCGGCAATCGCCTGGTCAAGTGTCAAGTGTTTGGAGTGCGCCATTGGATTCATTCGAACGAGCTCTTTCAAATAACAACATAGGATGTCCTTAACGCACAGCGAAGCGATTATGGTGAACTTTGATGAGCTATCAAACGTGCTTGGACTTAGTGATCTATTGGGTCTTTAACTTAGTTTGTGCGGTATGCTTAGACATAGCCTAACTTGTATTCTTCCACTGTTATAATTCCATTGGAACACACGTCGGAAAGTTACATATCAGTACAAGTATGTCATTAATTTGAAGTGTTTACAACAATAATTTTTTTCACTCAAATATTTCGAACTTTGAAAAAAGTGTTTTTCCGGGGAGTTCTTCTTCATTACTTTAATATGAAGAAAACTACTACTATATTTGTGGAAGCTTATGGTAAACATACGCTAGCTGAGCGAATGGGCCAAAAGTGGTTTGCACGATTTAAAAGTAGTGATTTTGACTTGGAAGGCGATGAAAGTCCTGGGCAGGCTAAAAAGTTTGCGTTTGCTTTATGGAACATTATATTTGTAGGAATGGGTACCTCATACGAACTCATTAAAAATCTGTATGCTACCTATTACTGTTTGCTTTGATATTTCGCCTAAACATTACAAACAGTTTGTGGGCTCTGTAGCCTTGAATTTGACTCTGCCGAACGAAACAACATTTGAAGATTTCGAAAAAATTTCCAAATCTTTCTTTAAACCTCAACCAATTTGGAGTGCGCCACTAGAGGTAACTGACGAGAGATCGTGCTAGCTGGAGAGGAATGTTGATTGAGGCCCAGGTCCACCCCGGACTGTAGCGCGATGGAAAAAAAAATTCTTTTCAATTTCAACCTCAGTATTTGCTTGGGTGCTCTAAATCACAAAAATTTCCCTTACTGAAATTGGCGAAGTTTTTGTTTTTATAGGTTGATGCAGGTCATTTGTAACATTTTCTGAAATCTTGAGTCGATGACGACGTCTGCCTGTACTTCACCGAATCAGTGTAGTTTCTTTCCTACGAAATTTTTTTTAACCTCCATGACACAGTTTTTTTGCATTTGCGAAATACCACGTGTTGCAAAAATGAGAAGTGGCAGATACAAAATATGAGATCCTGCTATATTTCAATTTTCCCCTATCCCATTGTTGCGCGCAATTACCCAGAATATTATGAGGCACATATGTAAATTGTTTAAATTTATGCCCATAACATTAAAAGATACTTCAAGAATAATTTCGAGTGGGGTATAACATTATCAACACAGTAATGGAAACCGTGAGCCTAATAGCCACATCCTTTCTGGATGATAATTGCACCTACGCCACGATAGGGCTTCCTTGATTGTCATGATCTCTGCCTGAAATGCTCTTCCGAACTATTTTGATTCAAGGATTATGTGTATGTCTAAGGTCTCGGCAAAGCACCTTATTCCGTTTTTTTATCTATTGGTTCCTAGACTGTATGCTTTCGAACGAACAGGTGGTGTAAAATGTCCGTACATACGTCCCCGATGGTGACCAGTGGTTATATTAACAAATGACATGCTTTTCTCGAGTCCTCATAGCCTGTTGGAACTTTGAGGGCAACAAATATGATTGGTAGCCGACAGTGTTTTTGATAACATTTCTCAAAAATCTGTAAAAGAGGGGAAAAAGATTCAAGCTTTCAAAACAGTCTTTCCAATAGTTCTATTGTATATTGCCTGTTAAACAAAAAAAAACTCGTTCATTCCTTTCCTTGCACACAGACACAGTCATAAGGGAGTAATTCTTTCCACTCCTTAACCACACACCATGTCGGCACGAGTTTACCCCCCTCCATGACATCAGCCCACAAACAGATGTCAATGTTTCTTTTATTTAACGTCGTCGGCCAATGTCTCTTGGCAGCTCTGATACTTTATCCGCCGCTGGGTAGCCCCACGCCCTCCCACTGTTCGGAGCAGCTTGTTTCCAACCAATTCACTCTAGTATTCCCCATTCAATTCGGCAAATTGGACAGCCCCCTCCTACTTCCTACTTCGAGGATTGTCTTAATTAAATATGGGTACCAGTACGAGCTTCACTTCTGATTGCCTGCGTAAATACTTAACACGTCTCCATTATCTCGACGGAGATGCCCGACGGAAGGGCCCGACGAACACGTTTCCACCGAGAAAGAACAGCAGCTCCATTAAACGCCCAGCGGCCGTGTGTCTTGTACTGCAAGTAGACAACATGCTCAGATCAATTAACCACAGCGAAGTGCTTCGGAAAAACACACCAAGGATGTCTACGACCAGAGATTCTGCAATTATCGCAGTCACATGTTACATGCCGGCCGCGACTCATAACTTCAGATTCCTTAGAGCGACACTCTGGACTGAGTGCATTCCCGCACGGGAATGCGTGTAAGGCGCTAATTAAGGTCTCGGGAATGGTTGTCATTCGCGCCAGTCGCTGGTGAGCGACGACACGCCAAGGTGATATGAAAAATGGATGTACGCGCGAATGCTTGCGACACTCGTGTGACCATTAAATTCCAGACCAGTGCAAAAACCGCCACCGAAAGCACAGCGTGTGCGCATTACTTCACCCCAGAGATGCATGACGACACGGCCTGGCGCTCTGGTGAGCAGCCGGGGTTAAGTTGACTCCTCTGACAGGTTGTGTGAACGGGAATTTGCGTTTTTCATTCCGTCACCCACATGCACGCCCACGACTAGTCCGTAAATGGGTTGAAACTCGGCACAAAAGCGAATGGGGATGGCTTGGAAAATTTGCCCCGAGAGTTAGCTGCACACGGGTGGGTGACCTGGAGACTGCATGAAGCATAAATGGTTAATGTTTTCCTTACAAATCGATCTTACAGGTTAGACTCGCATTCGTTTTGGAAGGCTTTTACAGGATCCACCCTCGAGGTCAACAATTAGTGTTGAGAGTGGTTGATGAAATTGGGCGTACATAAGATTATTTTAAGAGAGTGCGGTCAGATCGGTAAAGCGACGTTTCGTGCAAGGTTTTGTGCTATAATTCGGTTAGCAGCCTATTACTGGGTCATGCGGGCTTTACTCGGGATTGGATACTTCACAAGAGATAGCTGGGCATCGTAAAAAGCCGGATTGAAAACAAAGGTGGGCAGAAGATAAGGACAAGATATATATACAATTAAGTTGGATAAGTGATGCCAGTGCTTATCTGTTCGTTTCAGGAACTGAGAAGATTTCTCTGGGGAGTCACATTCGGCCTCCAGCTGCTGCTGGCATAGTGATGTGAAAACAAATTGTTTTTCTGCGCCCCTTCGCACGCCCACGACACACACAAACACTTGGCATCTGATTTTTTAAGTCAATAGGGTGCTTGTCCTGCTTGGTGTGTGGGTGGCAGGCTTATCCTGTACGGCACGTGCTGCTATGTCTATGCCACGCAAATTTAAATGAAACAGCTACTCTGACAGCTTAGAGACAATGGCGAAGTGGGTTTTTTTTTCGCCTTGGAACCAACTAGTCCTGAGTGCAAACACTGGTAGGCTCTTGTTTTTGGAGGTGCAAATGTCATTTTTCTTAAAACTCGCCTTAGTGCTCTTTTATGTATCTAGTTTTGAGTGCGATTTGAAGTCTTGATGAATCCGGAATAAGTAATTTATGAATTCATTTGGATCTGTCGTCGTTTTAAAACGAATTATTAGTTAAGACTATAACATTACAAGGAATTTAGAAGAAAAGCTGCAATTGTGCATCAATCACAGTTGAAACAATTCTTTAGAAGCCAGGGGCTCAGCTTCATGTGTTTTAACTCATAAACACCTACAGCCCTTACCTATTGGAAGCAATCATAAAGGGATTTTTATTTCACCTCGTCTTTTTGTTTTTGTCTATGGAGTGAATCACGAAAAAGAGAGTAATTTTACTTGAAAAGCAATGTGGTCTGGTTTTCAAGGTCTTAAAGGATGTATTCAGTTTCATAAAACGGCAATGGATACAGATACATATCATCAGAAAATACAAGGGCCGTACGTATAATCTTAGAACTCACTTGTTAAATTTTTGAATTTGAATATTGATTGTCCGAAAGTAAGTTAGGGATCAACTTGTCAGGCTCTGAAATAAATAATAGGGCTGGTTTATTAATTGCATATACGTAGTAGTATTATAGCCTGTATGAAAGGCTACATCTTAAGTTAAATTTTGCTAGAGGAGTTAAAACATTTTGGAGGTATCTCAACCTCAACCTTAATTTTCTGTACTTACTTTGTGTTAAATTGTGTGAAATCGTTATTTTCTTTTATTCAATTTTATCATATGATTTATATTGATGATGTACCCATCCTAGCTTGGCTTCTATGACCTACACCCTTTCCTATAGGTGTATGTGCGAATATTTCTTGGAGTCACTGTTATCTTACTTACACCGTGATGATTCATACAGTTACTAATTCCTTTTCTGCTGGGTTACTAAGTCAGTACATATCGAGAATCAGAACGTCAAACTCGAAATACACAAAACAAACTCTGGTCTGGTTTTGAGTCTTCTTTATATGTGAACGATTTCAGTTGCATTTAGTTTGGCAAAATGAATATCTCTATTAATCAATTTTTTCTCATAATTGTTCGTAATGGATCCTCAAATAATTGGTAACTCATTTGCTAAAGTGTTCATTCAATCCAACAAAAAATCTAACACCGGCGTGCCTAACGTCACTGACGTATCTTGATAGCTTCTCGTACATAATAACTGCGAACAAACATCATCCCCATTACAATAAACATTTTCATCTTGGAATACAAATTAAGTTACCTTTAATGAGGTATCACCCCTTGTCCCCATGGGTTACAATTGTTCTGTTCCTCGACGAATAACCCCGAATTTATTTCAACTTGTATACCTCAAGCTTTAGTCCAAACAATTCAACTTGAACTTGCTATTATTCTTCTTGATTTCCATTATGCATGAAGAACTACAACAATTACAAAAAAACACTTAATTATCCCAAAAAAGAGAAGGATACCTACATAGGTTCCTTGCATTGGAAATGTAAATGGTAACACTTTACTATACTGCTCTTCACTACATCACTAAACATTTGCTCTTAAGTAGACTTAGGAAGAGTTCGTTGAGTTGTGGTTGAAATTCACACCAATCAACTGAAGTCTTAGATTAATCCTAGCGCTGTCCTTTTGAATAGTATTGAAATAAATCCATAAATTTTAAAATAACAGTTAAATATGAAGCAGGCACTCTCGTAAGAGGCTCTGATTTGCCATTGTTCTATACTATTAGCTTGCATTAAGTCTAAATGATATCCAAGGGTCTTAGAAAACTTACTTTATAGTCATCGAGAGTTTGTCTTATTTGCTGAACAACATAAGTTGCAGCTGTATTTTTTTCGGAAACAAAACTAACTCGTTGTAATTTAGTTTTATGCTCGAAAATAGCACTTAAGCGATATCTCGAATGACTTTCATAAATTTGTATAAACATAGCGGAGTGATGCAACTAGACTCTAATTGGACACGTTTCCATGTAGGTGGGAGGATAAGATGGATATATCTGCTATACAAAATATCCTTGATAAATACTAGCATATAAATTGACCCCCCAGTCCTACTTTATGGCGCGGTAACCTGGGCACTTCTAAAAGCGGATAAGGATGCCCTTGGTCTCTTCGAGAGAAAAGTTCTGCGTGCGATTTTTGGCCCTGTTTGCGTTGATGACATCTGGAGGGGAAGATTTAACGATGAAATCTGTGGGCTGGACAGCGACATGCGCCTAGTCAAGCGTCTCCGGATACAAAGCTTAAGATGGCTAGGCCATGTAGAGCGTATGGACACCACTGCTCCGGCCCGAAAAGTCTTTGAATCTGAGCCATTGGGACAACTAAACAGAGGACGGCCCAGGATAAGGTGGCGCACACAAGTGGAGAAGGACCTTAACCAACTTGGAGTGCGCAACTGGCGGCAGCTGGCGAAAGACCGTGTTTGCAGGAGGGGCATGTTGGTTGAGGCCCGGGTCCACCTAGGACTAAAGCGCCACAAGAAGAAGAAGAAAATATAAATTGACCCAAATATAGAAATAAATTTTGTCTTCGAAAATAACGTTCAATCTCGTGGCCGATATAAATGCTGATATAAATTTGCTTAGAAGGTTCTTTTCCTATCACAAATTAAAAGTAAGCAATAAAACCAAATTGACTAATTACAACTTAAAACTACAAGATCCATCAGATTCTGAAATACACTTTTATGGCTTAGGTTGTAACAGGCATACATTAAAAAACTGTTTAATTCTTGAAGCTGCAGAAGTTCTCGACGCGACAAGGAATTGTAATCCTGAGTGTTTTAAGGTAGAAATGGTAAATATCTTTGTCTAGTTATAGACGAAAATATGATTTGGTTGAATTATATTATGACCTTAAAGCAATACCTACGTTCCTATTTTTGCAGCTTATACTTTCTTCAAAAATGTGTAGAAGGAAAACTTTGCAAACAGTATTTTTGGGAATTGCACATTCTAAAGTCCAATATGGTATGAGTTGTTGTTGAGGCGATTATAAAGAGAAAATTCAACCCTTACTGGTATAAGAAAAAAGTGAAATAAGGAAAATTTGTCGTACTCACCGATTAACACATTCTATTGCTTAGATTACTGCATTACTTATTACTTATACTTCATATAAGACATCTTTACTATAACAAAGTTTCAAAAATATACTTTATTAGAGATGGTTATCTGCACTCTGCGAAGTAACTTGAATTATTATGTAACTATTCCATCTTTCCGTACAGCTTTAAAAACTTCTGCTCTATCGTGTCCTATAAGATATTTTATAAGTATTCTATATCGATACGACGCATCAGAAACATAAAAGAATTCTTAAGAAAAGTTAAGTCATGGCTCTTTAAGTTTGACAATAATCAAATTAAAGTATTGCTGTCTAACGTAGCTTAAAGTGTGAAAAGTACGTCAAAATTAATATTTTATTTGTTTCTATTGCAATACAGTCAGCCTTGTTCTGACATTCGAACGATTCGAATAATCGTTCGAATGTATCTATTCATTCGAATGAATTATTCGTATTCTGACTTTCGAATGAAAAGTATTCATTATCGAATGAACACTTTAATGAATTTGACATTTACCATATCAGCTGTTCAAATTTCATACACAATTGGAATTAGATCGTAACCACAGTAAAATGCAATGACAATTGTTTTATTTATTAATAATGTAAACGCTGCTCCTGGTTGGTCCAATTTGAATGCGATTGCGACCTACATACGTTAATAAAGTCACGATACAATTCATAAAATTTAAAGATGCAACAAAATATCTCTACTTACATGTTTAGCGAAGGTAAACGAAGGCTGAGTAACTTTCGTGCGTCTAGAGCACAAGGATTATTCGTGTAGCAAAGGCGTAGCTTCCTGCAAAACATCTATCAATATCAAATATCATGATCTTGCTGACCAAATGACGTGATTGTGTCGTCCATTGTTCCGTCTTTTTATAACCTTCTATGGTCCAAATCACCACCGGTCAAAACATAATGATTATTATTTAACCAAACTCCGAATTAACTAAAACCGCAGCTAATTCGGACTTAGACGTTATGCCTTTGGACCATAGAGCACACTAAACAGTCACTTTGTGTGAACTCAACAGCATTTCTTCAATCACTCAGGGGTTTCCTGACCGTCATTTGCTGGAGTTTTGTTTGGTTACATGCACCAAGTGAGAAATTCTCCTCCTCAACGAAGAAAAAGTTTTATAATAAAGTGTTTGTAGTTCTTATTTTAGGAACCATTTTTTCTTTGAACGTAAATTCAAAAAATCCATTATTTAGGACATACAGTAAGTGTCAAACGGATTTCATATTGATGAAATCTGTTTGGGATACAATGGGTTTTAAATGCGACCATAACCTATTATGTCAAGTTCCTGCTAAAACCGTGGATGACTAAAACCATAAGTTTATGTGCATTCAAATGAAAATATTATTTTGCTGTCAATTTGCAACAAAAAATATGCCATTCTTTTAATGGACTGCCAATGAAAAATTATTATATTGTAGTACATCGGTCAATTCGTCAAGCGTCGATATGAAAAACATCATGTCTTTGTTATATTTAGAGAAAGACAACATCAAGTAGAATTTCATCCTCCATTCTTACGCGGAAAACTGCACAAACGTTATCTGCTTTCTTATCTTTAAATTCCAGAGGACAGTGACTTCATTACAACCCCATACACCTCTACTTACTTGAAAAAGTGTTTTCAATATAAAAATGTATTACTTGTACACCTATGTGAGAGACGCCACCCGAGTTCAAAAACAAGTTAAATTCAGTTTTAATACATTTATTACATTTTAAAAGGACTTAACTACTGCTATTTCAAAGTAAATTTTAATTACCACAGCCTACCTAGATATGGTCCTTGAGTTCTTAATTCCTCTTCTGATGATCCCTTTAAGTTCACTAATTCATAGTTCTTAATGATTAATTCAAAACTTCCAAGACTCTTTTCCTTAATTCATCCCACCGTTCCCAAAGTGGTTGGTTTTCCTTTTGCACGACACTTTCTTTCCTTAAGAAGTTTTCAACTCAATGGCGGGCGTGGTCTGAATTGAAAACGAACGTACAACAGTAAAAACCTACACTCAGAAAGCAATTGTTCTTCGAACGTGGAGTCTTCCCCACAGCGCCCCGTCAAAAAGTTAAATCGCTGTTGATCCTTAAAATGAGTCAGCTCTTGAGGACTTGCTTCAAGCAGCAGACACGTGGGTCCACAATAACGCCAATGAGACGACAAAAGGATTACGGGCCTCATAATAAATACTCGCCGCCAGAATATGCCATTAAAATTGCCTTCATACTGGGGCGAGGGCGTGTGTGGGTGCGAACGAATAGTTGATATATAGGGTTGAGGGTGCATAGGCAATGCGCGTGAGAATCATTCTGGGAAATTATGTTCGTCCTCTTCCAGAGGCGATGCCACGTGATGGTCGCCGTCTATTGGACAGCTTATCATTAATCAAATAATTAGCAAGCTTTGGAAAGGAATTCTTTGAACTGGAAGAGAAAGGCGGAAGGCCATAAAAAACCACAAAAAGGAACCAAAAGATTAATTTCGGCCCCGACTCTCCCATTACCCCCTTGAGGGCGCGCGTCGGGGTTTGATGTGTTCCTCCCAGGGGAACACAGGGGAGTGGTAGCATTCGTTCTACTGGAATTCAAATATTGAATCATCCTTTTTGCGGGACTACACTGGACTGCGTGGGCGACTTCGCTGAATGGAAACAATGACCATGGTTTACATAAATTCACTTTTTCCTTCATTTTTTGCAGACCATCCCATCGATGGATAAAGGAGGAGGACAGGGTTCAAGTCATTGTGAACTTTTGGGATTAAGTGATTGGAAGGGAGTGCTCTGTTTGAGTTCTCGAGAAGGAACTCAAACATCGAAGCACCCACGGGCGACGGGATACAATGGTCTTGCGGGCCGACGAGAGTAAATGTCGAGCATAACAGCTGCGAAGAAGTGCCGAGGAGAACTGGGATGGGCGTTTATTGTGTTCGGCTTTTGGGGGGAGGAGGAGGTCGTGTTTGAAAATTAGATGGACGTTTCCTGATCGCATTAAATTGGTAAAGTTTTGTGGTAAGCTGAGGGAGTCGCTGCCGATGGAAAATCAAAACGGGCTCTCTGTATGACTTTGAGGGGGCACTTTTACAAAAGACTCAAAGCGAGAATTAATGGAGTGTTGTTGAGTTGAGGGTGGAATAGAGCGGAGATCTGTTGGAGGATACTTTGTCTACACAACGGCGGACCACAGGATGATCTGGAAGCTTAAGAAGTTCTTGAAATAATCATATAAAAGATGAGCTTAACTTCGCTTAAGTTGCATGCACAAGTTTAGCGAACATAACATATGAATGCTTGCAAAAAAAACCTCGCCAAATGAATTTTGAAATGTGTTGAAAATATGGACGAGACAAGTAGCGAGCGTGAAGCGGGGAGAAGGTCGTTAATGAATACAAATCTTACAAAATTTGAGAAAAAAAATTTCAAAATGCCAATAAAAGTGAAAAAATAAGAAGCATTTTGCAAAAAGACTGTGAATAGTGGCTAACAGGAAACTGGGAGTAAAAATGCATGGCGCCCAACATACATACACTTATACATATGTCGATGAAGTATTTGCTCATCAC
Organism: Eristalinus sepulchralis; assembly: GCA_944738645.1. Lineage (NCBI taxonomy): Eukaryota > Metazoa > Arthropoda > Insecta > Diptera > Syrphidae > Eristalinus > Eristalinus sepulchralis. The sequence continues at coordinate 16,263,694 of OX122886.1, forward strand.
AGTAAAATAGACAAATAATAGAATAAAAGCAATGAATCAATCTAGTTCGCCGAAGTTCGAAGGTAAAGAATCAGATCGTCTAATCAATTACAGATCAAAGCAGGTCAGGTTGAGCAACATGGAATTGGTCACTAAGGTATGAAAAATCAGCGACGGAATCCTAATTCGGCGCAGAAAAGCTTACCGCAAGCCATTCAATGGAAATGACTCTTAACTCCATCAAGAAACCTTCTAGTTGCAAGGGATACGCCATGGTTGCCTTTGTGAATATCAAAGGCGCATTTGTCCAATATCAAGCGATTAACGATGCCTTATGAAATTTTAACAAAATGGATCAGAAGTGAAGGACGCTATGGAATCAGTTCTAGGGAAATTGGCTAACTAGACCTTTCAAGCCTGGGCTTGTGCTTTTTACAAAAAAAAATATGCTGCCCCCATTAACTTAACTGAGAAATTAAGAAATATTGCCTTATTACTCGGAATTCCTTCTGAAGTGCGGACTGAACTGGAAAGCGAACATAATGTATTTGCCCTATTTCTCTGTAAAAAGGCCTTGGCAAACTGAGCATGCAATCATATCTTCTTTGTTGGAAATATACAGCCGTAGAAACACAAATATTAATGTAAAATATTTTGGTTCGGCGGCCAGCACAACAACAACTCGTGACAACAAAATCTTTTTAAGAAAAACTGAGTGACTCGAGATCTTCAGTTCTTGGAATGAATTTTTTTATTCCTTATTAATCATTAAGTCAATATCCACGACTAGCTTTGAAAATTACCTCATTAGGTTATCCACTTCCAGAAACTACCTCCCCGTAGGGTTCTGACTTCAACTTAAACTGAATTAAGTAGCGCCTTTCCTTAATTTTTAATAAGCTCTCATTCTATGCTCTGCGCAGAAGAATCACATTCAAGCATCCAATTTAATTTCCTCTCCCAGCAAATTCGTCTTTGGTCCTCTTTTGTTAAGTAGACTTCCGGGGCATCCGTCCTGTCACTCACAAGGTGCTTTAAACTCATCAAACGACGAAATGTCCAATAAATCGTGCGTAAAGTGTCGGCAAAGGGCGAACGAATGTCAATTGATTTTAACAACCACCCGCTGACTAACACCCTAACACTCCCCTTCGGGCGGATGGTTAAACAAAAGCTCTTTTCATCATCACAAATAACTCGAAAGAAGGAGACAGTTAAATAACGTCTTTATGAGGAGACATCAAAGAGAATCCGCTCCGGAAATAAGAATTATTCCGCAAAGAGACTTCACTACTCCTATTAGCCTTCCCGTTGAAGGCAATCGACCACAGCAAGTTACGAAGTACACAAACAGGCAGTTGCTAGCGCAACTCCTAGAAGCATCCCCTCGCAATTGACAAGCCTATAAAAGCGACTCCCGGGGATGATTCATTACCCGGGCCAGGACGACCCAGTATCCGGCCGTACAATACATTCCGCCATAACCGTGCTCTCTCCTAAACGTTACTACTTTATTCTCGGATTCTTCCGGAGCCAACAGCGCACGACATTACGACACGCCATGACATTACACTACATTGCTCGTCGCATTGCACACGCCATGAGATAAATTACCTAAGGATTCCCCGGGCCAATTCGATGGGACCCTAACTTCCGATTGTCAACCTCAACAAACCAGCCGCAGCCACAGTCGCAGCCACAGAGATGCGATGCATTGCAAAGGCTCTCCAGCGGCGACATTTGTGCACACAGCCGCCATTAAATGCGATGTGGTGACATATTCAGATGGAACAGCTTCTGCTATTGACGTCGCCGCTGCCGGCCGGAGGGTTCCTATTAAATTTCATCCCGAACTCGAAGGAAACTTCAAAACAACTTGCAAACATTTTATAGACAAGAGATAAAAGCAACGAGGCAGATATTTCGAAACAAAACGTGTGAGCAATAAATTTCTTCGCTTTTTCTCGAGACGAGGGAGGGAGCCATTCAACTGACTTGGGTGGAATTGGAGGAGTGGCAGGAAGACCAGAAGAAGATATGAGTTTAATGGAATGCCTCCTTGCATTTTACGATTTCAGTACTCGGGTGGCCGAAGTTTCACCAAAAATGTGTCTATTGCAGCAGATTTGGTGAGGGGTGGAGTTTTCTGTTTACGGCTGGAATTTCAATTTAATTTAAAGTTTGCTGACGAGTGGTGGAGAAATGTACACAATTTACTTGTCCATTGGTCGAGAAAAAAAATGTTATGGCGGAAACGGAATGTCTTGGAATGAGGCAGCACCAGTCGGAAGTTTAGTGTTGCTGTGAAAAATAAGAAAATGTATTGAAATCTGCCTGAGGAAACTATGTTATTCCTCAATTAGGTGTGATGTATCTGATTTGAAGGACCAACAATGTTGCCTTATAACGCGTGCTAAACCTATCCAATTAGCTTCAGGTTCAGATTTTTCGAGCATTTCTGTTGTTCTAGAAGAGTAGTATCAATGAATGATTGGCTCACAAATGCAATCAACCTATGCAAGTCGAAGGACTTAACTGGTGGAAGTTGAACTGACAATCTAATGGTCCATTTGGGTTGCACGCAATCGTGTCAAATCTGTCTACACGAACAAATTGTGGTTCACCAATGAAATCACAATGCGCTCCTGCCCAAACCGAAGCTGACTGGAGAGTCTTCTTTTGCCTACTTATCGACTAATGCAAATGAACCTCACAATGACCTCCCTATTCTGTTACCTAAACATGTGTCAACAGCATCCATCGCCTTGTCTTTGCCAATTCGGACTCCATCTCACTGAACACGGTCTTCTTCTTTGAAGCTCTTTCCCGAAGGCCGTGTTTGTTCGGTTGACGAGTGCTTTGTTGATTCAGCACAAGAGCACCGCTCTTTAGAGCTGCGGAAAGATTTTTGTTCGCCAAGTAAATATTCAAGCAAAGTTCACGACCATCACAGCCGCTGAGGAACCGCAGTTAAAATAGAAATCGCCTTTAATGAACAACTACGACGCGCCCGCACCTGCCGACCGAAACTCCCGACTCATCTCATCTCAGAATAATCATCAACGAACAAATATAATCAAATGTACTTAAGATTTGCCCTTCTCGGTCAATCTCCGTTCAAGGTAACACCACTTGGGACACACCGAGCGCCGTGTGTAAGTGTGTCGCACGTCACGTCAGCGGCGGTGGTGTTCAATCATTGGATACGTCTACAGATGTTTTTCACAATCATAATTGATGGTTCTCTGAGGCAACGCTCATCCGTGTGTTCCTCTGCAGAATATCCAAGACTTTGTGTTATGGTACTTTACTTGTGCGCCAATGTATCGTAACATCATGCAACATTTGGTTTGCAAAACACGGCAAATGGGCTTCTTGGCGATTAGCTTTTGTGCTTCATTATGAGGTCATGACGACCGGTGAGTGAGAGGCAACTTGACGTCTGAAGGGGAGAAGATGGGCAGGTAAACCCTTATGTAATTATCTGAGAACTGTTGCTGTACTAATGAAGTCGGACGCAACGTTTATCGGACTTGTAATAAGTAGCCGTTGAATGGACTTGTGGTCAATACTCTGTCACCATTTTAGACAGTTGACCTTGGTGGGGGATGGGATAATGAATTTGGTGGTGGACGCGCGTGTGGTTGTTTAAAGAGAACTTGTGTCATAGAATGATCGGATTAAGCTTCTAAATTGGATTTGCATATATTCGGATGCGTCCAACGAGACTGAATTGCATTCAAACCGCTAAACGAGAACCAGGATGAAGTTAAAAAAAATAAAGAAATCGTTTAGGGAGAATTTAGCTCAAAGCGAACACGTGTTGGTAGTGCATTAGAAATACACCCTTACAAAGTAAGGTTTTAGCTGCACTGGACACAACGACTGTATGATAAGTGGGGAACTTTGTACCGTCGCTTCAAATGCGCTGAATGTCATTCTCAAGCTCACACCTTTAGATCGATATTTATGCTCAGTCGACCATAATGAGGTTATCTGGGATCCCATCTGCTCTTCAACCAATGAATCAATGCAGAAAAATAAACAAAACTTTGACGGGAGAAGAACAGGACTAAGCACTTTGTGCCTCCTTCCTGCAAACTCCTTTTCATGAATGACGTGATCATATGGCATCCGGCAAAATTCTCATCTGCTACTCCCCATCCTCGCACAGCACAAACAACTATAAAACTGTCAGTTTCCCATGGAAAGTCGAAGACAATAATCTCTAAACCCCGTGCTGTATACCCGGATAATTTTGTTTCGTCACATCTTTTCACGATTTCCCCATAAAACCCCTGCCCAATCCCCATCCACCCTCTTCTGTCTCTGCAAAGCTCGTTTAAGTTGTTAATAAAATTTTAACAAGAAAATAAATTACCAACCACTTCTCTTATAATTCCACCGGAGGAAGGTGAACCATTCGGGCTACCAGCTCGCATCCCCGCTCGACCAACGCAAAATGAATAAAAAATTATTTGCCTATTATAAATCATTTTCTCGTTTTAATTTGCATAAATGCTTCAGGACACACTGATGCGACGTATGTACTTGAAGTCAGATACCTTAAACGTTGCATGAGAAGCAACAGCATCGACTCTTGTTAGGAATTGTGTTTTCTTCACTTTTATTGAAATATTTCTAAGTAAAGTGCGCCTCTAGTGTTTGTTAATGAAACGGCGTGCCAAGTGCTGCTGATTTTTGTTTTACTTTCTGGTAGATTAGTGGGAGCGAAGAGTAGGTGATTTAAAAGTACGGAGAAATTGTTGCGATATGTGCTTTATTCGTCTGGTTGTTGGCTTAAGCTTATTTGTTTGGATTTTTTTTTGTAGAAGATCTTGTTGCACAATGTTCGACATCACTATTGGCGGTTGAATTCAATTTGTGAAAGTGCTTAAATTTTTGGAATCATAAAGGCCCGGAGGCCTTTGAATGAAGTATCTGCGAAATTGATTTTCTGACCTTGGAATCAGTATCACTATAACGCTGATGTAATATTAGATTCGATATTGATAATCGTGATGGACAAATTTTGTCTACTCTATCGCATTCATAGACAGTTCTTCTATATTGAAGTTCAGTATTCTATTCCAGACCAGGAACTTTCCCGTACATTTTTCTAAATTTAAATATATAAAAAAATGTAAATATACAATTTTACACTTTAGATTGCAATGATTGCAGTATTTCAAAAAGTCTGTTTTGCCATTCGACAGAAGGCTCTTTCAATCAATCAAAACTTCCCTTTACTATTTAACCTGTAGCTTGATACATGTTTGTAAGATCTACCAATGGCTTGAACCAAAAGTTCGTTACTACAGCAACACAAAGGGCCTAGCTTCTGCAGCAACTACGCGTGTTATGGGTGCCTTTGTTCTCCCACAAGTAAAGGCGACCTACAGTTTTCTGCGGAATCCGAACGGCGAGATTTGAGAAGCAATTTCTTTCAGGACCTACGGCGTGTGGGTTGACACATTTACCCACTACCCCACGGAGACCACGAACTTTATATTTTCGTAATACTTACATTTTTTAAATTTAGAACTACGAAGTCTGTGAAAAAAATAAGAGGTACGTCCATTCTATAATCTACATATGTACATGTACATACATGTAGCGTGTGGGTTTCATTACGATTGTGCACCTACTCACTCGTCATTGCTTCTTCATAATTTGTTGGCCAAAAACAACACCGCAACACCTTAGTCGACGTATTCACCAGATTTGGCCCCCTGCGGCTTTTTCCTGTTCCCATGTTTGAAGAGACGATGATCAAAGGACGGCGTTTTGCGACGACTAAGAAGATGCAATGAGAGAGCTAAAGGGCATACCAAAAAGTGCGTATCAGAACTGTTTTGAGGATTGGAAAAATGCTGGCACAAGTTTCTTAAAGCTGAGGGGGCCTATATAATTTATTAATAAGTATAGAAATTTATGAATAAATAAATATAATTTGACAAGAATGAAAATTCGCCTAATTTTTTGAACAGTCCTTCTTTGAAAAAAATTTTCCCTTTTTATTGTGATAGCTTATATACATAGGTTTTTTTAAAAATCATTGTTTATTGTTGAGCTATTTAAACTTTGAAATTCATTAATGCCTGAGCAAACGGGCAGTTGTTACAGATAAAAACACGAGATAGACTGCAAGTAAGAATGAGCTGTAATTTTGAAAGAGACAGTGTGGGATATTTAAAATGATCTTTCACATTTTTGAAACGAAAACAAAAAAACGTACTTCGAAAAACGTACCTTGAAATTAATGTCAAAAAATCTTAACAAGAACACACACAGATATTTTCTGGTAGATAGATTTCTTCTTCGCCAAAACATGAAAAACCCAAAGATGCCGAATTTTTTGTAGAATAGCATTATTATTATGTCGAACAGTTATGTAACAATTTGTCTATTTATTTGTACTATTGACTTTGCTAAGCTCAAATAGGCCAAACCACTTCCTGATTATTATTTAAACCAATTTCATATCGATGCTATCTAGGTTTACTTAAAAAGTACCTTAAAAAAGACGTTGGTCTGTCAGTTGAGACACACTTCGTATGTATAAAATAAAAAGGGCGCTACACGGGCGATTAACACATTATTGATATATTTTTCAAAATTAAAATTAAAATTAATGAAAAATGCATAAATTTAAATATGTTCAACTAATGTTTTTTTTATTATTTCTGACTTGAGCGGTAAGTTTCAGCACAGCACGCAGTGCGAGAAACACGATAGAAAAATAGTAATAACTATAGAGAAATAGGGATTGTACCAATCTTACGATTCTTAACACATAAATAAATGCTTATCCTTTATTCATTTCATTATTTATAGAAATTAAAGTATTATTTTCTTTTCTTGCAGGTAAGTTCTCAAAGAGGGTGAATATCAATATTAACTAAATTATGTTAAGAGGTAAGTCATATTGAGTATTTCTATAACAGCTCACAGTTGAATAAAATGTGTCATTTTTTCTTTACCTAACAACATAAGAAATAACATGCATGTGTATTGGGAAAAAATTAATACGGTTTTCAAAAAATGGTGCCACTGATTAACTTCGTTGAAGAGGTGTGACAATAATTAGTGCGCATCAGCGTCTGTTTTAAACAGCAACATTGAAGACAAAGAGCGTCCTGAAAAACGGACAGAAACGAACGAAAGGTGATGATTTTCTAACATTAGATCGCGCTTTCCCACGTGGCTGTAGCTGTCAAAAACTACCTTTAAACGCTGAACTTAGAGGTCTTACCCCACCCTCCCTATACCCAAATCACAGGACTAGTATTCAGCAAACAAAAAGCTAGTAACCCATGAAGGACAACGCCTGCCGATGTGCCAGACAAATTTCACTCACAATAGAGTAAGAGGCTTTGTTCCTGTGGAGGCATTGTTCCTGTGCCTAACCGGACCCAAACTTACGATTGTTATATCACTCTGATAGAAAGCCATAGTGAAGGCTTTCTTGGTTTGCGTCGAACTGAACCTGACTGGATACTACCATACAGAAACTGGTCCCACATAATTCGTAGATATTGCACAAAACTTTTTTAAAGTTAATGGCCTTGTGGGTGCAAACACCAGAACTTACGCCATGTTTGTTTCATATTCCTGGAAACCTTGCATAAAGGAATCCGGAATAGGATGGTTACAGATTTCTGGTATTTGATTTTCAAGTCCCAATTCGCTGGATCTTTTTAAATGCACCTTGCAAGAGTATGTCAATAACCTCAACCTCCTCATCTGCTGGAGCCAATTGTTTAATTTGTCACTTTTAACAACGACCTTCTTTTTCTCTTATCAATTTGTTGATCGTTTGAAGCAGTGTCTTGCTTATACCAATTCTCGTCAACTTAAGGTCTTTTAAAAGGTACCAGTAGCTTTTTCTAGGTTAACGAGACAGACCCGGTGCATTGTGATTTAGCCTTGTTCCAACGTATGTCTGAGAGAAATTCTGACGTGATGCACTGTACCATGTCCCGCCCAAAATTCAAGCTGGTTATTCATCACTATTTTTTAGTCTTTTGTAGACTGTACTCATAGACAGTCTTCTCGAAAACCTTGATAATGAAAAAAACTTATCGACGAACGATATTTCGGAAGCGAGGAATTTGGGAAGGTCTTGCAATACCGTCGTCTGCTTATACTCTGGATAATGTGCGTTACTAAGTGCATTGTTTAACAATATTGTGTATATTTCTATCGCCTCATCTGGGAGATGATGCAACACAATATTTGGTATCCCATCTATATCTCTCCACTGTTTGTTCTTTTAAAGATGGTCTTGAGATCCTAATTCGAAATGTGGATGGCACTAAAGCCAATGGAAATTACATTATTTGCCTTATTCTCGTCATTGTATGTGGGAAAACCATTTCCCAGAAAACTGTTCCTATTCCATATTGTACATTCTTAACAATGAAGAACGGCCTTATTCGGATGATACCAACTGATGTCAGTTTGCTTGCGTTGTCCGTCATTCTGGTAAGTCGAACAGCCTCCAATCCCGCCGCTCGTTGGAACGCACTGACCGAATGTTGTCTCCCCAATATAAATTGATCGTTATTCGATAATTCATCCGAATCATCCTCTGGAGGTTTCTCTTCTGAAACTCGATCTACCTTAGTTTCTGCTCGTCTCGGTCCGTGTAGCGTCTGTAATGTGTCTTAAGTCACGATAGCACTCCTTTCTTGCACGTTCAGTGCGCCGATTGTATCGTTTCACTATCTCTAGTTCTACCTCCTCATTTGGGAACTGTGGCTGAATAACAAGTTAGGCAAACTTGAATGAAAAATCACTTGTGTCCATTTAAATAGATACGCACTTGACTCAGCGGGTCTAGGGAAGAATCGGTCCATTCACAGAAGATTTTTCTGAAACTGCTCCTTCTAGGCCTTATTTTCTATAGTCTCTCCCAAGACATTATGTTATCTAGGAGCTAAGAAGGGAGGCCATCCTTGGACTAGGAAAAGATGAAGGAGGATAGTGAATAGCGGAAAAGCACTTTATGTCCTAAGGTTTGATTTTTTGTAGCGGCTTCAAAATGTTCTCCGGTTTGGGTTTTTGTAGATTTGGTTCCTCGCATTGTTTAATCTCCTTTGCTCCTAAGACGCTAGCTTCTTGTTTTCTTTTAATTTTAGTTGGGGAACTTCGGAGACTTCACACTCTTCCTTCTTTTTGATTTTTGAGCCCAACTCTCTTTCATTGTCAGCTTGGCTTACTGGTTCTGATGAATCTCCATTGCTTACGCAACCAAGCACTACAGCCAATAAATGTACGTCTCTTCAGGATGCTTACTTTGAGTTTAATGCACTCCAATTTGCTCTTATAGGTAATAAGAAATTACGCAACCAAAGTAACATGACGGACAAACGTCGAGAAGCATCATGACACTTTGAAGTAAGTATTAAAAACTTCATGAGTTTTTTTTAAAAATATCTAAAACAAACATATGCCTAAATCTAAATGATAGTTATCTGCTACTCGAATTTCGCTACTTCAATTTCGTTATCTGATGAACATTAAGTGACTATTGACATATAAAAAGTTCCGTTGAGTGGCACTTGAGACCGGCACCCAATATATATTATCAAACAAGCGTATTAATGTCGTGTGTTCGAAGATAACACCGTATCAGCACAGTAAAGTGCGAATATCAAATTGAATGGATTTCAAAAAGACGAAATATATCAGATCGAGTATTATTATCAAATAGGAAGAAAAATGAAAATAATATTTTGTTGTACTTTTAAAACTAAATCAGTCATATAGCTTTTTATAAGAAAAGCATGAAATGATGAAATTAAAATATCCTATACGAGGTCTGTTCAAAAAATAATATGAATTTTTATTTTTCTCAAAAAATATTTATTTATTCATCAATTTCTATTTCATATCAGATATAATAACCTTGTACCGGTGATTTTCTAATCCTCGAAACAGTTCTGATACCCACTTATTGGTATGACCTTCAGCTCTCTCAGTAATTCGGTTTAAATCTCCGTCTTTTCATCCCTGTCTTTTCAAACTTGGGAACAGGAAAAAGTAGCAGGAGGCAAAATTTGGTGAATATGGTACCATAACGTTGTGGTTTTTGGCCAAAAAAATCAAAATTCTGCAATTTTGGAACGAACTTCACTGCCACACGCTTCATGCCCAAAATCCGAAAAAAATTTCAAGGCATTAGCCAACCGATATTCCGACAACTTCAGCAACTTTTCCAATAGTGATTCGATGATTCTCCATACTAATTTTCCTCACTTTCTCAACATTTTCCTTGGTTGGTAATGTGCTGGGGCGTCCTCATTTACATCTGCGCGACCTTCTTTGAAAAGCTAGTTCCACTTGTAAGCATTTTTTGACTCAGAGTACACTCACCCTATGCCACTGTCACAATTTGTGTTTTCAACCACTTAACTCCATTTATCACCAACAGAATTTAATGCAAATTCATTAATCCATTTTCGGCGATTTTCGAACACGAAAAATACGTCTAACTTTTATGCGTGTTGGCGGAAAGTGCCTATGTTTGAATCACTACTTTTGTAGAAGAATATGGCAAATGCCGGCGCTACTAAGTTGAAATTACGAAATATACGACTCACTATATGAGTGAATACATTTTGTTCTTTGTCTTCATAGATATAAATTCACATATATAAATTGATTCATTGTGATAGAAGTGACACTACCGATAGTTTGTCTTGTGTTTCAGCAAATTTTGCACACATTTCGACGTGTGTTTTGCTTTATTAACACACTTATGGAAAATTTTACAAAATAAATAAACGGTGATTAGATACACCCTTAGTCACATTGCAGCACTTCAGTAAGGAAAATCCAATACCTGACTATAAGATAAGAGAAGGGCTATAAGATAAGGAAAGAGCATGCAGGAAAAAAATCAGACGACAACTGGTCATGGCCTTTACAAATATAAAGAAAATAAGAAAGTTTTTAAGTCATAAAGAAGCTAATTTCGCAAATCTGTACAAATTGACAATATTAAGTTGAGGTTGCAGAAACCTAATGCGGCGAACGGACTTTCAGCAGAATTTCTTCAAACGACTGGAGACGGCTGAGTACATGCGTCAGAGTAGCTGTAAGATAAGGCCGCGTTGCCCGACCTGATAAGTGGAATTTCAGTATTGTTCGCCTGCACCGCACACCAAGAATAAGTATTTTTAACAAACACGACAGAGTTGTAAAAGACTGCAATCTTTTGCAATGTAATACCTGAAATTCTTAAAAAGTATATCACGAGTTGACTCATTCAATTGACTTTTCTTATCTCTCATACTTTTTGGAGTGTTGAAAGAATCTTTACGATAAATATTTTCACACGAAATCTTCAATTGATTTGATGTCTTTACAATTCAATTGAAATCTTTAAAACTTTTTTTGTTGTCTCGAAGTCTTCAAATTCAAAGAAAACTGTATAAGACCCAACGACTTCAACCGAATGAAGGTATCTTCAAGTACATGGTTAATACCTTCACTCCAGTGTATGTAATGTTAGCAAAACTTCAAAAATAGTCAGCATAAAAGTCTGGTTGACGGAGTTAATAAATGAATTGAAGAAGTTAAAATATCTTAATCCTTTAAATCTCTGTTACGAAACTATCAATCAAGTTCAAGAAACATTGCTACAGAATCTGCTCTACTACATACGTGTATGCCGATGTCAAGGTTACGTCGCGTACCAAACTTATAAGATTTTGAAAGCTAATGACGGTTATTGTACCCTCGACTTAATGAATTAAATGAGTGAATTATCTTATAGTTTTAACTCCATGATTATGAAAATTTAGTATTGTGTGTTCATATGTATGTATGTAAACTAGAAGAAAATAAACGCATTACACTTTATTTTGCCTCGTAATGTGTTTATATCATATACATTTATATTTAGTGTAAAGTATCATCTGATTCATTAAAATTTATCCAATCTAATAAGAGAACGTTTTCCTAATATAAAAGTTCTGACAGCAGGAAAGATTCGCTCAGTAAGTTGCTCGCTGCAACTTACTTTAAAAATAATAAAAATTCCAATTTTGCAATTGTACTGCGAGACACCAAAATTACAATTGCTTCTTCATATGTGAGTTTTGGTCTATAATTTAACCATGAATCGTCGAACAACGATTGCAAATTATTGAATTTTATTATCAAAACGTCACTGACGTAAATAAGCAGAATCGTCGATTTTGGAGTGAATTTTAGCCAGAAGCATTGCAGGAGCTACCAATGCATCCAGAAAAAGTCACAGTTTGGTGCGTTTTATGGGCTGGTAGAATCATTGGACGGTACTTCTTCAAAGATGATGCGAATCGTAACGTAAATGTGAATGGTGAGCGCTACCGTGAGATGATATCCAACTTTTATTTGCCCGAAATGCAAGAGCTTGTCTTGACATGTGGTTTCAACAAGACGGTGTCACATGCCACACAGCACGCGCAACAATGGACTTATTGAGAGGCGAGTTCGGTGAACATTTTATTTCACGTACGGGACCGGTCAATTGGCCGCCTAGATCGTGTGATTAAACGCCTTTAGACTATTTTTTGTGGGGCTATGTCAAAGCTCATGTCTATACAGATAAGCCCGCTTCAATTGGCGCATTGGAAAACAACATTGAAGCATTTATTGAGATACCGGCCGAAATGTTGGAAAGAGTATGCCTAAATTAAACTAAGCGGATGGACCATTTGAGGCGCAGTCAAGGACAACATTTGCATGAAATAATTTTCAAACATTAAATTATATGGACCGTACTATCGATTCAAATAAAGATTTCATGCATTTTTCAGAATTTTATGTGTTTTTTTTTTTTAAACTTTCCCATAGCTTTTAAAAAATCACCCTTTATTATCACTAAAATTGTTAATTGCAATGGTTGAATGAAATCTACAAATAAATCAGTATTATCTAGTGCAAAGGAATCCAACTCTTTGTTTAACAATTTTTGAAATACTTGAGCAGGTACTTCATTCGCATAACCTTTCATTTCATTCATTCGGCAGTTCATCAAATCATTCAGATTATTCAGTATACTGATTGTATTCAGTTTATTTTGAACGGTTATATTTATGAAACATTCATGGGTGAGGGAGAAATCAAGCAAAGTACAAATTTCATTGTCTAGTAATCGAATGTTGTATAGTTTTAAATAGGTGTACGTATTTTCAATATACTCTGCATCGAATGCGTGCAATGAGTAGAGTACACGGAACTAACGTGCTCAGGGCAAATGAATTCAGACTGCATGTATTTAGCAAACGCCGTCAAGACATGTCTAGCCACAATTTCACCTGTACTGCAAATAATCGTGTAATCCATCCCCTTAGAGTCAAAATGGAATTAAGTAAATCTCACCTGGCTTTGTGCAGCGTTTTGCTTACTTATTTCTTGTTCTCTGATCATGACATCATAAACCTAGTCAAGCGCCAATGAGTATAACATTTAAGGCGGCTCAATTGAAATACATAATTCACAAAACTTAATGTTGACTTGATTGAAATTAAAATTAAAGACCAAACTGGCTTGAGAGATTCCTTAGTTGATGCCACTTCAACAAACTGCTTATTATGCTTTTAAGAACATAGTTATCAATGTCCAAGAGCCTCAATTTTCTTCGCCGAAAAGTTTAAAACAAATAAACAAAGTTTGAAAATTATAATACAAATAAAATGGCACTACAGGCCATAAGGATCCAGGGCCAACTTCTTCAGCAATTACTCGTGTTGTGCGTACTATTGTTCTCTCACGAGTAGAGGGGACCTACAAAATATTTGTCAATTGTGAACATAGAGATTTGAGGAGCTTTTCATAGACAATTACTACTCCTTGAGTTTTGTCAGCAACGTGATATGAGTAGTGCCATGAAAAATTCGCCACTGCGACCACCTAGAAACAATAGTTTTGCTTAAATAAGATTTATGTCGCCACAAAGAAGTTGAGCGAACCCAAAAATTGAGTAGAACATGATTCCCAATATGCAGAATGCCGTAAAATTCCAAAGATATGTACTAATTTTTGGTTCCTTTCTTAGGCTCTTCGTTATCTATGTAATGTCCCAGCTTTGTGTAGAGGAAGAGTGGAGAGGTTTTACACCGAGATCTACATTCATAGTGTCTTTTTCAAAACAAACACTCCTCTCCTCTCCAGGTGTCACGATTTTTTTATCCGTCTAGTTTTCCGCACCTACTCAAATGGGCCAAATGCCTTTTATTGCGTTATTTTAATAATTCGACTAGGAAATATATGTAAGATGACACCTTCTTTATAAATTTGCAGAGCCCTCGGTGGAAAAAAACAGGTAACTGACGATAAACACTGCCTAACGTTTGTGTCCTGTTGGTTCAGCCAACTTATAATTTAAAATACCTCTTAAAGGCAGTTTCCACCATACTAAGTTACGTTAATGACGCCTAAGCTCATTTCCAATTCGGTCGATTTAAAGGACCACCCCGAGACTGAGCTATAATTTCGCAACACTGTGACTGAAATGTTATACCTAGGTTTTTTTCTATTCACAACAGTGAGAATATAAAATTATACCTTATCCTTGCTTACAAGCAAAATAATATAATAAACATAATAACAAAATTTAGTAAAGTCTTCTAGCTACACAAAATCGTTACTACTGAGCTTAGATTATATTGCAAGAGGATTTGCACAATCACCAGTTTATGAAAAAAGGTGTCAATGTCAAAATGTTAAAAAAGTCAAAAAATGTCAATGTCAAAAAAAACATTCTCAGATCAGATTTTCGCTACAAGATACTTGTCTATTCAGAGAGACCGATGTTTGAAGCTGTTGTATAAAGAACATGTAGGCATGTCTAGCATAGGAAATTGAGCTACATCCACACGATGGCTAAGTAAATAAAATAAACGAGAACCTGGTTCAGAAAACGCAAAAGAGGAGCGTTTGTTGCGCACAAATGTGAAGTTAGAAGTTACCTTCTAAATTTTAAAGGAATGTCGTTTTTGTAAGTAATGTTGAAATATTTTCCACTGAATTGCCATAATTTATAAATTCGATCGAGTAATTGATAACGGAAGCAAATAGAAAACATCCGCCTTATTAAACTTAAACCATAGGTCTTATAATTAACTTTAGTGATGGTCAATAGGAATTTTAACTAAACGATAGTTTCTGTTTCGAATTTATCGACTTAAGACATCACTCAATAAGTCACGGCACTTACCAATAAAAACATATTTTTTAGACAAAATTCTACCTTATTCATCAACATAAGTAGTTTCCTTCAAGACTGATACAATCAGTCCAACGACACTCTAACATTTCCATACCTTTTTTATACAGCGTTTTACCTTTGGCCTTAAAATAGGCTGCAGTTTCGGCGAGCATCTTTTTGAGGTCTGAAAACAGGTAGGTCGCTGGACATAATCAAGTGTCGGGGAGTATATACAAACAAATACATAAGTATATTTTAACAGAAAGTGTCTGAAAAAACTCAGCACAGACAGAAAGAAACTGTCTCATTAGTCAGGAGTTGGGAAAAATATATTTGAGGCCACTTGCAGCCAAATTGTATAAGAAGTACATTATCTGAACAGAGGTTGGGTGGGACAATATTGACTTAAGGTCAGTGAATCTGTAGTCATCTACAAAAGTCCTCCCTCTTAGTTTGAAGTAGTTCCCTCTTCAGACTTACGTCAGCGGCCAATAACCGCTGGTCACATACCCTAATGGCGATAATTCCCATCACGTGACCACATCAGAACCCATAGAAATCCATCAGAATCTACTCCCGCGATTTCGTGAATTAATTATCATTAATCTCCAAGTCAATTCCTGTCCACTACACCTTTCGCTTCATGCGACTCCGCCGCCGATCGCTTGACGAGACCGTGTTACATGCCGCTAATGAGACAAGTTCATCGAACTGCAGTACACACACAAAGTCCAGCGTACATGTGTCAAGCGAATGATTAAGAGAGCACCCGGGGACCCGAAAAATCAGGTAAATGACACTCAGTGCACGTATTCGCTACTGCCCGCCAGCAGCTCTTATTGTCTCAGGCCGCCAGCGTGCCATCGAAAGATTGACCCAAATTTGCTGGCTCGCGCTTTGGCATTTTACTTCGATTCGTTTCATTTGCATCCGCGCTCATGCTGCTCACCCGCGCGATGCTCAATCAAAACTCGATTATCTAGTTTTTGCCCGTGTGTAGCAGTGCGACTATAAATTTAGATTTAGATACAGATACAGGCACAGATGCGAGTAATTCTGTCAAGTGCGAAGTAAATGATAATTCCTGGTACACAATAACTTAACACACCGCGAACACGACTGGTGTGCACATCTATGAATGAAAATAACATTTTGGAAAGTAGTTCTTCACGTCTCTCAGAGAGTAGAACGCGGATAATCGATTTTTTACTCTCCGGTGTCTTAAGCGACAGTAGCAAATACGTTAAAACCATCAAATTGATGTTTATCACTTTTGATTGATAGTGAAAGGTCGCCCTGATTCAAATCGTTTTCTGAAGAAACTGTAAACAGAACGTGTCAAGAGTTTGTTTGTTCTGACGAATGATGGTGAAAATCGAAAAACTTTCAGATACACGCTAGATTGGCGACGCTGATCACTCCACCTTCCGTCACGTGGACCGGAACGGGGTTAAGGCGGCGACGCTCGATTGGCAACTTGTTTCTAACTTCCACGCCACGGACGACCAGTGGCACCTGCGGCCAGCAAAATCGTCAATTAATCGAAGCTTGTTACAATCTCGTTTATCTTCATATTAAGCAATCGATTGGGGGTGACGCAACGTAATGTTTCGGTCGGTCAAATCCAAGCAAGTTGAAGGGAGACTATTTTAAGCCGATTTGCAGGGACATCTTCAGTTGCTAGTGGCTCTGGCGACTGCAGCAGCTTCCCACGTGCAATAGTGAATTGTTGACGACGTAAGCTTCTTAGTGTCGTCTGCTAGTTTATTTTTCCAAATTCGAAATAACATTGAACGTCTTCGTAAAGTTGTTTCATTCACACGCACGGCTTACGAAGACTCTTATGGTCAATTTTATGCTCAGACAAGGTCTGGTTGACAGTGATCCGATCGGAAGTTAATATTTACATTTTCTGCAAATAACAGTTGATGTTAATTTCTGATAAGTTTCTAACACACAAATGTAAATAAATGAACTACTAGGGAGAGACCTACATATTAGAAAACAAATTTAGTGTAAATTCATTTAAGAGAAGACACCTTTGCACGCTATTGTGGTACTGCTAACCTAAATTTAATCTTTTGAAGAAACGCTTAACGCAACTTTTCGAATATCTTCTCGAATTTCGCCGTTCCGTGTCGATAAAACATTGAACGCACAATACGAGTAGTTGCTGAAAAAGCTAATACTTAAATGTTCCTCTGTAATAAATTCGCGACATGTTAGATCTAAAGCCTAAAATCTTATCACATAGCAAAGTTGTGTTGCCATTTAAGTTTTTAATGTGCATCACTATTTATTTTCTATGAGTCAATTTTCAAAATGATTTCAAATATATTCAGTCTGTAACATTGACAAATACTGAACAAAGTTAGCTGGAAACTGTATTTTAAATCGAAAACAGGACGCTAGAATTCAAAACGGCTCTGAGTTGCGGAGGGTTAAAATTCATGGCAGACCTCAAAATTTAAAAAAAGTATAAACATTGTGCTCGTTTACGATACTAAGAAGCTGCTGATTGCGGTTCCAACTTTAAATCTGGAAGAAATTAAATTATCTGCGACCCATATCATTTTTTTTTTGCCTTTAGTTGGGCTTGACAGTTGTCTCCATAAGAGCTGCTTTTTTAACCTTATACTTCTATTTAAAATTCATATAGATAAGTTTTATAATATCTTCGTTTTCCTGAGTATATTAGAAGGAATCACGCGATCGTCGCACCAAGTCGCATCTTCTATATGATACTACTCTCATTTACATGCCATCTGATGCTGGGACACCAACCATCCAGTTGCGGCGTTTATACAAAATCGACTTTCTTTGTACCTACGACTGCCTCTAGTCAGAAACTGAGCCGGATAGGGTCTTGGATTCTTCAGGACGGCTCCAAGACGATAAAGGGAGCTGGAGCTGAGGCCTTCGTGGAAAATGACAACAGGACTACACACCTCTTCATTTCCCGGCGGCCTTCCAGACGAACAATATTGTGAAGAATAGGTGGAAGGGGTGAAGTATCTGCGTTTGTAGCGACAGTTAAGCTGTGCTTAAGGCCTTAGCCAACCTTTTAACCATTCCAAGGAAGAACTGCAAGTCTCCCTTAATTTGGACGGCAGACTATATTCGCTAAGACTTGTCCGGTTTTCTGGACACCAAGGGATCACGGGAAACGAGATTGCCGATGAACGTGCTAGGCAAGGATCAAAAAATGTATTCTTTTTTTCACAGAGCGTTTTTTCAAACTTTGAAACTGCCCGTTTAATTGGTTAGGGCTTTTGTCGACGGTTGGGTCTCCCGGAAGCACAACTAGAGATTTCATAACTCTCCAGGATGCAGTCTGATCTAGTGCATGCTCCCAAACATCATCCGTTGCTTTTCTTTCATCTCTATAGACTGCAAACGACTTGTTGGCATATAAGCGAAACACTTCGCCTTCGCTAAGCACTTGGGCTTAGTGATGGCACCCTATGTGACTGCTGTAGAGAAAGCGAAGGCACTGTAAAGCATTTCCTCTGTCAATGTCCCGCCTTTGCTAGGATCATGTGGTGGCTGTTTGTGCTGATGTTGTGCGATCTGAAAACCTAGGCACTTTACCCATAAATATTAACATTAAATGTAGGTTACTGCCTATTAGTACAATGAACCAGGTTTTAAGTCTAAGCGCTCCAGTGCAGTGTTTTCCAGCCACCAACAAAAAAAAAAAAACACACTATCGTCTGCCAGTCTGCCCCGGGACTGACTATGTCACTTACTATAACGTAAATCAGTGTCTCATAACTAATATTGACGTATGTAACTGTTGCCTGTATCGAAATATTGCAACATCTATATATTCATGTTACCCCGTCCGTTTATTGTCTGGGGAATTTACTCTTTATTAGGTTTTTACACTTCGACAGATTCAAAAGATCTAAGTAATGGACAAAACAACACTACCTCTTTAAACGGAATACATATGTGTGGTAACGAGTTGTACAGTGTCGTGTTTTGTTTGATCAGAAGCTCAAAATCCTAGAATAATTTCGGGATTGCATATGTATCTGTCCGACGAATCGGATTAATTGTCATAAGACATTTTTCCGTAAGAAGCGGACTAACACTTTGAGTATATATAAAAAATTAGAAGAAATGAAAAAATAGGTTCTCCAGAAACTCAGAACAGACTTAACTACCTTCAAAACTTCATATTTTTTAACAGGACATTTTTATCAAAGTCGGGCATCTATCATGCTAAGTGATGCATTCACACACAAAAGTCTATTGTTTTGAAATTGGTTTCCCTCTTGAAACGGTTTCGCAGAGGCAGAAGTGATATGAGGCATTCCCCCAACTTCGTGCATAAAGCGGCGGCAGTAATCACTCTAACACGGACTATTATGATATTGCTTGTGGTGGTGCTTTATTCTTGTGCTGTGGTGCAGTTTAATCTTTACTCACCAATTTGAATTATGAAATTTCCTTCGCAGTAAACTCCACAAGTGACGGTCAGCGGTTTCGCCAGTACTTCTTTAGTGACATTCGCACACAATTAGTCCAAACGCTTTGCACTGATTAAAAAGTTCAAAATAATACCCCTTCAATCCGCTTCTCCCGCACTTACTCTCATCCAGACACTCCCAGTCGGGCAGAGGGGAGCAGCGCAGGAAGCAAAACGAGACTACAGAACATCTTGAGATTTCAAAGAGTTTCCATTCGAAATGATTGCTTAAGTCATTAGCATTGTCTCTGGGGTATGCCGCCGTAGCTTCTTCGCCCTGCGGACACATTCTGGTTAGCAGCGGCCTGACATTGAAGGAGAGAAGCAGCAGTCACTTTCGCTTGCTCTTTGTCGCTCCCAAGGATGAGCAGTTTCTCAGCTTTCAAATGTGCCTTCTCAATCAGTCTCTCATTCTTGTTATTCCGTCTTTGTGGGGGCAATGAAACCATTCTTCATCTTGTGAGTGAGGGCGCCACGATAATCGCACGAGTGAGGTTATCCACGCCGGAGGGCGTTCGTCCCTATTCATCGGGAACTATGTTCTGCCACAAAATAACTCCTGACCAACAGAGCGGTGGGCTGGCGGAGGTATTGTGTTTGAATAGTTTACCGCAGAGCTGAAGTAGTCGACGAAAGGGATACGATACGATGATGGGACAACCTGCTTAATGCGTGTTTGGAGGGAGAAAGTCGTTCTGACGATTATGGGGGATCAGGACGGGGTCGATTGTGTCGTCCATCGTGTCGCACGAAATGTTTATCTTCTCGCCCCTGGAGGAAGACCGAGATAATCTCGGTGATTTGCGTCGTTCAGTCGTTGCGAGATACAGTGACCTTTGTTGTTTATATCCTGTGGAGATGTTTCATGTGTTCCTGCGGTTTGATTATTATTATGGGCTGCTCGACTGTGGAGAGCATGTGTGGGGGGACATCGACCGATGTTTGAAGGAATTCCTTCTGGTTCTTACTTTAGAAAGAATTCAAGTTTTGCTCCCAGAACTTGATCATTCGAAAAATGCAATGGAAACTTTCGTTTGTTGGTCTCTACCAGCATTACATGAAAATAAAAAAAATGTATAACAATACTCAGAATTTTATGCCTGGGACCGAAAGTGAAGGAAGACTTCAATGGGCTGGGCTTACTGTTGAATGATTGATTATCCTTAAAATTGACAAAGTCATTAATCAACCAACCAACTCTTAAGCAAGAGTTTTAATTTTTTATAGGACGTAGCTTAGCTCGACACTTACCTCGGCACCAACACTTTAGAAGTTCATTGAAAATATGGATGGTCTGCGATACTATATTTTGCAGTTCAACATGCTATTCAAACGCTTTACGTAAGCTAAAAAATAAATGGGCAAAAACTGAAGGTCCCTTCTACTCGTGAGAGAACAAAAGCACACACAACACGAGTAGTTGCTGCAGCTAGGGCCTGGCTAGGCCCCTGGGCTGAAGTACCTCAAGTTATTATTATAATGTTTGCATTACTTCCTGATAACTCTTCATCTTTGATTTGGCAGCACCTGTTAAAATATCACATCATCTGATGGAAGGCATCAACCTCAACTCACCATTGAGTTTCCCCCACTGCAATAAAATATTTAAAGTCATCAAACCCAACCGCAAATTAAAGCAACACACTCCTGAATTGACGCATAAACACTATTGCTACAGCCTTGCAGCCCTCCATCCCCCCATACATAGAATTACGTCCACATGCCGGGCTGCTTACCTCCGCGCCTGACCGTCTGTCCGGTTGACGGAGCTCCCGATAAGGATGCATTTTTATTCACTTCTCCTCATTCAAATTCAGTCGGGCAAGTAGGCAGCTTACGTGCGGAGCCCATCATCTTAACCCAATTTCGTAACTTGTGGCAACCATTCATTATTCAAGGCCTGGAGCATTGTGTAAAAAGCAACATCCCCCAGAGAGAGAATGAGGCGGTGTCTACTGTTCGGTAGTATACGGCTCTATTATATCCCATTCTATTTTGACAGCACAAGAACATATACAGGCTTGACTTGACAACAAATTTAAATAAGTGCCCACTCTCAGTCCTGGCCTCCTTGCATTTCAAACCTGGTCTCTGGCCGCCTCCGCTCAGGGACGTATGACACGTGACTTAAGGAGAATGTGTCTCCGACTGACGGAACCATTAGCATTGTCCCGGCGACCCATTAGGGATTCTCTTCCCCCGCTTATACAACAAGCCTTCCTGTTATCGCAGAAAGCACTGGCGCAACCACAGAATCGCATCCGAAATTACAGTTTCCAATTTGCATTCACCAGCATTGAGCGTCATGATTTATTCAGT
Source organism: Eristalinus sepulchralis (assembly GCA_944738645.1). Taxonomy (NCBI): domain Eukaryota; kingdom Metazoa; phylum Arthropoda; class Insecta; order Diptera; family Syrphidae; genus Eristalinus; species Eristalinus sepulchralis. The sequence continues at coordinate 16,285,671 of OX122886.1, forward strand.
TAGCAAGAGTTCTCAGATATTTGAATTTAAAATGCCTTCTTGGGCCGATCTTGAGAATGTCTGTCTCGCTGCCTAGTTACAACTTTCGAAGTAGTGTGTCATCTAAATCTGGTGGCATAACATGCGAAAACTACCTCATATTCCGGCCAGTGAATGACCGCATAAAGCATTACTCGAGTTAATTAATCTTTACAATCCCTTTAAGACAAAGAGCGGATTACCATTTGGTTACCTATCAGCCTCCTAACCACCCAGCTACTCAGTCAGCACTAGACTTAGCTCCTCATCAGCGCGTTATGTGTGTGTTGCGATGGAGTGGCGAGCGGAGGCGGTGTCGTTGGTTAGGACATGCCACTGAGTGCACGGTATGTACCTGAAAACAATTTCCATCAATCGCATGTGCTTATATGCTCCCCCATGCCATTTGAGAGTTGGGCTGCATCCCCCATCGCCACCGCGGAAACTTGAAAGACCTGCTTTAGCACCTTACACGAGGAAGAGCCGGAGGGGTGAGGACTTCCAGTGAAAGACGTCCCGCAGTGCATGGTGGCACTGGGTGCTGTTCGGTTCTTTGATTCACCGAGGTTGGCAAATATTTAATGACACACCTGGCAGAATGCCCCCAGCCATCGATGCCTTGGATGCGGTGCGCCCGGTTCATCATCGAGCTCCTCAAGAGATGAGGAATTTATTGACGACTACAGAAGGCTGCTTCGTAAGTTACACAGTCCACAATTGATTCCGGTCCAAGCAGACCGTAGGCCCAAGCGGTTGTGTGGAACTCTGGACACTCGGCTACGAGTTGAAAATGCAAATTAATCATGGTTTGTATTTGTCCGAGGGGAGCAGGCCAACAGTTAGTGTGTACCCGGACGATGACACATTTCGCGGTTTTATCACGTGGCCTTCTCCGGAGCAGTAATTGCTGAGGAATTCCGAGAGAATTTACGACTGCAGCGGGGCGGTCGTCATTCTGGTGTGGTATTGAGGAGCGATTTCCTTTTGTTGGGCAAACAATTTCCGGGAATAGTGTCTGTTGACATATTCTTTTTATTCATTTTTTGTCTAGTATTTTTGCTCATTATTTGCCCTGGGATTTACTTAGACTGTTAAGGAGACGACACTGACACCCATTCTCCTTTACAAGAAAGTATGTATGAAAGTATGTATTGTTTGATTTTAAATGCACCGAGTTGAAATGTTCGAAGGGATCTAGTGAGCTGTTTTCTGGATAAAACCAAAGAAAAACTCGGCCAATGCGCCTAACGATAATTGTAACTCTAAATTCCTCTTCACTAGCACATTATAATTATTACAGTATTTATCGGTTTCGGGGCGCTTTCGGTTCTGATGTGTTTCCCTAAACATCAGCGTATCAAACTTATTGGATTTCGCCCTCCATAATCGTTTTTTCTGCTCTTAATACTAGCCCTACATTTAGAAGGACGCCCATACTCACAGAAGTGGATACACTTCAGCCGCTTCTTGTTTTCTACTTCATCCATACCCAAAGTACAATTTGTAACCGTTTCTCAAACCAAAACAACATATTGCAGTTACCTTCAATAAACTCAAACCGAAAGCATGTAAATGCTGAGCTGACTCCCTAGACAATGACATCGGAAATCTGTGTATGTCGGAGCAATGATCACGTATGTTCAGCAAAGACATACAATCCCTTGAGAAGAGCAGAGACCGAACTATTCCCTTTTGGGGTGTTACTAAATTACTCGGCTCCAGTCGTCGTCATAAGCTTTCTGATAGTTTTGATGTTTTTGATTGCTAGGCCGTGAATAGATCGTTTTCTAAAACCCTTACTATTAACAACCAACGTCTCGCCTGGAAGCTCGTATCTTGGATTTGCCTGGTATTGTTGCCTTATTGTTGCTGTTGCTTGTGCGCTGTTTTTGCGGATGGCTTTGCTTTTGCTGTTGGTCCTTTGGATACTGCTGTTTCTTTTACTACTACTTAATTTAAAGACACAAGTTCCATGAATGGATTTCCTTCGCCGCAGTAAAATGCTTCTCCCGCCTAGCACCATGAACTGAATTTGGTTGTGGCTTTAACCTACTTCTTTTTCTGTTGAAAATCCGCCCCGTCCATTAAATTCCTATTTTGCCTTTTTTATAATTTTTAAGTACAATTTTAATTTTATTTTTTTTTTCGTTTATACTACCGCACTACGCAGAAGACTATAGATTTGGAAACTGCCTTCAATATTAAGAAAGTTATAACAAAGTCTTTATTCCATGTTGTAACCTACGCCTGAATTTACGTATATTCTTAACCAACCTGGACTTACGTATATACTCAAACAACTAAAGCAACTGATTAAAGACCTTTTTGATGATAAACGTTGGAAGTAAACACAGTAAATATCCATATACACACGTTCATGTAAATATGTTCGGATTATAATACATTATTCAAAAAGCCGCTGTATGATGACTCAGTGCAACTTGTGCGTAGTCTTAGTACCTCTAACTTTTCTTTAAGGTCGTTTGAGTTTGACGTATTATAAGCCTAGTCCTCAAAATTTCTTCTTCGCACTGTTTCACTTTTATGGTATGTCTCATGTTGATGAAACTAACGGTTTGATTACATTATAAATTTATACAATGAACAGTAGCGGTAAGCTTACTTTCGATTATTCTATGAATGTCACTTTGTCTTCGTCATAAGGTCCACTCTTAACGTTCAATCCAGAAATAGATAAAACATTTAGTAAGTAAACATGTGGTTAATACAGGAAAAAAGAATAGTCATTGAAAATTAATTATTAACAAGATGGTAATGCTCTAAACCGTGGAGTCCTATAGTGGAAATATTGGTAAAGACAAATATCTCTATTCCTTTATGACCACTGAAATGATGAGATGATATCAGCATATCAAAAGTTTCTTAACCTACTTTTAATATAGAGTGTTCCAGAACAGGGTTGGGATTCTTTATTTGTTATATAAAACTCTGATATTACTTTTATTATGATTTATTTTGAAACCGAGCTAAAACATATACATTCATATCCCGCCAAATAAACACGGTTTAAATAACGGCAAATGGCGAAAGCATTTGATGACAAAACGCGTTGAGCAGATGGCCGTAGGAGATCTTTATCAACATACCGGTTTGATTGAAGCTGTAAAAGAATGTGTTTTTACTGAGTTCCGTATAACGCTAGATTTTAATATATGATGCCTTTTTCTTTCGTTATACAATGAAATACAATTATTTCAAGGAATTGTTCACAACGCTTGAGCAACGTCCAGAAAGTACAACCAAAGTTTGATGCTTTACTAATTTGTTCAAGAAAATTTCTATGTCATAGTTTCAATAAGAAGACACCTTATCCATCAGATAATATGGGACTCTTTATAAAGCATTTTGTAGTTTCTGCAATTCAAAAGTGCACTGACAAAAGCTATAAGCCTGGACTCCGTTTTAAACGAGAAAATATGTTATGAGCCAGCGAACCATTTAGAAGTTTACGGGAAACATATGTACATGCCTAAATATGTGATGATAAAAAAATTATGAAAACCCCTCTTTATTATTTAAGTATAAGAATAACCTAAAATTTCCGCTATGTATATTTTTCTACTGAAATACTGTTACTCGTATGTCTTTGAAACCTATCACATAAGCATTTCGCTTATAAACGCTTTGTTTTGAATCAAACTCATGCGAAATGGATGCGCTTGAACCAGAGTTTCGTGCCTAGAATTAAACTCACACATCATCAGCCACTTCAGTTGTTGGTCTTTCTCTTGTCTCCAAATTAAATCACCAATTCTGATTAAATGGACTCAAATAAATTAGATTACCTCCTACCATTCATTCCCCAACATCCTGCTGCAGTCAATTTCTAATTTTAGGCTCATCATATGACACACTTTCGACTTAGGAAACTTTAGATCCGTATTAAAACGTGACTGAAATCTGTCGTACGTACGTAGTAAAGTGAACCTTCGCCTAAGGCTGTGTCATTTGACTAACCTTGTCACTTGACATATGTTTTTGCCGTCAAACTTCCAAGTCAAACAATTTGAAAGTAAACTCACCCTCTGCCCAATTTACTATGGTCTTGCCCTATTGCCAAACAAATCACCAAATTCTTTGGTCTCACTGAACGGGGAACGGGACGTGACTTGCCGCTTGAATGCTTCCATTTTGCTCATCATGTTTATTTCTGGTTGTGTGACATTCGAAAGATGACTGTTCAGAACGGACGTGCGCTTCGCTTAAAGGTCACTGCGTCTGGAAGACCGTGCTTGTGTTTCTTTTTTGGGAATCAACGTGAACTTGTCAGTGTCAATTGGTTATTGACGTTTCGCTTCTTGCGCTTTGGTGTATCTTCTTCGCGATACACGACGCATTCCAATATAGCGCCAGTATTGTAGCAGCGCAACAAAGCATGTTGCAGAAGCTCGAAAAGAATTTCAGGGCCACAAAGCGCCAAAACGCCTAACATTTCATGTGGAGCACGTAGTTTGTGGCATTAGTGGTGGCTCTAAAATAATTTGTGAAAGAAAAATAATGACTGCGCGACGCTTGGGTGAAGTTAAAGTCTTTGCGCATTCTGATGGGTGACACTTCAATTCTCACGTATTCTTCGACACATATAAACATATACAATGTCCTGTTATGTTTACGTTCCGAGCATCGTACTCCTAACTCGCTCTTACTCCACCATTTGGGGGAAAGCAGAGGCAAGCAATATTCGACTGTTTACGTGTGACCAAAATTTATTTTTTTGTGGTGATTAAATTCAAAGTGGAATACCACCTAAGTCCAAGGCCTCCTTCTTTGTTGTATTTTTAAGGGTGACCTAAGTTTGCGCAAAAAATTAACTGGGTGGGACTACAACCCACAAAGGACCGAGGTCAAGGTTCTTCAGTAGGTGCCCGTGTTGTGGGTGCTATTGTCATATCACAAGTAGAGGGGAACTATAGAAGAAATTTGAAAAGATGTTCATAGATAATTAATATTCCATAAGTGTTGTCAGCAACTCGAAAGAGGTGATACCGTAAACCAAGACGTTACAACGCCATCGCGACCACATAAACGTGGATTTAATTCCCACTCAGCATAGGGACTAAATTATCCTTTTAAAGTGATTAAGTCCCCAGCCAAGTTGGAATTTAGAACGCAGTGGTCCCAGTTCCCACGAATTCATTTCCCTGCACTGTTGTAAAGCTTCTAACGTATTCATAAAAAAACTTAACTAGACCTCCCTCGACATAAACAAATTAATGCAAATGTATATTTTTTACCAAATGTGTAAAATTAAATAAATATTTTACTCAAAATTCCGATAAACCATTTAGAGCAGCACAACAGAAGGTCGATCAGGTAATGGGAGCTTTTCTGAGCATCAACAGGGTATTTTTTATTACCCAGGATCATTGGCAGGGTGGTATGGTTTAAGCTAAGTGGATCCAATATCCGCAGAAGAATAGAGAAACATCTCAGCTATTGAACTGGCTCTTTTTCTGGAGTTTTGAGGTGAAATTTCAACCACAAGTCCATCTTCTTAACCCCTAATGTACTTAGTCAGTTTTACAGTTAACTGTAGTACAATAGAACCCATTATATTATGTTAATACGGTCACGTTATTAGTCGAACAGATACTATTTCCAACAAGCTACTCATTTAGTACTTACTGTGACTCACTTAGCAAAACGATCGAATGGGAATGTTGCAATATAAAACAGTAATCTATCACAATTGATGGGCGTTGTTTAAAAGACTAGTTAAAATGTTCCCACCAATTAATTAAAGATTCGATTAATATGAAATATGATATTGATATGAAATAATATTGTAGAATAATGTCGTTTAACTGGTGAATAATCATCTTGAAGGAACGTGAAGTTAAATTTCTCCTCACAACGTTTTAGATCATGAAGTTTTTCAGAACGCAAAATGATAAACGATGCAACTTGTTTTTATTGTGTTCAATCGATCATATACATATGTATGTAAATAAATAGGGTATAGGCGGTATAGGCTGCTTGCTCAGTAATTTTAGGAACGAAAAACTGTGAAAAATCGGCCTCAAATTTTATACAGCTCATTTTGCAAATAGAAACTATCCCTTGCGGTAGTTAAAAAAAAACTGTTTTTAAGAGATGTAAAAGAAAATTGTTGTGCGCAGTTTAACATCATGTATTATGTTGAGACTGATATAATGCTGACAAAGAAAGTATATATCCAGTGTCTTGCAGTCCTTCTCGATAATAATAAAAGCAAATTTTTAAACAATCTGAGGATAATGATTCATATATGTACTCCAATTAAACAAGAAGTAATTGTGAACCCAATGTTGTCCATAGTATATGTGCGTCGATCTCTACCCTGAAGTTCATTCATAATTCATAAATCTTCTTTAAAAACCATTTTCTATTTCTTGTGTGACACTATAGTACTTGATGGAGCTTGGTCTCAAACAATAGGCCTCTCAAGCTCAATTGATCCATTTTCCCAAAGTGAAATTACTGGGCCTTAACAAACAAAGGTCTCCAACTACCTCGAGTTTTGCAAGATGTTGCGCTCAGAAGCATCATTGAACATTTTTACTGATATCCTTATGTCTTTTTAATGGTGGGATCAAAATGTTGGAATGTAAGAAGAATTTCTTCATTCAAAAAACCTGCGCTGCTTGTGTCTCATTAAGTTCAAAACACTTCATTAACCTGAAAGATATGCATTGTACGACAGACAGACAGACGGACGCAAACATCGGAATTATAATGCTTACTTTTTTAAAGCGGAATTAAATGTTCGGAATGATATAAATTGGATTCACTGAAGTAGAGACATCCCTAATAATTACGTTGAAGACAAGTTTATTTGTGGGGGAACGAATTTGAAAGAATATTAATGAAATGAAGTTTTGTTCTTCGAACGAATTTTTATTCCGAAAATACCAAAAATCGTCTGTTATTCCGTTTGCTGTCTAGAACTTATCGAGAAAAGTACTGTGAAGAATAATGGTGATGGAAATGATTGTCAGATATCTTAATATTGGAGTGAACTTTTCATTGCATAGATAAACTCCTTATATATCTTAAAAAAGGACCCTCAACAACCTAAAATGATTGGACACGCAAATATCAATTTGGAAGCAATTGGCACCAACTTGTCTAACGAGTAGTGTACCAAACTACAAATCTACTACAACCAGACCTAAATTTCTAGCCACTCATTACCAGACAGTAGTTGAATACTTCTACCACCCACTCACTGAACCTACATAAAACAGCGATTTGTCCACCCTCATGTCTAGTCCTAGAATCGGTCCACTGCATCTGTCACAGCTCAACCCCCCACTTCGCACAAAAGACTGTCTGTGGAATGCAAAAACGCCACTTTTTCTCTTTTTGAGATACGCAACACCTCACAGACCGTTTGTGGCCCGTATCATTCACTCACAGCTGCAATTGTTTACACCTCTTCGTCCAACAGCAATGCCTCGCACCCCACGAACGTAGCGGCTGACGGAACAATGCAAGCAAACAAAGGCACCAGCTCACCGTCTAGGTTTCACCTTAAAACCCGCAAACGCAATTCGCATGCTAATTGCTGTCGACTGGAGTGTACGAGCTTTACCGCTACAGCCAACAGCCGATAACCGACAGTCGATAGCCGACACTTCATCTACAATCGACCTTCCTCCAGCTATTGTCTTACGTCAAGTTCCATTCCCACCTGTCTCGGCTGTGCGCCTCACAATGGAAGATCTTGAGGTCTGGCGTTTTGCGTGGAGGGAGCATCACTAAAGTAGAGGAAAAACGCACGCACAAGCCACCAGTGTCAGCGACAACTCCAGCAGTGACCTCAAGATTCCAGTGGCTGGCAGCACACCGCAGCGGAGCGTCTTTAGTTTCACGACACCACGTTTCTTTTGCGCTCTCACTCGCTCTCCGTCTCTCAGCGAAGTCCGATACGTCGACGTGGTCTCCCCAGGCACGGAGACAGAGACCCCATAATTCAGCTACTGGAGCTGAACAGCAGTGGTTCTGAGTTTCGCTGGTCAGTCGATTCGCGGAGCAGTCGTATCGCGGTCTCATACTCATCAGCGTCGAAGATTTTGTTGCTGTTGCCTGCCGTCATTGCAGTCAACACCGCCCCGTCTTTGTCGTCGTCATCTCGGTAATATCCGCCGTTGTGATAAATGAATGAGCGGGTGCTGCTGAGATCGTTTTTAGTGGTGGCATCGAGTGTCTCGCGGAAGTAGCTCTCGGATTCTGTTGTAGTTAATCGCTGTTGGCGCGAGGTGCGCGCGAGCAACAAAACAAACCAAAAGCACGTCGTCGTCGTGTAAGCACTACTAGCAGAAGCCGTCTTAGCACTTGCTCCGGCTCGGGATTCAATTGAAAGTTGAAAAGTTCTCGTGGTTTTCTTTTGCGCTCTGTTTTCACCCGATTCCGTGAGTTTTCAGTTTTGTCGTTGGCTTATCCGACGCAGAGGGAAATTGATAAAAAAAAGTAAAACCCAACGGCCGCCGTTCTAGCGACCTTTGCGGCTACTAGACGGAAGTTTTGTTTTCTCGTTTTTCGGATGTGCCCTGGCGGCAAATTAAATTAATTGAATGAAACAAGGCTAATTGGTGTGTTGAATGAGTGCACGTTTTGTGTGAGTGCGAGAATGTGGCGTCTTTCGTTTGCGGATGCATAAAACGTTCGTAAGGATTTGCGTGGCACAACTGGATCGGGACACAGAGTTAGCTCTGGAATGCAGGCCAAGGTATGTGTGTGTAGATAAAACCGAATTAAAGTACAGGACTCACAGCCATGAGTCAATGCAGATTTGACAATGAGAATCACAATTTCGTTTAATTTTCGTGGTTTTGTGTGGCGGTCTGTTACAGTGCTGCTGTGATTGTGTCGCGAAATGGATACAACGGGAAGGGTTGTTCAAGTGGACTAGGCTTCTGTGGTGGCTTCGATGATGAGCAAAAGCCAATTTTTTCGATTGTTGAGTCGTTCCCACTATACGTGTGTGAGCATCTACATGTACATACATATAAGTGGATTTTAGTGCGTGAATTCGAAAAAAACAGTAAAGCGGAATGCGAATCTGTTTTTACGGGACCTTGTGCTCGTGAGGTTTTCAATTGTGGAAAATGAACTTTCAACTGGCTTATTGTCTGGATATTCAGCCAGGAATCTCATATATTGTCGGTTGAGACAGCATTTTAACTCAAACTGATGAATGAACCCTTCAATCCTCATCCATTCAGTTTAATTTTTTTGGTGTTCATTTTATAAAAAAATCTTCTTCTAGATGGCGGCAAGTACTTGACTATAGTGTTGGTGTTAAGTTTTCACCCACTTCGATGTGCATTGTGTTTCCTTCGGTTACACCATATTGCACTGTATATACTACAAGCACTTAATTTGAAAAGCGATTCAGGCCTATTTTGATCAATTGGGAATATTTACCTAAAAACGGTTTAAAAAAATTAATTTATATGTATATTAAGAACTCATGCTCACATGTCGAGGATTTCGTAGAACCATTTTATTATCCTCTAGATTATCTAAAATGACTTAAAAACTTCATGTAACCTTAAAAGTAAGAAACTCAAAAACTCAAAAAACTAAAATAGTCAAATTGCACTATTTTAAAAATCACTCGGGCATCGTGTGATGAGCCAACTTTAAAATTTGAGCTGGGTTGACTTAATTATTAAATATCGATGTTGTCAAGTTTCGCTTTTCTCATATTTCTACTCATAAAATCCTTTTTCCTCTTTGTCCAAACGTCAAAGAAAGTCATTTATTATGGATACTTAATTCCAAAACAATCATAGGCCTTGTCGGAGAAGATATTTTATCGGATGACATTTGTAACTTGTACTTCTTCTTCTTGTGGCGCTACAGTCCGGGGTGGACCTGGGCCTCAACCAATATGCCTCTGCAGCCAGCACGATCTTTCGCTAGCTGTCTCCAAGTTGGTTGAGGTACTTCTCCACTTGTGTGCGCCACCTTAGCCTAGGCCGTCTTCTGTTGCGTTGTCCCAATGGCTCAGATTCGAAGACTTTTCCGGCCGGAGCAGTGGCGTCCATATGTTCTACCGAAACGAGTGTTCCTAAAGCCAACATAAACAGGGTGGAAAACGTTTACTATAAAGTTGGTATTTGGTGAATCCCACCACCGAAAGATGCACATCAAAAGTGCACTTATCAAAATAAGTTCGTGTACATTGGCCAGACTGGGTCTATCCAAAATGCGGTGGGATATTGACTGATGTATAATGCGACAAGTGACTTACAAATTTGAAAGACAAAACAACTAAGTGGTTTCGACATAGGCGTTGAATGTGAGCCTGGTATTAGTAGACCACACGTAGTAGTTCCACTATATTTTATAATTTTTTAACTAAGAGAAGGATAAGTTGAATAAATTCCGTGACGTAGTGGATGAGAGCGTGGACTTACATAACTCGTATTTTTACGACAATACCTCCTATGAGTTAATGCAGATACTTAAGGAGTAGTATTGTAGTTATGTATGAAAAGCTTCTCGATTTCAGTATGGAGGGTCATTCACACTTCTTTAACGGACTCTCTCTCTTAAATATCAGTATTTGTCTTTCTGCAATACTGATCCAGCAGAAGGTTGCTTTTGTATTGATCGAGACTATGCTTGGCTGCTGCCGTCCCTGTTGCTCACCGGAGTGAAGTGGAATTAATTACCCAAAACGAAATCCTTTTATTTTAAAAGCACACAATGGGTGGCGAATATTTAAAAGTTTTGTACGACAACGCCGCAGTCGCATCCACCCACCTCCGGGCACCGGTGGTCGTGGACATCGCTTCTCATGGTGCATTTTGATTAAATGGAATGCATTCGCTCAAGCGACGAAAATCGAATTAATCACTCAGGCGGCGTCTGCGGTGCGTATCTTTCATCTGAACGACATGACTGATTTAATATGCAGCTCAGGGGAGAGCGAATGCCTTAAAGCGGGCCACGAGAAGAGAAGCGGAGATGTATCTTGTCCTTTATTTGGTGGCGATGCCAGTCGCTCATTCATTGTTTCCGTTTGAAATCATTGCATCTGACTGGGATACGCCTTTAGTCTGATAATGAAGTCGTTATGGTTCTCTGCATCTGGGTCAGGATGAGCAAGTCAGTGTCGTTAACGGCCTCTTTCGGAATGGCGAGCGCTTGTATTTTGCATGTCAAATATGTCTGCAGTGCATGCATGATTAGTATTTTTTGTGAACTTGACCGCAAGAATATTTCCTTTCCATCAGATCGAGGTTACCAGTCCTTCAAGGATCTTTATCGCAATTGGACTCTTTATATGCAGGTCAGAATAAATTTAGGACTAATGTTCATTATTTATATGAACGTGTGTCATTCACGGTTTTTCTGGTTAAGATTATTTGTATTTCACCCAAGTCTGGCTGAGTTTGATTACAAATTAAAACGTCTTCTCTGGATTTTCCGCTCCTTCTTTGATTTTGAAGAATGGTAAAATATACTCCTTGATTGAATTAAATCTGAATAATTAACAGGTAAAGTTTTCTTAAACTATATAATCAAGAATTTTACTGTTTTACATTCTAACTTGTGCATTTTTTTAGTTATAGACATTCGAATTTGAACTCTGCTGGCTGTTGCTCCTTGCAACAATTCGAAATTCAATGCACTCAATTATTGTCTTTCTTTCTAAAAAAATAGATCCAGTAGCGTCCATACGAATACACATCAAATAAGTTCACCAAACTGACATGCAACCGCCCCACAAAAACAACTAATTTACTTCTCAACAAAGACGTCAGTTCCACTGCCCTTCTAGCTGCCAAAATCGGTTGAAGTTTGTTTGTAAAGCAAACACTGAGGCGCTCAAATGAAGTGTCATACGAGGTTGATTGCGGCGAGTTTTTAGTTTGCATAGTCGAGGTTGTCGGAGGAAAAAAAACTTATCGATGGAAAAGCTTTGAGGTGGCCTTATAAAAGCCCGAATTTTATTTGGATTTTCGTTATCTAATCAAAAAATGAGAAGTAAATTGACAAAAGTGATTTATTTAATTAGTTTGGATATCATATGTATGTACGGAGCTAATCTGTAGAATAACTGACTCAGTCATTAGGGTAAGGGTTCTTCAAGATTGATTGTATTATGTGGCACACACTTGCTGTTGATCAACTTAATGCCTTACATTCTTCACAACCTCTGAATGTTTGTTTGCCACTGGGACAGGATGTTAAAAATTATGTCCTTTCGCGATTATTTCATTTCCTGCCGGATTCAATTAGTCATTCGGGTGTCATATTTTACCTGCGTACCTGCGCCCAAGTGCCAGAATTCTAATCTAGGGACTCACTCAATAAGGCTTTATATTACCGAATTTAAAGGAAGTGACAGAGTAAATATATCCATACATTTCCAAAAAAGGACAAAGAACGACTAAACTTTTCTTTATCACAAGTAAGCGAATCAATCAGTCTCAACCAATTTATGCCCCAGTCCGCGCTACCAAGTGAGAACAGGCGCAGAAGCTCTAAACAAAACAAAATTCTCTCCACGATTCAATTGATTCGTGATCCGATTCTGAGGTAAACAAATGCGGAAAACACGATCTGTCGAAACTTTTCTAGCACATGCCTCCCCACCTCCGCGTGTAGACTGCTTTCGAAAGAATTCAGAACACTCATCGGTTTTCAGTTCGATCGGTCTTTGAATCGTCGTAGCTAGCCGCAAATCAAATGCCCAAACGAACAGACATGTTCTCGCAATGTGACAAGGTTAAAACTGAAACTTGTTAATTACATTTACTCTGTTAATGCAAAGTTCTCGACCAAAGGCGCACGCCACAGGGACTATGTGTAGCCCAGATGTGCGCAGATCTCCAGAGAGATGAAAGTTTGTTTGGAAAGAAATTTTATGGAAAGTTAGCTAAACTATGAATCATACTAAGTTCTGTTTTTTTTTTGTTTTTTGTTTGGTTTGGGGAATTCAAGTGAAATTAAAATTGAAACAGATATACAAATATTGAGATCAACGCCTATGTCTGGCAATGAAGTTTTTGAAAATACATAATGTATCGAATATATCGTAAGCAACAAAAGCTAATTTGAATATCTTTAAACAGCACTTCTCAAACAACATTATGTCCAAAAATGTTTCTCCTACAGTTTCTCTATTGGATTCAAATTTACTAACACTCTTCACTGTAGGGTCCTTGAAATTCTCTTCATGAATAAGTGAATCAATGGGTCTTTTCCAGTGAGTTGCATGCACCACGCCCTGCAACATTTTGGTCTTGCTTCTATTATTTACTTACATACATACATATGTAAATGTAAATTGTATTGCTTATCAAATAAAATGTATGAATAAATTCGTGAATATTTGTGAGGCGGAGAGGGCATGGCAACAAAGGTGATGACGCCTTGATTTATTTCAACGTTTACGATGAAGTTTGTGGGAAATTTACTTCGGTTTTTACGGCAAAATAATTGTTGCTTATTTCCTATCTCACGGCTCTAGGTTATGGGCAATAAAGCTGATGAAACTGAGGAATGTCAGGTGTCTGTTCTAGATGAATGAAAACAGTACAATGACCCGAGGAAGGGTCGAAGAACTTACATTAGATTCCGCAGAAAATTGATACCCAAATACTTCTTTGGGGTTTTGGATATCTACTAGCAGGCACTTGTTGCTGTATGAGTAATTAATTATTATAGGCTAATAAACCTTTTTGGGGCCGCCTTGACGGAGTGGGCTAGGTGTCGACTAATCTGACGGAAGTCTGGATTTCATTTTTGAACTGTATGTTAACCTCGCATTTTTGCTCCACACAACCTCACTTGAGCTGCTGATAGCACTCAATAATTACGGATTATATGTGAGAAGCTCCTAAAATTTTATGCGTTATGAGTCGGCAATAAACTGCAGGTCTCCCTGAAGGAACAATAGCACACACAACACACTTATGTCTTGACAGTTGTTTAAACTATCAATAAATTCTGTACCTAACTTAACATATCAAGGGTGGCAAAAGTAGACACTTTTTGAACCATTTTCACTTGTTTTAGACCCCGGCCATCAGTTCTACTCAAAAAAACTCATTCGATTTCACTTCACTTCCAATAAACGTCTGTATAAAAACTGGGTTTCAGAACTTTTACGAAGTCTCGAAATGGGTTAATAAATGTGTTTTTTTAAGTTTATTAATCTCCCACTGATAAGAAGGCACTTTTCTAGACAATAATACAGTTTTGTATCAAAATCAGTTCTTGTCGCGATTTCATCCGGCTATTCTAACCCCGATGATCACATGAGAAGTTTCACTTTTGCACCAATTGCTGAGAAATGGTGACATGATTTATTGTCGTTTCTCGTTCAAAATATTTTGTATCAGATCCCCTTGCTAATCACCACCCCACGACGTCAATTCATTAAGATGTTGACTCGAAGCACAGTGCGTATTAATTATGTGTGTTAGTAAAATTAGACCCATTAGTAACATTGCCGACTTTCGCTGTCAATGTATTTTTGTTACTTTCAGTTTAACTGGTTGGAAGGTGGTCATTTGAACAGTACTCACAAGTCATAAATCATTTGCATTTAGCTTCACCTGCTCTCAGAGAAATTAACGGTCATTAATTTGTATTTTATTGAGTTGATTCCAAAATACCGGCTAGTACGTTATTATTCAAAGAAAAAGTACTTCATATCGGATATAATGACATACGTACAATATACTAGCAATATGTCAAACTTATAAACGAACCCTTCATAGCTTTCTATTGGTTTGTAAAAATTAATGGGTGCAAGTTGGGATATCATCTCTGTGCAAACATATATCTTTTAAAACCTTTGTGATTCCCTATAAAGTGGACAGCCCTAAACTGTAAAGCTGTAAACTTTAATAACAAAGACGCATGTTAAGATCATCAAATGCTTCCACCAAGCTTTTACTTTAAATGGTCACGATTAACAATACAAATTGTTAGTCTAAAAGCCGTACATATGTAAGCACCATACTTTAAAAATGTGGCGCTAGAGTCCACACGCGTGTTTTGAGTGAAACAGTTCTCTTACGAGTACAATTTCTTGCCGACTCCGAACGGCGTGATTGAGATTTGATTGTACTTTCTAGCACACATCTCAACAGATTAAACGTTCATCTCAAAATCCACTTCTGAGCGGGAGAGTTTACACATTTCATTTAAAGAAGCAGCCGTAAATCGATCGTAAATTGATTAAGTGTTCATAGTAGAATTATGAATTCTAAAGTTCATAAAGGGATTTGCTTGTAAGGGATCTTCTGCAAGTCTTAAGAGCACAAAAATTCCCTTTTGTAGGAAATTTTTCGGAGGATCCGTATAAAGTAAGCAATTGTATTTACAAATCAATTAAATCACATTATTATAATAATACAATAGAAAATATATTTTTCAAATGATTGTCAAATTAAAGACTTGCGTTAAATTTGTACATGCAAATATTGGCATAAGGAATATTACTTTCTGAAAATTGTCATTTTCACAATTCTGATATAACCACATGCAACGACAACATATGAGTACATAGTTAGTTTTCCTTGTAAATGGCGATTTTTTAAAAGCTATAGGAAAGTTTAAAAAAAAAAAACATAAAATTCAGAAAAATGCATGGAACCTTTATTTGAATCGATAGGACGGTTCATATAATTTGACCTTGACTTACCTTTAGTCCAATTTTGGCATACTCTTTCCAACATTTCGTCCGGTATTTCACGAATAAATGCTTCCATGTTGTCTTCCAATGAGTCAATTTAAGCGGTTTTGTCTGTATAGACACAAGCTTTAACATAGCCCCACAAAAAATAGTCTAAAGGCGTTTAATCGCACGATCTAGGCGGACAATTGACGGGTCTCGAACGTGAAATAAAATGTTCACCGAACTCGCCCCTCAAAAAGTCCATTGTTGCGCGTGCTGTGTGGCATGTGGCACTGTCTTGTTGAAACCACATGTCAAGTCAAGCATTTTGGGGAAAAAAAAGTTGGATATCATCTCACGGTAGCGCTCACCATTCACAGTTCCGTTACGATTCGCATCATATTTGAAGAAGTACGGTCCAATGATGCCACCAGCCCATAAACCGCATCAAACTGTGACTTTTTTTTGGATGCATTGGTAGCTCTTGCAATGCTTCTGGCTGATATTCACTCCGAAATCGACAATTCTGCTTATTTACGTACCCATTGAACCAAAAATGAACTGACCATAAAATGGAAGAAGCGCGCGATGAACTTTCTTCACAGAACGCATTTTGATAATAAAATTCAATAATTTGCAAGCGTTGTTCGTTTGTAAGACGATTTATGGTTAAATTATAGACCAAACTGAAGATGTTTGCCAGTGAAACAAAACACGAAACGTGCGTCAGCGTTGCCAAAAAGATAATAGCTAAAAAATCACCCATTATAACTTTAAGTAAAGAAATGTATCTCTGCTATTAATTTGGATTTGATTTCATTGAGCGGAAAATTTAAATTAATTAAAAGATTGTGTTTGAAATACCCGTCTGAGACACACGTTTGTAAAACATTCTCAGAAAGCCAACAAATACTCATACTAAATTAAATACAAAAAACAACCACTAAATGACAAAAAAACTTAAATAGGAATATGTCGTATGATTTATACTATTCTATTTGCATGAATTTAGTCGATCGCAAAATATGAATTCGAGTAACATTTAACGCATATTTCCTGCCGACGCAATGAAAAAATATCCTATTTCGGATGATTTTCAAACATATTCTGTAGAACTGTTGCATCTTCCCTTTTACATTTACTTTATTGGCCTCAGTTATCTGTATGGACAATAGGTTTAGTATTAAACATATTATAGGCGTATAATAACAAACCGTCTGTCGCACTCCTTGGCATTTAAATAATCGCATGACATCACGACTACTTAGTTTCAATCGATGCACTACGCACTTGCTCTCACCTGCCTTCAATCAGCTATCGATGTTTACATGATTCAACAGTGTTTCTTTTTGTTTTCCTTGCCTTTTCTTATCTTGTCTTGCCAAACTCGACTAGTAGATACAACATACCACCCCAAGCTCAGCAACGAACTCATGTAGAAACTTTTTTTTCGTTAAACACTTTAATGAAAACGCCGCGACCTTCGTGGTTTCAATGCCTCTCGAAACACGTGCGCGCATTTGTCGACTTTAATTGTTTTTCACCTTGGCAGCTAAACGAACAAAATTCAAATTTCACACACAAAAGCCCATCTGATAGATGAATCATAGAATAAATTGTATAATTCGTTGTAAGTTGAAAGTCGAAAAATTAAAAACTTTAAACTGCTTGAAAAGACTTGCTTGGAAATCTGTTAGTGCGTCTTACTGAAATGTAGGAATTAATGAGATGTGCGTTAGCGCATACCATTCATCCGGTTTTTTGTTTCTTCACTTTCTCCACTCTCAAAATCAATTGTTGACTGAGCTAGGTTAGATTATATCACATGGCAATGGATTGCTTTAACGCCTACTTGACTTCGTTTTTAACAATTACTCGCTTTGGTAATCACATATTGACCCAGTTCTAAAGTGTTGTGTATTTTATCTATTTTCAGGTAAGAAGACCAGCCTAAATATTGATTTCTGTGTTGACATAATGTGATTGAATTCGCTGTAACTGAAATTACTTCCTTTCTTGTTTTTTTTACATAACTGTACTTATACAAGTGTGGCTTTTGAATTAAAAGATTTCTTGTTAAAATCATTTAACATTTACCTAGCAACTGTAATAATAATAATTGAGTGGCACTACAGCCCATAACGGACCAGGGCCTAGCTTCTACAACAACTACTCGTGTTGTGCATGCTACTGTTCTTCACGAATAGAAGGGACCTACAGTATTTTGCCGATTCCGAACGGCGAGATTTTTGAGAAGCTTTCCATAGACAATTAATACTCTTTGAGTGTTGTCAGCAACTCGAAAGAGGTGGTGCCATGAAAAAATGCTAGGTGTCCCGTCCGGGAATCGAACCCAGAATTTCTGCGCCGCGGTCGATGCACTTACCACTACGCCACGGCGACCACCTAGCAACTGTGTTTAAGAAAAAACTCCAACAAACCGATTTCGTTACAATTGAAATCAAATAAACCGAAACCCACTGTTGTTTACTTAATTTTTAAAAAATAAAAATTTACAGAGTAATTAACTTCGGGGCAGAATAAAGCACTTGAAACCTGCATATTGCTACGTGCACATTTGAAAACAAGTAATCAACAAATATCAAATTTCATTGCCGTCTTTCCAACTTATTTAATTTCCCAGATGTTTTTTAAAAGTTTTTCACGATATGCAATAACGTGTTATTTATTTTGAAGGTACTATCATATTCAATTTCTCGATAGACTTAAGCAAACACAATTGGCATACCCTATAAATTATCTGGAGTTCACACCTGAGTTGCAGTAAATGTTACTCTGTAATATATTCTCTCCATATTAGGCTCTAAGTTTAAATTCTAATCACGCAAAGTTGTGCTGCACTTAAAAATTGTAATGTGCGTCGTTGTTTAATTTTAATGAGCACATTTTCATCAAGTTTTCAAGAATATTCTATCTGGAAGATTGTCAAATATGGAACCACAACAAACTTCAAAATGTTTTCTAAAACAGCAACAGGGTGCTAGCCACAGCGATTGAAACAATACTACATTTAGTATAACCGTTCAGAGTTGCAGATAATTAAGATTGGTATATTAAAACATTGAAAAAAGTGTGCTAGTTTTCGTATAAAAATTAAAATATATTTTGAAAGCAATACCGTTAAACTTAGTAAAATTTGAATTGACAGATGCCTAACGCAGCTATTGTACCTCATTTTAATGACCGTTATTAGGGACTAACAGATGTCTGGATAAGACCTGCAAACCAAGAATGTCAAAATAAAAGGTTTGAGGCACTTTATTACCAAACTATTGAACAGATCTGCCTCAACTAAACAACATCTGAAATCCCAAAACCGAAATTTTTAAAAACATGGAAGCTATTTCGGGATATTGGATTTTCGAAAACTTTGGTTTGCTGGAATTTGACCGGAATCTCAAAATCCTGGAATGATGTTAGGTTTCTGTATGTCTATTTCCGATGGATATGACATCTTTTTGTCTCAAGCAAGATCAAAAAACCGACGTAAAACACTTCCCTCGATTTTAGGAAGAACCTATTCCGTCAATCCATTTATTGTTTGCCTTTTGACTACATATAAGCTGCCAAGGACTAAAACGTCAGTGTTTGTATTTTTTCCCGAAGTGAAGACGTTTTCACCAATTTCAAAGTTACTGTTACTGTTACTTCGCTTTAGCTGGAAAATAACTTTAAATTTAATCTTATAAAGGGTGTCCCAACAAGAACGCAAGATTTAAATTTGGCGCCACTCGAATTGTCATTGTTTGACATTTGAACAATTATTATTGTTTGTTAGAAGAAGGTATAAGGCTAATAAGAATGGAGCGCTACACGAATGAACAACGCATTCTCACTGTGAAATTGTTTTACCAAAATGGTGAAAGTTTATCGGCTACAGTTCGCAAATTGCGATCAATTTGGGATTACAATAATTCTCCAAAAGAGTCAATTGTAAAGCGATTAATGGAAAAATTTGCTGAATCTGGGTCTGTAACTGATGTAAAGACAACAACGCGCCTTCGACCAGGGCGATCGACCGAAAATGTCGCAGCAGTACGTGATGATGTCGCTCAAACTCCATCCACCTCTATTCGACACTCAGTTCAGCAAATTTGTGTTTCCAATTCCACTATGCAGCGAATTTTGACGAAAGATTTCCATCTTCATGCATACAAAGTTCAATTCACTCAGGAACTGAAGCCAGCTGACCATGCACAGCGTAGGGAGTTCGTTTATTAGGTATTGGAGAGACAACAAGAAAATGCTGATTTTGCCGATAAAATCATCTTTAGTGACGACGCCCATTTCCATCTTGATGGCTTCGTCAATAGGGCGAGGGGGCGAGGAAAATTCTCGAATGATTCACGAGAAGCAAATGCATTCTCAACGTGTCACTGTGTGGTGTGGATTTTAGATCTGGAGGAATCATTGGACCTTTTTTTTATGAAAATCAGTCAGGTCCAGCGCAAACAGTCAATGGTGATTTGAATGATAACCAATTTTTTCGTGCCTAGAATTGAAGAAATGAAAGCGGCCACGTCTCATACAGGCAGAGAAACATAACAATTGCTGCATTAGTCATTTCCCGGTCGTGTTATTTCGCGTTTTGGAGACCAGAATGAGCCGCCTAGATCGTGCGATTTTATTCGAATAAGCCGACGACAACTCAAGCCTTAAAAGAGAAAATTGGACGCTGCATTAATGAAATACCGTAGTATTTATGCAAAACGGTCATTGAAAATTTCATTAAAAGATAGCGTATGTGCCAGCAAAGCCGCGGCGGCCATCTGTTTCCGTTTTATTCAAAACCTATTTAAGGATATTCGCCCAAAATCCAGGGAATTCGCTTACAATTTTAATGACGGCATAGATAAATATATTCTAATAGGCGACCATTGCATTACCAAAAGATTCATTTATGTTCTGCCTGTAGAAAGTAGCTTACAGATTTATTTTATACAATTAAACGTACCTCAGAAAAAAAAACTTTTTTACGAGAGCATTTTTCCCCACAATCTAATTTTCGTTCGCGATTGTAATTCATTAACATTGAACGGCTCTTACGGGCTTGAACTTTTCCTGGGTTTGGGTCATTTTAAGTCATATTTTCGACAAGCTCAAGCTGTTGGTTTTGACATAACTTGATTCTTGACAAATGTAATATTTCAAAGCCAGCAAAGGAGACTAAAAATGCAGCTTCAGAACTTAACTTGATTTTTACTAACATACGTATTTATATAGTTTCAGCGATCACCTCCTCATTCGAGCCATATTTTTTTTTCGGCGAGCATCAACCTTTGTGTTTTTGGACGCTTTGGGCGTGGTTGACCGACTTCTGTCCACTACGCTGACTGCCGATTTGACTCTGGAGTGTATTGGTGCATCCATGTTTCATTCATTATGATATACCAATGCAAAAAGTTCTGTTTATTCTGGCGAAACAGCTCCAAACAACTCTCAGCATCACCGATACGTTGTTGTTTTTGGTTAATTTTAATCAAACGCGGCACCCATTTCGAAAACAGCTTTTTCATTGACTAATGTTCATGTTTAATATCTAATACCTCTAAGGCTATCTCACGCGATTTCACTTTCCGGTTTTCCAAAACAATTTTGTGTACTTTTTTGACGTTTTCAGGTGTAACCACCTCAATTGCCGAGCGTTCAACATCGTTTGTGTCTGTACGGCCACGTTTAAAGTCAGCTTACCAGCGACAAATAGTTGTTTTTGATGGAGCAAGGTCTCAGTATTTTTTTTCCATCAAAACGCAGTGTTCAATCAACATAAAAATCGCAAAAGTAGCGTCACTTGAAGCACTGTAATATGTAACCTAATAATCAGGTTGTCATGAAAACTTGACACGTAATATTTGAATGTGCTTCCTAAAAATATTAATAAAAATATTTTGTTAGTGGATCCCCCTATATGTATGTCAGTCCCAGGATTAATTAATTGACGTTATATATTCGAAAACGATAAAACTTTGAACCAAATTCACGGAAACATCTTGAAGAAGTTGAGTCGAATTCTGAAATCAGTTTTCTTTGTTGCTCGTTTCTGTAACGAAAACATTGTTTTAAATAAAATTAAGTGGAAGGTATTAGCAACAAAAGAAGCTAACATTTGTTTAAATTTATGCATATTGATTTATGAATTAAATCCCGCTCAATCTGCAATCTGCAATGGAAACTTCGTAATTTTATACCATTTTTCTTTTCAAAGCGATGAAAGCGATGAACAACTTTGTCAAGTGGAGTTCAATTTATTTACTCGTTATACGTTAAATCGGCTACTGAAATCGTTTGATATAATTGCACTTTTTGCAATGCAATTTAATTGAAACTCTAAGAACTCGTTCAAGTGAAGTCAGTTCTTAAATGAAGTACGTCCCGATTCCCAAGCCATTCAGGCAATAAGGTCACAATTGAGCGAAGAGCACTTATTCAAAATGAATACTATAAAATACTCTCTCGAAAATAATGCCTATTCCTAGGTTATGGCAAACGTATTTCTGCTTAAATTGCATTCCAAATTGTGACACTCTTAAAATAGCCATTGCAGAACCACTGCATGCACCTGGCGTAACATTTAATGAATGAAGTCGATGGCAGGTCAGGCGGGTTTCAATTCATCGAATGCTCATCTATGTACATATAAACCAAACAATTACGCCTCTGTTGCAAAATAAAAACTCCAGTCGCCGTTTGATGGGCCGCAGCCCCAATGCCAACGTGATGGCAGGGCTGTCCGTGAGTGTTCATACCGTTTGATGATTTTCCGAATTTAATTGAAAACACTATTTGAAGATACAAAAAACCAAAAGCGAAAAAACCATCTGAACAGCCGTACAAACAAATTGTGAAATCTCTGCTTTTTTGCACAGAATACACGAATTCAAGGGGATCTGCGTCCAGAGGAGTCGCTCTCCAATCTCCCAAAATGAAATCCAAAAGAAGCGCATACGACTCGTAAACCCCTTCCAAAATTTTTATAAAGTGTGTGTACCTACGAACGCCCCGTTCCGCGTGGATTTCAATATTTGCCCATTATGCATGCGAGTAGTGATTTATTTATTGAATTGCGAATTGGAAGATACGAGTACACGGACGCCCGGCACTCGGTACGTACTCCAGACGGTTCGTAAAAAACCGATGTTCTCGACAACAAAACAAATAGACCATCATCGGCCACAGAGGAGCGGGGTGCGATGATGACAGACAAACGAAACGCATGGCGGGCATGAAGGTGGTCAGGGCGCCGCGGCACTCCGCGCCTTGGGGTGGCATTGTGAAATTTTATTAGTTTCTCGCAATCATCATCAGTCGTCGTGAGGTGAATAATTCTCACGGATTTTTGTTGTCGTCGTGAACACCGATGTCGGGCAATTTTACTGAAGTCAAGTACCATTTGTATGCAGGATTATGGAGAGTACAAGCATGGGTTCGGCTTTTGCATCACCGATACCGTAAAGTTGGGTAATTGGGTTTTGAAGTTTTTGGGACTCGGGGTAAATAGAAAATAGGTCGTAAATGTTTATCGCATTTCAGTCAAAGTGAACGCGTCTTTCCTGTGGAGCGTGGGGGAGGATTTACATTTTTTGTTTCGCTTCCTGGTTGAAGCCTACGAGCCATTTAAATGCCTTTACTTCCCACTCTACACGTGTAAGAGAGCCAAGGCCATCACAAATCCGTGAGGATTTCTTGGAACGATGAAGGATTGTTTCAAGATTACGTTCTTACGATATTATGTGCACCTCATTTAGCAGTCGCACATATTGTCACGTATTAGAAGAACAACGTATTACCGTTAGCGGCGCGCGCATTTAAGGTGTGAATTTGAAGTCCCAATTTGAATTTCATAGACGTGAGTTTACGAACAGCTCACCCGAGGGTCAGAAATTTTTTAGCTAAGTTATGAATGGGGACAAGTTCATTAAGAGAGCGGAGTGCTATAAAGATATTCAGAGGGAATTTGAGAGAGACTTTGGAATTCAAGAACGAATGAAATTGAATTACTTTTACTGAGAAAAATATCGAACGTGATAAAATGAAACCCATATACTCAATTATCGGCTACTTGTATATTTGGGTCTGTGCAAAATCTAGTAACACACTTGTTTAAAAGTTCGCCAAATGGACTTACGAGATGTATCCGTCAATAGATGTTGTTGCGAACTTGCGAAATGTCAAACACTTTTTGTTATTTGATAGTTGGTTCTTCAACTGTCGATGAGGTCGTGTAGTTTTTCTTTGGCGTCTGTTGAAAAATGGAAAATCAAGACGAACATTTTCGGCACATTTTGGATTTTTATTTTATGTTATTAGTTTGGTGGGATTACAAAGGAATTGCCTACTTTGAACTTTCAATTCACATACCTACATTGAGCAACTAACAAAATTTAACAATGGAGTTGAAGAAAAGCAGCCCGAAATGACAAACCGAAAAGGTGTTGTATTCGATCATGACAATGCAAGGGCGCACATATATTTAGCCACTCGGCAAAAATTATTGAACCTTCGTTGGGATGTTTTAGTACATATTGACCTTTCACCATTTAATTACTTTTCATTTCGATCTTTGATGATGATGTTAAATCGTACCTGGTTCAGTTTTCTACTGATAAAAAATAGAAGTTTTATGACGCTGTCTGAAAGATGGCAAACGGTCATTGCTGAAAATTGGAAATACATTGCAGAATAAAGTTATTTCGTTCCATGAAACAAGTTGTCTATTATTTTCTAACAAAATCCGCTATTACTTGCCCTATATCACGTTGATTGTGTTCTTTGGCCGATCGACGGAAAACACCAAGTTTAGATCAACGTCAACGCCGGAGTGGCAAATGAGAAGACCGAATCTGCGACGGTGCAATCATTCTTTAAGAAATCGCGATGTAATTCACTATCCCCATTCCATTGCGAGTTACGACTTGTCGTAAAATTCTGGGATGAAGTTTATGATGGTGGTTATATTGTCTTATTGCGATGCTGCTGGTCTGGAGATGTTGTAGTTGTATTAATTACAGCTTATTGATATGCTGTTTATAGGGATGTTGATGCATCGAGTGGGTTGGGGTGAAATTAACAGCTGTCATATGTAGTCGATGGATAGCTTCTTATCAAGTTATTCCGCTCGCGGTCCGTTTAGAAGCACCTACAATGGTTTTGTGTTCTTTTTACAGAAAGCATTTGTTGGAATGGACTGCAACCAGTCTGGAGGTAGGTAGATAGTAGGTAGATAGTAGGACAAAAGTGACGTCTTAGACTTAATTATATAAACATCAAAATTTAAAATGCCTTAGATTAGAATTAGACCTTGTTCCCTGGTGGGCTGTAGAGCCACTCAATTATTGTTATTAACCTTAGCGTGAACTTCGAAAAGCCACTCTCGCTAAAAAAAATTTTCTGATTCTTCTGCTAATTATAATTGTACGTCACATTCCGTCTTACCTTCTGACGGTGCAACACATTTCTGATTAAAATTGTTCAACCCTAAACTAATTCAGGTTTCCTATTTACTCTGAAATATATACTTTCTGTAAAAGTTTTAAGCGTCTACCACTATCTCTACTTAGAGCGTTCATCTGACAATTTTGCATTAATCTCTTTCGTTGGGTAAACGGCACCAAGAACCTACTCAAACCTGCTTTCTTTTCTTGGCTTCTCTCTGCTTCACCTAACGCGAAATTATAAACATCCGATCATTGAACTTTCATCCAATTTCCAATTAATTCAAGATCGTGCATCAATTTCTTATAGTGGTCTACGCCCTTCTTCCCATAGGATAGCTGGAACGAAGTAGATTTAATTAAAGTGAACATCTTCTCTCACCGGGCAGGCGGTTCTTCTCAAGAAATGTTAACATGTGCTCTGCTAAGTCAGACCTAATCGAAATTACACCGTAAACCCGAACCAGCTTACAGCCAGATTAACAGCTTTTACGTCGCTAGCAAAATAGCTTGATATTCATCTCCCGACGCAGGAAACGAGTTTCGCGAAATAAATTAACCCGGCCGTGCAGTGTGTCGAACCTGTATCGCAGATGGGTTGAGGGTAAAGAGATTTTTTAAACATCATCAGCATGACATAACATCATATTCGGAGCAGAGACATGACAAAAGGGAACCATCATGCGATTTAATTAAGGGTCCAACCGAGTTATGACGCATAAAATTGTTCATTTATGAGCAATTAGTATTTAATTCAGTTGCTAGCTTTCATTCCTGGAATTGATGCGGTCTTGCAAACGAGTTCAGCTCGACAGTTGATTTGAACAGAATTTATTGAGATAAAAATCACGGCATTTTATTCTCGGGGAATTCCTGACGATTTTTTTGGGAGCAAGGTAATAGCAGTAGGAATTGTAGTTGAAGAAGAAATGTTTTCTGTCTCCGTGGCTTCACCTTCAACTTTCATGTTGCTGAGTCATTGCTTTGTGTCTTTCTTGGCCCATTTTTTTTAGATAGTTCCACTATTTGCAATGAACAGCATGTGATCAACTAGATGTCCATGCGTTTGTATTGAATAACTTTGATGAACGATTCGAGTATTTTTTGAGATTTGAGTGTTGTTTTAGATCGCAATAGTAACTAACAGCATCGTGCACTGTTTAGTGTTATTTTTTTAAGTGAGTGACAGCAAGTAGTCAATAACTTCAGATGAAATTACAAAATTTGGTCAATACACTATGAAATTTATTTTCTTTTCTTTTTCAATTTCTACTGTAAATTCCACATGCAAACTGAACACCTTGTTTCTTATGAACCGTCCTTAACAACTCAATAATATAGTGATTTTTTCTTTCAGCAGTTGCACTCTTTTCTGAAAATACGAAATTAAAAAAAAATAAAAAAGAAAAGAATTATTAAAAAACGACAAAAAACTGCAGACATCTTCGTTTGCTATTAACGTTTAGCACTTTCCTTCATCAAACTCTCTCGATCTGTGGTGAAAATTTACACATTTGTGCAAATAGCCAGTAAAGCGATCAGGCGGAATTTCTTTTTAACGTCAGGGATTGTCAGAAAGATGATAACTACGTTAAGATGCTCAAGTTCAAATCAATTTAGCTCCACTTGCGTTTTCTCGCAAGTCATTGTACATTCTACAAATAAACCTGACAAATAAAAAATTCACCGGCAACTCTTTTGAGTTAGTTTTTTTGGCTAACCACACTGTGGTCGCCGAGGCGTTGCGGGTAAGTGCGTCAAGTCACACGCAGAAGGTCTATGTTCGATTCCCGGACGGAGCATCTCGATTTTTTTCACGGCACCACCTCTATCGAGTTGCTGAAGACACTCGAAGAGTATCTATCAATTGTCTATAAAAGGTTCTAATATCTTCCCGTTCGGAGTCGGCAAAAATTGTAGGTCCCTCCCACTAGTGAGAGGATAATAGACGCACAACACGAGTAGCTGTTCTAGAAGCTAGGCCCTAGGTTTTTATATCACGATAGGCAGTTAAAGCAAATGATTTATTGGTGTAACACTTTTATTAATTCCTGGAAACTTATCTATATAATCAGTACTTTAATAGACATCCTCCACACCTGCACAGCGGTGCGACATTGACTCACCTACATAGATTTTTTATATCTAGTAGAATGTTTCCCTCCCGTGAATACTCCTCGTATGTCCGAAATGCAGCTTAAACTTTGATTCGTCAACAAAATTGTATTATTTCTTCCTTGCCTATTTTTAGAAATCCAGACTTCAGTACATTATATAGTTCTTGAAGTCCACCTTTCACAAGAATTTTTCTCAATGATTTTGATGAAATTATATTTCATGCCATTCATAAGATCAGCAGAAGTCTTGATCCGATGCCGACGACTGTACACATTTTTTCATGACACAGTTTCTTGAGCAATATTTAATCTCGTCAAATTAAGACGTGGCACATACCGAAATTGTTTTAAATATTATATGGTTAATCAATGACTTATGACTTATGAGTCACTTAATACGAGTTACGATATACATATGTATGTATGTGGACACTTAGTGTAAAAAGCCGAAAACCGTTTAAATTTATTTTTGAGAAAAAAAAAATAGATTAAGACTTAAACAATTTTGTATACAAGAGAAAGGAAAGAAAAGTATTTAGATCATAATAACGATGATTTAATTATAATTAATTAATTTTTCAAATTTGTGCTTAAATGAAACTCACACTTCAATCTATATGTGCGTTCCCGTACCCGAAGTAAACAAGAAAAAACAGTACAAAAGAGGGCAAATCGACGAAAGGCTTTTCCCGTATACCAAAAAAATTATGTTGTGTTGAGGGAGCCCTCCCTGGAGGAGTATAAAATGTTCCCACCCTGCCCATTTAAACCCAATTGATCTGTTTCGATGCCTTAAACAATTCCGAAAGGCTTCAAATAGTGTTATTTTAATGTCGTTAACAATTCCTTTTCAAAGTAGAACGGAACAATCGCTTACAAATAATCCCTCACGGAAGTTCTTTATGATTTAGACAAAGGCACAACAGCGAGCAACAGTCTCAACTGTGTATAGACAAAATTTCTCAAATCTCGCCGTTTGTATTCGGAAAAAAGCTGCAGATCCCCTCTTCTCGTGAGAGAAAAGTAACACACAAAAGTAAAAAACAAACATTTCTAACCAAATACCGTGTCAGCACTATGCCCTAAGCACAATGCTTAATTGTGAATTCCATTCTCATTTGATGCAGTCTTCTATTCTCGACGGCATCCTTGAAGCTGCTTCTAGTCCTTAAGACTAACCGTCGCAGGCGGTAAAAACATATTTTACTCCTTCAAAGGCGATTGCTGTGGCTCTGATCTATAATCCCTATTCATTTGGCTCAGACAGATTGATAATGAACAGATTCGGGTCCTTTTAGTCTGGTAGCAGGATTTAATTTCTTTTTGTTTTGGGTCAGATATAAGAAAAGACAGAGCACCGATAACAAAATGATAGTAACACATGACAAGTTACACACCGCGAATCTTGATTGGAGTACGTTGCATATATGCACGTCACCTAAATCAATGTTTTCTTGGGACTAAGGAGACCCATTAAATTTAAATATCGTTTAGAAATCAAACAAATCTATCTTTCTCATTTATAACCTGTAATCACAGTTTATTCGCCTAAAGGTTATCCTATAACTTCGAATTGGCTCGGGTTTCTCCTCTTTCTTCCACCTAGTCAAAACTCGACAGAGGGAAGCTATTCCTTAACATGAACTATGTGAAGGATACAGATACAGAACAATGGTTGGAATCACGTCACAAGGCTTTCTGAAGCGACTTCTATGAAAGATGGAAGAAATGAAGGAAATCCCGTATTTCCTGGCCTCTTAACAACCAAAAGCAAATATCATAAACGTAGGCCTTCTTACCATCTGAAAAACAAGAATCAAATAGCATCAGGAAAAATAGACGAAAAGGCAAAATTGGAATTTTAACAATAACTAATACTTTATTTGAACAACGCACATCACTTCTTCTTAAAGAAACTCATGATGTTTCCCTGTTTTTTCTTGGCAGCAGTTGCCTTACTAGCTGCTTCCTTCTTCACTGGAGATGTTGGAGACTGTTTCTCTTTTTTCACTGCTACCGGGGTGGGGCTAGATTTTGCCACGGATTTCTTATTTTTCGGTTTCACAGTGACTACAAATCCATCCTCGTCGAGGTATGTCGCTGATTCGTTAGCAGGGTCTTCTTCCGTCTCCATTTCTTCGGGCTTTTCTTCCCTTCGCTCGACTTTAACCTCTGGGCCGGTATCTTCGTCGTCGGAGTCCACAATGCGACGACGCTTGTTGCTGATCGATGGCTTATCCTCCTCGTCATCTGTCATCACTTCGCGTTTAAGGGCGTCCAAGGCCTCCTCATCTTCGGATGATGAGCTCTCTTCAAACAAGTTGACGGAAACGTTTGGATCTAATTTTTGTTTCTTTGGATCTTCCTTCTTAAAGAAATCATTCATTTTCTTGGGCGTCGGTGGCTTAAGCACACTCGCATTGGACTCTTCTTTCTTCGTTAGGAAGCCACTGAGGCCTGACTTTTTCGGTGTGGGCTTTGTTTTCTTTTCTGCTTCTGGACTCTTCTTCTCCTTCTTGAGTGTGGCAGCCGCTTCGTCCTTGGTTGTCTTCTGTGCACCTGAGATTTTCTTTGTAACTTCCTTCTTAGACGCTGTGGTCGACTCTTGCTTTGTATTCCTCTCCACTTCTGGGCTCTTCTTCATCGTCTCTTTCTTGGATGCGGCGGACGCCTCCTGTTTCTTGAACATCGCGCCTAGAGATCCAGAGGGATTTTCCGTATCTTCTTTTTTAATAGAACTCTTTTCTGTACTCTTTTGGGTAGAAGCTGCTACTGTAGTTTCCTGTTTTTTGAACATTGCCAATGGTGCTGTTTTTTTCGCCGCTGGCTTTTCCTCCTTTACGTGATTCGTCGCATGTCCATTTGTGACCCCAGCCGCTTTCTCGGGTTTTACCTCCAAATTTTCTAACTTTATGCTTATATGTTTCAAAGGAACAAATTCCGTCAGCGGGGACTTGGACCCGCCATCTGTCTGAGCACTATAGAGTAGGGTGTGTGTGTCGCGTAATTCTTGTTCACGGTGCTTTAGTTTATCCTCTGGAACCACAGTGATGATTTCATCCTCCGAATTTGGCTGGAGACCCCGAAGCAAGAACCTTTTTAAATATTTCTTGCCTTTTGCTTCTTCGGCTGATAGGAAGTCATTCACACATTTTGCAATTTCTTCCAATTCGCCGCCGTATTTGTCCAATAAATTCGTCACCACCACTTTCTGATCAAAGTTTATCATACAATTATCTAAATCTTCTGTTAATTCAGGCATATTTCTTTCAATTACTAGGTAAACGAAAAATCTCAACTGAAATTATTGCGAAAATAAACCGCGAAATGACAACTAACAGATACGTGCTCCACTGAACTGTGAGAATTGATTTCAAAGTGACAGTTGTCAATGTCTGTGGGGAAACTTAAAAACGGCGATGTGCGACAATGATATGGATTGGAAGTAATGTGAATTTCAGAAAGGTGAATGTTGGTGAATTTTTTAAAGGTGAATGTGGGTGAATTAAAATCTTTAGAAATTATTTTTTTTTAAATACAGCATTTTCTGAGCCCTAAACATTTATCAAGAAAATCTGATGTGAAAAACATTTATTACTACCTTCAATATATATTTTGTGGTGAACTTGGAAGCGTTAATCGAATATAACAGTTTCGCTGAACGAGTTGTTATGCTCATATATCGGAGACATACACCACAATGGTGAATTGGATCTTAGTCGTTTGTGTC
Organism: Eristalinus sepulchralis; assembly: GCA_944738645.1. Classification (NCBI taxonomy): domain Eukaryota; kingdom Metazoa; phylum Arthropoda; class Insecta; order Diptera; family Syrphidae; genus Eristalinus; species Eristalinus sepulchralis. Next base: position 16,316,637 of record OX122886.1, read on the forward strand.
TAATATATCTTTAGCGCTCTTGAAATTCACCTCGTGAATTGGAATCTATTCGTGAGCTGTGTTGCCACTTATCTAAAGAAGAATTGCTAATTAGCAAAATTTACTAAAACAATTGTATTTAAAATTATAGCAAATGCAACAAGACTTTTAATTCGAATGGTACAGCGGTTGAGAGCACCAACAAGTTTAAATACAAATATTATTAGTACGTAACATTAAAAGATTACAATTGTTACATGAGATATAAATTGTATAAAATTACTCCATAGGGTGTAAAGAATTTTACTACATATCCCTTAAGCATTATCAAAATAAGTTAAAAGTTAAATTCAAAATATTTACATTAGAAAATGAAAAATTGAGCATTTTGAAAATTGAAGCAGCACAGTGCAGCACTTTTGCAGCAATTATATCATTGTTGCAACAGGAGCAGCTTGGTTAAGTGGCGACTAAATCCTGAATTAAATTGGACACTACCAATAGAATTTTTTAAACTTGCGCCCATTTTTTTACCTAAATTAATATCGTTTTCTATGAACTTGAGTCACTATATCTTTAGGAGTCATTTAACACTCTGTTTCCAGTAAGCAGCAATGATCAAGTGTCGTATCTACATTTCAATTTAAAGATGACTATCCTTGTCTGCAATGATTATTCTTTAATATGATAGAAAAAACAACTACGTCGAAATTACTGTAATCGGTTTCAATAATTTCCCACAATTTCGTCTTGTCCTTATTAAGCATCATACTCTTGTTGCATGATGTGTCACGTCTGTGTCGGTTCTTTTCGCCCTCATTAGAATCTTAAATCTCGTACCATTACAAAACGCATAAACGTAACATATCTAATACTCCTTTACTTCTTCATTTCAGATCTCCACATCAAAATAAATGATTAAGTGATTTCGCTTCCGAAGACACATTTTCAATTAAAAAAGCCAAGTACCAACCCAAAAGTAAATTGCAAAACTTACAAGAAACAACTCTAAATGAGGACGAAAAAGCAAGTAATATCGCGTGGTTACCGTAAAACGAATGAGAAATTCAAAAACTCCCAAGGAACAAGACTGAAACCCTGGACTAAAAGCTGAAAATTCTTCCTGAATCAATTTCTCTTCTAGCCATAACATCGTCTTTCGGAAGATTAACTCACCCGCAACAACTAAACTCTACTGCAACTACTAATCCTCAGCAAGAGACAAACCCGCAAGGAGTTCCATCCAATCGCGCACTGTTCCAGCGAGAGATTGTGTCTCTTAAGTGTACTTACAAAACTAAAACTTTATTAAACTAACCGCACAAGGGTATTCACTGTGTTTTGAATACGAAAACGTAACTAAGAACATAACTAAGATGTTCACCAGACGCAACTGGCTGCTGCGTTGTAGCATCCTCATAAACGTGGCCGTAATCTTATACCTTGGAAGTCACGTGATGATCGGTGGCGGTGGCAGTTTCTCGACTGGATCGACATTCGACATTCAGGAGGAATCTTCAAAAACACGACAAGTAGACGTTGCACCCCCGTTTAAGGGTGAACAGGCAAATGTCCGTGAACCTCTGTCCCAACGGGTAAGTGTTCAATTCTCCCTATAGATAAATTTACCTCACTTGGAATTTTGCAGGATCAAAGTCCACAATCAACATCAGAGGATAAACCACAACAGCAAGCGCTCCAGCAACAGCAGCAGCAACAACAACAGCAACCTCAACAAACCGAAGAAGATGAAGCACCACCAGCTGTGATAGGAAACGACTCACCAACACAGGAACATCCGCAAGCACTGGAAACAAAAGAAAACTCCGACAAGAAAATATCCGAGGCACCAACTGATTCCACACTGGAAACGGGTGGAATCCAAGAACCCAGCTCATATGTAAATAACTCCAGTCCCGATGGGTACATGGTGACGGGCGATGAGAAGGATTTTGACGAAAGACTGCGATCGATTCTAAAGTGTCATGATCATGATTACAAGCCTGCGACGTTGCAGCGCGGTGATTTTTGGGTGCTGCAGAACTACGTACGCGCCGACCATGGTGAACTGAAGTGCCATGAAACTATTACGTATACCACGCACGCTGATTACACATTTTTGGATAATCTTATTCCATTGCTAGAAAGGTGAGTTTAAGGGATCTTGTTGGTTTAACGGAAACAGATTAGGCAAACTCTCCGCATTTGTTTTTAAATGATTTGTAGGGTAATGTGGATTCTCTTGTTTTTAGCGGTTTCACGAAAATATGTATTGTTGTTAGCCATCTAAAAGAGACTTGTACACTGAACTGTGTTGGTGCAATGATAGCAGGTTGACTTAATGCAGCGGCCGGAGATTTTTGGTGTTTTGTGTGGTTCTTGTCATGCATCGGATCAGATGTAATATAAAAAGTTGCCATGCAATTATCTTCTTCTCGAAGCCTCATTTGTTTTGTTAGCAGTCTATTAATTAAAATGAACAGTTCTTTATTTGAAGACGTTCATAATACATACAATACAAAAATCACCGTCACGTTTCCGTTTCCGTTTCGAAAGACGTTACGGTCAGGCAATATTGTTCAATGAGCTTTTTGACATAGATTTGATCTTAGAAGACCCAAAAGATTTCTCTTCTTTGTTTGGAGCGAAATGCCAGTGAATGCCGATGTGGGCCTTAACTAGCAAGCCTCTTCGGCCAGTACGATCTTTCGTCAGTCTTAGATGCACACACAAAATTGGTTGACGTTCTTTTCCACTTGTTTTGTATACATCTTTTACACCACATGCCATCAGCGCAAACAGAACCAAAGATCGTACGCAGAACTTTTCTTTTAAAGTAACCAAGGACTTGTTCATCCAATTTCAGTGGAACACTTGTCTCTGCACCATAGAGCAGGACGGGGGCATATATGTAAAAACATCTTGGTGTTTGTTGGCTCTTTTACTCAATTGCCTCTTGAGCCCAAAGAAGCAGCGATTGACAAGAGTAATTCTTCGCTTGATCAAGGTGATGTCCCCGAGACAGACTAAATACTTGATAACCTCAAAATTTCGGACAACCCTCCTTTCATGAAATCGTTGTAATCGGCTCACCGACAGCATGTTGCCTCGTTTGAAATGATGCTTAAATTGAAGGTTTGAATTCAGTATTCAGTGTTCTCCATAACCTGGGAAGTATATCAAAACAGACATGTTCGCTGTCAGATGGAGTCTTCAAAACCGACGAAAAGGTGGTGGATGTCGTTTTGCATCAGTTGCGTCTTTTCCAGTTCCTGCTCTCGATAAGTGGACCGGACAGCCGATGCTATGACTCATCACTCATCGGATATGCGTTTTAACCATATCTTACAAATGAGGATAACTGTTATTGAAAAACGTGGTCGGCAAAGTTCTTAGCGGTCGATTACGAATGGAAATAATATGAGTAAATGTTGGTTCCTCGGAACGTTCGGACAAAGAGGAAATTAGACGAAGTGTCTGACAATGTGTTCAATATGATTGACGTTTGATTGAGAACCGCCTGCGCATTACAAATCCACCAGTCTGTGTCCGTTTCTGAATGAGTTGTCGTGCAGGCTGTGTTTTCCGATTGTTCTGGCAAAGATTTCTTCTATCGTCATCCTTCTCCTCTTTTGGTGCATGGGTGCAAATCAGGCTAATGTTCCGAGCCTTGATGCGGAGTGTTAGGAGGCATTCACTTACATACACACTTGAAGATTAAGATTTTTTTGCCTATGCCTGCTGGTGAGCAGTTTCAGATCCAAATAAGCGATCTCCTTCTTCCTCATCGTAGAAGTATGTATCTTCTTGTACGGCCCATTCCATCGCATTTCCTGCCTTGTAGCAGTCTAGGATCAGTTGAGTGACCTCATATTCCACTTGCACAACCGAAAGTTATTTTCCTTCCTTCGTTTGCTGGAGCCATTAATACTAAATCCGTACGTATCCGAGACAAATAGTTGGTTCTGAAAAGTTTTTTTTTCTTGGTGAAGGAGTTAACCTAGCACGCAACCTCCAGCTGGAAGGATAGGCTCATTATTTTAGGCTCCGAGGCATACATTCGTTCACCATACAATGATGTGATAGTGTGATAGCTATCCAGAGGCATTCTTCCGGGTTACGTTGCAATTTGAACCTACCAGATATGAAGTAGACGCAATTTCTCTAAATAGAAAAAGAAAAGCGCTAAAACACGAACCTTTTTGGACTGAGTTGTGCAAATGGAAAAAACCTCAAATTTCAATGTGTATTTAATTCCTAAATAGAGAACTGCAGAACTCACAATTATGATTCACACAGAAAAAAGGAATATATGTTAAGTACTCGCAACCACCGCAGATGAAGTGATCGACTGAGTATGTGCCTACCCAAGTACTACGCCTGTTTACGCTATTCTACTCACTCCCACGCATGTTCATATTAAATCTGTATATGCGGAGTACCACCACATGTTCATATTTCCGGTAACATATTATAATAGTTGCTCATACATATTTCTTGACATGATTAAAAACCAAAATGCGTTCTCTGCGTGGTATATGATTAACTGTAATCATTCTAATCATCTAAGGCACACCCCTGAAGTCTTGATGAAGAGGGACATCCGTTTCGTGTGGTTCAACCAACAAAACACAACATTTTCCTCTGAAAAAGTCGCTGCTCAACATTGAGTTCTCCCCGCACGGTCTAAGCATATCCCGGCGAGTAACTCTCATCTCGGCAACCGGTATTCGCGATCTTATTCTTTCGGTCATTACACAAATTTCATAAACATAGGCAGGAGTTGGATCAACCACTGAGTTAAAAACCGAAAACTTGGCTTTAATACCAAGTCCGGCCTTCGTTATTACTGATTTAACATGTAACATGTACAGTGCATTGGACAGGCGTTTTGGAAATGACCATTATTTCGGACTTGTCTACGTTCACCGGGAGGATGTGAGGACAACTTAGTCATCTGCAGAAAGAAGATGACTCATCCTCAACTCTCAAGTTCCATTTTTAAGTTGTTATTCGCACATAGGTGGGCAGATTTTTATTCATATGGGTATCAAATGCAAGGGCAGCTGTGATACACGACTTTTCCATTATAAGGTTTGTCACCTTCATGTTAATGTAGGCATTAGTTTTATAAAAACGAAACAGAATAAAGCTTCTAATTTTTCGATTTCAGATGGAATGCACCAATCAGCATAGCTTTACACGCACCCGGAACGGATTTTGCGCCAACCGTTAACTCGATTAAATACCTAAGAGACTGCCTGCCAGAGAGTAACCTCATACGACAATATGTCACATTTCACATTTACTTTAGTACGAAACATATCCCCAAGTCTGTGCCCAAGTACGATCAGGTACTCAGTCCAGCCTACAATTGCACCACACCGCCGCCATTCTTCAATGTGTCTTCTGGTCACCTTTACAAGACACAAAAGAAGCTCCTCTATCCGGTGAACGTGGGGCGAAACATTGCACGCGATGCAGCTCTTAGCCACTTCATCCTGGCCAGTGACATTGAGCTCTACCCAAATCCTGGTTTGGTTAAGAAATTCCTTGAGATGATTGCAAGGAATGAGGCCTACCTCCACCGAAAGGCACCAAGGTGAGTATAAACATCAAAAATTAAATTTCAAGATTTTAAATTTTTTTTTTTCAGAGTCTTTCCACTTTCAATATTCGAAGTAGAGAGCAGTGCCCCTGTGCCAAGGGACAAGACCGAACTGCAAGAACTATTCCGAACTGGTAAAGCAATACCATTTCACAAGCGAGTGTGTTCAAGTTGCCATGGTGTACCCAAGTCTAAGGAGTGGATGGCAGCAAATGAAACCGAGGAACTCGGAGTGTTCCACATTGGCAAGCGTGTGGGGTACTTTGTTCATTGGGAGCCCATCTACATAGGATCACACGCCGATCCTCACTATGACGAACGGTTGAGCTGGGAGGGAAAAAGTGATAAAATGACTCAGGTAAATTTATTCTGTCTCATTTAACAAACTGAAATGTATATCTGTGCTTGTTTTAGGGCTACGCACTCTGTGTCCTTGACTACGAGTTCCATATACTGGACAATGCGTTCCTAGTACATAAACCCGGTATCAAAGTGCTCAAAAAGGATGCTCGACGGGCCATGTTGGCGGGCAAAACGAACCAGCTGATCAAAAAGATCATCTACCCAGAACTTAGAATAATGTACGGTCAGAGGAAGGGCTGCGCGGTATAGTAATTATGATAAATATCCTTTTTTCCTTCCTCTTCGAAGAATGATAAAGAAAAAAAGACTTAACATAGATACGAGTAGAAAATTTAGCAAAAAAGGATATTTATCGGAGACCATTAAAAATTTACTAAGTAAACTTATCTAGCACAAGCCTCTTCCCGCAAGGGCTTGCAATAGTATATAGATTCGATCACAGATGGTCCCTGCAAACAAGGGGCGGCATCGTCGCGTAGAACAGCTACTGCATATGCAAATGCGCCATGTGTTTTTTAGACTATTGTTTTTTTATTTTTTTTTTTCTGATTCAATTGTTGTAGTTTCAGTTTATAAGTATAGAGTGTGCTCTTTTCTTTTTCGTTTCGTTGTTTTTTTAGAGCATTTATTTTTCGACTACTGTAATTTTGTAAAACACACTAGATTATGCTTGGTTATGTTTTTGATGTTTTTTTTTTTTTAATTTGTCGTCGATTTTGTAGAACTCTTTCCATGTGTAGATGCCAAGAGCAACTAAAGTGTGTAGTCATGTGTAGAAATATAGAATTGTGTAGTTGAGATTTGAAACAAAAAAAAAAAAAAATAAAAAGAGAAAATACTTTGCTATTAACATGATGTTGAGAATGGCTTGATAGGGCATAAAAAAACAAGAAATAAGTTGTGGTATTGACGGTGGACATAATGCAGAATGATGTTTTACAATTGACAAAGACTTGTGTTTGCCGTGGGAACGTTGCCTTGACTCTGAGAAAAATTTGCCCTAAATAATGGGAAAGACTTTTTTCACAGAACCACCTATATGATTGACAATGCTGATTATTTGATTAATAATGCTGATGACAAAAAAGGCCGAAAAACTTATTTTTGACAAGTTTTTTAAGAACGAGGGTTACTAAGTAACACTTTCTTTGGCAAGCAAACTAGATATAGAATGCTGTTGGGTATTTAGGTTTATCAATCGATAATACACAATACCAACATGCAATTCTCTTTGAATTCAAAAGTACTCTTGGGCCAATGCTCTAGGTGCAACATTGTATATGCAGAAACATGTCCACTTGTTGTCACTCTCGTATTATATAGTTATTTTCATAGACTTCTTACAAAGTAAGATGGTTTTTAACGACATTTTCTTGCATTGTTTTCTTGTTTTTGGCAGAGAAATTAAACCTCACATTGTTACGACATCAATGACCCCACCCAACTTGCCAAAATTAAAATTATAAGAATATTTCGTTGATATTTTGTAGCAAATATTGCAAATTTACCAAAACGCCCCAGTCTTGCAGTCGGTACACTGCAGTTTGTGACCCTTAAATCACTGATCAGATGCTGGTCACTAGTTTAAAACTAATTAAGTCTGCCCGAAATGCAAGTCTCTTTCATAGTAGACTTTGTTAGCCTCCAAGTCCACTCCGAGGATAGCCCTAAGTAAACAAAAGGCTTTGTAATTTGTAAGACAATAAACTCCATTTGATTGCCATAAACCCCTTGCCAGTAACATGCAAAAAAAAACTCTATTTTTGATTCAAATAATTGACTAAACATGTGTTCTACATCAATCTAATTTACGCAACAAACTGTGACTGCGTAAAAAGGCGTAATAACAAAACGGAACAATGTAATTAGTATTTTCTATTTTTTTAATTCTAGAAACGAATGTAACCAAAACAAAAAAAAAACACAAAAAAGAAAAGAATAAGTGAAATAAGTAAGAAAAAAAAAGAGAAATCATTTGAACTTAAGAATTACTTTTGCCTTAGCCTTTTCCATATGTGTATGTATATGTATGTATGTATACTAAATTTGTATGTGTATGTATGCATTGAAAGTACTTTTACATTTGTATATTTGTATAATTTTCAGCTTTAAGCTCAAATGAATATAGACCATGGTCGTTATTTAAGTAATAGATTTAACTTATCTGTAAGAAAACAACAAAACAGAAACAAATATTATAGGACGTTCAGTTAAATTCCATGCGCACGCAGTTGGGACGGTTTTTACGGTGAATTTCAGTTCTGAAGACCGTATCTGTTTTTGTATAAGAAATGAACACAAACTGATGTGTGGATTTGTGTTTGGATGTGAAACGTTTGAATTGTATCTTATTGTTTTAGAAAGCTTATTTGGATTTGTTTGTTTAATTTCCTGGAGTTTATTCTTCATTTCATAGCAGTATTATGATGATCATATATCAAACCGGAAGCGAATTGTTTTCTCTGAGGATTTTCAAATCTTTTCAACCGTATGTAGTGGATGTAAAATAAAATTAATAAGTTTTTACTATACATACTCGAAGACTTTTGCTTCATTTGATAAATTAATTCTTGTTTCAAAGATTTTTTTCTAAAAATATTAAGTTTTAAATAAGTGTTTCTAAGCAACATGATTTACATTGCAAGATTGAAGTGTATGCTGGTGTTCACTGAAATATATTTTCTATCTGATACCCACATCCCTTCTTTTGCTGAAAATGCGTTGAGTTACGACACATCCGAGGTCTTTTACTGGATAAGCAATTTCCTCCTGGTTCATTGTTGTTCAACAAAGTCATATGCTGAGATATTCACTGTTAGCATTACACACTTGTGCACATTTACTTTTTAATTGACATGACGGGACCCACTGAAAATGCAATGTTTCAGCTTATACTGTATATATGCTCATTCTTAGTGCACACCATATTTCTATGGAATTCTGATATTCTCTTTTGCTAGTCATTCTCTATATCTTTGGTCCTCGTTATGACTATACTCTGATCGCTTAAATAATTAAATTGAATTTTTGCTAAATACACATGAAAATTCAATTAAATATTTCGCTTCTCAAACATCACTCCTAACATGAATCTAACCGAAAAGTACTTTAAAAAATCCAGACTAACGTTTAGCGATAAAAGAAAAAACAAACTGTCTCCAACTAAACAAATTCAAGTCTCACAGCCCAATAAATTTTAACTACCTATTCAAAAAAAAAAAAAACAAATAACTTTAATGGATTCTAAAAGACAAACAAATAAATTGCTTCCTTAGCGACAGAGCTAAAGCTTAATAAATCTTAAAACTGTCCTAAAATAGCCCAACAAAATAAACAAACAAAAAAGACAAACAAGTATAGACAAACCTAGACACATAGGACAAACATTAATAAGAATAATAAATAAAACCTAATTAAGGTATAAGTAAAGAAAAGTAATTACAATTAAAATTAAATAACAAAGTTAATACTTAAGTGCAAAAGTGATATATCTTTAGGTGTAAGAACAAACACAGCAACAAGAAAATAAAAAACATTTTTATTCACTACGACATGAGATTGTGTAACAAAAACAAAAAAAGATAAATATTTTCCAGAAATACTGACAAATTATGCGTATACATATGAAAAAATATAAATACAAACAAAATTATTAGGGAAACAAATTCATTTAATATAAGATGAGTAAGTAGCAGCAAAGCGAAACATAAACAAATGATTGATAATGAACTTTAAGAGAACAAAAATAGGTAGGAATATGTAATTGTAAAGCTGTGCTTTCTAACGGTTAGGAAACACATTTTTTCTGGTTCTATATCGAGTTGCATATCGATTAGTTTTTGTTTCGTTCGGACGAAGAGCAGGTGGTGTGTGAACAATTTTGTTATTTCATGTTTTTTGTTTTCCTTTTCCATCACCTTCATTTTGATATTTCCTAGGCATTCCTATTATTGTTATTTGATTACAATAAGGTGCTAAACTGATGCAGATTTGATTTCCACTGACAACGTAGACTTAGGGAATTGAGGGAATCGAAATGGTTGAAACTCTTATTCATAACATGGTGCAAAACTCGTACAAATTTCTTGAAGCTTTTGTGCAGTAAACTTGCTATCGTTTACAACTTTCCACTTTTAGATTAAAGCTGCCAACTTCGGCAACTCCGAAACTATATATATATAACAGTTGCCACAAGTAACAGGACTAAATATTATAAACGGACGATAGAAACGGATAGAAACGGAGAAACGGACGGATAGAAAATACAGTTCTAATAAATTCATGTTCCAACGAATAATGTCTATTTAAAAGGCTGTCAGTGGATGCAATTTAAAATAATGTTGACGCGCTGTAGGGGTGCTAAAAACATTGGAACGATCTGGAAGCGTTGATTGACTATGTAGTTCGCAACCAACCAAAGTCATTTCAAGACCGCTTTGACACAAAAGTCATTGTTTTCAATTAACAATTATTTGCAGCGGTTTGCAATTTTTATTTCTTCTACTTAATTTAATAATTAAATGATGGCATTCATTCTTATGGATTGGGAACGCGCACAAGCGGCAAATATGTCTAAAAAATGGTTAGTTGTTATTTGGGCTAGGTTTATATATATCTCAACGAAACTTTTTTGCCAACTCTTTTAAACGTATAACAGTTTATGGTTCATCCTTGTGTCCATCGTACCGAATTTCATTACGTTTGGCATCCCTTTGTAGCTTTGTCAGTGGTTCACACTAACTCAACGCAAACTAAAAATAATTAAAAATCTTTTAGCATCTTTTTTCGATAATTTTCTTTAAAAAATTTATTTACTTTTGTGAATTAATGACCTAAATTATTCCAGAATAACATATGTACGTTTCAAAGTCCTTTTGAACTTTCAGAGTCACCAATTTCAAAACATACAGAAAATCAAATTTTTCGCATTTCTTACTGAAGGCACTTATTTAACTAAGCATTCTCACTACGTATTATCTTCGTTTAGTGTAAATTTTATATTTTATTTAAGAATTTGCTAGTCTATGATTATAAAATATTTTACTAACTCGAAACAGAAACATACATTTATAAAAACAAACCTACCTTAAACCATAAAAACCAATAAATGGTAATACGGACATAAAAAGCATAAGCATAAAATATGTTAATTATTTAAAAAAATGAGAGAAAAACAAAATGTTATCCTATTGAAAAAAAAAAATAAGAAAAGTGCCTTAGATGAAGATATAAACATAAATTAAACTAAAATGAAAAAAATAAAAAAAAAATATTGTAATTATGTATAGATATGGATAAGATGTCTTAATGTCCTTTTACACATTTTTTTCGATTAGAAGCTATGTTCCTTGGGAGCGTGAAGGCAGTTTAGTTTTTATTTGTTGTCGCTTTTATTTTGTTTAAATGTATTCCTTCCTGTGTTCATTTAATTCTTTTTGTGTATAATTTCCTATTTTTAATTTCGTGCGTACTTTCCAACTGATTGAGCGAGAGAGCGAAAAACAAAATGTTGTAAATTATTTAAGGAAATGAAATATTATATTTTTTTGATTTGTAATACCGACCAAATGGTAATAAAAATAAAAGAAAAAATAAAAATAAAATTGCACTGGTTTGAATTTTGTATGAGTCTCTTGAACGTTTATGCACAAGTTTTCTATTGGAAATAGGATTTAAATAAACGCTCCATAAAATTTTTTCAAAGTCTTCCTTTTCGCAAAAAAGGTCAATTGTTAAAAGCCACAGTAGTAATTGAGAATAGTGAAACACATTCTTGAAAATATGTTACTTCTAGTTATGGATGTAGTAATTTTGGCATAAAACAACAACGGTTTAGAAGGGTATTAAGAGCAGAGCCAAAAGTTCTGGGGGAAGAGCATGTACACCCTAGACAAATCATTCTAGGAAGACTTATGAAAACAGCAGTTACGTGAAAGCTTATTACACCAAATGACCGATTCATAACATCGACGCCTTGTCATTACTTTTTAGATCCAAGCGGAACTCTTTGGAAATTTTTAATAACGTTTGGTCCCATGTGTTTTTCTCGAACAGCTTTCTATCCAAGAGAACAACTACGTATTTCTCTTCATCGGAAAACCGGACATATTTTGGCAAACTTTAGTAGTAGTTGAGACAAACTAGTCGATTTCCTTCTCGTTGCGAACAGAACAACTTATGTTTTAAGAGTATTAAATAGAAGCGCATTTATAGCACACCAGTCGTTGATCACAACCAGAATACACAGGTACATAATAGGGCGGATAGGAAGTCTACCTGCGAACAGCCTCTACCTACAACTTGGCGAATAAGCAATCCTTCTTACTGATTGTTGGTATAAATTCTAGTATATTATAAGTCAGAGTACTGGGACCTTAGCTGTCATATTTTTTAACAGTAACTAGCCTATGCCCTTTTGCAGCGATGCTACGTATGAGTATACCATTAGTATGTGGTGCCTTAAAGCCATTAAAGACTTAATTACGATAATTTTTTTCTGATCCCACAAGCAATGTGTGTGATATGTGCTCAACTCCAGTTCCAGCTAGTTATAAGCCAGTTGTGATTTGATTTCCTGGAAAATAAATCTCATGTCGGAGGGTCTTAGCTTTTGACTCAGCATAGATACATTCGGGTTTCGTGAATCGTTTAGACTGAGTTATCCTCAAGACCATTCACCGTGTGTTTCGTATTTGTGTCTGTAAAAGGCACTTTTCGATAACCAAATTTCTGTTTTGATCTGTACAAGCTACATTGAACTTCCAAAGTGATTTCGCGGACCAAAAGGTTCTCGAATGGACGGAATTTACTGTCTTTTGCCAATTAACCGTTAAACTGCGTTTGCGATTAATTAACAGCTGACCGGCAGGTGTCATTTCTAGCTGGATAGAGAGGCTCGAAACCATATTGGGTTGGTCGCTATAATTGGTACAGTTGTTTGTTCTGGGATTTTCCCCAGGCTGTAATGTGTAATGTTATTACGCCTTCATGAAGATGAGTCTCTTTCTTATTGCATTTACTGCTGCTCCAGAGAGAGTTCTTAGCATTAGCGTCACAGCAGACGATTACTCTAATTTTTTTCAGGGGGAAATCACATTACTTCAAGACGTGCTAGAAAAAAATACTTAAAACTCGTGAATTATTTTTCTTAAATCTGACTTACTGATCCCATATGGGTGCTCTTAGCTTATAGTATATATTTTAGTTTTGGCTGTCGGTCCATCGTAATATTTAATTTAAAGCTGCAGTGTTTAATCTAATTTAAACTAAACTTGCATAAACCTATACTAAACCTAGAACTATCTAGAGAATAACTATGCCCGTGTTACATAGTACGGACACGTGTAACAGGACGTTCATATACGTAAAAACATGGCTTGTTCTTCGAAAGGGGTTTCCATCGTTCGATTAAGTCTTTGATTTCAGGGATGATTACATAACGTTTTGTTACTTTAAAACATGGATTAGAATTCATATATGTTTTGGATATGATGTTCAACATTTAATAAAACAAAAACATAAATCAAGTTGGTGTGTACAAGGAAATCAGTGTTCTCAAAAACAACTATTTTTGCGTTTCATACATGTATATAAAACTCAACTATGATAAATGAATTCAAAATGTATTAAAAGATTTACGGAGCAATATACGAAATAGAAAACCCTTCAACAGCTTTTCATACAACGACTCTTTTAGAGGTTGCCAAAGTTAAAAGGAGGAGGATACCGTTGGATACCGTCCATTGCAATTTTAAGGAAGAAGAGATGAAATAGCTTATGTTAAAGCAGAAAAGACTTTCTTAGAAGTATGCTTGAGGAAGAGCAATAAGATAGTGAAAGGAGGAAGAAAGAGGTATTAATCCCGTAAGAACTTTTTGCAACCAGAAATGCACACATGATCAAAAAATTAGATACACTTCCATAAACATTACAATTTTTGGTTTAAGCGAAACAAAATTAAAAATATGGTACAAGTTCATGGAAAAGTCTCATATATTTATAATTTTTTACATAATAGAAACATATAACTCATATATCTTTTCAATATTCACATAAATAACTTTTTTATGAAGTTTAAATTGTGCTAACACATAAAATCATCTGATAAAAAAATAGATACCTTGTATTGTTTTCTGTAAAGTTAAGGGCTCATTTGATTTTTTCTTTCAGTTACAAATAGTCAATACCCAGTAATTGTAGTAGTATAGGGTTCAAATCTGGAGATTGACTTGGCCAAGGTACCAGGTCGATTTTATTGGCAGCAAACAACTATTTTACTTGTCTGGAAGTGTGCTTCTGGTCGTTATACTGCTGAAAGAACCAGCGTTGGGGGTATGTTTTCATCGATGAATGGTAACACTACCATTTCCAAAAATGTTCTTATATTCCGCAGCCGCCTCTCTGCTTGTCTTCTGGAATATAAGACCGACCCCATTCCAACAGAAACATCTACAGACCATTATATTACAGCCTCCATGTTTCACACTTTTTTTGTATAGCTGTTATGAAAATCTTTCCCTCCCACATTCCTTTGACAGTCGATCCACAAAATATTTCCCCATTTTCGTCCGCCAATGTCGCCGGTCTAGTTTGCAAGTACCAGGGCAAACACTAACTTGTGGCGGTGGTGTGCTGGAATCATTTTTTTCCTTTTCCCTAAAGATTCTCTTTTGATCCATCTTTAAATAAATTTTGTACAAAATGAAGTGACCGTCCAATACATTTTTCTATTTCTGTCTTTTCTGTGCAACAAAACTTAAGCCTGCTCTGCTGTACTACAGTACTCTTCGGTCCATCCTAAATCTTAAATGTTTATTTTCAACATTTCAATGAAAGCCAATCAATTAAAATAAAACATATTTAACCTTTTTTATTGAGTGTTAACTAAAGTCTGATCTGTATCTATTATTTTGAACAGTTCACTTCACGCGTGAACACGATTATGTACATGGAAACGGCTGTTGTTTGAACTACCGTTTGGATTGATCCTTTGGATTTGGATTGCCATACTGCATTCTTTTCTTTAACGCAAAGATTGCGTTAAGGTGGAAACTTACATGTTTGCTAAAATACAAACAGAGAAGTATTGGACCCAAAGGAACCCTGTGGAAGTTCATACCAGACCTAGGACTGGAGCTTATGGTTCCATTGGTGAAATGCCAAAGACTGCAACAAAAAATGTCAAAGACTTCAAGAAAATATTTTAAATCAAGAAGTCTATATTATTACAAAATATTGCAAACAGACAGTTGAATGAACTTGGTGTTGACTTGTGTTATGCACGATCTTGTTAAGAATGATGTCCTCTTTTCCCAACTGAATAAAGATGCTATCGTAACTGAGGCATAGATCGTATGTCATCCTTTCTGGCTGATGTCAGGCTGACACTCCCGCATTTGGCTTTGATGCGGATTCGTATCGGGCGTTTGTATACGAGGTTCAGCTTAACACTTTTTGCCTAACTCTGCCTCGAACAACAACTCCGCATTCAAATAAGTGCTGCCTTCTCTCTCTGTAGCAAACGCTGTAGAAAATATCGCAGTTCTTCACCGCTCTTTTGCCTCTTGGAAAAGTAACATTATCTGATTTACGTACCTGCTCCAAATCGCATAGCCTCACAAGAAGATTGATGAAGGAGACCAGCTACAAACTATTCTAAAATGTGTTCATCGGGATTTTAGTACTTCGGTATCTTAGCTTCGAGTTAACATTATATTTTCTTTTAAGACTACATGCAACATATGAGTCACAAAATGGCCCCAAACGTTATATTTGTAAAAGGTATGTTAAAGTATGGTGTCTTATTTTACAATAATTTGTTTGATGCCCAGACCTTCTCCAGTTTTAATTTCAGTAGGAATAAAGTACATATAAACGGTTGATACTAATTGCAAAAGTTCAAACTGAGTTCAGCAGCATATGGCGACTTGACTATGGCGCAGAAATATTTAGAGAAACTAACTACTTAAACTTTCCAACCGCATTTGAGGCCCAATAATGACAGTACAATAAACAACATTAACCCGAAGAAAATAAACTATCGACTAACTAAACAAGAGCGATAATAGAGTTTTTCACACTAGCTCAATCATCGATGACGCAGGTAGATGTAAGGGGATCAAAACTGAAACGATTTCGAAACTCTCGTATCACAAAACAATATTATCATTTAAATAATTATTACAAAACCAGGGTAATATTTTAATTTCAGAACTTGTTGGGTACATGCATGATCTTTACACATACACACAACCATATAACAATGCCAACAAAAAATTTGATAAATAAAACAGATCCATAGGTACTGTCTTTCTAAGATAATGTAACAAAGAATCCATAAAATTTATTGAAGCCACTTCCATTTTAAGAAAAGATAATTCAATTGGTGATTGTAGTCAATTTATATTTATTTTTTTAGCAATTATGAATCTTAGATATGTGAGATATTCATACATATTCGTGCATAATCATACAAATGATACGAAAATTGTCCCTTTTTGTGCTTAAAAACAAAAAGCAAAAACATTTTTATTCAACAAACCGAGGGTATGTCAACATCAAGGTGGATTGCTTACAACGCAAAGTGATACACGTTTAAATTACTACACGGATTGCATAAACTGGTTGGAAGTGCTCCCTCTCATAATTTTATCTCGTTAAATATTTAATTTCAAACAATTTGTTAAGCAATCTTGTCCGACAGAAGAGGCGGAAAATGTACGTATTCCGCTACGTAGACAATTTGAATAAATTTTTCTAAAATGTACTTCAACAATATGAATGAAAGGAATGACGGAGTGTCTATATTTGGTAATGGTCGCTTTTGGAACAAAGCCAACGGTGAACATTTTGTGCTGTTGTAAAATAGAGAATGCCAATTCTTTATTTTTATGCAAGAAATCCTTGTGTAAATTGATATGAATATAATACTATTGTCGTGTGCCACCTAAACGAAAAAACGAAAAGAGTGAGAAAAGAACAAAGATTGCCAGTTTAAATGTAAGGTGTTCCTATCTGCTGTGCCAACTTCAAGTTGATAAGCAGGCTGGTTCTGAGTTTGAAACAGAGCTCTCTATCGAAAAATTAAGCTTTCTTTATATAACAACTTGATAATCTCAGTCCTCCTTTACAGAGCGGAAACTTGGACGTTACTATGGCGTTTGGAGAAAAAAGGTTCAACAACGAACTTTATAGGCTGCACGGCGGCATGCGCCTGAAAAATGTCTTGGAAAACAACACTTCAAATGGGTAGGCCATGGCCATGCATGAACACCACTGCTCCGAACAGAAAAGTATTCGAAGCCGAGCCATTAGGACAACGCAACAGAGGACGACCTAGGCTGAAATGGCGCACAGAAGTAGAGAATTTGCCCAATAAATTTGAAGTGCGCAACTGTAGGCAGCTGGCGAGAGATCGTGCTAGCTGCAGAGTTATCTTGGCTGATGCACAGATTCACCCCCGACTGCACCGTCTTTGAAAAAAGGAGAAAAATTAACATTTAATGTTAGTAGTTGTTCAGGGTACTTTCTGTTTACGTAAATTCGGTGGGAGATTTTAAATTTAGTCGAACCCCATCATATGATTTGTCAACCAACAGATGCTTTCAAATAAACTCGAGGTTCGGTTAACTACTTTTAATTTGGTCGCCTTCATTTACTAGTAAATTCAGTACATTCATACTACTCAAGTCACTCAAAATATGCGCGAACTGTTATATTACTCGCCTTAACGACCTGTAATTGCGATTCTTTTCCTTCAGTCATTAGGAACATTTCGTGACCATAGGTTAGGTTTCTTAAAGCCGCCAACTTGGCTTTGGAATAAAAGTTATATGTTAAGTAAGAATACTGTTTCAAAATTGACTCAGCTTGACCAATCGTACAGAACGGCTAAACACCTTCTCAAACACTAATTAAAAGAACGCCGCAATACTTTAACATCTTCACCCGTTTCAGTTAGACTGAACCACCAACTAAGGTATATATTAAGTCGAAAGTTTGAACCTTTTAGGAACACCTACATGACCAATTCGCATACCGAACCAGGTACTGATGCTTGAGCTAAATATGACACATATTAACACTGAATTCAGGAGAGATAAATTGAATGAATTATAGTCTTTTCATACTTACTACTGTGAAAATAGTGGAAGTAGGAAATTTGGTTCATAGAAGAATGTACACTTTAAAGTTTAAGCGGCAGCGTTGTCCAAGGATATTGCTTATCTTGGAACAAAGAAACACTCCTCGCCTCAACTTCTGGTCAAAGAAGAATTTCACAAGTTCGATTAGGGCGTTTTCGTTAAAACCTTTTCTAGCCTTATAAATCCGTAAACCCGACTTCTCAAACGTAATAGCCCCCCTGCGAGTGTAATCACGTATTTGCTTTGGATTTAATACTCTTATCAAACATAAATAGTAATATTTGCAATAGTAACAGTAGCGAAACGAACGACGAAACACGGTGTCCAGTCTTAATTCCTAAAGAAAAAAATTAATTTTGCTCCAATCAGCTTTCTCGTAGAGCCAGACTGCCAGAGGAAATTAGGTTGGAATTTACTTAAAATTACATTTGGCCACTGAATTTTGGAGAAATGTTGAGTTTTGAGTTTTACGATGAAAGTAAGTTTAACCTTTTTGGATCAGATGGAAAAAGGTTTGTGTGGAGAAGGCCAAACACTGAACTTGAAAGAAATCATTTAATACACCTAAATGTTATGGTTTGAAGTTGTGTTAGAAGTTGGTTAGTGGAAATAGATGGAACTATGACAGCCCTAGGATACAGTGACATTTTGCGCAATAATTTGGCTGAAAGTGCAGTCAAATTGGAAATGCAGTGGACTTTTCTTCCAGCAGGACAATGAATCCAAACATTCTGTAAGGGTTACGAAGGATTGGTTGTTGTATAACGTCTTTCACCAACTTGTGTAAATACTTTAATAATTATAAGTGAGCAAATACATTTTTGAGTTGATTTTGTGGTTTTTTGTTAATAAGTGGAGTAACTCTTAATCAATTTGAAATATTTTTGCTTTGTTAGTTCAGATTTTTACCACTTCTTCATAATATAAATACAACTCCATTGAAACCTTACAATATAACGAGAAATCATCAGAAAATTTTTTACCCACTATAAGAAGCATATCTCAGGTGTGACAGTATATGTAATTTCAAACATCATGTATTTCAGTATGAGACAAGAATACAATTCATTTTAGAAATCGTCATGTACAATACGTACGGTATGGACTTATTCCTTTGCAAAAACATTCATGTAGATATGACAGTGATTGACTTAACTTGTGAAAATCAATGCAAACTCCTTCTAAATTAAGGTAAGTATAAGGAAACAGCTGCTTAACGGGCCTGACCAGCAGGGACTGGTAGGGAATCAGGAAATCCCAATTCCAGTCAATGAAATAGTCCTCCCACCTAGCTTCGAGGGTGGTACAGCTATTAAAAAGCTGAAGAACAACAAAGTCGCAGGCTCAGATGGCTTACCATCGGAACTCTTCAAGGCTGGTGGCAATGTTCTGGTAGGGAGTATGCACCAGATCATCTGCCGAATATGGGAAGACGAAAGCATGCCCAACGACTGGAATATCAACTCCATATGCCCCATCCACAAAAAAGGCGATCCTACCTCGTGCAACAACTACAGAGGTATATCCCTGCTCATCGTCGCTTACAAGATCCTATCCAGCGTACTGTGTGAACGTCTAAAGCCGTTTTGCACCGCACTAATCGGCACATACCAGTGCGGCTTCTGGACCGGCAAATCAACTATAGACCAAATCTTCACACTGAGGCAAATGTTTATCGATTTCAAAGCCGTATACGACAGCATTCATCGCAACGAACTTTTCGAGGCGATGGCCGAATTCGGAATCCCGGGAAAATTGATCCGGTTATGTCGCACCACGCTAATAAATACGCGATGCACAGTGCAGTTCGGCTCGAGGACATCTGAGCCGTTTGAAACCTGCATCAGATTTCGGCAAGAAGATGCGCTGTCGTGTGACTTCTTCAATTTGGTACTGGAGAAGATAGTGCGGCGGGCCAAGGTAAACACGGAATGCACTATTGCACTATCTTCTACAAAACAGTCCAGTTGTTGGGATATGCGGAAGACATCGATATCGTCGCGCGTTCCCAACGTGCCGTAGTGGAGAATTTTGCGGTAGTTGAAGAAGAGGCGAAGCGAGCTGGTCTTTAGATCAACGAGGGGAAAAAAAAGTATATGCTGTCGACTAAGGAACGTTCCGTCACACAACACCTAGGACAAAATGTAAGAATCGACAACTATATTCTTGAGGTAGTAAAGGAGTTTGTCTACCTCGGGGCAAACGTTAACTTTTTCGGTTAACTACTTCGGTTTGTCGAAACAACTGGGGTCAAAACTCCTGACACGAAGGACCAAAGTCATGCCCTACAAGACCCTTATACTGCCAGTCCTGCTTTATGGAGCTGAAAGCTGGACGATAAGCAAGTCTGAAGAGCTGATTCTTGATGCCTTCGAAAGAAAAATTCTACGTCAGATATATGGTCTCGTCTGCGAGGAAGGTGAGTGGAGGAGAAGATATAACCGCGAACTCTACGAGCTGTACCAGGATGTGGATGTAGTCCGGAAGGCAAAAATCCGTCGACTACACTGGCTCGGCCACATCGAACGCATGGACAGCAACGCTCCAGCGAAGAGGGTCTTCGAATCCGAGCCTCCTGGTTCGAGAAGAAGAGGACGACCGAACCTCCGGTATAGAGACAAAGTCATCGCGGACGTAAGACAGCTTGGCCTTGATGACTGGAAGCAGCGTGCCCAGGACCGTCAGCGATGGAAGGCAGCAATTGCTCAGGCTCTGACCCTTCATGGGTCGCCGGCCTGATAAGTAAGTAAGTAACTAAGTATAATGAAACAGTAAGGAAACGCAGACGTGCGCGATCATCACTTAAAAAAGTGACCAAAAATTAAACACTGGGCAGATATGAAAGGATGTATTTATCGCAATTTGAGGATCAATTTGAGGATTCTTTTTTGTACGATTTTCAATTATTGTGGCCATAGGCACAGTCTCCACATCGCACTTTATGTAAATATTGTAGATGCAATATAATTGGTGTGTTTGCCAAAGGTCCAGTCAATATGATTTCCGTTGATTGGTATATTGTTAGAAGGCAAGGTATACGTTTCGAGTTTTACAGCAGTCAATCTAAATCTAATTGCAAATTTGACACAATTATTAAGTAAAGTGAATCAGATGAATAAACGCATAAACAATTTTCATAAGAAGTTTTTGGACAAAGCCATTGTATACCAAAAGCTGGTTGAACTTCAAATATAAACATACTATGAACGAACGCTTTATTTATTTTTTAATTTCGATGCAGTGTACCATGATGCGGGCGAAATCCGATCTGTAGCTCTAGTAAGATATTATTTGTGTGCAGATGTTACACAAATTTGCTTTTATCAAATTTTCAAGGCATTTTCTAATAAAACGAAGTAAATGGATTGGAAAAATTTAAGCGCATTTTCAAACACAAGGAAAGTAACCTAATTGATTTAAAACCCACATTAAAGACTGACTAATATTGTAAGAACCAAAGTAGAAGATGTGATATATATGTGTTTCTAATTTTGTGAAATCCTATTGAATTTTGGGTTTGGGTTTTCATTATATAGTGATAATACACCTTTGGGTTGATTTTTGGTTATGTAGTGGGTAATACGTATTACCTCGTCCAAACTATCTTATTTTTAAAGGGCTCAAGGAGATTCAAATAAATTGCGTATTAATCAGTGTAGGAAACAGATACTTTATAGAGATTTAAAGTAAAAGAATAAATGAACCCTCACTCTAGATGGCTCTTAGGATATTTTAAAAAGGTAAATTACTAATTTAGATTTAAGAAACTTAAATACGATTCGATTCTTAATTGATTTGAACTATTGCGTAGGCTGACAGAGCCATTAAGGTAAAGCTCTAGTAAATACAATTTCATTAACAGTGTTTAAGATTTACTAAGTCAATGAGTACAGGACAGGGTCAATGCCTTCTTTAAACGGATTTTTTCACCAATCGCAGGTCTTGAATTACATTTAAGAAATAATGCATTGCGTTTAAGCAAAAATGCTGGTCTGAAATCTTCTACCCTCTCTTCATTGACATTAATTGTAACAAATAGAGAGCATAGAACGAAAGATCATTCGCCGTTATCAGACCCATATTATTTTATTTTGGTTAAGCGTCCTGAACTTCGTGTTATATATAAATCATCAACAGCGTCCAGAAGACGGCGTGCATATCAACAAAAATGCACTAATAATACACAAAACGGAAGTCTTGAAACGAAACTATACTCATGCAGAAATTTATGGCAAAGAATTTGTGGTTAAAATGGCTTCGAAAATAAAAAAACTCTTACTGTAGTGATGCATAATCCATGCCTAGTTCTACAGAAGAATCTTAAGGGTACCTAACCCTAAATTTAGACTCTTAAATTGAATACAGAACTGTTATTTCTGACACTAATAACTTGATTCATTCCTTATGGATAGTTGAAGAAGTACGAGTATTAATGACGCCTGGAGAGCATTCGAAACGAAAGGCTTCAAGTGAACGAGAAGAATGCAAAAAAAAACGAACATCTTTCGGGATAGGAGGTGGTAAGTGCCATATTTAATTTTGAGGTAAGAGCGAATTTACACTCTGTAATCAATCGACTACGCTGGCTTCGTATAGAATAGTCTTTGAATGCCAGCTTCAAGGTTCCAAATGAAGAGGAAGAACGAAAGTCATGTAATGGTGTAAAGCAGTCTTGACGAACGAAAGCAGGGTGCGAAACACGGTGAAAGAGAGGAAGCTGTACCAGCTCCTCGGCTCGCTTCCCTCATTAAACAAATTAATAATATTTAAGTTGCGTTATAGTTAATACATACGATTTAAATATTTATTTCTTTCTTTAAAACCATCAATATTTCTAGCATAAAAAATAGACTGTGCTACAATGCTTAAGGGAGCAGGGCCTAGCTCCTGCAACAACCACTCGTTCACTGTATGGTGTTCTCTTTTGAGTGGAGGAAAACTCGAAAGAAGTGGTGCCGTGAAAAAATGCGAAGTGCCCGGTCCGGAAACCGAACCCAGACTTTCTGCGCGGCGGTCGACGCACTTACCACCACGCCACGGCGACCACCTTATAGCCATGGCGAGATACTAAAATTCTGAAAATGCAGGGTCTGATACCTGAAAACATTTTCATAAATAATGCTATGTTTTTGGATCAAAATTTTTATTTAACGTAATATGCACCTATAAGTAGCATCTTATAGTTTTTTTCTGCATGTATATACAACAAGAGTGCCGAATACTTGATTTCTTGCTTGTTGCTTAAAAAGGAGGTAGAAGATTTTACATTGAACCTTACAAATATGCTTTGTATACTTTTTGAAATAGTTTTTATACACATTATCCTATAACAGTAAATTACGAATATCGTCAAATGTAATCCAAAAATTAAAATCTTTTTCATTACTGTAACTAATTACAGAAGTCTTTAGTTATAATAACGTTTTTTTTTTTTAACTTTGAGCCTTCTTCTTCTTTTCATCGCCCAACAGTCCGGTGTATCAAAGCCTCAACCAAAATTCCTCTCCAGCTAGCACAATCTCTCGCCAGCTGCCTGTAGTTGCGCCAAGTGACGTGAGTGAGTTTTAGGATACCAAATTATGACAGGAAATGTATTCCAATTTTTTTTTTTGTTACTTGTTACTGTCCTTTTTTGTGTACTGTAATTCTGGCAATTTTATTGCAGTACAGGATATAGCTTCACTTACTGAAAAACAGGATTATATTCCTAAAAAAAATATATTAATTATATTCACACATTTGAGTATTTAAAACTATGGTTTTGATTTGTAAAACGTCGAACGTTAAATATCGTAATTTGATTCTGTACTGTACATAAATGTCCGCTTGATAAAATTAACATATTGACATAACACCTAAGAAGCAGTCAACAAAACGTAATTGGCTTTTCGAAAAAAGAAAAAAAGAAACAACATCTCTTATTTATAGCATTGTAAGATTTAAACAAAATCATCTGAATTCTTCATCCGCCTTAATGAAGAATTATGAGATTAAATGAAAATCATCTGAATTCTTCATCCGCCTTGCTAGACTTATTGCCATTATTCTTGCATTTACAGCATCTTTTAACGACGCTACAAAATTGTTATAAATTTAAGAGCACCCATGATCTTTAAAAACAAGTCATGTGCCCCAATTTAAGCACCTTAATGGCATTCGATGCACGGTAAACAAATAAAAATTCTCGGAATGTGGATATCCTTATCCTCGTTGATAATGCTCCATACTCAACAAGCATGATTCAAAAACCTGTTTGTTACTAAATTTATCAGCATCCATAGAATCCCTGCTGACGATTGCAAAACCAGAAAACCTGCCCCAACCACAATATCGACAAAACCATTGTGCTTTCCACATCATTCGTAGAAAGCAATATTAGCGGTGGGTACCCGTCGATGACAACAGTTGGACACAGCAAAACACTCCTCGTCAAGGCTGACACCGTGATCGGTCCACTATCGCTTCCCTTGAACTTGCTTGACCCCAGGGGACTACATTGCCCAGAAAAGTGCTGTCATTTATATTTATAGAACCAAACAATTCCATTTGAAGGTTTAAAGTTTCAAAAATTCAGCATTTCAGTGAAAATCATCGCGAATAATATTTGTTAATATTTTGGCGATACAAAGACGCGTTGTTGGTTGAAATAATCGAAAACCTGAAAACCCCCCTTTCGGGTAGAGATTCGACATTCGGCTGCAAATTCAAACAACATCACCGCTCGCACACCAGCGACGGACGAAAAGAAAAAAAATGTCAAGGTTACTTGACCGTAGATTTAGCATACCCACTTGCGGTACCTAAAACCTGGAACCGGTTTCGCTTTCGTCAGCGTCAGCACCATCCAAGTGGATGGTACTGCGCCGGAAGATCCATTCGAAGTCTCATACAATGAACACAACGGCGCGGCGGTGGCGGTGATGATTCGCAGTGATAGCCGCGAGAGATTAAGTTGAACTTGAGAGCTACGCGCAATGCCTTGCGTTTGTCACTGTAGCTGGCCGCACCAGCAATCCGAGATACGGGTTATGTGATGCTGATGCCACGGGTGCCGCTGCCACCACCACCGTCCCTGGTAGATTATGTAAGGAGGCATCTTAGACGAAGAGGGCTAGCTTTGCGTAAGCGTTTTGTATTTATTTTAAATCAATCCAATCGGGGGTATGGGGAAGAAGGAAAATCCATAGCAATCGGGTTAATGGTTCGGACACGATCGCACTCGAGTGGTATCCGATGAAAGTGAAAATTGTCAGACGAGTGAACGCACTGACTGTTGCGCAACCCGATAGCTCGGGGCCGGGTGCTAACTGGCTCTTTAAACGCTGAAGTGAATGCTTTATTGCATAGACACATCAATTAAATAGCTTCGAGTGTGGCGGATTGTTGATGGATGGCACTGCAGTACAACGATGTACTGAAAGCACTGGGCACTGTGTCGTATGTGGAATTTTTTTTTTATCTTGTTAAATGCACTTCACCTTTAAATTAAGGAATTTATTGCAAAAGTAATACATGTTACTTGCGGTTAATACAAAAAATGTAAGATACTGATGGCTGTGTTCATCTCTTACGATGAACAATTTTTTTTGCAAATATTTCCAATACAAAGTTACATCTTCTATCAACTAATTCTCGATTCATGACAGGGGAAAATATTCACTGGGGCCAGTGTTTTGTCAATTCTCTCGAAATACATGCATCTGCAATGTTTAATAAATTAGCTGACCGAATATGTTCTGCGGCTGAAAGGAAATTCTCTACAACTCTCCAGTAATTGACATTTGTTTTCAATGAAAACTAAGTATTAAGAATTCATTTCGTAAAGGCATTGCAAATGAATGGCGAATTGCGAATTACGCATTTAAAAGTTTAACATTCACATCGAATTCACTCTCAAAGAGCAAATTTATATGTTGGCAACATATATTACAAAATATAAATATGTTTAACATTCTCCGAGAAAAGTTCAATACACCAATTTATATGTTAATGGGGGAAACTGTTTAAGTCACTAAATTTGTTAACTTTTTAAAAGTTTTTCACCTTCAAATTAATTAAAATTGCTCAGAAGAAATTAAAACTAGTAAACGCTCCTTGCAAAAGGAAGGCAAGACTTATAAATTTATTGCTTTGTTATAAAAATATGTTCACAAATGCCTTAGAAAGGCAAAGATAAGAAAACTAGTGGCAGACCGCAAAAAACACCCTACAAAGCCGATCGTCAAATAGTAAGGCTAATGAACTCGAACGTTTACCACTACTACAGCAATAAACGAGAACCCAGTGTCAAGAGGTTAATCGATCCTAAATTACCTTCTAGAAAATTTCCGTTACTAAGTAAACTAATAGACCAAAAGAAAACAGACGAAATATTTGATGATCTGATGAGTCCAGGATCAATCTATTTGGCGCAGACCCAAAGCCAAATAATGTTAATCTCGGTAACAGTCAAGCATGGTGGCGAAAGTCTTATGGCTTGGGGATGTTTTTCTTGATACGGTGTTGGTTCAATCTTCTCATATATTTAGCATGCCGTAGATTATGTCAAAATATTGGAGAACGTTTTGTTACCACTTCATAACGTTGGTTAATTTTTTTAGCAAGACAACGCCTCCAAACACACTTCTAAAGTGGCGAAGATTTGCACCTTTGTTGAGAGCTGTTCAAAAGACTATGAAACCGTAGACCAAAATTGGTGTACCTCTGCAAATTGCCTTTATTATCTAGCTAAGCAATTTACTTAAGAAAATTTTAACTCTAGTTCACCAGGAATCAGAGGCTTCCTGTCAATGATATTTAGCCGACACTTTTGATTGACGCTTGTTTTGTGCAGTTTCAACCTCAAGACAATGGATAGGAGATGCAGGGAAATTGAGGTGGCGGCACTGCAGCCCACAAGGGACCAGGGCCTAGCTTCTACAACAACCACTCGTGTTATGCGTGCTACTGTTCTCTCAAAAGTAGAAGGGACCTACAGTTTTTTGCCGACAAACGGCGAGATTTGAGAAGCTTTTCATAGATAATTTATACATTTTAAGTGTTGTCAGCAGCTCGAAAGAGGTGGTGCCGTGAAAAAATGCGAGGTGTCCCGTCCGGGAATCGAACCTAGACTCTCTGCGTGGCGGTCGACGCACTTACCACTACGCCACGGCGACCATATTCGGCCACGACCACATGCAGAGAAATAAGTCCTCAATAACTAAGTCAAGTGGTTACCAAGATCGGGCTTTATAGGGAATAAAGTTTATTTTAACAACGTGAACTCAGATCCCATGTAATAGGGGAACAAGTTCCAAAATAAATAACCCTGCTTTATGTAATAAGTTCTCACGTTAATAAAAAAGAAACAAAATAAGATGCGGTTATAAGTAAAATGTTAACTTCCGATATGTAGTAGCGCTACCAATAAACCATGCCCCTGGAAACAGATTAGATTAGGGGTAGGTGGAAGATATGTATTTAATTCCATTTGTATTAGCTAGTTCAAGCATTTCCAAATTCGACACTTAAGTATCAGACCAGCATGGAAGCATGGAACAACATACCCGTAGATTAAACCTGGTGAGGTGGCACATTTGGAAAATGAAGGAGTCTCTAGCACGCATAATACTCAGTAGTTGCTGAAGAATCTATGCCCTAATTCCCTGACTTTGGTGCAACACAACAGAGAATATTTCTAAGCCTTGTTCCGGGTGAATCTTCTTCACTTTCGTATTAAATGTACTTGTCGCAATTCCAGTCGAAAATATTTAAAGAATGTTGACTCCATTAAAAGACCAGTTACAGAATATAAAATATAAAATATCAAAAATGTCGTTAAAATTTATTTGGACAACATTTCTGATGTTTATTCTTGTTTATTCCTTATTCTTAATAAACATCCAACAAATCAAATGAGTCATATTATTTGTTTAACCTTCACATACAGCGGTAATGAGTAACACATCTTCTTAATCTAAAATTAATGCCAAAATATACGTGGCGATTGCGGTGCTTGTTGTTGTAACATGTAAAGTTGTATGACAAAAGTGCTAAGAATTTACGCCAAAATGTGCCGCAATGAATATGTATTCAAACGTGACAAGAATGGGTTAGCATCCCAGGTACTCGTACTAAATGGAATTATTCCATAGAGCTATTGAATCACATTCGTAACTTCAGTCCCGCATCACCAGCCCAGAAATGAATTGGTGACAGATTCACAAATTTAAGTTCCCACAGAATTCGCGCCGTATAACCAAAGACAACCGGTCTCCCCGAAACTAAATTTAGACTCGTTTATTAAAATAAGAAATACATCTTAAAACTAGATCTAGATTTTTATCCGCCTGTGATGTTCCCAAGCAGATAACTCTCAGCCTCACATACTGAAAACACTTCCCGCTTGACATTTAAACAAACGAGATGAGACCACATTCATCACCATTTATCGCAAGATTCATTACCCCGCTGCCGTTGAGGCGAAGTTAGATCACCTCGCCCAGACTTACCGTCAAAACGTGTCAAAATCAATTTGAAATGTTCAGATTTTCAAAAAAGTCAGTTTGTCTTCTTCTCCTCCCACCAATTCGAGGCTGCTGTTACATGCCGAACGTCCAAAGCTGAAGATGATACTCGAGCTCCACAGGTGGCTTCAGTAGTGGTTCTGTATTCGTGAGATTAACACACAACATTCCGACAGCGAAAAGAGTATTTCGCGCAAAACACATTCACTTTTGTTTCAGTCTCGTTTGGGTGAACTTTAACAACGCACATCCGAAGCAGCAGCGCCGTGAAAAGTGTGAAATAATTTGAGAGTGTTCCCAAACTAAACATGACAAGGATTGTACTTAACTTTGGACTGTGTCTGGCACTGTGCGGAGCACTAGGTTGGTATAGTTTACAAATTTCATTAATGAAAGTTTTGAGTTGCGAACATAACGAAATTGAAAACACGTTAAATTCGTCATTCAAGTGATGCCAAGCTGCATAATATTTCAGTACACCAAGTGTACGATGAACTTCGTGTTGCAGGTTGTTTTGGTGTCAATGTATTATCAAAGCTTGTAAATTTAAAGCGAAATTAAGTTATTTTTTAACTGTGGAGATAATGACCTTCGGTTGGTGTTGAACGCAATTAGACGGGACGTGGCGCATAAGTGTGAATAGATTTTTGCATTTTTCTTGTTGTTTTGCTGTCGTTGGAGTGGTGTCATGGTGGCGGTGAGCAGACTGACTTTATTAGTATGCGTTGTTCTGGAACGTAAACGAATAATTTATTAAATTTAAACAAAAACACGATATTCTATGACCCCCAGTAGTGGCAAGGCTAACTTCTACTTAAAATGATAATATTTACTTTTACAACTTTTGTAAAGTGAATTGAATATTATTTGTATTTAAGAAGTTGTTGGCCTTCTTATTTATTTTCTTGGTTTTGTCCGGCTTGTGTAATTAAAAAGAACAACACTTTTCGGCACTTAAAAATATTTACAATTATTATTTTATTTTTGGGACATATAATCAGGAAACAGAAAATTTGTATACTCTATTGTGTGTTAAGTTGTTGGAAAAATATATTGTTTTCTAAGTCTTAGCCCTGAAAATCCCAGATGTATTTTTCCGTGTCAGCCAGGTTTTTACAGGTGACAATTGTTTATCCCGTGTGAGTAAAATGATGGATCCATGTTTTATTCATTGCCACATATCGCCGTAGAAATTCGGGTTTACTATATTTTAAATCTTCGGGAAATGCCTAGAATTAACATTTATTTTCAATCTCTTTTTTAAATAACTCTTTAAAATAACTCTTTAAGATACCTAATTATTAAAGTGTCGAAATAATTAAATTGCACTCTTACTTTTCGTTAAAACTAGTTTAAGCCAAAGAACATTAAATAAAATTCAAATGCATTGAATTGTATTAGCCCTCACTCTTTATTATTAACATTGAGCACAATTTTTTTGGAATCATAAAGAGAAGTCCTTGTACACTACGATTTTTAGATAAATTCAGTATGTCAATCAGAAGAAAGGAGTGCATAAAATTTCCATAATGATTCAATACAGCTAATACTGTCGCTATTGCTCAAAATATCTATCTTCACCATTTATCTTTGTTTGTACCTGTACCTTACAGTCAATTATAAATTCCAAATACGTATGTGAAAGTGTAAAAATGTATTCAGTTTGTGCATCTGTATGTATCGTACTTCAGTTGTCTCAGTGGGGTTTCCCATTAAGAAGTCGATTGCGCGTGGATAAGAATTTTATCGATTCCCTTCCACTTATTACACAATAAATAACGGCTTTTGAGTACACTCTCGGGACTTAAATGTAAATGCGGATGACTACAGAATTCGCAATCATGTGAGACATATTCAGCAAATAAAGTATAAATGATATGATATTCTCAAAAGTAAGGTATTGAAAGTCAATTGACTGAAGAACCCTCTAGAAATGTGCCGTTTTCACTTCATATGCAATTCCTTCGTACTTCTGATTCTTTAGAGAATGTTTTTTTACAAAATGAAGCATAGTGGAACATGCTTTTTTTTAAAAATGTACACATCCGATGGGAACATAAATTTCACTATAAATGATATTCAATGACAAATGTATTTTCCTTCCGCAGTTTTTGTTTATTGTTTTGATCTACAAACGTCACAATGCTGATTAAATGTCTTCCGAAGCGAGATGTTTTCAGATTTATTTTTTCGAATAACCTTTGCAAAGGAGGAATCCCCTAAGAAAACAACAATCACAAATGCGAGAGGTTATCTCCCCGTCTAGTTCGCATAATGTGAAAATGCGTCATACAAACATTATCAATTTCGCGAAAGTGATTTCTTTATCAATAATCGACCACATCGATTTACCTTTCATTTCTGAACATTATCTTAAGCACTACTAAAAATAATGACGGTTCATCAACATTATACATTTAAACCGTTAACACATATTTGGGGATCTCAATACTGATCTCTGAAATAATTTCTTGCAAGAACATAATATTATATAATAACTGGGTGCCTCTACAGCTCACAAAGGGCCAAGGGCTTGTTTCCTTACCTCTCGGTGCATTAAAAATTGAATATTGAACAAGGACGGACGATACTGAAAGCAGATAATTTAGGTCTTATTCATTTCTACAAAAATGTATGACAACTGAAGCATAAGTTTTGCAAACATCTGTGAATTGAAATGACAAACGACGTCGTTCAACTTTATGTGCGCAAGTGGAAACAACTTCTGCATTTCGTGGAAGATGAATAGCCTAATTTTCCATCATATTAGTATGTCAAAATACACAAAAAAACATCACGCCAATATCATAACAATATTAAACAGTATTCACTAAAAGGCTCAGAGAAACAAACGAGGTATTTTGGACAGGAATTGACGCATGGTCTGCCGCACTACTGGAAAACAACTGTATAAGTCAAATTATTTTTCTGATCATTCAATGAACGGGCGTTAAAGTAGTACGAACATGCTAAGAACACCGAAAGTAGCTACGAAAATATACCCATCCATTTGTATGAATGATTTGGAAGTGGAAATATCTCTACCGAAATTAACCTGAATCAACCGCCAAAGTCGCGCCCTTAAGCTGTTTATAGTGCTTTCTTAAGTGTTCCAATGCTAGTTGAAAATGAGTAAAAATACGCTTAAAATTCTGCATATCATTTCTATCTCGGTTATATCTCCTACACAATTGTATAACATATTAAAATATTATAAATATATCAATACAATTAGTATAGGATGAATATGGTAGTAGATGGTTAAAACATGACACCTTGAGATCGTTTATATTATTTTCTACTGTACGCTTCTTAAAAATCAATTAAATACTATCTGATATCCGTTCGAGTGTTTATCATTACCAGTTTGTCAGATCTCCATCTTATAGATGAAAGTATAAGCGAAAATTATTTTAGTCAACTAACTTCATATGTAGGTCTTATAATCGCATCGGTTAAAACTTGATAAATGAGTTCTAATTATTTAAAGATACATTCTGATTGTTGCTATTATATGCTGTTATGAATTAACTATAAATTCCATAGAAGAAAAAAACAAACGGTGGTTACATTAGGATAGGCAGCATCCCACGGACGCCTGTAATGTCCATGAATTTTGATCATAATTTTACAGTAAACCTAAAATCGTTTAGTACTTAATGGAAATATAGCCCTTAATGCTGTTCAATGGGGAGACTGATTGTAGTAAAGTGAATCAAATTATATTCTCTCTTTATATATATTTTTACAGCATCGTTATATCGTCAACATTTTTATGAGTCTTAAAGGCTCAAAGCTCAACTCAAAATAATTGATTATGGTTTCAAATGTCTCCATTATTGAAAGTTAACTCATTTTTTTGTTGTGCCCCCTAGCCCATAAGTAATAATATAACATTTACCATTGTCATGCACATAAATATAAAACCAAAGAAAATTGTAAATCAAAATAAAAATGTATTCTAATAGAGTTAATATAGGCTGATTTTGAATACTTTTTCTAGCACTCTATTCTTGATTTTGTAAAATTTACAAATTGATATTTTAAAGGGCTTTAGCTATTAATTTACTGATGACTAAATCCCGTTTTGTTCATTTTTACCTTACATACACCTCGTGCTTATCTACATTTTCAAACCAATTTTTACTTCCAATATAGCTGTGGGCGCCGTGGCGTAGTGGTCGACCGCCACGCAAAAAGTCTAGGTTTGTTTCCGGACGGGACGCCTCACATATTTTCACGGAACCACCTCTTAAGAGTTGCTGACAACACTCAAAGAGTTTCAATTGTCTATAAAAAGCTTCTCAAATCTCGCCATTGTAGGGATTGAACCTGGGACCTCCAGCGTGTTAGTGGACATAGTTACTCCCTCCGCTACGGCGACCATAATGCAAATGACAAGTTTTATATAATACCAAAGGACTCTCATATAAAGACATATATTTAACTACAGTAGTAAATATATGCACTCGCACAGTTGAAATGTTCCTTAATCTCGTTTAAAAAACCGACGTTCCTCAACCAATACGATAAAACTCTAAATTTGAGACACTGTGGCAGCAAATAAGTGCTTACTTATTGCCGTCAATTAACACAACCTAGAAATCCTTTCTCTAGAGACGTAATTATTGCCTTACACTTCGCATTATATACAGAGAAACCGATAAGAGGATCCCTTCATAAGTAACGACTCTTCACTTTCGATGTCAACCCTGTCATCTTTGACATTCGCAATTTTATAGAACCTGAGAAAAAAAGCTGTATTGTTACGCTCGTGTTGACATTTAGTCATACAATCACGTTTATCATCTTCACTCTTCTTTCACACCAACTTTTCTCCAGCCACTTACGTCACTCACTCAATCAAAACGAAACCCAGTTTTGAAAAGGCCACCGCATCAAGATTTAAATACCACTCGGTCAGTTACAACTCACTGAAATATTCACCCAGCAAGATTGGTTATCGGCGTAATGCCACCTCCACAAGTGGTTCGTTGTCTCCTCTACCAGCACTCGAGAGCTGTTGACGACGACGTTGATTATTACGGTCACCCTGTCACAAGATTGAAATACGTCTTATCGGGAGCAGCAACAGTCGTCGACGGTCGCCAGTCGACTACCCGCCACAATTCAAGTGATATTCCAAAAGCGACGGCGCTTATTGTGGTGACATTTATTGCTTCCTATTCTCTGCTCATCATCTGATGCCATTTTTTTAAAAATTAAAATGCATTTTTATTGATTCAGTCAAGTTTACTTACATGCTAGACAAAAATACTTAATACTAGCTTACACATACAATCTGGTGATCTTAATTCTAACTTACTGACTCTTTACGAGTACTCTAAGCTAATCTAGGATTTTTTATTTATTACGCCTTTCGGCCTCTTATATTTTGCAATTTTAAAATTTAACTAATTACATTTTTTGTTTATAATTCCTCCAAGAAAATTTGGAAAAACTTGGAAGCATCTGATGCCATAAACCAGCTGCCATTCCAATGTAATCTAGGCGGCATCGGATGGAAGAAAGGTCGACTGACTGCGGAGCGAAATGTTGAACACGTATGCCGTCTCGATGGCCTTAAGATACCCACATTCGAGCCAGTTCTGGCGGAGGCTGCAGCAATTTGTCGTCTGCCTTCCATGTGGAATGCTAATTTTTAAATAGTTTAAAGTATTCGATTCAGTCGACAATTGTGTGCGGGCGTGGTCTGTGGTGTCGTGCTAAATTGGTATTCCAGTCATGGGTGTTTGGGTCTCAGAACTAACAGGGTTTGTCGCCGTTTTGAATGCTAGATTAATCTGGGAGCGACTTCAGGCGCTCATTACGTAAGTTTCTTGTTTTTTAAGTTATGTTCGAATCGGACATAAACCCACTTGTGGGATTCCAATCATCTTTTGTGTCTCTATCGCGTTTTAGGTAAGCTCCATTGAAGCATCTCCATTAACGTGAATATAATTTCTTCTTTTGTTCCAGCTGCATCAGCAGGATGTCCTGAGAAGAACGGACGATTCCCAATGCCTGGACAGTGCGATGCCTATATCGAGTGCATTGATGGAGTAGCCGAGGAGAAGTTATGCCCAGATGGTCTGCTATTTAACGAAAAAAACATCTTCAGTTATCCCTGCGGTTACCCCATTGACGTGAAGTGCGAAACACGTAGTGGGCTCCAGCCGGCCCAACCCACCGAGGAATGTCCCCATCAGTTTGGCTACTTCCGTATGGGAGACGCCAGTCACTGTGGTCAATTCATGAACTGCGCCTCTGGCAAGGGATACGTTATCGACTGTCCAGAGGGTTTGGCCTGGAATCCGGAGACATACCAATGCGATTGGCCCGATCTAGTTGAGGGGTGCGACGCTGAGGCCTTTTTGGGATTCAAGTGCCCAGTCATTGCCAAGTCTGAGCTGCTCGGACAAGAAGAATACCGCTTTTACCCATCGCCAAACGACTGCCAACGTTTCTTCATCTGCGTCGACGGCAGACCACGACTTAATAACTGCGGCGAAGGCAAAGGTTTTAACATAGAAATCAATGCTTGTGACGATCTCGAGAACTTCACGTGCAGTGCATCAGCAAGGACTCCCATCAAGTCGGCTCCAGTTCAAAAAACTGCTCCAACCAGAGCTCCAACACAGGCCGCATTCGGAAACACCGCACAATTTGGAGGCGCTAGCACGTTCCAGAAGAATACCAATCAGCAACAGCAACCACAGAGGGGAGCCTATCGACCACAACCAGCTCAACAACAAAACGCGGGACGTCCTAATTTCGGATAAGGGCTTGACCACTCCACCTATTAATTGGACTCGATGGAAGGAGAAGAACTTGTAAACTAGCTTCTTTCTATTTTATTTTATTTTATTTGTACACGTATTTTAATTGTGTATCTAGTCCTGGCAAAGGATATTCAATAAATGCGAATCCTTTTCTTTGAATTTACTGTTTGTTTTTTATACTTGGCACAGAAATGGTACAGGTGGTTAATGAAACCTTCGATTTCCGAGAAAAAGATGGAGGTGATTGATAATGACTTTCATTCTCTTGTGAAACTCATGAAACTTCCCAATTGTTGCCACAACAATTCGCTCTAACAATGCTAAGTTTTCAAACATTTATTCAGTTAAAATAATCCAATCTACCGGTCAATATGTGAAAAGATGGAGCAAGAAAGCATGTCCGCACGAAGCTGGTTTGAAGCCTGAATACTGAATATTGTAATTTTCGTTTTATTTTTAAGAACTTTACTACCTCTTATGCGAATCTGATGTTTATAGTCTCTATAATTTATCACTCTTCGTACTTACATACCGATTTCATTGTACGTAGCATGTTTAATACATCTGTGGGGTGATTGTCAATCAAGCATGATCTCATTTGGTACTAACTAACTAACTAAAGGTAACTAAGGCGTCCAGTCTTGCGTTATGAACTACTATTGGGAGAATTGTCAGTCTTTCAAAAGGAGTGGTGCCGGAAATAAATGCTTTCAGTCCTGAAAAATAAGCTAGGACCCACAGAGCGCGAGTCGATACATTTAAGCAATACCAATACTACGGTTTAATTTTTTATCAAGCATACTTACATTCTAAGTAGACAGTGAACAAGATCTGGATGTATTCGGTCGTAGGAACCTAGGGAAAAGCTTAATTTAAATTATTTTAAATTATATTATATCAACACTATATACATATATTGTTAAAACTTTGTTAGTCAAGTGAAAAGTGTTAATAGTTGTTTTGTAAAAATACCGCACAACCTGCCTAGATGCAATTTACTCGTTCCCATTACATTTTGAAAGCTGAATATATTTTTTAATAATTTAATTTTTGGGGAGTTGGACGGAATCCTGAAAACTTGAATAGATCAAAGTTTAAGACCTTTTATTACTGTCGAGTCACCTTGAGCAACGACAAAACTATTATACGGGTCAAGTTCAGCATATAACGTGCGTCATTCATCAAATAAGCCCATTGCTGTCTATCTTTTCATACAAATGTATTTTTTTAATATTGGAGCTCATTTCTCAAGAAAATCAATCTCACCCGCTACCATCGCTTTCACTCATTTCAGCTTTGGCGATAGATTGTCCCTCGAAGAATGGCAGATACGCATCATCCACTCAATGTGACGCTTACATTGAATGCGTAGAAGGTGTCGCCACAGAAAAACTCTGTCCCGACGGTTTGCTCTTCAATCAACGTACAGAAGACGAAGGTGATTGCACTTATGCTCCGTTCTCGTCCTGTGTGGAGCCAAGAACTCGTCTCCAGCCACCACAACCAACTGATGAATGTCCACGTCAATTTGGCTTCTACAAAATTGGAGACGAGTCTCAGTGTGGCGAATACAAGAACTGTGCCCACGGAGAAGCTTCAATCACTAAGTGTCCCGAAGGTCTCGCCTTCAACTCAGATACTTATCAATGCGACTGGCCCGATCAAGTGGCAGACTGTAACGCGGAGGCATTCTTAGGCTTTACTTGTCCACCGGTCCAGAGAGCCGAGGAGGAATCTGAAATCGACTTTGAAGAAAAACTGCGTTACTACAGGAAACCTGACAGCTGCAGGCAGTACTTTGTCTGTGTCAAGAACCGTCCAAGACTGTACACATGCGGCAAATATTTGGCATTCAACGAGGAGACTGGGCTGTGCGACTTCTACAGGAGTGTACCGGAATGTTATAAGAATTTGAGGGATGTCACAAAGATTTCTGAAACTGAGCACAAGACTACGTTTTAAGCTGAATACGCAATTCATTTGAATTCCCTTTTTGTTTAAAATTAAAGTCAATAAAATTGTGTTCATTGCATTTTTTAAATCGGTGAATTTTTATTTATTCTGATAGTCGATGTACGTTGAAGAACCTCAGCATGATCCTATTGTTATATCTTCTAACGCATCCCACGTATTGTTGGATTAGTTAAAGCTTAAACCAAAGCAATTGAGGACATTCTCCTGACTAAGAACCAAAGTGGTATTTTAAAAATATGGGCAAGTGCAAGTTTCACTAACACATTATCATTTCTCTTAAAAACATTCAAACAAACAAAGCAAATACATTAAGTTAATTTGTGCGTCTTCTTTTACCTTAGTCGAAGACATTGGGTTACAATTATCATACCGAAGTTAAAAATACCCGAATGAAATAAAAAGGAAATAATGATTTTGTTTTGTTTTGAAGACCAAGAAATCATTATAAAATGTTTTGCTTATAAAACCAACATTTAATATAAAATAAAGAGGAATTGTGTTTTCTAGAAAAAGTTACAAATGTGAATTTCGTATACACGTATGATGGCTGACGGTAGAATGGTATGTTCCTGGGCATGAAGCTACGATGTTAATTAAAGCAAACTTTTGAAATATTGACTTTTTATGAAATCAGAGGGTAGGCTATGAGGAACATGCACCACCTCAAAACCCAAGGATCGATGAATGGGAGGAAAATTGAAAATATTTAAATAAGCTAAATTTAGGTTCAAAACTCCGGATAAACACACTTATAAAGAAAGTTTGCAAGTCTTACCTTTTTGTTGTTGCCATTTTTCTGACTACTTTTCTACCTACGTGCAAAATAAAAAAAAAATCTGGAATACGTTGTGGGGTGCATAGCATATCCTCCCCAGATTTCATTATAACAAGTCAACCACAATCTTTTATATCCCTATTCTAACCAAGTCAGTGCGAATTCCCCGAACTTTCATACCTTAGAAAACAATTATTTCTCGTTGGTAGTGATATGCTTCTTCTTCTTCGGACGGCGCTACAGTCCGAGGTGGACCTGGGCCTTAAATAAATAATAAATAATTATGCTTAGTCACTACTAAATTGGTCTAACATTTTATTTTGGCCGATCAATTAAAATAGCGACCGCCGATTGGGTGATTTGGATAGGATTGGTTTGTTTGAACTTAATATGAAAGACAGCTTCCCATTAGAAGATATTCCATAGAATTTCTTTCAAAATAATATACATACATCTCTAATGAAAACAAAAATTTGTCTTATTTTATCTAATGTTTTATGACAACAATGAACAAGGAATTATCCTTGTCCACTATTTCCAATTAAGTAAAGTAAATCACACTGATTTTTTTAAATATATACTCATTCTAGCTTATACTGCAGACTGCCCTGAGAAGAATGGCAAGTACGCATCATCCACTCAGTGCGACGCATACATCGAATGCATAGAAGGTGTCGCAACAGAGAAACTCTGTCCCGACGGTTTGCTCTTCAATCAACGTACAGGTGACTGCACTTATACTCCGTTTTCGTCCTGCGTGGAACCGCGAACACTCCAGACACCTCAACCATCTAAGGAGTGTCCCCGGCAATTTGGGTTCTACAAAATTGGCGACGAGTCTCATTGTAGTCAGTACAACAATTGCGCCCATGGCGTAGCTACTCTCGCCACATGTTCCGACGGCCTGGCTTTCAACTCAGATACATATCAGTGTGACTGGCCCGACCAAGTAGCCGACTGCAATCCGGAGGCATTCCTGGGATTCACATGTCCACCAATGAATGAGACCCAGGAACAGTTAGATAACACCCCACGTTACTACAGGAAACCTGACAGCTGCAAGCACTTCATTGCATGTATAGACAACCGCCCAAGGCTTTTTTCATGCGGTACTTATCAGGTATTCAACGAAGAAAGTGGTTTGTGTGACTTCTCCTCAAATGTACCGGAATGTTTCCAGAAATTCAGGGATATTTCTAAGATTCCAGAAATTCAACAAATTAAAGAGGATCTCTTGGAATATACCGTCATTCCAAGCGAAGGTGTGTAAAATTGTTGTTGCCTGATATATATGTATGTTATGTTTTTTTTGTTGTTTGTGTTTTTTTATTTAATTTGTTTAATAAAACCCTATTGTTGCAAGCAAATTTATTTTTTAATCTGTATACAAAGTGTTTTGTTCGCTGGCTCATATATACTATTTTATATTTTGTACAAATTAAATACCTTGCTCTGGAATACAGTTTTTGATGAAAAATTACATCCCACTTTTTTTTTTTGGCTTCAATCTACGAGGGATTTTTTTTCACTTTTTGTGAGATCATTGAGCGTAATTCGAATAAAATATAGTTGTCATTGAACATATTTCCTCAATACATATAAAGGATTTTCCAATAGGGACTTTCATTTTAATTTTTGAACGCACTCTTTAACTAATCATGAAAGTGTCACTTTGAGTTTATTAAGTAAACTCAACATTTTCACCATGGTAAACTACACGAACGAGCTATATCGACTATTCTCAGCCCGAGTTGGAGGGTGTGGACTTAAACGATGTGTGGTTTCAACACGATAGTGCCACAAGAAAGAGTAAGTATGGGAGCGTGTTGTCTCAAGGAATGAGCCACTCAATTTGCTAAATTGTTCGTGGGGCTTAACGCCCCCTGTCTTTTCCTGTGGGGCTATGTTAAGTCATTGGCTTATGCCAGGTTGACGGCTTTGGAAGAGCTGAGGGCCAACATTAAATACGAAATAACGGCCATTTCGGTCCAAATGTGTGGCTATCTCAAATAGTTTCCGTTTAAATTAAAAAAAAAGATTTCGAGTCCTTATTGGGAAGCCCTTTAGAAAGTAATAATGACGAACGGACTTGAACATATTTCTGACCTCCCATTCAGACCAATTCACTACCTACATATTGTCACTTCTACGATCGTCTTACCGATGTCGTAGTTTATATCGAACTCCAAGAAAACTCGTGGGACGACGCAAGCAGCATCGATGAGTATTTTCTTTTATCTCTCTTCTTAGAAGTTACCCTTCGAACCGTTCAATAGAAATTGTTTTGGATTGATATCTACCACATTAATGCTGGTGTTTCCGAGGGCTCTGTTTTGTTTGTCCTCGATACTCTTCCAGAGATCTCTTGTTTACTACCGCTAATCCAATCGACTCCTTCATTCAGACATTAACGCACTTGCCTATAGCGGAACACCCTCGGTATGTGTATGAAGTCAACACATTGTTTGAAACGATCACATCTTTGAGGTGGGCTTGATGGCCTGAGGGGCTTTTTTTCCACTTTATGATGAGCGATCAGAAAGACCGAAAACTTATGTTATTGCGAATCATGTCAGACCATGTGAGACCATAAGTACCTAGAGTTCCTAATAGAAGGTGAAACCACAACTTTGAAGAAGAGTAGCAATCCCAGAAAATCAAACTGGTTATTGTTTATTGCAGAGTTAGAAAACTGCGTCCCACCTCTCCCTAAGCTCAGAACGAGACGAAATGTTGTGGCAGCAGTTCAAGGTCTTTACGACATTCTAACAATATGCTTTGAACTGACAATCCAATCAAAACATCCATTTTAGACCCCTACTCTGTATCTTCTATATTGATTTTCTGAAAAGATCGAAACAATTGGGGGAACCAGCAGATTAATGAAAGTCCTTAAAAGAGAAAAGAAAACAATTTTCACCAACCTTGCGCTGGCATAAATAAAATATTTCGAATCTGCATAATAATAC
Source organism: Eristalinus sepulchralis (assembly GCA_944738645.1). Lineage (NCBI taxonomy): Eukaryota > Metazoa > Arthropoda > Insecta > Diptera > Syrphidae > Eristalinus > Eristalinus sepulchralis. Next base: position 16,357,735 of record OX122886.1, read on the forward strand.
GGGAATAATCAGGGATATGATGAAAAGACGTTTCATATGATTCGGTTAAAAGCGCTAGGGGTACCAGAAAGCACCATTAACTTAATCTAAATTAGGTATGTAAACATTAGCCAGTATCAGTATCAGCTAGAAATCATCTTAATTGATAGGTTTCTTGGAAATTACAATGGTCTTTGATTTGCCAGGATTAAGACACCTCGATTTTTGCTTATCCAAGGCTCAATTTTATTGTATTTTGATCACCGTTTATGGCATTAATGGCTAAAAGTCTGGACAGTCGAGATGGAGTTGAATATCATCAGTGTACATATGACAAAAAATTCTGTAAAAGTAAGGGAATTTCATTCACATATGACGAAAAGAGAAAGGGGTCCAAGAAAAGATCTTTAGGGAAGGACATTGCAACTTACTTATGTTTTAAGTTTTTAGAAGTTTTATGGCAAATGGTATGTACCTAAATGATTGGCGTTTGGTGTCGAAAGCCTTCGTAATCAAGAACCAGCAATTCTTATATCGTCTGTTATTGTGAGAAGAATGGTTTTACAGAAACCGCAATCGGTTTTTTTCCGCACGGCAGTAATGCTACAAATTCTACAAATTGACTGTTCTTCTTTAGGTATGAACAGTATTCTTAAAGATGAGTTCTATACTTAATAGTGCATAGTAAGACGAGTTTGAGAAATGTAGGTGTACACTTTCTAGACCCGATGTATCACATTGGATGCAGTATGATGTATCACATGGTCTCTACTACATTTTCGAGGATATAACGCATAAAGTAGAAATTATCAGACCGTACTCAGAAATTAATGTTGCAAGGGTTACAGACTCATTTTGATGTTTGTGTGGCATAAAAGAATTTTGTTAGTTGCAGATTTGCATTGGTTTAATCAAACTGATAGCAGTGATGTGTTAAATAGAAATTATATGTTTATGAAATTCTGGTAACCATTTTCAGGGTATACTTGTAACACATCATTCAATAAGCCCCCCCGGACATACAGGGGGCGTAACTAAAAAAAAATAATTCTAAATGAATAATTTTCATAAGTGGCGCTCCCTGTAAGTCCCAGTACTTATTGAGTGATCTGTTCAATGCCACAATCCGTAAGCTAAACGTTTTAATATTCCTTGTTTGACCAAAATGATTCCTCCCATCAATGATAGAAACATCTTTCATCTTCTTTTAAAACTTTATAGGGAACACAAGTTAATATCGAAGGTTGCAAAAGTCAGATCTGAAAGTTGGACCTTGCTGGTATCGCTAGTTTAGGTCCAGAAAGATATTGGAAGTATGGACAAATTTTGTTTGAGAGGTATTACTTACTGGAGATATGTTGAAAGACGATAACTATATATTATCAGATGAGTGGAGTCATCAGTAAAGATGCTTTCCAGCTTTTTAAAGAAATTGTAGCATCAGGTTTTTTGAGTTATAATCACGTTAAATGCAAGAAGTCGTCGCTAATTTTACTACTGGGTAAAGAATAATTCATGACATTTATTTCTGAAAATGAAATCATGTAAAAGTTGGCGACTGTGGTAGTTTGAGGTGGTCCATTTGGGGGTTCAACTTAGAGCCACTTGTGCAAGTGAATTGTATCTCGGGGAAAACAGAACCAATGTTTGCTTGTTGGCCAAAGGCTCATTGTAGCTAGCTTATTCCTGAAGAACTGGGACTTTGCAAATCCCCACAAAAACTAATCTAAAGTTGTGATATTGCGCGAACTGTGCAAAACGTGAACTTAAGGGAAATCCAAAAGGAATTCACAACAGTTTTGGTGTTTTAAGCACTGTACGGCTTGTAGCACCGCCTTGTTAAAACTAGAGCTTACTTTGTGCTTGAATTTCAGGAATCAAGTAGTCCGGTAACTTGGACGGTTACCGTTAACTGTACCCTTTGATTTGCCTCACTTCGGTCCTGGAGTAAACTTTACAGCGGATTAGTGTCTTCACTACATGCTGAATGTTGTCGGGAATTATATTGGCAATGTGGTTTCAGTGGGTTTGCACCTTTCTCGATTCGTTGATTTCGTACTACAACAGAACAATTTGGATACGCTGTTGGGATGTGAGTCATTCCTTGATTTCTATGATGACTTGCCAAATGATACTAAACATAAATGACAAAACAGTCTGATAGATAGACTTAGCCTTAGTGTACACGAAAAACAGATGTTTCTTTTTTCAGAGGGTATATTAAAGAAGATGTGATGTTGAGGATTTTGCCAGAAAACCCACATTGCTGCTGTTACTTTAGGAACACCAACGCCAAGGCATACATCCTACACGCATTCCACTTGACTTACCATATATTGTGTAATAACTATACATATGTATATCCCACCATTTCAAAAGAAATATGACCCTCTCTTGATCCAAAGTCTAAACAAGTCTGGATGAAATTCTTATGTATTACCTAGGTTGTGTGCACAGTCGTAGGGGGGGGGGGGGTCTCCTTTCTTGTTGACCGAACAGAAAACATAGCCCACCGAAATAGTATATCAAAATTTTTAGTATCGACTGCGACTCTGATAAAAGTTGTCTATCTTCGATTCTTCTCCTTCTTTTATTCGTAGAACGCACGAATACCTTTCGTTGTTTAATGCAGCATTGCCTCCTAGGCTTTTTGCATTTTATGCTGACGGCACAGTTCTTTCAGACTTTAAGTGATTGTAGGTTTTTCACATTAAACCAGGTTTTGACTTATAGCTGGGAAAGGAGCAATTACTAAAGTCATCGGAAAATACACATGGAGACGGACTCCAGTTGTTGGGCTTCGCCTTCCGGTGCCACCTCTCTGTGGTTAACAAGCGGTTACCACCGCTCACAATCCATAAATCCCGGTCATATTCCAATTAATTAATCACCAACAAGATTAGTCATATTGCCATCGACGTCAAGCATTTCTCCAGAATTCTCGAGTTTTCAATTCCAATTATATCCATCTCAACTACATTGATGTAATTAAAAGGTAATGTAATGGTCAAAATGCTGCAATAATTACCTTCACTTTCAGTCACAAAATGGAACTAACAAGTTCACAAAGAAATTTCTCAGTTTTACTAGTTCGAAAACGTATGGAAAGAAAAGGTAAGCAAGTAAAGCTTCAAAGCTTGCTTAATTGTTTATAATTCCGAAATGACACATATGTATATCTTCAAACATACTCGTACACAATTTGCAAGTTTACTTACATTATTCAGTTCACACCTAAAGTAAAGTATATATATCTACTTTCAAGTAATATAGCTGTGTTATTTTACCGCCCAAACCAGAGAGGATTTATATTTCTTTAGGGCAGTAAGAAATTTTCAAATTAACCGCAAACTTTGAATTAAAATGAAATATCGAAACAGCATCATTTCCTTTCCTTTATAATGAAATCGATCGAAGATTCGTAAGTTTTACCTCAGAAGCTTCCTGCTAGAGTTATTCGTCTTGATTAATCACTTCTGATGAATACAGCCAGCAACATTGCAGATAATTGCAATGGACATCAGGACAGGAAAAAAAATATCAGGGTGATTACTTCTTTTCAAAGGTGACTTCAGTAAATTCTATAAGTCAGTGACTGCGAAATTTGTGCATTTCAATGTGTAGTTTTAATACCAACAAGTAATCATTGTTTAACTGACCTCAAGACATTTGAACAAAAAAATTATATTTATATTTTAATTGTTTATCGAAATTAATTGTTTATCACTTTACCGGTTCGGCAGAAGGCGGCATGCGTGAGATTTAAAAGTCGAAGCTTATATGAACATGGGCCACCAGCTTCTCCTGCCATTCCACCCCAAAAATGAAAAAGAATAACTAGGAAATAAATAAATGCATTTGATTCCATGGCGTGCATTTTCATGTGTGTTTATTAAATATTTATGCATAATTGTTTTTTTTTGTCATCCAAATTTTGTTGTATATAATACATAAATTACGCAGCGGTAATGTATATTTTTTGTTAAAATTTTTCGATCAAACATTCCAAAGGTTTTATGCGAAAATTTTAATTTTTCATTCTTGCATTTTATTCAAAATTTTAAATTTTGTTTCTTCAAGGTTTGTTTTTGATTAATTTTCCAAAAAGTCACAATTTTTTCTTTTCATATTTTTGTTTTAAATTGTTCCTTGTGTGTGCTTACACACTAACTTGCAATACTTTGTTGTTTTGTTTTGCATGTCGATATATATCATTAAAACAATTTTTTGTTTGTTTTTTTTATTATTTTTGTTTTCATCATAATCACTGAATACTTCATTTAAGCTCGAATTTTATCAATACACAGATTAAAATTAAATACTAAAAATACTAATATTCACTTAATATAATTTAAAAAAATATTTTTGGCTATAAAAAATAAGAATTACATTTTTAACTATATTTTGTTTAAATCTTTTGTTTTTTTATAATTGTCTGTGTTTTTTTATTATTAATTTCCATTTTCATTACTAAGGCGATGCTTCTTTCCAATTGTGTATTTTGTGAAAATGGAAGGAGGAACATGGGGTTCAAACTTGATCTCAAACGTGTACAGACAGTGAGACTGAGACAGAGATAGATAGAGTGCGATAAAGAGTAGGGGAGAGAGAGATAGGGATTGTGAAAGGGAAATGGAGAAACAGAAACAAATACGCCCTTTTTCCGATTGATTTTGTTCTATTTGTTTCTGGTTTATCGCTAATCGCTTTCCGGTTTGGTTTATAGTATTTACAAAGCGTCCAATTTCACATTATCAATTTATTTTTTTTATTTTCAATAAAAATCATTAATAAATAAATATCAGTCTTTTACACTTGAAGTTTTTTGTTTGTTAAATTTTGCGTTTTTTATTTTGGTTTAGCGGTTTGAGTGTGAGCGTATTATTTTTGTTTAAAGTGTGACTTTAAATAGTGTTTTGGGGTTTGTTGTGTTGGTGAATTTGAAAGTTTATAGCCAAAAATTTTTTGCCAAAAATATCATATACAAAGTATGACTTAATTTCGAAAGAGATTAATTTAGAAAAATTTTGAAAAATTTTGAAAATTGTTTTTTCCACACTTACAAATAATCTTAATACTTGCTTACTTTGCTTTTTGCTTTGCCAAAAATTTGTTTTCCTTTTTTCTGTACGAATACAACAAAAAGAACTTAGCTCTTAAAAATATTTCTTTTAGAATAAATAAGATATAATTTTGTTAAATTTAATTAAATACGTCTTATACAATAATTGTGTTCTTTCATTTTCATATTTGTGTTCTTTTAATTATTAGTAAGTTGTAATGCACCAGTAGGAAAGTAAATGTTGATATTTAGTTTAATAGTTCTGTTTTATATATTTTTTTTTGTTTTTGTTTTCTTTTTTTCATTAAATTTACTTTAAAAAGTTTCTTTATGAATAATCATAAATATGACAATTTGAGGCACTAAAACAGTTTGAAAAATTAATCTATTTCCATTTTATTGTTACAGTAACGAAAGTTTTTTAATTGGTTGTGAATGGGATCGTGGAGTTTAAATTGCATTGATAGTGAATTTTGTAGAAAATTAAATTAGAAAGGATGATGGGCATATGAGGCAAATTCGAAAAATTAAAGAGAAAAAGTAAGCGATAAAATATGAAAAAGCCTATATCCATATATCCATCATAAAGTGTCAAAATTTTATGAATTCGAAAAGGGATATTCAAAATCTGTTTAATTTGTGATTTTCGTGGATTAGTACAAATATTTTACAAACGGATATCTTATCTGATACACGAAAATCGGCAGCAATGTTATATTTATTTATATTTGCCAAATGAACTCGTTGTTTGTTTGTTTGTTTTCGATGGTTGATGTTAAGGCACCAATTGAGTTCATATTAAATGTGATTTGTTTGTACTGCCGAAATTGACTCGTTTGCGCAAAATAATCTTAATTTTGTTCAACTTTAGAGCAAATTCCATTTCATTTGTATTAGATTAGAAGTGTTAAAAATGCTTGCGGATTAACACTCGACTATAACAAAGGTCGTTTCACAACGCAGATGCTTCAAAATTATTTATTGTACAGCAACATTCGGTGATGTTTTTTTATGAAGAACTACTGTCAAAATTATGGATCCGCAAGTTCTCGAATGATTGTCAGATATTTTCTGTAAGAATTAAACGTAATTTGGTCTGCTCATCATTCGTTGAACGAGAGAACTTCGACAAATCACTTCAATCTCATCTCAATGAAATTTGGACCCAAAACATTATACATTCAATCATTCAGTGACAAGAGATCGAAATTATTGTCTCAGTTATAAATGAAAAACTTCCAAAAAAGTTTGACCAATTTGAATAAAACAGAAAAAAAGCTTACACACACAATGCAACTGAAATCCTACGACCATCATCCACTTGTATTTGTCTTAAACTTGCATTTTTGTTCTCGTTAAACAATAACTTTATAACGAACTGAAAGGTTTTCTCGTTAAATACTTTGATTATTAACATCCCATTGAAACAATTGATACTGAGAACTGAAAAACTTTAAAAATCTCCAAAGTGGAATTTTAAAAATCAGGAATTCTAAACTTAGGCCATTTAAGAAATCTGAACATTCTCTTATGGACGTTTTTTCGGTTTATTTGTTTAGGAATATTTTCATTGCAACTGTAGATTAAGTTGTTTTTAGGAGTATATGATTTATTTTCTTTTTTTTTTTTGTGGTTCACACAATTTTTCCTATTCACCTTTATTTAAATATATAAAAAATACCATCTTCCACTGTCTCTTCGTTTTTATTTTTTTCTTCTTTTATTTGGGTGGGGCTATATATAATTACTTCATATAGATTTTTTGTTTAATTAATATAAATCTATTTCATTTTGTTTAGTTCAGTTGATGTTTTTTCTTTTAAACAATTATTCGTTCATTTCTGTGAAAAGTAATTTAATAAATTTATTTAAATTTATTTTGCTTTTTGTTTTTCTATTTACTTACTTTTTTGGTTTTTTCTGTTTTTGTTTTATTTTCATTTAAATGGTAATTAAGGCAACTGTTGTCTTGTTCGGTAATTTAAAAATTAATACTATTGTGAAGTTTCGTTCGGTTTATTTCTATATATGTGGTTTCTGCGAGTTTTTGTTTCTGGTTACTATTTTTTCTTTGTTTTTCTGTTATCATTTTATATAAGTATAACGACATTTTGTTTTTTTTCATTCTGTTAAATTAACTCTTTTTCACTTATAATTTTCTGTATTGCAAATATGTATTACTCCTAAAAACAACAAAATATTTACTTTTATTTAGTTTTTATTGGTTTGCAGATATTTTTTTATTTCTCATTTTCGTTTGAAATGATTTGAAGGCGTTTGTATTTTCTTATTTTTGTTTTCATTTGTATTTGTATGTGATTTGCTATTTTCATTCTATATATGCATTGTGGTAGAAAATAAGGTTTTCGTTTACACAAAATAAGGGATTACACAAAAACGAAAAATCATATCTTTCGAGACATATATACTGAGATTCACTGAGAGCGAGAGATAGAAAGAGATATAGAGAATGTCTTAAATTATAAATTTTATATTATTTGTTTTGAAAAAATAATACCGTATCTCATGCATTTCGCATATTATTTTTATTTTCGTATACATTTTTTTAAAAATATTTTGTATAACTGAATTTGTGAATTTAATGTTTTATATAAATGGCCTCAACGTTTGTGTATTATTTTTTTAAAGTGGTGTGTTTTTTTTCTTTTTTCGTTTCTCTTTTGCTTTTAATTGTTAATTTATATTTTATCGCAAAGAACGGCTTAGTTCATAAATGTTTTTTTAATTATTTTCTTTTTTAATTCAGAAAAGTGTGTATATGTACAGTCAACAGCTTAGAAATTATTAAATTGTAAATTTCTTGTATTAATGTAAATGAAAAACTTAGTTAATAGATGCACCAAAATAATGATGAGAGATGGTGCGCTTTGGACGTCCTAAAATGTCTAAGAATTGAATTTCTTCTGAAGGAAAATAGCTGTACTTCTCACTTATAATCTAGACATAAATTGTTTTCAAATTTAAAATTGTTTAGTTTAAAATTACTAAAAATGGTTAATTCTAAAAAAGGCTGTATAAGAGCTTGTTGCTCATTATTAACCATCTTAAACAGCTTCTGTCTTATGATCGAAACATGTCTATTAGCTCTATGTACATTTCAGTTAAGTGAGAAGAAGGCAAAGAGTTGCTTATGAATTTTTGAAGCTATTCAAAGCAAATGAGTAGTGAGCAGTAATCATTAATTTGAAAACACCTAAACGTGTAATTTATTATTGAATTTGGCAATAAATTCCATAATGCAACGAATCTGTGAAGACGTTAAAGCACATGCTTTAAGTGATTTAAAAAAATTTCAAAATTTAGTAAATAAATTCTGGGTAGACAAATTGACATTTGATTGATCGTTTCAAAGAATTTTCGCAAAAAAAGGTCATTTAAAGTCTTAGTTGAATCTAAGACATAAACTTTGGTGGAACAGCAGCTGAAACACCCAAGGGTCAATAGTAATGGTGGGCAATCAGTAATTAATAAATACAAACTATAAATAAGTACAAGTGAACTTATTGCCCACAGAAAAAATGAATTCTAGAAGTAGAGGAATGCAGCTGGCTTATTAGTTTGAGCATTTCTTATTGAAATAGCGATAAAACAGTGACAGAGACGCGACATTACGTCGGTGTTCTAACGAGCCAATCGACTTCGCAATATTGTTATCTCCTATAAGTTTTATCGCTCGCTTTTGGATTCTATCCAGTAGGTGGAGGAGGTATTGGGAGCACCAGACCAGATAGGAGCGTTATACTCGAGCTTAGGACGGATGTAGGCCTTGTAAATTGTAGCCAGATCAGAGGGGGTAAAGTATTTTTTGCATCGTTTTAGGAAACCTAGACATTTCGCAGCATTTTTGGCGACCTCATGTATGTGATCGTTCCAACTAAGTGTTGAGTTGATACGCATACCGAGGATGGAAAGTTTTTCGGTTTCAACAACGCAGGTGCTGTCCATGGATGACGGCTGGTTATTTTGGGAACGCTTGAGTGACAGTTGACAGCACTGAGTTTTGGAAGCATTAAATTCCACTCTATTTCTTGTACCCCAAGCGATTATGCTGTCAAGATCGGAATTTAATGTGCTTGACATACGCTGCCGTTCCAAGTCTACGGCGAAGTACAGGGACGTGAGCCAAGGAACGAATATGAGAAGCTGAGGGTACTGTCATCAGCGAAGGAGTGAATAGGATTAGAAGTAGCAGACAAGAGATCATTTATGAAAATGAGAAAGAGTGTCGAAGACAGAACGGAGCTTTGGGGAACACCAGCATTAATATGGTGGATATGAGACTTGAACCTATCCAGCACGACTTGTATTGAACGGTTCGAAAGGTAATTTCTAATCCATTGAAGAAGAGACTTATCGATTCCATAAGCACGCATTTTCGACAAGAGAGCCTGATGCCAGACTCTGTCAAATGCTTTTGAAATATCAAGCGCAACGATCTTGCTTTCTCCAACTTTGTGCAAAGATTGGTTCCACTTTTCGGTGAGATATGCCATCAGATCACCAGTGGACCTGTTGCTGCGGAAGCCGTACAATTTCCCGCATACATATTCTCAAAACCAACCAACATAAGATTCGATAAGACCAGAAAAAAACTGGTCATACTAGTTCTATTTTCTGGCCACAACACTTGATCAACATTTTGACAAAACTTATGTGTGAGCTCATGTAAGCTCTTATAAAAATTAACTCATGTTTTGGATAAGAATTTAATTAAGGTTGGACTTCTTTTCCTAAATGACTCTATGCAAAAGGCAGGGACCCCAAAATCCCTAGATTGCCGCTAATTCTGTCATTCAAAAGTGGGACATCTTTGTACAATCAAAGGCAACAGTAAAATACACATATTTTCTTAAGAAATGTTTGTGTTTACCTTGAAGTTGTTATGTTGAATATTGTGCTTCCATCGTTTAGATCATTCGACATATGTACCTACATAAATACTTTCGTTATGTTGATCGAAATTTGCTATGGTAAATCCGTACCAACGCGAAAATAATGACTAATAATGCTACATAAAATGTACTTGTTGTCAAATCTTGCACCACTTTTTGACTACCAACTACTAATCAGATAAAGACAATTTCACAAAAAGTTTATAAGTGCTTGTATCTTTCCGAACAATGTTAAGTTTACACTAAAACACATTGTGTTTTATCGATGATCTTCAAGTCTGCAGTGGTATTTCCAAGACAAAAAACCACAAACACTTAACGAAGTAATGCTATTTCCGCAAGTAGCCAATTAAACAAATCAGACATCATCTGACAAAACACTTTTGCTTAAATTCACGTGTTATCATAACATATGAATTTCAAATCAAAGAACAGACGAGGTATAATCTCGAAGCTCTTAAAATTATTGTGATTTCGCTTTAAGATAAGTTTAATTAAACGAATTGATGCCGCAAGAGATGGGACTATGCGTGCTCGCATTGTAAATGTCGCAGCCTACATGAAACTTGTTTTCAGATATTGTGGAACCGGTTTATGGGATTTATGGGAAAATGAAAGGAGAAGCATGTTCTATCTTTAATTTAATAGTCTTTAGGATGTTGAGCGTGTGAACCAAACAAAAGAATCCAGATACACTTGAGGAAAATTTTTTTGTAGATTGTCTGAGAACGATTATTCTTTAGACTTATGCATTTTTGACAAAAAATTTACTTACTAATGTTACTCAGAATAAGCCTTGTGTTCGGAATAACTACTCGTATGCAGGTAGATCCAAAATATCGGTAGATTATCTGAGTATAATCTGGACGTTAGTTCGCATGTCCCCCTAATTACTAAGGTCACATTCAAACTAAACACGACACTGGAGAGAGTCTAACAGTCAAAGAAGAATAATTTCTACTACACGATGGTTCATGCAGTTTGGCTTTATATTTTTCCATTTTTCCGTGCAACATTCACCAAATCATAGACAATCTATGCTTCGTGGTTTGACTGTTTAAGTCTTTACTTTTGTGCACAGTTATCCCAAGAGTTCCCCTAGATAGATATGCTCAAGTATCTATTTCATATAAAAATAAACTTTCAAGTCAATCGCAATTGGTATTTGGGCGGATTGTTACCTTTTGTCTTCAGTGAATTACTCTCCATCCGTCCTCGTCATTGACGTCACGCCCTGACACAGTTTGGCTGGAATATGAATGAAATACTTAATCCGCCCTTATTCTCATTTCATTTAGTCAAAATCGTAACCTCTCTAAGTACACATTATATCAGTTAAATAAACCGAAACTGGGTTCAACAACGAAGGACATGATTCTCGTTGTGACATTTGGAAGAAACTAGGACATGCAGGGAACAATACACAAACTTGTCGTAGTCACAAAATAATACATTTGTGGGGCATATCTATGGCTTTAAAATAAGCAGTTTGACATTCTTCTTGGAAAAACTTGAAGCACTTTTACCCATGGATCGTTCCTAGAGTGTCAATTATTATAAGCAGCCTTTATAATTCGTGTCGCATAAACAAGTCAAGTCGATAGCGAGCAATTACATGTTTATATCTATATTTATATATTTTCTGGAAAGCAAATTGAGCGATTAAGAGCGGTACCAGACGAAAAATTTCAATAAAAATTAGTCCAGTAAAGTGCTCGTGCATTGTGGAAAGATTCAATGAGTTTAAGGAAAAGATATGTATGAAAGGTTACGTCTTAAATTTGTAAGAATTTATGCTGTGTAGCGCACGCAACTCAAAATCTTTAACGTCTTCGGTTTATGGTGAAAATTCCACATGTAGGATATTCAAATAGAGGATGCATGCAATCGATTTGCAACTTCGAAATGTCTTACAACCAAATTGCCTTTTATTTTAAAATCAAACCTCCAGCACAACAAAACAGAAATAATAATTGCACAAATAAAAGCGTTTATTTTAAAAGTATTTATTCAAAAACTAAGAACATAAAAAAATTATTTAAAAAAACGAAATATTTCATATTAAAACTTCAAATAAACTCAACTTAATAAAACAAAGTATTTTAAAGGAAGAATAAAAAACGAATCGTTGTAAATGAAACTCAGACTAACGGTCTGATGGCTAAATTATCTAAGAAATTAACAAATTTGCGAACGCATAAGAAATAAAAGATAAAAAATGAAAAACGTTTCAAACTAACTAAAATCAAATTTAAGCAACAAATTAATAGTGGGTTATTTTCAAAGCTTCTTGAAAACGAATTCAATTCAATATCCTTAGTTTCACTGTTCAGACGAACTAGTGAATGAGTTCTTGTCAAATGTTTTTGCTTCGTTTTTTCTTAATTTTGTGTATTTTCTCCTTGCTACAATGCTACAATTCTTTCGAAAATTTCTCATTTCATTCATTCCATCTTAGTCGGTATATTTGATCAATTTGATTTAGATCAAAAAACACAATGTTAAACGGAATCGATTGATCATTTTGTCACGTTATTTTTTTTTTCGTTTTTTTTTTCTTGTTATAAGAACATGTAACCAAGTGAGTCTTAATTCTAGGTAAATTAAAAATGTTTATAAACGATTTGAATGCGTGAAAATTAAAGCGAACAGAAGTGTGTTGGTTTTGCTTTGTTTTTGAGTTTAGTGGAACCTCCTTTTTTTTCCACCACGCTTCTTGCCGGCCTTCTTCTTTCTTTTATTGCTACCGCCGCCAACTGATAAACTTGGATCACGACTTATTTCTCCGAGAATCTCGTCACCAAGTGTACCTTGAAATAAAAAGAAATTGTATTTGTCAGTTAAAGGAAAAATATAAAATAGCTAAAGGGATTAGTCATCTACAAACATATCTACATTTTTTATATATTTATGATACGTTTTTAATGCAAATGTGTAAAATTCTAACTATCTTTGCACCATCAACATAGTTGTGAGACTGTACACTGTTGTTTCTCATCAATATGAATATGAAACAGAATATGTTTGTTCGCGTGCTTAAAAACCGTTTACCCTAAAAGAGTAGCAACTTCTCATCTTATCATAAATTTCTTCAGAGTTTTATTGTGTCCAATCACTTTCTGGCAGACTGTAAGGATTGTCACCTGTCAAAACTGATTGCTATGAGTTGACTGGTTCTTCTCCTTTGTTTGCGCACATTTCAGCAAAAATGAATAAATGTTTCTACAGGACACCTGTTCTTTAAGGCATCATTAAAATAACGCGATACGATCCGAGTTCACAATTTGTAAAAATTCTGCTAGAAACGATATCTTGTTATATCTTGATTTGATTTGACCATTTAAAATTAATATACTAATAACAATTATTGAGTGGCATTACACTTTTTGCCGACTCCGAATGGCGAGATTTCAGAAGCTTTTCTTAGACAATTAGTGCTCTTTGAGTATTGTCAGCAACTCGAAAGAGGTAGTGCCGTGAAAAAAATTCGAGGTGCTTCGTTCGGAAATCGAACTTGGGCTACGTGTGAGTCGACGCACTTACCCAATAAGTCACGGCAACCGCGATTTCATAATAACTCACCATAAAAATGAAAGAATGTACTTGGAATTTTTTCCAATAAAAATTAATGAATAGGATGTCAAATGTCAACACATGCTTTGGCAATCGTATAAATTTCTAGCACAATAAAATAAATAAAATGTCATCACAAATGTATTTTTTAAATTCATGTATAAATAAAAATCATGTAACTAAGATAAATTAAACGCAAAAACAACATTTTTCACAATTAATGTTTGGAAGAAAAGAAATTGATGAAATACAAAATTATCCGATCAAACTGATTAAAGAGCTTCGTGAAAACATTTTTTACTAAATATATTTCGGGTTCGGATTCTGATATTATTTCCTATCTGTGGCCCAGAATAGTTCTATCAAGATTAGGTCAGATGATTGCGATTACAATTTAGGGCCCTCACATTTTTACTATACCAATATTGTGTTTCATCAATGTCTTGTTAAAAGACGCAAGTAATGTAAATTGTGTGTGCTAGCCATCAAATTGTGTAAAGAGTTAACACTGAGAGTAAACACTTAGAGCACTCAGTGTTGTGTTGTGCGCTGTGGTGGACTAAAAAAAAGGAAGTAAATATAATTTTCGTTGGCCCGAAAATTCTCAATTCTCAATTTTGAGACTGAAGTCAACAAACAAGGATGCTGGAACTGAAGATTATCCACAGAGCTTTTACAGCTAGAGATGATGCGATTTGGCGCATAGACCAGTCCTTTTGCAACATATGAAGGAAAGGATTGCCCGGTAAGCAGAATCTACCGTTTTGTATCAACGCCTAAAAGCTGTCGTCGGTGTGGTTTCAAGCCAGGGAGGTCTACGATCGCTCAATTTGTGTTCACCTGAAGAAGACATAAGTCTTGAGAAGAGTGTGCAAGGCTTACAAGTCGATAACATAAGCGTTATCATTCATAAGCACATTCAATTGTATTGCTACGTGGATGACATTTAATTGATTGAATAAACACAATTAACCGTCAAAATGAAACAGGCAGTGATGAAGGAAAAAGAAAGTGTACGCTGTCATCGAGGCGTGCACGACAATATCGACGTCTTTGACAGACCACAACAATTTGAAGCAAAGATTTTAATATGATCAAAGCTATGTCTACCTCAGCGCCTCATTAAAGAAGAACAGGAGCTTCAGTATCAATACAAGAATCACACACGCACTACGAAAAAAAAAACAAATAGTTGGGCGTCTATGAATACAAAGCTTAACTTGACAAGGTTATATAGAGCGGGAAGATATAATAGTTTATGTTATGTTACTACTGGAGGAGTCCAATTGACTCTTTAATTGAATTAATAAATTTGAAGGAGTTTTTTGGTTCGTATTATTCGTACAGTAGGGATTGACTAAAATGAAATTTGCTTTAGATGAACAAATTTTAGAACTTTTGAAATAATTGTTTGTAAGATATGCCGTTTCAGCGGAAAAAACCGTTTCTTATTTTAGGAATAAACGGGTCACAACATTGTTTTTTTTATAAAAACAAATCTGATGATTTTAGTAAAGCGGCCTGATGCGTGTTGTTCGGCCTCTATACCACGTGCAGCACCATTAACACCAACAGCTTTTAGGTGGAGGAGATAGCCCCTCTCTGACCATCTTTTGCTTTGTCCGCTTAATGTATGTGTTTTTACCGGGTGCTTTAGTGTAATGAAAGGAACAGGAGGTATGTTACCTTCGGGTGAAATTAAGAAATTGTGTTCAATGTCTCCTGGAACACATATCAATCGGATATTGAACTACTTGGTCATCTCGTTGAGAGATAGGGGACATCCACGAGAGGTCCTTACAGGGAAGTTGTGGCCTCCAAGGGATTTGATTGCAGTATTTCATTTTTTTTTATTTTATCTTTTTGGATATAGCATTGTTTCTGAGTCATAACGTGTCTCTTTCTCTCTTTAAACAAAAAAACTTTTATGAACAATATAAATACTCAAGCACTAAATGGTCACATTATCTGGTGTTACGGCAGAAGAGATAAAAAAGGCTTAAGTATATTGTCAAGTTACCTCAACTTATTATTTTATTTGAGGTTTTGCCAACATTTAGACCAAAAAACTTACCCAATGTTGTGAGCTTCCTTTGCCTGTGCTTCTCTGCCTTCGTGACAGGAAGACGTGTAAGATATGCTTCCTCATACTCCTGCTTCTCCTTTTGTGCTGTAGAAATTATCTGTTGTGCTCTGGAGCCGGACGAGATTTCAATCGGTGCATCAAGGTACTCTTCTTTCAGATCTTGCAACATGGAAGTTCTAAAATTAAAAACAATCAATTACTCATATGGACAGATTGCATTTCAAATATATATATTTACGTTATTGCCCTCTTCTTTGCTCGCTCTATCAACTTCTTTTCCCGATCAGCAGGCTTCTCATCCCCATCGTAATACACTGGCTTAATTTTTGGCGGCACATAAACGCCACTCTTCGCTGTTGTGGTCACCTTCTTCGGTTTCATTGAGGCTTCCTCTACTTCTTCATCCTCCTGCTCATCATCCTCTGTCTCTGAATTTGATCCAAATTCCGATTCGCCTTCTTCATAATTCGTCAACATATTGTCCGGATTTGGCTGGAGAATAAATTTGAAAATTACATCAACTCATCCGTCCTTTGGTTAAACGGAAAACTAGTTCAGATTTGATTGGTTAACTCTCTGACGAAACGAAACAGCAGCCCTTAGCATCAGCATTCGTCGTCGTGCGAAGAGTCCGGTTACATAAATGAATTTATGAAAATTTGCATTTAATGTTGTTCGCAAGCGACTGGCGTGCGGGCGAACAAACGTTGGCGGGATAAAGTTTCGTTTTTGATTGCCAGACAGTGTACCATCGTCATTGTGTCTTCTTGCTGTAGACAGGATAGGGAAGGGGACTCGTGGGATATTTGTCGTTCACTTACCTTATACGAAATTGGATCTGATGAATCTGTGACACCAGTAACGGCGGTTTTAACTAGTTTATCGATTTGATAACGCAGCTTATAATCAATCGGGCGGATTTTCTCCAAAACTGTGCGGATCTCAATGAGTCTCTCAATGGATGGGTCTCCTTCTATTGTATCCCCTACAAAATAGAAAACTTGTTTAGTGGGCTATGTGCGGTGAGAACACTTTTGTGGGAAGAATTACCAGAGCATTTTCTCAGGACAACATAGGTCAGGTTGATTAAATAATCCAAGAGCATGTGGTATTTAACTTCAAGAAAACTTAAGCCGTATTCTGTTGTGAGTTCTCCACGCTTAACACGCTGCAGCATGCCCTCCACTAAGTCGGTCACCTGTTTAACGTTGCTGTTCATTTCGCCGAGCAGCTGAATCGCCTGTGGCAGGTCCTGCTGGACATCGTATTCATCAAGTGCCTGCAAAAAATCAAATAATAGTTTCATTCATCTGGCATTTTTCGAGTGGCATTGTGACAGAGAACTGAAAGGAAGTTTTCTATAAGTAGGTTAAGGGTTTAACTGATGGGTTTCGGATGAGGGCAAGCATGTACTGTGTGTGCGCTGAAAGACGATGAAATGAATGGACTTTCACTTCAATAGACAACTACGAGCGGGCTCTGGAGGACAGCAAGGGTGGACGGTTGGGTTTGTGAACCGTGGCTTGTTTGTTGAATTGAAGTGGACAAACTGTGGGCGTTTTGTTTTCAGTTTTCTCTTTAAAGTTTGAGAAATTTACGATTGTTGCCTTGGCTTGATGGTGGGTAAACCGCTGATAGAGGGCGTAGAGTAGTTAATTTCTTTGGAAATTTTATTAAATAACATTTAAGATTGAAGGGTGAAGTTTGAATGAAATGACGGATGGCCATCCTTATCTGTTTTTATGTGATATTTGGTTAAATTTGTATACTTAACGATTAACGATCAAAATATTAAACCAAAATTTCGCCAATGACTGTTTATTAGAAGCAGACGATTTTTAAATCCCAGCTTACTTAAAGTGGCGGCAACAATCGCTGAGATACAGATAATGTTGGTCTCTGCCTGTAAAAACTGTTTGGTGTAATTTGTACTGCAAATAGATCCTAGAGTTTAGAGTACGATAGGATTCACAACTGATAATAGCGTATAAAAACTTGGTAGCTTTGTGAGGAAAAAATCACTATCTGCACTTATAGTGTTTGAGGGAAGAACTGAACGTCGAACTACATAAATAGAGTTAAACATAGTCAACTCTCATTTCAGACAAGGTCACGTATAGCGATCCCGACGTTTTAACATAGAAAGCCTATGGATGGTAAGCCCAGTTCCAAAAAAGTACCATAATCAATTTTACGCAGAATTATTCCAATAAAGTCTATGTAGATTAGTTATGACTAAGACCAAGCACCTAAATAAAGATGTGTAGGTATTGAAATATGTTTTGCATGTTAGTGAATATGATATAGTTTCGATCTCCACCATGGCTGAGTATTATGTGCCTTTTAAAACATGCGACAAAATTAATTTCATGTCTACTTCTTTTTTTAATGCTTGTTTATTCAAGAAAATAATACCTCTCATGCTAGGCAAAAAATACTTAAAACTAGCTTATCAATCCAATGTTATGTTCTTAGTTCTAACTTCTTTACAAGTGCTCTAAGCTATCCTAGGGTTTTTGTTTTTTCTCTTACCTTTCAGCCTGTTTTACTTTTAAATGAATGCTTTTTTACATCTACTTGCTGTTTCTCGAAGAAAATTACATTCTTACTTCTTGTTGAAGTAGAATTGCTACCTCCAGGATCTTCGGCAAACGCCAATAAATAGACTGTGTTGTCGAATCTTTATCGAGCGCTCATTTGTTACAAAATCGACGTTGAAAAACACTAGAAGATTACTCATAATTAAATATATTCAAATGAATGAATTGCGTTATACTGGGCAACATGTTGCTTTTTTAGTTCTTTCATTTTTTTTCTATTTTTTTCAACTTTAGATCTCTTAAATGGAGGTTTTTTCCCATAGTTTTTCCTTCAAGATAGATTAATTTTACCGAGCTGCATATCTTACTTGTAAAACAATTGTATTTTCAGCAGTAAGGTTTCTATGAAACCATATCTCTGTGCAAGCTAGAGTTAACTTTGTCAAAATACTAAACTATGTAGCCAATAAATATCTATCTATCTATCTACCAACTTTAGATAAGATCTAAACCTATTTCTTAAAATAACTTATGATTATAGATTTGTGTAGCAGTTTAAACGTTTCTTAATGCATCTTGCAAATTTATTTGTTTTTTTAAACATTTAGGATTGAAAAGAAATTTTCTTTTCACATGAAGCAGTTGTAACTCTAATCCAAATTGTCCTTTTTGGCTCTACATACATATTTCTTGGTTTCCGACACCATACTTATTTTTCGAAATGCGCACTGTTAATGTAAAATTAGATAAATTAACGCATTCCATTAGAAGAAAAGCCGCCATCACAATTCAGACTTAATTTTTAGGTCATAATGTCATTGTCCATATTCTCAAATCCTTTCATCTTCTAGAGTATCCCTAATTGCATTTCACAATCCTAATTTAAGTTCGTCACAACGAAAAACTCCAATTTGAAGCGAACTGCAAAGCCAAATGATGCCTCTGTATGCCTCCGATTTATCGATCGTTTTTCCGTCACTACACACATTCAAATTCATTGCGTTCCCCCGTCACCGGTTTCAGGAAGCAACTTCGAATGACCTTATGCGATGGATAAAGTGCAAAAAGCAGGCAATCGTTGCCCTTTGTGTGTTCGCTCCTCCCCGTACTAACTTTTCGTATTGATTCACAGCCAAATTGTTAACCCTTTAAACTTGCTGTAAAACTTTTCAATAAATTGGTCTCGTTATATCATTCAATTCAAAACTTTACCCACAAACCTCCAGTTCCCCTCTAGTCAATCAATTTTCTTAAACTTCTCCCCCAAAAGGCGAGACTGACCTTAAAGCCGGAAACCTCTTTAAGAGTGTGCCTGCACTCAAATTTACACCACCAACTGAGCTCGGTATCCCCCACACCTCACCAAACAAAATCAATAGTCTTTTTCCCCTATAGCGGGTGCCGGGAATGATTCCCAAGAGCGTAAGCAATTGAAACTGCATGATTGGCAAATACATATCCAAGGAGTCGGCATGCACCGCCGTTGCGTGTGGACGTAGAGGACGAGGATCGGCTACTGGGGAAAATACGTCACATCTTCGACTGGTGGCTGTTCTCAGCGTAACATATCAAAAGAAAGCATCCTTTAAACAATCAACACAAGAGCGGCAGGAGTAATTCCGATGCCAAAAGCAGCAGAAACGACAACAACAACAGCAGTAGAAGCATCACAGGCCACAACAGGAACAGCGGCAGCATCCAGGAAACATTGTTTAGCAGAAGTAGAAAATAAGCAGGAACACGACGTCGGAAAAAGCAGAAAAAAATGAGGAAAAACAATCGAAGCACCGGACGGAAGGGGAGACAATGAGTAAAGAGAAATCGTCCCGTGATGGTGGATTTTTAAAGCTTAAGGATTCATGGTCTTTGAAGGAATTGTACCCAAATGGATATGGATTGCTCAGCGACGAACTGGTACTACCTCAATCATCTGTGCTGTGTTCTGATTTTTTTCTTTCTTTTTTTGCCTTCTTTTGTCGCCTTCCGCCGCCCGTTTCCAGCCGCGTGCTCTGCATCATCCCCTCAGGCTAGAGGATATGCGTGTATGTGATGCTCCTGCTGCCGCTGCTGCTGGTGGGTCTATTTTCTACCTTCGCAAATATCTCACTGACGGGCGAATGAACGGATGGACGGATGGATGAAATAGAAACCTTTTTTTCCACGGTCGCCGCCGCCACGATTTCAAGCGATTCTGAGACAGTAGGGAGGGTCGAGAAGGATGGCGAGATGGATAGCTGGATGGATGGATGGCGACGGTGCTTGAATTCGTGGCGGGGAGGGTTAGCCGATTGTGAGTGCTCCTGCAGCGGCAGAAATGATGGAAGCGAGTGGTGGGAATGGTGATTATGAGCGACATAGTGCGCACAGTGGAGTCGATGTGGATAATGTGGTAGATGTTGTGTTGTATAAAGAGAGAGAGGGCAGAATTTTGGTATGTGATTCTGGTTGTCTGAAAGGATCGGCTTAATGCAGAAAAAAGCTTTAGTTCTTATTTTGATTTCTATTGCTGCTGATTAGATTATAATATCGACTAATGTTACACTTCACCAAACTAAAGGCTTGGATATCAGAGGAAAGAAAAACAGACAATATTGGGCTTTATAACGTAGAAATAGTTTCACTATTATCTATCTTTGTAAAGGAAAGAGAGTTTTTCGGTTGATAGCAGTATTGAGAGATGTGTATCATACAAAGGGAATACGTATTTTTACTACAGAGTAAATTACCAATAAACTAATAAAGTCTTCTGAATATTCCGCTTACAGCTTAGTCTGTAACCTAGTAAAGAGAGACTGGCGATCATTTTCAACCAACTTCCTGAAACAATAAAAATCAACTCGCAGGATGTATCCATAAAATACTTCGTTTGAATGTTAAGGTAAATGTTGTTTTTAAATTTTTAACAATACTTCGAAAAGCTTCTAGCTAAAAATTAAAATTCAAACCCTTTAACTTGCGATGGCTCAGGCTTTATCCTGATAGATCAAAGAATTATGACAATGTGAGATGTTTTATCAAAGAGTCACCCGACAAAATTTAGTTGGAATTAAAGACGTCGCTGTCAGTTTCATATCCATCAACTGTCTACAAGTCCAGTCTTTGAAGACATGATTTCCGGTGGAACCGTATGCATTTTTACCCTTCCGCAGTTACTGTTTTATATTCATATTTCAAACAGTATTTTTCCCATGGGTTAATTAATCAAACGGCAAAGTCCTCCCTGTTCTTTTACCTCTTTTCCCCATTACATCCTGTTTCCTCCGTGTGGAGTGCAGGTCATCGAAGAGCTTTGCATTTATTTTTTATTTAATTACTTTCTGTTCTAAATCCTGCACTGCAGTGCAGGTCGCCTTTGTGTTCGTCCATATACACATTTCTATACGCCACTGCCTTTGCTTGCAACCATTTTTCTATTAACTCTCTTTCGTCAGGTGCACATTAGTTTCATTAAAACCGTCACGCAATCTGAATGTGATAAGCCCCCGAGGTTGTGACGCAGCACGAAGGTCTTCACTCAACTTTCAGAAAAAGTGTTTAAAAGTTTCAGTCATTTAACTCGAAGGACTTCAGCTTAGGGTCTACGTTGATTACTTGTAGTCTGAACAGGAAAAGGGATAGATGGCTTTATGAACTTAGTACTGATGTGGTGTTTGAACTAATTGCCTGTTAAAATGCCACCGGGAAACAGTCAGTTCGTCGTACATGTGCTTATGCAGTCAACGACCTGCAGATCAGTAGGAAAAACATTTTAAGAATGTATCTCGTGGAATTTGATGTGGATTCCGAATGGCGATCTTGAGAACTTTTTTCTCGACGATTATACTCAGTTAGTGTTGTTTGCATGAAAAACGTAAATATGGGAACCCAACTTAAGAAATGGTACCCACAACTACAACTTACTATTTCATTTTATTTTCCCGGCTGTTAAGTGTTTCAAACAAATTTCCACCGGTGAAAGCCAATTGAAGTTTGCAAAAAAACGTTTATATATGCTCTTTCGGGCAGGCTCAAATAAGCATGAAACCTTGCTAATAAACCATACAATGTTATCTTCCTCGACAATAACAGACGTTAGCTTATCCGTATGTCTATAGCGAACTTGTATGGGTGAGTGTTTATGCAATCTTCCTAAAAAACACAGATGGAAAGGGTATTCTGTAAGCAGCTTAATTTTAGAAAGCTTTTTGTTCTAAAATTCTGGTTTGGCGCTGAAGTCTGAAAAAATTCTAAGTACTACACCAACCACTCGTGTTGTGATTAGTATTGTGCTGAAACGGGTGCCCGGACCTGAACGCGATATTCAGAAAATATTCACAAGTCAATTGTATAATTTAAGCATTGTCAAAAACTCCCTAGGTTTAATGAATATTTGTACCCATGAATATATTGTAGATTTCGTCAGTTATTCATAAGAATCAAATATTTTATTGCCTTCATTGAAAAGTTAGACATACGACCAGGGTTCACTCACTCAAGGATTGGATTGAATTTTTGAATATTAGACAAGTTTAACATACAAAGAGGCAAACAAGACATACAAAGAAGACCGTCTTAGCCCTTAGATTCCAATACTGAATCGAAGTCTTTTGAATGTTTATCGCTCTCTTCACCAAAAAAAACTAGCGGTTTTGATAAGATTAATGTTCAGCCAAGATTGCCATCAGTGGCCCTTTGTGGTATACCAATATGTTCCAAAAGAAGGACACCTCCAGTGCTCCGAATCAAAGGCGCATGCAGTGCACAAATTAAAGGCCATCAACGCTATGGCGAGTCGTCGGCATCGTTCCCACCACAAAATTCTTTGACACAAGCGCTCTAACTCACTACCACGTAATTGCAATTAGGGGACCTGCCTCATTAGTGCCATACTTGCTCCCTAATGTACTATCCATCCAAAGTTCCTCCAAAACAAACTCAAAAAGCGCAAAAACACGCAAAAAAATCCAAAACAACAACAGAAGGAATTCAAATTCAATTGTAGTGTCCACTTAGGAATTTTGAACGTCCCCACTGTCCTCCTGCAGCAGCAGAGGGACACACCGTCACGATGATGTTGATGATGAGATGGGTGACGTAGAGGTCGGTCCGCCGTTTGGGTGGTTGGTCGGCAGGGTTGGGTTCTTTTTAGATTTAGGTTTAGAGCCGCATGATGGCTGTGGAATGAATGATCATGGTGTGTGCACGGTCACAATGTATGTGTATGTACTAGTGAGGTGCACACCTACAACGACACATCGATCTCCCAGACCCCCGCACATCAGCCGTGGATTGTGATGAGTGTGCTCAGGGAGAAAAAAAAAGACGCAGCAGAAGCAGAACAGTGCTTCTGCTGGCGCGCTACCGACCGACCAGCCTGATGATGGTTGGCTGGCTATAATGTGGGGGTGCACCCTATGGGA
The DNA here is from genome assembly GCA_944738645.1 of Eristalinus sepulchralis. NCBI lineage: Eukaryota > Metazoa > Arthropoda > Insecta > Diptera > Syrphidae > Eristalinus > Eristalinus sepulchralis. The sequence continues at coordinate 16,381,287 of OX122886.1, forward strand.
CTGAGCCTGGTGATGGTGGGGGGTCATGGTGGGCGGGTAGTAAAGTTGTCCTTTATTTTTTTCCTGATTTCATTTCTGATTTTTTCCCTATTTCGTATATCATCTTGGTTATGGGTCGTGCTGTGAGCGGAGGGTGTATATGAAGGGGGATTCTGCTTTTTTTCTCGCTGTGCCTGTTTCAGTCCCCTTATCCTTTACATTGGTTTTTCGTGCACTTTATCCACTCACACTATTCCATCACCACCGCGCTGATGGTGGCTGCTTGCTGGGGGAAGGGTAGATGGGGATGGTAGCGCTCTCGTGGAGAGCGGAGTACTTCCTTTACGTCAGTTGGCAGTTTGAATCTCTCCTCATAGTCAACACCATCACTCATACCTTTCTACCCACCCGTTCCACCGTTACCATGACCATCGTCGTTGTCGCTGTGGATTCGCTACCACCATCGACGAGAAGTAGTTATAGGTGACTGGGTGAGGGGTGGTTTAACCAAAAAAAAATGTGAAAAAAAAATATAATTCGCTGAACGATGGGTGGTGTTTGGGATGAACGAGATTTTTCTGTGGGTAGTCAACGTGACGATTGTCCGCCAAAAATACACAAACACACAGATATCGAACTGTGTTATGCTGTTCGAGGGAAAAAAGCATCATAATACTGATATACATATATTATTTTTCCTTTATTGACAGTTTTTCGAATTCTTTTTTGCGCGGGGGTTGTGATGACGAGTGACACTGGATACCTGCGTTCAGGAGTGCTACCATCAGCAACAGTAGCTGCAACAGCAACGGGAAATATGTATTTTTTTAACGATGCATTCATAACACACACCGAAAAATCGAGGGACTTCAGTACCACTAGCAGCACACCCCTCATTATTATTTTTCCCTGTCATTCCAAAACGGGGTGGGCTTAACTATGGAGTCGCGCTTGCTTTCATTTCCACCGCGGTGGCGGCTTAATACTTATTTTGTTAAATTTGCCAGGGGATCACATTCGTTTTTTGGATTCGCGCGATGGGGTTGAGTGTGGTGGTTGAGTGATGGCGGTTGGAATATTGTGGGAGGTACAAATCCGAAATGGGGACATATGTACACGTGGGGGGTGATGCAATATTTCGACATTTTTTTTTTGCTTTCCCATTTTTTCCGTTTTCAACAAGGGTAGACAATTATTTTTTTATAATTAAGGGTTGTGCTTCGATACGTTGCCAATCAGGGAAAAAATTGTTTGTGCTCTGAACAAACGTACGGGCGGCGGGAGGGAATTGCCCAAAGAGAGAAAGAGCGAGAGAAGATCGATTGGGATGCTTCTTTTATTTTTTGTATCCTGTCGTGACCCCCTCATTGCCATTATTGTTGTTGCTTCATTTATTTATTTATTTTTTCTGTGGCCGCTGCTTTCTCTCATTTTTTTGCATTTTCCCTTGTTTGCTTGTCCTTTTAATGCAGCAAACAACCGTAGAGCACAAGCTGGCACGGGCGGCTGGAAGTCGGTGAGTGGGCGGCGATGGTGGTTGGACACGATAGCCAGGATGATGATGGTGGTGGAAAGTGGAATAAAACCGAAAAAAGACGACAACGAAACGAAAAAAAAGGAAAAAAAAAGATGAAATGCTGAAAAAATAGAAATACAGGCAACATAGCATTTGGGTCGGAAGGCGGCATGAGAAAGAGCAATATCTCCTGCTGCACACACCAACAGAAAGAGAGAGTGTGTGTTGCCCGAATTTTTCCATCGAGACAGCGGCGGCGACTAGTGAGGATACAACCAAAAGCCATGTGAACGAGAGAGGAGAACAACTGAAATAACCTGCAGGTTGCGTTATATATGAACCTCTGTAGTAAACACACCATCAGCACTAGCACCAGTACCAGCAGCGGGAACCGAACTCCACACACAAGCGAACAAAAAATTCAAAAAAGTACAAAAATGGCAAAAAATTCTCAAAAAAGAAGGAAAACCCAGGAAAAATACACACACAGAAATACAGAAAGCATAGCGAAAAAGAAAGCGAAAAAAATGTAATCTCCGGTTGTATGTTGAGAATGGCAGTGTCGAATTCAGGACAACGGAAGCAAAACAGAACAAAAAATGAGAAAAAAACAAAACAGGAGAACGACGAAAGTGGACGATAAAGCAAAAGAAAAAAATAATAAAACAGCGAAAAATTCGCAAAATAGAAGCAAAGAATCGAAATGGATGAATGAAAATAGTTTTGAGTCATAAAAAAATGTCTTCATATATGTTGGTTGGATAGCCCTCAAACAGAGGGTGACTTGGAGAGTGGGTGGTGCTTGTTAAGAGCACGCGAAAGCAATATTTTGCATTTTATTTTTGAAAATGGCCGAAAATTTAACATAAATACAAACAATTCGACAGAGGACAAGATGAAATAAACATTTACGAAATAATAATGGCGTATATTTTATGTTTATTTGATTGTGTACATACTCATTATGTACCAGTCGAGAGGAATATCCCTACCTCCACTACACCCACCAGTAGCAGTCGCATCTGAAGGAGAATAATGCTGCTGAAGGATAATTTATTCATTTAAAAATTGTCCCGTTTTGCTGTTTTTTGGGAGGCTCACAAAAGCAAGAAGGCGAAGAAAAAATGTATTTCATGTTCGAATGATGCAATCGAAATTGGTTGACAGAGGACCCGAGAGATGGCCGACTCAGGCCGGGTGAGGACAACCCCGACCGAGGCGAGAGGTGAGCGAGACACTCAGTACATGGGAGTGGACGTCATGGGTTTGGCGCTATGGCAATGCGAACCGAACAGAGCTCAAATGGGGGTTTGGGATTGCATGGAAAATCGATAAGATATATTAATCCTCACTATACGTGTACCGCACACGATGGGAGCGAATGAGTATTTGACTGGGTTTGTGTGCCCAAAGCACTCAGGGCGCGGAGAAGGAAGACAGTTGCAGTAAAGATGATTGGCATATGTAGATAGAGCTTTACATTTAACATGTAAACGAATTAGCATTATTGCTGTAAACACCGAGGAGGTGGGATTGACTGTATAATTTAAAATCCATTTCGTGTCCTTAAAATACAAGCTTAAAGTTTTTTTTTCCTTTTTTGCGGCCACCGGGGTGATGATGGTTTTGCAAAAGTGAAAAGTCGTTACTGTCTTCAACCTTAAAATGAGAAACCTTTATGACGTCCATTAGATGAACAGGAGATAATGGCTTGTCGGACACACCTTTGGTGGAGATTTATGTTCGAAGTGGCACTCCTTAAAAACTTTGTGTACTGCTGCTGCTGCTCCGACTGCACCTTAAACTGAATGTGGTTGGCGGGGGTGTCGCCTAGTATTCGGGGTTGTGGCTGGTTGCCTGATGCACACAATAAGCAAAGGTCGAGACCAAGATTTCAACAGATTTTTCATGCAAAGTTTATAAGGGCGGAGTTAATTGAAGACAGGCACGATAAGGAGAAAAGTGAAGGAAAGTGACTTTCGACACACTTTTAAACTGGTGGCAGGCAAAAGGAGACTGATGTTGTTTGATGTTCCTCTTTAATAAAAATTTGATAGATAATATTCTATCTATAAGAAAAGGAAATCGTAGCTTTGTGAACTGATTACTGACTTCAGGGAACGCAGTGAGAACGCTCTGTTTTTAAATGCTAATTATTTTGTATATTGAGTACAATTATTAAAAGAAAACTATCGATTCAAGATGAATATCAGTCGAAGGTAAATAAGGAAAAATATGATGAAATGGAAATTGTATGTATGGAGGCATCAAGGACCGTGACTACGATACTAGAGCTAAGGTATTGTATATAATTTGCTTTAAGACTTTACAAAGTCGATTTGAGTTAGACTGCAAACAAAGAATTATATTTTTTTTTTGTCACAATGGACTTCATTTCTCTGATTACAGTTTTATAAGAGTTAGCACGCATTGCTTCCAAATCGACGGGTGCGTGATTGGATATATTCTATGACCATCAAAAACTCGATAAGAGACATTCAACACAAAAAACTTCAACATCTCTTTATTTTACCTAAAAAATCGAAGCTCTCAAACGATTTGGCACTGATCTGCCTGGTCTTACAACACCGCCAACGTTTTTAAAAAATCAAACAACAATGTAATTATTATTTCTGAAAACACTTAAATAAATCCCAGCCACAACAAAAAATTGTAAAAATCAAACATGATTGACCTCAACGCAAAAAAAAATAATATGTCCCGTACAACTTTTAATCTAAGGCCTGCATATTTGACAATTTCCGGGGAGAAAAAATACTCTCGCATAAATTACACCCATCTCGGGGCAAAGTGGCGGTGAACTGAGCGGCCCATCTGTAGCGCATCGCGCTACACATAGGAAATGCAGCAGGGTCAGCTACCCATACCACATGGCCGTGTATAAATTCACAGAATTCTGTGTTTGATGACAACCTAAATAACAATTCCACTCAAACACAAACTAATTTATTGCTTCCAATGAAATGACAAATTGTGGTCCGTAATTGAGTTCATTATGGGCCGCGTTCGTTGATGGTCGGTGCCTGCCGAACGAATAGTAATATGTGATAGAGCCATGAGGGCTTGACAACAATGAACCTTCGCCTTTCTCCGCTCTCACATATAATGTTGACTCCTTCTCATCCGTTTCACGTCACTAAATCCTTCAATACACGAAGAAACATAGAGTTTCATAATTTTTAACTATTCCCCCTGCCATTTTTCCAGCAGCACGTGCACGTGCTTCCTTCAAGAATTCAAGAATTAAAGAGCCAACCGACGAGCCAACGAGGTGGGAACAATTTAAATTACGTCGTTGATTTGTACACCCTTTCAGTGCTTACCTGAACGGAAAGCCACTCGCAAGCAGTGAAAATGCTGCAAAGAAACCGGGTGTGTTGATGTGTGCGTGGTAAAATGTTGAAAAGTTCCTGTGCTCAGATACGTACACACAGAATTCCATTCAACCTTCGATGTCCCTGCTGCTAAAGGGATGGAAAGATTTAACATGTGGTCGAGAATGATGCTGTGTGAGGGTATTTCTCTTGAAGGGTTGCTGCTGCTTGTTAATCACTGACATCATCTTTCGGTGAGCAACTAGTTGGAACAAGTCACAACTGCGACTTAGGGTGTGCTTGCGTATTACATTCGGCTTATTTCACAAGACGAAGGCTAATTTCAACATTTGACTGCGAAGAATCCCCCGACATTTCCGAGTGCCGTGATTTGGTTTGAATTATGAACCTTGATTTTAACACATGGCGAGTGGTGGTGTGCGTATTTACTGAACACTGTTGATTGTGGAACTGTTTCGAGAATGTTTGCCTGTTGTGGAATGCACTTTGTACAGTGATGGAATTCTACTGGGCCGATAACAAGTAAGCTTGAAGACATTTGTGTGTGTCCGGATTTTTCTCAATAAAGAACAAAATCTAGAAAATAGAACCAAAGACTCAAAAACTGCCAAGTAGACTACGAACTATTTAATAATAGTTAGAACAAATTATAAAAACTTAAAAGAGTTCTAAGATTATTTTGTGTGCGAATGGCCGATTTAAAGTGTCTTCGTGGTATTGTTTAGTTTCCAGTCCAGTTTCACAGTGTCTTTCTTGGTTAAAATGCTTTGTTTTCATTCATTTCACAAGGCAGTTTAGTTCGTTACCGGTAAGTTTTGACAGAGAAAGAGCATCATTTGGATTCCAGCTAAATGTTTGACATCATTATGCTATTTGTTGTGAGGGCACAATCCTCGTCCGTAAGTCGGAAAAGCTAAAGACATATACTAGTTTAAACTTCGGAATTTTGTAATCGATTTTCGGGTAAGGATTATTTTTTTACTGCGCATGATTTTCAGACTTAAAAACGTGTGTGTACTTGCAGTCTTTCTGCTTTAGAGCTCTTTTTTATACTGAATCACATGTTACTGTTTAAAACGTTTTCAAAAGTATCTGTGATTTTGTGATTTTGTTAATAAATCACATTTTTTTAAATTCGTTTGGAAACTGTTTTGAACTACACGCGAATAAACTTTTATAAATCGACTCGAAACTTATTTACCATTTAAAACTATAATCATACCAAAAGCAAAAGAGAGATCAGAAATCTGCAAGCGGTAGTTTGACAGTGACGCATCTTTTTAATTGAGTATCTACTTTTCTCTAATATCAATATTTTTACTTATTTTAGGAACATTAAAATAGAAATTAAACTGAAACTAGGTTTTTTAACCTCGGAGGTGCGTGAACTCCTCCCCAAATATGACAACTGTATGTATCTTCCAAGTTTTTCACGATTTCCCATCACATACTAAAAACGCTCAGGACGCGTTGATGTTAATCATTTGGTATCGGTATTTAGCAATAGGCCCACTTCACATGCGTCTTAAGCCCTCTTTAGTTGAGACATATCTTTCTACCCCTCCGAAATAAATAGATGAATTATTTTCAAACTTGCTCTTCTCTGTGACGTTTTTTTTAAACACTCACCTTTTACAACAAAAAAAAGAGGGGGAGATTATCAGAAATAATTACGTTTGTTCCAGTGCTTTCTGTATCAAATTTCGAAGTATTTTATCTTTATAGGAGTGAGGATAAAAATCTCCGTTCATTTCATTAGTGGGTATTACTTTGCATTAAAACAATGAACAGTTTATCAAAATAATGCACAAAGGCAAATGTTTTGTTCCTGTGGCTTACATACATTATTAAAACGATCGTTTTGATCTTTTGTCATCTTCTGTTGAATGTACAACCAACCGATAAGGAAGAAAATTTTAATTTGATTTCAAAGTTGACACAAATCAATTGATTTGATAGAAAAAGTAAAACTTCTATTAGCAATTTCTACTGTTAAAACAGGCAGGTTGGCGAAATTGTTTACTCCCTTGTGAGCGTGCGTTTGACCTAAGACCCATCTACGCAAACAGATTTTCGTGAAGTTTTTTTGGATATACACTATTTTGCTTTGTTTATTTTGCGAACACACCCAAACGTTCTATTTGAATTAATGTCTTTTAAAATATAAACATTTGCCTGGAAGGACGTTTGGAACATATGAATGAAATCCATTTAATGTGGACGTAAGTTTAGAAATTATACAATTTTATTACCACTCTGTAGCTGCTAATAGCAAAAATGTAAATAGTCTAATATATCCAAAATTGCCAAAAGTGATAATATGTCTTCTAATGTGTCAACATTGTTAGGCGTCAAATAATATGAAATCAGAGTTCCTACTTCACGCGCCACATCATAATCCCACGACATTTGATAGTGAAGGTGGAGACTCCCGCTTAGAATACGATTTATTTGCAAATGTTCCCCAAGGAACATCCAACTTTAAGTTCCTTGGTCGCTTCCAAAGCAAACCAGCAATGTGTATATCACTCCCTTGTGCATTCTCTGTTATTCTTTTTCTTGACACACTTAAGTGCCAATTATGAACACAAATTGCAGTCTCTCCCGCTTCGAAGTGTTAAGAGCTACCGTCTATTCACACATTTGAATATACAAGCGCTTTATATGACCTTTAGAGAGAGCGTCACCCCTTGAAAAACCATAAATTCGGTAACTCCTACGAAAACTATTTGTGTTCGGCGCGTGTGTACAGATATTAGAGCCTCTACGTTGTGTCAAAGTTATACATACATAGATATACACAACGGAGTTCTTCGATCAAACAAAACTATGATTTCACTCACTTTACCTATTTTTACGGGTCGGCAGAGGATTGTCCGGTGAACGGGACCGAGCCGGGTAAAAGTGATTAAATGCCAAATGCGTGATACCCTTCTATCGTCACAATCACGCATGCAATCACTATTAATATCCTACCCGCGAGCCTGCCGTGTCACTTTGTTCCAGTGTTTAGCATAACATTTGAGTGAAAACCTTTTTTTTCTCCCCCACGCCACGTCCCCTAGGGCTGGCACTCCCCACTCCGCCGTATCGTGCTCGCTCACGTACATCTGTGCTCAGTCGAACGGAAAAGTTTGTGAAGCCCCCAAATCGGAACCGTGAAGAAGATGAGACTCGCTTGTCATCCATTGGGTGGGAATGTGGAGAAGCGTTGTCATCCGTGGAAAGTAAAGTACTCCCCGAAGTTGGGCGCGCTGAGATTGGTAGAAGTCAGTAATTTGCATCGTGGGAGTGCGCAGTGCGGGCAGTCCCCATAAAGATGACGGTGCACTTACGTATTTAGATGCGACGTGAGGCAAGCAAGTGGAACTTTGTTGCGGTGACTGCGAACAGTACCCGTAGTTAAGATGAGCATGGCACTGTAATTAACACCAAACCACTTCGTCTTCGGAGCATGACACACAGAAAAGAAGAAAAACTAAAAAGAGGGCCTCCATTAGACATGACAGCTTTCTCAGGGTTTGGAGTTGTCACCATAAATCACAATCATGATGTGCAACTCTCAGGAAATTAACTTTCATTGGTTGGGATGATGCTTTCGAGAACGACAAGTCATCTAAGTGTACATTGCTCCTGAATGGAGGTGATGAAAACCTAAGTTGCCGGATGACGTCTCGACAGTATGAGTAAGTCACTGTGTATGGTGACTTGTAAGAAATGACAAATAACGACCGTCAACATACAACAGCGTTTCGAATATTGGTTTCAATCAAGTTCTAATCCTTATTATTATGACAACTCTACAAATAATTTGCTAGCATGAGAACTAAGTAAAAAAATCTCATTTGTCACTTTGACAGCTACTCAAACAAAATACTTCAAAAAATATTACAATATATTCTTTACAAAAACAAAATTACATTCCTCAGGCAGAAAATGTCACACTACAAAAGCAGTAGGCAAGCCGTGGACTCGAAAATTAAAAAACAGTGGAAGACTGGTATAGGTATACAGAGAAAAAAATTATACCAGAGACGATGAGGATTGTGTTTCAATAAACGAAAGATCTAAGTGAATGGAAAATGCAGGAAATTCTACTTCATCAAGTGCTTGATTCATCCACCAACTGAAGCATGGCACTATTAATGAAGCAACCTCCAGTCAAATTTGGAGTCTCTGTTGAAAGTCACCTGAGAAGCTCAATTTAATGGAAATCTTTGTGGCAAACTCAAAAAATTTCAGCAGAACCAATTAGAAAACACCTTCGGGTGGATGGCGACCTCGTCTCTGATCCATGCGACATTAACGGGCTGGCGACACTTTTAATCAGCCCCGGTTTATGGTCTTAAAACGTCGTATTATGACCAAGTCTTTGTATTGTGGGGACTCGTTTAATTGCGAGCGTTCCCTTGCACGGAGGTTGTTTGCCCGAAAGGCGCACCAGTTGGGAACCATTAAAATTAGAAAAAAAGCGAAGTAAGAATGATGAGCAAGGAGAACGACGTCAACGATGTGGCGGTTTCAGAGTTTTGTAAAACACTAGGCCTTCCGGGATCCATACACAGCCTCATTAGAGGTGGTGCCCTGTAGCCTGTGAAGGATGCACTTATCCCCCCTCACCACACTTTCCGCCAAATGCGAAGCCAAGTGAAAAGGTTGCTTACGCCTAATTGCATGTCCCGACGACTTCTTGTGTTGGACTTTATGAAACCGCACTCATTCCGGTGATTGCAGTGTGTGTTGCAGTGTGTTACACAATGAACTTTTTTTTTTCTTTCCCCGTCTGCCGCCCCTCCTTTCGCTGCTATGGTCCTGCTGCGAAGCGAAAACCTATTCTTTTTGTTCCTCGGTTGGATTCCTCGTCGTTCTCTGTGTGCGCACAAAGCCCCCCAACTAAAAAGAGTTAAAAACCAAAATACTGAACAGGGCAAGAGGAGAGAAAAAACCGGCACACAGTACGGAAAAGAGGAAAAACAAGGAGAAAAGAAAAACACTAATGTATAGAGATTTTCTTTTGAAATGTGTATTTGTGTGCCTAACATACATGTGGAAGCAGCAGTGGCAGTAGGAGCGGCAACGGCAGCACCCAGCCTGTCATGCATGCTAAAACTGTTTACATATGTATGTAAGGACTCTGCGCTGCAAAGATTTGTACGCATTGCATGCTTTTTTGTGTATAATACCCTTGGCACTTCCTAATCATTGACACATGAATGAATGCAGTTCTTTATCCTGCATGCAGGGGGGAGGGTGAATGTGTGTACACGCGGTGCGATGGGGCGCGCATGATGGGGCTCGGTTAAGGGGAAGGGGTGCACTCGACGAATGAGGCGAGGAGGAGTTTATATTTACTCTTTGGCTTCGTATCCAAAAGGTTTTAACGTTTTAGCTTGTTTGTTCCCGGAGCCTATTTAAAAACACAAAATCCTGTTCGCATGCAGGAAAAAAACGAGAAAAGAAGGGAAACAGCACAAAGAATGAGTTTCTATTTGAAGAACTGCTATAGTGGATGCTATTATGCATGAGTTGCCCCATCCCCAGCCGTCTGTGTGTGCGACGACAACACATAATAAAGAGATATCAAGCCAAGCGATGCTTTAAAATTCTTTAAACGACTCTCGCTTCAGCCAATTCCTAGTATGGTGCTGCTGCTGCTGCTGCTGCTGCTGACCACCCAAATTGCACACAGAGCCGTACAGGGCATATACACTAGAATTCCCTAGTCATACCTTGGATGCATCGCAAATGTGACATACATAGTCGGTGCCCAGTGGCCTTTCCATCAGAGCGTCAGTTGACGTGTTTCGTATCCAATAAGAGATGCAGCATTCGCAAGCCATCATCGTCATCTTTTAATGCTAAGGACCCAGAATATCCTTTCGTCATTCCTGCTTCCCTTTTTTCTGTGCTGTACCCATTCTGCGCGGTGCAGTGTGTATATGTGTGTGTGTGTTTTAAAATTTATTGAAAAATAGCTCAGCAGCAGTACACGGGAGTTTATTTAGCTTCATGGCGATGATGATCCTGGCAAAGACCATGCTAATATGTTGCAAGGTGGTGCAGCCCTCACCCAGCAACTGAAGTGCTTTTTATAGATAGTGAAGCACTTGCGCCGTGGCAAGAAGTGTGAAAGGGACTTTACGTGTTTGAAATGTTACTCCAGCGACCACTGATTGGGAGCTTAACCTTGAGTTCGCAGAACGTCACTGGCATTGAATTAATCGTAAAGAAGAAATCAAAGCCGACTGGCTATGACATACACAAATTAAGGGTGACCCCAATTCAATTGTTTGTGGCGACAGCTTAGAAGGGGAAACAGGAATCATTCGTAGGAACATTCGTAGGAATCCCCCCATGGGACATGAAGGGCAACTGGAGACAAGAGACAACATAAAGAAAGGCGTGTAATCCGGAGAACTGATTGGAATCATAGTGCGTGTAGAAAAAGAGATGTCAGCGTGTGAAATCCTTTTTTTTGTGAGAGAATTGCAGACTAGTTGTCGAAATGTATACATCTTTTTGTGGATAAGGTGTATGTGTTCAACACCTTCAAAAAAAAAAAAAAACAAAGTTCTGGTAAAATCAAAAGAACCTTGATTCTTAACTTGTGAGACACTACTATGAGTCCTAGAGGCTGTTCAACAATTGATAGAGGAAATAGATGGAAAGTAGGAGAGTGACATGTTCTTAAAAATGTATATAGTGATGTGAAAGTATTTGTTTGGACATCGCCAAGCATGGTATAATCATCAGGGCTTTAATGAGAATTGTATCCCTAAAGTAAAAACCAAAAATAATAACGCACAATCTACAATGTTAAAGAAACAAACTGACCTGTCCATTGGCAATCATTCTTAAGGCAACGTAAATATAATGCATCCTTATTCTTTTAGATTTACTTATTTTTCTAATCAGATCAGCAAAGTATGAAGGTCCTAAGTCTAAGTTCAGACTGCCTTAAAGTCTTAACAGTAGAGTATGTTATTGTCAAATGAAAATCAATTGGATGACACTAGCCCACAAGTGACAAGGCTTAGTCTTTTGTACAACTTCTTGTATAGTGCGCGCTAATGTTCCGCGAGGAAAGGAAAAAAATTGTGTAGCTTTTTATATGCAATTAATGCTCTTTGAATGTTGTCAGCGACACGAAAGAGGTCTTGTCGTTAGAAATTCCGAGATATTCAGTCCTGGAATCAAACCTGGGATCTTAAGTTGAGTTAAGGCAGTTACACACTAAAACACGGCGGGTGGTCAAGTGCCATGTACAAAATCAACAGCTAGCAGGTAATATATTTGAAAAAAAGAGGCAAAATTAAAGATCATATAACTCAGATGCAGGAACAATAGCTTAGGAGGCATAGACGATCAATTATCCTCACTGATCCTTTGATGTTTTTTTCACAACTATGTTTCTTTCTTTGAAGACAAAGTGTTTCGTTTTCTTGCATGAGTTACAACTGAACAGATGAGAACAAGATAATAATAAATGAGTCTTCAAATGCATTCGAGAAAAACGCCGTAAATTGGGGTGTGTTTTCTCGGGAAAGAGTGTGTAGTTCTTTGATATTGCGAACAACAGATCATTTTCACACAATAAGAAACATAATGCAAACAAGGGTCTATTCATACAGACTAACCTTTTGGGAATTCGTTTCAAAATCGGTACTAACAAGTGTACATCAAGTTTCAATTTCAATCAAATGAACAATGGCAGCTCACTTCCGTTATAAATAAATACTCGTCACTTGAAGTTTTGCTCGAACAATGAGAAACACGAAGATAATTATTATATTATATTTTTATTTAACTTTCCCACTCCACAAGAAAGTATTTATCGGTGGTGATCGCGTGATTGTCCCATTCTTACAGAACTATTGTACCTAGAATAAACTGCACTGCACAGTCTTTTAGAAACATAAACAGGATGATTGTTGCCATTTACTGAATCATTTATAAATGAACTATTACTTTCTAAGTAAGGAAATAATTACTTCTTTCGACCGTAAAACTTACATAAATGGATTCAAGGAAATTTTTTTCGTTAGGATACAAAGCTATTTGCTTGTCTTACCTGAAAATAAGAAAAAAATATGTTTAGAATTTCGTCAAATTTATACCTATAGAAAATCGGTAAATGTATAGACATACAAGCATAAGAATATTGAGAACAAAAAAATTTTGATTGGCTTATACTCGTAGTAAATCTCGGTATAGTTTATAAAATGAAACGACGTTTGACCCTAGAAAAAGATACTTTAATCCCTATGAGAACCAACTGCATTATGCGCTTATATAAACCTAAGCTTAAGTAACCTATCGGACTATGCGCGCTTTAGGTATGCTCCCCTTGTATAAAAGAAATATTCGGCAAAACTAAATGAGACATTTATACACCAGTTTTTATATCTCCATATAAGGTTAGTTTAAAAAGTACTTTAATTTATTTCAAATTTACATAGTCCAATATTTCTAAACTAACAATTAAAATACATAAGTTCATGACATAAAATTGAGGGTACATTTAGGTACTCTAATCAAATTTTTTAAATTTTTTTGTTGCTAGGGTAACATTATTTTACCCGCGTTTTTATCTCATCCCACAAATTATCTATAGGATAAAAATCTGGTGACTGTGGTTAAGTTTTCATGTGGTTCCTGCCGTTATACAACATCCACTCACGTACTACGAGTAAGGTGTGCCTCGGTTCGTTATTGAAACAGAACTCCGACGGTATGCTTAATTTTTCCACCATTGTTCTTTTGAAAATATCGAAGTATTTACTATTTATTGTAGCTTTGATAAACTCAAATTTGGCGGCACCACTGACAGCCATTGACCCCCATAGCATAACGCAACCCTCTAAATGTGTTATCGTCTGAGAAAAGTTTGGTTTTTGAATCTGGGTTTTTATTACTTCCCGACTATTTGCTTGTCGGAGCCGAACAAGTTCACTTTTGTTTCATCAGTAGGCAGAATATACTTCTTGGCGAAGCAGAAATATATGGTTTTTTGCGAGCAATTTATGTTGTTTCTCCGCAGCACACGACGAGATGTTTCTTAAATATTATTTTAGCAACTTCTGATGCTAACTTTTGAACACTGCTTTTAGCCGCTTGATCATCGTATTCTCTGAGAATTTTCGGCCTCTACCGGAATTATTTATTAGAGTACTTTCGTATCGGAATTTTTGAAAATTGGTTGCACTGTGGAATGCGTTTACTAGATAGTTTAACCAATTCGGATTAGGATTTTCTCTTGCGGTTTAAATTTAAGACCAATTTTTTGATAGAAATATCTATTTATTTTCTCTTTTTTCTATATTTCGTATAAGATGGAAGAAATAAGAAAATATGACCAACGATCTTCATACTACAATAATCAAATCAATCAAAGCCAAACGGCAACAATAAGGATAGGATTATTGTGTTTCAAATAGATTTCTCCCAAGGTGTACGCTCAATTTTGTGTAATGAAATTGTGTACAATATAATTTCCGTTTTTCTTCATAAAAAATTGAATTATGGCAATTTATTTTTTAACTTATTCTTAAAATATATTTGATATAATGTTAAATAAAACATATTTTAGAAAAGATTGTTGAGTTATTAAAATATGAAAGCATCTTGTTTTAGAGATGTACACTTAATTTTGAGAGTAACAGTATATAATTTTATTGAGCGCGACTTCAATAAAACCAAGCAAGTGCAACTCCGCAATAAAAGCAACACCTTAAATCATGTCATTCTTTGTTTAATAATCAAGAAATATTACTCGATAAAATCAATTTTTTTTATAAAATTGTATTTCCTTCTCTATTATTTCACCGAAATTTGTTCTTTTCGTGTATTTTCGTGTATTTGCCTTCGTAGTCGTACTGCGTCTAATAACATACGCCTGCAATTTAAATAATAGACATTAACGTTTAACAGGCTAAGAAAAAAATGCCTCATGTCCAAAATGATTACATAAAAATATTATCGATTTTGTTGAATCACTTAATGAGGCAAATTCTAAAAGCAACTGGTGCGTTTCCATATCGGAACAACTCGCTTTTTCTTACAATAACATCCTTCGTGTTGCTGCAAAAACTTAAACATTATTAATTGCCTATGAGAAGCATCTTAAATCTTGCCGTTCGGAGTCGGTAAAAAACCGTAGGTTCCACCTACTTATGATAGATCAATAACACGCACAACACGAGTAATCCTATTTGGCATTAATATACTATTTAAGTTTTTGTCCCATCTGCTTGATCCTTCCATTTTTAATTCCATTCACTTTTCTTTGACCAAATACTCAACAGAAATAATTTCTTTACATGACCTTAGATATATGCCCACAAATGTTTTCCGGTGTCGGAAAACATTTAGCAATTTGTAATCTGTATTTTGAATAAACCAATCAATGGAAATCTCTTATCGCAGCAGATAAATAAAGTACATTCATGCTATTGTAAAACTTAGAACGCAACACTGTGCATGTTTATATACGAAATTAAAATAAATATAACCACTCGAAGGGGTCGGAAATACACAATTTGAAAACTTTTTCACTCAACACGCCCGTGTCGATTTGTAAATGCAATATACAATTTCAATAAGTATAAATATTTTTTTAAAAAAGTATAATCAATTTTTTCACGGCACCACATTTTTTGATTTGCTGACAACACTCATAGAGTACTAATTGTCTACGAAAAGCTTCTCAAATCTCACTGTTCGGAGTTGGCAAAAAATTGTAGGACTCTTCTACTCGTGAGAGAACAGTAGCACGCACAACACACAGTTGAAGTAGTGTGACTACTGTCAGTTGCAGAAGTGTCACTCAATTATTATTATTATTTAAATTCTAGATAAAAAGATAGATTAGCAAATATGGTTTGGTGTTTGGCGATTACGATTCAATTCTGTTTGAGCGCTAGTCAAAGATGGTCACAAAAGTGTGATAAACCAAGTTATGCTGCTAAAATATAAATATATAGTCATGATACTACAACAGAAATGCGCATCAATTTTTGGTAATTTTGATGTCAAAACTGTCGAATCTGATCATCGTCGTATTTTTTCGATTATTTAGAATAACATCATTTGCCCAAATTCTCCGACACCGCTGGACAACTTGGGCATACGACCCCATGGACAAAAAGAACCAAACAATTTACTTGTCACATTCGTCAACATCTGTAAGTAAATTGTGAGTGACAAGAAGCATATAAAAATTAATAATATTATTACACATTTGATAAAAATTGATACAAAGTCTAACACATTTAACATTTTTTTCCAACGGAGCAGCATAAGGCAGATTAATAGTTATATAAAATTCAGAATTGAGTCTTAGTTTATCGCTATTGCTTAGGTATCCCAAAAAGATACACATGTGTATAATAGGTAATGTTATTACCACTTATTACACGCAGGATGAGTAAAATTCACTTTTTGGCGAAGAAATATTGTGGAAATACATCTCCGATTGTATTAAATCAGAATTTTTGTAAAATGAATCTCTTTAATTCTCTATGATTCATTACCCCCGATTCGCTAGAAATGATGGACACTGTTAAGAAGCACATCCAGTAACAGTTTACTCCGCTTGGGCAACAGAGTGTGAAAGGGTGTAATGTGAACGCTTGAAGAAATCGACAAAAACACTGATGACATGACACAGAAAGGCAATAGTTGTTGAGTGACGAACAATCATTGTCTATTTTTGTTTTCTCTCACGTTCTTGTCGAACAAAAAAAATGCAATGTATTTGCTTGAACACTTAAATTCCGCTTTTCATATGATTTACGACGACAAAGCCTAAATTTATCGACAGTTTCTAGTTTGAGAAAATATTAAAGTCCGCTTTTATAATATATCCGAATATGTATTCCTTAAGTTCAAGTTGACAAGAATGCGAGCTATGAACTATAGTCTAAACCCTTGCTGCGTTTAGGATAATGCAAAAAAAGGACGTCTGATTCGTCAGTTCTAAGTCACCGTTAACATTTAGGTCCTGTTAAAACATACATTGTTTCTCTCTATGTTCTTTATAAAGATTTTAATACGACTTAGCCACTAGTAAACATCAGCAATTAATACTCATTTAAAAATAACTTTATCCAGGTTATGATGGTGTTGTTTAACAAATTCTTTAAGACATCTTAATAAATATCTAACCAAACTTTCAATAAACCAATTAATCCCCTTTGACATACTTAAATGAAGGGAGACGCAATGAAGAGCAAATAAACTCTGACACTCATTAAGTATCAAATCAAATTAAACCTGTGAACATCCCATATTCTACAACTGCCCCAACGAATAATTAATAGACCACCACTTTCACGTGTGGAGAAAGTTGAAAGAGAAAGCAGATGACATCTTGTCACTATGAAAAAATAAAACTCAAATATACAAAAGGATCCACCTTTCCAAGACCCCGAAACCTCACTCAACAGGTGTCCCACTTTCACAACGTCGCCAAGAGGGAACCCGACACCTCCATTAAAGCAGTCTTTCCACCGTTTTGGAACCACTATTAGAAAGAAAGAGAGAGAGACACACATGCTGAAATCGCCCTTAACACACATGGTCAGCAGCACAAATAAACAATCTACACCATCACCCACACAACGTATCCGCTCTTGACCGTTTAAAGTTTTAAAGCGCGCCAAACGACGACGTTATAAAACTTAAACTTCAACCCAACCTACTCCCTTCGAGATGTAGGGCAACGACCCCCACAAGACCACCAGTCCAGACAGACCCACACCAGACCAGACAGCAGAAACAAAAGCAGCATCTCCTGTAAACGTGGAAGTCGTTCACTTCTCAAAAATTTAAAATGAAGACAAAATCTTCCCACACACACACGCAGAACCCAAGCACACACAGCCAAGCGCACTATTCCACACTAAAAATAGCACAGATACAAAATTACCCAAATTTGCCGGGAAAATCCCCCCGGAGGAATGAAAAGCTAAAAAGCAGGAGCGCCAGCGGTCGCCGGACTAGCCAAAGCAGAAGCAGAAGCACATATAATAATAAAGTATGTCCACCACGCACCCATCCCCCACCGAGAGCAAGAGCGCACCACCACCACCGTCGTCGTCCTTATTGGCGCGTCCAAAATCTACTTTCCATTCAGGAAAAACCGTTCCTTTGCTTTCCTTTCTTCCTTCGTCCTTCGTTCGTTCCTTCCATTCATTCACCTCCTCCCAAGGAAGGAGTACAACTAGTGCAATAGGTTAACCTTGAACAAAGATGCAAGCGAGCACAAGAATTTTTCACTCACCAGCATACTCCTACCCCTCACCCACCCACTCCGCACACAGCATCATCATCATCAGACGCTGCAAAAATATCACAGGAGTGCCCACAGAGCAGGGAAATTTTCGTCGAGACATCCTCGAACGTTGTCGTCGTCGTCGACGTCGTTGGCGTCGTCGTCGTGTTGTCCTTGCCGTGGTAGTGGTCGACGTCGTCATCGTCGTCGTATGGACTACGACGACTTCAACGACGTCGACGACTTCCATTGGGAAGGGGGGGATGCTGCTGCTTATGCCGTCAAGTTGAATAGTATGGACGCTGATGTCGTCGTAGTCGTCGTTGGTGGTGGCTTTTTCGGTCTCTCGGTAAGGAGCACAAGGAGTTTTTGTGGGTGGGCGGGCGCTAGTGGCGCACAAAAATGGGGTTTTGTTCGTTGGTCGGGTTTTTATCATCATCATCATCATCATCATCATCATCATCATCATCATCATCGTAGTCGTCGTCCTGGCCATCATCATAATAAAAGGCGTCCTCAACTCGGTCGAATGTGAACGTCGTCTCTGCGGGTGTTTTTGTGTGTGTGCCTGGTCGGTGTGCAATGCTCCTTCGCCTTTTTCCATCTCATTCGGGGTTAATGCTTTCGAATGGAATACATTTATATAGAAAAGCAGTGGTAGCGGTGGTGGCGGTGGCGATGGTGGCGGCGACTACGACAACGACTTTGAGGAAGGTAACGGGGTAATGTGCACACACACCCGCTTCGAGTGAGAGAGAGATCGGAGAATTTAGCAGGAACAGAACAGCCAGCGGAGGCGTCTGTGGCGGGAATACAAGACTAGAAAGTTTCACTTGTTGAAAAGTAAAAGTTTAATTGAAAGTATTTGCCGGCAAAGGAAGGAAGGAGCGCACCACTCGAAGGCGGTCGACGAAGTGAGTGAGGGACCTTGGGGGTGGCGGCGAGGAGGGTTCGGCAAAATGAGGGGGAGATGAGATGGTGAGAATGAGAATGAGGATGAGGTGATAGTTAAGGATGCAGCAATAGTTTTCCAGACCATCTCTAGGGCATCTCTGTATATGAATGGTGGCGTGGCGAGATGTTCGGATCGTGACAGTGAACGAGAACGAGGAGGTCGAATGTGCGCGAGACGGGGTGGATTTAGTTGAGAGGTTTGCATGTGATGGTGATTATGATGATGATGATGATGGAGACCGAGACTGAGACGGAGACGATGACTATGACGATGGGAAAGACCACGACTGTGATGACGATAGGAGTGGGGTGGTGGCGGTGGTGATGCAGAGTTTACCAGGTCAGTTCGGTTGTTGAACGTTGGCGGTAGTGGCCAGCGTCGTCATCGCCGGTAAATAGGATTCTCGGACCACGGAACAACTATGGTGGGGCGTGGCGGGGTGGGAAAGTCTGGCTAGTGGATGTATAGAGGGGAAGTGAGAAAGTATTTGTCCGTCGACACAATTTCATGTGATAACAACCTCCTTGACCTTGATACTCGACGAGTATGATGCTTCCGGAATTCCTGAAGGCGTTATTTAAATACCCCTTTTGCATGTGTGTGGCGGTGATGAAATTGTGGGAGGAGGCGTGTGTTGTGATAGAGTGAGAGAGAGAGTGTGTTTGTGTAACTTTTAATTCGGCGAGCACGAGGTTAGTCGTTCCGCGTGATATATTTCTCTTGTATTCAGCGGTAGTTAGAGCATTTTTAACGAATGTTTAGGTGTTTTTGTGTGTTTAATAGGCAGTGGGAGGGAGCAGCAAAATCATTCCAAGAGACTGAGTGTGCTTCTAAAACCACTAAGCACTCAATTACTTTAAATTGTTTGCTAACTCTGGTCAATTTGACTTGTTTAATACTGCCCACGTTGCACACGCGTCTGCCCGCCTGCCAGCATCATCATTATCACAAGCGCATTGACGACGTCGTTGTCATCGTCGTGAACACCGTGGTTAATGTCTTCCTCTATCCATTTCCCTGTGTTTCTGGCTTGAGGCTGGAGTAGATGCTCATGTATTTTGGAACGACACTGGACAGTAGCCAGTAGACAGTATTTTCATTCTTTCGCATTAAAAATTAAACGAACATATGTATTTACTTTTGCCGACCGTTGCCTGTGGCGTGGTGTTGTTGTGTTTCCTTCCTTCTCTGGTATGGTTGTGATCTCTGCAGGGAGTGAGGGGTGCATAGTGGTGGTGCATGCCTGCTTATGGAGCCTGTAATGCACGAGCCAATTGAATTGAACGACGACGTTGAGGCGAGCGCGTATGCAAGTCATTTGTGCGTGTTTCTCTGCTTCTATGTATGTGTTTGGAGCGTGGTTAATGGAACATTTGAAGGAGAGGCACCTCTCGGCACTCGACATCGGCACCACTCTCGCTCTCCCGGTTGATATTACAAATTGGTTAAGGGTTTTAATAAATTAGATTTGTTAGTTGAGCTGACGCTATGAGATGCGGAGTACTGCCGTAGCCGCCACCGCTCGACTCCGCTTGGCCCTTCCGGAATTTTTCATCATCATCATGGACTGGAGAATGTAGAGCGTTGGGAGGTAGAGAGCAGAGTGTGCTGGGTTATGTGCGGTTGGGGGTGTAGGGTGTAGGGTGTGTGCCGGACAACATGAGATTGCTATCTCTCGTGGAGGAGTAATAGAGTTTCACCAGGAATCCAATTGACACGAACTTGTGTTTTGTGTTTGAATGTTGTATGGACGCGTGATGACGCCATTTAGGAGCGGCATTATGGATCAATAAAATGTGTTGTTGGTGGTGGTGGTGGCGGTAGCGGCAGCGCACTACACACATAAAAACCGAGCTCTCGGGCAGGGTGGAACCGCAATTGAATTTCGATAAAACGACCAGCACACCTATTGGTGGTTTCGATAGATTCGCGTAGTAGTCAGTTAATTTTTGAACGGACACAGAGGAAGGGGGAATTGCGGGTTCAACGAAAAGGCTTGGGGACTGAAAATGCCATTCATTGTGGTTGAACTGAAAGTGCTATCAAATGAGGTGGGGGAGGGGACGGGAGAAGGAAGAGAAAAAAAGATTGCTTGCAGAGACAGCGCAAGTCCCCATTCACACAAAGGGCTTTGAAGTTTGAACAGATAACTAAACCTGCAATGTATATACGGGAAAAGGTGGAGGGTGGTGGCAGCCAACCTCCGTTAGAAATTATGATTTTTTGGAGAACTAGCATTGGGCCGAGATGGGGCGTGAAGTTGGCAGAAGCCACTGCGGGCTAAACCCAGATTGGCGTAGGTATTGTTTAGATGGCGGACGAAATAGCGTCTGGATGAATAGACATTGATTTAAATACTTTCTTTGGAATTATTTCGGACAAAGTTTCCGTTGTATGTTCTTGTCCATTCTGCAACAATAAAGAAATGCTTCTACCGGGATACGAACAGGACTCTAAAAAATATAAGTCACCAAAAGTCTATATATATCAAATATCTAACGGATACATTTCGACGAGCGTGGTTTAACAACCTTCCAAAGACATAGAGACAGAGGGTCTTCGTTTTGAAATATAGGGGTTTTTCCAATATTTAAAACAAATAAAACCTTAGTTGAAATTGTTTTATGCATCTCAGAAACTGGAATTCCCTTCACACTCATGTCAGAAACAAATTATTTCAAAAAGCGAAACAAACTCTCCCTGACACAAGCATCTGTCGTCATTCAATTTGTATATTTATTCGTCACATGGAGGTCTGATGTATATTTTCAGAAATATTTAATTGAAGTTAATCAGAGTTAATTGATCCAAATACGATGCAGGATGTTCCCCACTCGCTTGTATGTTTGCAAATTAACCTGGGAAATGAATGCATGACGGCCACAAGACAGATTTCAAAAATTTTTTTTAAATCAATGTCTGTAGAAGGATGGCTGATTTTCGCGCACAACAAATGATGCCGCGTAATAGGGGCAATTAACTACGCTGATGAGCAGGAGCGCATCAATGTGTACGTTTACAGTGTTGTGAACTGGATATGTGTGCGTTAAAAATTAAGTATGTTTCAGTGGCTATTTGTCTTATTTTCCAAAGCAACTTGCTTTCAACTTGGTATTGGGGAGGGAGAGGTAATTAGTCAATTTAAAATGCTTTGCACCCTATTTAGGAAGATAATCCTTTCTAAAGGAGACTGGGGTGTGACATTAGGGTAATGAAGCGAATACAAGCCACACTCCTTAGAGCTAACATATAAAATGTGATTAACCTCACCTAAATGTTTGCCCTGATAAAGTGCTTATAGACTCTTTCGTCAATACGGTTTATTTATTGTTCGCAGAAATAAGCCAATAATGTCCGAATTTTATTATCTTTAAACGGCAGAGCTATATTATACTTCTCGGATGGTTTATAAACATTAAGCTAGAAAGCAACTGGTCACCGCCTAATGGGGGCACAACGCGGCCATAAAATCGATAGAAGAGCTGAAAGGGCTTGGAGTCATATTTTTAGGGAAACATAAGTGTATGTTCAGTAGCTATTAAAAATAAGATGTTCTATTGGAATTGACTTTCTGCTGAGCACACCCTCAAGTGTGAAGATTGCTGAATGTGTACCTCATCAATTTACATCACATGTTTTGTCATTTTTGTTCAGTATTGTTTGTCAGGTTATCTTCGAAAAGACTCACATTGCAACAGGGTCTTCAGTCAGCGTTCTGTGAGCATTGTTTTTCGTTTGATTCGGTGGCATAGTCAACCTATTTTAACTTTCTGCATTGATCATCTTTGAACTGATAATAAACACTTTATTTTCACATTAAAATTTGTGTTTTCCTTCACATTTACCTCACGAATTACTTTTTCACATTGAAAATAAGGTTAAACGCTTTGAAAACGTAGGCAATCCGATTTTTATGCAGACATAAATTATCTCCTTTTTTGTCTAACAATGTATAATGTATTCCAAAGAGGTTATATAAATAGAGTTGTATACAAAAACATATTAAAATTCGTTATCTTAAAACAAACAAAATTAAAAAAATAGTATTGAAAATAAGATGATATAAATAAAGATGATATAAATAATAAATACAATTTTCAATACATTATGCACAACGGTTAAGTATGATTGTGTTAAAACAAAAATAAATTGTTAAAACGATGCTTATCTTATATTTTCAGTGAGCACAGGTATTTTTCTTTTTATATGCTGACTACTCCTTCTTGTTCTAGTGTTGTCTCCATATGACTTAAATTTAGTTACCTATTTCGACTTTTTGTTATAACTTTTTGATAAAAAATAATCCCAATTTCTCCCACTTTGTCTTTATTTTTGTTTAAAGCTTACCCCTGAATATTTAAAAAAAAAAATACTCTACTATAGCGCTGGTCGACGTTTCCAACTGAAAAGCTCCCAGTCTGACACTTAGAAAAGTATACAATTTTTGAAAATTATTTTTATTTCTAAACGGTGTCAACGATTTAAAGACACTTTTAATGCTAATTACACTTTTCGTTTGGAACTTACAGGTCAGTGAAACAACTTTAAAGGAGCATCGAAGCTGTAATCAGTACAAATGCACACACTTAATGTTACCAATAGAACGAGACATAACGTACCATCTTAATGAGTCTGGAATTTATCCTACATTTTTATAAGAATTGTTAAATATTGTTAAACTTTTTGCTTTAATTCAACAGTCAAAACCGAAACTTCACTCAAATTATTAAATATGTTTAGTCAACAAGTCAATGAGTTATTAAAACGAGGTGCCAGGAAACATGCCCTTACTCGCAAAAAACTAGTAGCGATATAAAAATGAGTTCCAATTAGAAAATATAGACGCTTAATGACTGGGGACCATGCGTATTTGACAACGTTTGCCAAAGCCATTTCTGTTTATCCAAAAAAATAAATATAACGACAAGTTGCTGAACTAAACTAAAACCAGAAGACTTCACCAACCAAAAAATCATATTTAGTCTTGAGACGCAATTTTCGGTTACTTTATGCCAAACATTAAGATAGCTCTTATCCGGAAAATGTGTTGTCCAGAAACGTCTAACTACGCCCTACAGATTAGGGATGAATAAGTTATTTTTGAATTCGAATTAAATGATATGCAGATGAACGATAAATGATTGAAATAACGGTGACACAACTAACGACGGTTGGTTTCAAGGAAGAAATGTTGTGCATGAACAATGGAATAGAAATTTTTATTTATCTCAAGATAAGTGGGAGTAAGTAGAGTTCTAGACTGAACTACGGTTAGTGGATTTTTTTTTCTTTGCATGTTTGAGGAGCACCACTTGGAACTGTGGAGTTTCTAACCCACTAAGAGGTAAAGGCTGTGAAAATTATGAATCTACTCTTATATCCACCATTTAATAATGCACTATAAGAACAAATGTAAGAGCTTTAGTATTTGTAATGTTCGAACCTGATCTCTCCGACAATTGGGCAAGATGTCTTCTCGAAAAGTCACGCCCTGTAACTTCGTTGGACGCTGCTAAGCCGTTCCCGTTTAACACATTCACACGTCTTGCACAATTAGCCAAACCGAACACATACCCGCTTCCAATCTTCCCACATCTCTCTTGCTTGAATATTTAGGTTAAGATAGATACTTGGCCCAAACGCATTGCGGCTGTGAGAATGATAATTATATTGAATGCGTTTGACCTGCATATTTCTGAGGAAGAAGATACCTTGGGCAGGGCTGCTAATGCTTTTCCCCCATCTCCATTTTCTCCCCATCCGCATTGCCAAGTTGGTCAATCTAACACTGCTATGTACACATTCCAAGGGAAGGACCCTCCTCCAGCTTGCGTCATCTCAGGACATGTTTTGAAAAGGCGTAAGATGTCCATGTGGGAGTAGACAGCCTGTCAGGCACATATAGGCCTTGCCCAGATTTGATGTACATGCAAAGCCTAATAAATAAATATCACTTGGCTCAGTGGACACACCCATTTTGCTGTTGCTGCACTCCTTGCACAGTGAGGCTGGCATAAAGAAAAAACCCGACTTGCACACACTTCCTACAATTGGACAAGTAATGCTTCTAAAACATTTGCTTGTCATTAAATGATATTATTATAAACGCACAGGAATGTACACTCATATATACACGCCTTGGCCTGCATCGAGTTCGCTCCTAGAAGCGTTCTCGCCTTTTACATACGGGTTGAGGGTGCCTAGCGATCCCGGGAATTGTTGGCAGGCAGAGATTTGTACTTTCATTAGATAGATATCAATGTGATTTGTGCATGTAAGATGCCACATCCTGAACGCATGCACGCACTTATATACTTAAATGAATTAAATGTATCTTCTCCTGTGAAAGGATAATTCCTTGCCTTAATAAGATACTTTCATCGGACACACTACACACTTGCAGATGACGGCATAATGATACAGGATGCAGGACCACTCGCATTGCCAAACGGACCGATAACAATAGTTTGAAGATAATGTGTACACTGCCTGTGGCGATGGCGGCGACATTGGGGAAACGCTGTGGACCGAGTAGTGGTGCAGGTGTCATCCGCATCAGTGCGTCCCTGAAAAGAATAATCTAAGGGGCGTCGGTCATGGGCGGCCGTTCATTACTTATAGAAAATGTTGCAACTCAAAGAAACAGACATCGATAAAAGGCGAGTGCTGCTGGTAGTCTTGAGTTGCTACTTAGGACACTGCGAGTTTCGATGTGCGGGTTAAATTTTCTTATTTGACACTGTATCTTAAGAAGTGGAGAGAAACTCACACTTTAGGATCCCTTCAACTGACAAAATGTGATGAATTTTAGAAACATACATATATTAAACATATATTTTAATACTTTAAACATAAGATATAAATGGCAGATGGGTTTGGGGCCTACAACAATAGAGCTTTAACGTGTATAAGAATAGGTGATTTTTTTACGGCATTTAGGAAGTAGAAAACCATTTGGAAAGTTGTTTAGCTAAAGATGTCTTGAGAGTAAGATATAATACTGCCATACTAGTTATAGTTGAGTGGTTTATAACTAACTCGTTTATAAAATCAAGATCTAGGATGACGGTATAAGTTCCAAAAAATCTGGGAAGAGCTATTACAACAACAACTCCAGGCGCCTTTGAACTCTCTAATTATCAGCAGCGCAGGAGAAAAACGGTGGCTACTAAGTTCTAACTAACAGAGTATTACTTCGTACTGGTCATCGCTACGCATGAACAAAGAGAGTGCAAAGCGGATTCCGTTGTTGTTCCGAAATGACACCTAGCTCAATCAATCTGTGAGAGTACACGTAGTCTTTAAACCAGCAGATCGCCATGGCGTATTGGGTAAGTGCGTCATCCGTTCGGAGTTGGCAAAAAACTTTGTGTCTCCTCGGCTCGTGAAAGAACAATATCACGCACAACAGAGTAGTTGCTGAGTGGTACTACAGCCCCTGGTCCCCTGTGGACTGTAGTGCCACTCCATTCGTCAGTTTAAACTGCTTGGGACCGATGTTTCGATAGTATGGGCCAACATCTATTATGTTTATCTTATTTCAGTAACCAATAAATCAAATAACAAATTTTTGTTTTCAATTTTTTGTCTTTGTTCTTTCGCCATTTTAAATAGCTCCAGCTGTGTGTTCCCACTGGCCGGCGTCCTCCATTTCACTCTGGATTATTTATTTATAAGCAAAACGTGTTTGCCTTCAGCTCTCCTGCAATTTTTCAAAGCAATCCCTAAGTTCAAACTATAATTTGCCTTCAATTGTATGCAATTTTTCCACAACAAAGTGCTCGTCTCTCGACGCTCTTCTACAATCAATCGATATATTTACAATAAAAAAAACTCGTCCACTCAAAGGAAAGACTAAGTCCTGCACAAGGCAATCATTTGTGTAATTACCAATTCTGAGTCGAATAACAGGTCGTTTCACCTGCTGAACCCATCCCAGATGGCGCATTCTTCCGACTACGAGCCACACATTAACTGACCGATGATGTGTTCTTTCTGAAAATATCTTAATTCTAGTTGTAATCACATTTCCATGACACGGCAAGTAATGCTTTGAAAATACCATTATGATGAGTAACTACGCGTATTAAGAAAGCTATTAACGAGAACAATCAAACGGGGATTATCGATCTAGAAGTCCTTCTCAGTCCTTGCTTGGCGTGTATTTGCGCCTAATGAACGACTATTTGATTGATTATATGTCAAAAGCCCTGTCCTTATCTGCGTAATTAATAATCAGAGGCCCTGGTGCACAAAGTGTTTGTATGCACGGCACCGCGTCTGGGGGATGAATGTATCCACGACAACGCGTTATCGTACACAAATAATACCTGTCGCGCAAAAACCATTACTACCACCACCAACACAGAACTACCCCACCAAAACCACCTTCCTGCAAAGATTGTGTATGCCTGCGTCTTCCAATTAAAACATGCTTCATGTCTATCGCGCAAATTCAAAGACGTACATTTATTCAATTATCGCCCGCCGAATATCAGTTTGATCGCCTGGCGTTGTGTTAAGTAAACTTGCTTGCAAAACGCTCTGATAAATATCTAAGTAGAGTTGTGGGTGGCGGTGGTGTCTCGTGTAATCACATCTACAGCTCGAAGAATGCCATTGGAACGAGGTGGCCCAACTTAGGACACACTGACCATAGTTCACCAGGAGACAATCAACAGACACCAATTATCATCAAAGTAACGCGACACGTTAGGGAGAAATTTGTTGTCGTGCAGGTAATGACATGACAGTCCACGGCTATGGCAGCGGTTGATGGACGTGTTAAATGCGAAATGGCGAGTCCTGCGAGCTCCTCGAGAAATTTATAATGAATAGGTGTTCGACCTAAATTACTTCTAACAGACTTGGCGTGCGCGTGTAAGTGTGTGGACTTAGAGATAAGACTGGATTTATGTCTTTATGGAGTACTTTATGGAATTTACAAGTGTCAGATACCATTGTCACTCGGTCGTTGTGTTAATTTCTTTTTATTAGCAAAGGTCGTGATTGTTGATCGTGAGGGCGATTTGAAAGACATTCATGGGGAATATGTTTGAATTGTTTAATGACGGGTGGGCGGTATTAACTGTTTTTCTGTTATTCCCATGATTCAGCTGGTCAGCTGCTAGGGGTTACTTCTTGCTTTGGTTATTAATTTGTTGTGCTGTTCTAACAACAATGGATAGGGAATTCCTCGAAGAGAGGATGATATATTGTATCATATGTTGGCACTTTTCGTTGGGATTAATAAGTTACAGTCGCTGGTTGTCTAATAGATGAGACCGTAATTCCACGATGAAAGTTAACGGTAGGAGTGAAAAATTACGGAGCGAATGTATAAAAAGGACTCATATCATTTTCTGTTCGTATGTATGGAACCAACGAAAAACATTGAAAATATTGCCGACAGTCAACTTTGCTCGTTTCAAAGCAAAAAAAAACGCATTTCGTGAGTGAATAGAAATTCCAAGTTTGAGGTTGAAAATTGGCACGACAAACAACGCACATACTTCAATGTTCAAAAAGATTAGTTTGACATAAACAAGTGCGGTCAAGTTGTGGTGCAGTTGATCGTATTTTTTGGGTGCATAAGTACATTTTTGGCGTTTGTCCCATTGACTTGTTCGGATATGGAACTTTTCGACTTGGCTGTACGATGCAATTTCTGGCGAAAATATACAACTTTTGTCAGCGTCCTGATGACTGTACTTTTTCATCAGCAGACGCCCCAAGGTGGGGACGCTTTATTCATGCACATACCCAGGGATCCATTCCAATTGATTTCATTAAAAATCCCACCATTTTGAATTTTGGTTGTCCTCTGCACACTCCACCTTTTTAATTTTTCGTTAACCATTTTTGTTTTATTTTTTACTGCCGTTGTTTGAATGCACTCATTGGTTTAACGTCAGTGTCAATTTGGTCCTTTTTAATTTTATAATTAAAAATACAAAAATGGCGAGGAAAAAAGTAGATTAATTCCCATCCATAAATCTACCAATCGACACAACTGTACTCCGGTTACCATATAAGGATAAAAGTTTTCGGGTACAGACTCTCACTCCATTGCACATACATATGTACTATATGTGCAATATATGGGCCCAGGAATTCGGTACATAGTGTCTTTCTTTTAAGTTCTCCTTTTATTAATGCATCCCCACTGTCCACCATCGCCAATTGCAATTTTCGCAACATGAGCATAATAATGAATCCCCGAAAAAAGGACACACACCGCACTCATACACAGACTCGGCCAAACAATCCGCAGAGAAGGGAAAAAAGATACCAAAGTGTAAAGCACATTTTTAAATTAAGCACCACCCCCCAACAAAAATGTGCGATTTTTTGTATGTTTTTGGTTGCAGGATACACTTGCTTTTCATTTGTATTTTCTTTTTTTGGCAATTGGTGGTACGCTGCACCAGACCCCCACCCATCACCGTCATCAACCACCACCATTGCCATCACAGCCATGCCCGGCCGCGGTGCAGCACTGGGGACGGCACAAAGTGCTGCATAATTTTTTGCTTATATTATTTTCTTTAATGAAATGCAGCGCACAACAAAACAACAAAATATTGTCAATAACCAACCCTCCACCATGGTGGTGATGGTGGTGCCACCCGCCCACCACTCCACGCATCGACATCATCGATGGGAGGCCGTGGCAGTGTATCACTCCCGATATATCAGTCCAATCAGCCAACAAAACGAAACCCAGAGAGGAGTGCAAAAAATAAAGAAACCAAAAGTATGTTCCACAAAATAATAAGAAGAAAAAACGACAATAAATAAATAAATAAAAAAGAAATTAATGGGGAACGAAGAGCAGGGCGCATCAACAACACTCAACTCCCATAGCTGCTGCCACCGCCACCGCCACTGCCACCAACACCGTCTCGTCCCCATGCCAATCCCAATGGCAGTCCTGGATATACAATATATAATTTTTTGGGCACAAGCCGCCGAAAATTTCGGCAGTGTGCAGGAAGGATGGGGCAAGTAGGCAGCTAGTCAGGCAGCCAGGCACAGCCGAGCAGGGTGCAAAAGTATCGACCTTCCCAGTTCACAGTTTTTTTGAGTCAAGAGGTCCAACCCCTCGTCTCGTTATCATATCCCCACCTTTCGCTGCTGCAATAGTCCCCACCTCCCACCCCACACCCAGCCACGATTTCAACTAAAAAATGTCCAAAAAATTGTATCCCCTCTTCTGTTTTCCCGTTTTTTTGAAAAAAAAAAAAAATGAGCGCTAGCAAAAGCAACAACAACCATACAGACACATTTATTGAATAACAGTGAACAGCATTCACAGGTAGGAAGAGGCATACAGTTATGAACAAAAGTACAGATACAGTCATTGTGACGAGGCTTCTGACTGTGACTATCATCATCCCCACATATGTGCGAGCAGAGAGATATACAGGCAAGCACAAATGAATTGCTGGGTAAAATCAGGACTGGATTTTTTGCACCACCTCCTACTGCCTCTTCTCTTCAGCGCTTCCCCTTCACCGACGCCACAGACACCCAGATAGCTGGTGATTATGCAATTTTTTTCGCCCGCTGCAAACTTCGCTCCGGGCTAATCCGGTTCGAATCAAGGCAATTTTGATGAAATTCGCTTCATCTTTGGATCATGCACAACTATGCCTGAGCTAATTGTGTGACGATCCAAGAGTTAGTTCTGCTTGGCAACCTAGTGAACTTTTAAGGAAATGCGCGTACAAAGAAACAAAAACCGTAATCATCTTTTGCTGGTTTAAAAGTTCGAATGTGTTATCAAAATATTGTACACCAAAAATTTAAGAAATATTTTTAAATTTTCTGTGTCCTTTGTGTTCCTTTGGCAGACATATGGGTTACCTTCACCATTAGAATGTTGACCGAATCGTGATAAAATCGTCCGCGTATGTAGAATGGAATGGCCATAAAATGTTGAAGCATTGACGTGGATTCGTCGCATGTCCTTAAAAATGTTTGATTATTTTTTCGATCAATTTGTATCACCGAGAGGCAGATTTTACAGACGAAGCAATATAGCCACTATCAACAATGACCTTCCTTAATATACATTGATCTTCAACAAGAAGCAAAAAGTGTGGGACCACAGTCCGCAAGCGAACAAGGCATAGCGTCTTCAGTGGGTCCTATTGTTTTAGTATTCTTTTATCAAACTCCTTTGAAAAAGCTAAGGCTATTATTGTCCTGTCAAACTGATATCTACATTGGCTCTTATCTGAAAAGAAATTAACTCTTCATCGATGTTGAATTCATCAAAAAAATTTAAGGCGCCGATTAAGACATTCATGATATTTAGTTTTTTAGTAAAGAATATTTGAGTTTGGTCGAAATACATTCTTCTTTTTTTATGCTTCGATGTTTAAAAAAATGCACTTCTTTTCAGTGTAATTAACAAGGCACCTTTTATGGAGTATTCGAATACTACCGCACAGTATGTGCGTGCTTGCATCATTTTCTAAAAATAGACACGAACGAAACTAAAAATAGAGACAAATTGCCTCGAAGTTTTTCCAAATGTACTCACACTGGAATATTACAAATTAAAGCAAATGCACAACAAAAAGCAAGGCATGTGATTACAAGATTTTTACCTAGAACATATTTACACTGTTTTACAGTTGTAAATGCGTACATGGCCGCGCTGAATGTAAAAAAGAAATAAAACTAAGAATGGGCCTTTCGTGTGAAATCCCAGCGAGCAAAAGACTGCTGTGTTGCAGTATGAATATTTTTGTGAATATTTCAGAGCAAACCTTCAGATGCCATTAACTGTAAATCTGTATATACATATATTAGTCTACGGGTCTAACGTTGATAACTTGGTTTGTTTTTAATTGAAAGTTAAAATTGAAATTTTTCGTCAACTATTTTAAAATATTATTTTAAGACAATTCTTTGAACTTTTTTCAGTCAGAAGTGTGATAATATTTTTGTAGGACCGCTTCTCCTACATCGAGTTGAGAAAGGTGAAAAAACAATTGTTTATTATTTAGGAACCTGCCTTACTCAGAGAGAAAATAATAGCGGGCATATTTAACAACAGCTTTTACAAATTAGCTGAGAGGGGAATCCATAGTGAAAATACTGCTTTGAACAGTATAAGTATTGAAATAGGATTTATAAAACAAAATAAGTGCGTCGACCAACACCTCGCATTTTTTCACGGCACCACCTCTTTCGAGTTGCTGACAACACTCAAAGAGAACAATTGTCTATGAAAAGCTTCTCAAATCTCGCCGTTCGGAGTCGGCAAAAAAATGTAGGTCCCTTCTACTCGTGAGAGAACAGTAGCACGCACAACACGAGTAGTTGTTGTAGAAGCCTCCCTTGTGGGCTGTAATGCCACTCAATTATTATTATTATAAGAAAGGACCTACAGTTTATTGTTTATTGATTTTAGACGTCGAAATAAGATAAGTTGCTCGATTACTTCACAATTAGTAGTGAAAAATGTGAGATGTGCAGTCCAGAAATCGAACTTTAAATGTTCGATTGTGTGTCGACGAACTTAAAACACAATCTAATGTGTTTGAATAATTGTTAAATGTACACATTCCATAATATGATCTTACTCGTTTTTTTCCGAAAGATGATAATGCGCCCGAATTGAAGTTTGCAGGTAACCGCTTTCTAAAAACTCAGTTTAAAAATAATAAAGCCGACAGTCTTTGTAATCGAGCAATTAAGCTTATGAATTCTCAACGAATCTAACCCAGTCTCAAACGCCTTCTACAGACATAGTCATCTTTCACTTGAATTATCGTTCAATGCAATAGGCTAAGTGGGAACCCTCGTGAATATTTTAGAACAGTCACAAAAGACGTTTCTTTAAATAAAAATTCCAACAACTAGCAATTGAAAAATTGAATTAATGACCGAACACTGCGGTCTGGCCATGTCTGTTACAGCCAAAGATAGGCTGCGTCGTCGCCACAAACGGTAATCTTTCTCCCTCTCTAATCTTGTTCCACTTGCATGCGTTGTTTCCGATGTATTTCAAAGATGTTTGACCTAATTTTAAGGAACAAAAAAGAAATGCACAGAAGCTGAATTAATGTACTTCGTTTGGGTACATAGGGTGATGCAATGGATTCTGGGATGATATTTTTTTTTATTTATTTTTTCTTTTTGTTCAAGACACAAATAACGATCTTTTCATTCGTATATATTAAGTGGATTCCTGCGTTGAAAAAAGACAATTTATGGAAAAAAGGCCTTTTCTGAGAACAGGTTCTAGTTACTTGGCAACTCAAAGGCAAATCTTTTATAGATTCAAAAACTGACAGGTTACACTTCAAACCAAACATTGGTAAAGCAGGATGTGCACTTAAATTTTAATGATGTGGTCAAGAAAGATCTGTCAAGTGAGCACATTATTTCAGAAACATTTTTAATGATATTAAATTTTACTTCTTACTTAATATGATACTCAGTAAGAGTTCCCGATCCCGAAAGCTCCAAAGTCTTTAAATATCTTCGCAGATCCCAAACAAATACTCTAAAAAGCCCGAAGTCATGAGATAGGAAAATTTCAGAAAGGGTACTAGAAGTTTGAAACGTAGTACGTGTCCAACAAATACACATTAAGCATGTGAGCTGTGACAACACTTTTCGAAACATGACGACCTTTTCGATACTTTGTTTTCTTGACTTTTTATATTTATATTTCCATTTTGATATTTTCTGGTTAATGGTAAAGCATGGAATTTTCGGTATTTCGTATTTTTAGAATACTGGATAACTCGAATTTGATTGATTCTAACACACACATGATTAGCAATGTCCATAAAGAAGCGAATAAGAGACACGCCTCTACCACAATTTTAAAAATGTTTCTATTCGAAAGCACTTGAAGTTCCTGAAGAATTTGTAAGGAAATGCCTTAAAAAAATCTTCTTTTCGACGTCAACGCCCTTCAAACCGAACACCACTCACTGCTCGAGAAGAGCCCTCAGACTTCCCCCACACACAATAAACAAGAAAGCCTAAAGGGAAAAACATTGCATCAACTACCCTATATGCTTTGAGGCCCCACTTGAACTCTCATCTTGCAAATTAGAAAATTGCCGACAGTTGCTTATTCACGAGTAAGTGGACGCAAGAACCCCAAAGAAGGAAAAAATAAACGTACAAAAAAAAGAGTGGGGAACAGAAAACCGCCGCGCGCAATCGATGCTGCCAGTAGCAGCAACGCAGCAGACTGAGTGACAAAAGAGAAAAGCGATACTTGACGCTAAAAGGCCTCTTATCCTTCGTCTCTATAAAATGAAAACGTTTGCCTGAAGCGAGTTCAAGCATCCGTCTACGAAGAAGCAGCTCACAGCACAAAGTTATTGATTTTCACCCCTTCTTAGCTCCAGCAGCTCCCGTCGACGACTTAGATGTGGGCGCAAATGTTTCTGCCTTTCATTAGTTGGTTGAAATAAGTTTCCAAGATGGTTCGCCCCGTGTACTGACTTCTCCACAAATATTCACCTCTGACCACCCCTGCCGCCCTCACCCACGCTCAGTCTGCTCAAGTCTGCAACCACTTAATCTAACTATAAACCAGCTGCTATTGATGATTGCTGTACACGAGCTATGTGTAAACCGGTATATGCCCAAACGCATTTGCATAAACATTGAAATAGGCAACATGCAAAGACCATCATTTGTCCTGATTGCTAAGCCGGAGGAGCAGGAGATGGTGCAGAGTTCGGTGAGCGGCAGTCAGGCTATCCCAGCATGTATTTGCCAACAACTTGTGCATTAAGAAAATGACAGATACATGAGGCTATGTGCACATAATATCCGGGCTGAAACATCTTAGGAGAAGCACTAAAGTGTGCACAATACCCTCAGCATGTTCCTTGAACTATGCAAGATCCATGAACATGCATGCACACACACTGCTGCTTCATAATGCCCATCACAGGCACTAAACAGACGTCACACCCCCGTCGCCTGTCCTTTCTTGTGCAGATACAATCCGGCAAACCAAAGGCGATGGGGCGCACCGCACAAACAAGCAACTGACATGAACCTTTGCCCCCAATCCTCTTTTTGCATTCCACCCACCGTTCGCCCCCACACCCGTCCTGCCACACCGAACAACCGCAAGATTTATTAGAAGCATGCAACTTCCGTATTCTTCGTTCGGCCCCTTCGCTCGACCGAAGAAGATTGCGTTGGAAGTGGGAGTTCAGGCGCTTTACTCTACTGCAAAACTAAATTAAGTTTTTGTTCAATTTCAATCAGAGTCAAGGCGAGCAGTTCTAGACTTAACAGACGACCCACGACTGACCAGCCCCAACGGCCTAAAGCCCATCCTTGCACTTCTGAGAATATGTTGAACGAAAACCATTGTAATATGGTAATTTTCATGAGTTGATGACAGAACTACGCTTAAGTATTTTCAAGACTGCACCTGCTTTACTTTCCGAAGGCATCATCATCCACTGCCAAGACAAAGCAAAGCTCGATCACAATGAAAAACTGAACTCTGCACACTTCTAAAGTTTCAGTTAATTATATTTCAAAACCGGAACTTCGATAAGCGTAGTGACAGACATCGCCGCCGCTATCGATACGTGTAATAATCTGATGGGTCCCATCGTCTGACGTCGTATGCAGTATAATGGGACGTACATCAAACCACCCCGCTCCTACCACAATGTGAATGTTAATATGTGCGGTCGGCTTTCATGTCATGTCGAAGGTAACAAATCCTCACGACGACGTTCCACTGACATGCAATTGTATCCCTGCAAGCGTCATCGTCCCTTCCTTAAGGGATAAACTGTTGCATAAGCCCCACAAATTTCTCCCTTGTATGCTATTTTCTTTTCAATGCTTCATAATTTTCGGGCGCCTCTGCGAATACATCTAAAGTTATACTCTAAGATATCCCAAGGGGGGCCTCGAAAGAAGAACAATAATGACTTGCAGGCGATGGCGTGCAGTGAACGAGGCTTTTGTAATTTGTTCAAATCTATTTGCCGTTGGAGCTACAATTGCGCCTTTTTTTTATTCCAACTGACACCTGCAAGGATTAACGCGTCATGTGAAAATTCAAAGAAGATTCAAAACAAGACGTTCCCCTTTTGAGGACATGCACCTGATGCCGGCAACAGCAGGTGAAGCGGAACCATCTGAGATGGGTGATAAGGAGTGCCCCAGACAGTGTTGCGGTGCCGCTGCCAACCACAATCTATTTACCCAATGATGACTTTGCTCCTTGTTCGGAATGTGAGACAAAGGAAATGTGAAAAGAAGCGACCGTTTAAAGAGGAATGATTCTGCTCGAGGGCAGAAGTGAAAATATCACATCTTGCGAAAGTGCACCGATCCCTGACATAAGTGTATAAAATATTATTAGAGGATAATTTGAAGGGTCTGTTTAAGGTAACAGAACAGCAGGTTGAAGAATTCAACGGAGGATGATAATTTAAATGAGACGGGCAACGAATGAGGGGATTTAATGAATGACGTGGTTTAGGAATGCAAAATATTGTAGGTTTCTGTGTTCGTTTAGTAGTTGTTATTCTGTTTTTTTGAACGTGATCTGAGGTACATACATATTTATTCCGCCAGCTCGCACAATCCTGTTTTGAGGAAATAGTGTAACATTTTAAACACATGGCAAGGTAGAAAAAAATGGCTAGAAAGTAAGTAAAATGTTCCACATGTACGTTCCCTTAAGATTAAACTGTTTCATGGCACTGTACATCTAAATGAAGGTAGCGATTAAAAAGTAAAGGCAATGTCAGTAGATAGATAGACCGCCTTATTATGGAAAGCGTTCGCTGCATTATATTTAATTTTTTTAAGCATGAATTTTTGTTTATAAAACTATTCTTTCCCTACAACTCTAAATCTATGCAATGTTTCGAGCAAGATTTGCTTGAAGCACTGACTTAGCAGTAGCAATAAAAAGAATTTACACGCCAAACGTAAATGTCATTCTGTAGAATCATTATTTATAATTTTAAAAGACCGAAGCAAGAATAAAATCAAAAGCATTCTCTCAACTGATTTCCGGAAGACTTTAAAAGACCTGTCGACTAAACGCGTCCTTGGCGTATGCCTTCGATATTTTAACCATGTCCATATGCCCGTCTTTTTTGACAATGCCAGTTGAAAATCTATCTCTTACGATTCATAAAAAACTCACAATTTAGAAGCAACTCGCTTTTAATGCTGACCTTCGTGACATCTTTAAAAGGCTATGAAGTATAATATTCATCAAGCTTATTATAGGAAGAATGTAATTGGACGCAGCTTGCACTTACATACACGTTTTCTATGTATGTTTAGGTTATTACATTTGTGTTAAGAATTAGAATATGGTATGAATCCTTGCAGTTTAAAATTTTGAGTGAAGAATTCAAGAAAGATTATGTAGGAGGAAAATTTCAAATAAAAACAAACTGTTACCACCTGCAACTGCTTTTATTGACAAGAATCGCCGCTGCCAGTGAAGGTCAACGTATTTATATTAGAAAAGTATTTGACTTTTGGAGACTTCGAGTCGTACAACCGATCAGCTGGTTTACACTTTTCTAAGCCAGAGCGAGATAGGACTATTTATGTCATGATGACACAGTGTGTGGTGCACTTTTTTTTTTCTACAATTAATAACCTAGTTAAAAGCATGATTATTTGGCAAAGCTTCTTGTCTTAATACTTTTACCCACGCCAACTAATTAAACAAAAGAACTTGCCTTCCAAAAGATTGGGGTGTAACGCTCTGTACAGTGAACAAGACCAAAGATCTTCTACATTCACTCCGTATCAAATTTGTACTCTTCATATGAACACAAATCGGATAAAACCAACTGTAGCGCCTTCTTAATTGTCTCAATGCACCACCACACTTCCGCTTTCGAATTACACAGCGCTTTGTCTTACACTCAGATTTCTTTATGGGCAATTGCAGGTTTAGCTTCCTTCTTGTGGCTAATCCACAACGTAATTGATTTGAATAATTCATTGGCACCCATCCGTAAATGCATTCTTTGTGCCGAGTCCACATGGAGTACACATACACGTGGTTCAAGGCCAGGAAAACGAAACATGATATGAGTGGTGAAATAGAAAACGACAAACGACAACGACTGCTCAGGGGTGGGCATGTGAGAACACACCTACTGTGCCCTCCTATCATATGCGGGACTCAAATACATTCGTCTCTGTGGCTCGGCTGCCTTGTGTCGGGGATCCCGAGATCTGAAATGCAAATGAACAGTGTCAGTTTAGGGGAAATTTCAAAGGTTGCCAAGATTTAGATTGCAACTTCCAAAGAATGGGGGAGTGCGAACTTCTTTGTAAATTCGAGGAAGAGTGAAGATAAGAATATAGTGGAACTCATTCGAATAGATTTAGAAATATGTACGGCGAGGTGGAGAGCATTTCAATTGATTTAAAAGAGGAAGCAGCGAAATGGAATTTCTAGGTACCAAAGGGACAACAATCAGACCCTCAACAACGATTATATGTTTTCTTATTCCAAGTGCCAAAGTGGAATTCATGAAAGAATATTTCAAGTTCTTTAACAAGAGAGGTGAGAGTAATGTGAGTCCGCAAATAAATATATGGGTGTAATGCAGTTACAGTTAACAAATTCGTAGTAGGCATTGCGTCTTTATTGTATGAATGGAAAAGGTTCTTGGATGGGAAAAGGTGTATGGAAATATTTGAAGGATGCATTCGTCTTCTCCACAAAAACTTAGCAAAAGAAGGAACAAAAAGAAACCTTTGAAGTGCAGTGAAATAGCGCCCTCTAGCTTATACAGGTAGTCTGAAAGCCTTGATTCAACCGACTGATAAAGAAGTTCTGCTTCAGGAAATATGTTTCGCCTCTCATAATGACTACCTGGATGCATTTTTAGCAGCGATCAATTAACAAGGACTTCTTGAAAAAAATCTGGTCATTATTTGAAAGAGTCTAGCAAATAAAAGTTATGATATTGAAATAATTTTTCTTTGAATAGTTTGGAAGAATGTTACCCACTACATGAACAACTGGAAGCGAGAATCAGCAGATTTTAAGCAGCGGTCAGCAACTTTAAGAACCATTTACACCATCAAATACTTTATTAATCTTGGAGTGGTGCACTGAAAATCAAATTTCACGGCCAATTAAATGAGCATAGCATGATGCTTCAATCATTGCATTTCAAACTCCTCCGGAATATTGTCCTCGCCGGAATCCAATCAATGTTCCCTTGCACAAAGGATGTCTTAGTTTGCAGATTTTCAAGCCACAGTTGCCAAACAAATTCCAGATTGACCCTAACCATGATTTAGTGAGGATTTCCTTTAAAAACCTGCGAACAATGAGCAGCCAAACGACAAAGGAAAAAAACAAATGAAACTAAATTGGAAAAAAAATTCGAAACTTTGGCATAAATCCATTGCGCAAGCAACCAAGACTATTTTTCCAAAAGAAGACCATGTAAAAATCGGTTCCCCTCCGTTCCGTGTAGACGACATGAATCTCATACATACCCACATCAATCAGTATATGCTCGTCGCCCGCCTCGTATATCCGTAAGTGACTAAGTGGTTTTCTAGCCAACTGTATATAAATTCATATATAAAACAAGGGAAAAAATCGTTATAACAACGAGGACATCAAAAAAACATCCATCCACACTGCAGAGAGCCAGAGCCAGAGTCAGAGTCAGAGTTAGCGAGACTCACCGAGGAGGGTGGCTTCTGTGTTATTTTTTTCCGTTCTCTCTTGTCCTGTGTGTGTGGGGACAACCGAAAACAGCAGGCGAAAAAAATACAACATTCTGGAATCGTGGGGCAACCAGCTCTGTGGGGCAGGCAGCACTGTGGAGGAGGAATAGAAAAGAGCAGGAAACGAGGAAGAAAAAATTGTGAAAACCGTTTGGAGGAGAGTCACAAAAACAAAGGCCAATAGAAACAATATGACAAACACAAAATCGATAATACACACAAATTCTCGTTTCCATTTTCATTCTCCAGGCTTTGGGATGATTTTGTCTTTTATTTTTTTTTTTTGCCCTCTCTGCTTGCTTGCCCACTACTACACCACCCCACCGGATAGCCAAGGTGGTCTGCAAGCAGCAGAAGGTATAGGTGGATGATGATGGCGAACAACCGAGCAGCCGAATAGCCGAATAGGCCAGCACACACAGGAAACTCCGGAAAATGTGAAACGGTTTTCCGCGAAACAGGCCTAGTCTCCCCATCCGGCAAAGCTGGACGACACGGTGCGGTCGGGTCGACGAATAGCCCGGATCCAACGGCAACATCCCATTCGAAGAATGAGCTCACGCGACGTGTTTTTAGTTCCACCCCAGCCACAGTGAGTTCGTTCGTTCCCTTGCATACCGCTCTCTTTCCCTAGCCAACATTGTGAATTTATGAAAAACGCAATAAATCCTAGAAAGTTGTATAGTAGTAGTCCTAAACATTATCCTGTGACAGGCGGAGGGTGAGAACACCACCATCAGCTCGGCCGGGCTATCATAACAGCACCAGGCAGCGGGCCATAGGGGGGAAAGGCACACACACACCGAAAAAGCACGAGAGAGGGTGGTGGCGGTGGTAGTTTTTGGGTCTGATTCCGTTTTGGGACAGCGCGAATTAAAATGGAAAATACTTGACGCAGCATGCGTGTCTTTTAAGGGTTCAGAAAGGGTGCCAGCTAACAACGTTGCTTCAAAACAGGGGTTGTTTCCCACTGCCAATGGTGTCCATTCCCAAACGGGATGCTTATAATCTTCATAAAATCGAAATGCTATCCTTACCTGCACCATGGTTGTCGGGTGTTTTTTTTTTTTTTGTGTTTCCTTTGAATCCGCACCAAATTGAATTGGATAAACGCTGCTGCTGGAGGCGATGGAGACACAATGAAAACGCACCAAATAGACGCGTAAAATCCTTTTCTGCTAAAGCACAATTAAACCAAAAACGACAAATCAAGAAATTAAACAGACTACACACTTTTAGTCTACAAATTCTTTGGAATTTATACTGCTCCCTCAATCAAAACAATTCCATGGGGAGCACCGCGGAAAACTCTACGCGAACTATTCACACTTGCGACACGTTCTCTGAATTATTCACTACACGTGCTAATGTTGCTCTTATGGGGCAATTCCTTGTATCACTATTGCCTTGCTTATGGTTTTGCTTCTGCTGCTGATGGTGGTGGTACTGCTGATGCTTTGGATTACAAAATTTTTGAATTCATTTTCCCCGGGGTAGCGCGCGAGTTGTTCTTCGCACGACGTGCAATCTCGTTTTGACAGCAACAACAAATGACAAGTGATTAAGAAGTTTTATGATGATGATGATGGCTGCCGTGGTGTATGTAGCGTTCGTGGTGGATATATTCGGTTTTCTCTTTCGCCTCATGTTATAATAATGGCATAGTGATTGTGGATTTAACAATTCACCAATGAATCATGTGGTACGTGTATAGGCTTACACATTGTGTTTTATTTTAATACAAAAGATCTTGTTTTTGAAGCCCAAAGGTATAAAACAAGAAAACAACAATGTAGAATTTCACATTCAGTTTTTCTTCCTATACAATATGCAACAAACTGTGATAAATATATGTTCAACACCCAGACAGTATACACTTCACGTGATGAAACAGCACCCTTACGTCGCTACAGTCCTACAATTTTACGTTTCCAACAATATGGATAGTTTTCACCACACAAAAACAGTTTGGAAGCTTCTGTCAACAAAGATTTTCTTGAGTTTTTGACATTCTCTTCCGTCTTAAAATACTTTGGAGTGAATTATATTTTTTGTTTTAAATTTTCTTCCAAGAATAATCTCCAGATATTTTCCTACCGCAAGTTGAATAATATTTGCTGTCTAACATGTCGGACAACGAGTATGAAGCGTTTGAGATTAACGACTACGATTTGGCAAACGAATTTAATCCGAATCGACCAAGGCGAAAACTGACTAAAAATCAACAAATTTATGGTAAATATGATGAGAAATGCTATTTTGTTGTATATAATGTAATGTATCTTTAGAGTAAATAACGATAATTTATAATGTATTTACAAACATGGTCGACAGGAAACATACATATGTATATGTTATGTCTTTCGCCCATCATATTATATGATATGATTGTTTCGTTTCATTTTTTTTATGAAGTCGATATCGGCAATTCAAGTGTAATCTCTCAGCTACATGTTTCACGTTCCTTCCTCTGCAACTTATATTAAATAAATTCGACACTAAACTTCCTTTCAGGTATATGGGCTGATAGTGACAGTGACAATGATAGTGAAGTGGAGATGACAGGTCGCCGAGGAAAAGGCAGAAGCTCTGGTCCAGTGAACTTCGTTACCGGCGGCATACAACAGCCGGGAAGCCAGAAGAAAGGTGAAAAGTCAAAAGACGAAGACAACCAGATCACAGACGAAGGTAAGTTTACTACAGGATATATTGCTCAAAATGTTCCTCTACCTGAAAAGTTTATTATACTCCTCCAGAGGACGAACGTCCATCGCATAGCAGATCAAAGGATGACGACACGAAAAGCTACTCAAACACATCATCCGACGAAGAGCAAGCAGCCAACCCTCCTAGGATGGGTTTTGGAATGCCTCAACGTCCGGCACCGGGCACTAGCAAGCCAGTTGGAGCGTGGGAACAGCACACAAAAGGAATAGGCGCCAAGTTGCTGCTTCAGATGGGATACAAACCTGGAATGGGTTTGGGTAAGGATCTTCAGGGAATAGCACAACCGGTGCAAGCGCATTTGCGAAAAGGTCGAGGTGCTATCGGCGCTTATGGACCAGAGACCCCAGCAACGATAGGAGACGGTGGGCACGTAAAGACAAAGGACGACGAAGACACACGGGAAGCAAAAGAGTTCAAAGAAAAATTGAACAAATGGAAAAGGGACGATGGGAAAAAGGACTCAAAAAAGAATCGGTACTACTACCGTACGGTCGAGGAAGTAATTGAAAAAGGGAAGAAGTCATCCTGCGGCATAATCCCAGAAAAACTTAGCAAAAAACTCGGCAATGTTCCCGTGATCGACATGACTGGCCCAGAAAAGCGAGTTCTCAGTGGCTACCACGCCCTAGGTCAGACAAAGATTGTAGATGACGACCTGTACGAAACACAGACCAGTAAGAAGGCAACAGGATTCGCAATGCCAGAACTGGTGCACAATCTCAATCTCATCGTAAACCTTTGTGAGCAAGATATCATTGTGCTGGACAAGGCCGAGCGCGAAGCAACAGATAAACAG
Source organism: Eristalinus sepulchralis (assembly GCA_944738645.1). Lineage (NCBI taxonomy): Eukaryota > Metazoa > Arthropoda > Insecta > Diptera > Syrphidae > Eristalinus > Eristalinus sepulchralis. The sequence continues at coordinate 16,424,640 of OX122886.1, forward strand.
GAGGCCCTCGAGCACGAGAAACGAAATTTGGAAAAGATTGTACAACTGGAAAAGGATCACATTGACACCCTTGAGAGGGCACTGGAGTTAGTCGAGGAGCTCACAACTGGTTCAGATGACTTGACACTTTCCCGTGCAGAGAGCATCTTCATAGAACTGCAGCGCGACTTTGCTGCAGAGTACAAGGAGTTCGCTTTGGGTGACCTCGCCGCTGGTGTCATAGCACCTCTTGTTAACATCGAGTTAAAATCTTGGAAACCTCTTGAGGAGCCGACAAAATTTGTAGAAACAGTAAAAAAATGGAGAACCATTCTAGACATGCACCAGTCCGAGGAACGAAATAACGTTTTCGACCCCTATTCGTCGCTCGTTTGGGCAGGAGTCATCCCTAGTTTCCGGTCCACAGTGAACGAATGGAATCCGAAAATGCATCAGAAGATGGCAGCACTTCTGGATAGCTGGGCACCTCTTTTTCCTACGTGGGTACTGGACAACGTGCTGGAGCAGCTCATCCTCCCGCGGCTTGTAAGTGGTGTCAAAGAATGGGATCCCCTTACAGACACTATTCCCATCCACAGCTGGATACTGCCGTGGCACACGATCCTGGGCCACAAAATGGAAGAGTTCATTTTCCCAACGATTCGTGAAAAGTTAGGTGACGCCCTGCAAGCTTGGATGCCTCAAGATCGATCAGCGAGGGCCATGCTCACACCTTGGAAGGAGGCTTTCCAGGAGGCTGAAATGCAGACTTTTCTACTGAAGTACATCATACCCAAACTTCAAATGACCCTGAATGAAATGATTATCAATCCACTCCAGCAAGACTTAGAACTTTGGAATCAAGTGTGGGAATGGAGCGAGCTAATACCTCCTGTTCTGATGGCCCAAATCCTTGACAAAAGTTTCTTCCCCAAATGGATGCAAGTGTTAGTGTTGTGGTTGAATCAGTCGCCCGACTTTGATCAAATCTCTCGCTGGTATACAGGTTGGAAGACTGTTCTCGGCGATGAGTTGCTGAAGCAACCTGTTATCAAGGAACACCTTCGACGGGCTCTGGAAATGATGCACAGAGCCACGGAAACAGTCTCTTCAACGCTGCCCACGCCAAGCCCAGTTGCGCCACCACAAGTTGCGTCAGTAAGCGCAACGCCTACAGGTCCACCGGCGCTAATGGACTTACAAATATCGCCCCCCGCGCAATTAGAGTTTAAAGAGCTTGTGTCGCAGAAGTGCGCCGAGCGTGGGATTATTTTTGCCCCGATGCCGGGTCGGAGAGAGTTTGGAAAACAGGTTTATCGAGTTGGAAAGCTGTTTTGCTACATCGACCGAAATGTGGTGATGCTAAGTGATGGAAGCCTGAAAACGTGGACTCCAACATCGCTAGGTTTGACGATAGAAAGAGCTGTGTCCGGTTAAATATACTGAAAAAAATATATAATGAAGTACAATTGACATGTGTTTTTTTTTTTTTAATTGTAAAAGCAGATCTGAAGAACTTTGTTGATGTGTAACGTGTCATTATAATTTGTGGCTGGCTACGTTCTCAAATCCCTTGAATTCATGTTTACGCATTCGTGCTAATATTATTTTGCCGGATGCACTATCGAAATCAATTTTCGCATTTTCGAAACAAGTTGTTTGCACACTAGCGATTTTATATTTACTACTTTTGCTAGACATTAGATCTGTTGTATAACACACAGACCTGATAAGGCTCAAGTAAATATTAATTATAATTATAAAACTGAATTAATTGATTAATTAATTATAAAATTTAAATGATACTTAAAAGCCTTTCCTTAAAATCGGAGTTGATTTCCAAAGTAAATGTGACGAAGAGGGCAAATATTTTGCACTTCAATGTTTCATCATTTGAAGATCTAAACAAACAGTTGTTTCAATAAATTTTAGTACGAATCCACAGAGAGCACATGTGGAAAAAGTCTAGAAAAATTCCCGGCCAACCTCTGATAGTAAGCAGCACAGTCAACTAGGACGTATTCGGCAAGTTCGTGTATATTATGTAATGTAGTGCGAGAATAGGAGAGATGAAAGGCTTGACGTTTTTCAGGGCAAAACCGAAAATAATGAAGCTTTTAATTTAGGAATTTTCCCCTTAGCGGAATACTTACCATACATCGCCTACAATTTAAAATTCAAAGTTTGGAATTTAACAGAAGTTAGAGAAAAATATGGATATTACGATGTGGTCAAGCAAGGAGTTGTTATGACCTATAATGGTAATACTTCCAGCCGCTTTTTGTAAGCAAGTTATAAACCGCAGATATTGCTAAAATAGATATCCTTTTGAAAAAAGACTCAGTGATATCCGGAAAACAATTTCGTTTAACTAGTATATTGACCTAGAAATATTTTTTAGGGTAGGGTTGGTTCAAGAAACCGCTAAATTGACCACAAATGTGTACCCCTGGTGTTATATATAAGTAACGTTACTGTCTGATCTGTTTAAATATACATTCAAACTACTATACATATTTTGGATTCTTAAATGTTTATTGAAACTTAATTCCAGCAGATTCCAGATTAGGAAAATGTCCTTCGTTATCTAGCGCTGAACAAGATTGCTTATAATAAATAAATCTTCTTGTGGCGCTACAGTGCGGGGTGGACCTGGGTCTCAATCAACATGCCTCTCCAGCTACACGATCTTCTATTGCGCACTGCAAGTTGGTTGCAGTCCTTCTCCATTTGTGTGCGCCATCTCAGTATAGGTCCTTCTCTGTTGTGTTGTCTCAATGGCTCGGATTCGAAGACTTTTCGGGCCGGAGCAGTGGTGTCCATAGGCTCTACATGGCCTAGCCATCTTAAGCGTTGTATTCGAAGACGCTTGAACAGGCGCATGTCGCTGTACAGTCCATAGAGTTCGTCCTTAAATCTTCTCCTCCAGGTGCTATCAACGCAAACAGGATAAAATATCACATGCAATCCGCTTTTAGTAATGTTCAGGTTTCCGCGCCGTAAAGTAGGAATGGGATGATGAAAGTGGTATATAAAGCAAGCTTAGTCCTTCGAGAGAGGGCTTTGTTACTCAATTGCCTCTGGAGCCCAAAGAAAAAGAATTTGCAAGAGTGCTTCTGCGTTTGATTTCGATAGTGGTGTTGTTGTCCCTATTTACCGCGGAGCCGAGGTAGACCAAGTCCTTGAATACCTCAAAGTTTATGCTGCGTAGTGTGACGCGTAGTGTGTCCTTCCTTGATGCCACCATGTACTTCGTTTTGCCTTCATTTACCACCAGACCCATTTTAGCCGATTCCGCTTCAATGCCAGCAAACGCGTCATTGACAGCTCGCTGTGTTCGTCCAATCACTTCAATGTCGTCGGCGTAAGCTAGCAATTGAACTGACTTTTGGAAGATCGTGCCTCTGGTATTGACTTGTGAGTTACGCACGATCTTCTCAAGGATGATGTTAAAAAAGTCACGTGACATTGCGTCGCCTTATCTAAAATCTTTTTTGACATTGAAGGTCTCGGTGAGTTCGTTTGTTTTATCCTTCGGTATAACTTTGGAACTTCATTCCTGCCATATCACCTCTCTATCTCTTCGATCCCGCGCTTCTCATGCTCTCTCTTTTTCCTTCTGAGAAGCCGGTTCTCGTCCCGTCTTTTCTGTTCGTAGAGCTCACGAACAGCTCTCGTTGTCCGATGCAGCGTTGCCTGGTAGGACTCCTGTTTTGCTGCATGTGCCTGCCTGCACTCGTCGTCAAACCATGGGTTCCTGGGTGGTGGCGTGAAACCCAGCACATCAGCTGCAGCTTCTTTGAGTGCTTCTTGACGTTTCCAGGCAGCATCGAACTTTGGGAGAGTTTCAGAAAGACTCGGTCGGCAAAGATTCTAGCGATCTGTTGCGCTTGAAGCTTTCCAACGTCAAATCGTTTTGGCATATCTCGACTCCGTTGCTCTCTCGATGTCCAGGTTCTTACCTTGGCTACAACAAGGTGAATATCCAAGAATACTGGAGGAGTGCCTGACGTCGATAGCAACGTGATGATTCTGATTGAGGATTGATTGATCAGGTGATCGTCAGGTTCCTTTATTTATATTAAGTGTGAGAACCGCATGCTAGCTAGCGTTGAAATATTCTATAAAGGTAGTGTCGTAGCTAAGGCATCGATCGTTTGTTCCTTCTCGAAGATCATAACAGATTTCGCAGTTCTTCGTTCAAGCAGTTCGGTAGCACGAGATCTGTTAAGAGACCTCAAATTCGGCGTGCAGAACCGAAAACTGTTGGCCATTAATCGTTTGCTGGGGTCGTTAATAAATAGTAGATACATCCATATCTGTGGCATTTGGTTATCTTTGAACATATCAAGCCAATAGGTAATGGGCCCAGAGCAATATCATTATTTGGATTATTTCAATTGGAGAGACAACTTAAAGATGTTGCTAATTGTAAGTTTTGGGAAACTTTTAAGGGAGATGATCATTTCCTTTTTGTAGCATTTTTTCTTAAAGTTAGGCTTCTTAGATAACCTAAATTTACCAATAGTGAAAAGATTGCGATTTAGATCACTAAACAGGATTACTTAGAAAATTGTTCACATATAGTGGACTACAGAGAAATGATTTATTTTACTTTGTTGGGCTGATATATTTTGTGAGTGGTTGGGATTTAAACAATTTTTCACATATAGTGGACCACATATAGTGGATTAGGTACCAGGAGCTACCAAAACGTGGAATGAGTTTTGGGGGACTCGTAGCGTGATGAGATGATTAGCGTCAGGACAATACATTTTTTTGACCACGGAGTTGGTGGTGGGAGGATTTTCCAGCAGATAAGTTTACTTCAATGAGTTCGTGGAGTAATATGTTGTCAGGAGCCAAGGCCAGGTTATAAAATTGTTTATCAAGCTATACATTTCGTAGGCAATGTAACGCAGAGCATGGCGAGAGTCTGAAACGTATTCCCTTAATACACTCAGATAACGCGCTATAGGTTGGTAAAGCGATTTGAGGAGCTTTGAAAAAATTGTCTACGCCGTTCCGCACAGAGCACAACAAGTCTTTAATGGGGGAAGTCACTTTTTGGGTGGTCGCACTGAAGATTCGTATTTCGGAAACAAGGGTATTTAGACATTGGGATTTTTTTTTCATAAGCATTCTCTATTGTTGTAAATCCCTCGTCCATGTTTCTGGCAGTTACGCCGATTTCGCTTAAAAATAATTTTTATTGATTTGGTAACACTAGAAAAGAAGAACGAGATTGAGTCACGCAACACATACGTGAGAAATTTGGTTTCGTCATCAATCGACTCGATGAATCGATACACGTAAGGTGGAATTGCGTAGAAATAAGCATTTCACAGTACCGCAGCACTCTTCCATCGTAAGGAAAAAAATAGGTTACTAACAAAAACAAACGTCAACACATAAACCTGAACGACCGAAAAGGGATTCGTGTAAGTTACAGGTGGGATAGAGCTGACATGAAATTAGACAAAGAAAAACATTTACAAATCGTTTATTTTGATGTATGTATACTTTGTTAAGACCACGTTCATAAAGGAACCGTGAATTGCCGACAGGAAGTATTGTCACTTTTTAAAAACGTCTTGCGGGTATTAAAATTTCAAGATTGCGAGACGAATTTGGGAAGGAGTGTTAAAATATACATTCAAGCTACTGTACATACGCACTCTTGAACGTTTTTTTTTGAAACTTTATTGCAGCTAACTTGTTTTTATGATATCGATATATTGGAAAAAAATATTTTATTAGTTGCTACTACTAATAGTTAATAAAAATACCAATTTGTGCTGATTTATTACTTCAAGCCAAGAAGATCATCGAAAAAGGAGCGCAGGGAAGTCAAAATAAAGTTTTTAAATATTATCGAATTAATAGTAGTAATCAATTTTCTCGTTCGGTGACGAAAGAAGATGTGATTCATCAAATGTTGATTTTATCTGAATAATGTTATTATCAATATTGTCTAATAAAGGGCCGAAAAATTGTCAAAAATTGCCTTTCACTTAGTAATGTACTTGTAAAGTTGTATATTCATTTCCAATCTCCTGACTGGTGGTCTCCTGACTAATAAAAGTCCTGTTACGATCGAAGTTAGACATTTCTTAGGTATTTTCGGTATCCAAATCTATCAAGGTGCAAATCGTTAGTCACCACCTGTGTCAATACCACCTGTGACATCTGAGCTCGACATTTATAAACAACATGTACGTATTCACCAGACAACAGAAATTGTCTCTTCAAACATATTTAATTATCCACAAAACATACTGTACTCTTATGATAATGCCAACCAACTCTAAAGTGGATAAACCATTTTTCTCTAATTTGTATGCAAGAGTTGTAATAACGTTAGTTCAATGGAAACAACAACAGACTGCAAGCCACCTCCATCTGGATTATTAACAACAGTTTCATATTCACGTCGACCCAGCCAAGATCAGATCGCGGCTATGCGAAGGGATCTCCGACCGCTTAGTGGGCTTCTAGAGGAGTGGTCTAGCTTCATAGCATCTTTTAAGAGTGCTACCAAAACCCGTGGATACTCAAATAGTAAAAACATGGATCGACTTCAGAAGGAGTACTAGATGTTATCAGTGCCCTTCGAAAGATTTGTACTTTTAGCTCGATTAAATAAATTAAAGGTGAACTTATAGCTCGAATAAAACAATAACAGTGGAAACAGTTGTTCACTTCTTACAGTTTCTACTGAAGATTTTTTGTTAGTGGCGCCCTCTATATGTCCCGGACTTATTTAATAATCTGTTAGAAAGAATTCGTTGCCAAATAAACCGCACACTTAAAGCGATATAAGTATGGCATGTCATCGTAACAATTGCTACATATAGGGAATGGATCTCGCAAATAGGTAATAGATAATCTTAATTATACTATTAGCGTGAATAATTGTAATCGAAAACATAACCCCTTGTTACATAATGCCAATACTAAAAATGTTCACATGTTCAATCAACACTCTTGACGAGGCGAGTGTTTTTCCTTAGGCAATTCCAGTCATGTTACGGAATTGGGATCTAAATATTCGCATTTCTCCTTTAGGATTCTACTGTGAACGTCTAGATGGCTATGTGCATCGAACAACTGAAGAACTACATGTTAGTGATAATGTGGCACCCATTTGTTTGGAATGGACTGGGGTTCGATTCGCGGACTGAACACTTCCACAATTTTTCAAGGCACCACGACTTTCGAGTTGCTGACAAAAGTGAAAGTGTACAAGTGGGCCACGAATCGGGAGTTTTTCATGACTGACGTCCACTTATATACGTTTCTTTGAGATTTAAGTCATCTCGAGGTCGAACGTCGAGTGAGATGATTCGATTCGGGCCAAACAACTAGTGAAGTGGAAAAATCGGCTGCAACTACAACACATCAACATCCCTCGTTGCTTCACTCAACCCACTTCGCAAAAATACGCCAACATTCAATTCCGCATATTTGTGGGTGCAAGTGACAGCACATACGCTCCTGTGGATTATCTTTGTTTCGAGATCTAAAATAGAATGCAGTCTGTGAGAAAACAAGAGTAGCACCTCTTAAAATTCGCTTAAAAATCCGCTTCAAAACTTCTTCTCGACAATCGTTGAAGCCAATAGATTTTTAGTCTGTACAAAGATCTTCAAGTTTGTATGTACATTCATGTATCGGTATGTGGATAATTTAAAAAAACATTTCCAATAACCTTTCCAAGTTCGAGTGATTTCTGTAACAACAAATACCCGGGTACTGCGGGCATTTGTCTCCAAAGTGGAAGGAAACTGTACGTGATATCGGAATATGCCCAATACGTGCCTCGGTTTAAAAACTTCAAATTAGAAATCGAGAAAATATTTCGAAAGTTCCTATTTTGTGTCAAATCTAAGGTGAAACTTACTCATAAAGTGGGTGACGCAACACTCTATTGACTTCAAGCTGAACTTGTGGTGGTCGATAGACGACTGACGTTGCGAAACGTTAACAAACAAACTTGGAACGACTTAACAACGGTGCCGCACTTATTTAGGTCCCGAATGAGTTAGTGGAACCGATAATTATAAGGCTCGTTAGCCGCGTTTCAACAGGGTCCTGTCCAGAGAAATACGTTCGAATATAATAAAACGTAATATGGACACAATCTTTTCCAAGGTATCGCCGAACACAGATGGCGACATCTATCGAAACGATACAATCGAGACTAAAGTAATTTTTCACTGAGATAAGACCCTTCACCGAGATAAGACCCTTCACCGAGATACAACCGAAACGCACAGCAACTCATGTCATTCAAGTCGTTTATGAAAGACCAAAGGTTAACTGGCCTGAATTATCAAATTGAGATCAATTCCTATTGGGGAGACAAGATTCGGGTTGTGCATTCCAAAAGATGTTTCCCAAAATCTACCAAATCCTTTGAACAAGGAGTCAAAGTGACATGATACTGTACATGCCGCTTCAAAGTTGATTTCGGACATACACTATGACTTGGAAAAGGCATTCGACACCGTCAGGCTAGAAGACTTGTTTCTTAAATTGGTGAAGTTAAGTATGAGCAAATCTCTTCTTTACACGATATACAACATGATAAAAGGCAGACAATTTGTTTTTTTTTTTAATTTTCAATATCAATAGTGGGCTCCAGCAGGTTGGGGTAAACTCACCAATTCTTTTCACTATTTTCATCGGTGAACTGATTGGCTCCATTCAGCATATGATCGCACTCGCTGACGACTTATCGCGCACATAACAACGCCAGAGACTGAGGTCATTGGCATATTCCTACAACGTGATTTCGAAAAGATCCAGCGATTTTGCGACAGCTGGAAGTTAAAAATCAACTACCAGAAGTATGAAACCATCCTCTTCAGGACTCCGTTATGTAGACTATCTAGATACAATAAAACTGGATTAAATTCGGCATATTGAACCCGAAGTGGCGGCCATAAATTCTGAAAAATATACTTGGCATTATGTTGGACCAGTTTATTTATGGTAATATCCATTCAGCTAGGCTGCTCTACAAAAGGGATGTAGTAACCGCAAATCTGTCAAATCAAACCCCAGTTGTCTTCAAGTTTTTAGGCTAACGTAGTTTGTCCCCTTTAGCCAATTTAAACATAGAACTATTTAAAAATGGATTTTTAAGAACAAAAATTAAAAAAAAATTCAATTAAAAATTAGTACTAAAAATAGAATTAGTTATTGATATTTCAAAATAACTTGATTAAGTTTAAATGTAACAATTTTTAGTACTTAATAACATACATATATACAAATAGTACCGAGTTCAATACAGCACCAGTTGGAAGTAAAAATTATAGTTAACTGCCTGCCTCCTTCTGCATCTTCCTTCTTCTTATTAACTGCCCTCAGTTCATTGATTTACATTTACCCAGAAGCTCAGGGCCATAAGATTGGTTATGGGCGCGGTGTCCGGCAAGGATAATGTCTGTGTGAAGCGAGTCTTTTCGGATGTCAAAAACGCAGCTGAAATAGATGATACGACTTTAGCAACTACTTCGCCTTACCAGGGGAGTGCCAGTAACTGTGATCATAATGAACACATCCGCCTCAAAATAAGAATTAAGAAACATTTCCAGAAAGAGGAGAGTCAGAATGTATCTGAATTGGCGTAACTTGTTATCTTTGGACGATGGTCAGATTTTGTCAGTATTTGTATTTTAATAAACATATGTATGTTGCTCTGGCCAGGGCTCGAGAAGCCTGTGCCCTTGCAAGGAGACTGTTTTACAACAGCCAACTCGATGCGATGGTAAAGGTACATGGCCCTTATCATGGCCAATTATTACCTATGGCTGCCCCGTGTGGTTCCATGTAAGAGCTAGTCTAATGAAAAGGATGCGGTTGTTCGAGAGAGCATTTCTTCGGGCCTGTCTTCGACTTTACCAAACTCCCTGTTCCTAGTACAAGATATTTTACTCTATTGAAGTCTTATACAAAATGATCACAGAGGATAATTTCATCCTGAATCTGATTCAGAGACACACAACAGCAACTCGTATAACAATCTTATTTCGGCGGTGTAATATCCCAGCCCACAATACCATGAAAGTGTGAACTATAATGGTTTTGTTCCTCCAGAAGCATTCGTCTGTTTTAATAAGCTAGGTCTGTTACAAGAAAAGAAAGTGGTAACGCTGATCTTTCATTTTGCCCGTTCTGCTGTGGATGCGCGGCTCAACTACGATCGTACCGTCGCACGACAAGCTGAGGAGAATTTCCTCTGCTTAAGTACAGCGGTATTTTTCTTTGTTATTATAGTTATATGTATATTCTCAGTTTAATAAATATCATACAAAATTTCAACAGACATACATATAAATTATTGGGATATTGACAAACATGTAAATCACGAGATTCAACCCTTGGTACTAAAATGCGTTTTTATTTTTATCAAATTTTTTTTTCATTTCATAATTGGCCGCCTCATTAGACTTGAGTTCAAGTTTCCCACTGACAATACCGCGAACACAGATATCTGCAAGGTTGCATTGTCACTGTCCGCTGATCATCGCGCCGCAACTTGAGCGCTAATTTAAGGCTTTGTTTCTGCAACCAATACATTCAGGGTCATATGGAATCCTAACCACGTCCAATGCAACATCCAAGCGAGTACACGCCGCTCACATGTCACAGCACCATTAGATCTATCAAAACAAATCGTCAACTGTGTGCCAGATCCAACAGATCAAATAACCACCTCAGCATACATCTTTTGCCATTCTAATGTTTATCTTACATATGTAAATCTTCGCTCCCACTCTATCGATTGCGCATATACTCAATCGGGGGCGCGAATCAGACACGAAGCTGTTAGGGAGGACGATGTGAGTAATAACCAATTACTGGCGACACACACAGCGATGGCTAATTGTGAAAATGGATACATCCGAGTTATGAGAAGCAATATCATTCCATTATGGACGTTTGTAATCTTTAATTGCACATAATGTGTGTGCATAATGTTAGTTTCGTTAGGATTGAAAGCACAGTCTGGGTGGCATGTATACCTCCAACATCTTGTGAGGGTGTTATTTGTTATTTCAGGTCGATCAACCTGATCGATATAGGTCAGGGTCAAAACCGATTTCAGGATCAAGATTTTCACGCAAAGCAATTGGTGAACTGCACTCATTTCGAATTTGCTCTAATTAGGTCTATTCATGTACCCGAAAACCAGCTCAAATTGCTCGATTACACATAGAAATAGTAGTTTCTCGAAAAAGATAAGATATAATTAGAGAGTCAAACACTGCATTTTATTCCAATTCGAATATAAGACAACCAGTCAGTGCATGTACGCGAACAGATCTCTTCTGATTCATAAATATAATTATATCTTCAATACTCGCACGATGAAGACATTAACTTCATAAGCTAGCGCACAAATACCCAATTGGGTTCATTAACCCCGCTCTCGGATGGTCAAAGACGGCACTTCATGAATTTTGTTTCCTCCGTCCTATTTTCGCACAAAAAACTCGTTCTTATGTAAATAACTTTGAAAGTTATACGACATGTTCTGTGATATGAATGCCTGGTGGTTGGTTGATTTCGATTAATGATTAACTGAATATGCATTAAATTCAATAGATTTTAGGACATTTAATGGGGTTCTTTGAGTCGATTAACTTGACTTGGGTGAGAGCTATCCAGTTATTTGATATATGTACATGTGTGTGACACGTTTTGGCGAATCTTTTTTAAAAACTGGTTATTGTAATTTAAACTATTGTTTAATCGAAATGGAGAAAGTAAGGCATTTGATGAAAACCTACGTCGGCCAAGTGAGGTTCAGGGTAAATCAATTCGAAGTGGATTTGTTTTTCTTTTTTCCTACCACCGGTGTGAACCAGGAGCTCAGGGAATATTGCTCCCTATCTAGCGCAATTCTTTCTACGCTTTCCTTGTGAAAATGCGTAGCCCCAAAAGGAAACAAAAGAAATATTGTATGTACAATAGTTATTGACGAGATAACGTGTTGTCGAAAAACCTTTTACGGCCGCAAAATTTGTTGATGTTGCTCCCAGGTGGTTGACGATTCCACATCAGTAATACCCTCGTTCTCTTGTACTTACCGTTTAAACAGTTGCCAAACTGAAGGCCATTCATCATAATTTCCATCAAATGATGGAATGGTTAATAGTTGAAATTTAATTAATCTCTGTGTTGTTGACACGCTCTCTGGTTGGTTAGTCGTTGTTGTTCCAATGTCCAAATTTGTATGTATGCATCTTGGTACCTCTGCAAAAGAGTGCTGGTTCCAATACTTCGCCGGAAATGGAAAAACCTTGCTTTGATATTCATTTAGCTTTACTTTGCCTCAAGGTACGTCTGATGTCTTTCGTACCTAGTCTCGAACAGTGAACTTCTTTCTTTATTCGGATTTGCTCTAGAGAGACTTCATTGAATTTTCTTTTATAATTATTGAATATTTAACTCTTATTCACAATTGAAAAATTATAACTGATATGAATTATTAAACACTACTTATTTAAACTACTTATAAAATGCATTTCTTTCTCCATTTCTTTTCCAACTAAATCCGACTATTCTGGCTCAAAGGACTAACGCAAATTTTTCCACCTTTTTGTGAAATTCAATCGGCTAGTGCAGCCTCACCTTAGGTGACAATATGGCTGTAAAACTTAACACTTTCCAAATTATGAATAATATGGGAAAGAAACGAATAGAAAACAAAAATTGCAATAACAACAAATTAATTTTGGGTTCTTACGACCTTGCAACAGATGAATGACGAAATAAACAAATACTTTATCACAGTTTTTGCCATCTAAACAAACATATGTATGTATATATAAAGAAGAAGATTTATGAGTGATTATCACCCCTACTGCTCATTGCATTCCTTGTATACAGTTCTATAGAAGAAAATTGTTATATTCATAATGATAATAAATACTTCTGTTTTTTAAAAAAAGGTCTCAATATTACATATTTTTACAGACAGCAGACTACAATACATTATTAAAACTTGCGCTAAAGCCGACGAAAGGAAATTCTACAAAAATATACTGCCTATAGTTAAGTTCGATGATTTCCTTCTTATTAAAAAAAACTAAATTAAAAAATGATGGGTTTTAACACAAACTAGATAAACGAATTTCAAGAATGCGAATAGAAAAAGAATAGTGTGGAGTAAAAAGAGACATCAAAGGAAAGCGCTTTGCCAACATTACCGAAAAAAAGAAAAAAAGGTTGTCGGACATCACAAAAGATAATCTTAAAAATGTTTTGAGCTATGCAACAAATGATTTGACATGCATACTTGGAAGAGGATTAATAGTTTTGTTTTAAAAATTAAACGCATAAATTAAGAAGGAAATGTTACAATTCTCTTGGGTACCTGCGAATAAGATTGTGGATAGTCTTTACATTGGCATGTGAATGTTATTTTAGCTTACCGTTAGTTCTTTTTAATTTTGCAGTTCTCATTTCTAAGAGAATTTCTATTAACTTTGTTAACATCTAACAAATGTTGTGATGAGTGTAGAGTGTCCCGCAGAATTTTTAATTTAGTAGTAGTACTGGCGAGAATAACCACTACAAATCAACTTTGGTTGCGAATTTGAATTTTGGCAATATTTTCCCCTATGTGTCAATATGCATATTATCGCCATTATCTGCTTAGTTGAAGCTTTACTTATACACATGCATATATTGAAATTGAAAATTAAAAAATTTAATCGACGCAAAGTAGTATGAGAAATATTGAATATGCATATATTGAAATTGAAAATTAAAAAATGTAATCGACGCAAAGTAGTATGAGAAATTAAAAAACAGTACACAGAGTTACAACAACTAGTACGCAAGTCAAGTTTTATTATTATTATAACAGCCGTTGTATGGTGAACTCTTGATGCACTCATAGAGGCGACTCAGAATTCGATTATCAAATGCCAGAATGCTTTGTTAGCCAATAGAGAAGAGATAAGACGCAGCCATCATAGACCAGCCTTCAAAGAGCAGCCTTCTAAGACTAGCCTTCAAAGACCAGCCTTCAAAGACCAACGCAACGAGAGACACTTCAGAATACGTGTAACAAAAACGCCAACAACGCGTGGTTGCATACCAGCACAGCCATGTAAGGGGTAGACAAGCCACCTTAGGCCGTGCCATCTGTAAAATCCATCTGTAAATTTTGGTAAAATGAAAGCACTATTGAAAAATGAGTTTCATATGTCACATCCACAAAAAAGTGACACCACCTCATGCAAGAACTAGTAAGGTATTTCAATGTGAAGCGTAACTTATAAAATCCTGTCCCGTCCCACTGTTATATTGTCTAAAGACTTTTTGAACTTACTTATCTTTCGGCCCTTCTGAATACTGGATCCTGCGGGTTATAAAATCCCTTCCCGTCCCATTGTTTCAACGTCCAAAAACATTTTGCACTTCACTTATCGCACGTACAAGGGGGTCTTTCAGCCCCGCTGAGTTCTGAATTTTGAGAACTTTTTCTGTGGTTATGTCGCACTGAATAAACGCGGTGTACGTCACAGTTTATTTTATGTACCTCTAAACATGTGCCTTTTTAATAGCGTACTGCAGAAGAAAGTGAGAAAATGCGAATCGACAACAATGCTACAGCTAAGATGGTTCTCGAATCCCAGCCTCCAGTTTTGAGAGGAAGATGAACACCGAATCTGCAGTCAAACTCGATGCTGGCCTTGTCTTTTGAAAGCAGCGTGCTTAGGCTCAGAACCTTATAGGATCGCTTGCTCCATAGTGAAGTCAGAGTAAGTCACATAGAAGACTGTGCCAAATTTTGATTAGGGATATGATAACTAGCCTACATTTGTTTTTATTTTGTTGTTTTCTTATATAAATACAATAGTGTGAGAGAATTTATATTTGCATTAAGCTTAGTTTAGTCTAGTTTAGTTTATTCGTAGTATACTTCATAAGTATTTAAATTTTACATAACGTAGTGTAAAGATCAAAAGTTCCTTACTATTAAGATAAAGATAAAGATAATATAAAAAGATATTGGACATATTAATAGAAAAATAAGAGGTTAGGAAAAAACACTTCCTTTATTATATTTCTTACAGCTAAAGAGTTATAATAGCTGCGATAATATAATACGAAGGTAAATTCAAAATTAGCTTTAGCACCTTGTTTTGATAAATTTGTAGCTTCCTAATGTGAGTATCTGCACAATCTTCCCACACAGGTGAAGCATAAGTTTGAACTGGCTGGAAGATAGTTTTAAAAATGAATAATTTGTTTTCAATACTAAGCATATTGATATTGATAAATGGGTTAAGTATTTAACCATGAGGTTGACTTTGTGTTATATGTTTTCAAATGTGAGTTTTTTTTATCAAAAGTTACTCCTAAGTACTCGCAGTTTTCATACCATTCAATATTGATCAAGTTCAGTTGCAAGTTTTAATTGGGGTAGAAACTTTATTTTCCATTTACTACAGAAATTTTGAAAAAGTAAAGTGAATTCTGTAACGAAGTTAAAGTGTCCTGTGCTCAGATGTTGGATGAGAACAGGGTTGTATCATCAGCAAACAAAACACAAAAAATGTGTTTCCAGTAAGTATTAGTATATCCAAGATTGGAACCTTTGCATTACATACATATATTATTCTAAAGTTGTGATGTGTGCAAATACAAAGAAAAGCGAACAAACGTTCAAATTTCATAAAAATATTAGTCTTGCTTCAAAAAACGAAGATGAAATCAAATAACTTGCCTTAATCTTTTTGTGCACTGCATTTAATTTTTATGTAATCACTACTCAATTTATTCTCATAAATTTTTCGTCATTCATTTATTTGCATTTTCTTTTTCATGTACAAATTCTTATTGTGATAAGACTTCGATTCGTTAAGAACGGTCACAAATTGAAAAGGTGGCGACTTTTACAAAAAATTAAACACAACCCGTTTTTTTTTCCACTCTGGTTTCATTTTAAGACCGATTTTGACCAGGCTCTTTCATAATTTGAATTAACATACTTACCACTTGTTCCTAATCATTAGACTATGATTTTCGTAAAAGATGCCGATTACGTAGTAACTATATGTATAGAACTATATATAATTAACACACATTGACATAAATATATTATGTATATGATGAGCAGCGTCTTCATAAATACAATAGGTAAAACGAGATAAATTATTCCATATTATTTCTAAATAGAATGAGCAAAATTATCCAAGTCGTAGTAACAACAAAGACATTCTTAAGCAAAATCTCGAATAAATGGAATGCTTATAAGGGTTCTTACCCATTAAACCTGCTTCTTCAAAATGAAGGTGTGTTCATCTCATTTCGTACGGCAAGTAAAATGAATAATTCATTCAAAATTTGATTTTCAAATTCGTTGTTTTTTTTTATAATTTGGGAACAACTATTATTGACAATAAAATAAGGGGTAAGGTTAACGAACTGAACATGAGACGCCAGAATTATTTTTAATAAAATTCCCGAACTCGCGCAAGACAGGAGTCGACACACCACACCCAGATGAATTATTAAAAGCGGATGAGGGAACCCCCTAGTACTTTCAAAAGAAAAGTACTGCGTCCCATTTTTGGTCTTGTTCGCGGTGATGGCGTCTGGAGGAGATTCATCGTCTCACTTTATAAGCTGTATGGCGACATGCGCTTGACCAAGTGTTATCGGATACAACTCTTTAGATGGCTATGCAATGGACACCACTGCTCCGGCCCGAAAGGACTTCGAATATGTGCTTTGATAAAAGTGCTTAAAACTTTTAGCCAATAGTGTGGTATATCAACTCTTTGACTTGTGCTACAAAACTTGAATGACAGCATGTGATATATGATCTTATTACTACATCTTCACAACATGCACCAGCAATGGCTAGCCCTGTTAGCCTCCATGAAGTTTACCGATAATATTGTATGCACTATGCAATTTGTTAATAGGAGAAGTTGATAACTAGTCTTAATCATTAATCTGCGGGTTTTGTATATATTTTAGTCTCTAGTTACCATTATTCCATCGTTGCAAATCGCAATTGCAAGCCCGTAAAGAACACGGTTGTGTATCTTTTGGGAGATTTTATTTTATTTTATTTATATTTTGAAAAAATTCTTATTCATTTTTTTCATACTGAGCACATTGTCATGTAGATAATCCTAAATATGAATCTCGGTACCAAATTTGGAATGAGTATGAAAGTTGAATTTTAATATTATATTATATACCATATTATATAAGCATATTTTTTTGGTTTATGTCTTCTCAATTCACTTTTAAAAAACACAAACGTACATACACAAAATCAAACCATGAATGCATATAGACTGTTTTAACAAGAGATAAGGGTCTTGCGAAAAAGCATTTCGGAAGTAAATCTGCATGAAGCCGGCCAACAGTTGAGTGACGCTATTCGTAAATACGAAACTCGATAAGAAATTGCAATAATTCGTATCGTGTGTTAACTTCAGAAACTCAGTTCGTCTTTTACATTCGTCTTTTTTGTCATTAAAGTTTACAGTAATGGCTGAAATTAATTCTTACATGAAAACGAAATATAAGGTTTTCTTGAAAGTCCATGCCTCTAAGCAAAACTTTTTCAAGCCTGGACTGATGTCAAGATTATAGTATTAGTATTTTTCCTTAATTAAGTGCCCCCTAACATAATGATACGGCTACTACCTTCTACAATCGCTTTGAATCAGAAATCGTATTTCACTAGTTTCACTAGTTGTTCGTCTAAGTTACATAAATCATCGAAAACTTTTACCGTTGAGAGGTAAAAAATACGCCTGCGACAGTAGGATATTATGATCATGTCTTAATTCCCAGTGATTTTAAAGTCTAAGATTTAGAACTTCAACACTGAAACTCAAATGATTCCTTAATCGACAAGCTTTTGAGGAGTCTACCTTTATCATACTCTCATCTAAACGTAGCAGACAAATACTTATACGCCATAGAATCAATACCTACTCAAGATCACACAGTCATTTTTGTAAAGTGGAGCTGCACAATGATAAAGTCTCAAGAGCTTTCCAATCCAGCTCCGAACAATCGTTGATTGTCCCTGTAATCTGGAAATCTGCCCCAAACGCTGAATCGGAAAATAATACGACATATGATTCCTCCATTCCAAGGAACAATCTTAGTGTAAAATCTGCCCTATCACAACTACATGCATCTGTATCGATAAGTTCTTCTATCTAATCACTGCTATATCAAATTCACATTACAAATGTGTTTCCTACTTTTCCACCACACTGTTCCTCACCCTTAAATTTACCAAAAGCCCTCGCACACACACGCGTCAGACGATACGGGTTAGACATCAGTCAGCTAGTCAGTGAGTAACGTCTAATTTGCTAATACCATGCTGAAAATCCACGCCAGTAACATGCTCGCGCGCCAGTGCTAAGGTCGATATCGGTCTGCCAAATGGACTGTTCCTGCTCCCAGCGCATAAATGGGTTCGGTTAAAAGAGAAGTGAAGCGAAGGATCAGATGTCCTAGTACAATACTAACGCTCCTGATATTCAGTTTCGTGCTCATTGTAGTGATACTTTACTCGACAAATGAAGATTACGTGCTACAATCGCTTGATATTGAAGAAGTTAGTTTAAAAGACGGTCTCAAATTGTTAGTGAATTGTATTGATAAACCGTTCGAATTGGAGAAGGTTCAGGACGGCTCCTACTGGATATTGAAAAACTACATTCGCGCTGATCACGGCCCACTAAGTTGCGGAGACGGCATCACGTACACAACCCACGGTGATTACACGTTCCTTGATAATCTGCCAGTGTTGCTGCAAAGGTGATATTTAATTTACGACTAGATTTACATTTTGTAAACGTTTTCGTGTTCTTGTTAAAAACACAAGTGAAAGGAATAAAAATTAGTGTATGTGAAGTGGCTTCTTCGAAGAGGAAATGTGTTTAACGTGAAATGATTTGATTGATTGCGGTAGCTCGATCAAATAACCAATTTATTCCAATAGCTCCTTGAAGCAGCATATCTACGTTTATAGATTAATTTGAACATTATTTAATTTTGTCTTCGAATCTTTTTTATAAATTTTGTTTTAATGTTTATTTGAAAGTAAAATTATGCTGGTCTTGTAGATACGTTTGTCCGCACAAATCAATTCTAATTTGGTTTGACCAATATTAAATTTAGTTTAGCTTCGGATTCATTGACAATGGTCCGGAAGTAGAAGTGTCCACAATCTCACGAACGTTACCATTCAGATTTGAAGCACCGGTTTCTAATTAACAAATACACATTTTAATTAATAAATTAAGTTAACAATTAAATTCCGGAAGAGCACATCGGATATTGGCCTTCGTGGTTTTGCTGGTGCACACGAAATAAAGTATCGTTTACTGTTGACCTTTTTACTATAATTAAGTTGAATTTTAAATTTTATTAAAAAATTCAATTCTACTTGTATTAAGGGAGCGAGCATATTCAGTGTTAGTACTAACGATACACTGTGATTAATATGAGGGAACCATTTTATACTTAGCTCTTGTAATTAAAAAGATCCAGTACCTGTGTATATCTTCTTGTTTGTGTGCACATAACGGTTGTGTTCGGAAGTTGTGTAAAATTTTTAAATTTCGATAAATTTTTTGTTTCAAGTAGCAAGCTTTAAGTAGATACATTTTTTGTCAATTAGAGTAATTGTTTTTAGTTCTTTCATAATGACATTACTGAATTTTCATAATATAGCACTCTTACTTTAGTGCTAGTTGTTAGTTCTTTTATCTGTATTTTTCTGCTGGTTTTCGGAAAATTTTCCGATAAATTGTTTGTCTTTTTCAAACACCGATCATATTTCTCGACATCCATTTGTCCTTCATGCTTCAACTTCCTTCTTTAGATACATACACATTTGGCTACTGCAGTCGCCAGTAATGCCCTTAATGTGCAGCGCATGGTTATAAATGCAATAAAATTTGCAACTTAATAAGAATGTTCGAAACATAAAAAAATTCCATAAGATAACAGCAAATTAATGAACCTTTAAATATTACCAACGTTCTCATAAATAACTCACACAGTCATAATTTGTTTCGAAATACAAATTAACTGTATTTATATATATATATATATGTATATATGTATATATATGTATGTATGTCATATATATGATATATATATATATATATATATATATATATATCACTGGAACAATGATGAATACAATTTTTTATCACTAAAATAATGTAATGAGTATTTTGATAGCCTGAATTTTAAATGCATCTCTGTAAAACTCACTTAAATCCAAATTACAATTGATTGTATTAAAATTGGCTTTGACTTAAAAACTTATTTCCAAATATGTCATTGATCAATTGTAATTTATAAATATTAAACATATAAGCTAATTTTTAAAATTAAGGACCTCAACAGAATATTTCTTTCTTTTTCAACTAACAACCGCAGGCAATATACATACAATATACATACAAAATTAATTTAATGCAAACTATACCAAATTCAAAATTATTCATAATTATCTGCCGCCGCAATATAATAGCTTACATCGCAAAGTTCAAACTGTAAGAAGTGTCGTGTATTTTCTTCCACTTTTGTTTTGTTACGTCATTGTTGACAACAGAAGAGTAGAAGTCAATGGAGTATATTTCGATAAAATATTTAAAATTCGCAGAAAAATCACCAACACTCCACTACTTCCACTTCAAGAAGTGCCACAATATATTGAACTCTACCACATTCACGATCTTATCAGAAGTTAATATCTGTTCTTTGAATGGCTTCTATTGAACTTCGCGTAACATTGCTTCATTTTCTGAGTTGGTGAATGGAACGACTATCAGTAACGCTCAACCAGATTGCCCCAGTTCTTCTGTTGGTCTTGCAAATTTATCTCATGCAAGTGCAGGGTTGAATGAACGAAAGTAAGCATTTATATGCAAAGAATGAGGATGCCTTTGAGCGGCAGTTTTCTCATATGGGAGCTGGATAGTTCCGGTTTTAAACGCTTTGAGTTGGAGTAAACTTATCATACTTCCTGTTTGTATTTATTGGATTGAGAAGCTTGTGAGAAATCTACTGTATACCTTTTCACTTGCAGCTCGATCTTCTTTTTCTTTTGCTAGAGATATCCATCAACCTCATTGAATTGAATTAATGAAGCCTCGTATTAGCGGCGAATTCTGGATTGTGCCCAATCGCGAAAGTTAAACAAGGTCAAATCTTTCAAGTTCTTCACTTTCAATAGTGTAATTAGTCCCCGTCGGCCATAATGCGCTACGAATCAAACTAATTGATAATCGCAAACTTAAAATAATTAGGTACGCGGGAAGCATGTTGTCTTTGATTAGTGGAGTTGAAAGTAGCCGCAAAATTGTGTGCATAGGGTAGATTTTAGATTTCGATTTCAATGCATTTTTGTTTATGTACGAGTAGTTGAGTTTTCTTACATGTTAGACAAAAATACTTAAAACTAGCTGATCTACTACTACTGATCTTAATTCTAACTTACCCACTCTTCACGAGTACTCTAAGCTAATCTAGAACATTTTTCTGTCTGCCTTTCGGCCTCTCGTATTTTTTAAATTCATTGCTTAAAACTAGTTACATTTTTTTTATTCCTCCAAAAAAATTTAAAAAAACTTGTATGGTAGATTTACGTACATGTACATTTCGCTGTTTTTATATTATAAATCGCATAATCCAGCTTATTTGAACGAAAAAACGAAATTATGCTGACTCTTTTGACAAACAATACTTTCCTTTTTATCAAAACTGACGTCTCATGCCAATAAAGACCAATTTGAAGAAACTCTGAACTTATGAAGCTTGATTCGTCACATCACTTGATTCCTTGACTAAATCGGATACAACAATGGGAAATCAATGAATTTGTGTCGTACAACTCGGGGTCGGAGCTGCCTACGGAGAGGCATGTTGGTTGAGGCCCAGGTCCACACCGGACTGTAGCGCCAAAAGAAGAAGAAGAAGAAGAAGATGGAAACGTGCATATTTTTTCATATATAAAGCTGAAGTCCCTTACATGTGATGGTAGTATGAGTAAGAACACTCTCCCTTTGCATTGAAAAAAGACTTACTTTTTCTAAACACTTCTCGCTACTTTACGAGATTGTGCTCAAACGGCAAGCTTCTCTAATCAGTACGATCATTCACCAGCTGTCTCCTCTTACTTCAAGTAGTAAAAACTTCTTGTCTATTTTGTTCACCGGCTCAATCGAAAAAACTCACCTTTTATGAACCTGGGCTGAATAATTTTTATCCAAAGAAGCTATGATGAACCCCTGGCGATACATGACAATACATTTTGCAAGTTTAAACAAGCACTTCATACCCTCTCGGTAGGATTCTCAATCTCTGACCAGCCAATTCACTGCAATTTCTCAGTTAATAGCTTAACTTCCACCTTAAAATGAAAATTCATTGAACCGTTTAATTTTATTTGTACTCGAAAGATATTTCTTAATTTCAGTAATGTTGAAAAAATTTTCTTTCGGGGAAATAACAAATGCACTTGGTACGAGTTACACTCGCGCATAACTGTTTTCGTTTCCTTACAAGCAACAAAAATATGTACTTTAGCATTATTTATCAAGTAGGTATTTACCTGTAATTAAACCAAAATCAAATAGAGATGTATAATTTTATATATATGTATGTCAAAATCGATTCATACTGCGACACACCAACACACGCGTAAATAATCTGACAAATATGTGTAGTTGTGTGCTTAAGGGCTGAAGTTACTGTGTGCCCCTCACTTATCTTTAGCACCAATTGAAATGCGTTTAAGAACTTAAATCTGCGATATTTTAAATTTCTCCAATTGAATTTTCCCGAATGAAATCGATTAGTCTTCAAAACTCTGCATTTAGATGTGATGCACCTTTCTGGCTAACAACATCAAAACTATTTAGGCCATTTGGGCAGCAATTTGAAACGAGATAAATGTTCCGTACCAAAATTTAACGTAGGAGGAGTTGATGAACTTACCCACTCAGCCACGGAAGACGGCAAAGCACAAGTTATTCAATTGCCTTTGTATTGGATGATTTCTCAGATTCGTCTAACAGTGCTTTACCGGCGTATATTCTTGACCAATGAGCACATAGTAAGGCGATCCTTAGTGTTATGTAAAAAAGGGATGCTAGTGAATAAAACAATTATTACGGACACGGACTGTGGGCAGTATGTTATGTAAGGCGTTAATAGAGGCAGCCTGCCTGCGGCTCTATCTCCCCTATTATGGGGCATGTGCGTTGACACTCGTCTTGACGCTCTCAATGGCTCGATCAGCGGTATTGTCTGTGAGATCGTGCCTAACGGCTGTGTGTCCCAAAGTCCAAGCAGTTCTAGACTTGGTCGACAAATGGCTTTCAGATAATCTATTATGTTCTTGTCCTCACGAGGAGAAGGTAATTGACTGTACTAGCTTAAATACAGCAGTACTATTTTTATCTTAGATAGAACACTTCTGTGGAAAGATCCATTGATTCGAAAACACCAAGGCGCCGTCATATACATACATATATATGTACATAAGTACATAAATTCCAAAGTAAATGAATAATGAGAAATAACATACATTCTTTCTCCTGGAATTATTTAATTCTATCTGAGCACATTTTGCATTTGAATTCATTTGCAACCCGTGATGAATTCTGTTTTTCAATTTGACAATTTCACTTTCGGAATTCGGAAGACTTACAACATTGACATCAAATTCGCATGTGATACATAATGAGGACAACTGTCGTCACTGTGGCCTTGAGTATGGGCCACTATGGCTTAAAGATCAATGTACTCTTTACGTACTCCTCATCATATGCGATTTTTTTTACTTTACACTTCCACTATCACACATTTTATAAAATCTTTATTCACCCAGTAAATATATAAGGCAGACACATACACAAATTCTTAATCTTACAAAATTATAGAACAAGGTATTATCTTTTCATTAAATTTCAGGGGGATAATACCCCCCATTTCTTAAGCTTAAGTCTAGCTATCAAAACCTCAAAACTTTTTGTTTTCTTTTACATATATATAATATAAACTTTGGGAAGGGCAAGGAAGGAAGGGGAGGAATTAGAAGTCAGAAGTCAGAGCAACTATAATTATAACCCGACAAAATGAATTAAGGAAAGAGATTCATTGTAGCCATAACCAGGAATGACAGAAAATACGATTACTCCATAAGGGATTCAATTTTTGTTTGTTTACGTTATATCAGGGGCGACCTCAGATTCGATAATTTATTATTTACATTGAATTTGTGTGCTGTGAAATTAAAATTGTTTCAACGTCGACTATTAGGTGCTCCCTTGTGTGATAATTAATTAATATGTGAAAGTATATTATTTCACCACACTTTACATGTTATGATGTTGCATATGTTGATCTGTTCTTAAAAAATGGTGCATTTGAAATGAAAAGTGAAAAATGTATGCACTGCAATCTCTTTGTCTTATTTTTTTTATCCGGACGTATGTTCAAGCTCTAGAAAACAACTTTTTTAACACTCTCTTTATTTATATTTTTATATATTCATTCATATTTTCATTCAGTTCTTTCTTTATAGAAATTGTTGGTTATCCCCATTATTTTTTTCGAACACTTCCTGCATGCTGTGCTGTTGCATATGCATCATGAGTTCAGTGCTCGGTTTCGACAATCCACCTTTATTTAAATGATAATGCACGTCCTTCGATGCATTGACTCTTAATTTTGGAACCTGCGCTAGCTAAGTTTTACAGGTCATTACATATTATATAATCGTTATTTTCCCGTTTGTGTACAGATATACTCACACGGTTTTAGTATCACTGTTGAATGTCTTAAACAATTCTTGAGTTTAAGTTAAATCCGATTCTTTTCAAGTAGAAATGACAACTGTCCTTTTGAAGGCATTAAATATATATATATATATATATATATTTGTCTTGCTTTTGTATGGTATGTAGGTATTCAACAACATTCTGATGAATTTCTACATAAGAAAGAAGAGAATCAGATATCTACTGGTCACCTTTGCCATGGAAGTGATATAAAAAAAAAATAAATATGGGGAACATTCGCAATATGTGATCTGTAATAATATATAATTCTTGGGCATATATACTTTAT
Organism: Eristalinus sepulchralis; assembly: GCA_944738645.1. Classification (NCBI taxonomy): domain Eukaryota; kingdom Metazoa; phylum Arthropoda; class Insecta; order Diptera; family Syrphidae; genus Eristalinus; species Eristalinus sepulchralis. The sequence goes on from OX122886.1 coordinate 16,449,783, forward strand.
TGCGGTTTAATACGGAAAAGGTGTACAATTCGAGGACATATAGGGTTATTGCTGTATTCATGTACATTTATTGTGATATAGTTCAAATTAGATTAAAATCAAAAGCTGATACAAGAAAGAATCGACTACGCCAACAAAGATATAAAAAGTTATTTATTTTTTTTTTGCTTTTATTACAGCCTGTCAGCATCGGGTTTTGTGTTTTCCTGTTAATTCAGAACTATTTAGTTCGCTTTACTGCCGAAGAAGAATCTTTTAGAGAGTTTTAACTAGTGACAGTTTTCGATTATTTTGTTGAACATCTTCTCTTTATAATTTTTATATAACTTTCTTTTTTTGTAACTATCCCAGTTTTTTTTTTTGGCTGATGAAATTGCACTATTTTTGATTTAAACGTTTTGTTGCTAAAATTAAAAAATTAACAATAAATGTGTTTGGACTACTGAAACCGTATGAAACTGCGGTTTCATAAGCAATTTATTTCGTTTTAATATATTAAGAAATGGCTGAGATATTGAAGGTAATAAGTGTCCCAGTTTTTTTTGGTTCACTGTATATCGACCCATAACGATCTTAATGAACTTCATTTTACTGCTGCAGAAAAGCACCCCCATATAGAAAATTTTAAAAATAAATTTAAAGCGAATTGAAGTTCGGTATGTTTTTGAAATACCACTACAGGGTAGGAAGACGTCAAAGTCGAATGCTACATTTTATGATTTGTTTCATCCTTTTTCCACGAAATTGAATTTCACAAATCCGTTATATATAAGTGTTTGTGTCAAATAAAAACACAAAACGTTTTGTGTTCGACTTACACAATAAATTTTTTTTTTATATAAACTCTTCTTACCGTTAATATAATGTGAAATCAAATTTCTGTGTAACATTTGACATTTAAATATGTTTGAATAATCAGGCATGGAGATCTGGGATTCGTTCATTTTGAAGATTACCTACCGCGGATTGTAAAAAATAAAAATCTTCCAACGAAGTTCGAAGCAACATGTTTACTCTTATACATGTAAGCATTGTTTTGGATGTGTGTGTATGTGTATATACATTTTAAGAATTTTGTTTCGTTAGTTATGTTCAGTTATTATCATCTTCCAACCTTACTGTAAATATCTAGCTGCGCTTGGTAATAATGTCTCTTACGTGTACGATCTATTGACAGGATAACCAATTTACCTTAGGTTATTCTTTTACAAACTATAGTCTCGAAATGAGTTTCACATTTTTTCCGCTCATGTTATTACATTGCTATATAAAATTATATTTAATCAACTAAACTTCCCAAAAAAATGATAAATTGATCTTATATGAAGCATACACTGCTTGAGTCCTTGTGTGAATAAATTAGTGTCTGCCCTTTTATATCTCACTGTTATTTTTCATTGCGTAAAATATAGCAAACAAACAAGCTGTTTAAATGCAAACCGTACCGCCAACAAGCATCAAAAGATTTAAAATTCAACAGAATTCTGATATCAATACAAGCGGAACAATAAACAAAAATGTAATTTTATTGGGCAAAAAAAGTTAATCGATAATTGATTAAATCGATGATTGTTGATTAGATTAAAAAAGAGCATAACATTTTTACAGATAAATCCTAAAAAGACTTATAATGAATAATGAAGAAATCATTCGAATGTGGGGCTAATAGTTTGATTACGTGTGTGTATTGTTACAAAAATTTGATAATAAACAAACTTCTTAAATCATAGCCACTATTCAGCCTTTATTAATATATGCTTTTACGCAACATTTAACAATTATAGTTTCCGTGAGTGTGCTAAAAAATTGGTGGACAGTTTTTAAATATAATAAAATATTTTATTTTGATCATATACATATATAAAACTATTTCACAATATAAACTTAATATTTTCAGGAAATAAGAAGATAGATCAGAAGTAAGGTAGGAGGATTTTAAAAAGAAAGATAAGATTAAAACCAAGCTTAGTTTGTAAATATATGTAATACTTTATGTGTATTTTGAGAATTTAAAATAAAGTTTTTTGACCTGCAGCATTATTGCCAACAAATAGCTAAGTTGGGACAAAAAATACATATATATATTCTAAAATTGAGATAGGTCATTTAAAGAAAATTTTTGAACTTGTTTTACATTAAGTAAATGGAAGTATTGGGTCTATAACTTAATTCATGCGGTTTCCTAAGAGATTGCGTAAAAGTGGTGATTTTGGCTTGAAGGACGAAGAAAGTCCTGCGTAGCCAAAATAGTTTGAAGATGAAGAAATGAAGGCTTTATTCTGTGAAGATTGTTGCCAAACACAAGAAGAGCTCGCAGAATCTTTGGGTGTTAACGCAAAAAGTACACCAAAGGAAGTTTGTAGACTTGGGGTTATATTATCATTTACATACATACATGCATACAAATTATTTAGTTTTAAATTTTTTTAGGCAAAGATTTTAAAAAGCACTTATAATTATCATATATATGATAATGTCATCTTTTCTCAAGATGTAGTCACTGAACACAATATAATGTGTAACTATTTCGGATTTGGAGTCGGGCAAGTTCGATTTTTTTTGTGCTCAACAAACGCAGCAGTTCCAAATCGTTTACGTTGAATGGAAAAGGAACGAATATGAATTAAATAATAATAATAATAATTGGATGACACTACAGCCCACAAGGGACCAGGGCCTAGCTTCTACAACAACTGCACGTGCTGTGCGTGCTACTTTTCTCTCACGAGTAGAAGGGACCTACAATTTTTTGCCGACTCCGAACGGCGAGATTTGAGAAGCTTTTCATAGACACTTAATACTCTTTGAGTGTTGTCAGCAGCTCGAAAAAAATGCGAGGTGTCCCGTCCGGGAATCGAACCTATACTTTCTGCGTGGCGGTTGACGCACTTACCACAACGCCACGGCGACCACGAATATGAAAATATGAATGTATCATCATTAGCGAAAGATTGAATTGGCTAAGAAAAACTAGACAAGCGATAATTTATAAAAATGAGGAATAGGCAAATTAGAGCCCTGGGGAACACCAGTGTTAATGTGGTGAATAATAAATATTTATTAAACGGTCGAAGGTTTCTTCTTAAGTTTAGACCAAGATATTCATTGATGGCATAACCGTGCAAGTGTTCTGTTACATTCCTTCGAAATATCCAAATGCAACAATGTTGCTTTCTCCTTCATTGTGCAAGTCTTTACTTTTCGGTGAGATATTCAATTTCGTACTGCCGGTTATTTAGAAACTCTTGCGATTTAAATTCTGAGGGTTTTTCAGTGTTTTCAGGACCTTAAATAAGGGATGTATGTGCTGTGGGTCAGCAGGAGATATGTGACGAAGATTCGCCTTTCAACGGACAGGCTGAAGAAATGCTAAGAATAAAACAGATGGAAAAGCCTTAGCAGAAGAACAAGGTCCGGTACGGGTGCGGAAGTGATCGTGTCCCATGGTAAAATGTATGCTCACAAGTGCAGGAAAAAACAAAGTGTTATTTGGAAGCATTGAGCTGGCCGTACGTTTTTAGGAAAAAGTCTACAGTTCTTATTACCCCTGGGGCATTTATGTATTATTTGCCTCAACTTTTAGTCATAAGAGAGCTACATGTTCAACAAAGTGCAGTTATTTCGAGCTTGTTTTAACTTTTACCCGTTTTTCCTCAGACTTGATACACTTTAACCAATGAAAAAATAGTTTTTAATGTTCTTCTTTTCACCTTGAATTTTAGGAATAGATAAAAACTACTACGAACCGAATCCAAATATCAGTAAAGGAAATTACAAGAACTGTAATTAAAACTGAATGTTTTTTTCAAAATAAATACTACTATTGAAGTACTGGGTAGTGAGATAAAAATTTGGATATTTCGTCCTCTTCCAGACAAAGCCGATATTCTTTGTTTTTCAACTTGTGAGAAAGCCCATTTGCTTCCTTTTTCTGTCTTAATGAAGAAATTCCTTTAAGAAATAAACCTGATTAAAGGCCTTACATCCCCCACATTTGTCCAGTATTAGTATCCTAAGCGAAATTTGTGTTTACAGTACAAGCCATAGCGAGTCCGTCCGCAGACGAACCCAACCAAGCTCAGTTTATTCTGTTCGGCTACAACATGTGGCCTCGCCGTCTGAAGGAATTAATATTCTAGAGTCCCTGATGCAGTCAGATAAGTTATCTGTAACGCAGACCTGACACAATTGGTCATCCTAATGTTGGACCTGGAAATCCAAGTGTTAACACCTGTATCTCTACGTATCTCTAAGGAGGCGCAAGGTGTTCATAAATTCTATTATATATTATTAATTTACTTTTATAATGCAATATATTGTGGCTTACCTTAAACGATTATACACTAAAAAATATTGTGATGAGGAACCTTTATTTTTCTGTAGGTTGTTTTTCTTGCGAAATGTCATATGCCTTAAAGAAAGATCAAACGAGTTGTCATTGGTAAACGAAAATGTGGTCTGCATTCATCATTCTTATCACCTTGTTGATGTAATCGAAATTCAAAATGTCAATGTCACAATAATAACGCTTCAAAAGGAATAGTAAAATTACGATTCCTGCGTTATCTTCCGTTGGCCCTGCTTAAAAGTGCCACCGAAACCTAAGCACTCCCACAAATAAAGTTTTTCCATACTATTCACCAGCCAAGAATCAATACACTTTTCGATAATTCTCTCCCTAATTTATATCATAGATAAGAAAGTTGGTATCGTGAATAATTTTAGTTTATCGCCCATTTCCGGAGCTATAATGGCAATAATTTACTTTATCGTTGCAAGTACGATTTAAGTTGATTTATTTAGATTTTTGACGAAGCAGGAGTTTGACATGGTTGAAGTAAAAAGATTTACGTAGTATTGCGAGAGTACCTGCAGAGTAAAATCGCCTTTAATCTTATTCATTATTCATTCAAAAACATGGTTTCATATATTTTTGTAAAAATTACCTCCAAGATTGTTCTTCTTCTTTTTGGTTTCATTAATTTTCGTAAAATTACCTCCAAGATCTTCTCTCTCTCCAAGTTAACTTCTCTTATAATAATAATAATAATAATTTAGTGGCACTACAGCCCATAACGGACCAGGGCCTAGCTTCTACAACAACTACTCGTGTAGTGCATGCTATTGTTCTTCGCGAGTTTTTTGCCGATTCCGAACGGCGAGATTTGAGAAGCTTTCCATAGTCAATTAAATACTCTTTGAGTGTTGTCAGCAACTCGAAAGAGGTGGTGTCGTGAAAAAATGCTAGGTGTCCCGTCCGGGAATCGAACTCAGACTTTCTGCGCCGTGGTCGATGCACTTACCACTACGCCACGGCGACCACAACTAACTTCTCTATACCTATTAAAAGACCGCACAAACTTTATAGCTCTTATTTTGACAAAATTTGTATAAAATGCTGGACTTATAAAGTGTGAAAACTATATAACTATTATAAATATAAATAATTTAAAATCTTGTCCTTTGAGCGTTATTTGCCTTTTCTCTTAAATTAAATCAGTCTTAACTTTGTGTTTTCAGATGGCAGGCTCCAGTGAGTTTTGCGCTCTTCGCCCCCAGCACAGATTTCTACAAAACCTTAGAATCCATTCAGTACGCCCGTAACTGCCTTCCTGAAAGCGAGCTAATTGAATTTTATGTAACGTTTCACATCTACTTTGAGAACACGCACATGCCACCATCAATTCCAGTCACAGAAGCAGAAGCTATTCAGTGGCCGTACAACTGCACCGCTCCACCGCCATATGAAAATGTAAACCATACTGAGATGTACAGATACCAATCTCAGCTCTTGTACCCGATCAACGTGGGCCGAAACATCGCCCGTAAGGCAGCGATTACCCACTTCATCCTAGCCTCCGACATCGAACTCTATCCCAATCCGGGATTTGTGAGGCAATTCGTGGAGATGGTGGTACGAAATTCCAGCGTACTCTATGGTTCACGACCACGGTAAGTTAGATTGTCAATGCTTTCCTTTTAAGGGTTCTTATAATTAAAATCTGTCCTCCAGCGTATTTCCACTCGTTGTCTTTGAGGTGGACAAGTCAGTGACTATTCCTGAAACTAAAACCGAACTGAAGGTTCTTTTGGCGAATAAATCTGCGATACCCTTCCATCAGAAGGTTTGTCGTAGCTGCCACACTGTACCTAACCTTGTCGAATGGATAGAGGCCAACGAAACAGACACTCTGGAAGTTTTTAGTGTCGGGCAGCGGAAGTTCAAGCACAAATACTGGGAACCATTCTATGTGAGTGATAATGAGGAACCGTTTTTTGATGAACGTGTCACATGGGAAGGGCAGAGTAACAAACGCATACAGGTGATTGTTTTGTTATCCACTTTGATCGCCGCCATTAAAATAATTTTGTTTGTGTGTTCTTTTTTTTGTAGGGCTTTGCAATGTGCCTCTTGAACTATGAATTTCACGTCCTCAATAATGCATTCCTGGTCCACAGTCCTGGCATCAAGACCTACAAGCGAGACCTAGAGCGAGAGAAGCATGTGCGCAAGATGAATATCGTGATCCGAAAACAAATTGTGCCTGAATATAACATTCTGTATGGAACAGAGGACGGCTGCATACCTTGATATAAACAGTTATCGACGGTGTTTTGTACTATCGTTGAATCTGTTTAAAATTTTAGTTTCTAGTGATATTCTTTAGAATAAATATTTAGTAAATACCAATAAGAAGCTGTTCTAGTTAAATAAGGAATAAAATTATACATTTTGGGAAAGTGTTTTTGTTTTACTTCAAAGTTATGAAATACCAAAGAAGTCTTGAATTATTTGCTTTATCAAGATATGTGTGATTTCAATTTATTCGAAAATTTCAAACTGTCGACTTTAACTGGCAGAATACCTTAAAGTATGAACGACAAAGAATTTCGAAAATCAGATTCTTTCTGAATGTTTTTTCTACCCGTCTTGCTAAGACAACCACAGCAATATCGTCCATAACGATATGGACGTAAATGTAGGTCCTTACTACAGTAAAGCTAATAACGCAATCCTTGGGACATGCTTGAATTGTCCGAAAATTGAATCTGGAATCTTCAGTGTATGAGAAGACGCACTTGAAAACAATGATAGGGTGCCCGAATGATATTCCGAGTAAATTTACAACAAACTTATGTAGTATTTGAAAAAAATTAGGTGTTAAAGTCGATGGAAACCTTCCTCGCAGAAGAAGAAATTACAAAATTTGTTGGAAAATTAAGCATCCGATGTCATGGTCATAGGAAACCATGAAATATTCCACACACCTTAAGGAATTAATTGCACCATATTTTTTAATAAAATCAAACCGGATTTTGTCCAATGACTTCGCAGCTAATTTTAATAAAAATAAGGCTGGTTACTAAATAAAAAAACTTAGTTATAGTTAATAAAATAAAGTTGGAATAGCGTTTAAAAGTCTGTAAAAATCTAACACTTCTGTGAACAAGGGTCTCATAGTGTCTTGTTGTTGTCGGTTCACGTCAATCAAGAAAAATTGACCTTAGGCCCAGTGGGTTTGCTGATAGTCAACTTAAATCTTATTCTTAGCTTAGTTACACTTACATATTAAGTTTGATATATTCTCCGTTGCCCTTCCATATTTAAAACGAACTTAATTATGACTCGGTTATTTTTGAATCCCAACTAACTTCACGAGACCAAAAGGCAATAGACAACAGGATTGGCAGATGAAACGCACTATCGCTTACACGAAACGAGCTCGAGCTAGTCGAAGAATATACCCCTTGCTCATGTGGGTGTGGACGTAACAACATGGGGAAGTGTGATTGTAAGGAAGGGTGATTCCCACAAGAACGCGAATGGGGAGAAGGTTTTTGCTGTACAAATGGCATATCCATTAGGAATGCATTCTTCCCACATAAAGATATCCATAAATACACTTGGTACCATCATAGTCTTCAACAAAAATCGTTGCTAGATCTCTTTGTGGTACCACCGTGTGTGAAACGGATGGCTTGTGATGTTCGTGTATTGAGAGGGGCACCACCTGGTGTTGTGTACGCTGTATCTTACCGATAAAGTACAGCGCCTGCCGAGGCGGAAACCAAGAATGGTAACACGCATCTTCTTCTCGCAGATGACTTACATGTCCTCACATCCTCCCAGATGGAACTGACTCTTTGTGGTCATATGTACAGATGCTGAAATGAAGGTGAACGTGGACAAGTTCGAATTAATGGTTATTTCCATAACGCCTGTCCAATCCACTCTACATGTTAATGGACTCCCATTGAAACAGGTGGAAACGTTTATGTTCAGTGGTGAGCATAAATGTTCAAATGTTTACTGTTTTCATACTTATCTATCCATAAAATCTTTATTATTAAACGAAATACAATCAATCTTTTATGTTTAATTCTTTATTTATTTGTTTAAAATTCTGCTTATTTTAAATTTAAAAAAAAAACAAAAACAAAAAAGGAGAAAAAAATCAAAGATCACTCTGTTCGAACACTTTTGCACGCCCGAAAAAAAATGCGTTTTGGCATACTTTCCTTCAATTTATCAATTAAATTATTCGGAATGCTTTTCCATTCTTTTTTCAACCTATGTATGTCAAAGCTCATTTACGGAGCCCTGTCATAGACTGCCAGTCTCTTTTTGAGCATAGCCCACAAATTTTCAATCGGATTTAAATCCGGGCTTTGCGCAGGCCACCTTAACATCTAAAAGCGAAACAACCAACTTTCAACAATTTTGGCGGTGTGGTTGGGATAACCGTCTTGTTGAAAAAGGACCTCAGAATATGTACTCCTTTCAACAAATTCTCGTAAATGTACCTGGAGTATGTGAAGATAATCCTCCCTTTTCAGAATCCCTTCAATTTTCACTATTGGGGCCACCAAGTAAAGCAATCTTATACCATCAGGTTTCCACTACTTGGTGCTTCTGGATGGTTTCTTTTGATGCTAAATATAAAGCTTTCCATCTGACTGGCCACTCAATTTTGAGCAGCTACTTCTTCGGACAGAAAGGGCTTTATTTCGTTGGTTTGGCCACATTGTACGGATACCCCTCCCCTTCATCAAGATTTTTGAGGCATGTCTTGGATGCAATTCCATCAGGTAGACCCAGTGCGAGGTGGTTACATCTCATTTCTTTTTCTCGATAAATTTTTTCTTCACGATTTCCAAATAATTACGATAATCGTTGTCCAAAAACTGATATTTGAATTAAACGATCAAGTTATGAAACGTTATACGAGTACAAAGCAAATGTCATATACTTAACAGGGAAACCAAAAACCAAATATTAATAGAGAATCTATTGTACATTGACATTCTCTCTGTTCAAGCATGTACAGCTTGAATCTTACTCTCTATTGAATATCATATTTTTTTTAAAGTAATATGCAAATCTATAAAATACTATAATACTCACAAGAAAACTAAGACTTAGAGTGGAACCATTTTATTAAACGCATTGAGAAATAAAAACCGAATAGTAATGACCTTGCTCTAGAAAGAGGCAAATTCAAGAGAAAATATTGAACAGGTCTGGTCAATATAAAATGCCTTTTAATCTAAGGCTAAAGTCTCAATCCTCAATCCAGGAAATGCACGAACTCTGTCTGGAATGTGGAGACGTTAAAACGAAAACTAAAAAGAAAGTTTCTGAAAAAAAAAGAAATAACAACTTTACTCAGTTTGAAACCAGTCAACCATCCAAAATTCATATTCATCTTTCATTAGTTTTTTTCTCCTAAAGAAATCCATAGACGGGATTAATTACGCTTGTGTAAGCATATCGCACCTTCGTAATGGCAGCATACTTTTTTCGGTAGTAACCGCAAATAATTGAAAATATTTTTTGTGACAGAAATTACTTGCAAATTTGTATAAACACCTTGAACCTGTTTCTCACGTCTCACCTCTAAAAATATTCAATTTACATAGTATCGTCTCGAGGCACTTCAGGCCACTGTGAAGTATCGGTCAATTTCTTGTACTCACTCCAAACAGTAAGAGAGCAAATTCCTAAATCACAATAAGACTCTACGAGAAAACCAACATCTTCTTTAGGAAATCGAACTGGTAACTATGGTTCCTCGATAGTGACGTGGATGCAGTTGCTAATCCCATCACAAACATTATTTTGCTAGGTATGAAATCATTCATTTCTCACAGAGTGAAGAGTATTAAATTCAAGGTCAACGGGTGGTATGACTCGAACTGCAAAGAGGGTATCAGGTTAAGAAAACTGAGTTAGGATACTTTCAAAGCCAATTCTTGTAAGAAAATCAGGAAAAAGTTAAAATAACTGTAATGCATTAATAAAATGTGTTAAATTCCCCTATAATCAATTGTTGTGTGAAAACATTGTCCCAAGTGCAGGACAACCTTTTGGTTATTTGTGAAAAACAAAGAATTTCGCCTCGTTTGCGATCCCAACGCTTATTTACAATGACATTTCAGCTATTAGCTCTTTCTGTAAAGCAAATCTGTTAGCTGCATTTTGGAGCCAGCATTTCGCTGTCACCTTGTGCTTTGCCTTCTGCCTGTGCTAAATTACTAAAGTACACTTATTCAAAGAACAACTAACAATTAAACACATGCACATTACATCTGAAACACTATACAATACCCCTTGTCTGATTATGGTGTCGATGAAAGTTAATTTCTAACTCTTCATTACTATTTCTATTAAATGGGTTCTGATATCGCCATATTAATGCTCGTTTCATTTTCATAAATGGTCTCTTGTTTGTCACGTAGCATAGCGCAGCATAATCGATTGGGATTGTATGAATAGAGTGGATATTATGTTTCCAAGCCCCGTACTGTCTACTATGACTTAAACATTATCGAAATAGTTAGCCGTTATCCATGAATGTTCCTTGCGTTATTGAAACCGAACGACTCTCCATCCTCTGTAAATCATTGTAAAATTGCATATTAATTAGATCATCAAATAGCATAATTATGTTCCTTATTTGAATCATGTACTAGAAGGAGAAATAGTCATAAAAATGTGCAGCCAAGACGTCGCAGGTGTCTATAAATTTCAAAAGAAAATGGCAGATGGAAATGATAAGACCACCGGGCTTATCCTCCTTACTTTTGACAGTTTTCACCCCCTTACTCCTTTGACAATTGCCTACATCTTTGACATACTATTAAACATTGCAAACGTGATGAGATATGCGTTAATTGTAGCCTCATTCCCCATGAACCTAGCATTCTAACATCCTGCTCATTAAAATCTTACAAGTTACCTCATGGAAAAATAAATTTTCAAAAATAAATCGATTATGAAATGCGCATTGGCGAAAGTTGTTTAAGCAAAAACCTCTTTTCTCTTTACCATGAACATACTCCATTGTCGCAAGAAACACCACAAGTGATTCACATAATTAATTAACCGGCTCCACTCTAACATGCCTCAATTTCCACACACTCTTCAACCTCCTTAATATCAATCCAAACTAAATATAAAGCTTCATCTGAAATCATCACCTCTACCCGAACAAACCTAATTAATAAATTTAGTCGTTTTAACTCTCCGACAACTCTGCCATTACTTTCAATTCCACAAACTTCACCCTTAATATTTTCACCCCTATTCCGGGAGTCATCTCATTTTAGTGACTATTGTCATTTTGAAAGTCATCTCATTTTTTCATCGGTATTCCGAAACTAAAATGACTTGTGGAATATGTTCCACAACAAAAGCCGCCTGTCAAATGCAAAATGTCATATGCTTACACTTTGTTTATATTTTGAATTCTTCAAAAAATAACTTTTAAATAATCCTTAAGTGTTTTATTTGAAAACATGGACAGCATAGCTCTGTTTGTAGATGTAGATGTAGACGGATTGTCTAATAATGCATTGTTGACTCCACGTTGATGAGTTTCTTTAAAGCCGAAAACTCTTCCAGGTAGGTCCACTGTCTCATGCATTGATAGAAGTTTGGCCACCGTTTCGTCCAGCTCCGTGAAAATGTTTGTTTAAAGGGTGCTCCTCCAGTTGCCTCAGATTCCCTTTTGTTGTGCGTCAATTTTTTTTTTTTAAATTTTGACTTTAAATCGAACCAAACCTATGAAGTATTTCAAAACAAATAATTTAAATGTTCTTATGTACATATACATATGTATGTATAGTCAGTTGCACATACATTGTGCCATTCTTTCTCATTACGCACAGGTGGTCCTAAACTGTTTAATATTGCCGCAACCTCCTTTAAGCCAATTCTTATGTCCTCACTTTGAGTAACGCCTCTTTTAGAAATTTTTGGCAAGAGTCACGTTCTCTTCCATGAGTCCCACCAAGCGAATGATTTGCGAAGGTGTTGATACCTTTAACCTTTGGAAACCATAAATAATAAGCAAATATACGAGTATATCAAGAAACACAAAAATAAGAAAAAAACAAAAGAAACTTACTCGTTAGACATTTTTAGTTTTATGTCATGTACTAATTTTAATTCGACTGTTTTTGTCACTTTTCCTGTCGTTTAGTGACTCCGGGAATACGAAAAAATGAGACATGTCGAGTGGTAAATGCGTTCCACAGGAGCTGACAGGAGCAAAATGACTTCTTCTTCTTCTTCGGATGGCGCTACAGTCCGGGGTGGACCTGGGCCTCAACCAACATGCCTCTCCAGCTAGCACGATCTCTTGCCAGCTGCTTCCAGTTGCGCACTCCAAGTTGGTTGAGGTCCTTTTCCACTTGTGTGCGCCATCTCAATCTAGGACGTCCTCTGTTGCGTTGTCCCTGTGGTTCGGATTCGAAGACTCTTCGGACCGGAGCAGTGCTGTCCATCCGCTCTACATGGCCTAGCCACCTTAAGCGTTGTATCCGTAGACGCTTGACTAGGTTCATGCCGCCGTACAGCCCATACAGTTCGTGGTTGAATCTTCTCCTCCAGATGCCATCAACGCAAACAGGACCAAAAATCGCACGCAGAACTTTTCTCTCGAAAAGACCAAGGGCTTCTTCATCCGCTTTTAGTAACGTCCAGGTTTCTGCGCCGTAAAGCAGGACAGGGATGATCAAGGTGTTGTACAAAGTTACTTTGGTCGTTCGGGAGAGGGCTTTATTACTCAATTGCCTCTTAAGCCCAAAGAAACAGCGATTGGCAAGAGTGATTCTGCGCTTGATTTCGGTACTGATGTTATTGTCCCTATTCACCGCGGAGCCGAGATAGACGAAGTCCTTAACTACCTCGAAACGTCTGCTGTCCATAGTGACGCTCTGTCCGAGACGTCGATGTTCTGCGTCCTTCTTTGATGACAGCATATACTTTGTTTTGCCCTCGTTTACCACCAGTCCCACTTTAGCCGCTTTCGCTTCGATGCTAGCAAACGCCTCATTGACGGCTCGCTGAGTTCTGCCGATCACGTCAATGTCATCCGCATAAGCTAGCAGTTGAACGGACTTGTGGAAGATCGTGCCTCTGGTGTTGACGTGTGAGTTACGCACGATCCCCTCAAGAATGATGTTAAAGAAGTCGCATGACAGCGCGTCGCCTTGTCTAAATCCTTTTTTGACATCGAAGGTCTCGGTGAGTTCGCTACCGACCTTGACGGAGCAGCGAGAGTTCTCCATCGTCATCCTACACAATCTGACGAGTTTGGTAGGGATGCCAAAACTAGACATGGCACTGTATAGCTCGTCTCTATGCACGCTGTCATACGCGGCCTTGAAATCGACAAATAGATGGTGGGTGTCGATTTGTACTTCTTGGGACTTCTCCAGGATTTGCCGCAGTGTGAAGATCTGGTCGATTGTGGACTTCCCTGGCCTGAAACCACACTGATAAGGACCTATCAGGTTGTTGACGAACGGTTTCAGGCGCTCACACAATACGGCAGAGAGAATCTTATACGCGATATTAAGGAGACTGATCCCTCGATAGTTGGCGCAGTCGAAGGGGTCTCCTTTCTTGTGGACCGGGCATACGATGCTGAGATTCCACTCGTCGGGCATGCTTTCCTCCGACCATATCTCACAGATGAGCTGGTGCATGCACCCAACCAGCTCATCCCCAGCCGCTTTGAACAGCTCTGCGGATAGTCCGTCCGCGCCAGCAGCTTTGTTCGACTTCAGTCTCGATATTGCTATCTTGACCTCGTCGAGGTCGGGGGGACGGAATTCTTGTCCATCGTCGTCCAAATTGGGTGGAACATTCTGCCTAACAGCGGGATTTGTGTCGTCATCGCCGTTTAGGAGTCTGCAGAAATGATCCTTCCAGATTCTCAGCACCGACTGCGACTCTACCACCAGTTGTCCATTTTGGTCCCGGCAGGCTTCAGTCCGAGGTTTGTAACCGCCAGATAACTGTTTTACCTTGCGGTAAAAATTTCGGACGTCATTCCTGCCATAGCACCTCTCCATTTCCTCGACCGCGCGCTTCTCGTGCTCTTTCTTTTTTCTTCTGAGAAGCCGGTTTTCTTCCCTTCTTCTCTGTTTGTAGAGCTCACAAACAGCTCTCGTCGTTCGATGCAGCGTTGCCTTGTAAGCTTCCTGTTTGGCTGCATGCGCCTGCCTGCACTCGTCGTCAAACCATGGGTTCCTCTTAGGTGGTGGCATGAAACCCAGCACATCAGTGGCGGCCTCTTTGATGGCTTCTTGACAACGTTTCCATTTGTCTTCTATTGTGTGTGCAGGCAGCGTCGAACTTTGAGACAGTTTCAGGGAGAATCGATCGGTAAAGGCTCTAGCGATCGGCTGCGATTGTAGCTTTCCAACGTCAAACCGTTTTGGCCTGTCTCGACTCCGTTGCTCTCTCGATATCCGGGTTCTTACCTTGGCTACAACAAGGAAATGATCCGAGTCGATGTTTGCACCTCGGAAGGTTCGGACATCGAGAATACTGGAGGAGTGTCTGACGTCGATCGCAACATGATCAATCTGGTTGACGGTTGATTGATCAGGTGATCGCCAGGTCCCTTTATGAATGTTGAGGTGTGGGACCGCGTGCTGGCCACAGAGAGATTTCGCCCCGAGGCGAAGTCAACTAGCCTGAGTCCGTTTCCGGAGGTGTTGGCGTGCAGGCTGTGTCTTCCGATGACTTTAGCAAAGACATCTTCTCTTCCCAGCTGAGCGTTGAAATCTCCTAGAACGATCTTGGTGTCGTAGCTGGGGCATCGATCGTATGTCCTTTCTAGGAGGTGATAGAAGTCTTCTTTACTGCTGTCATCTTTTTCCTCTGTCGGGGCGTGGGCGCATATGAGGCTTATATTTCCGAACTTAGCCTTGATGCGGATTGTTATGAGGCGTTCGCTTATGTATTGGAAGCTTAAGACTTTTTGCCTAAGTCTGCCTCGAACAACAAAACCGCATCCAAATAAGCGTTTCCCTCTCTCCCTGTAGCAGTCGCCGTGGTAAATGTCGCAGTTTCTCACTCTTCTCTTGCCCGGCCCATCCCACCGCATTTCCTGGATTGCGGTAATGTCTGCTTTTTCGATGTCCGCAAGTTCATCGGCTGCACGTGGTCTGTTTAGGGACCTCACATTCCACGTGCAGATCCGTAAATCATTGTCCTTTGTTCGTCTGCGGGGGTCGTCAACAGTGTATCCATCCGTATCCGAGGCATTCGGTCGGTTCGTAACTTGTTCTTTTTACTGTGGCCGGGCAGTTACCCCGACGCACACCCCCAACCTGGAGGACCGGGCCCTTTTTTATACCTCTTGGGCGGAGGTCGCACTTATAGGTTTAGCAAGTTGAGTTCGGATGAACAACAACCAGTATCCGGTGGCTACCGACGCGGAGATACTATAAGCACAGTTGATGTGTGGGAAACAGTTACAACAGCTGGGCATCGCCAGGTTGATACCAATCAGTGCCTACCCTGTTCCCACATCACCCAGCCAAAATGACTAGTGTCATTTTATGAATTCTTAAATGACTATGGGAATACCGATTTCTCACACTCATTAAGTGACATGTCACTAAACGACTGCCGGAATAGGGGTGTTTATTTCTATCTTCTTTTTTATCTCTCGTTCCTCGCCCTGAATCCTACCTTTAACTCCTATCCCTACTAGAAAATATTACCGATAAATTTCTCTCTAACAACGGCTATTATAATAAATAATAATGATAATCGCGATGAGATAATAATAATAATTTTTTACTGTATGCTCGCCTCTCCTCCCGTTCCGCGTAGTTATACTGATCACCATAATAATAATACCTTTTCCAATTCATATCAACATCTAAGTCTAAGTAAGTTTGAATTTCTAAAATCAAATAATTAGAGTGCTACAATAGAACACAAATGGGTACAAAAATAATCTATATGACTTTTGTTAAAGGAATATAAATGATAAAAGAATATAATAATATAAATATTTATATATAATTTAAATTCCAACACTGTAGCCATAGGTACCGTAATTAGTTTTAGTGTTAATAATACATGTATTTCTTGTTGTATTCCTCGCGATCAAAAATTGTCAGTACAAGACCTTGAACAAATTATTTGCTGCGTAAATACTATCAACGAGGACGTTCAACCAAGCCGAGGGACCAAGCTCAAAATTCGATAACCATACACAAGCAAAATCTTGCAAATAATCTTCGCAAAAACAAACGTATGTTTTGGTTCCTTACAAAGCACAAACATATAAACTCCTACCAAACTATTACTTGTAAATATTTTAATGTGGGGTTGCCAAAATAATTATTAAGCTTAAATCAAACAACAAAAAAAAACATCTAAACTTAACCTACTGTGGCGAGCAAAAATGTTTGAATGTTTCGTATTTGAATACTTACCTCTCCATAAAATCCTTATTATTAAAGGAAATACAACCATTCCTTCTTTGTTTTATTCTTTATTCATTTGTTTATTATTTTGCATATTTCAAATTAAAAAAAAAAAAAAACAAAAACAAAAAAAAATTAAATGAAAAAAACTAT
Organism: Eristalinus sepulchralis; assembly: GCA_944738645.1. Taxonomy (NCBI): domain Eukaryota; kingdom Metazoa; phylum Arthropoda; class Insecta; order Diptera; family Syrphidae; genus Eristalinus; species Eristalinus sepulchralis. Next base: position 16,466,676 of record OX122886.1, read on the forward strand.
CTTAACTCCATTCAAACACTTTTGCACGCAATGATTTACTATTCCAAGTCGCTATCAATTTCCCGTTATCCCTTATTTTCTTTGTCTGAAGATTGTTCACCACTCTCTCATTGTTATTGACATCATTGTGGTAAAGTAATTAGTGTGAAAAAGTTTGCAGTTTGGCTCCTTTTGAAAATGCGTAAAATATCGAAGGAAATTAAAAAAAGTAGTGATTTTAACTCAAAAAGGAAAATCACACGTTAAATCGCGAAAATATTAAAAATAAGTAATTCTACTGTATATTGCGCCCAAAAGAGGCAGAATGTAATGAACAGTACAGTGTCTAAAGGACGTCGGAAATTGCTTACAGACGCAGATGCACACGCTATGGAACGTTTAATAAGGCGCAACGACTCGTTAACGCAAAAATTAGCTGCTGTGGGCCTTCGTAAAATAGAACTTGTTTCAGCAGTGAAAGAAAAAAAACGCTTTTTCCAACAAAAATATAAAATATACATATAAGCGTTGGGATGTTGAGGACTGAAAAAAAGTAGTTTGGTCGGATGAAACCAAACTTAAGCGTTTCCAGTCAGATGGAAAAGAATATTTCTGGCACCGACCAAAAGAAACCATCAAGAAGCACAAAGTAAGGCAAACTGAAAAACATGGTGGTGGTAGCCTGATAGTATGGGGTTGCTTCACTTAGTGGCACATTGACCCAATAGTCAAAATCGAAGGCATTATGAAGAAGGAGGACTATCTTCGCATACTCCAAGCAAATTTGCCTGAGTTTGTTGAAAGAAGTGCATATCCTGAGGAAGAGGTAGTTTTCCAACAAGACGGCGATCCAAAGTACACAGCAAAGGTCGTTCAAAATTGGTTGTCCGCCCAACACTTTCAAACGTTGAAGTGGCCTGCGCAAAACCCGGATTTAAATCCAATAGAAAATTTGTGGGATTTGCTCAAAAGAAAACTGGGAGCATATGAAAGGGCCCTGAAGAATATGAATGAGCTTTGGCAAAGGGTTGAAGGAGAATGGAAAAACATACCAAATAGTTTAATTGAGAAATTAGTAGAGAGCATGCCCAAACGAATTAAAAGCGTCATAAAAAACAAAGGGCTGTGGACGAAATATTTAACTAACACTTCTTTTTTGTGTTTGCTTTGTACGTGCAAAAGTGTTCGAATAGAGTTGTTAGTTTTTTTCATTTAATTTTTTTTTGTTTTTTTTTTTTTAATTTTAAATATGCAAAATAATTAACAAATTAATAAAGAATAAAACAAAGAAAGAATGGTTGTATTTCCTTTAATAATAAGGATTTTATGGAGAGGTAAGTACGCAAATACGAAACATTCGAACATTTTTGCTCGCCACTGTAGATATCTAAATCTAGGGATGGATCAGTAAGGTAGACTGTATATTTATGTTTATATATTTTAAACGTCATAACGTACGGTTACGGTAGATGATAGCAATCAAGAGTGGAGAGAAGGTGAACACTTTACAACACAATTATCGGTGTCGACGGAAAATACAAGGTCGAATTGTTTTTGATGCCGTTTAACTGAAAAAGATGGCAATCGAAAAACAGCGAAATTGACTTCTTTGTTTGAAGAAGGGTTAAAATCAATGTAATCGTCATCTGATTAAGCATATGAAAGATGGGGAAGGAAGTTTTTGATGTATTATAGTAGTCTATGGCGTCGATGACAGTTTGATAAGATAAGCGATGGACAAATGTATATGTTATTTTTCGTGAGATAGATTTTTACGAAAATTAAATGAAAATTAGCAGAAGGTGAAGTTTTAAGAAGAGTGAAGGAGAGTCGTTCGATTATTGCTAAGATGACCTAAAAAGGCCAAGAGAGTCATTTTGGAAGACAATGAAATCTGAAGAAAATGGTTTATTCTTACTGATGCCGTCAGATAAATTGGTCTCAAAAAGTTTAAAAATATCGCAGGGAAGCAGACATCTTACATTTTGATAAAATTGTATGTTATCAGGAGGACCTAGTTGATAGTAAGTGTGAGTGGAGGTAAGGCCGTTAGGACAAATAATATTTATCGAAAACTTTTCTTGGTAGACATTTCATTGCAGCCGTGAAATTGGACAAATAAATACATTGAGACTTAAGGTAGAGACGCACATTGTCATATGCAATAGTTTCCGGTTCCTAAAAATTGACATTCCATATCGGTTATCATAACCATAAGAAGATAGAAAATGTTTCATTCTCTTAATACTGGGAGAAAATTTAGGATCAAAATAACTTTCAAGACGACTAGCGCATTGACCACATGGTGATTTTTGAGGTTCGGAAGAAATTGATGGAGGCGGAGGAACAGCATTCATTTTAGGCTGTTTGGAGGAATCAACCATCGAGGAATGGTCGTGATTCAAGATGAGCGTATGAAATTTTAATATAATCGAGGGTGTTGATCTGAGTTCGATGTGTTCATAGAGAGAGAAACGGGTTTAGGATCAAAAGAAACGCACAGAAGAGGATCCTTTTCTTTTTAGGGTATTTGTGGAAATGGGAAACTAGGCTAAGATAACTTCCATCTTTCAATAGGGAAGACATCGCCATTTGGATCGATGAACATCCACCCCTATTTGGAGGGAATGCACAATTTATAGTTACCATGGAGAGGTTAAAAATAGAAAGTACCTACTCTTGACTTCCTTCTTCATATAGACCATATCATTACCATGGTTCTGCTTCCAGAACTTTGCCCAATCTTCACAGCAGAAGACTTTGCTTTATTAAACGTAACATTGCTTTGCAAATAGAAGAAAACGGTTTATTTGTAGACAATATCTTCTATCAAGAAAATTGTATAACTTATAAATATATTGTGCACTATTCTACTACTACTAATATCCAAAAGAACAATTTTAAAAATCATTTGGATACACTGACACACCGGAAAGAGTCAGTCGATGTGAAAGTACGAGACGCAAACAAACAACCATTAAACCTGTTTGCATGTTTTCAGCAAAAAAGATACAAGCTTGCAAAAAGCTGGAAGTTAAACAACTTCGATGAATTTGCGGTTTTTCTTTTGGGAGAATTCAGAAACTAGAAGAGTTTTGAACTGACTTCCAAATTAATAACGGGTACTTGGAAGAACGGAGGGAAACTAATCCCAACCACCCATATTTCGACGATTATTTTGATCAATTCGAATTAAGGCACAGACAACAAGCGCACTTTTAAGGAGAAGGTATCAATCCTTGAATGAAGTATCGATTGATATGATATTGAAGTACCCAACGGAGCAGCCTTCGAAATAAGAACTCGCAACTTCCCGGCTGTTGCCCAATCAGCAGCATAAATGTCAGCTTTTGGAACTACAATAGAACCCGCGATTTCCCGGTCGCTGCCTAGTCAGCAGAATCAACAAACAAGTGACAACTATCTGAGCTGCAAACATTTTATGTAACGAGGAATCATTTTTTAAGAAAAGTGGACACCTTGGATCTAGTTCAAAATAAGGTGACTCGTAGCATCAAACTTGAACACTTCAAGGAGTGTGGGGCTAAAATCGTCCCCTTAAAAACGAAATCGTGTTTGGGCTTGGAAACGCGAATGCGATCAATGCAATCTCCACAAAATGGCATGGTTTTGAAAGTGTTTCGGTCAGTTTAAGTCGCAACTGAAATAGGTGTTTTTCGTACTATTGTTACTACTGGTCCCTACTACTCAAGAGTAGTTTTTTGCCGACTCCGAACGGCGAGATTTGAAAAGCTTTCCATAGACAATTAATACTCTTTGAGTGTTGTCAGCAACTCGAAAAAGGTGGTACCGTGAAAAACTGCAAAGTGTCCCGTCCGGGAAACGAACCCAGACTTTCTGTGCGGCGGTCGACGCTCTAACCACTACGCCACGGTGACCACCCTTTACCAGCCGTTTACACAATCTAAATTAAATCTCTAATTTGTTGTTTTAACTGAGATTAAAAATGAGTAACGGTATCACAGTAGAAATCCGTTTTGCCCTAGATGCCGATTTATGACGGAAAACTCAATGACAATGATGAACGATTTTTACATTAATTTTGTTATGGGCGAAGCTAAACTTTCGTCTTGTAAACACAAACTCAATAATAACCACACAGAAAAGTATGTTTATGTATAAATGTATTTTTTATCATAAATTCTTTTGTTTTACGTATGCATATACATATATATATGTATATATATAGATTTATATAAAAAAGAATTTAAATTATAATACAAATCATAACGTAAATTCATACTTAAGCGACACCATTTACAATACAATCTTATTTAGTTGTTCTAAATACTACAAATTTGAGGAAAACGTTTAATTTTTCTTCACTCTAATTCGCACGGATTACATGTATATATATTCTTTTTAATAACTTTAAATATTGCATTAAATACGTTTCAACATATTTTGATATCGATTTGCCTTTTGCTCCCGTTTCTGTCGTTTTTTTCTGGTATTTCCTTTCGGCAAAAAGTTAAAACAGAAAATAATGTTGTTCTCATAATACATATACAAACATAAATACAGTGAGCACGAAAGGAAATCCCCATTATAAACTAGACGTGTATCTCTAACTAAGGAAATGTGTGGCTAACCTAAAATCATTTGTTTAACTAAAAGTGTTTGTTTTTCGTTTTTTTAAAGTGATGTCAATCTAATTACGTTTGAGATGATTGTTTAGTATGTACAATAAATATCAAATCTTTGATGAGGGAAGGGTACTTCAGTTGTTTAGTTGAACAAGTCACTTGAGTGACGGATTTCTAGCGTGTTTCTTTTCTCTTTTATTGCGTGGAAACCTTATTAAGTCATATATATATGTTTTTTTTAACTTTTTCTTTGTAACAAACTAAGGTTCGAGGTTTGGGTGGGCTAAGTCAGATGGGAGTGTTTAAAAGTAAGAGCTTGTATTTCCCGTGAAAATTTAAAGGAGGTTCTTCTTTGAAATTTATGAACACTCAAAATTCAAGTTCGAATCAAAGTGGGTCATATCAGGTCGATCTTTTATCTACACTGCACTTAAAACAAAGAGATCAAATGATTTAGCAATTGGTTCGCATATTTGTGTATAAATTTAAGCGATACCGATGTAGAAGGGTTACTTGTCATCATATCATCATTCAATACATGTTACTATGACATACACATTCATCGTTTGTCTGCTTGTGAGTGGTCTGTCGTTGTCAGTTATTTTTTACATTATTCGTTCTAATTCAGACGTTCAGCTATTTACCCATTATTCTTTTACTACTTGCCAATTTCCAAGCCAAACTGACATCGCCTTTTCAAATCAATTGGATTTTGCAAATTTCGGGTCTAAATTGCAAAACTCTCTTTCAATATATTATTAAGAAAGACATCGGGTATGGATATGACACATATCTTCCCTGTACTGAACCCAATTTCTCAAAGACTCAACGAATGTGTTAAATTGCAATGATGTCCCACTATTTACGTCCTCTATAATATTTTCACAGGAATTACACATGTTTCTCAACCAGAAGCGTTGCTTTACATATCTTAATTCATTTGTTTTCAACAGAACCAAAAGCAGCGGAGGCACACTACAAAATTCTCAATAAATTAACATTCAATTCGAGCAAAATATAAAACTAAATCGCTGCAGTTATGTTGTATGTAGTTGCATATTTTTCCCAACAAATATTTTTTATTTTTAAGAAGGGGTTTATAATGTGTGCAAGCATTTTCTAAAACAAAAATATATCACATTTAAGAAAATTAACAGTTTGCCCCTATTTTGTCCCCGCTCGATTTTTTTTTTGCGGGCAGGAACTATCTAAATTAAATGTTGTTAAGAGCCTCTGACAACTTAACCAGTATTCCACTTGTTTGTTTACAGTTATATACTTCGCAATTCCACGAAGTGGCACGCATGTAATGTTTGCTTTTTTCGTATCCCTTACTAGGCAACGGCAAAGCATTCCAAAGAGATTGGATAAAGATATGTTTTAAGTTTTAATAGTTTGAGTTACATGTTTTTTGATTCATAGTTCTTTTGTTTTTGGCTTTCATGCCTTCACTGTCACGCAACATATACACACACTTCTATTAACAAGGTTAGTATCTTCTCATCGTTTACATTAAAGTCTAAACAAAATAAATTATATCACAATAGAGACACAAACGGAGTTGTTTTCTTTTTCGAAATCAATTACAGTACTCTATATATATCAGGTTTTGTGTTGTTTCTTGCTTGTCGCATGCATACATATTCTCGTTTATACCTCGGGGAAAAAAACAAAAAAAAAAAGGAAATCAAAAAGAAAACTTGGAAGAGAAATATATGCGTATAGTAATATTTCGGATTTGGGTTGAGATATCCAGCTTTGTAGGGTATTTGGAACATCGACGGTGGTGTTGAGTGTTGAATAGGCGGTGTAGTGTTGACATGCATGCAGGAAACCAGACCAGATGAAAGATTTTTTAAAGATTTGCCCTGGTGTTGTGACTAATACTAACTGTTGCTCAGTGCCTTTTTCTTTCTTTGTACTAGAATGTCGTAGAATGGATTGTGACTGATAGATTGTGTCAGACGTTTGATCCATTCCTGTTGATCCTCCTCTGTTGCTGCGGACATTCGGTAGACCGTATGTTTGCCCTCAACCACCTAAAATAAATAAAAATTAATGATCGATCAATTGATATCAAAGAAATATGATTAAGCCTGCCACTAAAGGATCTTCCCAAGTTAGGTTTGTGAGCGTGCAAAGCTAGGTGCAAATGAAATTGTTAATTTTGACAATATTATGGACTTAGGGAAGTACACACAAGGTCTGGGCAAAAAATAAGGTGAATTTTAAAATTGTGCAAACATATATATTTTATTCGTGAGAGGCATAAAGCTGAGACGTGTATTACGTGTTCGGTGATTTCCTGCTGTCGAAAAAAATCGATCAAGAAATTTTAATTCAATTTTGGGTGAAAAATTTAATTTAGTGCTCAAAAACACTTGAAATGTTGACAGTAGCATACGTTGAGTGTAATCTGAGTCGAAAACATGTTTACAAGTGGTACAAGCAGCCCCAGCAAGTCAACAACCGATGAAAATGTTGAGAAAGTGAAAAAAGTTGTTATGAAGAATCGTCGAATCACTACTAGAGACGTTGCTGAAGATGTGGGCATATCTGTTGGCTCATCAATGCAATTTTTGATCATGAAGCGTGTTGCAGCGAAGTTCGTTCCAAAATTTCTGAATTTTGACCAAAAACCATGTCGCATGCGCATAGCTCAGGAATTATTATAATAATAATAATTGAGTGGCACTAGAGCCCAACTACTCGTGTTGTGCGTGCTACTGTTCTCTCACGAGTAGAAGGGACCTACAGCTTTTTGCCGACTCCGAACGGCGAGATTTGAGAAGCTTTTCATTCACAATTGATACTCGAAAGAAGTGTTGCCGTGAAAAAATTTTAGGTGTCCCGGCCGGGAATCGAACCCAGACTTTCCGCGCGGCGGCCCAGAAATTGCTGAATGACGTCAATGATCCAGATGTGCTTAAAAGGTTCATAACAGGCAACGAATCATGGGTATATGGTCATATCATATGACATGGAAACCAAAATCCAATCGTCTCCTGAGCTCAAGGTGGATATCAGAACTGCTTTGAGGATCGAAAAAAACCCTGACACAAGTGTATTATACCTGAGAGAGCTACTTTGAAGGGTACAAAATAGAAATTCATGAATAAATAAATATTTTTTGAGAAAAATGCAATTTCACCTTATTTTTGGGACAGACCTCGTATACGGTCAAGAACTTACGCTTCCATGATTCTCATTGTCTTATTTTTGCTTATTTTTATTCAGAAAAAGTTTGCTCTTTTAGCAGAAACCTAATTTGCAAACGATTTTGTTGCAACTAACTAACCATAAGGGACAGGAAAAAAATCGAAGTCGATTCCTAGACTCAGTAGATCAAATTAAAAAAACCTATGTTAATAGTTGTCGCATTGTCTTTACTGCATTCTAAGTCTATTTTCGTCAATCTGGAAAAATTCAAACACAATTACCCAATTGTTGTGAAAGTAGGAGCGGGGTAGAAAATATCCACATTGCTTTAATAAACAAATCGCAACGACGCGGATATTCTATCTTTATCTTTATTGTAGCTTCTATTGTATACAATTTTTGTTATTTTTTATTACATGTAATATATAATGTACATGTAATGTATACGCGGATATTCGCTTGCGCTTTGACACTTTTAATAGAATATACCTATACCATATAATTTTGCTTTAAGTCGCAAAATGGGGCGGTCGCGCATTAGCATTTCCTAGTAGTCTCTATTCAGAAAAATATTATTTTAATATTTACTTGGGAATTTTTGTTTTTCGTGAGCTTTCGTGTAAATTTCTGTAGCATAAATTGAATTAAATGACTGTAAAATGTTTTTTTAGGATATAAACATTTTCGAGCACACGAGCTTAATTCCGTTTTTTAAAAAAAATAAGAATGTCATTGACATAGCTTCTCGTAAAATCGAGAAATACTGCCAAGGGTTGACCGCGCAAACGTGCCGATGTGTTCGTCGTTGAACGAATAAAAGAAAGTTTCCAACGTTTTACCAAACATTCGATTAATTTACAAAACATCCTATCATCTATATGATGCGAATGGAAAAGGGCTTTTTGACTACAACCATTACTAATTTAATAATCAAATAGTTCACTGTAAGCTTATTCCAAGTTAAATCCGCCCACATACTAACACCATACCTCTAAATAAATGCGATTATAGGTTCAGTTGATTAAAGAACTGGTAGTATAGTAAAAGAAGTGTAGATACCTCCTTCAATTCTAGAACGTAGACATATACAGTTTGAGTTTGAAATCATTTGAAAGGCATTTGGCTTAGATGGTTAGATGAAATGAATGAGCAGGAACAGACAATCCCATAAATATACTTATATAAACAGTCAGTACAATGTAACACTCACTTTTCCCTCTGAGTCAGTCTTGCATGCCTTAATAATATCAGCTCCACCTGTTGCGAATAGTTCAAAGCAGTGCGGTTTACTTCTGTCGTGAATTTCTCTTACCTGCCAAACGAAACAGAAGTAGTTTGTTAACACAATTTATCGAGTAAACAAATTAAATTAATCAACTTACAGAGATATTTTCCAGTGGAATTATGCCCCGCGGCTCCTTGTCTGTTGTGTACTCAAAATAGTACAAACAATTGTCATTCAATATGAACCATCGCCTTTTCCATGATTTGTACCTACAAGGATCAAAAATATGAATACAACATTGTTTATTCACATCAAAGGAGCCAATGACTAACCTGCCACCTTGTTTCCAAAGCCATCCCTCCTTGTCTGGATTGAAGAATGTGTGCATAAGATCGTTTCCATCGTCTTGGGGTATCTTGAACGGCTCCGTTCGAATTGATTCATACAATGACTCTAGAAGACCTCGGGGAAGATCACCACCGTTATTTATACCACGATTCATTGATATGAATTGCTCCACGGTTGGCTTATCTTTAACCTGCAAAACGGAACCACAATTAGTTTCAATGAATGACATTAAACAGAACCTTCAACACACGCATGTTTGTAATAGAATCCCCTTCAACAGATAAATGGATAAATTCTATCCGAAAACTCTTTCCAACGTTCGAGCACACCACAACTATTCTATACTTGACCTATTTTTAGCGGAAAACATAAACAAACAAATGAACGGCGGAAAATGTGCTCGCCGCGTGTACGAGTATCTATCAAATGCTGAATCAGTGTTGCTAGCTTTAGGGTAGGTCTTGACCAAAAATAGACTGTGGCTCGTGCGGGGCAATTATGTCTCCTCTCAACAACCGTTGTACACATCAGCATTGAATGTGTTCAGTCGAGTTAGATACATATGTACTCCGGTCTTATGTCATGTAATTCTATCCCTGCAATTCACTTACCGACGGGTTATGCAGGGATGTGTTGAGCATTATAATTGCAAAGCTGAGGACGTAACAGGTATCTGTATTGGTGAAAATATCAGGATTCAATTGACAGTATCGCTGGGCAAAACACTCCATCATTCTGTCGATTTTTTGTGCCTCTCCCGGTAATCGAAATGACCATAGAAATTGTCTGCAAATGAAAGGAAAGTGGTTGTTTAGTTTTTGTGTGTAGTTCTACCACAGTGGTGTTACCTTAGTGCTTGTACTAATATGAGGTTTGTGAAGTCGTGCAGTGCAACAAATGCTTTGAGCACATCTTCATTGAGATCATTCTTTTCGCCTAGATAGTCACCTGAAAGGATACCAGATGTTGAAATGATAAATTTTTTTGTAATTATTTCCATCTATAGAGTGACGTAGAAGGACTTGCGGTGAGTGGTAAAATAGCCTTACTATCATTCAATATAACCAAGGCGGAGTTTCTATTATAAAAACGAACAGAAAAGTAAATTCTTGCTGCAGAACGTGAACGAGGACCTTCCTAAAGCCTATAATAGAAACATTAATATTTTTAGAAATGTGGCATTTATCAACCTTCTTTAATCAGTCTGAAAAACGCGTTTTATGGATGTATGCAAAGTAGACGGCGAGACACCACCATTCAAAGAAACAAACAGATGGTGAATAGGACAGCATTCAGCATCCTAAATTGAACAATTTTTTCATGGAAACGGCAGGAATGAGGAGAAATATTATATTTTTCTTTCTACAATGCAGTACCGAATTGGCACACTGATTCGGCATAGTGGGCCCTGTAACAAGCTGTCAATGTGAATCACACTTGCGAATCCTAGAAATGGGTGGCATCAAATTTTCAGTCTTTGCATTCTTTATTGTTTCTTGGTCTCCTTCGGATTGCGTTTAAATAACGTCAAACACTGCTCTGAAATGGACAAGCGGTTACGCTTGTTATCCGTAGAGAGCAAACCCATTTTTTAGTCTTTGATGCAGTCTTTTTTCTTTCTTTTTACTTTCCAGATAAATATATTTCATCTATTTATGACTTATATTATGTAAACTATCTAAGTAAAATTACTCTTGAATATTTATTTGCCTTTCAACGTCATAATATTTCAAACTAGGAATCGTAGCAGTTTCTTCTCGAGCCCTATATTTTATGCAATATATGACCCACGCTGTCTTTCAAGATGCCAACTTTCTATTTCTCCCGCTCTCAATCGGTGGTCTGCCCATATAAGACCGCGAATTTTTGTTACGGTACCGTCCGTGTAGCACTCGTTGAACCAATTTGTGACTGCCCCATCAAAGGAAAATGGCCAGTCAGTTGTAAAGTTTTCAGAGTAGCAACATGTATCTTAATAACATACCTATATGTGTAGATACTCAGACCTTGCTACAATTTAGCGTTTATGGCTATAATGCAGAACGGAAAAGTTCTTCTTATTAAGATCTCATCTCTCATAAATATTTTCTAGCGACCATAACCGTAAGTCAAGTAAGTGCGTGCAATCTGCGACATTGCGATCTTGACTTCGTCGGAAAAAACAAAACTCTTCTAAATCGTCGCTTTATGATTAAGTAACTGTATATAGTAGTTAAAACATTGTTTTATTCAAGATAATAAAGTTTTAACGCATCATTTACAAAACAAAAAGTTACTATCCTCCAAATTTAGGGACAGACCTATGAATAAAGTGGGTGAAAGCTTACTTCATTTCCCACACTGTGGCTTAAAATCAGTATCAACTACAGGAGGTAACCAGTACGCAACACTGATGCTAAAGGGTGTTTTTTTTAAGAAGTATAGAACTTTAAGTTGTCTATTTCAATGGCGGCCATTTCATTTTGTCAGTTGTCAAGTGATTTGTACATATTTAGTTTGGTTTGGCATTTCGACATGAATAGACTGTCACCGGAACATAGCATTTAAATTGTGCAAATTTGTCCCAAAACAAGATTGCCGTTGATCACACTTTTCATTAGCGAATTTTGTTTATTGTTGAACTTTACTTTTGGTTGAATGGATATGTCAATTAACAAAACTGCCGTATTTGGAGTGATTATAGTCCTTAAGTGCATGTTGAGACACTGTCTCAATGTTTGTTGTGCTTTATGGGCTGGTGGAATAATAATTTTTTGTTAGAGATTGGAAAACACTATACTGTTCTATCAGGAAAATAACCTGGAATAATTGGTTCGTACTTTTTTTAAAATGAAGTTGACCAAAACGTTAGTTAATGCTGACCGCAATTTAGCCATGATTACTGACTTTTCATTTGTTAGTTGAGCAACTAAGATGTGCAGAAGCATGTCACACAGCTCGTACCACGTTTAGTAACCTCATAGTTTCACGTTTTAAACCCGTGAATTGACCTTCAAGAGTCTTCTACGCCGATAAGCCCGAAATGATTGACCACTTGCAGGACAACATTCACTCCGTTATTACGAATGTATGGCTACAAATGTCGTATTATGTCAAAAGTCATATTCAAATTAAAGTACCAGAAGATTTTCTTTCACATAAAAAAAACATTTAAAAAAACATTAAAAAAAAACAATAAAAAAACCGCCTTTGTTTCATCCCATTTTAAACTTCTATACCTTTAAAAAATTAATTTTTGCTACATTACGGACTCCGATTGCACCTTCCATAAAAACTGCAAAGAAACGAATATGAAAATGCAAATCAAACTTACCTATCGCTGTTTTATTAAGTCCTTCGCCTTTGTACAGGAAATGTGCGATATCTTGAGGGTCCATCCGCAGCAAACGGTTCTCTACTAAATATTCTATGCCTATATGCCGTCGGCGTTAAAGGAAAGATAAAAAACAACAATAACAAAAAAGATAAAATAAATAAAATCACAAACTCCAATTAATCAATTCATTGAACCACAGCCAAAAAGAGAGCTAAACAACGCGAAAAAAGGGCAAGCCCTCTGCCGCCGCTTTAAGCTGATTGTCTGACTGTCGACTGACAGACAAGGCCGGAAATTAATCGTCAATAAACTATACGAATAAAATCGTTTAGTTCACGCACATAGCCATAAAATTATGCTACCCTACCCTGATTTCTTCTCCTTTTTGCTTCTCATTTTTTAATGCACACGCTTTTCGATTGGATCGAGGCTTGCGAGATTATCAAATTGAATTGCCAATACTTATAGTAGCCGCCTGCGTTGACGCCCATCCTTTTTTCATTCACAATTCAGAGTATTAACAAAGGCCGGCCGTCCGAAGGGAGAAGAAGCGTGACAAGGGTATGGCAAATCGACACTATCAACGATATTCCTTGGGTAAATGCCAGCGACAACTGCATCGGCCATACGCCACAATGGAGTGGGCGGCCGACAATACTTAAAATGTCGCATACCATAGTCGTGACACGACAAGAATCCAAAATATGAAAGGCGAGGAGGAGTCATCGATCGTGGTGCGCCTGATATGATTGTGGTTGCCCGCCGCTCTTTCCGCTTTGTGCTTCCCAAAGTGGACAAGTTTTATGGGCATTCAAAGTGCCTTTCATTTAAATGCAGACAACACTTACCCTTTTTGGGGTCCATATTGAATTTCTTCCGCCCTATCGACATCTGTTTGTCTTTGTTGGAATGCTTGCAATCTTCGGGCACATCTAGCGCCTCCATTTCCGAGACTACTTCGCACAGTTCATCTTTGATTTGCTAAAATGAAAAGAAAACAACGCTTTAGTATGAGGGAGCGGGAGAGTTGCTTAAGGCCGAAGACGTATCTAGAACAGAAAAAATAAATACACAGCACGTTAGGAAGTAATTCATGTATCTCATTGCACTCAATTAACTACCAGCAAGCGGCGGATAGTGTGCTGTGCTATGGAATGGATGGAACAGTATCCAACAACATTAGAGTGGGTTGAAGTCGAACTTGCTGCTGCATCTCATGGAACCTGCTGCTGTTATTTTCAACTGCATCCGAATATATTTAATAATTATGGAAGCTGTCAATTTTTAACTTCTTGTATTGAATCATATTCTTAGGTATCCCCTGGTGTAATTCAGGGATAGAAACACATGAGTAGCTCTTGGGAAAAAGAAATATGTTAAGAGATACTTTCGGCTATAAAATGCTTTATGCTAATGAATTATTAAATTTTGTAGATGGTACTTGTAGATCATTTGAGTTTTTCTCTTACCATTGCACAGAGTTATAGCTCCATAAAATTTTACGGCCCAAGTTAGTAAGCGGACTGTTTGAGTCTAGTCTCAAATTGTGCCTCTTATGAGACGTGGATTAATGGTGAAATGAATTTAAGGCGACAATTGTCCGCTTTATGAGTGTCAACTTGACCCACGACCGGAGGACAACAACGACAAACTAATTGTTTCAATAAAAAAATTAAATTTTTAAGTTCTTGAATCATATGCAGTTAATAAGAGCCCTTGTTCGTCCACTTCCTAAGAATTCATCGAGAGGAGTATATGTCTCTGTTTCAATTCGAATAACAACCACAACAACTCGATTTTTAAAGGTAAACCACATTGACCTCATAAAGCAGAGGTCTCAAGAAGTAAAACTGCACTGCAGTTGGCAGTTAGTAGCTGGTTTGTGTCCATCCGCGGTAGCACCACATATGTATAACACATATGTGAATACCCGGCCGGATGTAGTTTACAATTAAGTATTCGGTCTCTTGTGGTCTGCTGAAGTGACTCACAGCAGTTTGTGATTTTATATTACACCAGAACGTTTTCAGTGGCGACTTGTAATTGAAAATGTTTGTTTTTTTGTGGTGGGAAAATGTGGTGCTTTTACAACAATGAAATTCCTCGGAAATCTGGGTTGCAATAATCTGTAGAAGAACCCCACCGGAGCGGTTTCATATATATTCGTATATCATGACCGAAGTATTAAAGATTTGTACTTCTTCATTGAAATTCGCAAAAAAGTTACAGTTGATATATGTTAGTTTTGATCATTCACACTTTCATTTAAAGCACATTTTAGAGTCTTATTTCGGAGATTATATTATAAAAGTGATTTCCGATAACTAACTTCTTAATGCTGATTTAAATTTGTATTTCCCATTCCTAGAGAAACGTTTCTTTGCGTAAAGTTTAGGCAAGGCAAGCAGTTCTCAAGATTGAATCACTGTAGCACTTGAACAAACCTACCAGTGGAATCACAAATAAACTATAAAATACCCCCATAAAAACGAAATCCAATTATATTTAATAAAATTCTCATTTAATATAAATAAATTTCAAATTAGTGTCAGTCAGGTAGTTTTTCGGGGAAAGAAGGTAAATACGTACCTATTAAGGGTAAGGATTACAGTTGTTAGAAGAAAATGCTGACAACAATTATATACCTCATTTTAGAACCTCTTCAGATGGAAAAAAATTCAGATAAGAAACTCAGAGCACACGTAGTAGAATTTTTGTAAGTAGTCTCTATCAACCAGGGGATTTGCCATACCCCAGCTATTGAAGTTATACCTTGTTAGACATAAAAATATGTCCACTGCAACGATTGTTTTGTTTGTAAGGTACAATACATGTGACACATGTGACACACGTGACAACACTCTCACTTACAAACCAATTCTAGTTTTATCTACTTCCAAAACACATGAAAGGTATGTTTTTTAGAAGAGAAACAAATTTAAAAAATTATGGTACATTGCAGAAGCATTAGAAAGTGGTTTTAAGTTCCCGTTGTAGCCGTAGATAAATTAACTTCCTATTTGCCTTATGTCTTGATCAATAACCAAAATTGAATTTTAAATTATGAATCTATGATCCAAATTTAAATTGATCTTCAAAACCATTCCACGAGACTAGAAATACATGCTACATCTGCACCATACATACAGTATTCATATGGCAAAGAAAAAGGTGCAATCTCTTTGAGATCGGTTTCTTACTTTACATTCTCAAATATCCTCAAATTTTTTTAAGCAAAAAAATTATATTCGTTCAGTGAAACCGCTTGTCGTCACGTGACTGATTCTAGAAATCGAATCTGCGAAAGCGAATAAAGTTTGGCCTCCATCAAAGCAAACAATCGAAAATTCAATTGGCATTTACAAACGTTATTAAATTTGTGAAACCAGTGCTGCCATTAACCATCTCAAATAGTCAAACAATGCCAAGATCAGGTACGCACACACGTGTGGTCCAAACCAATAGAAGTAAACAAATTAAACAGAGCTTTCCGTGGGCACACATCATGGTTATTTTTTCAATTCTTCCATTTATTCAAATTTAAATCAAATAATTCCGCATTGATCTTCAAGCCAACGCCATAGCGTCGTCGTATAGCGCTCTGATTTCATAAGAAGACTGAGCAGTTTCTATTTAAAACGGACCATCAATTTCGCACCAACAGTGTTCCAAATACTTGCGCCGCTCTGCGGCTGTACACTTGAATTTATTTTTCTCCATCCATGGAGTCACTTGGAGAAAACACCAAAAATAGAAACCACCAAAGAAATGAGAATAGACTTTCGCTGAAAGCAACGTTCTCGGGCTCCACTTCGTGTGACACATAGAGCCGCTTGTAGCGCCTAGCGCAGCCATTCTCTGCTCTTTCCAATTCGCGATTCGTGACTGGCTTCGTGGAAATATCGTTATGTATAGTTATTTTTATCGTCATTGTCAATTAGCAACGCATAACAAAAACCAGAATCAAACTGCTTAACTTATACACAGCATGCGCGTCGGGGGCTAATCGTGTAGATATTTACACTGCTGTGCTGGAGTTTGCTGACTTCTGGCCATGCCTGCTACGCTGCTGAATTGATGATATCATTTATTTTCGCAAACTCCCGATGACTAGGGCACAGAGGCTTGCTTGTTGAGGATTTGCATTTTTAATTTATTTTTTCGAAGTTTATTCGCATGGGGCGATGTAGGGTGAACCTGCTTATCGCCGAGAAACTGGTTTCGCTTCCCAGCCGACTCGATGGAGGTTGATGATAAGAACATTATTGCTAGTCTCGCTTAGTCACACTGGGTAGAGCCATGTTAACAGGGTTTTTCTTTGAATCTGTTTATCCAAATCAATACAATGACTTGATCGGAAGATTTTCCAAAATTTACGTGTGCTTTTGAAATTCAAAAATTCTAACCGCTGTGCTTGGATACGATCGCGTGAACGGTTGCAGAAATCACCAATCCAATAAGGCTATCTCTGCTTCCAGATCTTTGCGATTTTTTTTAATGCTTGACAACGAGTTTATCGGTATCTGTACCTGTTTCTGGTTCGACTTGTTGATCTCATATATTAATGAGTCAAAAGAGTTATGGTTTGATGTGACATCAAATCCGAACGTGAGGTTTTTGCTCCCACATCAGATTTATTACGACGTGTTGTGTTGTCCTTCTTTAAGCTTACATAAATTAAACGAATAAAAGAGAGTGTGAGAAAGAAATTGCTATCAGCAGAAGGCTAGCCAGGCTGTGTCGTAAACTATTCCGAGAGTAATCTAGTATATTAAGTAAAGCAGTTAAAGCTAAGAAAGAACCAAATTTTACCCAACCATTCTAATTTTACTTCTTTTCTCCACTTTGAATAAGATCTGTGGTGTAAATTCAGATTTTTGAAGTTCTCTTTCGAGGCTTCAAACACGTCACCCTATTTAAATTGAGTAATATCAGTTGTGATAGATCCCGGACTGATGGCAGGGGATTTTTGCTTCAGCATGATCATTGATTTATCAAATGAATGTGTGAGTTCGCAGCATTTTTTCAAAGGGAATGCCATTAGTCTTACAGCTTTAATTCGTTACTCTTTTATTATAGAAGTGAAGTCGTCTTTCTATAAATACATATAATAACTGACTCATTTACCACTTCTTTAAACCCGTTTTTAGATTTCTTCTGTGAAACGACAAATCGCCAAAATTGACGTATCTCAGAAACGAATGGTGAGATAAAAAAAAGTGACGACAGTAAAAGTAAAGTCAAGTCATATATGACGTCCAGCAGTTTTTCTGTGTTTTTGGTGAAATATTCATGCAACCGTCAACTATGAACTGTAATTCTTTGTAAATTTCAACATAAAATCAATTTACTGACAGTTCAAATTGATTTGAACTGTCAGTAAATTGATTTTAAGTCAATTAGTCTACCTCAAGCTAGCAATCAGTCAGAAATATTTTTCAAACTTAGATGAAGAGAATATTAAGATCGAGACGTTAATTTAAATTTTGAAACAATATTTTCATTAAATCGAACCTTTTTACTAAGCGTAAAGTAAAGACTTTTTTTTAGAAAAAGGTTATATTTCCTAACGCAAGAGTTGAAATGAATATGATGAATTTTTTCAAAGGAATACACTTTGAGGTGTGAAGAAAAGCATCACACAGGGAACGGCGTCATGCACTCGAACAACAAACAATTTTAATACTATGGTCAAACAATCATTAACAAGTGCAGACAATCTCATAATTTTCCCTTTTTTAAATCAACTCAGTCCATTAAGCAGAACGGGAGTTTAATAGTGCAATAAGCAATAAGATGAGATCACGCAGAAGGCACCAAGCACAGTCACACGTATCCGGTGTGCCAGCTAGTGAGCTGCTTATGCATCACTAAACATCTCCGCATGACACACAGACAATTCTAACACTGCAACGGAATACAATTCGAAGTTCTTAAATTTTTTCAAAGGCAATTAAGTTTTAATTCTTCCAATTGCTGACTGACGACAAGGGCATTAACTCAGCGCAATGTGTTAACGATCGTCATCGTTGTCACAGCAGAGTTGTGTGAAAGCAGCGATGACTGTACTAACATATGTAATCACTTTTGAGTCATCTGAGTTACCCAGATGCTTGGAGGACACCTACGATTATGCAAATAAGAACATTCTTTTTTTTTTTTTTGTTTTACGCACAATTGAAATTCTTATCTAATGATATTAAACGAACATTGTTATGCCTTATGATGATCTAGAGTGATCTTGACACAATGACATATTTGTGGGGTGCACAGTGATGTATGAATCCTCTTGATTTATATAAACTCTACACACCTGTTTGCAGCTGGCGCGCATACTGAATCTACAAGGTCGGCAATCATATATTTCTCTACTACCTTCAAAACATGTCTTGCAACACTGTACGAAGGCCGCCTTTGAATAATATCCGCATATTAAAACCACTTTCTTTGAAATGCGAGCGTGCTTTCTTTCTCCAAACATTGGAGGACATGTGTGTGATCTAACAAATAGTGTGTCTTGTGAAACAAGTGCTTTTTATAAATTCATATCAGTGTTAAGTGCACAAACGCAATCACACCCATGAATGATTGAATGAGTGCTTTGATGAAACGAAGCCTTTGATGAAGCAAGATCTAAATGGAAAGCTATATAGTGGTATAGGGAAACAATGTAATAAATTTCCATAAACATTCGGGTAAGATGAGGCGGCTGACAGTATTGTAAATTAAGATTCGGAAGAAAATTTTGATCAAACGACTGATTTGTCAAAATTTGTTTGATTCTGATTGATTTAGATCCAAAGTTAATTCGTGTGCAGGATTTACTTTAAGACGTTTAAGTCTTCTTTAAGTCTGTTTATTTCCTTTTTTTTGGTTAGAAGTATTCATTGCGGAGGGAGAATTTTAGCATCCGCTGTGTTTCGCCATAATTGATAACGCTAAACATTAAGAGCGGATGTCGGTATGGTAGTACAGGAAAAGAGGTACTATGGGAAACTCAACCGATCAGTAGTCCATACACTTTGTGACATTTTTAATCTGCATTATTTCAGTTACGCATTTGAAGGAGGAAATATGAGTCTGTGCAATAGAAAGTTTTATATAAATATATAAAGTTTTATATATTTGAAATGAACAGAAATAATTTAATTTTATGATCAGACAACAACCAACGCCCTAACAGTTCGAGGCAACGTGTAGTGCAATGAAAAAGAATACTGATATTGACAAGAATTGTGCAAAAAGGACCCTGAATTTGTGCAAAACACCTCCAATCAAAGAAATTGTTGAGTGGAAAAAAGTAATTAAATTGTTTAAATTAAATTGGAATCCTTGAGTGTATATCGTACTTTCGCTTCTTGCTTTTCTTCCTCACTCATTATTACATTTATCCATTTGGGACATAATTGTTTTTCTACGATATCACTTCGGAAAGAACAACAGAAACTGCTGGTTGCGCCATTCCAACATCGAAGTCTTGCTAGTTCCAGTCTGATAGCCACCCTCAGATAGGAACCTTAAGTATACAGCCAACTTAAGTTCGGGAGTTAAGAATGTGGATCTTAACATATTTAAACATATTTAAATGCTATTTTGTTCAAAAATATAATGAGCCCTACTTCTTATTTTGCATCGAATGTCTCGGGAATTAATATCGTGTCCTTCTGATTGCATAAAAAACCATTTTGTCCATTTTTGCCTTTATTTCACGTTTTATACTATTGCTGGTACTACAATTTAAAACGATTTCTAGGATGAAAGTTGTTAGTTGACAGAAAACAGCTGATTAGGAAATGTATCTATTAAGAGGTTTTGCGGACCGATAATGTAGCCCATCCGCCATCCGAACTTCATTTGCGGTTGCGAGTTACACACTCCGAAATGAATCCGCCGGATTCCATAATCGGCATGACTATGTTTAGAATCCCAGTACTGTCAAAAGTGATCAAACATATCTTTGAAATATTCTCTAGAAAACTAATAGCTAAACCTTAACATAACCATACACATTAAGTTCATGTTCATTGGGTGCACTGATTGACGAAAGAGAAAACCTTGTTAAATGCATATGGACGATGACTGAATGCAGTCGAGCATCTGAGCGATTTTGCAGTTGGGGTCGAATAGAATTTTAAAATCCAACATCCCGAAATGTATCAGAAAATTAAGAAAATCTCTTTAAAGTAATTAACTAACTGAAGTCTGAAGGTAATTTAGCAAATGGATAAATAGTGAAATGAAACCCATCACCCGAAAGGAAAAACTGTTCAGAAGAAGCTGAATTTTCGATAATTTTACTTAAACTACGCCAATGCGTCATGACAATTCCAGATTATCAATGTGGCCACTTAGCCTTCGAAAGGGGTACCGTATGCACTTTTAATGGGAGTTCAATATCTGTGTGAGATCTAACTGTAAATATCAGCCTGATTTTGTTCAGGACATATTCAGCCCATGTATTGCGTCTCTTTGGACTTCACAAGATGTTATAAAGATATTACAATAGACATCTGCATTCATTTCACACCTATCTTGCACCAGTTTCTCTCTTTCATTGACCTATTCTTTGTAATCAAATGGACAGATGATTATGACAAATGGGAACTTTTCCCTTTTGTTTGTAGGTAATTGCCAGTAACTTTTAAGCAATATAACATTATTGGATCATTGAAATCCGACTTATTTTCCTAAGATGTTACATCATATAACGTATAACTCACACAAGTAAGGTATAGCAACACAGTTTAATAGAATCACTGGAGAAGTGCCTCGGGGCCAGAACAAATAAACAGAGATACTGCCAAAAAGATTATTTCATACATATATGATGCCGTTATGATCTATATAATGACACATATAAATCTTAAACTACGGTTTTCAACTAATATTATTTCGGAGAAAAAATGGAACACATTGAGATGGAATTACAAACAAAAAGAGACTCTCAATCAGAAAAATAATATTTGAATGTGTGCATTGGGCTACCAATTTTAGTTTTCCAGTCTCAACGGTTATTAAAATTTTAATTACAGAGTTCAGTGCACTCTTCTCATTAGCAGCATGGAATGCTGCCAACTTTCAATTTTAATAAGCATAAAACAGTCCATCTCTCATTGACGGGCTGTCTTTTGCTCCAGCCAGGGGAAACCAGTCAACTTTCGAACTTTCCATTTTTTCTATTCTCTGGATGTAATGAAGCATACAGCCTTACCTTCCCTGACGACGGATGCCTAACTAAGAACGCCTCGAACAAAGACTCAAAATGGTTTAATTGTTTTAAACACACAAAGGCATACCTGTCCGTGTCGCATGGACGAGTTTTTCCAATTGTTCCTGTTCTGCTGCATCACATTTCGGCAGTTTTGGCACAAGTCATTGTTGTTGTTATTATTATTATTGAATGCTGGAGGTGGTGGTGTGCGATTGTCTTTAACGTTCGTATCACTGTGCGAAGTTGAGCTGTCATCGATAAATTTAAAGTCCCCGCACTCCAGTGCGTCGGATGAGCCCACGGAATAGGAGGTGTCGTCGCTGTCATCCAGGACGCAGCCCAGACTGCTGGAGCGATGTTTTTCCTTCCGCGCCACAATCTGACCACGTTCGTTGAGGATCAACTCCACAGGTCGCGTTATGATCACAGTCCGTGTTGTTTTGGTCGTCGTGGTGCGTATGAACTCGGAACGCTTGTTGTACATGGCGGTCTTGTAGTCTGTACTTGGCAGCCGCCTGATTGTAACATCACTTGTCTCGTCTACTTCAGTCTCGTGCTGCAGACTCTGCTGGCGGCGGATTATTTGCGCCGCAGATGATAACGGCGGAGATAGAGGCGAAGACGGTGGCGACTTCTTAGGCTGCAGGTGACAGCAGCATTGTGAGCAGAGTTGACTAACTTTCTGACCGGTAACGAGACCCTGTCTTTCGTCATCGTCGAGATTATCGCTACTGGATGCTGTGGCGGTGATCGTGGTAGATGTGGAAGACAATGGGGATGCAGGCGGAAGATGGCCGTAGGTGAGTGAATGCACGCCACCGTCCGCAGGCTCAATGTAGAAGGTGCTCTGTGAGGAGAGGTCAATGCAACTTCGTTGGAATTTCTTGTCGGCTTGGATGGACTTGTTCTTGCTGCTCTTCGGCTGACGGCGCAGCGACGAGAACCAGTTAGAGACGCTGGGCCTCTTCTGTTGTAATGATGACATTATTACACACTAGCGTTTGTTATCTTTAGCACTGTTTCTTGTTTTGTTTTATTTTTCTTGTTATTTTTTTTTTGCTATGTCGCTTCAAGAGTTTGATGATCTTGTGGAAAAAAGGGAGGACGACACATTGGGAAGTTTCTTTGTTGTGTCGTTAAATTACGTTATTATCACTGTAATTCAAGATACAATTTATGAAGATACGCGTACGCACTTTCCGACGAGACAGAAAAAGGGAAAGGAGTGTAACAAAATAAACATCATCTCTGCTCATGTTAAAATGTTTTTCTTTTGACATGCGACACGCGAGTCTCTTTTTTTAAGCGCTCGGTTTAATTTCCTGTAAAACGTTGCAAAATAAATGTTTCTTTTAACCTTTTTCATGAAAAGTTTGTTTCTAGACGTTCAAGTGATTCACATTTCTGTTGTTGGAAATCATTGGCACTTACACTTGGGAAAGAGGTATGTCCAAATAGTTTTTGGAATTCATTCAAAATTCAAATGAAAAAAAATGATTTATTGTAGATAAAGATCTGAGCCTTCAGATGAAATTAGATGCCTCACAAAATTACAATTAACATTGACACTTCATAATCTTAACATTCATATCATAATATAAATTTGAATCACTTCGCGCTTTTTCATGACTCTAAATCGATCGATTTTTGACAACAATTGTGAAGGGTATACGCCATTCTGTCGGCCTAAAACTGTAGAACCTACTACTCGTAAAAAAACAATAACATTCATAAATGGCAATAACATTCATAATGGCAATGTAGTATGTAGTTGTACGTAATTTTAAAATCGAATTCCGTAAGTGAAGATTTAAAAATTGCAATGTAGTTATATGTATTCTATGAAGATCCCTTTAATCTCCTTTTCATATTTCAATATTTATTGCAAAGTTTAGGAATTGAGTCCTTAAAGAAACTTCTTATTATTTCCCTATGGATCTCAACCTGCCAAAAAAAAGCAAATAACAGAATGTTAAAATATTTGAGGCACACACGTCAATCAAAGTCATAAATGCTAACCACAGGTGAGCAAATAGAAGAAGGCACAAAAATAGAAGTAGTGGCAAAGACCTTGGAAGTACAATTAACTCATGTATGTTCTTGTGCAAATCGATAGGTTCATATATTTCTTGGAATGAAATTTAACCTGCTTCTGCTGTTATACATATATCATCTCACCGTGTAAGTTTTGAGTTTTGAGAGAATCCGAGGCTGCTTGCTCTTTCGTAACAGTTAGTTTTTCTGTGGGCGGGTTGTTAGCCCTCCGCATAACCGCTAGGGAGTCGCTGCATGCATTGGTTCACTTCACAACGGGTGTTGTAATAGCTATTGTTGTTGAGAGAATACTTTCAAAAAATCTTGCAATACCCCTTTTAATAGCAAAACAGCCTTAATGTGAACCTGTCTCTTAACGAGATGTCTAAGCACCATAATATTTACCTCATATAGGTGCCGGGATAATTCGGAAAACTCCAAGTTGATGATTTCAACAGAACTGATACCACCTCGCTTCTCGCTCACATAGTGTTTACCTTTCACTTCATCCGTCGATTTAATATTAAAGTTAATAACAGCGAATCTCTTGAAATATCTGACATGTGTTTGTTTTTACTTATTGGTCCAAATGCAGCTGAACGCAACCTACAGAATTTGTTTACCAACTTTAGTTTGGTATGCTTTTTCCCATGTGTATACCAAAGGCGGGTGTTATTTATTGCGTTGGTCTGCTAATATGGTAAGGAGAAAATTTTAAATACTAAACGTGTTCGCATAACGTAGCCAACATCATTAAGTCAAGCACAGATTGCCCAATTCCTTATCAACTTTTAAAACCATCGTTAAACTGTATTTGAAAATTGATTTGGAAGAAGTCCAAATTCCACCAATTGTGGTCTGCGACGACATTTTGCCCTAAACACTTGCGAAAGTTTTGAGCAAATTATAGAGGAATAGTGGCGACTGTTTTCAAAAGCTACCATTATCGCTGCGGGTTATGTAATGTTTGTGGACTTAAGCGGCTCGTTATGGCAGCTGGTGGCAGCCGACTCAAAGGAAGGAAGTTCAACATCATCGAAGTAGTCAAATCCAAAGGTTCTATCCTATAAGGTGGACATTTGGGCAGATGATGATCCTCAATTAGGTGGTCTAAGAATGATACTTGAGAAGGCTGTGGAGTATGTTAAGAGATCTAGTTGTTTTGTAGATTTTTAAAGGTCAAACGACCGAGCCCTTTGAGGTAAACATTAGAGTGTTCTATAGCAGTATGGGATTTATGGTTCCCTGTTGAGTGCCATTCAATCTCTTTACACCCGTTCGGGTAAACGGAATTAAATCAATACCTTTTATCAAGGGCGCGTCTTGTCGACTCTCTTTTTTTTCATTATATATATGTACTGTAATTGATAACCAAGTCGTCCTTATATCCTCTCAAACAGAACTCCAGCGCACCGCTCGATAGGTTTGTGGCCGTATGCCGATGAATGTGGACACGCCAGAAGCTACAGTTACATCCAAAACGCCTGCCCAATGCACTCTTTATGCTAATGGAAACAGGTGGAGAAGTTTAAGTATCTCAGGGTCTTTTTTACGAATGATGATGGGAGGAGCAAAACTGTGCTTTCTTAAAAGATTGGCCAAACTGGATCAATATTGAAGCAGCTTGAAAGATCAGTAATAATGAACGCCGAGCTTGGTGTCAAATCCAACGTTTTTTAATGTTCAAAGTTGTCCCAACTTCGGTTATGATCGAAAGAATAAGATCGCAAATACAATCTGCCGAGATTAGATTTATCCTTGCTGTTGGGGGAGTTTTCAGCCGTTATATGCTGAGGAACTCAATGTTGTTCAGCTACTTCTTCATGTAACGGGTGGTTCCTTCATCACGTCTTTCCCAAGGGTGCCTAAGATGCGATTTCATCAGGTAAACGATAGCTCACCAAAACCAGAACGAGGTGTTTCATTCAAGTTCATTTATTCGCCGGGTAACGCTTTGGAATAACACCTGATAAGTAATAGTTCAGGGCGGAGGATCGAGTTGCCTGCAGGTTTCTCTTGCGTGCTTTGCCCCCACTATCCCTTTAATAGAACATGCAGGTCAAAGAAAATGATTATGATGATTAGAAGCCCCAATATCTGACTTAATGCAGACACAAAATTGGGAAGTCCCTGCAAATCCTGCTTTAAACAAGATTGGTATTTTTTTTATCGCCGAACAGTAAAGAGTTTCCAACGAAATTATTAATCCACGCAACCCTCGCCCCTGCACTGAAAGCACATGAAATCTTCGATTGCAATAAAAAAAGAACCGATTTCAAACGATTCCCTGTTAAATTTCCGATTGCAAGCGCGTCTCGCTGCGGCAAGTGCAGTTGAAGAATCAAACCTCCTTTTGCTGCTCGTCATACAGATCGGGCCACTAACGACCAATCAATTACGATAATTCGAAAAAGATTCCACTGCAATTATCATTTTAATGACTAGTTTATAACTGGTGTTCATCACTGATTCCCCATCGATGGCTGCTTGAACTTTGATGGAATACCGACAAACACACTCTCCGTCGCTCAACCTTTCGTAATGAGGACCATAAAAACGAATACAAGGGCAATCAGGCCACAGCTCATTGAAAGACCAGCATAAACTCCGCCGCCGTCCATCCATCGACTGCGGATGTGCATGCATACTCATATCTCGTTGCGCGATATTCAAGAAATATTGTAGATCTCATTAACAACGAGGCAACCACAAATATGTTTCAATGATTTTTTCCATTTCCTTTTGGCGTCGATGTTCTTGGGCATATGAATCCAAGGAGAGGAAATACATCGGCATTCCCATGGAATTGTTTACCACCTCGGCGGCACAACAACAGCAAACGTCAATCGATTGGAATGGATCGGGCAAACTTTGGCTTCGCGTAGCATAAAAGATGCGAGTTCTTCTCACTGGATTCGCATTAGGTTAGGTTACCTTGTGAGTGTGTAACCCGAGCCGAGCAATTCTGGTGTCAGGGTAGAATGACATCAAAATCACCATAAACCGACTGCACTTTCACTGCAGAGACTGGTTTAAGACCGGTCCGCATGTTTTCTGCTCACACTTCTTAGTCAGCGCAAAGAATTGAGAGCACGACACAAGGTGGGGAACGTGATGATTATGTGACTGACAACAGACAGAAGCGCACAAGGACATCGACTTCTGATTATGATTGTAATAAGGAGAAACCAAACAAAGACATGTTTGCAGGTAGTAAAGGATTTATTTGGTTTGTCACAAAAATCAATGACGACATGACGAAGTCCTTTGAGAGGGTTGCATAATGAATGGCAACAATTTCAGTTGGATTTCCGTCTGTCCTTGCGGGGACAAATATTCGCAACTAAATTGGTCAACAGTTGAAGTTACTGTAATTATTTTGGCAAAGGAAGAAACAAACGCCGGAAGTACTAATGATTAAAATTAACAGCTGTCTGAGAGCGTTCGAGTGGAAAGAAAAACCCAAAAGTCTCTAGTTGTCTTCATGATTGGTTGCGGGTTTGGAACTCTGTGTGTAAAAAAGACAACATGCTTTCGTGAAAAGTTTTGTTGAAGCGACTGCGAAAATAAATCATGGAGAGAAAAAGTAAATAAATTTTGTAGCCAAAACTGCACCAAAACTATACCATTACTTCAGTTTGTAAAAAAAGGCTTGCCGATCGGCTTAAGACTTACTAAACATATTTTCAACTCAAATTGTTTGCTGAACATTTTAAAGATTTTGGATGAATGCATAACCCAGCTACATTTACTTGCATTTTGGATTTCACAGATCAAAGAAGGTAAAGTTGAGAAGTTTGATTACAGCGATGGTTATTATTTGTTCCCTTTTAATATAATGGGAGAGTGTAATTAGTGCTGTTTAGTTTTTCAATTCAATCAATTTGGAAAATGTAGGCCACCAGTAGGATAATTTCGCTCAATTCCGGTCAATTGGGTACCCGAAGGCGTAGGACTAACATATTGCCATTCATAGCGGTTGGAATCGTGTACAGTTCTTTCTTACAACATTAAATTGCCGGTAAATATTCTATATCTAAACGAAGAATTACTATTGCAATTCGTTATAACTTCGGTTACACACGACAACTAAAGAGAACTAAAGGATCCATCGTTTCCGTCATTTAAAGAGAGCAAAAGAATCCGTCGTTTCGTTTCAGTCATGTTTGGACTGATTTTGTTTAGAGGAGTATAAATAATATTGTTGGAAAAAAACTGGAACTCAATAGTTGATTTTCTTCTAAGAAAAATCTAGACATTGTACATTTAAGTTGTACATAACTAACACATCACTCTCGCTTGCCATGAATAAACCCGAGTTTACCAATTTTAAGATCTGTTGCATTGCCCATACCCTGGCGTCGCATTTAGAAAATATTCAGCATTAACTCTAAACGACAGAACAAGGTATTCATAATATACTTTTATAATAGGGGTTTGGTTAATCGCCTTCACAACACGCTGTCTCTTTTGGTGTCATTACCATAGATCTGATTTTACTCAGAAACCATAGTCCCATTGTCCACGGCGCGTCTTAATGGAATAAATTATTTGTAAACAATTCCTGCATGTGACCTTTTCTGTCCGTCTTTGGAAGTAGGTAGGCAGTTGTTAGCAATTGTCAGAATGCGTGCCGACAAATGTTACAATCCCGCACGCATTTCAACACGCCATATTTGACTCCGAAATTCTTCTACTTCCTTAGAATGTGAGGGGGAGGGGTTGGTAAATTTTCTTTATTGTTTACATGTTTACACAAATCGCATGTGTTGGGCTTAGTAAGGGGTGCGCATTTGAATGCATTCGGTTTCACGTCTAATCGTGAACCAGAAAAATGTCACAAAGAGCCATAAACTTAATTGACTTTACCCTGGTCTGCGTCCTGGTAAATATATATACCAACTGACTCGCTTTGCAGTGCAAACATTAACAAAGTGACCTTTTCTTATGCGAACACACCATGAATGCATGTGTATTGTATTGCTTGCGCATGTGCCTTGTAAAGACAGACATTTGCCAGTTTAAATTTACAAAAGTATTTACATTACATGAAATGAATGAAAATTATATGAAGACATTCAAGGAGAAGTCATTTGTTTCAAAAAAAATGATTTGGTCAATAGATTTATGCAATGTAATCCTGAAACATCTAAATGTTAATCATCAGCTTTTAAATTTTGAGTTAATCGATACTGCTTATGAAGTGGTATGCTTTCAAAAATTCTGCAAAAGCAGACAGTTATAGCTTATAATGAACAAGGTTAATAAACAAAACTTCTTTTTTAAACCAACCTCAAAACCATCACTTACAAGTTCTTGTTTTGAGAAAAAGAGTACCGATTACCTATGAAATGCTTTAATAATAAAACTATTCGAAATCTGCATTTAGTTGTAGATCACCTCCACTCGTTATGTACACTGTGTCTGGCTCCTTGGGAACTGTAGCAGACAACTATCAATTTTAGCAATAGAACCCGGATGTAAGAAAGAAATATGTACCTATAAGTGCCAAGCATGACAATCTTTAATCAAAGTCAAGCTTACATCAAATACAACAATTCACCATATAATCTTAAATATACCATAGGAGCTGAATGAAAGTCACAGTATAAAAAGAAAAGCCACAAATACAGCAATACAAATAAACAACTATTTTCGTAAAACTGCGACTCATGGCAGCATGAAATCCACTCTTTGTATTTTTAACTGAAGTAACCCCGCCCATACACCACAACTTGGGGAACTTCTACTCCAGTTATCGCCACAACACTTCAATTTTCATACAAAGTCGACTTCAATTACTTCAGCTTAAATCCAGGTCACACTGCTTGTTGCCAATCAATACGCTCAACCGCTTTGTTTTCTTTATGGTTTCTATAGTAGTTCAGTTCCCAGATAGGTTTATTTTAATTTTTGCTATAAGCATTCACCTCTTCCTATACACTATCCATCCCTTAGTCATATGTAAACATGCTAGAAGACTTCAATTACATACAAACATTTATCTAAAAATTGATTCATAATACCGAACACGAAAACAATTCCTCATTGTCACCGAGAGTCCCACTTTTATCATTCAAGGCATTCAAGCCTCTCGAGCATAAGACGGGCTCCGTACAAACAGCCGCCCGCGCGCACGATAAAACACTTCCTGTAGGCGGTCACTATCAAGAGTCAAGGAGAAGGCCTTATCTCTAGAAAAGTGCTGCCTGCTTCGACAAATGTACCTCTCCGCGTTGACATGGACTGCTCGTCCAGTCAACCAGCAGTTGAGTCATATCTCAAATGGAAGCGGATACGTTAGGAGCCACTGACTAATGGTGATGGCTGTTTGCTATTTTTAAAAACTATTCTATTCAATGTGACTTGGGAGCACTGATCGTGGCAGTTGCGTGGCCACGCCATATTGCCAAAGGTCACATCGAATGAATCCCGCCGCGACGCCACATTTGAAGCGGGTGAAATGGACACACTAAGCATACCACAAAACGCACAGTTTATCGGTTTTGATCTAGAGATGACGCAACATTGAGAAGATTTTTTGTTTAACGCTCCGCACACAGGCACATGTTTTGATTTTATGGCTTTGCTCGAAAACTGACTAAAAAAACAAGAGAGCATTCAAATAATTCTGCTCAATCGAAGTACTGTCCGAATGCCTTTCTTATTGTTTACTTTTCGTGTAGAGACTAAACCGGGCAAGGTAAATCACTAATGGGACTTATTTTCAAACATTTTAGCTTCTGTTCCCGCGGTGATGTATGTTTTCGCACACCACGAACCCATACGACAAAGGGGAACGATCGGTTTTTGATCATTAAACGCGAGCACAGAAACTGATTGATTGAACTACAACGGCAAGATGGTCGGGTCGATGATTGCCTCTGAAATTGGAATGGACGTCAACACCGAGATATTGGTGAGAGATCAAGTGCGCTTTGGAAGGAGTTCAATTAGCTTGTTGATTCGTCTTTCAAAAATAGCAAATTAACCCGAATGAAATAAAAAGAAAGGTCACAAGATAACAGGAACCACTTAAATGTAACAGGTTTAAATGGAATTCAACACGTGAATTAAATATGAAAAACAAATACAGACGTAAGGAAATGCGCATGAAAACACAATAAAGAAGAAAGGAAGACACTCCTGGGCAACACATGCTTGCAGATGTGGGTAATTTTTATGATTTCCACTTTCTTAGATTTGTCATAGGCAAATATTTTGTTCCGAAAACAGCTGAGCACCATACGGATATTTCTATTTCTGTTTCTTGCATGGCATTTCTCAAAAGAATGGATATTTAAAAAAAAAAACACCATAGTTGGCAAGATTGAATGCAGTATTGCTTAGAACTAAAACGCGGAATATGTGTGCTAAATTTGTTCGACAATGAAAATTGTCTTGAGATAATTGATTTGATTTAATATATTATGTGTTTACTGATTGAAGCCAAAAATGTTCAACACAAGCGAACAATTATCGTAGTTCGTAACTCAAATTTGGGAACTATTTTAACCACGTCTTAAATGGTACCCTTCTAGTGACATTGAATAACAACAGCGTTGATTGTCAAACCAATTGCAACGATGTACGTAAATTGGATTATCTGATGAGATTTCGACCTGCTTTTGGCTATGGTGTAAGATTATTATTCCTGATTTTGGACACGTGTTTTGAAATACTTTCCGATGTTAGTTGTGTTATACTCTTATTTACATTAAAATTCTTAGGGTTTTTTGAATTAAAAGATTTCTCCAACATTTTTGACGCATATAAACATGTAAAATAGTATTTTTGCGTCACCATTCTGAAGTAATTTTCATGTCACCAAAGTTTATATACAAACATAAAACGGTATATGTGAATACAAAACCAGATCATGGCGACAAAAATAGTTTGATAAATACACAAAAGTCATTATCATAAATGTACACGCCCTGGTTATGGGCGATACGTTCAAAGAAATTGAAAATTATGCAAAGCCATGCACTTCGATTTTAAACTGCTGACGAGTGCGTAGCGCTACTACCCCAAACACTTAGCACGTCCTATTGCATGAGAAATCGATTGCGAAACAAATATACGCAACGTGCTTCCCGATATGAGTGCCATGACTCACCCATCTGGCGACGGACGCTTCCTAATTGTTGACAAATGCCCAAGACGTGCAAAACAAATTGTTGAAAAGTACTTGCCGTGGAGCACATTCACCCGCACATGAACACATGTTTGACATGTGATTGGCTTTGTTTGACACCTTATTTAAAGTCTGTTTACGGTTCCACATGAAACTAATTGAATTCTAAGGCGTCAACATAAGGTCTAAACAGTCGGGTCAGAGTGTATTCCTGCAAAAGTGTCAATTGTTTGTTTTAGGGATATAATTTTGGATTGACTATTTGCGCCTATTTTGCGATGCAGACATCAACAGTTTCAGTAAAGATGGATGGCAGGTGAGTCTATAAGACGAAATTTAAAAAATTAAAAAATGTCCCTAAACGGTTCATGGGTGTGCGAACAAGGTGATGTAACGTCCAACACATTTATCGAAAGCATTTATTATCAAACACAGAAGGAAACTTTAACAAATACGATATGGTGGCACCAGACACAATTTTACGCTAATTTAAGATTGAATTCTACACAATCGTTATTGAGATAAAAGAAACGAGCATATTTTAATCTTCAGATGCCGCATCAATGATGTTGCTTTGTTTAAGTTTAAATTTCAGTCTTATAAATTATAGAGCACGAAGTCTTGAGCATCCACACATTGCTCTTTTATTGCTTATTTGAAATATTACTTAATTGAAATAATTAGTTTAAAAATAATTTATCTGAAAGTTGAAAGATTTACATTTCGTTACTGTCAAATGTTTACTTCTTTCCAATAGGACAATATGAGTACCATACCAAAATTTCTGATGCCACTTCAAATATCATCTTACGTAATCTGATTTTGTGATATGACATTAGCAATGACAGATTCATACGTAGAATTGAAATCCTTTGTAAAAAAAAGTTAAACCCAATTAAACAATTTTTAATTTCAAATACACACCACACTGATTAAAAACAGAAAAGTGGACTTGTGGAAAAATTTCATTATAATCCAAACGCTTAAGTCTTCCATCAAACCATGGAATTATCAACAAACCCATTTCCACAATTTATACAAAAAGTACAGATTCTCATAATGCTGTTGAAATCTTTTATTAGCTCATGGCGAAAAATGTCCGTACAAACCAGTCAGTTTGTAATACATCCAGCAGGAGTTAGTACAATTTACGCACAGAACCTTGGGTATATACAAAATTGAAAGACATTGCCATTGCTCCCAATGGTATGACGCACAAACATCGCCCAGATTCCACCGCACGCAACGAGAATCTCAGTCTAGGAACTCTCAAGGTCACTCCAATGGCCAATTACACTCCGTCGAACATTCCCCAAATCAGATTTTCATATTGGCTGTTTCAAGAATTTCCTTCAATTTTTCGGGTCCTCGACGCCGCATACCCTTTAATACCATTCATTATTATACACCACCACGAAGCGTAGACTCTGCCATCCTTATCGATCGACTCATTCCTATAGGCTTTTATCCTCAAACGAGTTCGTATGCCAATGTAGTCACCGCAATTTTATCTTTACGTCACTTCACTCGTCCAATAAGCCACTTGAGCCTTATCTACAACGTTGGATTGTACCTGAGACGCGTCATAATTTAAATAGGAAGTTGACGAGTATTCCACGAAAATAACACATTCATTTCGAACTTTCCTGCGGATATTTTCAACCGCCTGTGACGTGGGTGTGAGTGCTGGGGACTAAGGAATCAGCGCCTATCAGTGGCTAAATGCGTGGTTTGTTATCGCAGATCGTGGCAAATATTTACATTTTTTTAACACGATTTACGTGAAATTCGTAAATAACTTAGCCACGATGGTTTAACCGATAAATGGCGAAAAAATATTGGAATTTAATCAAAAGTATATAAGGTCGAGCCGCTGAAAAAGTTGAGGTGCCACCTTCGCCCTGTTCACGACTCAGTTATCGTTGGGCCTAAGTATCGAATTTAAGTGGTCTTTCAAATGTGAGTGGCGAATAATAATCGTTATCTTAGATAAATGTTTACGAATTGTGAACGAACATAACGAAAGTTGTGGTTGTCTAACGGAAGTCAATTCAGATGAGAACGAAATCAGAACACATTATTTGGAAATCGCACCCAGGGGACTTGTGTAATTCAATTTCTGCAAATTATAAAAATAAAGTAGAATTTTGTGAAAAATAAATTGATTGTACGTTCTCCGAAAATTTTAATTGAAATTGGTTCTTGTTTCATAAACATCGCTGCACAGAATGTTGACCAATATTTGCTATTTTGTTTTTCACAACAACTTTCCTTCAACATCAACAAAGCCTCTTGATTATATACAAAGTTGCCCTCAACCACACAAATAAGAAAAATTCCATAAAACATTCTGCAATCGCAACCAAGACCGGACTTTTTAGCCCTCCTGTTATCAAAAACAACTGGGTTTCCCGTTCATAATCTCGTCACTTCCTCTACCGGATAATGAGGCTACTGAATTTCTGAAACGAGACTGTTATCACCAACGAAGAGCGGCAGTTAAACATTAAGTAATCAATTACCTTTTTTTTTTATTTTCGTATATCTGGCCAGTAAGTGATATCCGGATTAGCAGAACTTGTAAAAAGGTTTGCAAACCACAATTTCAAGGGACACTATCTCAGGAAACTGTCAACTCTATCGCAAACTGATTAGTTCGTAATAAACAATCCACGACAGTAATTTCAATAGACAATTATGCTAAAACCAATGGAAATAGGATCCAATTCGTGATAGCAGACATCTCAGAAGCGTTGACCAGCCGTCGTTATTGTGAAGGGAGCGATGTATACTGATTCCCTTCGGAGGTTATACACGCACTGTAGGAGTATATTGATATTCAGTTACTCGTTCAGAGCTTCATCAAATGCTTTTAAAAGGATTAATCGTACTGTTGGGACACATGTGAGAGTTTCCATTGATATACGAGAAACTGCTATACGAGAAAGAAACAAAAGTTCCCACGAACGCATTCAATGCATTGAAATTAAAGTCATGGAGGGACAAGGAAGGTGTGCCGAGAGACTACTAATTAGATGGTAAAGAAACCGAAAAAAATCTCAGAGAAGTCACATGCAAGTTAGGTAAATGTAAAGAAGTCGCTATTGGAACTGTTTTGACAATTGTGATTTTAGGGGAAATATATTTAGTTAATTAAGAGAGGAGGTATTGGAGAAGTATTGGTATTTTCCTGGATTTCAAAAGGATTACAAAATCATATTCAAAATTCTCGTTCCGAATGGTGAAATTCAAATCAAATACCCGAGCACCCAGGATTTTCGGGTAATACCTAAGTTTCCCGCCATATTGGATAGTGGGTACCGAAGAAACCAAACTTATTTTTTGTTAAGTTTTTTTCTCTTTTTTGTTATTCAAAAAATATACTATGTAGTATGAAACATGCTATGTAAATAGTAATAACCGAAAATGCGGGTACCTGGGTATCAAGAGCTCTAATTTAAACCAAGAACGAAGTACTCACGACTAAAAGTTAAGTATGGTGCTTATATATTTAGGCAAGATTCTTTATTAAGAACTTGAGCCATGAATAATTTCATCCTCGAATTTGAAAGCGGGAATTTGAAAACAGGAACATGAACGTTATTGAATGCGGAAAAGGAAACTCATATTTTTTCGAGAGAAATGTGTAGTGTGTAATATCTGATCCTTTTGCGTCAATGGTGTATGTATGTTAAGATTTTACAAATAACTGCAACGAGCACCCGCTTGTCTTGAAAAGGTTATGTGACCCGAACAGTTAAACGCAAATACGGTTCCGAAGATTATTGTACCCAGACGACGGTGTTATTTCATACGCCCAACACCAAATTAACACATTCTGGCCCCAGGTAAATTCAATCAAAAATGCGCCTTATTCATGTATTGTGTTTTTAGATGGAAAATAAGAAAAAAAATTCTTGCGTTTTAATTTGATTGCTTGCTGTAACCACTAATTACAGTTATGTCACCTCCTTCAATTAATATGAAATTCTGGATAACTTGTCGCTAATTTACTTTCTGCTTCAACACTTTTCATCCCATAGTAAATTGATTGGAGAGTTTCACATTACACATCTTGTACGAATGTCACCCACGTTTGCCAGCAAATGTAGGGTTTTTTAAAGCTGAGACTTCATGCCATGACCTTCACACTCAAAACGTGAGGACCTAATATAATTTTTAAAGTTCACAGACCGGGGTGCAAGAATGTAATTTATTTAACTTGTGAGTCATATGACCAAGGCGCTAATTTATGATTTCCGATCTAAACAATATGACCAACAACCGCTCGTCAAACTTAAAGCCGGTTCTTCAAGGTCAGATGACAGTACACTACTGCCACAAAAAGTAACAATTTAATTAACAACATTAAGGCGTTTCTCCTTACTCTTTGTACATTTGTGTAATTTCTCAAGCAAAGTTTTTTGTTCGATTTCGCAATCGAATTCATAAAAAAAACTGCAATCATTGTAAAATGGTCCTGTAGCCAAATGGGAACGTGCCAAACTATTTAAGCGTATTTTCTTCTTTTTTCTGTTTTTCCTTTAGGACGACGTTCGCTGTTACAAAGCCTTTGGTGAGAGCAAAAGCAGAGAAACATAAAGTATGAATTCTTAAAACAGTCACAAGATAATATAATCGTTTTCCTTCTCTTAAGGTCACGTATGAAACTTGCGAATGGATAAGTTTTTAAGTGGCGTTCGATTGTAAGTAGTAAAGAAAACTGAAGACATTCGGTGATGCGCAGGCGTGGAGGGAATCATTAAAAAAAATTAGATTTCTAGATTTAGAAGTTTAAACAAAACCTTGCCAAGTTACAAAAATATGAAAAGTTCACTGCTACCTACAAATTCATTGTTTATGGGCAAGCATTTTTTAGCATTCTAATATCCCTAAATTCAAACACTCAGCATTCACTGAACTGAAAATGTCGAGGAAACACTCGTCATGTAAATGGAGGCATTGACCCACGACATTGGCATTGCCTGCCATCGTGAAGTGTGTTTCTCATCTTTACCTGTCTACCGCTGTTGAACACTCAGTAAGTCCTGCCATGTTCTTACACGTCATATTACAATGCCACCCATTTTTATGTAGTTCCAAGCATGATTCCGGCGTCTTCCGAACTATGGAGTATGGAACGTATGTATATATTCTCTGCTCATCAATCAAGTTAAGCATACACATTAACACACGTTCAGATGCACACAAATCGACGGATAACATCATAAAGTATCGGTGCATTTATAGAAACCATGTATCCGCGATGCAGACAATACATCAACAACAAGAGTGGTCGCTTCATTCAAGAGCACTTTGACTTACATGACCAATCTATTTCAAGAGGCAGTTAGCAGCATACAGTAGCACTTTAAGTTACGAAGAGGTAGACTGTCGTCGTCTCGTTGGCGTGGGAGATTCTTTTGATAATACACTAGTGCAGCAGGAACCAAGTAACCCGAAACGTGGCAGTCACCTCCGTTTGCAGTGAAAATGGAAAAGCATGGGGACGTGTGGGTGTGATGAAGCGTTAAGATAATCCAATGGAAACCGAAAATAGATTTCCAAGAAAATTTAAAAATTGTATAACAAGGTTCTGGGGGACATCTTTGAGCTAGGAACCAATTAAATGTAAATGAAATGGAGAGATATAGCATAAAGAAAAGGATTCAAGAAGACCAAACCCTCTGGTGTTTTTTCGTATCGAATAAACGTGATCTGTCTGATACGTGAAGGGTGACACCAAGGATATTCACACTTTGCATTGAATAAAAAAAATTAAACTTTATTGACATGTCGTAAATAGTTGCAAGAAAGTCAATCTGCTTTTCATTGTGATATTTACTGTGCGACACCGAGTGTAAGTCATTTTCGTCTAAATCGCTTAATGTACGACAATGCCTAAATGAGAAATGTTTTAATCCACGAAATTGTCTAAAAATCAGATCAAAGTAAAGTTAGACATACGCTTTGTTATCCTTTTACCCAGTTTCCATTTTATGTTCGGTTCAAGAGTTGCTTGTACGTTTTATATAACGTCTTTTGGCAATTATTAAGTATTCAGAAATTTAAGCGGTCTGTGGAAGACTGTCCCAATCCTATTGTGTCAGTGAATCGAATTACATATATTCGCACCTGATTCTTAAACTAAAACAAGTGATATGCTACTTTTCTACAGTATGGTGTCTCCAGAGTCATCCCCTCATGTAGCTAAATCTATTAAAAACAATACACCCAACTTTTCCAACACTTTGCTAAAAGCTCATAACTCATACTCTTAGCGTCACTTTGTGTAAACAAATATTATCTCATAAATTTCAACGTACTTGATACAAATTATTCAAACATTCTTGTCGTTGTCTCTATTGATTAGAGATCACGAGAGAAGTCACCAACTTGTACATGCATCCTCGTTCTGCCATCCAATTAAGAATCTCAAACTCTGTGTGATCTGCTGACATCGCAGCAACAGCCGAGAGTATCGGCAGCACCATCTCAATGTGCACACAATGGAACGTGATCGTCTCGCATAAATTTCAAACAAGAAAGGCGCAAGTGTAACACATCCATCTGACGACGACGGCGAATGTAAGAGCGGTCTACCCGACAGTATCTCCGACTTTTTAAGCGTGCCCGCCGTTTTCCTTTTTTTCATAACATGTGTCATCAATGAAGTGTCTTCTATAAGGCGTATTCTAACGGCTGAAGTGCCGAGGAAAGAACAGAGATGCCTCGCTATTCTAAAAACTGTAATTTATTGTTTCAATTTGTAAAGTGGCCGTGGACATGTGTGACGACTTCAGCGGGGTACGTTTAACTCGCTCACGCGCAAGTATAAAAAGTGTCGCTTCGATTTTAATATTCGATGGGTGTATGGGTACTCAGAGAATTTACAACTTCATTGACCTCGCTGTATTCATATGATATACGACAAATGGCACTCGCTGATTGTATTCGCTAGCCCCACCATCTAAAGTGCTCATACATGTCTTTACCTATTTAATGCGGTAATACATAGTAAAATGAATAGAATAAAGAGTTTGTATTTTGATCCAACTTTCGTCACGAAAAGGAAGCACGGGACTTTTCAAGGATACTTTTGTCAGTCTATCAGTTCGCATGTGCGGGGGCGGGACCATATCTGAGAAGGGACACAACAGTGCCCCGGGAATTACACATCTCCGCAGACGGCTGGGTAATGTTATGCGTGTGTTCCGCTATAAATAATTATCAACTCCTATTCTATTGCATGTATCGCCGACGACAGACGTAAATAGAATTCTGTTAAATTTTCATAAGCGGTGCTGCTGTGCGACGAGTATGGCACGCTGCGATTAGCAAAGATTTAAGACGGCATTTTCATGTTCAGTGTTCACCTGAATCATAAATTTTCAAAAAGAATCCACACACAGTCGCTGTGAAAATTATTCAGAATGCGCCCACCATTAACTTTGAAGGCACTTTTTACGATGTCTACACAATTGTGAGTTAAAAGAGTAGTGGGTGAAATTCTACCGAGAAGAGATTTAGTGGTAGTCATATGTTATAATGGAAATGAACTGGACACTTTCACGCAGTTGCCCTAATGTTTTGTGATGGCTATGTGGATCATACTTTAGTAGATTTTATAGCAGAAATTAATTTAGTTAAAAATTAAATTTATAGTTTCCAGAAGATAATTGGGTTTTAATATTTTCCAATAGTTCCTATTAAGTTTAGTCAGGGACAGCCTGAGTTTCGGCGATCTCTTGCCGTTAATGCATGATTCAGTCCTTTTTACGATCAGTATTATAGTCAATCAAGGAACGTAGCTTTTTCTACGACCTTGGAACAATGATCCGCTTTGAATTCAATCCGGAGTCAAAAAAGTTTTAAGATAACGGAATAGTCTAAAAACTGACGTCTAAGTTAGGTGGAATTGTAAAAGTGAACAAGTTAAAGACAGAAAAATAAGGATAAACGATCAGAACCAGTTCCATGTCCAAAACACATTCGCCGATCAATCAAATCTCCGCGAATCTCATGAAAATTCATGACTATCTCTAAAATGTGGCTGCCTCGAAGACAGACATACATATAGACGTCACATCTTCATACGTATTTTCTACACGCCATGGAGAGGTGACAAAGCGCAAGGCCATAGAATTGCGTCTAAGGTTATCATAACCGGAACATAATACCGATAAACCCAGAAAAAACCAGGCAACGCCAAGGATAGGCAACTTGCGCCCAAAAAACACAAAACTAAAAACAAGCAACCTGCGCCTGATGTTGGAACGAGCCCAGTCATTCGCTCACAAACAATGACGCTTTCCAATACCAGACAAAGGCACTTCATATTATGTATATATTCCTAGTCGTTCAATCCGTGCTTATTTTCTTCCCTCCCTCAAAGGCGCTACAAGCAGAAATTTTACGTCAGACGTGTTCCACTTCTGTAGGTGGTGGCGTTTAAGAGAATATATATGTATTTTCCTTGTGTTTGGTAAAGTTCCACAAGCTAAGTAAGCCAGCAGCCTATGAAAACATAACTCTACGAAGAAACGCGAGACACAACCCGAGTGAGTGGTTCACGTGAAAGCAGCGAAAAGAACTGATACAAGCAGACGGGTAATGGAGCAGATTAAAATGTAACCTCTCTTTATCGTGCCAGGGCTGTTATCTCTGGTATTAAGTTCCACCAGAGCGCAAACAGCGGAATGTACAGTTTAGCAAGGGTCTATGTCCGCCTTGTGTCCGCTTCACCGCCCGCGTAGCGTGTCAATGAATGCGCGGGCATTTCATTTTCCAATGTTTCGCGAAGTTAATTGCGTTTTGAAGCAACGCTCGTATAGATAGACTGAATCGCCTCGGAACACTTGACCCTTTTTTGCACTAATTGCAACTTGGGCGGGAATGATGTGCCGTGTGTGTAGTGACGATGCTTAATTAATCATCTGCCCAAACCCTTCCACGTGTTTGCGCGCCAATGTAACTGGAGTGCTTTTGCACTTAAGGGATAGGTGACTTAATTGCGCACATTGTTTGAGCGGAATTGTTTTTGGCCTCGTTCTTGTTTTTTCTTCGTATATTCCCTAGTTTTTGAGGTTGAAGGGTGAAACTAGGCATGTTGAAGCTTAAGTGGTTGGACGTTTTGAATGCATTGGACAGCTGGCCCGACCGGATGGACTAATTTTTTTATTCTGACTGCGAGATAATATAAACCAGAGGGTATTCTTTTGTGTAGCTACACAAAGGCCAGAAGTGTTTGAAGTTTTTATAAGGTGGTACTAAATGGTATGATAAAATATGTAACGCTTTTCAGTGCACGAACAAGGATGCCTCTTCCGTTGCATTAGCGCAGCGAAGACAAAAATATTATCTCTCCACTTCTTGACTTTGTTTCCGATTGGCTCGTAAGTAATCTTCGTTATTTAAAAAAGCCAAATTGGAGAGGAATCGAAAAAAGAAATAAATAAATGTTAGCTTTTGATAGGCTGCCACCTCCTAATTTTCAATAAATATTTTTTCATTATTGTCGTTTGTCACGATTAAATTATCTTGAAATTTATGTTCTAAATTCAATCTCAGCATACGACAAATACACCTAATTCTATCTTTACGTAATAAATACATACCGGAACAAATTTTAAAATAAACAACAAAATCCATGGCATGATTTCTGCATTAACGGCTACAGTCTTTTTTAGTAAACTAATTTTAAAGGGGTGAATATATTTTTCCTTTTACCTTTCTTTGTTTTTATATGTAAAAAAATTAAGCTGTACATTAAAAGAGAAAACATTCATAAAGTTCAATTGCGAAATTTGCTCCAGGCCAGATAATACGAATAATGTAAACGGCAAGATATTCCGAATAACAATATATGTATGTATGTAAATACATATGTATATATGTATATTTTTATGAATCCTGACCTGGATGGCATATAGAAAGTCATAATACAATAAGGTTACTCCTAAGCCATACAGCGCATGCTACGATGGACTATGATGATAAGAATAATAGCGAAGGGAAAAACTTTACTTGTTTGAATTACCCACAATAATAACTTCACACAAGTGAGAAGTGACTTCAATTAAAAAAATATCAATTTTCCGTGGGAATCAATAACTCGTAATTTCATTAGTTTTTTTTTTCTAAAGGCTTTTAAGACGCTTTAGTCAAGTGCAAGTTTAGATATTAGGCACATCTGCCCCAAGACCCCTGCTTAGCCACACCTGGGATTTTAATACGAGGTTGGTTTCAATGTTTGTCTACAAATGGGTTTGAAAAAGCAACAAATTCCCAACCTTCCATCTACCCCGAATCCTGTGATCCAGCAACGGGGTTGTAAGTGGGCAAAAAATAATAGGAACGTAATGAATCATATTTACGAAAGTAGTTAAAAACACTTATTTCGGAAGGGAATATCAACCATTATGGATTGTGCCCAGAGTGTCAGGAAATTAATGGCCGACCCATATTTATTTTCTATTCAAATCAGCGTCTGCGATTGTAGTCTTGCGCAAGATTACTTCTGCGCAACCCACTCAGCAGAACAGACAAACATACACATATGCACCGATGGGAAATATTTTCATGAGTTTGTGTCCGCCATATTTTGTTGTTGTTGAACGTTTTATTTGTTTTCGCTAATAATCTATTATCAAAGGTAATTATTTATTGAGTATCCTGGCTTTCCTGTTATACATGTAAACTGACATAATTTTGTCTAGGTCTGGGTAAAAAATAAGGAAAATTTTTAAATTTCGCGAGCTATGTACGTTCATTCAATTATCGATTTGTTATTTTGTGTATTTGTGTGTGTGGGTACACTCGTCTCAAACATATGTTACCAGTTTTAGCATATTTATTAAATAATAAAGTGTTTGTGTGTTTGGCGCTTTCCTCCTGTGGAAAAAAAAACTGATCAAAGAATTTGCACTCAATTTTGTGTCTAAAATAGAAAGTGGCATACGGTGAGTGTACTCTGAGTCAAAAAATATTTACAAGTGGTATAAGCTTTTCAAAGAAGATCGAGATGATGTGAATGAGGACGGCCGCCCAGTAAGATGTTGACTTTTTTTCGACTACCGTGGCGTAGTACATAAGGAGTTCATACCACATGGTCGCACGGTCAAAAAGGAGTATTATCTTGAAGTTAGGCGTTGCTTGCGAGAAGCAATGCGAAAAAAACGTCCGGAAAACAATTGACGGCTTTTTCATCACGATAATGCACCTTTTCACTCGTAATTGCCTGTTTGTAACCAAAGACAACACCGTAATCATGCCTCAGCCACCATATTCACCAGATTTGACCCCTTTTCTTTCCAAGATTGAGCACACCCATGAAAGGAAAGCGTTTTGCGACGATTGAGAAGATACAAACCAAACCGCTGAGAGAGCTCAAGGGCACACCAAAAATTGCATAATAGAACTTCCGTGAGGATTGTAGAAAACGCTGGATTTTAAGTTACCAGATAATATCAGCACAACAACAGTGACCCTTTACCCAATGAACCCCTAATAGCTTACACCGCTTTATGGCAGGAAAAT
The DNA here is from genome assembly GCA_944738645.1 of Eristalinus sepulchralis. Taxonomy (NCBI): domain Eukaryota; kingdom Metazoa; phylum Arthropoda; class Insecta; order Diptera; family Syrphidae; genus Eristalinus; species Eristalinus sepulchralis. The sequence continues at coordinate 16,510,230 of OX122886.1, forward strand.
TCAAATATTCACCTTAGTCATAACGTTTCTTAAGGTTACTTAAATTTCTTCAATTTCCACCGCAATTCATCGAAACTTATTGTACGAAATAGATCTACATGGATTTCTTTAAATCATCAGTACAAAACAAAATAGTTCCATTCGTGCTAGTGCCACATTCATTGTCAGACAACTGCCAGACAACCCCTACATCCGCCTATATACTCTTCTATTCACGTTATATTTTAATTTTCCTCTATCTTTTTCGTATCTTTATTGAAGCCAATGAACATTACCAACAGCATGAGTCAAAGTGAGGAAAACGACAGGCAATTAACTATCTATAAGTTAATGGCATATCCGTCTCCACAGTGTGCCGCAGACGAAAAAAAAAATAAATTAACGACAATTAATAGAAAAATTTCAAAAGCCTGCAAATCAAACAGTAAAGCGCATAAAAGAAAATGTTCAAACAATATGAGTATTCGCGGTGAACATGGGTGATGATCGTCCTCTCAAACGTTACTCAAACATGTATTAGAGAAGTGCCGGACTTCATTAGCACACGAGTTGAGGCACTGGTCACTAGTCATAAGAAAAACATTTGCAGTTGGACGTGTGTTTATTTTAGATCCTCCTCTCTCCCTTCATTTGTCTGTTGTGATTGGAATTCCATACTGTTGTCTAATTACGTATGCCGGCAGACAAGATCGGTGCGGTACAATTGTATGTTTGAATATTTGGTTGGCGAATATATTGAAAAATTGTATGACTATGTGCATATGTTTTATTCATTTTTTTTAAATAATGCCTTGGATAAGTGATGTACCTACATACAAACATATATTGTAGACAATATATGCGTATGTTGACTCTAAGATTCGACAGCTCTATAAATCTTATTAACCACTAGGGAGAAAATTGAATTCTACAAATTTTGATTTTGTTCTTTATTTGCACAGGACTGGACAGATACAGATTCCGTTTACATAAATAGAAGACTCCGCTTGGCTTGCTGTTAAATTACAAGAGGCACATAAAATATTAAACTGCGAATAAAAATAAATAAAGTAAAATCGCACAATTTGAAATCGAGAGGAGCTTCTCCTCATGACAATGAATATGTATGGTACATATGCCAGATAGAGAAATTTGCAAAGACGTTCAAACAAAAAGATAAATCAGATGTTTTCTTATAAATAACGTGTTGCATCCCTTCAACTCTTATTCAGCTTAATGTAATTTTCCTATTTAACTTAACTTTTTCGCTTGAAATGAAGCTTTTGCGCTAAAAGACGTACTTCTTTGTTATGGATGAAAATCCTAAAAAAAATACATGTAATTTTGCAAAACTAAACACTGAACGCTTGTAAAGAAAACGACTTAAGCACAGTACGAACTGAATTTGTGTGCGTTCTGTAATGGGCATCAATTTGAATATGATAATTGTAATTTCAAACCGAAAGTAATGAGAGACGTAAGGACTGCAGAAGTAAATTGAACAACTCAATACACTTAAATATCGAAGAAAAATATTGAATAACGTTTGTCCAGTGGGTGCAAATAGCAAATGTGACCCCCCAACTTGCTATAGACGCATATAAATGACCATGAGACATCAACATGACTTGAATCTGATTCACACTTTCAACTTCCTAATTAACCTCCAAAACCGATTACTATTTATGTATATAAGCTGTCAACTACAGATGCTAGCAGACAATATACGGCTGTTAACGCTACAATTATCATCACTTATCCAAGTCTACTCATATCAATTTTAACGTTCCCAAATTCCACACCGACCTGTACTGCAGATGCGAATCAGACTACACCCCCAAGTTGCTTACACTATGGTCTACGTAAATATGCAATTTCATATGATTTTATGCTTGGGCAAGATGTATTAAAAAGTCAGAAGATTTTCGAAATTTTCGAAAGACTCCAGATATATTCCAATATTAACCGTCGCCTTCGTCGTCGTGGTTCACTAGAAGTACGTGGAGCCAATTCTAAATTTGCACATTTTATTCATTTTTATGACTCCTTTTCACCAATCGTTTTTCTTATGAGATTTTCTGTGCCGTTCACATATAATTCAATGCAAAGAATTTTAAATTATTCTACACCACACAAGAAAACACACACAAAACATTCCTCCACAGTGAGAGAAGCGATGGCGATTTGCATTTGTTTTGGATTTTTATTTTCTCTTCAACTTTTTGTTTGTTTTCTGTCGCTGTATTTAAGTTGGCACTCCTATTTATCTTTCTTTATCCGCATACAAGTACGTCGTGTAGGTGAGGAGATGGGTTTGATGCTAGCTATTAGCCTCAATGCAATTATAATTAAGTGAATACATCGGATTGTAATGGATACGACGACCGACAAGAGACAATGAGGACTACACGGTCCGACAAAGAGGAAACCCGCGATGGATGGATGGACAAAGAAAAAAGGAACGGAAAGAAAGCAATATCGAATTGCATGCGCGAGAACTACTGCAACTGCAAGTTAAATATTTTTATTAAACTTTTCTTTACGCGGCTTACTACACTCCCCAACCGGGCAAACCGAGGACGTGGATTACGTAAAGAACTGATGTAAACTCGCTCACAGATCTAGAACTAGACCAGCTAGTTGTACGGTCTTATCTCGACAAATCAACACTTTATCACAGGAGAACACAGGCCATTCTTCCGGGACGGGAGTCCACCCAACACACGCACATACGAAGATCTCGGGAATGATTTAACTGTTTGTGACTGCGGCGACGAGAAACATTGTTCCAATAGAATGATGCAAACTAGAAAATTAAATATTTCGCTATTTTTTACTTTTTTGCGGTTTTTCTCTTATCAATTTTGAATTCTCTCTCCACGCGCGATAAGCGTATAATTTATTTGCCACGATATAAGCACTACACAACATACTCTACACGGAAAACAAAAGAGGAAATTCGTTTATACAAACCGAACCACCGACGAGAAGCGCTCGTTGTCACATATAACCCCGTATTGCTCAAGCAGTAGATTCACCGCACTACTATAGCTCAATCAGACTGAATTTATGATTTTTTTGCCAGACGAGCAGTGGCAGTAGCAGCAACGAAAGAATACACTCTCACACACGAAAAGAATACCAAAGTAAGTATATGTACTCCTCGCATAGTCTTTACGCTGAACTGACAAATACTTGTGACTGCAGACTTCTTCACTCCATTGTGTCAGGGCGTAAGCTGACAAAAGAGCGAGCAAACGAAAAAGAGAGAAGAGTATTTTTATGACCTCCTCAATCCTCGCACTCTCTCATATTCTGTGATGCGCTGAATAAAGAGATTATGTCTGATTTTTGTTGCTAGACACATGTCGATCGATACGGGAATGCCCCAGGCTCATGAGATCTTGACATTATTGCGGTACACAGTGGTCCCGTTGCATGGGAGAATTGGAAATAAATCAGCAACCTTAAAACACGTGTACCAATCTTCACACAATTTGATACGTGCCAGTATCTTATTATGATCGAAAAATGGTTAATATATTTCATCGATAAACAAATAAAAGAATTTTTTTATTTTAATCCATAAAAATAGATTGCTATCATTTATAACTGTAAAATAGTCCTCAAATCGAAGCCACAAGAAACAAGAAAGCAGCGCAATTAACGTTTACCAAAACAAACTTTGCTGCAAAAAGACAAATGCAGCGATTGAGTTCAGTAAGGTTTGCACTCAATTACTACGTGGAATTGAATTCCTTGTTCCCAGTTTTTGCCTACATGTTGGACTTCCTCAGAACTTGCACAATCATTTAATTAAAAGAGTGAAGTTAGAAAGACAGAGCCAAAATGACAACGAAACATCCAATTTTAAGCATATTAAGTCCATCGTTTTACCAATTCGCACTCAAACGAAAGTACAACGGAGACTAACGACATGTAATTCCTATATTTTTGTACATAAGCAAACCCCGCAAAACACATAAAGGAGAGAAGCTTTACGTCTTAATATGCACATAAGAGTAAATACGTAATGAAGTGTTTAATTTCAATTTTTGGAGGGAAGGAGAGTAACAATTGGTTAAATTAAAGTAAGAGATTTTAAAGACTCTCACTTGGAACGAAATGCAACTTTCAGTACAGCAACCAAAAAGTTTTCCTCATTTGCCAAGGATAAAAAATGCATAATATATTATTTTTTATAATGGAACCAAAGCGACAGGATTCATATGCGTAAAAACAATTTTTAAGCGTCTTGTTTTAATTGCCGGAGAAAACTTAGACAAACAATTTGTATATTAAAGCATTTACTTACAAGCGAGCCATACATTTACAAGCAAGCATCTGCACTTTATGATCATAATTGAGGAACACTACAGCCCACAAATTTCCAGGGCCTAGGTTACAGATACGGCGAGATTTGAGAAGCTTTTCATAGACAATCAATGGTGGTGGTGCCGTGAAAAATGCCGGGAATCGAAACTGGACCTTCGGCGTGTGGGTTGACGCACTCACCCACTACGCCACGGCAACCACTTGTGACTTTTTATAACGGCCTTTAATTCTCATCTTCACAAATATTATAAAAACTACTTGCTTTAGTAACAGCATTTTTTCATACCGCGCGCAAAAATAACTAATAATTCAAATCAATAACAATCAATATGAACTAAACAGTGAAAAAAATGCCACAATCGTGTGGTTACAATCCAACATAGGCAGGCTCAGCTTAAGTTACTTCGCTTTATTTGTTAAAATGTTAATTCTAGCGGAAAATAATAACACTAGAAAACTGCTATTATAAGTTTCTGGATTCATCATAGCCGGTATTTTTTCTTCTTACCCATTGCAACTCCAATCCAAATACGACCCAAACTGAGTTTACCCACGTTCAGATACATTTCCTCCATATTTTCCAAGAGGACATAGTCATTCTCAATTCCCCCGCAAATTAAAATAAATTTGACGAGCATATGCGCTGGTGATGAAACTAGTCGTTTACAATGAACACGAAACAAACAAGAGAAAGTTAACTGCAGAACTTAGCTGAAACACAAGCTCTTTTAACTATATCTTAAACATTTCAGTTATTGTTTAGTTTTTCTTCAGACCTGGGTTAATTGATATTCATATTGAGGACGATCGGTCAAAAAGAAAATTCAATTTGATTTATTTGGAGATTCTAACCCGGACCGCCTTCAATATGGCCATTATACCTATGTCGTCAATGTACACATCATACTTCAAATTCATCAAAACTAACTTTACCTTCAAATGATGAACGGGCTTGTGAAAAACTGCTTAATCTGAATATTTCGTTTCATTCGGTGTCTAACGAAAACAATGCGCTTATTATCCATGACTGAATAACCCAAGAGAATTAACCAAACAGTCTTTCTAAACACATGCACACAAGAGATCACAAAGATTCAAGTATCCCTTTTTGCCTAATTTATTATAACTTATTCTGATCCAGCAACTCATAGGAATTCAGACACATTCCACCCCCATCACACAACTCCATGCGAGAAAACAAAAGTTATCTTCTACGCACAAACACAGCCACCAAGTTTGCTGTCTAATTAAATTACAGCAAAACCACATGCAGACATAACATAACACACGGAATAGAAACAAAGAAACCGTATTAGCTCATAGCGCGCTCCCAATCCAATACGGCCAATACCGGACATACCATACTTGTGGGTACGCAACTACTCGTTGTACCTTGGTGACTTTTGCGTTCGTTTCCAAGTCAATGCACTTTACAACAATTGCATACCGGTAGTTGACGGAGGCAGACACTTAAGTCCATTGACCTAAAACTTTTTATTGATTTCTATGCTGAGATATCATCCAGAACATGAGTGCTCACCAACAAAGTATTATCGTCTTACGGCACTTGAATAAGTTCTTGTCAATGCGAAAGTGTACGTGACCATAGATTCAACATAAGACAAAAGATAGACTGGTAGACTGTTGAGAATTGTGATATATCGTTTTGTCACGTTGAAACATTCTTAGGTTTACTCTGATTGTTGGATATGTCATTGACCCACCCTGGCCCAAATTTACACAAACAAGATCCCCTCAGGGCCATAATTCATGGAAGCCAATACAAATTTAATTTTTTGCACTCGACTTACCTGAATTTCAAGTAAAAGTTCCTGCTTTCGCCTTTTTAATTCTATCAATAGTTTTTGCTGTTCTGGAGTTAATTCTGAAATACAAAAAATAAGGCACTCGTGAGAATAAATAACAACGATTACGAGCAAGCTGACGGGTGGAAATAAACTAAACAAAGTGGTCGTCGTGTTCAATTGACGACACCCATTGCGATGAAGTGAAGCACATACATTTTAATTGGATAATGACACCTCTGACGGATGGGAGTGACCATATTTTTGGACATCACACAAGAAAAAATAACAATTATTACAAAAAATTATTGTATTAGGTTGCTATATTATTCCAAAATTCATAGTCCACAGATACTTTCACACCGTCGCTGCAGATTGTTGGGCGTTTGTTTTTTGCAAATCAACAATAAACAACACATATAGAAGGCTTCGATGAGGATTTCTGATTGTTAGTTCTATTATTTGATTCAAGTATACAGTTTCTGAGTAGAATGAATCACATATCGGACAAGGGTTTCACAAAACAGCACTAACCTGGGGTTGCAAACTCGCCACGGCCATTCGACTTTGAAATCGCACCGTAGGACCGATTATCCATTGTACTAATCATAGTTATTTAATTTTTGTTTAACAAATTCTTTACACAATCACACACGTAGTTAGTAACACATAATTGTGCTTAAATTATTTAAACAATATTCACGGGAAAAATCACAAAAAATTATCCCTCGCTCTGTATACAAAACACTGCCCTAGACGGCCATTTTGAAATTCTTTCTATCGGGAAAATAGGTGTCAGTTTTCGATTTCGAAATGCGATGACTTTCTTTGGACGATATTTGAGTGTTCTTAGGGTGAGGACACAATGACGATGGGAATTAAAGAGTTTGAGTGGATAAAATACTGCACTCATTTTAATAATACAATATAAAAATCATACATCATCCACATTTCTTTTGAACATCATCTTACAAAGCAAAACCGTCTTCACCAAATAATATGTATACATCTTAAATAGAATTACAAAAAAATGATCTTGATTTCACACCAACTTCCCATGAATAGCAATCCTTCAATAAACGATTGTTTGTAAATTAACGATGCGAATATTAACATATAGTACCTATAAATACATGTATGATGTTCGCTACCATGATTCGAAGACACTTTGATCTTGCAATAGTTGTAAGGATTCTTATTCGAAAGGGGAAACCTTTGGGCTCTTTTCTTCAATGAGTTATCATACTGAAATTTTCCCAGAAAAGTGTCACTACTAGATCCAAGATATTGAACACCCTGAAGAATATATAACTTGAAACGTATTTAAAATTCAAAATAAGTATAGATTTAATTTACGTAAACTTGAAATTCCTTTGGCGCATTCGAAATGTCTCCCGTTAAGGACTCATGAGCTGATATGTGTTCCACCGTTAAAGATTGAATTATTATCTAAAAATATTAAGACAAAATTTTAATGTATCATTTGAATCTTAGTTTGTAGGTACTAAATTTAACATTAATAATAATAATAATTGAGTGGCACTACCGCCCATAACGGACCAGGGCCTAGCTTCTACAAAAACTACTCATGTTGTGCATGCTATTGTTCTTCACGAGTTTTTTGCCGATTCCGAACGGCGAGATTTGAAAAGCTTTCCATAGTCAATTAAATGCTGTTTGAGTGTTGTCAGCAACTCGAAAGAGGTGGTGCCGTGAAAAAATGCTAGGTGTCCCGTCCGGGAATCGAACCCAGACTTTCTGCGCCGCAGTCGATGCACTTACCACTGCGCCACGGCGACCACACACAATTTAACATTAAGTGCTTTTTTTTGTGTACGTGATACGCTACAAGCAACGATTAGGGATCATGTTTAAATTTATGCACATACGCTATTATTGTTATTGTAAGATAATATATTGTAATTAATTTAAAAACGAAAGATATTCGCACATTATCAACACAAGTCCTTCTTATTTAGAACATTAATGTATTTATAAGATTCTTACTTAAACATATGGTATTTGAATGGTTCAAACCAAAATTACGTAGCTGTAAACAAATGCCACAAAATCTTAGTTCAACGAATACAAAGTTTGAATGGAAAAGTATCTTGCATATGTTGAATATGTTATTTGAAAAAAATGTTCAATGTGTAAAATTTAATGTGTTATTTATTTATTCGCTTATACATACTTTATTTATTTTGTTATTGTTTTTTTTTATATATTTATTTATTTATCTATGCATATCTTTTTACTCATTTATTTTTAATTTATATATTTATTATTTATTCATATTATTATTTATATATTATATTTATATATTTATGTTTATATTTATTTGCTTATCAACGTAGTTCTACACATGCCTTTATTTAATCTTATGTACTTATAGATACTTTGTAAGTGTTCAAAGACACCCTTTTTTTTCTTTTATATTATTCTTTTCTCATGCTAAATCTCTATATGTAAAATGTGCAATACTAATACTGTAATAACCAATTTTATGTGCGAGAAAAAGAAACTAAATTTAACTTATGTGCAAAAATTAAGGTCTTCTCGAAAAAATTGAATTATTTAACGCATGAAAGAAGATCATGCGCTCCTATGTTCATACTGGGGGAACTGATGGGAAAATAAATCTGTGAAGCATGTAGTATTGGTGAAAACACTCTACACCGATATGCCATCATAAATCTGCGTCTCTAAACGGACCTATAAGATTTAATAATTCAAGGAATCGATCCTCTTTTGGTTCCTTGATTTGATTCAGAATTTATATTTGGTGAACGGATAATATTGACTCTCTCACTCACGAATTACCCAGCTCTGTCATGGTTGCCATATTGTTCATTTATGACCAAATTTGGTCATTAATTATGCTATGGTGCTATGCTTATGGTCCCAGTGTCATATTTTTACCAACTGGTCCCTTTGGAAAAAACTTTAAGTTTATGTTACCTAATGCGCTTTTCTTTTCGTCTGATGAAAAATGCAAATCATATTAGTAAATATGTTTTAAAATATTGTGCAGTACCTTAATAAAACATTTGGGTATTTCATTGACAAGGTGGCTTATGCAACAATTAGATGCACTTCAATTGCACTCCATTCCTTGTTATTTAGAGATAACTGGCATAATATCATACGACCTAGCAAATGTTAAACCTATATTAAGCAATTTTGTAACTTTTAAAAACAGAGACCCATCTACCCATAACAGATAAATTTATTGGAAACAAAGCCGAGTATTTCTCAACAAATCGAACTTCCCTATTGCTAATGAAAATGAAGCAAAATTGTTTAAATGTTGACTTAGAACTTTTAAGACAACTACTTTGTCTTTGTTTATTATTCATGATAAACAAAATAATGCGATTTGTGCAATTATGAACGACAAAAAATATGAAATAAGTATAATGAATTCTTGTTCTTGCTTCATTAATAATTTGTTCATTTTTAGCTATAGTTACTCATTTCCATTTTCAACTTTGGTCACACTCCAAATCATAGCCGAGTTGAGTATAGTTTCAAATCCATACTTATTTCAGTCACATTACACCCCGAGAAACACCGTCTGAAAAAGTTGAGAGCCTACAGTAATCAGTTTCCACACTTCCGTCTAGTGTCTTCAATAGATTCTACAAAGTGTAATTATAATTACAAATAATTTAGTGCATAGTAGTATAATAATATGCCGTTGGAAGGTTTGAGAACTTGTCGGTAATGTTGTAGATTAACGTCGATCTGAGTTTCCGAGTTAAAGTAAAGGGTACTTTTTAAACTATTATCTTTTTGACAACACTAACGCACGTTTCGTGTTTTGTTTCACTGTCAAACATCTTCAGTTTGGTCTATAATTTAACCATGAATCGTGTTACAGACGAACAACGCTTCTTCCATTTTATGGTCAGTTCATTTTTGGCTCAATGGGTACGTAAATAAGCAGAATTTTCGATTTTGAAGTGAATATCAGTCAAAAGCATTGCAAGAGCTACAAATGCATCCAGAAAAAGTCACAGTTTGGTGCGGTTTATGGGCTGGTGGCATCATTGGACCGTACTTCTTCAAAGACGATGCGAATCGTAACGTAACTGTGAATGGTGAGCGCTACCGTGAGATGATATCCAACTTTTTTTGCCCAAAATGCAAGAGCTAGACTTGCATGACATGTGGTTTCAACAAGACGATGCCACATGCCACACAGCACGTGCAACAATGGACTTATTGAGGATGAGTTCGGTGAACATTTTATTTCACATTCCGGAAGGGTCAATTGGCCGTCTAGATCGTGCGATTTAACGCCTTTAGACTATTTTTCGTAGGGCTTTGTTAAAGCTCATGTCTATACAGACAAGCCCGCTTCAATTGAAGCATTGGAAGATAACATTGAAGCATTTATTCGTGAAATACCGGCCGAAATGTTGGAAAGAGTATGCCAAAATTGGACTAAGCGGATGGACCATTTGAGGCTTAGTCAAGGTCAACATTTGCATGAAATAATCTTCAAACATTAAATTTTATGGACCGTACTATCGATTCAAATAAAGATTTCATGAATTTTTCTGAATTTTGTGTTTTTTTTTTTAAACACTCCTATGGCTTTTAAAAAATCACCCTTTATAATATGATTATATAATGTTTAAGCAAAGCCGTTCGGAATAACATCATCGACCTGGCGCCACAAATCGAGAGTTTATATAAAACATAAACATATACAAATCTCTTTCACAGTGGGAGGGATATATATAAAAATATTCCTAAAGAAATCGGAACATAACGTTAAATAAATTTTGATTGTCTTTCCTTTTAGTAGAGTTACGTAAAACATGTAAACAAAGACATGAAAAACAAGTGCAGCTTCGAAGTCAGGACAATCGATATAAATAAAGTCTTAGTCTATTAGGTCCTTAATCTCCACAGTTCAATTTAATGAACCAACCGTGTTTATGTCTGATCTATGGCGCAATTGCTTAAAAAACCATGCATGAAAATAACGGTAATAAATTCAGTAATTTACAAAATTCCAAGTGAACCACAGCAAAGAGCAGACAAAATAGGAAATCTCTTTTCATTTTCATTTGCAGTTCAAAATATTGACAAATACATTGTAGAATCGAACTCATTAAAAACATATGTACATACATTGAAAAACCCATGTGGACAAAATGGTTGTGCTTCTCGACATAATAAATTACTGCATACGATAGAGACTAATCCCGAAAATGAAATAACACAATTTGTACATTTACAATGAAGAAATTTATTCCATCTTATTTAATCCTTCCTGTGACACTGTATAGGTAACCGGAAGATATGAAACGTATGCATTCCTTGACGAAGGCTTCTTAGTTACATTAATGGATAAAAAAGCTGACATAAATACTCGAACTTGAAGTCTAAATTCAACCCCTATGTTTGCAATAGGCAACATCTATGAGGCGTTCCATTTGCATCACGTAGCGGGGACTGTTTTAATAACTGGAATTTAGCAGTATCACTGAACACTTGCAAAGGAAATTAAATTTTGATTGAAAAACAAGACTGGGATATTTTGAATTTTAAAATAAATCGGGAAAAATGCAGGTTGCGGGAATGCTGCAGAGACTGTTAAAGGCGTCTCACTTAATTCATTTTTCCTTAGTAGACCAGATACACTAACATCACTTATTCTGCACAAATTTATACAAAAAACAACCATTTGTGCAGATACGGAGATATTTCACCAAGTTAAAATTGCCAAGTCTGATCAAGACGAGATACCAATACCAAGTGATTGACAAATATGTTAAAAAATCGAAATGCAAATACATACAGTACCTCACAAAATTGAGCATACACCTCTCATTACTTCATATTCGTGCTGTTTTAAGTCCGATCACTTTTTTGTTATATTTTTTCGGTATACAACCATAACTAAAACTAACAGACAGGCGACTTCCTGCCGGTACTTTTCGCATGAAAAAGGAAACAACCCCTGAAACTGACACACAAAATTGAGAATGACGATGTCATGTGTGCGTTATACACAAGCTTCGCAGAATCGATACATGCAAATTTGTTCAGGAATGAAGTAACAAATGTCCCTGATGATCATTTCTGCCCACGCTTTTGAACTGAAAAGACCGATATTCTCTTCTTTGTGCGAAAATATGGAAAACATGCGAAAACAAACTACTTTGTCAACAAGAATGCTCATAATTAAGCTATTTTTCGAGGGGAAGTCGATGCGAAAAATAGGAGAAACTGTAGGGCAATCGCATGCAACGGTACAAAATAAAAATAAACAATTATAGATATGAAGGGACACTGAAAAACATACCTGGAAGGGGAAGAAAAAACCTGCTCTCAGAACAAAACGAGCGGTATATTGTTCGGACAATCAAGTGCAATCCAAAATCTAACGTTCCAAAGTTGACGGCTGAGGTGTCATCCGTTATTATTTAGCCTCTTTCATTAAGAATAATTTAAATGGTAGGAACGCCCGAAGAAAGCCGTATATTTCCCTAGTTAATAAGAAAAAAAGATTGGAGTTTGCTAGACAATATGTAAACCACCCGGAGAGCTTTTGGGAAGGTGTTTTGTTTTCAGATGAAACAAAAATAAATTTATCTGGGTCTAATGGTAAACAAATTGTTTGGAGGGAACCAAATACAGCTCTCAAAGCTAAAAATATAAAGTCCACCATAAAACAGGGAGGAGGATCTGTGCTGTTGTGGGGTTGTATGTTTTCAAATGGCTGTGGAAAGTTCGATTTTATAGAAAATACTATGGACAAAATTGGGTATTTGAATATTTTAAAACGAAATTTACAAAGTTCCGCAGTAAAATTATGTCTACCTTCGGTTTTCTACTTCCAACAAGATAATGATCCGAAGCACACCTCCTATTTAGTATGCGAATGTTTGCTTTATAACGCTCCAAAGCAGCTAAAAACACCCCCAAAATCGTCGGATCTTAACACTATTGAACATCTATGGCTGCTCCAATAAGCAGGAGGTAAAAGCTGTCATAGGTGTTGAAGGAGGTGCCACGCGTTACTGTAATTTTATTTGTAACTGTTTTTTTTTTTTGTGTTTTAGTCGTAACTCGAATTTACTTTAAGTATATGCTCAATTTTGTGTGTTAAAATGAGGTGCCTTTTTTATTTTGCTTAGAAATAGCAAGTTTGTTTTTTAATTTTCATATTTTTGTTTATGGTTTTTTGCAATTGAAATATGTCAATTAGAACTGCATTTAAGTTTTATTAATTAACTACTTTTTGTAAGGCGAAAAAGATAAAAATATGTTTAAGCTGTGAGTGTATGCTCAATTTTGCGAGTTACTGTATATACAGAATAGGACATGCCAGGGCGGCAAAGACCAGACAGCGTAGCATCAGTAGTTCATTCATTCACAAGCTGGTGTCAACATACGTTAATTTAATGTAAAATTTCCAATGACTTATGAATGAAATAATAAGTCGACATAAGTCGAAACTGACTTTTCAACAGAAACTTATAATATACATAAAAAAAACGTACTTGTATCTCTTTCGGTTGATAAGCTAGAGAAACACACAAATAAGTGTCATTTGCACTCCGTTCGTATGTCCCTACTTAATTTGTAATCGCTAGCCAAACATTCAAACCGCTCTTATTACCACAGATATCTGTTTTCTCGAGTTGCAGTTGTTGTTGTTATTGAATGCAAAAATAACTTTGCTTTGCGTGGATTTAGTTAATTGAAATGAAGAACCGTGGAATAGAGCCTTTCTGTTATCAGTCTTGGGATATTCATTGAGGAAAAAACGCCTTTAAATTTTGCTGTTCGTAGCCAGTGCTAGTGGCTCGATGTTTCTACTTCAACCTTGACACCATACTAATGACCGCCAGATGTTAATAAAGTCTAGGGTACATTTCGAAGGTAAAAGAGAAAGAAATTGATTGATTTAATGTGTACTTTCCTTTTTCTCAAGATCCCGGATATCTGGAACTACATGGGAAATTAACTTTTAACTTTTATGGGCATATCATGGAGCTTACTCCAAGGAGCCTTCAAAGAAGTGCATGCAGAACGTCAAGCCTGATAAACAGACATGTATAACTTTATGCTTGATGTTTAACATGCATGGGTCAATAAACTCAATCGATTGGACTTACAACTTGAATTCTACATTTTCTTACAAATAGCCTTTATATAGTTGCTCAAAAACTAGGAAGTTGTAGTTGCTGAAAAACTAGGAAGAAGTGACGAAATTCCGAATACCGAAGCTCTATTTCTATCTCTCTATCTTTAAAATTATTTTCAATACAAACTGTAGTAACTTTGTATAACGTCGCATCACATGGTTTTGTCTGGTACGATACGCAAATATACTAAATGAGGTTGCAAAGGAAATGGATGGCAAAGAAAGAGAAACCATCTTTCACCTTTCCTGCATCTGCCCGACCTTGACATCCTTAATCTTTAACACTTTTTTTTACAATTTTTTTTTCATTTACTTTTCCTTGCGTTTTAATCATTTTAGGAATGATTAGGTCTGAATACCAAATCATAACTGCTGTTACGAGACAATTGCGATAGAGAAAAGTTTCAGAGGTTTTATAAATCGATCGGATATTGTGCCTCCCTTTTACAATGATATTATTTTGCGATATGCTGAAACACATACATTGGGACCTAACAACACCATGCGACTTACCTTATGTGATAACCTTATTACAAAAGTAGATTTGTTCCCTTTGAATGCGTAGCAATGTCCAAGTTGCATGGACGGCTCCAACATTCTCCCTGGATAATTCGATTTATATTTAACTCCAAAAAAAGTAAGCAAAAAGTTCGTCGGGTATAGCGGTATGTCATCGACATCAACGACGGACGCACCTAAAATTAGATATGCATTATACAGCTTGTAAATCCACACCATATCTAATGGCTACCAAGTGAATCCATTGAATAGCCGGGTTCTTCCCGATCAATACTAGACAGATCTGTAACGGCTGCTTTGCAAAGACCACATCCTCCCTCCTCTTTTCTTTCGTCCGCACTTGAACGCGTGCCGATTGCTTCAAGTTGTCTCTTTATGACGGTCAATTCATTCCAAAAATCTTGACTCCGCTCTTTCACACAGCTATCGATTTTTGATAACAACCCTTCATCTAAATTACGTCCCAAGACCACTTTCTAGAAGAATTGGGTCAGTTTTCTCTTAAGAAATGCCACTGAACAAAATCTTACTGTTAGCTCTTCGACATCATGCTCAAGGCGCTTCAATTTTGTAAACGACGAGACATATGTGAATAGCAGCGAATAGATGAATATGGTGATTAGAAGTGCACTTATCACATAACAAATACATATTTTAGCTCGATTTTCCATTCTGAGTTTAAATGAATGCGTCCTAAAATTTAAAATAATTCGAGACTCGAATTTTTGGAAAATTTCAAGGCAATGCCTGATCAACACCCTGGCCATCTGTTTCAAAGTGATGATTTGGAGGTATTTTATTACAATTTTCATAAGACTATTAGCACACGCTGTATTGTGCTGTCGCAATGTGCTTTTTGCAAATGTAGGTACTCTGAAAATTGTATTTATTATTATAAATTTGATAAATGAATTATTGATTGATAAATAGATTTGATATAAATTTATAAATTTACATACCCTTGCCCTCAAATCATGGCATATGGAATCTTATCTTGATTACACTGACAATATTCGTCTACTTTTGCATAAGCTAGACTTTTTAATAATTGCACTCAACTGAAGTTTAAATATTATTTTATTAAGTAAGTAAGGCGGTGGAACTGAACTGGATATGTTCAGCAGAATCAGGAAGTATTGTTATCAGCTGGAGAATTCAGCTGCTGGCATTCCTCTTCAACGAAGCTGCACCATTCTTGCTTTGCCCTCAACCTGTCAGGATTTCAACAATATACCTGTTATTACAAAAGTCAAAGTCATACAGCTTTCTTGTGGAACCTCTAAACTGTCATCGTAATGGCTATTGTATACAGCAAACCCCTTCCGCCTCAGGGCCTCGTCTGCACATAAGACATGAGATTTCCTAAACTTCATGCAGCCACTTGCAAAGGAGTTGAAGTATTCCAAAAAAAAGAACAACTGGGTAAGAGAATATTATAAAATGTGATCTTTACACGACGTAAGTAAGCGTTTATATGTGGGTGAGGATCTTGTCTTCCATTATGATTGAAAACAGGTATATTCTATTTGGGTTGCTGTTTTCGGCTCAATATGAGAGGTTACTTAATGTAAATATATTGCTCCTCATAAATGAAGTCACGATTCCAAGTGATTTTATTATATTAAGTAGTTGATAGAGCTGCTCTAAAGAATTCCACTCCAAAACTCGTTTTCTAATGTTACTAGTAAGCATGATTCCCATATTACTAGTAAGCATAATAATTATGCAGTTGGTAAAAAATTTACGAAACTTTAGATCTTCTCAAGTTGTAGCAATTATATCAATGATAAAATTATTAAATATATAGGGACTATATCGAAAATTATACAACTACAACTACAAAAATATAATTTTTATGTGCGTAGGACCAATAATGTTTCGAGTGTTTTGAAGAGCAACGAGAGAATTATTGGCCTGAAGTCTTTTGCTGAAGGGGCTTGTTTTTCCTGCTTTACATCACCCTGTATGGGCTCGAGCATAAAAATGGACACGAATCTAATAATAATAATATAGTTAAAAAAATAAAATAATCAAAAATTTATTACAACTTACTCTAGATATTAAAATGTATAGCCACGTTTCTTGGAGACGAGGAGTGCAATCAGAAAATAACATAGAACAATCAAATTGTCTTGTCAAAATTATTGCATCACACAGTAATGTGGGCCTTCAAAAACTTCAAACCGGAATAAATTGTTCGTAAAACATGATGGTACCCTATTTGCAAAGTCAACTTATCTCTCCCTGCGTAGTCAATATCTTCAATGGTACTCCTGAGAAAGGATGAGGGTGGTGCAACGATGGTTTTCCTTACCAAGGCTAAAAAAGCTCCCATTTAAAATACAAAGACCACAGACCTTAAGTCTTTCCTCGAGTCTATTCAAAATTCTGAAGAAGTTGGTCTAACAACACATCATGCTAAGAATCCATTCTACCAAGCTATCGCCATCTTTACGTACATATTTCTGACTTAAAGTAGAAAAATTCATATAGATGACGTTGTCATCACAACATTCGGAAAATTGTTCTATGATCTTAAAGACATAGTACATAAAGACATAGTAAAGACTAAACAAGCTTTTTCAATAGAGGTCTGGATCTAAGAGCAAACTGCAGAACACAAAACTTGTAGTTTAAAGAAGAATGTATACAATACATTTCTACATAAAAAACCGAATTCAAAGGTACTGCTATGGGTGAGTAACAATTTCATATCAAAAATCAATAAAATGATAATTCCGCATTATTTCACTCAAACATGACCAAATACTTTACCATTCACTGAGTATGTGTGCTACTTATGAACACGGCTTATGAACTAACAAGGCGCGCACTTTATCCTAAATCTCACCAAAAGGCGAATTACTTGTATGCCCTTCACTGTGGTGGCATACATTGAATGAACAAAATAAATATGAGAGAGCACACATTGAATGAACAAAAGAAATAAATGAGAGTCTCAACTGCTTCACCAATATGGCCCAGACGTTTATTCCATCACAATTCTTCTGTTTACAATACAATTTTAATGATGACTTGCCACTTTGCCGTTCTAACTCGTACAAGCAAATTATATAATTTCCTTTAAGCATACATACATACATCCTACATCTTTTATCTCTATTCCATTCCTATCAATGTTCTAAATGTTCCGTACCGAACTCTGGCAGTCATCTGTACCGAACTCTGGTAGTCATCCTCGCCCGGTGGTGCTTAATATTGCTTGTTGGTGAGCGGGCGTATTTCTGTTGAGAAATGATAAGTTAAAGATAAGCGCCAATCTAAGCTCTAATACTAAAAATTGATAATACTCTTACTTCGAAATACCATCAAATAAGTAATGATTTTATTGTGAATTATAGATAAAGTGTGTAATACATTTACTCTTTAGTTAGCAGCCATAGTGTTTACAATTGGAAAATCTGTTCTGAATATTTACTAGACAAAACCAAAATATTTATGTTAAAATCTGTCGACTTGCATTTAGTGAGTGTCAACACGAATCACGGTTGTCAAACAAAACCTTTCAGTTAGTCTGCATGTCTGAACTGTTCTTTTCACTCAGACACGAACCACCCAGAAACTGAATGGAATATTTTATATTTTTTCTTAAATTTCCAGGCACGGGAAGTGAGTGACTTGTACTGTATTCACGGGTGAACATTCATTCATCCTTGACTGTATTCTCATAATTTCTTCGCAGTAGGAGTCAAACGTCAAACGTGTTTATTCTATTGTTTATATCATTGACAATTTTGTACAAAATACAATTTATAAGACAAGGCCGTATGTATATAACTGCTGGTGATGTATTTAAAGGTGATGTCTTCTAAAGGATATTGTAGGAAAAAGTGGCGAAATTGCCATAAGTTCAATCCACAAAACTTGGAGCTACCTTAAGAAAAAAGACAATTAGTAACAAAAAATATGAAAAATGTAATGTTTTTTATGAGAAAGTACTATTACTTTAATTTAAGCGACAGATACTGAAACCTTAGAAACAGTTGAATGGAGGTGTCTAGTCAAGTAAAACCGTTTCCGCCTTTTGTCCAAGTCAAAATAAACTAAATATTTTATTTATTCTAAAATTCACCTCAACTGGATGCTGAGACACTGAGACTTCCCATTGCAAGGCCGACGAACTCGCCAGAAGTGACTTTCTGCTCACTCCTCTAGAAGTCCTTCGGTTCCTGCCATACGCCTCAAACAAACATCTCCAGGTTAAATAAAGTGAGTCGTCACTGGCCTGGTTGCACAACCTGTCGTATTACCAAATTGGTATTTGGGCGCTTATTATGTATCCTTCCCGTCATTTACGTCTCAAGTTATTTTAGGTTTCTCAATATGGCTATCCGAAATTCCGGCCAAAATTGTACTGAAGCCATGAGAAAGGAAGTAATGAAAAGCAAAACAATAAATGGCTGTAATGCCATGTTTTTTTTTTATTTGATTTAGTATAAATTGATTTAGTTTAATATTATTGTGGGAGCTAAGGGGTATACAAAATTTATCCTTTAATTACATCACTTTAAAATATATCACAGTAATTATGTGGCAGAATTATATGAACCGAATTTCAAACTTTGACAGCAGCTGCATATTAACACTAGAAATTCATACTAATAAACAAACCTTGAAATATGCCGAAAGTTGTGTCGAGAAGTATAGTATGTTCGGATTCTAAGGACCAGGAAGAATATAACGATGAAAAGCCATTAAATATTTATTACTGTTTATGCGGCAAACTATCTCTTATTTTGGGTAAAAAATCTATATTAGCTTTTTATTAGTAAATTTTGTATGTTATATTATTTAAGATTGTGCTATTGAAAAGTTGCCGCTGCGCAAGACTGACGGAGCCAGAGTTATTGATGGGAATCTTAGAGCACACAAGCTAACCTACAACATTGGGGAAACAGTTTATATCCAACGAGATGAAGGTGTAGAAAAGCAGTACAGGCTTAATGTGAGTATTATCCTTACTGTTTTTATTACTTTAAATTATTATTAGGCCATTTTTTTAAATGTTATTATTAATACCATAATGATAATATTTATTTAAATGTAATTGTTATATACTATATCCACAAGAGCGCCAGCACGCCCAACAAAGTAAATCAAAGTTGTAGCTCTTGCTACTTGCTAAAACTAATTTTTCCTCGACCCAACAGAGTTTGAAAATTTTCTTTCCGAAGGAACTGTTTGTCTGATAATTTTCTGTCGCACAACGATTTTTTTTAATTAGATGCACCGGGTCCAAGATGCATAAAGTTAGGACACAATTTAAGTAATTCCATATAAATGAAATAAAGGTTTGTTTTGCAGCATGATCTTTTCCTGATCTCAAAAAAAAACATTTTCAGGTTTCGTAATATTTTTTAAATATAAATTTATATATATACATAAAATATAATTAAATATTCGTCTGGGGCATTCAGCAGCCACACATCAATATTTGTTAAAAAAGAAAAATCATCCGAGCTGCTCCTCTTGCAAAATATATTTGGACATATTCTTGAATCCTGCCTATTGTTGACTCAAATCAGAAGAACACTTTTCAGCAAATTCCGCCAACAGCAATTTACACTGTTTTAAAATTCCACACAAATATCAATCTCATATATGATTTCATAAAATAAAGTAAGATAAATGTTTGGTTTTTCTATTTTTTATCAATGAACTGAAGGTCCTAGCAGCCATGTCTCTATCATGTAAATTTGCTTGTAATTAATAATACTTACTAATTAATAATAAATAAATAAGTCAATTAAATGCAATTGCCTCTTCAAAATGTTAACAGTAGTTAAGCCACGGGTTTCTCAATTAATAAATAATAATTAATAACTCGAACCCTTTGACTTGATCATTCAATAAAACATACAGGTATTAATAACATTATTGGCTTTCTAGGTAATGCTTAGTAAAAGGATGTAATAAATAACCTGTTCTGCGAACTTTCAACGGTTGCAAGTACGATGAAGTAAATAATGAGAAACCTTCCACCTTATCTGTTTCAGAAAATAAAAAAGCTATTTTGAAAATCAGTGGGTCTCGATCTGTGGCAAGACAGTTACTACGTACTTGGTTTTGATTTGATTTGATTTGGGTGATTTTGTATTCCCGGAAATACATTTAAATTCTTTTCAAAAAATTGGATGTAAAAATTGTTTTGTTTCTAAATGCTTACGTCCAATATTATATACCGTATACTTAATATAAAATGGTCGCTGTGGCGTAGTGGGTAAGTGCGTCGACCTACACGCAGAAGTTCTAGGTTCGATTCCCGGACGGGAAACCTCAAATTTTTTCGCAGCACCACTTCTTTCGATTTGCTGACAACACTCAAAGAGTATCAATTGTGTATGAAAAACTTCCCAAATCTCGCCATTCGGAGTCGGCAAGAAACTGTAGGTCCCTTCTATAACACAGTTGTTGTAGAAGCTGGGCACTGGTTTATTAATATTACTCATTATAAAATGTTCATTTGTTCCAAAGGTGGCGAGTTAGTACGCTTCTCAATCCTATAATATATATACTTATTTTAATCAAGCTTCAGATATCAAGTGTGGTTAAAATGATCATTAAAAAATAGCAAAATCAGTTGGAAATGATTGGTTTTGTATGGTATTTTTATTTCTATCTCTATCTAAAACCAAAAGAGCGAATTACTAAATCAGTTTATGTTGTTATATAAAGGGTGTCCCAACAAAAAGGCAATATTTAAATTTGGCGCCATTCGAATTGTCATTCTTTAACATTTGAACAATTATTATTGTTTTTTAGAAGAAGGTATAAGGTTAATAAAAATGGAGCGCTACACGAATGAACAACGCATTCTCATTGTGAAATTGTTTTACCAAAATGGTGATAGTTTTGCGGCTACAGTTCGCAAATTGCGATCAATTTGGGGTTACAATAATGCTCCAAAATAGTCAACTGTAAAGCGATTAATGGAAAAATTTGCTGAAACTGGGTCTGTAACTGATGTAAAGACAGCAACGTGCCTTCGAACAGGTCGATCGACCGAAAATATCGCAGCAGTACGTGATGATGTCGCTCAAACTCCATCCACCTCAATTCGACACCGAGCTCAGTAAAATTGGTGTTTCCAAATCCACTATACAGCGAATTTTGACGAAAGATTTGCATCTTTACGCATACAAAGTTCAATTGAATCAGGAACTGAAGCCAGCTGACCATGCACAGCGAAGGGAGTTCGTTAATTGGATATTGGAGATAAAAATCATCTTTAGTGACGAGGCCCATTTCCATCTTGATGGCTGCGTCAATAGGCAGAATTGTCGCATTTGGGGCGAGGAAAATCCTCGAGTGATTCACGAGAAGCAAATGCATCCTCAACGTGTCACTGTGTGGTGTGGATCTTGGGCTGGAGGAATAATTGGACCTTTTTTTATGAAAATGAGTCAGGTCAAGCGCAAACAGTCAATGGTGTTCAGTATCGTGAAATGATAACCAATTTCTTCGTGCCTAGAATTGAAGAAATGTATGCGGAGAGGATGTAGTTTCAACAAAACGGCGCCACATCTCATATAGCCAGAGAAACAATTCAATTGCTGCATCAGTCATTGCCCGGTCGTGTTATTTCGCGCTTTGGAGACCAGAATTGGCCGCCTAGATCGTGCGATTTAACACCATTGAACTTTTTTCTTTGGGGTTTTTTTCAAGTCGATGGTTTATGCGCATAAGCCTACGACGACTCAAGCCTTAAAAGAGGAAATTGGACGCTGCATTAATGAAATACCGCAACATTTATGCAAAACTGTCATTGAAAATTTCATTAAAAGATCGCGTATGTGCCAGCAAAGCCGCGGCGGCCGTCTGACCGATGTGTTATTCCACACATAACCTCATCCTGTCTATTTTACGATATAATAAAGAATTCAGAATGTTTTTAAATATATATTTTTTATTTAATTCAGCCTAAAACTTCCTAGACTAAAACGCCTGCTTAGAGTCTCTGACAACACTAATTGTGGAAACTTAAATTTCGACGTTCAGCATACGGCCATGTATTCATGGGTCTCACTAATGTACAACCAATGCTGGGACAGTTGGTCAGTTCCGGTAAGATTCAGTCGAAACCTTTTGCAGAAGTGCTCGAAAAGTACCGGCCCGTGAATCTAAAATGGTTCGAATTTATTCACAGCCACCTTATTTGGGCTGAATAGTTAACCTTTTAGCAATTATTTATAAACGAATTGTGAATATATACATGCCGCCACAAACATGTTTTCGCAGCATTTCCTCGATATGCCCCGGTTTTATAATAATTGAGTGGAACTACAGCTCACAGGATGTGTGTGTGTGTGTGCTATTGTTATCTCAGAAGGCACCCTCATTTTCTTGGGATTTGAGAACCTTATCAAAGAACCAAGTAGAAAGAGGTGGTGTAGTGAAAAAATGCGATATTTTAAGTCTAGGATCGTCGGCGTGTGAATGGACGCACTTAACCACTACGCCATAGCGTGTGTGACCCGGTTTAATCGTTTTAATTCGTTGTTGTATTCTATAAGATAAAATCGCGTTGTCGCTTCGCCTTCTTTAAAAAATTGGAGAGTTTCCTGATTTTTACTTACGACCGCTGAGAATCGTTTCATCAAGGCAACCTCAGTCGTTCCGATAGGTTAAAGTAGCTTTACTCTTTTCATTACGTGCCCGTTTGTTTAGCAACTTGTTGTGTAGGTTGGTACCTATTTATTTGCTGAATGTAAGCATGAAGTGCGTGCTGCTGATCTCTTATGAGTAGAAGAGACCTACAGTTTTTTGCCGATTCCGAACGGCGAGATTTGGGAACTTTTGTATAAACAATTAGTACTTTTTGAGTGCTGTCAGCAACTAGAAAGAGGAGGCGCCGTGAAAAAATGCGATGTGGAACAGCCCGGGAATTGAAGACCTTCTGCGTGTGGGTTGACGCACCTACCCAATACCCTACGGCGACCACAATGTAAGCATTTAAAACCTACAAAAGTTGTACGGCATATTTAATTTTTTCTAACGATTTTGTAGGTCTTATATCAAAGGTGTTTGTCTTAACGGTATACAAAAGAACTTCAGTTTATGATTGGGTGATATGATATGGCATATCACGTAAGTCAAAATGTAATTACGTCAAGTCCGTTATTTCCTTAAACAAGTTAATTTTACCGAAAATATTTCTGAATAAACGCAACCATTAAAAACAGATCATATGCATATTAAGAATATTATCAGTTAATTAGGACATTTTTCAGTCATTTTTATACTTTCATGTCTTATAAATAAGTTATCTATGCTATATAGTCGGCGTTATTGTAACGCTTTCTTGCTACAATAGGCTTTCGTTTAAGTATCTATAGAGATCACCATCAAAAAAGCAGAAAAATTACAGTACTTACCCATTCGCCTTAAAAGGTAAGCATTTTCAGCTTTGCATTTCTTCTTTGCATCATAAGATAATAATAATAGATTTTTATTAATTAATATTTTGCTATATTATAAAAATGGGTAACGAGGGAGAAAATTAATATACATTAATTTTTTGGAAATACAATACATACAGTTGTGCTCATTAAAATAGCAGTAGTTAGTTATCCTTTTTCCAAATGTATATCCGGTTTTATTGTATTTTCCGGTAACTAGTGAGTGATAATCGATTATTACAACATGTCGAGAACATTTCGATTCTCAATCAATCTCTCGAATGACTACTAATCTCTGGAATAACTACTAATCACTCGAATGACTACTAATCACTCGAGTGACTACTAATCTCTCGCATGGCTTCTTACTACTAACATATGAGAACTCGATTAATGTATCAACAGCGCGAGAACGAGTAACAAAAAATTTTTGTCGAGAGCTACTGATCATAAACATGAGGAGAATGAAAGAAAAACGCAAAATAGAAGAACTGAAATATTACTCCACTACTCAGTTCATTTCTTCATTCTCAGTTTGTGTTTGCTAGTATGTATGTATATCCTACCCGTAGGTATACCAACGTATATACATATTTACAAGTATTTAATACATATATACATACTATGTATGTATATCTAAAATAAATTTTGCACTATGTTTTTTTCTGGTTGAATTGTATTTGAGTAAAGGTTGTGTATGATGGACGGGGTTTTTTTTTGTTACTTGTTAATTTTTTTGTCACTCGTTCTCGCGTTATTGATACATTAATCGAGTTCTCTTGTGTTTGTAGTTAGAAGCCATACGAGTGGTTAGTAGTCACTCGAGTGATTAGTAGTCATTCGAGAGATTAGAAGTCATTCGAGTGATTATTAGTCATTCGAGTGATTAGTAGTCACTCGAGCGAGCGATTAGTTGTAGATGTGGATCGTTAGTTACTATGTGAATTTATTAAGCTTTGAGTTTTAGTAATCAAAGAATTGTTGCTTTATTGAAGAGGTGTGTGCATTTAAATGATAAAATTAAGTTTGTGCCAAATATAGGTGCGAAATTTTCTTGTATTCGTTGTAATTGCGCCAATAGATTTCTTAAGTGCGAAAATCAGCCTTATCGGAAATTCCGAGGGATGTCCAATTCCCCGGGAATAACATTTTTCCCGGGAGTCGATTCTTCTTACCGGCAATCTCTCGAGAAAAAAATTTATCTCGGAATTAATTTCAAACGAATTTCGAAATATTTTGAGAGGTTTTTTGTGAAATGACTTAAATATCAACGTCATGCTCGCAACTGATTTAAGATTAATCGCTGAAGAGGGAAAAATTACTAAAGCAAATATCAATCCGCAGATATTTAAGAAATTGCTTTAATAAATTTATATTTTTTCACTCAACAACAAATTTCATAGGTGGCTCTTAAGAATTGATTTTAGTCTCTAACTCCTTCCAAGAAATTTTAGACCTTTTTTATCTCTCCTGTGATATCCCTTGCTACGTCGGGATTATTTTCCATGACTTCTTGTTTCTTTTGGTAGGGAATTCATCAAATTGTGTAATGGATCAAACTTCAGAGAGTTCAGTTCCCTGGAACTGGGGACATATGCATTGTAAATATATGAAGGAAGTACACGTCATGGATGTAGATTGTTTGGAATTTAGACAGTGTTTTGGGAGATAAGAAATTAAAATCATCGAGAGCAGTCTAGTAAACAAACCGATGTGTATAGTTTTTGATTTCCTGTATATGTAATTTTTAATGCTGCGGCGATGAGATTCCACAGATGCAAAACAAAAAAAAAAGAATTGCTTCTCTCATGAGGGGGAAAAAGATCGAAAATGACTGATGATTTGATGCAACCTACCGTACAAACAGTGAGGTTGACTAGTGTGTGTTTTATTAATCAGGAGGAAGAGTATTCTATACTGAATGACATGATCATTTGATAAATTCTACATCTGGAAGGTGAAACTAGAAAATATGATCAATACTGGGCAACCCAAATATAAAATGTATTACATATATAATGTACCATTAAAAGCAAAGCCTACATTTTTCCTATTAATCAGTCACTTATAAAGGGTGAATTCCTAGAAGCGTGGAAGTATTCCTTTCTAACGCCAATTTATAAAAGTGGTTTGAAAGCCTTGTAAAAGAAAAGTTATTTTTTCTAGTAAAAAAAATTATTTCGAATAGGCAACATGGCTTTATGCGGGGCAGGTCATGTTCTACCAACTTAACTTTATTTACTAATTATATATTTGCAAAATTTGAAAATCGATTACAAGTTGATGTACTTTACACTGACTTTTCGAAAGCCATTGATAAAGTGCATCACACTTTGCTTATAACCAAGATGAAATCCCTCGGCATACATTCAGCGATGCTAGAATGGTTTTCCAACTATTTAACGGGCAGAAAGCAAATGGTAAAGATCGATAGTTATAAATCTCGCGTAATAAAAGTAACATCAGGCGTGCCACAGGGTAGCCATTTGGGCCCGTTACTCTTTCTTTTATTTATTAATGATGTTCACAAGATATTTAATTTCTGCGAAATTTTAACATTTGCGGATGACTTCGGATATATATAATCGGATATACAAAAACTAGCGGAATGATGTAAACATAATGCTCTAGATCTAAATATCTCAAAATGTAAAATATTCACGTTACATGAAATAACATCTCCAATTGTCTATGATTATTTTATCAATAATCATAGACTTGCTCGCCTGGAAGAAGTTAAGGATCTTGGTGTAATATTTGACCCGAAGTTGGATTTTGCATCACATTATGATTACACTATTGCGAAGTCTAACGCAATGTAAGGATTTTTGAAAAGAAACAGTAAGGATTTTCGCGACATATTTAGTTTGAAATCAATCTTTGTTTTGTTAGTTAGACCCTATTTGGAATATTCTTCCATTCTCTGGGACTCACCCTACGACAATCAAGAACTTAAACTCAAACGGGTTCAAAAGAATTTCACGACATATGCTCTCCGAAAGTTTTATTCCTACGAAGAATTACCTAATTATGACGAAAGATGTAGAACAATTGGCTTGCAAACCTTAAGTTTCAGGCGTAAGGCAACGTCAGCCATGTTTATCCGCGACATTATTAATTATCATATAAGTTCACCAAAAATACTTTTTCTCATGAATATATATGCTCCCCAAAGATCTCTTCGGGTGAGAAGCTTAGTTTTTAAAAAAAGCCATAGAACCAACTATGGTTGCAATGAACCTATTACAAGGTGTATAAACACGTTCAATGATCTATGCAACGAAATTGATTATAGCCTTTCACGGGTAGAGTTTAAAAACATGCTTTTTGCACTGTTTCTTAATTAATATTATTTCTTGAAGTAATCTGCAAGACGATAAAAGTCGGTAGATGATCCTTAGTCGCTCAGCAAACATCTGCTGTGTAAAGTGATACTGAGAGCTTACACTTAGAGAACGTAGTGTTTTGTGCAACTCTGTGATGGATATTTCCAACATCGCTGTCACTAATAATATTACAACTAAAATATAATAACATTGGAAAAAAAACGAATTTAAACACGCCTAAACCGTTACTCTCCTTATCATCTTCCTATAATTGTAAGAAGAAAGAGTTGAACTAGTAGGATTGTATTAAGTAATTCTGTGATGAATTGTTTTGAAGCGAAGTATTTAATACATTGCGAGTGTGTGATGTTTGATTGGGCAAGATAAATGAAACAATTGTCACAATCGTCCCTCAACTAGGCATAATAAAATACTGAAATTTAGCTTAGAGCACCTCCAAATGGCCAATTACTTAAATATTCTAGTTTTAATAATTTCCTGTCTAGGATTAAATTCAATTAATTGTTAATAAAAATGAATAGTAATTATATTCATATAATTTTTTTTTCAGTGTAAAGTATGTAATTTACCTGTATATTATCGTCATGCTCCTGATTCCAGCGTAACATTCATTTTGAAAAGAGCTTTGGTAAGGAGTAAGAATGAAACACGTATAAACCCTATGAAAAGGACAGAAGATACTTCGACAGATATAGTTGCTGCAGTGCCGTCGCACAAAGTTATGGTTACACGTCACACTAAAAATATGGGTAAATTTAGCTCAGTTACTGTTTCAACTATTGATGAAGAAGAAGACGAAATTGAAGCGGTAAGTTCCAGGAAATTACTGGGTCTGTTAAATACCGATATTAAACCGAATTATAATTTACAGAGAGAAATCGCTGACAGCTATGCAAACAATGCGCGAATAATTGAAAAGCAATTATTACGAAAAGGTGGAAAATTGACAGACGTTGGTATTAGAACAAAAGTGAATGACGAAATTCCTGCCAAAAAACTTCGAGGAACTCTTTTAGATATTTAATTTAATCATATGTATAACATGTACGTTGAATAAAACGTTAAAAAAAAGTTGAAAAAACAAAATAATAATAAAATGGAAATTTCGAGCATGTATTATATGATCATTATTCCAGAATAAACATTGAATTTGAGATGATGAAACAAGAAACAATTCAAGAGAACAAAAATAACTACATGCGTTGCGTAGTGGTACATCTATTTGAATAAATTTAATTTATATAACTACACAGGCCGACATTCATCGTACGACTTTCAAAAATACCCGGTCTTTTTTTAAAAAAATAACAAATTCATTTACACGACAAAACTCGTCGTACATCGTACTTACTTACTTACTTATCAGGCCGGCGACCCATGAAGGGTCAGAGCCTGAGCAATTGCTGCCTTCCATCGCTGACGGTCCTGGGCACGCTGCTTCCAGTCATCAAGGCCAAGCTGTCTTACGCCCGCGATGACTTGGTCACCGCACAACCGAACATCAGCAATAAATGAAATGTTGGATTCATCTGAAACCAACATATGTCCTTTTCTCTCCACCGCTCTTCCAGGTGGGTCCACTGTCTCATGCTTTAAGAGTAGTTTGGCAACCGTTTCGTCCAACTCCGTTAAAAATGTTTGTCTAAAGGGTCCTCCTCCGGTTGCCTCAGATTCTCTTTTGTTGTGCGTTAATTTTTTTTTTCCTTTTGATTTTAAATCGAACCAAACCTCTGAAGTATTTTAAAACAAATTACTTAAATGTTCGTATGTACATATGTATACGTATAGTCAATTGCACATACCTTCTGCCATTCTTTCTCATTACGCACAGGTGGTCCTAAATTGTTTAAAATTGCCGCAACCTCCTTCCAGCCAATTCTTATGTCCTCACTTTGAGTAACGCCTCTTTTAAAATTTTTGGCAAGAGTTATGTTCTCTTCCATAAGTCCCACCAAGCAAATAATTTGCGAAGGTGTTGATACCTTTAACCTTTGGAAACCATAAATAATAAGCAAATATATATCAAGAAACACAAAAATAAGAAAAAAACAAAAGAAACTTACTCTTTAGACATTTTTAGTTTTATGTCGTGTACTAATTTCAAATCGACTGTTTTTGTCACTTTTCCTGTCGTTTAGTGACTCCGGGAATACCAAAAAATGACATATGTCGAGTGGTAAATACGTTCCACAGAAGCTGACAGGAGCAAAATGACTAGTGTCATTTTATGAATTCTTAAATGACTATGGGAATACCGATTTCTCACACTCATTAAGTGACATGTCACTAAACGACTGCCGGAATAGGGGTGAATAGATGTGCCGACTTCCTGATTCCCTACCACTCTCTCCTGGTCAGGCCCGTTAAGCAGCTGTTGAAAGTGCTGCTTGAACACATCCACTATTCCCTGCGGGTCGGTAACTAGATTACCCTCGCAATTTCGAAGAGCCTAGGTGCCTTTCCTAAAGCCTGAAGCCAGGCTTTTGGCTTTTTTTATAAAAGGCTCGTATTTTATGTTTGTCCCTAGACTCTTCGATATCCTTGAGCTGGGAGATAGCGAGAGCCCTCTTCTTCAGGCGTAGAAGCTTTTTCTTCTCCCGTCTTCTAGCCCCGTACTCCTCTTGCGCTGCTGTTGTTTTCCGTTGCAGCGCTTTTTGGTATGCCTGGTTTGTTGCACGTTTCTTCTGCTCACACTCGCCATCATACCACGGATTTCTTGTCGGGGGTGGTAGGTAGCCTAAGGTAGCTTCCGCTACCTCTTTGATGACCGAACGGTCATGCAATCACATATCGTTGGCGTTTGTGTTTGACGTAGGCATACCGGAGAGTCTCTCACTTAGTCGCTCTTCGTAGGCTCTGGCAATCTCCGGTGCACTCAGGCGTCCAATGTCAAATCTTCTCGTTGTTGGCTGGTGCAGCTTTCTGACATTGGACAGTCGAGCTCTGAATCTTGCTGCCAGAAATGGTCAAAGTCGACGTTTGCCCCCCTGAATGTTCTTACATCCAGGATATTTGACGGATGTCTTCCGTCAATGAGCACATGGTCGATTTGGTTGGCGGTTCGACCGTCCGGAGATCGCCAGGTTGCTGTGTGGATGTTTTTGTGAGGGCATCTTGTGCTACTAACGACCATATTACGGCCTGTCGCAAAGTCAGTGAGTCGGAAGCCGTTGTCTGTTGTCGTGTCGTGGAGGCTGTGCTTTCCGACAACTTCGCCAAAGATGTTTTCCTTACCGATTTTGGCACTGAAGTCTCCAAATACGATTTTTACATCGTACTCCGGACAGGCTCCGTAGGCACCGTCCAAGAGGTCGTAATAGTCCTCTTTGACAGAGTCTTCAGCCTCGTCGGTAGGGGCATGTGCACATATAAGGCTGATGTTGTAGAATCTGCCCTGGATACGGATCACAGCCAGGCGATCACTTATTGGCTTAAAGTCGATGACCTTCGACCTTAGCCGTTTTCCTACGACGAATCCGCATCCAAATGTGTGCAACCTTTTGTGACAGCTGTAATATATGTCGCACTCCTTCTTCTTCAGTATCCCATGTCCTATCCAGCGTATTTCCTGGATCGCAGTGATATCCGTCTTATACTGCGTGAGGGTATATTCCAGTTTTTGGGCGGCTCCAACAGTGTAGAGTATTATTACATTTCAGGAGTACACTCGCAAATCGTTGTCCTTTTTCGCGCCGTGTCGTCGTTGTAAGTCCGTCCGTAGATCCGAGGCTGCTTTCCCTCTCGTAACAGTCAGTTTTCTGTGGGCGGGTGTTATCCCTCCGCATAACCGCTAAGGAGTCGCTGCATGCATTGGTTCACTTCACAACGGGTGTTGTAATAGCTATCCAGGGGGCGCCGCAAGGAGGCTGCATGTCAACTTGGTTTGCGCAACGACAGGGATCGTTGTTGGCATCCCACCATGTTAACAGCGATCAGCAACTTTGCCCTGTGACCACAAACTGTGCCCCCACCCCCCTCGTACAACGTACTCTTGCTAAAATTGAGTTCCGAGTAGGTTTTTGGACCTCCACGGGATTTGAGGATACAACTGTCTCGGGTCATAGTACAATACCCACTCCTTGACTTTTCCAGCTGTGTGCTAAAGTTTATTATTCTGCTGAAATATCCAGCCAGGATTTAAAACCAATTTCTATGAATGAATATCAGCTTTCCCACACCGGACCAAACCATGGACCCCCACACCATAACACTGCCTCCACCATGTTAAATTGTTCTTCGCAGATTTATTATTTCCAACGCTGTGCCTTTCTTTTGCCATACTTTTGATGGACCATCGTGACCGAAAACGTTAATTTTACTTTCATCAGTGAACAACACTTTCATCCAAAAAGACAAATCATCCTCTGTGTGTAAATTTGCATGGTGCATGCGTTTCCTCTAGTTGGCTGCACGGCTTCTTTCTTAATATTCTTGCAAAATAACCATGTCCCTTGGTTCGTCCGCGTGCTGACTTCTTTGTTGCATATATCTAAAACTTGGTTTTTTATGATGGTACAATTTGTTTTTGGCTCTTTGCGAACAGTGTCGATAATTTCTCTCTCATCTCTTGCAGTTAATTCCCGTGGACGGGCTAATCTTCGCACGTACTCAACACTTTAACACTTTTATAGGTTTCTGTAATATACTAGATGGTTGATTTACTTTTGACATATTTAGCAATTTCTGCCAATGATTTCTTATTATTCAAGTACAAATTCACTACCACCTGTCGCAAATATACTGAGGTTTATTTTTTGTGCTGTTCGGCTGACATGATCTCTTTTTGGAGCTAAAGAAGTTTAAACACTTAACAGAATATCATGATTCATGTGCAAGATAAATAAATAAATAAAAATTATAAGGGAATTATAGTAGAAATCAGGGAAATTTAACGGAAAAGTACGATAAATTATGTCGTTTGTTTGCTCCATTTTTAATTATTTCTTAGGGCTTCCTGGAGTAACAGAAATAGGAAGCAAAGAGCTTGCCACCAGACCAGTATTCCGTACGTTAGAAACCGTCTTTCCACCGACATATATACTGCTTAAGATAGATCCCATGTAGTGTCTAGAATGCGTAGAAAGCTACATGCGCCATCCTATACTTTGCACTTTGTTGTACTTCCAGCTTACCTTGGAATCCAGCGTAAGGCCCAAATATTTTGTAATCTTCGCAGGTTTGATGTCATTGATATTACGGTTGAGGTTCGGTAAAATTGTCTCTTATCCAGAACGAAGTCCCCAAACCCTTGTTCTTCTTTTGACTAGAATACCAGGATCCAAAGTAGACTCTAGAGTAAAAAGAAAAGGCCCCTTCCTGCGGTGTGCCTCTAGTGACACTTTCTACTACTGGACTCCTATTTGGTCACACCTACCTTAATCGCATATTTGGATACAATGTTGAAACACCTGCATTATCCAGAAAAGGTTAAAAGCGTATATTCTTTAAGGTGGAGCCACTTTTACGCGGTCTTGACTAATCAGTATAGAACAGAAGTTGCGCACTCTCTTTGCAGCACACCGCGTCGATGAAACCTTCTTTGTCCGCGATTGATTTCAACTATCTTCCTGTTATAACAGATTATTTATTTTCTGCTATCGCAAGGGACAAGAACATTCCAACGACCAGCTTACTTAATTCACTGAACCGCAACAGTCTCATAAGAAGTCAAAGGCTCAAGATTTCTGCCACTGTGCAGACGGAACAACAGTCCCTGAACACAGCTCCCTCGTCAAGCCGTAACATATATTCAGCAGTGATCAGATTGTAATGTCTTGTCAGATATCTCCACTTAGAAACCTTAATTGAACTGTCGAATATGAGTTTAGTACCTCTGTTGCAAACAAGTAGGTCTGAGAAAAGTATAAAACCAAAGAAAACTATTCCCTGGTCAAGTGAAAAGTCTGTGCTGTTTTTTTATATAATATTGATAATGTTATTTTTCCATAAAAAAAAAAAAACATAAATGTTGCGAAAACATGCCATGTATGCTGGTTCCGGTGAATAAACGCCGGGTACAGAGGTGGCTTGTTCTCGAAATTTTGAAATAAAAGATGGTATTAAATTTTTGCAATATCTGTATTTCCCCTCATACCTTTATGAATTGCCGTTGTTAGTTCTCCAACGTTCTTTATTGGGCAAGTATACTGGAGGAATCGAATACTCACTTTCGTCCTTTTCATATCTACAATAGTAAACATTAAGTCTTCTTAGAACCGAACGTGCCTATAACCTCGAATGCAGTCCTTTTGTGTCTTGTGCCGCTTGTTTCTGGTCTACTGATAAGGGTGCCGTACTTCGAACGCTTACCAGGGGAAGGCCCCTTAGCACCTCCATCCAGGATTTTCTTCTGTGTGCCTTGATAAGTATCCTTCTTTGGTTTTGTGAACTCATTATTAGCTATCAGCTCATTAGCCCATGCTACTCGTAGAGCATGAAGACTTTCCGCTTCTATTTTACAGAGTCACACTCCCCGGGAGTCCCGGGATTGACATTAGGAAGTACAAACATTCAAATGATACCTGCGAAATTTTCCTGACAATCTGATTATTAGGTTACAAGTTACAGTGCTTCAAGTGACGATAATTTTGCGGTTTTTAAACCCTTGGAAAAACAGAATTTCGTTTGTTGGTTAAACACTGCTATTTGAAGCTCAGCAACGGCTCAAAAAGTTTTAAAGGGACTCTTCTCCCCCAAAAACAACTATTTGTCGGTGGTGTGCACACTTTAAACGTGGCCGTACAGAATCCAACCATGCTGAACGCTCTGGAAGGCCTCTTGTCAGACCTCAAAAAGATGCTCGCCGGAAAAAAATGTGGTGATCGCCGAAAGCCTATTTTGAAGCCAAAGATAAATCCTTCTATAAAAAGGTATCGAAATGTTAGAGCGGCGTTGGACTGATTGTATCATCTTCATCTTGAAGGAAACTATGTTGATGAATAAAGTCGAATTTGGTCTAGAAATGTGTTTTTATTAGTTAGTCCCGGGACTTATTGAGTGATGTGTTATAAAGGGTAATTTTTTAAGAGCTATAGGAAAGTTTTTCAAAAAACAAACACATTAATTTCAGAAAAATGAATGAAATCTTTATTTGTATCGATAGTAGGGTCCATATAATTTAATGTTTTTTTATGCAAATGTTGACCTTGACTGCGCCTCAAATGGTCCATCCGCTTAGTTCAATTTTGCCATACTCTTTCTAACATTTCGACTGGTATATCACGGGTAAATGCTTCAATGTTGTCTTCCAATGCTTCAATTGAAGCGGGCTTGTCTGTATAGACATGAGCTTTAACATAGCCCCACAAAATAGTCCCCAGACGTTAAATCGCACGATCTAGACGGCCAATTGACCCTTCCCGAACGTGAAATAAAATGTTCACCGAACTCACCTCTCAATAAATCCATTGTTGCGCGTGCTGTGTGGCATGTGGCATTGTCTTGTTGAAACCACATGTCATGCAAGTCTAGCTCTGGAAATTGAATATAAACATAAAGCAAAAAACACTACAAACAAAATTTAAAAAAAATATTATGCCAGGCCATTGGTGAGTTTTGCGTTCGCCACTGCTTTCCTTAAGTCAATTTTCTATTGCAGTAATGTCTGATGGCTATGTGGGTCTTGGCTTTTTCGACTCATTATCTACTGAATGATCCAGATAAATGAAATTTCATATTCTACATATGGTTACATTATCATTGCAAAAATGTCCACACTTGTTCAAAACTTGGTATCCATTTCTCCACAAGCCAAGAAACGTGTTTTTTGTCCACGGGATAGCAACCATTGCGACTGTGCATCCTATGATTTCCTGATTTTTTTGTACGTTTTTTCATTCTTTCCTATATTTAAAACTAACTTTTCTCTCCTAAATTAAATTATTTATTTGTCCTTACATCTGTGTTTCTACTTTTAATTTGTAAGCAAATTTTAAGTTATTTAACTAGCATTCTACTATTTTTTGAACTGTTGTATAAGTACTTAAGTAGATCTTTAACGACTGATTAATACTAAAACCGGCACGCGGTGGAAAATGTGATCAGTATTTATTTTGTTTATTACTCTTATACATTTCTACATGCTGCAATTAAGGGAAACAACAAAATTTGCTTGGGATATGCAAATTAAAAGTACACTTCACGTAAACATAGACCAAAACATAATGAGCCGGCTTATGCTCGCGGGAAGGAAAGGTACAAGTTATAAAGCAGCGAAAGTACTGCAGGCAGATTCAAAAAGTTCTCCAGAAAGTAAGCTTGTGACGTTGCACAAGCACAGTATAAGACTGTTATACGATGTTTGTTCCAAAAATGAGGTGAATTTTAAAATTTTGCGTGCTATGTACATTCGGTTATCTATTCTTTTATTTTGTTATGTTGGTACACTTCTTGAACATATGTTTATAGTTTCAGCTATATAGCATATTTATTTTGTTTGTGAGAGCCATAAAAGTTGCACGTGTTTGGCTATTTTCTGCTACCGAAAAATCGAATCAAGGAATTTGTATTCAATTTTGTTTTTTTTTTTCATTTTCAATGCATTTTTATTTCAAAAACTTAATTTCTTAATTGCTAGACAAAAATACTTAAAACTAGCTTACCAATATAATCTAGTGATCTTAATTCTAACTTACTGACTCTTCACGAGTACTCTGAGCTAATCTAGTATATTTTTCTTTTTGCCTTTCGGCCTCTTATATTTTTAATTCTTAGCTAAAAAACTAATAACACATTGTATTCAATTTTGTGTGCAATATGGAATGCTCAAAAACACTTGAAATGTTGACAGTGGAATACGGTGAGTGTACTCTAAGCCAAAAGTGTTTACAAGTGGTGGCGACGTTCGACCTGGACATCGCTGTACATCAACAACTGATGTAAATGTTGAAAAAGTTAAGAAAATTGTTATGGAGTATAATCGAATTACTGTGACAGAAGTTGCGGAAGATGTCGGCATATCGGTTGGCTCCTGCCATGCAATTTTTTTTAGAAATTTAGGGCATGAAGCAGAGAAGTTTGTTTCGCAATTGCTGAATTTTAACGTATTTTTTGGTCAAAAATAACACCGCTATCATGCCTCAGCTACGCATTCACCAGATTTGACCCCTGCAACTTTTGGCTGTTTCCAAGATTGAAGAAACCAATGAAAGGACGGCGGTTTGCTAAGATTGAGCTGAGAGAGCTCAAAGCATACCAAAAAAGTGCATATCAGAACTGCTTCGAGGATTGGAAAAAAACGCTGGCACAAGTGTATTATGTCTGAGGGAACTACTTTGAGTAGGAAAAAATAGAAATCGATGAATTCATATTTTATAATTCTTACAGGTTATGGGTTCAGGAAAATAATTTTATTATATAAAATAGTTTGGAAAGTTTAATCTTATCAAGAATTTAGTTTGAAATGGCATCTGAAACAGGTTTTTAATGGGAAATTGAAACT
Organism: Eristalinus sepulchralis; assembly: GCA_944738645.1. Lineage (NCBI taxonomy): Eukaryota > Metazoa > Arthropoda > Insecta > Diptera > Syrphidae > Eristalinus > Eristalinus sepulchralis. The sequence goes on from OX122886.1 coordinate 16,547,243, forward strand.
ACAATTTGTGGTGTTTTGTAGTAAAATTATTTGCAACACGAATATGTGTTTGATACTATTTAAGAAAAATATTCTGAATCTGGAATGGACTCTAGAATGAACAAACCCAAAACAAAAGCAATTCATTTAATAGATAAAATCAATTATGTCAATATTCAAGATACCGAATCATTCAAGAAGGTTTGCGACAAACTTGAGTCTGCTATTCATGATTCAGGGCAATCGCGGCCAGTGGGGTTACTAAAGCAAAATTCTATTTTAACCGGTATGGGCAAAAGATTACACGGCGAAAGCTCTTGACAATTGAGTGACATCCCATTGGTTGGATAATGAATTGTTGTTTGTTGAGCAATACACTTAAAGGTTATAACATAAATTAAAAAAAATAGAATGGGTTTTAATAAAGCGTTGAATTTCTTTTGAGGATATCACTGCTCTCATCTTTTGCGGCATTGATTTGACCAATTTTTTGGTAACTGAAGGATAATTTTTCTTTAAATTTAGCCTGTTTGTGAAGGTTCTTTCATATCATTGGATTAGAGATCTAATTCAACATTACCAATTCCAGTCTACGATAAAACATGTATCTGATTTTACTGCAGGGGGCATGGGCCTAGGCAATGTCCTTGATCGCGCTCAACATGGAGGGCTGCCAAGGCTATCCTCGTCCGTGCATAGGTCAAGTTGACATACAGCCTCCCCGTGGCGCCCCCTGGATAGCCATCACAGCATCCGTTGTGTGGTGAGCCAATGTATGCAGCGACTGGCCTACCAGTCTGTAGGTTGTGCGTGAGGCTAACTCCCTCACCACACAAAAATAACGGAGTTCAGAAACGAGAACATGCCTCGGATATGGACGGATCCAATGTTGACGACCCCAGCAAACGTACAAAGGACAACGATTTTCGGTTCTGCACGTGGAATGTGAGGTCCCTTAACAGACCACGTGCAGCCGAACAACTTGCGGAGGCCCTTGACTGCTACAAAGCAGATATCACCGCCATCCAAAAAGTGCGGTGGGATGGGCAGGGCAGAAAGAAGATGAAGAACTGCGACATATACTACAGCGACTGCTACAGGGAGATAAGGCAACGCCTATTCGGATGCGGATTTGTTGTTCGAGGCAGACTTAGGCAAAAAGTCATAAGCTACGATCCCGTAAGCGAACGCATCATGACAATCCGCATTAAGGCTAAATTCGGGAACATCAGCCTGATTTGCGCTCACGCCCCGATAGAAGAGAAGGATGACAACAGCAAGGATGAGTTCTATGATCTCCTAGAAATAACATACGATCGATGCCCCAGCTATGACACCAAGATCGTTCTAGGAGATTTCAATGCTCAGCTGGGGAAAGAGGACATCTTTGCTGGCGTCATCGGGAAACACAGCCTGCACGACACGACTTCCGGAAACGGACTCAGGCTGTTGAACTTCGCCGCGGGGCGGAACCTCTCTGTGAGCAGTACGCGGTTCCCACATCGCAACATTCTCGATGTCCGAACACTCCGAGGCGCTAACATCGACTCGGATCATCACCTTGTTGTAGCCAAGGTAAGAACCCGGATATCGAGAGAACAACGGAGTTGGGATAGGCCAAAACGGTTTGACGTCGGAAAGCTACAATCGCAACAGGTCGCTGTTGCGAGAAAGTCTCCCTGAAACTCTCCCAAAGTTCGATGCTGCCTGCACTGACAATAGAAGAAGAATGGAAACGTTGTCAAAAAGCCTTCAAAGAAGCTGCCACTGATGTGCTGGGTTTCACGCCACCACCTAGAAGGAACCCATGGTTTGACGACGAGTGCAGGCAGGCACATGCAGCTAAACAGGAGGCCTACCAGGCAACGCTGCATCGGACAATGAGATCTGTTCGTGAGCTCTATGAACAGAAAAGAAGGGGAGAGAACCGGCTTCTCAGAAGGAAAAAAAAGAGCATGAGAAGCGCGCGGTCGAAGAGATGGAGAGATGTTATGGCAGGAATGAAGTCCGAAAGTTTTACCGAAAGGTGAAACAGCTATCCGGTGGATATAGGGTTCGGACAAAAGCCTGCCGGGACCAAAACGGAAACCTCTAAGTAGAGTCGCAATCGACGCTGAAAATCTGGAAAGATCATTTCTGGTGACTCTTAAACGGCGAAGACGGCCAAATGCCGCTGTTAGGCAGAATGTTCCACTTAGTTTGGACGATGATAGGCAAGAATTCCGTCCCCCCGACTTAGACGAGGTCAAGATAGCGATATCGAGATTGAAGTCGAACAAAGCTGCTGGAGCGGATGGACTGTCCGCAGAACTGTTTAAGGCAGCTGGAGATGACCTGGTTGGGCTCATGTACCAGTTCATCTGTAAGATATGGTCGGAGGAAAGCATGCCCGATAAGTGGAATCTCAGCGTCGTCGAATCTCGTCGCCCGGTCCACAAGAAAGGCAACCCCTTCAACTGCGCCAACTATCGAGGGATAAGTCTCCTTAACATCGCATACAAGATCCTTTCTACCGTACTGTGTGAGTGCCTGAAACCGGTTGTCAACAACCTGATTGGTTTTTATCAGTGTGGTTTCAGGCCAGGGAAGTCCACCCTCGACCAAATCTTCACACTACGGCAGATCCTGGAAAAGACCCAAGAAATGCAAATCGACACACACGATTTCAAGGCCGCATATGACAGTGTGCATAGAGACGAGCTATACAGTGCCATGTCTAGTTTTGACATTCCTACCAAACTCGTCAGATTGTGTAGGATGACGATGGAGAACTCTCGCTGCTCCGTCAAGGTCGGGAACGAACTCACCGAGACCTTCAATGTCAAAAAAGGTTTTAGACAAGGCGACGCACTGTCATGTGACTTTTTTAACATCATCCTTGAGAAGATCGTGCGTAACTCACAGGTCAACACCAGAGGCACGATCTTCCAAAAGTCAGCTCAATTGCTAGCTTACGCCGACGACATTGACCTGATTGGACGAACACAGCCAGCCGTCAATGACGCGTTTGCTGGCATTGAAGCGGAAGCGGCTGAAATGGGTCTGGTGCTAAATGAGGGCAAAACGAAGTACATTCTGTCATCAAGGAAGGACACACAACATCGGTGTCTCGGACAGAGCGTCACACTAGGCAGCAGAAACTTCGAGGTAGTCTAGGACTTCGTCTACCTCGGCTCCGCGGTAAATAGGGATAACAACATCAGTACCGAAATCAAACGCAGAATCACTCTTGCCAATTGCTGTTTCTTTGGGCTCAAGAGGCAATTGGATAATAAAGCCCTCTCTCGTAGGACTAAAGTTGCTTTATATAACACCTTGATCATCCCAGTCCTACTCTATGGCGCGGAAACCTGGACGATACTAAAAGCGGATGAGGAAGCCCTTAGTCTTTTCGAGAAAAATGTTTTGCGTGCGATTTCAGGTCCTGTTTGCGTCAACCGACTGTAGCACTTTCTTCAACTGAGACTGAATAAATGGCTTTGTCATCAGCTGTCCTAGAAGCAAATTTGTGGAGACAGTGAAATATCTTTCTAGATCGAAACACATCGATGTAAAGCACAAGTTTATCTGTGATCAAATGTTTTCTAGTCATTTTCAAATACAACACATAAGATCCGAAGAAATGGCTGCAGATTTTTTACTTTACCTTCAAAAAATACTTTAAGCCGCAAGCATTGTATGTGTGCACAACAGATGGGACTAAAAAATTACAAGTCTGACTCTAGAAGGAAAGAAAAGAAAAAGAGGAAAGCCCTTTCAAAGAAAAATATAAATGTGAAGATGATTGTGGTAAGGTAATAACATCTGATGAAACAAAAATAAACCGTCACTGTCGAACGGAAGATCTTGGGCTTAAAAAAAACTAGGAGAATGATTGAAGACGTAATATTTTTTATTTTAAATTTGCAAGCTTAAGGAATAACGTGCTTCCCTAAAGTGACCGGTATTAAGTCAAAGAAAATCCATAAATGGCTTCAAACGCAGCCTTTTGATGTGCTTATTTGGCCGGAAATTTGTCATTCTGTTGAAATATGTACGAAAAAGTGTACTAAACAGAAAAATAGAATAGTCTTGCAACCATAAAAACCGCTAAAACCATAAACTCGTAAAACTTGACAAAAATTCAATGACAGAATTGGACATTTAATAGAAATCGTTAATAGATACTGTGTATTGGTTCATAACTTGAGAAGATCTCACGCAATTTAATGTTGATTGTTTATTTGATTTTTCAACATAAACTTTTCAACAGAGAGTTCGACTATTATTTACTTCTTTAATGCTTATAGAATTAATTTTAGTATTCAGTATACAAAATGTCATCCGAACGCAATTTTCTACATTAATTAAGCATTAAGAAACAAATTATTAAAATGCCAATCTCAGCGGCAAGAAGTTTGTTTGCATTCCAGGTTCAAGATGCTATTCGTTCATTGAAACAAAGCTTTATTATCAAATAAAATGTTACCTTTATTGAAGAACAATTTAAGCTGTTTTAAATAATATGAAGTGCTTTGCACAAATACGAAAATCTTACAAAATTGCATTTTGATAGAAACAAATGTGGTTTAATTTTCATAGTATACATTTATTAATAAAAACCCAAGTATGAATGTTTAACCATAATAGGAGAAAAACATTTTTTTTATATCTAAGCAAAAACTTTCTTCCATCATTTGAATTGCATTTTGGGTATTACAATCATATAACACATTTCTCAGTAGTTTATACTTTTATATAATTATTATATTTTTTTTCTCTTGCTGAGGTGATGAAAAGCATGTACGCGGAAATCAGGTATAAAAATATAATATGCGTCGATCAAATGTAACTAAAACCGATGTTGAAAAATTTAAAGGGGCTCACCCTAGCAAAAATGAAAAATACTATTTTTGTTTTAAGTTTTAATATATATGATTAATAAGATAGAAAGTTGACATTGTTGAAATAATAAGAAAGCGAACGCTAGGAATGCTTACACTTCTGGTTATCTTTACTGGTTGTGCTGCTTTCCATTACAATCTATTTTATATCATCTATATCCATAGAATTTTAAAATAAGAAGTCGAATTTTTAATTTCATTATTTACTGTTCTTCATCTCCCAACTCATGCTTTATTTTAGAGAAATCGAATTCCTCTCCAGTACCACGTTTAAAGATATCCAAAACATCCAAGCAAGTCGTCTCAAAGTGAGTTGTTGCATCATAAGATGTCGAAATGAATACTTGCGAACCAATCCCATCATTAATCGGTTCCAAGTAATCAGAGATCGTGACGAATTTTTTTGTTATAGGCTCGAAAAGGTCAAGGCCTGGTTTGATTTCATTTTCAGGGTTATCAGTTTCAACTGTTGTTGAAACCATTCCAAGGAACCATCCCTTGGCAGCAACCTGATGTGTGTAACTCACTAGCGATACATAAATGTCAGATTTACGGCCAACTTGTTTCTGTGGAATGATAATTTGAGTGGAGAGAGCATCTTTGGTGTTCGGTATCGGGTGATCCAAGATACAGATGCACCGAATAACTTGCCCAGTTTTGCGAACCTAAATTACATAAATTGTGGTATACTCTAAGAATAAATTTTATTATGCGTATTACCTTATCGGGAACATAACTGGGATCACAATATACTTGCTTGCACTTGGCGACTTCATCACCGGAGCGTACACCAACCACTTTACCATCTTCACCAAGAACAATTTCATCAATTGGTTTATCAAGCATGTAAGTGCCTCCGTAAATTGCCGACAGACGAGCAAATCCTTGTGGAAGTTCACCCAGACCGTACATTGGATAAAGGTATGGTGATTTACCGTATCGAGCCAATGAGTCGGAGTACAACTTGATGCGGCGGATTGTGTTTACTGCAGGCTCATTAAGGTATTCATCATCTCGGAATAAAGCTAACGCATGACCTGTGAAATCTTGGGTATTTTTATCTAGACCGAATTTGTCGTAAAGCGTTTGCATATTTGACTTAGTAGGGTCGAAATCTTTCCACGTTTTTGGATCGTCTTCTTTAAAATCTTGAACATAGACTAAGAAATTGCGAAAACGTCTTTTCTCAAACATGCCTATAAAAGAAAGTATAAAAGATAATTTTAAAGCTAACAATTCAAATATATTATTTTAATAAATTTTTATAATCATATACTTTATCATATATATCTATTTGGTATTTATGGTCCATATTCAAGTAAACAAAAAATGTGTGAATTATCAAGTGTAATTGCTTAACTCAGTTTTCGTATTATGGTGTAGAGCACATTTACGAAAAAAGGGAAATATGCATTCAAGTACGATTAAATTTGTTCTTAATCCCACTCCTAAACTAATGAATTTACTAACAAAAAAAAAATTCAGGTTCAATTTAACTTAATGAAAGATAAAAAAGAACATTACACAAAATTTGCAAAACGGGCACTTCTTCGAACAAAATTAACCAAACACTGAGATAAGAAATTTAATTTGTTTTCATTGAAAAGGAATTACAAATTGACTTTATTATCGCGTTTCTGTGTACATTGGAAGTAAGTATATCTTGGCCTAATCAAATGGTCACCATGCATGGTTCTCAACGAAAGCACGTTATTCCCTTGTTCATGCGATTAACAGAAAAATTAACAAAAACATACCGACATCAGGAATCAAGTCTAAATAAATACCTTAGAGATATGAGGGACAAGAGAGGAGCCTAAAAGGGGAAGAAGTTGTTGGGGAAAACTAGTCCTCCAAAGCTAACAGGTGAAGAGTAATCTGTGATTAACAATTCCTTATTCTGTAACCGATCACAAGATCTTGGAAAACAACCTGATAATAATTGAGTGGCGCTATAGCCCACAAGGGACCAGAGCCTAGCTTCTACAACAACTACTAGTGTTGAGCTTTCCACTGTTCTCTAACCAGTAAAAGGAACCTACTTTTCCTACCTACCTACCTACCTTTCTTGCCGACTCCGAACGGCGAGATTTTAGCTTTTAATAGACAATTGGTACTCTTTGAGTGCTGTCAGCACCTCGAATGAGGTGAAGAAATACGAGCTGTTCCGTCGGGGTATCGAGTCTACACCTTTTGCGTGCGGGTCGACGCACTTACCCACTACTCCACGGCGACCACCAGAGCAGCTAGAGACAATACAAAAATCATTACCCGATGGAGCACCTGTGGTATATTATCTTACTGCGGATTTAAGAAAGAATATTTTCTACAAGAGTTAAAGTCCCAAATTCAAGCAGCTGAAATAGCATTCCATCTTCCTTCAGGGTAAAACTAGGGCACGACATGCCTCGGTGATTAGAAACTGTTATGAGTGCTTGAGGATGTGGAACGCGATTATAGATTCTCATTTTTTTGTTTGTTTTCTGAGGTAAAATGTAAATATGTCTTTGCTCATATAATATTATATTTATATCCTAAAAGTAGCCCGTTTTGCAACGTTCTGTTTATTTACAATTGAAACTGCATATTTATTTTGTCAATTTATTAATTATTTTAGGCTTATAATTCAAAAACATATTGTAATATAGTTTATATGTATTTTGTGATGTATTATATTCAGATGGTATGCCTCATAATTGATTTTTCTAGCCGTTCGACTAGTGTTTTAACTCACAGCAAGCGGGCAACGGCACTCAATATGCATGAAGAATATCCCAATAATAGCAAAATTGTTGAAATCTTGTTTTCATTGAATGGTTTTAATACACATTTGTATGCAAAACTGTCTTCTTGGAATTAATAAATTTCGTTCCTACCTACATTCATAACTTATGGTAAACGGGTAATCGTGCGAAATTTATAATTTGTAATAAACATATTAAATTAGAAAACATGTATCTACACCTATGTATTTAGTTGATGGAATATTATCGGCCCGATATCAAAAATAAAAAAAAAGAAATAAGAACTCATGTTAGCTGTATCATAATGAACTACATTTCTTAGCATTCGTCCATTAAAAAAATATGTAGAAAAAAATATGAATCAGACGAAAGAACAGAAATGGGTTGGAACCGACAAGCGCAAAGAAGAGCCATTTCCCCCTATTAAAAAGTTTGCGCACTGTCATAATCACCAACTATGTACGTGTCACGAAAGCATAGTGAATATGAAGAAAAAAAAAGTTAAGCGACTGCAGAACACAACACCAAAAACTACATACATACAAACATACAGATGTATATGCGAAAAAACAAAAAAAAAAATTAAAAAAAAAGATATAAACTTACCCATTAAATCGGATGCCAAAGCTTCTTTCTGATCTACGGGGACTTTGGAAATTTTTCCACCTTTATACACGTAACTGCCCTCAATTGACTTAAACTCCAAGTATCGGGTCACACCCGTATGGATAAGTAATTTCACTAATTGTCCATTAGCCATAAGAAATTTCGGTATCAAGTCAACGTTCCAGTCCCGTCCACGTCCAAATTCTGAACCGGGTTCCTCCGAAAGGTTGAAGCGCTGGTACAACTCATCTAATGGGGTAATGGAGGCCGACTCCCCTCCATAGTACTTATTTCGGTCGATATGGAGAACCTTTTTTCCTGATACCGACAGCATTCCACTTAAAATGCATTCTTTGAGGCCAGTGCCGAGGACGATGGCATCATATTCATCATTCATGGTGGCGGCTCACAAATATCTCTTTTCTAGCGTACACAAAAAAAGACCTAGAAGTATACTGGGCACACTGGGATTCCTGGAATGGTTATTCCGCTTATTAGTTTAAAAAAAACTTTCGTTTTTGTTCACTAGATTTTCTAATTATTGGTGGAAAGAAGAAACTGTCTTGAATCAGTTCACAAGTACACAATGAAGAAATATGCCCAATTTTTCAGTAGTACAAAGAAAGATGTCGCACAATTTAACGAACAATGGATTCATCAAATATCGGCACTAAACGAAGGAATAAGTCCTATATATGTCGATATACATGAATGCTGCAAAAGCAATGCAGCCAGAACGTAAGGTTGTGTGGTGTCGAACATGTCAATTAGGGGTTGACCGAAAATAGACAACATAAGGCTTAGCTCTGTTTAGATACGAAGATTTTTCGATACGATTTGCTTGACAACATGGGTCATATTGAAAATGTAAATGCTCATACTGCAAGTCTGCAGATATACAGCGTGGTATACAAAGCACTTTAACACTTTGGCCTTTGTGTTCTTAGCGTAGTTTCACATCTTCTAACGCGGTCTGTACTCTGAGATAGTGACAAATATGCAAAATTATCAGTACCGTTTATACCTTCTCGCGCCCTTTCTCACAAATAAAAATACAATCCTAGTACATAAATACATTTTTCTGGTTGTGTTGTATCCTCCTTCACGTTCAGGTTCTATAAAGTACGATGTTGGCAATGGAGAAAACGCAAATTTTAAATAATATTTATTAATGTATTTAAAGATTTGACAGTTCAAAGGAATTAAGACAAGTAAACTAAAATTAATTATTGCGGACGTCGTTGCGTAGTGGGTAAGTGCTTCGGCCCACACACCGAAGACCTAGATTCGATTCCCGGACGGGACACCTCGCATTTTTTCACGGCACCACCTCTTTCGAGTTGCTGACAACACTCAAAGAATATTCACCCCTATTCCGGGAGTCATCTCATTTTAGTGACTAGTGTCATTTTGAAAGTCATCTAATTTTTTCATCGGTATTCCGAAACTAAAATGACTTGTGGAATATGTTCCACAACAAAAGCTACCTGTCAAATGCAAACTCCTTCACATCCTTGTGAAAACTTTCTTGGGCGTCCATTTGTTTTCTTAAAAAAGACTTCATTTCGTCTTTAGCGTTTTGGGATCCGGTAGATCTCACTGATCTCAACAACGTTTCTGTTGGTGTGCGGCAATTTCCATCCTCAACTTGGCAGGTAGACTTCTTTGGTGTATGAACCAGACCTGATATAGACGGATTGTCTAAAAATGCATGACTCCACGTTGATGAGTTTCTTTAAAGCCGAAAACTCTTCCAGGTGGGTTCACTGTCTCATGCATTGATAGAAGCTTGGCCACCCTTTCGTCCAGCTCCGTTAAAATTGTTTTGTTTTGCTTTACTAAATTTTTTCCTCCGGCTGCCTCAGATTCCCTTTTGTTATGCGTTTTTTTTAACGCATATATGTTATAGTATTTCAAAACAAATAATTTAAATGTTCGTATGTACATACATATATGTATAGTCAATTGTGCCATTCTTTCTCATTACGCACAAGTGGTCCTAAACTGTTTAATATTGCCGCAACCTCCTTTAAGCCAATTCTTATGTCCTCACTTTGCGTAACGCCTCTTTTGAAATTTTTGGCAAGAGTTACGTTCTCTTCCATAAGTCCCACCAAGCAAATAATTTGCGAAGGTGTTGATACCTTTAACCTTTGGAAACCATAAATAATAAGCAAATATATATCAAGAAACACAAAAATAAGAAAAAAACAAAAGAAACTTACTCTTTAGACATTTTTAGTTTTATGTCGTGTACTAATTTCAAATCGACTGTTTTTGTCACTTTTCCTGTCGCTTAGTGACTAAGGGAATACCAAAAAATGGCACATGTCGAGTGGTAAATGCGTTCCACAGGAGCTGACAGGAGCAAAATGACTAGTGTCATTTTATGGATTCCTCAAATGACTATGAGAATACCGATACTCATAAAGTGACATGTCACTAAACGACTGCAGGAATAGGGGTGATTAATTGTCTATGAGAAGCTTCTCAAATCTCGCCGTTCGGAGTCAGCAAAAAACTGTAGAGAGAGAGAGAACAGTAGAACGCACAACATGAGTAGTTGTTGCAAAAGCTAGGCCATGGTCTCTTGTTGGTTGTAGTGCTACTCAATTATTATTATTATTATTATTACTTAACTAAAATTAAACTGTCTACTTCTACTTCCACGCACCAACTGCAACTTTTTAAAAACATCAAATTGAAATTTGACGTCCGATGGGTGGGTTTGTTTATAATTCTTTAACTTCTAGGCATTGTCAGCAACATTTCCTCCTGTCGGTGATGCAGCCGATTGCATCGCTGTGCAACCAATCTAAGTACTGCTGACATCTAACACTACTAGTCTCGATACGGGTCGATCATGTAGACCGGATGACGTCTTGACTGTTACTTTTCTGATTTGTCCATCATGGGCCATTTTTACTGCGGTATAGTTAATACCTTTTTAACCACGATCTTCTCGGCAAATTCTTATCTAGTATTATAACGAGATCTCCCAACTCGATGTCCTTAAATTTCTGGAGCCATTCGGTCCTTCTCATCAGGGTTGGCAAACATCCACGTATTCACCATTTGCAGAACATATTCGACAATTGCTTTAATCTCCTCCATTCTTTATGTAAGAGGAGGTCCTTGTTTTCAAATTTCCCTAGAGATTTACTTCCGTTTGATGTTCCAAACAAGAAATGGTTTGGTGTCATCGCTTCTCCGTTCTCATAATCCCCTGAGATGTGTGATTGGTCTTGAGTTGGCTATACCATCCACTTTTATCAACATCGATTGCAGAGGTTCATCCGTCAACTTTTGGTTTCTTGTTATTTCTATTAAAACGTTGCCCTCACTGTCAGCACAAGTAAACAATGCTCCACATCGTTTTTCTTGACGTCCTCCAACCATTACCGAATTGGACCAAAATAGTCTACACTTATAGAACTGAAAGGTCGTGTATATGCTGCTAATCTTGCGTCTGGTAGTGGAGCCATCTCGGGAACAACTGGTTCAGCTGGAAGAATCCTGCATTTTTGGCACTTTCGGAGAATAGATTTTAGTAGAGGGTGTAAGCCTGTTATCGGAAACTTTTGTTTTTCTTCATTTACTACGATGGCGATGACATTGGCGATGAAATGTGAAATGATATATCCTAACAATCAAAAATGGCATCGCGTAGTACTCTTCTCGACACACTAAGCTGACCCGGCAGACATCCTACTGCCTCAATCGATAAATAAAAGACCTAACCTTTTGAATAAAATAATTTTAAACAAACATAACGAATCCGTATTTAATAGAAAAGCATATTTTGAATGAAGCATGAAGTTTTATTAAAATTTTCGACTAATTATCTAATTAAAAAATAGAGTTTTCCTAAGATACTGACTACTTATAACGTTTAAATTTGATATTGACAGATACACACTGCTATGATACTGTTTGTTAATCAATTTTAAGCTTTCTCATAAACAATATTTTTTGTTTTGTTTTGTGGTGCGTAAATAAAGAAAGAAGAAGGTTTTCCGACACGCGAACACGCGACGTATGTGCGAAACAGGGAAACTCCAAGTTGATTAAGCAAACTTCTAAGGACTGTCCTTGCGATTAATTTATAGTCATCGCAAGGACCAGGCGTATTGGAAATTGTAAGCGTTTAAAATGGAATGGAAAATCCGTTGGAATCATCGGTAACACCGGGATCAAGACATTCTCTCCTTTGTATTTTCCTTTTATGATTGTTTCCTCAATGGCGTTATTCATCAGCTTTTTCATAACCAGTCTTGTTCAATTGCACAGTCGAGGTTGATTAATGTTACGCAGCACTGACCCTATTTTTTACAGCAAATTGTGAGGTGGTAATCCAGACAATTTCAGTGAACTTAAAAACTCCGTAGGATAGTTGACTACGTCATCCTGGTTCATAACGGTGTCGATTGATTTGAAAGAAACCAACTGTCCTGGAAGAAAATTCTGAATGGTCGCATTGAGATCCTCGACATCTTTATTTTTCGCCGCCAATATTGCTCGTTTACTCAGCCAATTATGCTTATTGAACTTTTGTACTATATCTGGGAAAACACGCAAGTTACAGAAATCTGTGGGTAACGTGAAGAATCCGGTCGAGGTGTCTACTGCAACCTTATTATTTCTAATGTCTAACAACTGCTTTGCAAACACATTCGCAGTTTTATCTGCATCAACAACCGCAAGTAATAACAATAATAATAATGATAATAATGATAATAATAATTGAGTGGCACTACAGCCCATAACGGGCCAGGGCCTAGCTTCTACAACAACTACTCGTGTTGTGCATGCTACTGTTCTTCACGAGTAGAAGGGACCTACAGTTTTTTGCCGACTCCGAACGGCGAGATTTGAGAAGCTTTCCATAGACAATTAATACTCTTTGAGTGTTGTCAGCAATTCGAAAGAGGTGGTGCCGTGAAAAAATGCTAGGTGTCGGGAATCGAACCCAGACTTTTCTGCGCCGCGGTCGATGCACTTACCACTACGCCACGGCGACCACAAGTAATAACATTCATCGTTATTTGGATGCAGATGCGACCCAGAGCGTCTTAAGAAAATACATTTTATGTTTTTCAACTGGTGTGCCTTGTTTTCGATGCTGAAACGACTTCGATGATGCATAGCGTGGCATGGCAGCATACAGCAAAGTGCAAGCAAAATCATCAGTTTCACAGCCTGTGAAGAAACTTGTTAATGTTGTCGACGGTGGACGTGCCGCTCTGTCCGCCGCGTTCAATTCTCTAAACTCGTTGAACATTTTCGAAATGGACTACTGTAGGGTATCTTTCATGGATCGCAAATGGAAATATACGCCAAATTGCTTCGTTGCTACTTACATAGCGAACCATCTGGAACTGCGATATTTCATCATGTATCATGTCCATATATCACGTGCTTGGTAACTACTTCATGCAATTTTGGGTCAACTGTTTCATGTGGAATTTCAGCTAAAATTATGGGATCAATCTCATCTGGCCTTATTTTGTTTACTAAACAGACTAATATGTGCACATGTGGCAATCCACGCTTTTGCCATTCTGCAGAATACATCCAACAACGGACTTGGCCATACAAACAATGCTTTATTAAGAAATTTATGAGAAATTTTAATTTTTGTTTAAAAACTCTGGCAGTAATGTCATGTCTATCAACTCGTGTTTGGTTATGTAGCAATTCCCTCTTGATTTCGGACCATTTTGGGTTACATGTGAATGTAACAAATAAGTCTGGCCGGCCATAATTTCTAACATATGACGGCATCCTGAGCATATTCATGCATGTGGATGGGCTTCCAATATAAGTGGCTTTCCACATTATTCACATTGCCATCCGCATATAAAGGATATCACGGAGATTCCTCTGATCGTAGCTGTCGTTGGTTCAAACCAGAAACCAATAAGGAAGCAGATGGTCGACTCAACAGCTGATTTCCCCTTCGTTAATCAACTGCTTGAGTGTTATTTACGAATTCTGGTGGACATAGCCTAATTAGCATCAGCATCGAAGTAGTAGTAGTAGTAGCATCGAAAATTTTCTCATTTCTCATTTAACTCACACTTGCTTACGTTTCCCCTCCAAAAAAGCAACATGGCCGCTAATTCGTGAATGTTTGCCCTCAACAGAGACCAATAAGGAGACAGTCGACTCCCTCGTCTCCCACCCGTGGGGAAAATTTGACAGCGTTTTTTATAACATTTCCCCTCCTTGAACAGCTGATTCGAGGCAGTTTCACGGACAGGGTTTTTTTTCTCTTGACTGAGAATACGTGTGAGTTGCGTAATCGGCTGATTAGTTTCCCGCGCAAACTGCTAATGTGAGTGAGGGAGATGGGGACGTTGACTGTCTCCCTTACTCAGAGATTTTTGCTAAAAATTCCACCACGAAATAATGGCCGACATTGGAGGCTTTCATAGATTGTATCATTAAGGCAGTATTTTCATCAGTTAGGCTATAATGTTAAAACTTTATAATAAATTTTGAAAGAAAAATACAACACGAATTTATATTGAACACAATAAGTAGACAAATAGTATTTTGGAATTCCCAAATAATTACTAAACTCCTATCACTATCTTTCACTATTCTCAGACTCGTATTCTAAAAACTAATATTTTTCACTTATTGTTGTTAACAACTATTATATTTGGTTTAGCATCTCTATATTTTGATACTTTTTTTTGAAAAGTGTAATACTGAAAAACATAAGAAAACCTAACCTAGTACGTCGGTCAAAGTTGTCCAGGCAATCGTTTTAAAGAATAAAAATTAAATGAAGATAATTTGAAACAAAATTTTTATCCAGCTAAATACAATACTTCGCTTTGAAAAACATATGATTCGATTATGAATATGGAATCTCAATATAAAATAATAGCACGAATTAATAAATTAGTCCCTCCAGCATATTTCACTAAAACTTCACGTTGGTTAACCTAACTAAAAACGCCTATGAGTGACAATTAAAATATATAATTTTGTAATATAAATAATATATAACAACTCTTTAAAAATACTGCACTGTTTCGGAAAAAGCGCATAGTTACAAATTTGAGTAACTTTCTTAGTATTCTTTAATAGTTGTTAACAACAATTAGTGAAAGATATTAGTTTTTAGAATACGACTCTTAGAATAGTGAAAGATAGTGATAGGAGTTTAGTAATTTTTTGGGAATTCCAAAACACTATTTGTCTTGTTATTGTGTTCAGTATATATTTCTGTCGTATTTTTTTTATTTTTGTTTCAGAATTTATTATAAAGTTTTAACATTATAGCCTAACTGATGAAAATACTGCCTTAATGATACAATTTATGAACGCCTCCAATGTCGGCCATTATTTCGTGGTGGAATTTTTAGCAGAAATCTCTGAGTAAGGGAGACAGTCACCGTCCCCGTCTCGCTCACTCAAATTAGCAGTTTGCGCGGGAGACTAATCAGCCGATTAAGCAGCTCACACGTATTCTCAGTCAAGAGAAAAAAACCCTGCCCGTGAAACTGCCACGAATCAGTTGTTCAAGGAGGGGAAATGTTATAAAAAACGCTGTCAAATTTTCCTCAACGGCGGGAGACGATGGAGTCGACTGTCTCGGTATTGGTCTCTGGTTCAAACGGATGTATGTCAATCGTTCAGTCTCAATTTTAACATACATGTCAACTGCAAACTGAAAAAAAAGTCTTTGACACATCAAAATATGATTTATTTCACCAGATGATTTGCAGATGTTTTGGCAGCTCTAATGATGGAATTATGGCTATCAGTAATTCATGGACAATTGTTCTCTTCACTGTTGGATTGTGCGCACAACGATTATCAACTTCCGCATCTGAATTGCCATAAAATAAATTTGTAAAAATTAATAATTTACATCAGATACTGGTAACAGTGTCCCCAGTAAGTGATAAATTTATCCTTGGATCTCTAATTTTTTAAAATTTGTCGACTAATTATTTCCGATATATACATTATAGTACATATTGAATATTATAAAAAAATATTCTGGCATATAATACCTTGAAAGTGGGCATAAAATTGTCCTGTATAATATGTGTAGCGCCAAATGATGTCATCTGGAAACAGCTGTTATATATCTGAATGTTCGCCAAGAAGTGCTTAGAATCATTTCCAATCCCACAAGCCAAAGATCGTAAAGGATCTGGTGGTGAGTCCAATTGTGGCAATTTTACTTTGCCTCCAGCACAACAAAATCCAGTAGATTCATGAGTGTATTTTAACGCCTTACAATATTTACAAATTATTTTTATTTCCCCAATTGTTACCAATTTGTCGGCACAGTAATCAATTGCAGGATCATAGTGGAATGTAGCTTTTTCAAGAATCACAGAAGCACTCCGTCTGCGGATTCGCTCAATTTCATTATACCTTGCTTGCTGTTGTTGTGTTTGATGTTGCATTCTAAGCCTATCTACTTCATTATCACTCACTAAATGACGCAATTCTGACATAGCAATACGACTATTTTCTTGATCTGTCTGTCTCTGGTCATCAGTGCGGTTAGAACGTGAAATTTGATTGACTGCGACGACTTAAGTCATGTCTTCTCCTCGGCATCGTAAATTGTAAATAAACAAAGTAAGAAAATTTGAGAAAGAAAAATCCATTCTATGAAATTAAAATCTGTTACTTTATAGACGATTAGTTGATTAGTTGAAATTATACCTGGAATATATGTATTCTTCTGTGAAATGCTACTCTAACATAAATAAAATATATTTTTGTTTACTTTTTCTTTTGTCAAACGCACGAGTTCTATTTCGTTTTGAAAATTTAAGAAGTCGCGCTTTGACATAAAATTCTTGTAAAATCGATCAAAAGTGTACCAAAGCCTGTCAAAGACCGACCGCGCGAGCGCGCCGTTGTGATTTGACCATTAAGCTTTGAAAAAAAAGTCTTTGACACATCAAAATATGATTTATTTCACCAGATGATTTGCAGATGTTTTGGCAGCTCTAATGATGGAATTATGGCTATCAGTAATTCATGGACAATTGTTCTCTTCACTGTTGGATTGTGCGCACAACGATTATCAACTTCCGCATCTGAATTGCCATAAAATAAATTTGTAAAAATTAATAATTTACATCAGATACTGGTAACAGTGTCCCCAGTAAGTGATAAATTTATCCTTGGATCTCTAATTTTTTAAAATTTGTCGACTAATTATTTCCGATATATACATTATAGTACATATTGAATATTATAAAAAAATATTCTGGCATATAATACCTTGAAAGTGGGCATAAAATTGTCCTGTATAATATGTGTAGCGCCAAATGATGTCATCTGGAAACAGCTGTTATATATCTGAATGTTCGCCAAGAAGTGCTTAGAATCATTTCCAATCCCACAAGCCAAAGATCGTAAAGGATCTGGTGGTGAGTCCAATTGTGGCAATTTTACTTTGCCTCCAGTACAACAAAATCCAGTAGATTCATGAGTGTATTTTAACGCCTTACAATATTTACAAATTATTTTTATTTCCCCAATTGTTACCAATTTGTCGGCACAGTAATCAATTGCAGGATCATAGTGGAATGTAGCTTTTTCAAGAATCACAGAAGCACTCCGTCTGCGGATTCGCTCAATTTCATTATACCTTGCTTGCTGTTGTTGTGTTTGATGTTGCATTCTAAGCCTATCTACTTCATTATCACTCACTAAATGACGCAATTCTGACATAGCAATACGACTATTTTCTTGATCTGTCTGTCTCTGGTCATCAGTGCGGTTAGAACGTGAAATTTGATTGACTGCGACGACTTAAGTCATGTCTTCTCCTCGGCATCGTAAATTGTAAATAAACAAAGTAAGAAAATTTGAGAAAGAAAAATCCATTCTATGAAATTAAAATCTGTTACTTTATAGACGATTAGTTGATTAGTTGAAATTATACCTGGAATATATGTATTCTTCTGTGAAATGCTACTCTAACATAAATAAAATATATTTTTGTTTACTTTTTCTTTTGTCAAACGCACGAGTTCTATTTCGTTTTGAAAATTTAAGAAGTCGCGCTTTGACATAAAATTCTTGTAAAATCGATCAAAAGTGTACCAAAGCCTGTCAAAGACCGACCGCGCGAGCGCGCCGTTGTGATTTGACCATTAAGCTTTAATAGATGGAATGGTTTGGGCAGAAGGAGAATGAGAATCTACGACTCTTTATGTGAATTTATTGTTCCCGGCCAATGTGAGCCGATTTGAGCCCGGCCAATTTTAGCCGGGAACAATCATAAACAAGTCTTTAGCTTTCAGTATATAAGCGGGTGCCCCACAACAATACGCAATCGACCAAAAGGTAAAACAGTTATGCGGACAATATGAGGCCAGAATAGCGATAGTTATATAGACTGAAGTTAATTTAAGCTGCTGGAGCAGACGCCATTTTATGTGAACGCATGGAACCACCAATAATCCAGGACAGTCTACCATCAACCGAATCTTCACACTAGCGCTGATTCTGAAAAGACCCAGAAATGATTTTGGATGGTCAACATCCAAAACCCATTCGTCGATTTAAAGGTTGCGTATGACAGCCTGCATTAAATCGCGCTACAGCGTCTGTACCGTTTTATCTTGTTTTCATTTAAGGTGTCGGTGCGGTTTTTCTTGTTTTCATTTAAGGTGTCGGTGCGTTTCTTACTTACCTCAATTAAAATAGTGCAAGATTGCAAAAAAGAAAACTTTATTATTAAACAGTGTCTTATTTGATCGAATGATCGAACTTTAAGCTGGTTGAAACAAAAACAAACGTTTATAACCTTACTTGCTGTGAAATACGATATAGTAACGATTGTGACAATAAGCCTTAATCGTATCAACAATAAAAAATACTATTTTTAGATTAGAACTCCTTTATTTTTATATTAATATTTTTAAATTGGATACACAATGTTGTGCATCGGAACTCGGTGGGAACAGAAGTGACACTACCAAACCCGCAAAAAACCCAACGGCATAGCGTCCAAGCTTTTATTAAAGCGCAGCTTTATCTTCGCAGAAGATAAAGGTGAAGACACTTGTTTTCAAGGTGCACTTACACTTGGTGGTTCGGCTAGAACTTCAAGCGGGGCTCAAACCTCTAACGTCATATTTTAGGGGGGTTGTGGGAGCACACTTCAACATATAACTATATAAAAAAAAAGTGTTTTTATCAGAAAAAAATACAATGACAATATCAGGTGTTCTTTATTATGCCCGATGATCAAGATCATTGATTCATAGTATTTCAACAATAATACAGAAACAGAAACACCCTCATGATAAGAAGCCAGCATATTCCTTCATCCTATAGAAAACAGGCAATTTACCTTATCCCCGAGCTAGATACACTGATAGACAAAAGTATTCGAAATCTAGTTGTTATAAAAAAGAAACATTATTTAATTTTATATAGAATATTAAATTTATTAAAAACTTACTATTCTCTATTATTTTCTATAAAAATTAAAAATTTTATAGAAAAAAAATTTTATATTTTATAATATAACAAAAGTATGAAAAGTTGATGGAGAGACGGATGCTTAGGATTTAAGGGTCAGTTGGATGATATCTCCAAGGGTTGAGATGCATTTTCAAGCCTCAGCGATGGTTTCACTCAACGGCTTGTGGAATCACCTACCTATGAATAGATGACTCTAGTATTTAGGAGTTAATGGATAAAGCTTATCAGCGACTCTTTAAATCGGAGGAAGCTAAGTATTCTCATAATCGCTTTCGATTATATGCCTTTGAACACTCCTTGAATTTCTAGAAATGCAGTAAAAACGATTTATAGTGCATTCTGCATTTGATTGTAATTTCGAGAGTTTTCTGTGATATTTTTACCGACATGCCCTTACAGTAAGCGTGTTGGGCTGTCGAAAGCATATAAAATATTGGTGAACTATAATATATATAACTATATATACAACTAGAAAAGAGTACACACTTATAGCTATGTATTCGTTGGGCTTAACGTGATAGTTTTTACCTGAATTGAGGAACACCTCTAGCTCATTTGCCAAGAAAGTGTAAATTTTTAAAAAGTGGTCGCAGTTTTTGAGAGAATTGAAAAGGCCATACAATTCGCATATCAATCATTAGATGAGAAGCCACTGTATCGAAAAAAGCCGCTGCAAAATTGAAAATTTCGTCGGAGATTTTCTACACAAACAGTGCTTTTATACGTCATCTATTTCTGGCAAGTGGCCGATCATTTTTATTCTAAATAGAGGGGTAGTTCTACTTGAGTTTTCGTTTCGGTTGGTAGTTGGTATTTGTTGATGTTTTTCTTAATTTGTCCGAAAACAATTATTATGCGCCAACGTTTATAAAAAAATATATATTTTGCTTGTTATAATTTTTAAGTGCGACAAATATTGAAGTGTATATATGGAAAAAAGTTGCTACATCGAATTATTTCTTACTATATGTATTTCAAAAGCGTTCACCAACCATTCGAGCAACGAGTTAGCAAACGAAATAAGAAGAAGGGAATCAATAAGTGAAGAGAAGGAATAAATTAAGAAGAAAGAAATGTTTAATCATGTTACAGTCTTTAAGATAATGTGTAATACAATAATCAGATTTATATTCCTTTATTGAATGAAAGACGAAAAACAAGGCTTACACATATGTGTTACTAACTTGTAAGCATGTCACTGGAAGAAAAAAGTTGTATAGGTTCGTGACTACGTGTTGATGATTGGAAAATAACTTGAACTACCTCCAGTTGCTGTTCATGAATTCACCTTGATTTTAATTGGTAAGAAATTGTTTTACTGTAAACCGACTATATGTATTAAAGACTTACATTTTTCTACGGACACGCATGCTAGAAATTGTCATCAAGATACCACGTCGACAGAATATAGCAAATTTCTGTTATCAACTTCACAACTTTAAAAATAAAAATATTGCATATGAGGATTGATTTTGATATCTTTTATTGCATGTTCTGTTTGAATACAATGAATGTGTGGACACACTTATGTATATCCGCGCTTGAATTGCCGAATGCAATATATTAGTATGCAGGATGAATTGAACAGATTAGTTTATTGTATTTGTACCATGGGAGCAATTTCCCTTTCCCTTTTGTAAGAACGCTCCCTTGTGTGAAATTAACCAGATTTGGGGCATATGAACAAGAAACATTTCTCTTATGCTAGAACAGTACAAACAAAAAATAACCGATATATATCATATACATACATATGTATGTACCTACATAAATCTTCTTTATTACTCTTTAATTATTTGAACATAATATATGAAATGTATATGTAAAGTATTGGCTGTAATATTTACTTATAATGTTATATTTCAGGGTGTGATTTTTTTTTCAATCTTAATACAAGTTATTAGGGCACTGCGGGTTTATAATAATTGAGTGCACAAGGAATCAGTGCCCAGGTTTTGCATCATTTTCTCGTGTTTTGCGTTCCATTGTTTTCTCACTAGTGGAAGACACCTACAGTCGCCGTCGTCAATTCCTAACGGCGAGATCTTAGAAGCTTAGCATAGACAATTAGTGCTCTTGGAGTTGTCAGCAACCCGAACTCGAAAGAGGTGGTGCCGTGAAAAATGCAAGGTGTTCCGGGAATCGAACCTGGACCTTAGGCGGGTGAGTCGACGCACTTACCCACCACGGGACGGCATCCATATTCTTCCGTGGTGCCCAAATTGAGTATACAGAAATTATTTATTAAACACATCTTGATCTTGGGTTCATATCCTGTTTCAAAAGCTGTTTCATGGTTTGATTAAACTTCAATACTTCATTCCTGCAACCTCTCTCTTTCCTTAACTAATTACTTGGTAACTTAAGCTTCTAGCCATCTTTTGCGGTTACAGCTTTCCGAAGTAAAACCGTGTTAGCTTGTCCTTCATGATACTCACCATTATGGACGTCCGATTATTCCGAGTATTCATGGTCGTTCTAGCGATGTGTGTATTCTGTCTGAACCCTTGAAAAAGAGGAATGCAGTTGGCTAATTCAGTTAGATTATTCATAAAAATTAGAAAAAAGAAGCAATTCAAAACAATTTGTATTAAACGATTTGAAAGATAACTTGTAATCCATACAAGACGACACATATTTGTATGTAGGAGCCGTAATCACGCATTTTCGATAAATCTCGTTAAAATATCATTGAAATATCCTTCTCCACCATTGTGCAAAAATTGGTTCCTACTTTCGGGGAGATATGGTTTTATATCAGCAGTGAACCTATTGCTGTGGAAGCCGTTCTGGTTCATAAGTTGCTATAAGTGCCATAAGTCGATAGGCAAATACTCGGAAGAGCGATAAGGAGTAGGACAGTGTAAATGAACATTCATAAATAAGTTTCACAACACATATGTAATTATGTAAATAGTGTGTTATCGTCCCATTTCGAAAAGTTAAAACGTTTAAATACAATTTTTGGATGTACAAATTTAAAGTAAAGTCCTGTAAAACATTACCAAATATAATTTTGCCACGAACTGTACAATATCCGTGCTGAGGCAATCAACTTACACCCGATATTTTTATGGAGATGTGCACATAGCCAAACTGGTAAAACATTGCAACCAACCCCGATAAAAAAAATGTCTTCATTTAGTTCACACGGTTTTCGACATTTAGAAGTCGTTGTGCCAAATAATCCAGTAACAGTACACATGAAGCTATCCCGATACAAGTGTCTTCATTTTTCCATTCCATACTGTCAGGGAAAAAGTATTTAAAAGGTTTCTTGCAATTCGGTCACAATAGTGTATAGCCGCTCTTTGCTTTATCTAGGATTCAGTCATAAAATAAAACTGAGGATCACTTCAAGTCCCTTGTGGGAACGGTGCTGATCGTTATAGAAGCTGCTAGTCGAGAATCTTTGTCAATACTTAAGGTTTGTGCTTCCATATGTCTCACAATTGAAGTAGAAGAAGAATTACTTTAGGCACTGGATGCTCTTCGAACTTTTTCACAGGCATTTAATGTACCGTAAACCTTCAGTTAGGGAGACGCTGGTCTCTCAAATTGCAGAGAGTTTGGATTACCATATAATTCGTTTGTTAGGGACTCTGCAGATAAGCGTCTCGATTTGCGGGTAAATTATTGATATTTTAAAAAAGAAATTAATGAATAAATAAATAGAAATATATATACATACAACTCAGTCTTTTAGATGTTAATCCCGAGTCCAGAATTTTCGGCCATTTCAAACTTTTGTACAGACTAACAAATATAATTATCAAATGGTGCTTCACATTTGACACGGTAAGAGCTCGTTTAATTGCTTTATTTTTCATGTTTTTAAGTTTACGCCAGGGGCTGTTTCTTAATTTTAGTGTTCTTTCAACGACACTTACACTGCATGCAGAGGTTTGGATCGACCATTTTCTAAGACGTGTAAGATACATAAAGTCAGGGCGGGAGATTTTTGTTCCTTGGAGTAATCTATTGGCAATTCGCTAATTTTTCTATCTACAACGTGGATTTGAACGTCAAATTACTCGATGATAGACGACTGTATGTCTGTATTTCTACCGTATGCCATGAACGTGTTTTCTTAGGGCTTTTCTTGAAAGCAGAGTTGAGTTAATTGTTGAGTTTTTTCATGTCGCTTGATAATTAAGCCGAGAGTTATATAAATTTTTAGCTTATTCCTAGTTGCGAAAGTCGGTTCATGTCCTGTATTGTATTATTGTATTGTTTACATTGAAATTATAGAGTGTATTATATTTGGTATTGGGAACCTAGTTTCCTCATTTGGTACTGTTTTCTTTATTGTATTCTTTATTGCTGGTTTCGTCCACAACTATCACTGTCACTTTAGATGTAGGTTACATATAAACCCAGTTTGCTTGTAGTCTACCAAAGCAAAATCAAAATGTAGTTCCTATCTCGCGATATCTCCTTACTATCCTAATTTTACTTTATATTCCCATACATCATTCAATAGAGCTAGTGTGTCGAATACTTTTTTGATCATGTTTATGAATTAGTATTAGTTAGTTAGTTAATTGATTTTTACTTCAGTAAACCCATATTATAGAAAAAAAAATGTTAACATAAGTTATAATGCGTATATAAAAATAAATAAATATTGTATAATACCTATCCTTAAAAAATTTAAACCTAAAAAAACCCAAAAAGGAAGTATTTTTCGATACATGTTATTTGGTTATTTGGAAAGTTTTGAATGTGAAAAAATCCTTTTGTAAAATTGTTTTATCATCATCATGTTCCATAACCCGCATGTTCAACTAAAGGGATCGCGGTTGTAATGCACGCACGAAATGCCTTCAGGCCGTTCAATCCTTCACCATGAACTCTAACTCATTAGGAGCTATTCATACCGCGGCGCCAAAGCAACGAAATTAAGCCATTTTCGTCCGAAGAAGTAACTGGTTAACATTGAGATCCCCCCGAACCGTCGCGCTTCTCAGCCTATACCGGTGAGTTACTCCTGCAACCACTGAGAAATCTCATCTCAGCAGCTTGTTTTCTCGATCTTATTCTATCGGTCATTATCCAAATTTCATGACCATAGGTGAGAGTTAGAGAAAACTCTGAGTTAAAAACCGATAACTTGGCTTTGACACCAAGCTGGGCCTTCTTTATTACTGGTCTACTAAGCTGCATTCAAATTGATCCAGCCAGAACAATCCTACAAGAAAGCTCAGTGGTGCTCCTCCCATTACCCGAGACCCCCAGTTATTTAAACTTCGCCACTTGTTTCAATTCAACATGCAGAGTGCACGGGACAGACGTATTGGAAGTTGCCATTACTTCGGGCTTGTCCACGATCACTTTCCTTCCAGCATCAGTACATAACATACGGCCACAAACATATCGAACGCGCGCTGGAGTTCCCTCTGGGATGATGTGAGGACAACTTAGTCATCAGTCATTTCATTTTGAATTGTTTGGATATATGAACTATGACAATAAGCAATTAGGTACCATTTCTTTATTCCTCCCTTCAGCATGCCTGTCGTAAGAGGCGACTAAAAACTACCGTTTGTTCTAGGACAAACAAAAAAATAACGTTGCAATGAACCAAAACAAAGGAATTAGTACCCCACATGGAATGCTAGTCACACTGGAGAATCCACACTCTTAAAAATCTAGCTCTAAAGATTCTGGGGAGAGCACATTATTGCATTTGGATCCATTCAAAAAATGTTCAGGGGTAAACAGATCATCACCAGTTGGATCTTACAATAAAAACACGCGCGTATCAACGCCAATCAATATTACTGCGTAAAAAACGCAAGTAATTAAAACACCAATGAATCTCCATCCGTCGGCACATGAGGAACAGGCTCTAGGGAATTTCGAAAGTCTCGCAAAAGGAAAATGCGAAATTCAGGACTAGACCCGCTAATATGGAAGACCTCGGTAGTTCTTTACAGTTCTTTACGAAATGGATTCATGAAAATAAGCCCAGCTGAAATCGCTCTTGAAAACAACAGAATGACAGAAAGGCGACCGGGCAAAAAACGAAAGGCCGGTTCCTCACCGGAGGTAATAAAAAGACAGAAAGTGTACGTCTTACTAGTAACAGCGAAACTAAGTTCCCAAAAGACCAGGCACCACCGCCAATTAGCGTACTAGGTATACGTATGATGGTATACGTATGAAAACTAATCCGACCCACCTATTCGTGTCATACCTAGAGGACGCCGTGCATCATGTCCAAAAGAAGATATTATAGTGTACTTGAAGTTTAAAGGCCTAAAATTCTAGACGCTGCCAGTTTATGATTCGAAAGGAAACATATGGATCCGAATCTGCGACACATGTCGGATTATCTCTTTTTATGCTTACCTTCGACAAATGTGAAAGCATAGACAAAAGTATATAGAAAATATGTTCTAGATGTGAAAGCAAAAACTTGAACTCAATATAACAATACAAACACTGTCAGGGATTCAACCACACACAGAAGTATTGCCGGAAGGATCCGCAATGTGTCAAATGCGCAGGCGAACATCTGTCTGCAGAATGTAATGAATGTACCACTACACCAGCTACTTGTATTAATTGCAAAGGAAAGTATCCGGTTGCGAAGTAGCAAAAGAGTTACAGAAAAGACGTGATCAAATCAAAGCTCCGTTAACAACCAAAATTGGCAACAAGAGACGTAGTTCTAAAAACCATTTCGAATCCAACAGTAACTCGAGCGAGAAACTGCTGAGTTAAAAGGGCTGCCTCAATTTTTGAAAGGCTACTCGACTTCAAAAATAAAATTAACACCAAGCGTACCTTAACATGAATATGTCAATTAAAATTTTCAATTGGAATGCAAATGGTCTGCTACAAAAACTTGACAAACTAGAATTATATATTAGAGAAAAAGATATCGGTATTTGTCTGACCTCTGAAAAAGGGTACTGTGGTTACCACTCTTGCCATTCATCCGAACGGGCAAGAGGCGGATCATCTCTGTTTATACGGGATACTATTATAGATGATTTATCTGCCGAGTAGTACAATGGACCAGTTTTTAAGTCTGAGCGCTCCAGCGCAGTGTATACCAACCTCCAATAAAAAAAGATCATTTAGTAGGAATAAGTATAGCATTAGATTCTATACAATTACGTGCGGTTGGGGTAAAAAATAAAGATTATTCATTTAACGTCGCGTCCACTTACTGCCCTCCGCGCAGTATAACTGCGAACTTGAAAGTATTTTGCACATTCTAGGCCCAAATTTCCTAATATGTGGATATTTTTGAGGCGAAACACACCTTCTGGGGATCAACATTCACAACATTCACCTTTTGGGGATCACATCTCACAAAAAGGCAGGAATTTATACAGAGCTAGTATGAAACCAAACTGTGATTTTTACTCGACAGGAAAACTAACATACTGTCCTTCGGATGTTAAAAAGTACCTGACGTTGTTGATTTCTATGTCACAAACGGTATTTCTCGAAACTACTTACGAATTGAAGAAAGCTTTGATCTTAGTTCGGATCATACTACATATAAACGGTACCTTTGTAAAAAAGGAAATCTCACCTAATAATAATAATAATTAAGTGGCATTACAGCCCATAAGGGACCAGGGCCTAGCTTCTACAACAACTACTTGTTTTGTACGTGTTGTTGTTCTCTCACGAGAAGAAGGGACCTACACTTTTTTGCCATAGTCCCGAAACCGGGTACACCCCCAACAGACAAAAAGTCTTATAGACCGATTTTACGATTTACTACTTTTACGTTTAAGCCCGCCCGGTTGTAAAAGAAAAACGACTTATTAATAATCACGCCATTTCGGTTTTAGAAGTAAGCATGATGATGTCGGTTGAAGAATCGACTAGAAAAGTACAAAACTTTACGTATAAGAACATGAATAACTTGCTCGTTTTCATAAATAATGTTCAAATTCCCTTCTGAAACGAATACCACGTAATGACTTTCGATGTAAAGCTTAAATGGAAGGAGCATGTCAAAAAGAAAGCTGAGGAGCTCCCATTACGATACAAGGACGTGTAACCGCTTATTGGAAAATATTCCAAGCTAAGTATTGACAGTAAATTCCTTATATACAAGCAAGTGCTTAAACCCATATTGACGTGTACAACTGTGGGCTTGTACCTAAGAAAATACTAGAAATATACTACAAACTTTTCAAAATAAAGTGCTAAGGGTCATCGTCAATGCACTCTGGTATGTACGAAACAACGATATCCAAAGAGATCTTGGAATTTCATCAGTTCACGTTAAAATTAAGAATTTTGCAAGCATAAGCGTCGTCTGGATGAGCACATAAACTCTACTGTTCTCTGTTACGAAGA
Organism: Eristalinus sepulchralis; assembly: GCA_944738645.1. NCBI lineage: Eukaryota > Metazoa > Arthropoda > Insecta > Diptera > Syrphidae > Eristalinus > Eristalinus sepulchralis. Next base: position 16,575,270 of record OX122886.1, read on the forward strand.
TATATATTTTATTTGAAGGGAGGTGTTTGTACTGGGTAAAAATGATCTAGGAACAATTCCTTTTCGCTCTATATTTCCTTGTACATTAATTACATAAATGATATAGAAAATTATTATGTGTCTGGACACGACTTCAAAAAGAAAAAAACTAATAATTCTTGAAATTTGGCTCTACTAACTAGACTATTCTAGACTTTTTCTAGAATAACGAAATGAGATTTTCAATCTCAAAAATCGTTAAGGCACACGAAGAAGCCACTGTCTAGAAGTTATAGTCTTTTATCCGTTGCAGCATTGTATATATATTTAGTATACAGGCTTCTTTTTTTATCTCTTATATTAAATAAAAATAAAAATTATTTATTTTCTTTTCAGACTGCTTGTGTTTCTTATAAGTGCCTTCCTCAGAAGTTCTTTGACCTGCCCTGTTGCATCCACGTACATATCGAGAATCGTTTTTTCCACTTTTTAATGGTGTTTTGTCAAAATGCTATCAAATTCCGAAGAAACACGGAAGAAATCCCTAGCGGCACAGCAAAAATCAGCACCACCATCGTTGGGTGCAACTGGTCCTTTGTGGACGAATAATAGTACCTTAGAATCACTTGCGGTGAAAATGCAAGCTCGGAGCGCGCCATCTACATCTGCCGCACATACGTCTTTTAATGCAGTAGAACCAGAACGAATGTACGTATTTCCTGCTGCCAATAATCCAAATAATAGCAGGATGGATGAAATATCTGGTATACCTTTTCTTGGAAACAACGGACAAACGGGGTTAGCTGTTGGAGGAACAAGTCGCGGACATGCACGATCCATAAGTCACGGAGGAGGATCAATTTTAACGCCAGGAGGTAGACCTTTAAAATCAGCTATCAAGGGGCATCAACGAGCATTTTCTCATGGTCAGATAACTGATTCCCCTAATGAAGTTGTGACGCGAGGGCATAGCCGTATTGGATCTAAAACTGATTTTATCCTTCCTCCGGGTCATAAGGAAGAAAACGAAGTTAGAGACTTTGGACCCTCCGCACCAACTTCAGCTCGAGCGGGTCATTCAAGACAGGCGTCAAGATCAGAATCAATTTATACTTTGCGTCGTACGGAAACTCCTCCGTGGTGGAAAAAAATTGGTATTTGCCAAAATGATAAGACCGAAGAACGAAGTTATCGAATAGTAGTGCCAAATCACACAGTGCCACCAAAAACATCCAAAAGGGACCACCCGAATGGACGCTTCGTCGGTAATAAAATACGCACTACAAAATATACTCTTTTATCATTTATACCGAAAAACCTGTTGGAACAATTTCATCGTGTGGCAAATCTATATTTTATATTCATTGTTTTGCTTAATTGGTTCCCTGCAATCAATGCATTTGGGAAAGAAGTAGCAATGATACCAGTCTTGTTTGTTCTGGGAGTAACTGCAATAAAGGATTTGTTTGAAGATAGAAGAAGAAGATATTCGGACAAAAGGATAAATAACACTACTTGCCGAGTATATGATGGGTATGTATTACTACTTAGTTAAAAAATTGTTTTTTTAAATTTTTACTTGATCCCTTGCTTTAGTTAAAATTCGTAAATTTACTTATATAATTTACTTTTGTCTATCTTTTATTCTATCTAAACGAATATAATTTCAATTTATACATGAATGAATTCCCCACACGCAGAAGGTCTATGTTCTACGCCCGGACGGGACACCTCGCATTTTTTCACGGCACCACCTCTTTCGTTTGCTTCCAACACTCAAAGTGTTTTAATTGTCTATGAAAAGCTGTTCAAATCTCGCCGTTCGGAGTCGGCAAAAAAGTGTAGGTTCCTTTTACTCGAAGGAGAACTGTAGAACGCACAACACGAGGAGGCGTTGTAGAAGCTAGGCCCTGGTCCCTTGTGGGCTGTAGTGTCACTCAATTATTATTATGTATGAATTCTGAAATGCAATTCTGTATTTTGTAGTTCGGTTCGAATGCGTTATATTTTATTAATGCATTAACTGAAATTATTATATACAGTCGAGGTTAAAAGTAATATGTTGATATATAATTTACAACAAAATAAAAAAAGAAACAAAAATGCTATTTGCAAAAATACAGACTAAATGATACTTGGCGGATTTCACTGTCGCTTTCTATAGTCTGTTTATATGTGGAGGATGTGGATGTGGATGGCATCTTTGGATATTACGTCTTACAATTGTCCATCGCAAAAGTAGTAGCGTTATCGAAATAGATTGGGGTACATAACTAAACCGAGACGCCGACGTTATATGTCCTTGATCACAGCATGTACTTTGTCTTGCTTTCATTTACCGCCACAGTGACTCCCGTTATAATCCCAGCAAACACCTCATTCGAGCCTTATGTTAGTGAAGTCACGTCATTTGAATCCGCGTAAACCAGCAGTTAAATGCCTTTTATATTTACTTGTTAGTATCGCCTGATTTTTTCAAGAATGATGCTCAAAAGTCAGATAACAGCGCGTCGCCTTGTGTAAAACTATTTTTGAAATTAAAACCCGTAAATTGTTGTCTTTGATTCCTTTGTGGGGATTATCAATAGAATCTTAGATCCGTCCGTATCCGAAGCATGTGTTGTCTCATAACTAGTTTTGTTTGTAGGTGATGAGAAAGGAGATATTAGTCCCCAACAATTTGGTTTCAGAAATATTCTTGTGACCCGGAAAGCACGTCTTTGTTCAAAGGATTTGATTATGAGAAAAACATGTGACAAAATAGCCCATACAAAAGTTATGGAAATCCTAGGAACTAAAAATATAGATAAAAATTATCAAAGAATAATTTAAAATATATACACGGTTCAAATGTCTAGGATCAATATCAATAAGACAAGGATGCATCATATCTCCTTACTCTTCAAAATGTGTGCTGAGCAGATCTTCCAATATAAATATAAATGGAGTACAAATAAACAATATACTCGTATAAAAATATATTGATTCTGTAATAACTGCAAGTGATGCTGAGCAGATCTTCCAATATAAATATAAATGGAGTACAAATAAACAATATACTCGTATAAAAATATATTGATTCTGTAATAACTGCAAGTGATGTTGAGAAGTTAAACGTTATGAGGAACAAGCTTAACTGTATAGGCAACGAATATGGTTTAAAAATGTCTATGTCTAGAAATAGAAAAAGTAAATAGCATTAAATAGTAAAAGTAAATAGCATAAATAAACGTTACCATGATTATCAACAGTGTAGTGTAGAATAGAACATTCTTTTGCAAAAAAAAACGTTCCCCAATAGTTAAATTGGCGCTGAAAAGAAGATTGTTAAAATGTTGCATTTGGTCTGTGTTCTTGTATAGAACAGAAACGAGAACTCTACACAGAAGAGAAGTAAGGAGGCAAAAGAGAAGAAGGAAGTTTTCGAAGTCGAGTTTTCGATCGAATAGGAAACGAAGAAGTACTGAAGCGCATAAACTTAAAGAAAAAAAGCATGTCCATAAATAAAAGGGGAAAACTGGAATATTTGGGATTTTAAGGAATCAAAAATAAAATACAAGTAGAAAAATATGAAGTAGAGGAGGACAAATACGAGGGCTGTCTGATAAATAACCGACCTCAACGTGAAGCTAGCGGCACAAGTGAAAAAAAAGTTTCTACTTCAAATTGTGCATATTATAATAGCTACTCGCCAAAATTTCAGAAATTTATCTTGTACCATTATCTGTTGACAGTCGTTTTTGTGAGTGTATTTCGGTGATTCCCCCAAAATGGAAAAAATTGAATATCGAGCTGTAATTAAATTTTTATTTTTGAAAGGCAATACGCCTTCACAAATCAAAGATGAGTTGGACTCTGTGTATGGTGACTCTGCACCATCGTTAACCACCGTAAAATTTTGGGCAGCTGAATTTAAACGTGGTCGCAGGAGCTTGGAAGATGATGAACGTCCTGGGCGTCCAAAAACTGTAACCACTAACGATAACATAGCTAAAGTTCATCAATTGGTACTAGATGATCGCCGGATTAAAGTTAGAGAAATAGCCGAAATTATGAAGATGTCAAAAGAACGTGTTTGCCATATATTAAACCAAGATTTGGGCATGAGAAAGCTGTCCGCGCGTTGGGTGCCGCGTTTGCTTACGCTAGACCACAAACGTGCACGCATGAACATTTCCAGCGCTCTGTTGGCTCAGTTTAGAGGCAATAAGACCGAGTTTTGGCGCCGATTGATAACTGTAGACGAAACTTGGATTCATCATTATACGCCCGAAACAAAAATCCAATCTAAACAGTGGATTGAAAAGGGGGAACCGGCCCCAAAAAAACTATAACAGGAGCATACTACGCATCATTATTGGACAAGCTAAAGGAAGAAATTTCGAAAAATCGGCCACATTTGCAAAAAAAGAAAATCTTGTTCCACCAAGACAACGCACCATCTCACACCTCAACAGTCGCCATGGCGAAAATCCACGAATTGCGGTTCGAACTGCTTGACCATCCACCTTTTCACCGGATCTAGCACCAAGCGACTTTTTTTTGTTTCCTCAACTTAAAACTGCGCTCGGCGGCCAGAGATTTTCGTCAAATGAGGAGGCAATCTCCTTCGCGAACTCGTATTTTGCAGACAAAGATGCCAAGTACTATTTGGAAGGGTTGCAGAGATGGGAGCATCGCTGGGAGAAGTGTGTGGAGTTACAAGGAGACTATGTAGAAAAATAAATAAAAAAAAATTGAAAAAGTCGCGTGCATCATGGTTAGGTCGGTTATTTATCAGACAGCCCTCGTAGTTTCATCAACCTTTTACTTACGAGACATCTTACATCTTATATAAATATATGTAAAGAGGTGTAACATTAAAAGAAACACTTGACATGATGATTGCCAACCTTCGCAATAGAGGGAAACTCTAAGAAAATGATAACCTAAAACTATTTGGCAATGCTCATTAATATAACGCCCGGGCAGAAGGGGATCGTTGCATACCTTGATTCACGGTTGTTGTGATGTCTATCCAAGGAGCTTCACTGCAATTATTGCAAGCAAAGTTATATTGCTGGACGCTTTAATCGAATTATTGTATGCATAAATTGCTTACCTCTTACCCAATTTGCCGAATGGAAAAGACCCTGTTTTCTGTTTACTGTTCTTTCATTCTATTGCCGTTTGCAACTGATTTATGGGAGAGTTTTATACGACATTATAAAGTTTTATTATTAAGTTGCACACAAAGTAATTTCGTCGACAAACGCCGAGGGTCCCAGCATTGATTCTTTACTAAATATGTTAAATTTTTTTAAAGCACATTTGAGTAGCTGCAATACACAAACAGTACGAATTGTCTGTGTAAACCTATCCACATTTTTGGAAACTCAAATAAAATGTATAAAACAAAGCATCCGTTGGTGTAATTACAACTCCGTACTTTAATTAATAGTAAACTATCGGAATATAATTAGGAAAATTGTTTTTGTTCTTGTTGTGATTTCAAAAATTGCGTAAAACCAAAATCTCGTAATTCGAGTATCGTGCAAATTGAGGTACTGGTGTACTGGAAGCTTAAGGTGCTAAAATCTATGTGCTCCAACAACTAACAAGCTCCAACCACATTTTGCTGTCGCATCATTATACATACATACATAAATATGTTTACCTCTCCTGTAATTAACCTAATTTATCTACAATAGACTGTAATTTGTGGGGATTTTAATAATGCAGTGGATTCCATTAGTGTCAAATTAGGTATATGAGTGAACAAGGCACGATTTGATGATTTGAATGACATTCAGTTCAATTTGTTAAAAAATATTGGTGTAAGTAGCTTTAGAGATTAAGTAAATTATATTAATTTTATAGAAAAACTTGGAAGAACATAAGATTAACATTGTTGTTATTTTAAATTATCTCTCTTTGTAACATATTGCATGGCTGTATGGTAATTCAAAAAAAATTATGAACTGTAAATACATACCATTTTTTCTATTTACTTATTGTTGCCAAACCTGGCAATGTTGCTACTTGGCAAACATTTTACGAAATGAACAAAGGCGGCTATGAGTTTGGAAGTAATTGGAAGAATAAGCATTTTGTCATTGCCATTTCTTCATCTTCTTTTCGTTCTTACATTTAATATAATGGTGGTCGCCGTGGCGTAGTGGTAAGTGCATCGACCGCGGCGCAGAAAGTCTGGGTTCAATTCTACTCGTGAAGAACAGTAGTATGCACAACACGAGTAGTTGTTGTAGAAGCTAGGCGCTGGTCCGTAATGGGCTGTAGTGCCACTCAATTGTTATTATTATTATTTAATATAATTATAATTTGAATTTGTACGTTAATGAAATATACACTAAATTTTCAAAGTTGAGTTTGATATTTCGCGGCAACATCCTAAATAATTCTTAAATTAACAAAGAATCGAAACTCCCAGATTGAAATTTGCAACAAAAGTGAACAGCGTTATTCTAGAACATCACCATCACATCAACGCCATCTATTTTAAATTCCACCAGGCCGTCACTGTCAGGTAAGAATGTCCATTTTTAAGAAATCGAAAGACATCGCGCTCACCCCCTCCGCTGAAAAGTCGCTCCGCTCCAAGCTCAAAGCAAAGTTCCTTGCAGCGAAATGTAGGCTCTGTTCCTCTAACGGTCAGTTGTAGATTATGTAGCAGGCCCGATGACGATCAAATGGTACAATGTGACAGATGCGACACGTGGCATCATTATACGTGCGTGAACGTTACATCCGACATCGCAAACGAAGACTGGATTTGCCCAAAATGTTCACAAAAAACCGAATGTCAAACCGTGCCATCATCTGCTGATACACCATCAACCTCTCACGCGAGAACACCTAACAAAAGACCGTTATAGCCAACAAATCAACGCACATTTCAAGATAATGGTAATTTGCCGTCGCCTGCATCATTAAAAACAGGATCTCTATGCAAAAGCAAGTCCGTAGGTTCAACCAGGTCGGTAAGATTAAGCCTTCAGAAATTAGAAGAGGAGAGACTGTTTAAAGAAAAGAGGAATAAGGAATATCTGGATGCAAAATATAGTATTCTAGAACAGGCTTCAGATGAAGAGTGCGAAATCCAGTCAATTTCTAATAAAGAAAGACTTGATGAGTGGGTCGCTGAACAATTGATCACTAACAAGCAGTCTCAAGAGTTAAATGTGCAGTAACAACCAAAGCATGAATAAAATACAATTCTAAAACAGCCAGGTGTGCAGTTTCAAAGTATGAAATTCAACAAAAATACTTTTAATATAAATGATACCTGGGTCGGAGCAGAATCTCAACCTAAGCCACATTTATCTACAGATATGTACAATTTCCACTATGATAATAAACAACCACCCATAGATACTGCCCGCCAGTTCAGCCAAAATAATGACAAATTCTCACCTGGTAATAATATGCCAAATTTGAATAGTCAACAATTGGCGTGAAGGCACATAGTGCCAAAGGATTTACCAATTTGTTCTGGAAATCTAGAGGAGTGGCCACACTTCATCAGTTGTTATGAGAATACAACTCGTATATGTGGTGTTTCTAATGACGAAAATCTTAGCAGGTTACGCGGTGGTCTCAAAGGAAAAGCATACCAACCAGTTAAATCACGACTGATGTATCCAAGTCAAGTACCGAGTGTGATATCGACGTTAAGAATGCTGTTTGGTCGACCAGAAACCGTTATCAACAACTTGGTAACTAAGTTACGAAGGGAACGTCCACCTAAACCAGATCGAATGGACGAATTAGTGGCATATGCATTAGCAGTTGAAAACATTGTGTCAACAATGGAAGCAGCAGGGATGACTTCACACCTTAACAACCCTTTTTTACTAGAGGAATTGGTGGAGAGACTACCTTATCAAACTCGTCTAAATTGGGGTGTTTTTAAAAGAGGAACGCAGGCAGTCAATTTGTCAACATTTAGTGCTTGGTTGTATCAAGTTGCGGAAGCTACATGTGAAGTTATGGAGAGCACGTCGTCATTTTCTACGGATATGTTCATGAAGAAACAGATGGTTATACTGATTTAAAATCTCCTGCCTGCATCATCTGCAATAAAAACTGTAATTCTGTTGATCGATGTAGTCAATTCATTAATATGCCTTTAAAAGAAAAGTGGAACGAAGTAAAGAAACATTATCTATGTCGTTCCTGCTTAATTCCCCACTACAATCGCAAGTTCACTTTGAATAAAAAATGTGGTTTAAATGGATGTGTATTTAGACATCATAAACTTTTATACAAGTCTATAAACGAAAGTGTGAAAACTTCAGATAAACACAATTGCAATATTCAACAAGAGTTTGCGAATATTCTTCAATTAGAGGGTCAAACTCAAGAACTTTTTCTAAGATGGACATCTAACACATGCAGAACAGAACAAAAATCGAGATGTGTTAGTTTGAGCATTTCGGCAACAAATAGTACACGGTAATATAAACTCTCGAACATTCGAACAGTTCAATCGCTCAGTCTCCCAATACAGACCATGGATCTTGATATACTGCAATCAAATTTCCCACATTTAAAGGGTATTCCAGCTGAATCATATATCCAGGCAAAACCTAAAATCTTGATTGGACTCGACCATATGCATTTGATAAATACATTGAAATACCGAGAAGGAAGTGTTGATCAACAAGATTGGGGTGGATTGTATTCGGTCCAGTTGCAAGAGAGGCACAAGTAGAGCATATCGGTTTTAATTTATGTGAATGCCAGGAAAGGTATGACAATAAACTCCAAGAGATGGTAAGAGAATTCTTTGCTGTGAAAAATGTTGGATCAAAAAATATTAAACGTTTAATGAATAAAAATGACGTCAGGGCTATTGAAATGTTGGAAAAATCCACAGAGAAAGAGGAACCATTATTAGCAGAAAATCTCCATCGACAAATTTTGGATTATATACAAAAAGGCTACGCTCGAAAGCTTTCTAAAGAAGAATAAATAGAAATTAAAGCAAAGAGAATTCGATATTTGCCAATCTTTCCTGTCATTAATACTAATAAGCCATCCAAAGTATGCATTGTGTGGGATGCGGCAGCAAATGTGAATGGTATTTCTTTAAAATCTTTGATACTATCAGGTCCAAATAACTTACCAGCACTTACGGATGTTTTATTTCGTTTTCGACAAAGGAAGTTTGCAATCTGTGGGGACATAAAAGAAATGTTCCACCAGGTTATGATAATGGAGAAGGATCAAGATGCACAACGATTTTTGTGGAGAAATAAGGAAACTGAACTAGTAGAAGATTATAAAAAGCTGGTGTTAACTTTTGAATCTACGTGCTCACCCTGCTGTGCGGAGTTTACAAAAAACAAAAATGCTTTAGAATTTTCTGATAAATATCCTAGAGCAGAGGAGGCAATAACAAAAAACCATTACGTTGACGACTTTCTTGATAGCTTGGATACTGAAGATGAAGTATTGAGACTAGCTAATATAGTTATATACATACATTTTGAAATAAGAAACTTTATGAGTAACTCGAAGAAAGTTGTTAGAGCGCTCGAAAACAAAGCAGTTACCTGTGAGAAGAAATTTGATACAAATTCAGGTTTTCTTAATACTGAAAACGTTCTTGGCATGTGGTGGTCACCTGGATCTGATCAGTTTTAATTTTTATATAATACAAACTCCAATGTTTATGTCGAAGCAAGCATTTCGGCATACGCTGCATAGCTTATCTTCGGATACAACGTGCTTCCGAAATTGAATATGCTCTTGTGTGTTCACGTACAAAAGTTGGTCCAATAAAATATATGTCAATACCGAGAATGGAACTAGAGGCAGCTGCTTTAGGTTCCAGATTAGCAAAGGCTGTGGAAAAAGGACATTCCATAAAGTTTGATGATTTCAATGGATTTACCTGAACCACAATCAAAGCGTCACCTCTAGTGAAGTACAAGCGGTTTTCTTCTTGGAAAAAATTGTGTAGATCATTTGCTTATGTTGTTTTATTTATTAATAAAATTTCAAAGACAAGAAGACAGGAAGGTCACCGTCCTACTTTAGATGGCATTGAGAGAGCCGAAAATTATTTGTACAAATTATGCCAGTTAGAAAGTTTTCCTGAAGAAATGAACGCATTACAAAATTTAAGCATTACTGCGGACGGGTTTTCAATAGAACCATCTAGCTCAGTTTATAAACTAAGTCCATACATCGATCCGTATGGTGTTATAAGAATAAAAGGGCGTATTGATGCTTCTTCAAATGTACCCTTCAATTGTAAACGACCAGTAATTTTACCAAAGGCACATTACATCACTATGCTGATAGTCCAGGACGTTCACCTGAAATATAAACACTTATATTTTGAAACCGTAATAAATGAACTTCGTCAAATTTATCATATTCCAACATTGAGAGTAATCTTAAAGAAAGTACAGCAAAATTGCCAAACGTGAAAAAATAAAAGAGTAGTTCCAGTACCACCTTTAATGGGTGACCTTCCTCCAGCACGTCTAAGATCCTTTACTAGGCCTTTTTCATATGTAGGAGTGAATTATTTTGGCCCTATGTTGGTTACAGTTGGCAGGCATACAGAAAAAAGATGGGGGGTTCTATTCACTTGTATGACAATACGGGCGATACAGATCGAAATAGCACATAGTCTAAATAGTGATTCGTGAATTATGGCAATTAAAAGACTGTGCGAAAAAGGAAAGCCGATAGAATTATGGTGTGATACCGGCACCAATTTTAGAGGAGCGAGGCAGGAACTCAATGATACTTTAGAGCAGTTGAACATAGATAAAATAGCGGAGCGACTTGAAGATAATAAGATAACATGGAATTTTATTCCACCAGCGGCACCACATATGGGGGGAAGTTGGGAGAGACTATTGCGTTCTGTTAAGCAAACGCTTGCAAATATACAATTACATAAGTCGAAAGCCAAAGGACGAGATTTTACTAACAATTATGTCAGAAGTAGAATATATAATAAATTCGAGACCGCTAACATATGTACAATTAGAAGCCGACAGTGACGAAGCCTTAACACCTAATCATTTCTTAATGGGATCTTCAAGTGTGTGGAAAAATGTCAAATGATGGGATGGATCTTCAAAAAATTGGATTTTGTGTGAACAATATGCAGAGCATTTTTGGAGACGTTGGCTAAAAGAGTATTTACCTTCTTTCACGAAAAGAACGAAGTGGTTTAAGTCAGCAAAGCCAATATCAGAAGGAGACATTGTGGTTATAGTGGACCCCAACAATCGGAGAAGTACCTGGCCGAAAAGAGTGGTTATACAAGCACATCGAGGCACAGATGGACAAGTGAGGTCAGCTGTAGTCCAAACAGCGTCAGGAGTCAATAGAACCATCGAAAACGAATTTTTTCTTCTTTTCGTTCTTACATTTAATATAATTATAATTTGAATTTGTACGTTAATGAAATATACACTAAATTTTCAAAGTTGAGTTTGATATTTCGCGGCAACACTTATATTACAATTTAAATTGGGCAGCACTGAAGCCCATAACGGACCGAGGCCTGACTTCTTTGTTCTGCGTGTTGTTGCTGCCTCAAGAGTAGGTAATAATAATAATTGAGTGGCACTACAGCCCATAACGGACCAGGGCCTATCTCTACAACAACTACTCGTGTTGTGCATGCTATTGTTCTTCACGAGTAGAAGGGACCTACAGTTTTTTGCCGATTCCGAACGGCGAGATTTGAGAAGCTTTCCATAGACAATTAATACTCTTTGAGTGTTGTCAGCAACTCGAAAGAGGTGGTGCCGTGAAAAAATGCTAGGTGTCCCGTCCGGGGATCGAACCCAGACTGTCTGGGCCGCAGTCGATGCACTTACCACTGCGCCACGGTGACCACAAGAGTAGATAGGCGTACAAATTTTGTTTAGTCAGTAGCTCGAAAAAGATGTTGCTGTGAAAAAATTGAATTGTTTAATCCAGGTTAATCAAGTGAACGCATGCGCGTGAAATTTAACGTGTATCAGCGAGAGGTATGTTGATGACGTATTGGAATCATTGAAGTTTTACCGAAGGAAAGGTATGCTTAGGTCATCCTATTCCTTACGCAGTTACCTTGAATGTTCCGGCTCAAGCTATTTATGTTATTGTCGTATTGCAATCATTTAAGTTTTATAGAAGGAAAGTTTTTAGTGAACGCTTTGTTTGCTGTACTCAAACGAGGTTAAACCAGTATGGAGTCCTTTATCCATTCAACCTCCGTTCACCACGCTGTATCTACCAATCACACAAGGGTTTGGTGGATCACCGTGGAAGGGGTCCTTACTCAAGAGCGCTTTGATTGTTCATCTTATTTCTCAGTATGAGAATACAGGAGATTGTTATCCTGTTTTGAGTCGATATCCATGCAAGTAGACCCAGACAATATAGGAGAGAGGAAATACCACTTTTATTTTTTTAGACGTCTTCCAGGGCCTTTATTTTTTTATTATTATTTTTTTTTTATTGAATAGTGGAACAAAATTTTTTTAAAGTATTTCGGGATTTAAATCAAATGAAAACAGTGTAATATTAAAAACTTAGTTGGATAATACATGGTAACGGACATAATAACATCATGTCGTGACCACTCAAAACTATTTCCTTGCTTCATGGACACGGCCTAATTTTGTTTTAGATATATTTCAATAATAATAACATTCCTTAATTCCGTGTCAAAATGAAAGTTCAAATGTCCACATAAAAATGCATGACTTCTTTAAGTTGAAGTCTTACTATATTGATGGAATTCTCAATGACAGAATATATCTTTAAATATTTATGATAAAATAAACGGCGAGCATACACCCAATACATTGGGGAAGAGAGATAAACTAATGGTGTTGCGTGCTTAAGTTTAATTATGTAATTGTTCTGTTCATAGTTGTGTGCACCCTTTCTTTGGTTTAATTTGCTTCTGGCCCATAGGTAGGTGATAATTAGATTTGAATTTTTAAATACACTACGTAGAACAGTAATTAATTAAACTTTAATAAATACTTTAAAATGAAAAGGGTTTTCCAAAAAGGACTTGACACCTTTTTATTTAAATAAAACGTTAACCATTTGAGATTTTTTAAAAACTTTATTATCGGCTTAAAATACAATCAAAACATTTATGAAAGAAAACCGACTTCGTTCATATAGCCACCAATTTTCAACAATGCGGACTATTATTATTATTATTTTTATTATTATTATATAAATACATAATCGGCAATCATAGCGCAATAACGCTGACCATTTACAATAACGTGAAGATCGTTGGCCCAATAATAACGCCTGCATGCAAACCGCGCCGAACAGTTATTTTTTTATGGATGAAGTGGTGATTTATGAATCACAAGTGGAACTTATCCGATAATGCATATTTTCCTTATTGGCGATCACATGCAGTCATAAATGAGCTTCGTCACTGAAGATGATTTTGCGATGAAATTCATCATCTTGGCGCATGTTCTCCAGCACCCAATCGGAGAGGATACATAACTTCAAATGATCCATCGGCTAGAATTCGTGATTCAGATTGATCTTGTATGGATTTAAACCATGTTCCTTACGCAAAATACGCCATAATATGGTGTACTCTTGAGAACACTGTGGAATTAACTAATTTCGATCGTTTGCTACATACGACTGATTGGCAGCGATATTTTCGACGCATAACTTACTCTTTTTTTCACTGACACGACAACATCACACAACGAATATTTAGACTCAAATTTTGCCCTCCGCTCTTTCGGTTGAAAATTTGTATAATTTGCAGACATAACATGGTAAAGTACGCGAATGAGTGTACTTTATCATGTTGTTGGGTTGGGTTCACAAAATAAATTGTCATCGACTGTTTAATTGATGATAGTAAAAAAGTGCGTTCACAAATTAAATTCAAATTGTCAAGTTCTTATTGGTAAACCCTTTATGTACATGTGTATATACGTACTAGATCCAATAAATTAACCCATATACGAGGGCTGTCTGATAAATAACCGACCTAACCATGATGCACGCGCCTTTTAAAAAAATTTTTTTTTTCTTCGTCTACAGTTATCAATCGGCGCCAAAACTCGGTGTTATTGCCTCTAAACTGAGCCAACAGAGCGCTGGAAATGTTCATGCGTGCACGTTTGTGGTCTAGCGTAAGCAAACGCGGCACCCAACGCACGGACAGCTTTCTCATGCCCAAATCTTGGTTTAATATATGGCAAACACGTTCTTTTGACATCTTCATAATTTCAGCTATTTCTATAACTTTAATCCGGCGGTCATCTAGTACCAATTGATGAACTTTAGCGATGTTATCGTTAGTGGTTACAGTTTTTGGACGCCCAGGACGTTCATCATCTTCCAAGCTCCTGCGACCACGTTTAAATTCAGCTGCCCAAAATTTTACGGTGGTAAACGATGGTGCAGAGTCACCATACACAGAGTCCAACTCATCTTTGATTTGTGAAGGCGTATTGCCTTTCAAAAATAAAAATTTAATTACAGCTCGATATTCAATTTTTTCCATTTTGGGGGAATCACCGAAATACACTCACAAAAACGACTGTCAACAGATAATGGTGCAAGATAAATTTCTGAAATTTTGGCGAGTAGCTATTATAATATGCACAATTTGAAGTAGAAACTTTCGGTCGGTTATTTATCAGACAGCCCTCGTTCTTAACCATTTTAGTTCCATTTCGTTTTGTGTAAATTTTCAAAGCAGCATGTATTAATTATTTTCCCCGTTCGATAAAATGCATACAAACGCCTACGGGTCCAATTTCATCTTGTATAGACATAGGCAATTTTTTCGCCTCTTCCTGGTCAACCCTCTCTAAGGACAACAACTTTTCTCCAGCATTCGTTGACTTGAAACTCCAAAAACATTTGTTACTCGCCAGTCCTAGTCCGAATAAGTCGAATAACGCACACATAACTGGAATTTTGTTTAAGTGCTTTAAAAGGTAGAACCCCAAGTAGAGACCGGATTTCCTATCCTATGATTAGAAATCTACCACCTGAAGTTAAATCTAGGCTACTTGCTTTGTACAATGAAATATTAAACACCAGTACCATCCCACAAATTTGGAAAACAGCGTATATAATTCCGTTGTCAAAACCGAACAAATCAAATGACTCCATAGATGGATACCGGCTAATTTCCTTCATCTCATTCATGTCGAAAGTTCTGGAAAAAATAGTTGCAAAACGTCTCTTATGGTTTATTTTAGATGGGGGTATTAACGGTGGAGCTATGCTTTCTCTCAACAAATATAAACACCTTCACATATGTCGTAAATTGTCCTGTCCTAAAAACTAAATTTATCGATGAACAATGTAAATATAGAAAATGTAGATAATTTGGATATCTTAGGCTTAAGATTAAATTGTAAGTTTAGTTGGAAACCCCACTGTTTGTACCTAAAAAGAGCCTAGCTTCAAGATGTTACATTGTAAAATATTTATCGAAAAGCAAATTCAATCTACATGTGAACACCTTATGTAACATAACCAGATCTTTAGTCTTAAGTAAAATAGAATATGGGTTATATATTTATGATTAATGCCCAAATAGTACTTTAAACATTATTAAATCTTCGTAGAACCAGTCAGCAAGAAGAAGTATCAACGCTTACCCCACCACTCGTATTATCAACATCATGGTGGAAGCTGATCTTTCCAATCTAGAACAGCGGCAATCAGAAAGTTTTCAAAAAATTATCCCAAAACTTATCTTTTCCAAAGACTCACACGAGCAAATCAAAAACAAGTAAGCGTCTTCCCTCTGCAATCAACATTGCTCTCTCAAGGGCAAAAGAAATGAACCTGACCTACAAACCAGTCATAGGGCACAGCGCACTTATGCCAAAAATCCTTTGAACTAAAACTTACTGATTACAACAAGGAAAGCATCAACAGCAGGATATACCACTCAACTTTCCAAGACACCATGGTAAATCTAAAGCAAGGTGGTTGGACTCCGTTGTTTACGGATGGGGCGAAATCCTTCGAGAACACCTCCTTTGCCATAACTTAAGAAAACGGCACTTTGCTGAAAAAAGGTATTCTCTGCGATTTCACATCAATCTTCACTGCACAAGCTTTTGCCATCTACGAAGCGGCCAAAACGGCTGTTAAATTTGGCAAGAAACTGGTAATATGCACTGACAGCCTTTCAGTTCTTCGTGCCCTATCCAACTGCAACCACAACAGTAGGGTAATAACCAACATTCGGGACCTTCTAATAAGAAATGCCAACAGTTTGAAGCTCATGTGAGTGCCCAGTCATATAGGTATAATAGGCAACAAGAAAGTCAACAAAGCTGCGAAATCCTGCAATAGATCACCCGTTTTTACTTTTTGCATCTTCTCCAAAAAAGATCTACAGAGATATATCGACCAAGTAATCAAAAAGAACAAAACTATTCGCTGGAGCAGCTATAAAAACCACTACTCCAAGATACACATCGACCGGACTACTCCCATCTACCCGCTGAATGCACCAAAAGCAGCAGTATCCAGCTTTATCAGACTTCGGCTAGGTCACACTACCATAACACACCAGCATATTTTAAAGAAAGTGAACCCACCACAGTGTTCAGTGTGTAACAACATTCTGGATGCTTCACATCTACTTGGCATGTCAACATGCGGGACCTCCCTAAAAATCAAAACGATCTTGCCCAACAATCAAAACATTTTTTCCTTTTTAAATACAATCACTATCGAAAACATCATAACAGTCCATAGATTCCTCACAACAAATAAGTTAATTAATAATATATAATAATTGCAAATCTAAGTTACCTTCTTGGGAAAGCACTTGAAGCTAGCGCTCTAAAACTACTAATATTGTATGTAATAATATTTTCCCCCATGTCTCTGTTTGGAATTCGGTGTTGGAGGTGATTTCAAAGTTCTCTCGTCGTGTCTTGTCATCAGTATGCCTATGTAACTTTGCCTTTTGGAAAATCTCCCTGTGGCCAGATTTGTGCAATGATTGATCCTTTTAACTAAGATCTGGTTGCGTGGCTATTGTCTTCCGTAGATATCAACGGGCACCAGATGCAATAGCATTCATAGAAGATTTTGTTTTTTGTTTTAAGATGGTCAAGTTTTAGAACCCGCTTGGGAGCTAGGGCTTAATATAGGTATATAGAGATAATGATGCAGCATAACCCCTAGATATCATTTCTCAGTTTGAGTGGGTTGACTGAGGGTAGCATCTATTTTCTCGTGAAGGGCACGCTTCGTCTAGGAAAGATTTCCTATTGCGAGGCATGATACTGTACATGCCGCGTCAAAATTGGTTTCGGACAACCAATGGAACAAAAATAAAAGCCAGTGCACCGGGGCCTGCCTTGTTGACTTGGAAAAGGCATTCAAAAAATGGGCTCCAGCAGGGTGCAGTGAATTCACCAATTCTTTTCACTATTTTCACCAGTGAATTGATTGGCTCCATGCAGCATATGATCGCGTTCGCTGACGACTTGGTCGTGTACAGAATAGCGCGAGAGATTGAAGTCATTAACATGCTTTTGCAACGTGACTTCGAAAAGATCCAGCAATTTTGCGATGACTGGTAGTTAAAAATTAACTACCTGAAGTGTGAAACCATCCTTTTCCGGACTCCGTTATGCAGAGCCTCTAGAGATACGAAGAAAAACTGGCGTAAGTTCGGCATCTTGGACCCACAGTGCCGGCCATTAAATGTGAAGAATGTAGTGCGATATGTTGGCATCATGTTGGACAAGTTTCTGTATTGTAATATGCATTCAGTTACAGCTCTGCCGAAAGCCAGGAAAATCTTCGCTATGGCAAGTAGGCTGTTTTATAGCAGCCAACTTGACTCCAAAGTTAAGATTATCTGCTATACGGCCCTAGTCCGGCCAGTCATGGTGTATGGCTGCCCAGTGTGGTTCAACGTGAGTCCTTCCCAGATGGAAAAGATGAGGATGTTCGAGAGGCAATGCCTTCGTGCTTGTCTCAAAAAATACAGAACACCCGAATCTGGGTACAAGAAATTCTATCGCAATGAGATTTTGTATAACGAAGCCAATGTGAATAGGGTGGATAATTTTATTATTAGGCTGATTCGAAGGCATGTTGCACTAGCAACGACATCGGAAAACGAGCTCATATTCGGGGCTTACTACCCGAACGACGCATATCACGAGAACGCACGCCGAAGTGGATTCATTCCACCGGAAGCTTATTTGTCCACTTATTTATCACGTGGTAAGGAGAACAGTGGACAAGCGGCTGCCCAACGAGAACTGTGTAAGGACAGTAAGTCCGGGTGATCTCCGGTTCAGTACATTTATCCCTGTTCGGGATAGAACAGAAAGTAGTATGGAGCAAGGTTTTTATTGGTGGCTACAACCTCATCAAACTCCAGTTGTCGTTAGCTTTTCCGGCTAACGTTGTTGGTCCCCTACGGCCAACTTAAATGTAGGTTAATTAAGAATAGGCTAGATCGTAACATAAAAAAAAATGTGTGTTAAGTTAGTGTTAGGTAGTTTAATTAGAATAGTCGTAGATTAAGATATATATAAATTAATTTTTTTAAATAATAGATTAGATTGCTAAGTTTTTTCTGTAACAATTTTCTTAGTTTTAATAATATCTACAAATAGTGCATAGAATACTGCAAACATATAGTACAGAAGACAACGCCGAAAGGCACTTATAATAAATATTTAGATTAACTTAGGGCCAGTAAGATAGTTTTAACAATAATTAAGAAATTTGTAACTAGTTTAAGTATTTTTACTTCTACATTTAAGGAATTAGAAAAAATTAACAATAAAAAAAATACATTTGGAAATGAAAAAAAGATTTCCTATTCCCTTCCTGGGGTTGATACCATCAGATCAATAACGATTAACAGGAACCTACCTGAGACTGCCTGAATTACAATTTCATTGCTATAGCCGTCACCGTACTCTACATTTTTTCTTTCAAGAATTAAAGCGTATTTTTGCTGTATTCCATTGATTCTCCCGTAAAATTCTTAACGAATTTAGGCATTATTTATGATGATCTCTAACAACCTCAATAAAAGATGCAAATGCTTCCACTTACATGGCGTTTCCAGCTATCCATAAGAATATCTAGATTCTGCCCTCCCAGGGATTTTAATCCAGTAGTTGATTTCGAACGAGAGTGTTTAATTTAAAAATTATTTGCATCTCTTTTTGCGACAACTAACCATTTTAGTTCAATAAACCTACAATCCTGCAATAAAGGTCGACAGTTTTGTTGACAGAATCCTGTGGTAAATGCCGTTCATAAAAAACATTCCTCCAGTTTTATCTCTGAGCATATTGTCTTTAGTGGAGGAAGTGACTTTTACATAGTGTTATATTTGGTTTTATCAGGTCCATGGGTTCATCGACTGGAGTCGAATCAGATGGCAGAATATTTGTGTTCCTGTAATCAAGGAAACCCGATAAATTAGTGGCTGTTGTGTGTCGGTGCTTGTGTCTGTTTTGTCAGTGGCCAGTTTAGAAGTTTATATTTTTAACGATTTGTTTGTTTCATGTTATTAGTCTCCGACACCAAGGTCAGAAACAATTCTTAAGAGAATAAGTCATAAACTTATCCTTTTTTTAATTTTTGTTAATTATTAATTACTATCTAATATAATATATCTTAATATTGTTTATGTTTTCAGAGAGTCTGAAAGGTATAAAAAAGTAAAATGGCAAGATGTTCACGTTGGGGACATCGTACACTTATCGAACAATGAAACAGTTCCGGCAGATATATTACTTCTTAGAACAAGCAACACACATGGCGTCTGTTACATAGATACTTGTGACTTAGATGGTGAAACGAATTTAAAACGACGTGAGGTAAGATTATTAATTACTATTCATATGAAGTGTGGGATCAATTAGTCAGAACTGATACATAATTAGTAATAGAATGTCAGTAGCTATACATATTCGTCTGTTTTTTTATATCGTCATTTTCACTTTATTTGACCTGGGTTGAGTAGCAGAAATTATTAGATCCTTGACAACAAAGATATTCTAAGAAATTATGAACTGATTTTAAAGGGTTCCTTTTTGAAAAAAATATTAACCCCTTACAGTTTTGGTGTTCGTTTTGATCCATTTAGCATCATACCATGCCTCAAACATATGTGAACGTTTTCATTTCTATTTTTAGCTCAAAGAAAAATCACCTATTCGCAAGAAAGATACTACATATAATATCAATAATGTTATTCTTTCCCCATCATCTAGCTCGGCTCCACAGTAAAAGGGGAAACAATAATAATAATAATTGAGTGACTCTACAGCCCACAAGAAGACCAAGGACTAGCTTTTGCATAAACTACTCGTGTGGTGCGTGCTATTGTTCCCTGATGAGTACAAGTTACCCTTTTTGTTGATTCTAGACTGCAAGATTTAAGAAGTTTTAGTACCATTAGTACTCTTTGAGTGTGGTCAGCGATTCGAAAGATGTGGTGCTGTAAAAAAATTAAATGTTCAGTCCGGGAAACGAACCTGGATCTTCGGCGTGTGGGTCGACGCACTTACCCACTACGCCACGGCAACCACTGAAATATTTTACCTGCTCTTGTGTCGGAAAAGCATTATGTTTCCTATTTTTCTGTAGATTTTACGAACAGCTTTCGTCGCCCGTTCAGCCAACTTTGTAAGTCACCTGTTCGACTGCATGCCTCCCTACTTCACCACTGTTCATACAGCGACTAGGAGAAATGGATTTCATGCATCGTATGGTGAAGAGGTCTACGCGTTCATTCCCTATGAATCTTATTTGGCTAGGATCGACATTAAATTTTTATTGCCCGGATATCAGGACATAATACTAACTGATTAATGATTTTTTGATTCATGTTTTTGGGGTTGATGATAGCTTTGATTGTTGACTTGCTATCAGAATTGATGAATAAGTTACTAGCTGAGTTCTTGACACATCCGTGAAAATAAATTTCCAATTGTTTGATATCAGCTCGAAGTTGTTCTTTTTTTCATATTTTTATTTAATTTATTTTAGGGTGAAGTTCTTATTATAGGAAAATAATTAAAACTAGATTCCTTAATATTAACAAAAGTTCTTAAATCCCACTTACTGGCCCTAAACAGGCACTCTAAGCTAATCTATATCTACTCTATTTTCAAAGTGTTTTTGGGCATCACAAATGTGTTATAATTTAATTTACAATACAATACAAAAACCAGACTGCCAAGATTTATTTCATTCTTTTCTTGGCACAAAATTAAAACATGCGAACATACAAAAATAAATTATTTCCCGATTATTATGCCCAAAGGCACTTGTAACTAGAATAGATATAGATTACCTTAGAGAACCTGTGTAGGGTCAGTAAGTTAAATTTTAAACTATTGTTAAGATTGAATAAGCTAGTTTTAAGTATTTTCGTAGAATTAAGTAATTAGACTAGAAACATATAGTAATAAAAATGCGAATAAGAAAAAATAATAATAATTGAATTGAATTGAAAATGAATTGAAAAATGGAGATATCCATGACATTACCAAACAAATTTTGTGACAGAGGAATATAACGAGAAGAAGATCTAGGCACTTTCATTGTTGAATCTAGCAATAAACGACTACTGTTATATGTTTCAGCACACACGTTCTAAGAGAGAACACTTAAATATATACTTTAGATTCGTTAGATGTTTTTTTTTAACGAATCCATCGAATATTATTATTTTAACAGAATATAAATGTATGTACTCCAATGGACGGCAATCTGATACCATTTGTTTTCATTATTACCTTGTGTATGAATGGTGTAAGAAATTTAAAAATTTAATAACTTCGGGGCTCAGAAAATGCTTCGAAATATTCATAAATGAATGAATATATTGGCTCGTTGTTAACGCCGCGTCATACATAAACTTAACTTATTTAAAAATTTGCTTCATTTGATATTACCGGCGGTAAATAGATTGTGAAAAGATGATATTCACTTTATTCAGCGTGGAAAAAGGATGATACAAGTGAAAAACAAAAAAAAAAATATTCAATATTGTATTAATAATTAGTATAAGCGAAACTATTAAATTTAAATTAATTTTACACGTAAAGAATTTGCATATTATTTTTTTTTGTAACGTTATTTACAAGGTTGTTCGTGGTTTTACTGATAAGCAGATGGTGTTTACACCAAATAAATTTATTAGTCGTATTGAGGTTGAAGCGCCGACAACAAAGCTCTATCGATTTCATGGTGCATTAATTCATCCGTCAGGAGAAAGGGTACCTGTTGCAACAGAAAGTCTTTTACTTCGGGAAAGTAGATTAAAAGTAAGTGTATTTAACAGCTTTTGTAGTGTTATTTAAGGTATTTTTTATTGTAGAATACAGATTACATCGAAGGCTTTGTAGTTTATGCCGGACATGAAACGAAATCAATGCTTAATAATAGCGGACCAAGATATAAAAGATCCCAAATAGAGCAGCAAATGAATATTGACGTTATTTGGTAAGACATAAATTAAAGAAAAAAAAAAGTATTGACAGTAATTAATTTTTATTGCACAGGTGCGTTATTATTTTGCTAATATTATGCGTTATTGGTGCTGTTGGATGCAAATTATGGTTAAGCTCTTTTAATACGTTCCCAGTACCATATTTGCCATTTGATGTTAACCCAGATTATGAAGGTCTTTTAACGTTTTGGACATATATAATAATATTGCAAGTAATGATTCCACTGTCATTATATGTTACAATTGAACTTTGTAAAATACTGCAAGTTTATCATATACATAACAATATAGACCTTTTTGACAATGATACAAACAAACAGACTGAATGTAGGGCTATGAATATCACCGAAGAACTTGGTCAGATTCAACATATCTTCTCAGATAAAACAGGAACGTTAACTGAAAATAAAATGATATTTCGACGGTGTACTGTAAACGGCAATGATTACAATCACCCCGCTTCAGATGCGGAGACATTTGATTCAAAACCAGGTTCACCTGCGCCCAACTTAATACCGAACCCTACGCTGATTGATGACATGACACATTTAATATCAGGACAATATTTTTCACAAAATGGACAACGCGTTCAGGAGTTCCTATTAGTATTAGCTATTTGCAACACAGTTATCGTTAGTGCCGGACCTCATCGCGACATGATGAATGCTAGTGGGGTTATTGAAATTCAAGAAAGTTCAAGTGCCTCATCGAGTTCAAAGGCTTATGCAGAATATCAACGAGAGGGTGCAAAAGATATTTCAAAATTGGCTAACGGTGGTCCATCAGCAATTCCAGCAGATCGTTATACAAGGCTAACAGAATCTCGATCGATAACTCCCTCGCCTCCTCCGAGTCTTACATTTTCTCTGCCAACGCAAAGTCATATTCCGTCTTTATCGCCTATAAGTAGTTCTGCAGAGTCAACCCCAACATCTGAGAGCCCGCCGGCGAAAATGAAATCTTCTGAAAATTCTGCATCACCAACGAAACGCTCTAAGGCTGTTGTAAATTTCAAGCTAAACACCATCACGTCATTTTTGAATGTTAAAACTCCAGTGAAGCGTTTTAACAACAAAATAAAGTAATAAA
The DNA here is from genome assembly GCA_944738645.1 of Eristalinus sepulchralis. NCBI lineage: Eukaryota > Metazoa > Arthropoda > Insecta > Diptera > Syrphidae > Eristalinus > Eristalinus sepulchralis. The sequence continues at coordinate 16,598,836 of OX122886.1, forward strand.
ATAGAAAATTTGTTCGATTTACATTACATGATTTCCTTATTCTTAGACAACCCAAGGCTAAGACCGGTTTAAACTTAAATGATGGTCGTCCAATTTATGAAGCTGAAAGTCCTGACGAATTGGCTTTAGTCAACGCGGCTTACAGTTATGACTGCCGTCTAATAAATCGCAGCCCTAATCATATTTTAGTTAGTACTCCCGCCGAAGGTGTTGTCGAATATGAAGTTCTTAAGATCCTTCCTTTTGATTCGAGTAGAAAATGCATGTCAATTGTTGTACGTCGTACTGGCGCTCAGGATATTATATTGTATTCGAAGGGCGCTGACAGCACAATTTTGCCTGCATTAGCACCTTGCGCTCCACAATCAATAGAAGGTAAGTGCGTTTGTTGAAATACCAAGGTTTAAAGAAATGCTCTTATTTATAATTATTATTTATTTATAGGCGCGCTTAGAGAAAAAACACAACACCAACTGGATGCATATGCTCGACAAGGTCTTAGGATTCTTGTTATGGCAAAAAAAAATTTGAAGTCGTCGGAATATACCGATTGGTGGGCAAGACATCAAGAAATTGAAATGTCATTGGAAAATCGTGAACGTAGACTACGTGAATCATTTGCAAAATTAGAGAGCAATCTAACTTTATTGGGAGCTACCGGTATTGAAGACCGTTTACAAGATGGTGTGCCAGAAACAATAGCTTCGTTGTTGTCAGCAGGTATTAATTTATATTAATGTTTTATCTTCCTTTATATGACTTATACATTGTACTTTTCACTGTTAAGGAATAGCAATATGGGTTTTAACAGGTGACAAACCAGAAACTGCGATAAATGTCGCTTATTCAGCAAAGCTTTTTAATTCTCAAATGGAAATTATTAGGTACATTACATTACCTTTAGTATAAATTTAAATAAATAATTTAAAATTTCGTGATATTCTAGGCTAATGGCTCGTTCAAGAGATACAGCGGAATCTGCAATCATGTTTTACCTCTCCGAAATTGAATCAGCAAAAGAAAATAGTTATGAGATGAATGTACGTATGAAGACTAGAGCGTTGGTAGTTGACGGAAAAACATTGACGTTCATTTTAGATCGAAGGTAATCACAAAGTTAATAATTCTATAAAATTTTTATTATAAATTCAAATTTGCAGTGTCTTTTATATAATCCTACTATTGTAAAAGGTGTTCAAACCAAAACGCACAATGATGATTTTGATAAAACAAACTGTTTTCGGAGAATTATCTTTATATTATTGTTATAGTAGAAGGATCAATGCCAATTATGTGTGAAACAAAATATCGGTTTTATTCTCGTCACAGTTCGGTGGCATACCTTTATCCGATGACATATATCGTAATGACAGACATAATTCAAATTCAATGTCATTAATGTGCTGTATTATCTCGTCCTTGAATTTAACTTGGTTTATTGATGTATACCTTTTTATTTTTAATATCCCCAACATAAGAAGTGCAACGATGTAAAATCAAATGATCCATAGAATTTCTCGCCAAACGAGTCATTGTTTCGTTGCCTATGAGGCAAGTGACCATCCTGTGAGAAGCACATAACATCGAGGTCCATATCCTAAATTTTTAGCCACAAGAAGTCCCTTATATTTTTATAGCGTACACCATATTCACAGTAACTTCTTGGCCGGCCTGATTTTGGAAGAAGTACGGTCCGAGGAAGCCGGATCATAGATTCGCATTACCACAAATGCAATAATTCCGTTTGCTAATTAATGCATTCGGTTGATTATGATGACCAAAAATAATCAAGAAGTGGACAAATGCAATTTGCATTTGATTTCGTGAAAGGCTTCAACAATCTTAAGGTACTGTTCAATTGTGTACCTCTCCATGGTTGAATTTGTTAAACGCTGAAACAAAGAAATCTGAAATTAAGTTGGGAAAAAGAACTTGACATTAAGGTCTGACTTACAATTAACATCGTGCATTTTAGTTGGATCACCCTTTAGAAAGCAAATTGTGTTTGAATCTGTATTCATTGTGACGTTAAATTATTTCTGATAATGAGAAATTTGTGAATAACGGGAAATCTATTTTTCCAAATAAATTTTATAAATTTGTATAAGTATGGGGTTGAAGTAAAGGGTGATGGTTTAAACAGCTGACGCACGTTTCGTGTGTTGTTTCACTGTCAAACATCTTCCGTTTGGTCTATAATTTAACCATGAATCGTCTTACAAACGAAAAGAGTATGCCAAAATTGGACTTAGCGGTTGGACCATTTGAGACGCAGTCAAGGTTAACATTTGCATGAAATAATCTTCAAACATTAAATTATTTGGACCGTACTAACTATTCAAATAAAGATTTCATGCATTTTTCTGAATTATATATATATATTTTTAAAAAACTTTCCTACAGCTTTTAAAAAATCATACTTTAGATCTAAAAGGTAAGGTAGGATGAAGTCAATGTCTGGTATTGGGTATAAGACTGTCTGCATTTCTTAATCGTTTTGAGTTTTAAGATTGTTTTTGCCTGTAAGTACCGTATCTGTGTGATATTTCTGGTAGTTGGCGCATAAAGTACATTATCTGGGTTTCGCGACGTAATGTTACGCAAGAAGGGTTGCTCATACATTCTTTACAGATATGGCTTAATAATTGTCACTTATGGTACTGCATTGGATTGGGATAGCATTCATTAACCTTAATGTTATACCAGACCATGTTCACTGAAGTAGGTGGGCGAAAGAAATCAAACATAAGGAGGTTGCCGTCTATAGTTTTTTTTTTTTTTTAACTTGGAGACATCTGTCACCTTGCACATCTCTTCATCATCTCCTGAAAACCCTTAGTTTCAGGTAAAACAAGGTTTTTTTTTTAATTAAAAACTAAAACATTGAGCGACATCGCTTAACAGATTGCCCGAGTGAACACGTGAGGTGAGGCCATTTTATCACTATGTGCTTGTTTTTTTTTATCGGCTAAAAAAGTAAAGGCCCTTTTTTATCGATGAATAACGAAATGCAAGGGAACAAGTGACAAATCGGAACAATTTATTTCTAAGACTAACAAATGTTGATTTTAGCCATTTGTTCTGCACCCGGACAGTATTTCGTGAGTTGAATATTGTTTGAAAGTTTTACTCGTCCCGTCCGGCCGTTTGAGAACTTACCGCTTTTCGATTATTTCATCTTTTAAAGCCTTTGCGCCTTATCTTAGTATTTCTGATCCTTTTCGTCCCAATAAATAATTTCGGAAAGCTACGCGTGGAAAAGGCTCGTAAAAGCTGTCATTAGTGTATCTAAACCAGTACTGAAGCCTAAAAGAGTAAAAAACAATGCTGTGGGCTTTTTATTTCTTCTGACGAATCAATGTTCAAGTTGTATATTTCAGATGGGTGTGAAAAGGTAAAATCGAATGCAATTGCAGACTCCAGATTCTGGAAAATGAATTAGAGCCCTCTACTTTTCAACTGGCAATAAAGACAAAAATCTTAGTATAACAGTGCTATTTTTCTGATACAATAACAACAAGCATTAAAGAAACTAAGAACGAATAATCTATATATTTAGTTGGCGTCCCTACGATCCAGATCTTAATCCAAGTGAGAATATTTGGTCAATAATGAAATTTACGGTGCCGAAGTAGCCTCCCAAAAAATTTTAAGACCTAACAAATTAACTCATCCGGAGCTGGAGCATGATTCCTGCTTCCACATAAAAAAAACCTATATTGGTTTATATCTCACCGATGTGCAGCTGTGGAGGTCCGAAAAAATACTAATTATTGCAGATAAAGTATGTTTTTGTGAAGGAAGAAAACAGAAAAAATAATTCAATTCCCAATGAGGCAGATACATAAAAAGCACCTTTTTCGGTCAAACAGAAAAAAAATGTTGCATTGTTATTGGTCCTGTGTGAAAATGTTGAATAAAGTAGAAGGCACAACCGCATATTGTACCAAGATGTAGTCCGAAATAAAAAAAGTGTTATATTACCTTGTCGAGCAAGGTTCCAGTTAAGAGGGTGTCCGAATATCAGCCATTAGGTTTTAGAAGGAGATGAAGACCGAACCTCCGATATAAAGACAAAGTGATCACGGATTCTATGGAACTTGGTCTTGGCGACTGGAAACATTGCGCTCAGTGTAATTTACAATAGAAGGCTGCAATTGCTCACACTAAGATTTTTTAAGGATTGCTGGTCTGATAAGTGGCATAAGAAGAAAAATTGTCAAAAAATTGTTAGAAGCTCATGATATGGTATTAAACTTATGAATTTTTTGATTTACGACACTTAAAATCAAACCATTTTCCTTTAAACTGCAAATTGCTTCCTGAACTTAATGTGTTTTTGATTCTTATGATTCTAATTTGAACTAATGACGCAATCCAAAGTTAAGCCCTTACCAATTGCCCAATAATTTGCAATTGTTGATCATGCCCCTAAAGATACGTACATGGGATAAATGCAAAAATCATCTCCGATGTCTAAAAGAAATTAAATTTTGATAGCGCGACCAGCGACAAAGTGCAGCAGTAGTTCAAATAGTATTTGCTAATCGCTCCTTGTATGTTATATAGTTGCTTTTCTGATCAAACGTACATGGAACACCAAATTAACTCCGTTCAATTTCGAACGCTTCCGGAGGTTCCAGGTTCAATTCCTTGGCTGGCCCTGCACTTCGCATTTATTAATGGTGCCACATTCATCGAATCGGCATCATTTTATTTATTTAAAAAAATATTAAATATTATATTATCATATTATTTTTAAATATTCTGTGTACATAATTATACCTTAATTTATTTTAATTTTCAGATCCAACTTAACAAGGCCTTTCCTTAAACTCGCACGGAACTGCTCTTCAGTGTTATGCTGTAGATCCACCCCACTTCAAAAGGCGTTTCTGGTTAAAGTTGTGAAAGAAGAATTACATATTTGTACATTAGCTATTGGAGACGGTGCAAATGATGTTTCCATGATTCAAGTAAGATATCACATTTCATGTAAATATCTATACATAACGCCGTGCTATACTCGTACTTTGATTTAAAATTCTTTTTATGAATGTAACATATGATAGAATAGAATTAAGAATGCTTAAATGTACCCAAAAACAAAGGATTTCGACGATAACAGCTGTAGGAACACGAACATTGTGCTGCATTATATTTTGTATTCTTTATTTTAGAGCGAACTAAACTGTTGCATTTGTTAAGATCGCAGATGTCAAAAATTCCGTTCACTTGTAACAAATGATTTTGAATATAAAAATGCTGATTTTTATGCAAAAGGCCCAGTTACTACGAGTACTATACGCTATACCTTTAAAAGGTGGGAATACATTTCCGTCGTTTCCAGATTCTAGATGGAAAGCATAGAAAAAATGGGGTGGGATTTTAATGCTATTATATGTTTTCACCGAAACGAACTTTTACACTTTTACAGAAACCCTTGCTCCCACTGAGTTGAAATTTTCTTAAAAGCTTAACTATCAAATCAAAGTGATGGCAAGCCAGGTTGTTTGTCAGAGGGAAAATGTTATAGGGAAAAATACCAATATATTTGATAGAAACTACATTTTCTTATACTTTGACATCTACATATATAGATGCAGAATAAACTGAAGTACGCGTTACAGGTTTAAGGTTTGAACTAAATTTTGCTGAAATCTCGACTTTTTCGAACACCGAAAATGTATGACGAAGTCTCAAATTTTAGGACCAGTTTCATAAAACATTTTATTTTGTTTGGAAGAAATGCGAAATATAGTGATAAGTGATGATAAGAATGAGTGAATTGGCTCTATGAAAGGCGCAAAAATTTCACTATCACCTTTAATGGATGATACATATGAAACAAAAAGTTTGACAGGGAAAAACAAGAGCTGCGACGTAGATTGACGAAAATGGTCCACAAAAGTGACTTGATAATAATTAGAAACAGTGGGTTTTATTTTTATTATATTACAGTATTTTTCCATATGTACTGATTTTGGTTTTACCTTAGATGACAACTCTGTTCACTGAAATCAGTAAACCTTGTCATCGGATCGCTAATAGTTTTTATTTGTTTTTTTTATTGCAAAATGTAAAGTGTATTCATATAAATACAAATAAGATGGAAATGAAAATATTTCCCTCTCTCGTCTCAAATTTTTAACCCGTTCAATTCCTGCTGATATTGTTCTGCGAATCTAGGTAGGCACGACTTAAAATCAATGGTCTGCAAAGAGTATACCGTGAAAAGAAATACTCTCATCAGAACTTGTTGGCTTGTTACAGTAGTGAACTTTGTTAATTATATTTACAGGGGAATATCTCAAAGCTGGTCACCGTGGCGTAGTGGGTAAGTCCGTCGACTCACACGCCGTTGTCACAGATTCGATTCACGGACGGAGCCCCTCGCATTTTTTACGACATCCCCTCGATCAAAGAGTAATAATTGTCCCTGACCCTGGTCCGTTGTCCTAACATATACCCCTATATAAGTGTACAGAAGTGAAAAGTGCAGGAGCATTCCACTTAATTAATGAAATCCACAAATAAGAAGAAATAATCGATTTGACTCAAAAAAGCAAGATTTTCTTTTTCTCACATATTTTCGAGATGAAAAGTAGATACACATATGGTATCTGATATATAAAAATTTAATTTTCTAATTGAGTAAAGTAAAAAAAAAATATTTAATCTTTTTGCGTTATCATGTCAGATTTTATTACAAAATATATTTTCCTTTTTTTTCTTTTGTCATACAGATGGCAGATGTGGGAATTGGAATATCTGGACAAGAAGGAATGCAAGCTGTTATGGCATCTGATTTCACATTAGCTCGATTCAAATATTTAGAAAACCTCTTGTTGGTACATGGCTATTGGTGTTACGATCGTTTGGCAAGGATGATACTGTATTTCTTTTACAAAAATGCGGTTAGTTAAAAACTTACATAATTTGTGAATTAATCCATTAAGGACCATAAGACAATTTTCAATTAATTCTTAGTTCTTCTTTTACTTTGCTTATGTTTTTGGGTGTTCATGTTCTAAGCAGTAAAAATTCATTAAAAAAAAATGTATTTACCTTTATCTGTATGATTTGCAATGCACAAATCACAGTTTTTTTTTGTTTTTTTTTTCTGTTAGTTTCGAACTTTTGGTCGTTCGTAACCTAGCTTGCTTTTATTATACAATAATAATTACTTTTATTAATTATTAACAAGTTATTAGAATTACATAGTAATATATAATTATAGCCGAAAAACTATAAACCTATAAGCCTAGCATGTTTAAATTAAATTGATATACTTAATTCGTGTAAAAATTCATTGACTAGTTAGATGTAAGAATAACTTATGTTTTTTGTTTTTGTGTATTGTATTTTGAACTACAGGCTTATTTAGGGAGTTCTTTGTTTTTAGTAAGGCTTGTTAACTTAATGCGTGCAAATGTAAATTAAAAAAAAAAGTATTACTATCTTTAAAAACCAAGCTTTCGAACTGCTGGTCCTTAATAGGTTAATGTACTAATTACTTATAGCAACCAATGTGTATACATATGTATGGTTTGCAGGCATTCGTTTTTCTCATATTTTGGTACCAGCTGTTTTGTGGATTCTCTGGATCTGTGATGATGGATCAGATGTACTTGATGTTATACAACCTAATATTTACTTCACTTCCCCCATTAGCTATTGGCGTTTACGATAAAAGGATACCCCAGGATCTACTCTTGAACCACCCTGGTCTTTATAAACATGTTAATAACTGAAGAAAGGAAACAAAAAATATAAAAATATAGAAAATATTTTATTTTAGGGACGATTGGGGAAATCTTACAAGCCCCACGATTTTTGGCTTATTCTTTTGGATGCATTATATCAAAGTCTCGTAATTTTCTTCATTGCCCAATGTGCTTATTGGGATAGTGATGTGGGTATTTGGGAATTTGGTGCAACAATAACTGCGTCTTGTCTGTATACAAATTTGATACATGGGGCTATTGAAGTTCGATCGTGGGTAAGTACTATTATGTAGTTTAATTAGCATTGCTTAACATAATTTTTTTTGTTAGACTATTCTTCACGTTTTATCTATAGTTATAAGTCTGGGATCATTTTATGTTTTCTCTATTATGTACAATTCACTTTGTGTTAATTGTTTTGGATTGCCTTCGAGTTATTGGGTCATATTTCGATGCATGCGTTCATCAATCCACTGGTTAGTAATTATAATAACAGCAGTAGTAAGCATTCTACCAAGGTAAGTTCATGTTTGTAACGTTTATATGAAATTGTATTACAATAATTTACATTTTGTATTAGGTTATTAATTACGACAATCAAAACCACTTTCTTTCCTGATAATGGTACAAATATGTTATTGCACAGAAAAAAGGCTCGTTGTAGAGGTGAGGAATTATTAGTTACTTGGTCACGATCGACATCTGCTTCCTCGATATATAGGTAAAGACACACAACTGGTTGACATTCACATAAGTGCACCTTATAATATATTGTATAACATTTTGAATATTATACAGCTGTGTTATTAGAGCGTTGTTTTTAATGTACTGAACTTTTAGTAAATACTTGCAACTTGTGGTTACTAAGCCATACTTTAATTTAAACTTTGAAACCCTGATTTTTTGTATTTTGATTTTTTCCTTTTAATTATTACGTTTGTATATATATTTAATAACTTTTATACGCAATTGAAATTGAAAAGTGGTAATTTAATTTTAAACTAATTTGTGTTTAATGCTTATTGCACCCACCAAAAAATCTAATAAAGTTATATTTTTGTATTATTATTATATAAAACTTAAAAAATTATCATAAGTACTTATCCTAATCCTTTTCTTAGTAAATGACTGAATTATACCGGAATTAAAATTAAATACAATTCAATAAATGTGTTTGCACTTCATAAACATATGGTAGCTTTGAGAACTACAATTAGAGAAATATAGACGTATATATAAAAAACTATGCAAATCCATGTTGTAAAAGTGTTTGACTACATAAACTATATATATATATATGTTTTCTATAAAGTAGGGTGAGATGATGTGTTTTACTATTACATATTACAATACAGGTGATTGCAGTGAAATAAGGTTTGTAATTGTAGTCACCAACCACCCAGTCAGCCAAAGTTTATAATAAAATTTAAAGCCTTTAATTGCTCTTACCTTTGATAAATCTTAAGCACCCATGGCCTTGCAAACTAATTGAAGAACTTAAATCATTTAAAAAAGTATTTTTTTTTTTATCAGTCTGTTGAACATGTTATTTTGCCATTAAATAATTGTTTTTGCAAAAGCTTTTTCGAGAGGATTAATTTAATATTTTCTTGGGTTTATAGACCAAATTTAATTAGAAAGGCAAATATATTTATTTTGAAGCAAAAAATAAAATTATATTAAATTAAAATTCTTAAAAACGAAATAAACAAAATTTCAAATTCATTTGTTACCCATCTAGAGAACGGCAGAGGATAAGCATTAGCGAATAGCAGAAAAAAATATAGAAGAACATAATATGTTCTGTTTTGCAAAATATTTTGCATCTACGATAAGAAATCGAGTACTCACTCACTTGTTTTATTAATTATTAACAATTCCCATAGCAATGCATGGGCGGGTGAGCTAGTTATATTTAAATTATGCAAATGTCCGTATACGATAGCATGTTTTTTATTTATGTTGCATATTTTGCCTGTGAGTCCAAGTTGCTTACAACATGTATGCCCGATTTGTTTTGTTTTTATTTTTACTTTGCATGAATTGTGTAACTTTGTTGTGTGCTTTATACAAAACAGTGTTTTATTATTTATTTAATTGTTTTCTGTTTATTATTTTTCGAAAATCTATTAACTTAACTTTTTCTCCACAGAACCTCCAATACTGGGCCTAAAAATCAGATTGTAACGTCCATAACGTGATAGGATGACATTTACGACTTCGAAAACATATTCAAGTCAAGTATTTTAAATCGAAACCTTAATTTGTTCGGATAAGTAAATTCATACGAATATTTTATTAGTACATCTTACAGAATTATTTTCAATTCAATCGACATTAGTTAATTTTATTAAAAAAACACGCATATACATACATATATATGTGCACACATATGTTATAATTAATTGTGTATTCAAATTTAGAAACGTTGGAAACTATACATAATAGAAGACAGTAAATCGTAACCTACTTCAATGTGCACTAAGGAATGGTTGTTAAAAACAAGTACATAAATGTATAAAGAAGAAAGCAATATTAAATACCAGCCCGATTAGTTAAAGCAAAGCAATTTGCGTAATCGACAAATATTAGCTAAAGTTTTTAAAAATTAATGTGTAAGAAAATTCGATGGAAGAAGTTAACGAATTTAAGAATTATATCAGTTATGATAAAATCAATTACTTATTATATTATAGCAAAATCGAATTACTTTCTGCCTTATCGTATAGAATACGACATCCTAAAATTGAACATATGGATAGAGAACCAACTATTATATTTATTATATGAATTGAACTAATGCACAATTCTGTTTGATCATAATCACTATTGAGGCCTTATAATAGAAATGTCATAATGTTTTTATTTTTAATTTTAACAATATATCAGGTGATATTGAGTTTCAAGTATACAACACATTTATATATCTTCTATGCGTGCCATTTAATATTCCCAATGGAGGGAAAATAAATATGTCGAATTATTAAAGGGGAAAATTAGAAGAATGAATATATTATACATAGTACATGTAAATATTTAAAACTATTTACTTTATAATCAACACATGTAATTATACGAAGTTATTTTTGTGATATTTTTTTCAATAATTTATTTGTTCTTTTATCAATGTTCCCAATGACATCTGTCGTAGGAATTTACATCCAATTCACCTGATGGCTACTGTAAAATGCGACTGTAGTCGACTGTCGATTACAACTGTTATATTTGGTGTGTTTGAGGGTTTATTTCAGTTTCGATGTTCGATGATATTGTTTCAATACAGAAATTTAAATGATATGTAATATTCAATTAACGGATTGGCTTACATATGTATAGTCCGAACGCAAAGTTGCGGCACATCACAAAAACATACTTACAAAAACAAACATAAATAAAACTTTAAAAAAAGCACACTTTAAATAAATAACTACAAGACGATAAAACTAGTGTCGGAATTGCCGTTATTGTGAACGGACATTTTTATTTAAAATGATCATCTTATTTAGATATCTGTATGTATTTGAATTTAATATTCTGTCTGCCTATACATAAGGATTTAACACTGTGTGGACTGCCAAGATATGAAGTTTCCCGAACACATACAAATGTATTCGTTGGTTTAATTTGCATCTCTTAAAGAAGAAAAGGTGTAAATATATGATTATATACATGTATATAAAAAATCGAATTTCATTCAGTTATTTAGGTCAAAACCGTTAAGTTTATTTACATAAGTATGTAATTAAAAATATTATGATTAGTTTTTATTCGAATTTATTCTCAACTTAGCTAATTTTTAACAATACTTATCGCTGTACATTTATGGTATCTGGGTACATCTTAGGCGTATCATCTTAAATCTTAAACTAATAATAACGAATCGCATTATTTTGCAGCAAGTTTTTCAGAGTACACAAAATATATACTCCAAATGCTTCAATATATGTAGTTCTTACCATTTCGTAGTCAATTAAAATTAAATATTTTACATAAACGATTGAAGACAGTATGAATAAACACCTGACATTATTTTAAGAATATTGGGATATTTTTGTTATTTTATCACACTCAACTGATGCCTTTCAAAAACTTTGACACTAGTATTATAAATATGATAATTGCTTGCAGATATGTATGTATGTATTATGTTGGCATTTAAAGCCAAGCGTACATTCTGAATGAACATAAAAAATCAAGCACTCGTGTATATCCTATTTTGGTCCTATCTCTAAGCTATTTATGTATGATATATCTTATTTAAAAACAATTAAATAATCAAACAAGAAAACTGGCTGTGATTGTTGACAAAAACATACTTATAGATTTTTTGATTACATTTTTAGAATAATAAATTATACAAAATGGCTTAAACTTGTTTTGTAATAAAGCAAGGTGTTCCAACTAAAATCATAGATATGCAAATATCCGTTGTCTAATTTTCTTGGTAATAACAATTAATATATGTTATTGAACTAAATGTTATAATTATAAACAAATAAAAATTTTAATACATGTGTATGTTAAAATTTCGTTGTTTTATTTCTTATTTCGTTTAAGACAAGATTTGTTTAAATAGGGATTTTGAAAATGATATGTATTTATTGCAAAAACAAGTTGTGCTTATATGCCGATTCAGATTTTCGTTATCTATAAATCATTCATAGAAACAAGGCATTTGCATTTTGCATGTTTGGATCTCAGCATGAAAAATACATTTTCTAAACTTAAAGACACCCATACTAAAACACCCACGCTTCTAACAATTTATTTTTTCGCAGTTCTTTTCAACTCAGAAATAAAGCCTAGATTTGGAGATGGAAATTTCATGCCATTAAGCCACAACCGTAATAGGGGTGATTGGTTTTTGGTCCCGGTTGTTGTCTTGCTGGATGACCGGATGTGTTTTTAGACCCAACTTTTGCATACTTGATACTCAATTATCCCTTAATACCCCACAACCAGAATATCGAAAAATGCTTGCCATTGAATTCCAATGCATTTTTATTCGTTTTTAATTCATCATCTAAATAAATTATGTTATCTACTGATATTGAATCTGAAGGTTCGGTCTTCCTCTTCTTCTCGAACCCAGAGGCCAAAATTCGAAGCCCTTTGTAGCTGGAGCATTGTCCATTCTCTCTATGTATGTATTCGCGGTTGCCTTCTCCTCCATCCGACTCCCTCACAGACAGGACCATATATTCGACGCAGAATCTTTCTTACGAAAGCACCAAGAATCTGCTCTGCTGTTTTGCTTATTGTTCAGCACTCGGTTCCTTATAGAGTACGGGTAAGATAACCTCTTGTAGAGCATTATCGTTGTCTTTCGAGTCAGAAGTTTCGACCTGAGCTGTTTCGACAGACCGAAATTAGAGCGGTTATCAAGAATGATTTTGCGTCAAATTTACATAAATGCCAATTAATTGCTTCAAAGTTGCAGCTATCGATTGTCACATTTTAAACGACGTAATGTTTGACGGATCCATTCTTTGCCGACAGAATATATATTTTATTATTATTATTATTACTTATTTACATATAATCAGAAATTACAATGCAAATTATAAAATGAATATAGAGCCAAGCTATTAGGGTTTTCAGCTCAAAGTTAAATCTATTAATACATAACTATTTTTACGAAGGAAATACAGCGGAGAAAGTAGGATAATTGTCTGATAGTTTAAACATTTTAGTATTGTTATTGTTGAAGTATAAGTGGATTTCTTGAATATTATTGTGGTCAAAATTGTTAAGAATTGTATGAATTGTTTCGTTGCTGCAAATTTTTTTTTAATTGAAGAGATATATCACATTGTGTTTGGACAAGCAGGTGTATGCCTATCGTTTTGCTGCATTTTGGGCATACTGCCGGGCGATCTTTCGTAAAATGTGCTGGTGAGTGGTTAATATGTGCCCTCATCTGAGACGGGAAAAGGTAGTGTTGCAGTGACTGGTTTGTTGGGTATACGGGGGCGTGTCTGTCTTTGTTGATGTTGGAGAAGTGGCTTGTTTGGAGTACTATTCTTCCAGGAGACTTAATGTTATTAGGTTATTTGTGTGTCTACGGATGTCAAGCTTGAAATAGATATTAAATAGGAGGATGGGTGATTTGTTTGTTATCTTTGCTTCTTGATAGGCGAATTTGTTTCCTCGAATTCCCATGTATACACATGAGTTGCAAGATGTTCTCTTTGTTTATGATTTTGTCTTGTATATTGCTTATAACACTGGATTTGTGGTTTGGATTGAGTATAGATTATCGAAGTATATTAAGGTTTTGCATTTTTTCGCTGTCCCTGCTTTTACTGCTTCCAAGATTGCTATTGCTTCAGTGAAAATTGAGGTGAAGTTAGAGAGGATTCCGGTTCTAATTAAAGTAACATCTTTGGTAGTGATTGCAAAGGAGGTGTTTGTTTTAGATTTAGATCCACCCGTGAACAAGATTGTGGACCATCCTTTTGTTTTAAGTTTGGTTATTTCAGTCATGGACTAGTTGCACCGTGCACATCGTGAGCTCTCTTTTCCTTTTTCTCCCACGTGTTTGCGCTTGTTCACGGCCTGAACGAAACTCAGCGCGCAGCAAACTTTTAAAAAAAAATTACACTCGGGCCTAAGAATAGTGTTAATCGATTTAGGGGGCTCAACGACGATGCTCCCTGCGATTTCCAACCTACAAAAAAACTAAAATCAAACACAGTGTCATTACTAGACTTCCCCGAATTACCATCCAGAACGATCTCAAAAATCATAATTTTTTGCTAAAATCATCCAAATCCCCCGAAAACCAATCGATATCATAACACCACAACTACACCTACCTCTTTATATTTGCCACACCCTTTTTCAAACCTAAGAATTCTACAATGGAATGTCAAAGGTTACACAAACAATTTCAACGAACTACAAATATTAATTTAAAAATATTCTCCTAAAATTATCTCACTTCAAGAAACCCACATAAAACAACAATCAAATCTACCTATTCCAATTAATTACGAATTGTATTGCCATAATCTCTCGCAATCCACATACGGAGGCGTAGCACTACTAATCCACAACTCAATCCAACACCAAAAAACCAACCTCAACACCGACATAGAAGCGATAGCTGCTACTGTCCACTCTAAGATCGAACTTACTATAATGTCTACTTATATTCCTCCGACCACACTATTCAATATCAATAATTTAAAAAAATGTCTTTGATCATTCAAATCAACTCGTCTGATAACAGGCGACTTCAACAGGTGGAACAGAATGTGGGGCTCAAATAGTAACAACCGTCGAGGAAACATACTAAGAAAATATATAAACAAATCCACCTACCAAATTTTTAACGATGAGTTGCCCACCCATTTTAGCACTCACAATACCTTTACGCATGTTGATCTCACGTTTGGGTCCGAATTTGTGATACATTCCAAATGGCAAACATTAGACAACCTCTCAACCAAACATTAGACCACTACCCTATTCTGATATCCATGT
Organism: Eristalinus sepulchralis; assembly: GCA_944738645.1. Taxonomy (NCBI): domain Eukaryota; kingdom Metazoa; phylum Arthropoda; class Insecta; order Diptera; family Syrphidae; genus Eristalinus; species Eristalinus sepulchralis. Next base: position 16,614,051 of record OX122886.1, read on the forward strand.
TTCAATCTCATCGTCAACCAGCAAACTTGCTACCTAAATTCATCCTAGACAAAGCCGACTGGACTCTATTTAGGAAACTCGCTGAAAATATTCCGCAGAACGACCACCGAGCACCAACATCAACAAGGAAGCAGCTAATATTCACAGAATAATACTCCAAAGCGCCAACCTATCAGTTCCTCAATCTCATCCAACTGCGATAGTAAACAGGGTTCCTTGGTGGAATAATGAACTACAAAAGCTTAAAGAGGACAATAATAATAAATGGCACAACTTAAAAGGAAACTCTCACAGCATTCACTCCATAAAGCAACACCAACCATCCTCCTCGTATATAACCGACAATTATGGGATAGCATCCGAGTTCTCGAAATATTGATCCGAGCAGTCTAATGATAACAACTTTCTTAATACCTTTTCCCAACGAAAGCAAAATACCACAATATCAATAACGTACATCCCTATTCCCTCCGCAATCCTAATAGAAAAAGATATGTCCTACATAGAACTCATATCTGCTTTACATAAACTACGGGGAAAAACTCCCTCACATGATTGAATATCTTACCCATTAATAAAAAACCTCCCCGTCTCAAATAAGCATACATAGGTTATTACGGCTTTACAACAACATATTCAAATCCTATATTCCGCAGCTTTATAAAATCAGCACTGTCGTCCCAATCCAATCTAACTCCGACAAAACCGCTATAAAATTATACAGGCCGATATCCCTAAATCCTTGTTGTTCCAAAGTCCTAGATAAAATCATTGCCAACAGACTCTGGTGGTTTGTCTCCATCAACAAACTTCTTAGCAGTCGTCAAATGGGATTTAAAAAAGGCAAGTCCACAACTGATCTTCTACTATTCCTAGATCATCACATCAGCAACTCCCTTTCGTCAAAGAGTCACATATCAATTGCCTCTCTCGATTTTGTCAAAGCTTTCGACAAAATTGGAGTACACACAATAATTGACCAACTCAAGGAATGGAAAGTAGGCCCTAATATCATAAAATATATATACCATTTTATGACTAACTTCCCGCGTGGGAAAATGCATCATCAGTCCACAACCCATCTTTAACGGAATACCTTAAGCATACCACAAACTAACGGAAATCATTTCAATCACCAAAGAAATAGACTTCGCTGGACATGCTGACGACTTTTCCATAATAAAACGCTTCAAAAAGAAAAATCCTACCTCATTTGACCTCGCTTCAATCTTGAACCAAATTGCTACGTGGAGCCAATACTCAGTAGCGGAACTTTCAGTTAAAAAGACAAAGCATCTGCATATATGTCTTAAACATGCATGTCAACACAAAAACCTTCCTAATAATATATCTATCCAAGATTTCGATTCATAACAAATCTTGGTATTCATGTGAAAAACAAATATAATTGGAATACTCACATCGATCACTTGCTATCGTCTCTTGCTGCTCGGCTCAACATTGTCAAATGTCGACCAAAAAAGTCAATACTAACCCCCTATCAACTATATCGGTGACAAACTCCATCATCACCAGCAAAATAACATAACTACTAAAACAACAACCTACTCTTTGAAGCCGATATGAACACATTAGAAAACATCAGAGACACCTCAACAGCGAAACTATTTAAATGTCTCCTCTTTAGCAGGGACACTCCTATCCACCTACTAATAAATAAAAGAAAAACAAAAAAACGATGCCAATCTGCAATTAATAGAGCAATAGAACTTTGCGATTCTTTCGACATCCCGTATCACCCCATACCCACCCAACATCAACTTCCTACAAACCCCCAATGAACATTCAACCCCGCCATAATAGACACCTCCATCCACACACGTGCAAAAGAATCCACCCCTTCAGTCGAATTTCGGGCTAATTTTTTGAAGCTGAAAGATGACCTTAAGGATCATTCATTCATATACACCAACGGCTCAAAAAACCACATCACTAGCTTCAGTATTACTTCCATAAACACAGTTTTATACAAATCAATACTCCCATCATACTGCTCCAGTTTTTCAGCAGAAATAATTGGTATTCATGCAGCATTAAGAAAAATTAACAACAAAAAGTCGAAATATGCTATTTGCACAGATTCTTTAACTTCCTTAGAGGCCATTTTAAATATAAACAATCACGATTATTACCCGAACGCGATTAGAAACAAACTAACAACCCATTTCCCCAACATTAAACTCATGTGGATTCCTAGCCATGTGCAAATTCTAGGAAATGAATTTGCGGATCTAGCTGCAAAAAACGCCTCTAAGTCAGCTCTCATATCCACACCGAATTATAACGTACGAGACATAAAAAAGTGGTTGAGCTCCAGACTGAAGAGCTTACACCTACAGCAGTGGCAATACTGTTCCGAATGGTACAAAGAAGGTAACAAAAACAAAATATCTATCAAAGACTACCTCAGCCCCGACGCTCTTACCTTCGAAACTAAAACGAAGCTCACTAAGCTTATACGTCTCAGGCTAGGTCACACTAGCCTCACCCATCAACAACACTTGGACAAAACTGCCCCCACACACCGCTCAGCATCCAACACATTCTCCTCAACTGTTCCCACTTTAAGAGAATACGAGAAAAAACCTTCGCCAACTCTAACCCCATGGACCTCCTCTCTCAACCCAACAACTTTAAAAACCTGGATGCAATAATAAAATTTTTTATATACGCCAATCTTCTACATAGATTATAATATTCTTATTGTAAAGCATAATGCTGAAGGCCTTCGATGCTATGGCATGATGCTGGCTAAATAATTTGTTAATTTTTAGTCAGCCGAAAAATAAATAAAAAAAAGTTTGGTTATTTTTTCTTGATAATACTTCCGAAATATGGTACTATTGGTGATGTGTCTTTGGAGGTTGCATAGATGAAGAAGTACGGATTTCTGTCGGATGTTCCAGGGAGGATAGATTTGTGTGTTGTGTTTCATACGGTCTATAGGGCTATTAAGGAATGTAGCTATATTGGCTATTTTGTTTAGGGTTGAAGGGATACGTTTGTTCCTTTTGTTGTGCACACAGGAGGTTATATCTTTGTCAATTATGGAGCTGTAAGAAAAAGAAAGTCTAGTGATCATTTTAACAAAAGCTTCATCTACTCTTTGTTCTAAAGTTGGGAGTCCGGCTTTCACCATGATGTTGCATATCCGGGTGGTACGTAAGGCGTTGATGATTCTTTTGGCTGCTTCATGGTATGCAGGTTTTAGTATATTTAAGGTGGATTTTGGGCATAGCTTATTTATGGTGGATTATGGGCATAGCTTATTTTATTAGACCTATTAACTATGTTATTTTTAAGTTGCAAACAGTGAGGTTTCCAGTTATGTCTGTTATTATATGTTATACCTAAAATTTTTAGGTTGTGGACTTTCTGTATGTTGATGTTATTTACATTAAGTGTGAATTGTGGCCAAGAGATTTTGCGGCATATATAAAGTGTCTTACACTTATCAAGTGAAAGCTTGGCTCCGGCAATAGTACACCAACTTATAATATCTTTTAGTACCTTTTAGTCTTAGAACTATTTATATCACTAGATTTATTAAGTATGTATATATCGTCTGCATATAGACAGTGGTCCAGAGTTTTATATTTAGTTAAAATAGAACTAATGTCGTCAACAGCTATTATAAATAGTATCACAGATAAAGGTGATCCTTGTGGGATACCATTGTGGAGGGGGTAGCTTGATAAGTACGTGTTATTGGTTTTGATTGCAATCTTGCGGTTGGACAGAAATGCCTTTATGTAATTGAAAATGTTAGGACCGACACCCCAGATGTACCGAAGGCACAGTGTGTCTCTTGTATTGATATGGCACATGGTTTTATTAGTATGTTCAGCTCGTCATAGTTGTTGATATTTCCACGTACATTCCATTGAAGTGTATTGTATGTATTTTCTTTTGGATTAGAATTTGCATTTTAGGGAGTTGATGTTAGTTTTGTTTTGGGGGTTACGGTTATGTCGTTGCGATTTTCTGTTGATTTTTTTCTTAAAACTTCCGCCATGGTGGGTTGTTTGTTGTGCTTTGGTGCCTCTATAAGGTGGAGTGTTTTGTTGTCGTTGAGGATCTGCCAAGCTTCACGTGTAGTAACGCGACGGTTTGCTCTAATCTTATATACAGATTTGTAACGTAAGAATGTAGGGCACGCTGAATCGGAAGAAGTATGCGTGTCTTCTTTGCAATTAATGCAGAATATCCTCTCGCATTGGTCATGGGGTGGGACTAAGCAACAGTCTCGGCATATGTAAGTACTCATTTGCAGTGTGTCCTTCTTTTTTTGCATTGCAAGCATCTCATGGTGTTCGATATGTACTCATCAACTTTGCAATTAAGCCCTCCAATTTTTTTGTTTTTATACACTCGTTTTCTTTTTCTAATCCCGAAATCACAACAAATCGAGAAATATTGTCGTCCGAAAAAATCATTCTTGGCATTTCCGGATATTCTTCGTTAGATTTTTTCCTTTTAGTTTTTGTAAACCAGTTTAACGGTGCATCTGGATCGAGCCCCGAAAAAGTTTTTTTTAGGGGGGTCTGTATCCCCTTTAATTTTTTTTATATGTCTTCTAACAGTGCACTCGTAAGTGTATATGAGAACAATAAAAACGCAATTAATTTTGAAAAATGCAGAAAACCGCGTGGTTAATGAAGCGTCAGTAGTTCCAACTGTACTTGTTCACTTGTTTTTTTTTTACCCACTTCAGTGAAGCACGTCTTTACTCGGTGGCTGCACGAATGCGACTGAGAGTTTTATCCTCGTTCACTCTAAAACCAATTCGTTTCGCCTGCTCTTCAATAAAATTAAAAGCCTTTACAACTTTTGGATGGAAACGGTCGATGATATGTTTTAAGCCCGATAAAAACGGAGTATACATAGATTTGAAACTCACTGGTCTCTTCCTTCTTGCGATTATGCGAAGATCAGGTTAATAGCCAAACCGCATTGATACGTGCCGATTAGGGCGCTGCAAAACCGTTTTCGATGTTCACACAGTATGCTGGAAAGAATCATGGAAGCGAAATTCAGCAGGAAAATTTCTTGATAGTTCTTAATCGAGGTAGGATCGCCTTTTTTGTGGATGGGACATATGAAGTGTAGCTTTTTTGCTCTAAATTTTACTGCAACCAGAAAATGGTCAGGGTAGATGCTCGCTCTCCCTGAATGTTTTGACATTTAGAATGTTCTTGACACACAGGACGTTTCTGATATCCACGATGTTTTGATGTCCAGGATGTTCGACACACGCCGTGCGTCGAAGAGCATGTGCTCGGTTCGACAATTCTGAGATAACCAAATTGCTGTGTGTTTCCTTTTGCGTGCAAACTTTCTGTTACTGATATTACAAGCCGTCACGAAATCCGTGAAGCGGAATCCGTTGTTTGTTGTCGTGTCATGGAGGCTGTGTTTTCCGATCACTCCCCCCAAAGATGTTCTCCTTACTGACCTTTTCGAATCCGCATGCTATTACATGCCACCTTTCGTGACGTATATAATATAAGTATGTATGTTACAGTCCTGTTTTCGCATTATATCTTGTCTTGTCAAGCATATTTTCTGGATCTCAGTAATGTCCGCCTTTTACCGCTCCAAGATTTGTTCCAGCTCCTGGAAAGTTAATAGATCTCAAATTCTAGGAGTACACTCGTAAATTGTTATCTTTTTCGCGTCACGTCGTCGTCGTGGTTTTACCCGATAATATGAGGTAGTTTGCTCTATCATAACAATATAATTATTTAAGTGGGCGGATCGTTAGCCCACACACAATTGTCAACTTGGTCCTGGAGCAGATGTTAAGTCCTTTTGCCTAGGGCGATGTCTGCATACATTAGTTTACCACCCAACGGATGCTGGGGTTGCTATTCAAGGGGTGCCATTAGAAGGCTGTATGTTAACTTGACACATGTACTGAAAAATATAGCTTTGGCATCCTGCCAGGTTGGGTGCAATCATGTGCTTAACCCTTTGTATACAAGTCAATACCTCCCATTATCGAGTGCCCAGTTGAAAATATCTCAGATGTCTTTCTTTATTTTAATAGTCGCTGGTTCAATCATACCAGAGTATTCAAAAAATAGTTCATGCTATTAGCATACATATAAATCTAGCAATGTTGGATTACATTATTGAGCTTGTTTCTACATATATAAAAAAATAACAAGGATCAATCCTTGAGGTCCACATTGCTAACATCTGAGAAATCTGATCTCTAGCGATTTATTGCTATCTTCCAGTTAGGTATGAATATATTACGAGTAGTATCGTTGATTCAGTGAAAAAAAATATTAAATCACTTATCAGATCACATAAGTCTACTGTTGACAGTTTCGAAAGCTTTTGAGAAGTCAAAAAGATTTAGAAGGAAAGTTCTTACTTGCCGAAACTGTTACGGAAATCATCGGCAATAAATAATAAGTAAGTGGTCTTGCAAGTACAAGACAAGTGGAAGACCTTAGAAAATACAGAAACTATTGGTCGGTATTCAAATAAGGCGCTGTTACTCTTTTTTAGTATGAGTTAGCGAATGCATAAAAATCTTAAGCACCCATGGCCTTGCAAACTAATTGAAGAACTTAAATCATTTAAAAAAGTATTTTTTTTTTTATCAGTCTGTTGAACATGTTATTTTGCCATTAAATAATTGTTTTTGCAAAAGCTTTTTCGAGAGGATTAATTTAATATTTTCTCGGGTTTATAGACCAAATTTAATTAGAAAGGCAAATATATTTATTTTGAAGCAAAAAATAAAATTATATTAAATTAAAATTCTTAAAAACGAAATAAACAAAATTTCAAATTCATTTGTTACCCATCTAGAGAACGGCAGAGGATAAGCATTAGCGAATAGCAGAAAAAAATATAGAAGAACATAATATGTTCTGTTTTGCAAAATATTTTGCATCTACGATAAGAAATCGAGTACTCACTCACTTGTTTTATTAATTATTAACAATTCCCATAGCAATGCATGGGCGGGTGAGCTAGTTATATTTAAATTATGCAAATGTCCGTATACGATAGCATGTTTTTTATTTATGTTGCATATTTTGCCTGTGAGTCCAAGTTGCTTACAACATGTATGCCCGATTTGTTTTGTTTTTATTTTTACTTTGCATGAATTGTGTAACTTTGTTGTGTGCTTTATACAAAACAGTGTTTTATTATTTATTTAATTGTTTTCTGTTTATTATTTTTCGAAAATCTATTAACTTAACTTTTTCTCCACAGAACCTCCAATACTGGGCCTAAAAATCAGATTGTAACGTCCATAACGTGATAGGATGACATTTACGACTTCGAAAACATATTCAAGTCAAGTATTTTAAATCGAAACCTTAATTTGTTCGGATAAGTAAATTCATACGAATATTTTATTAGTACATCTTACAGAATTATTTTCAATTCAATCGACATTAGTTAATTTTATTAAAAAAACACGCATATACATACATATATATGTGCACACATATGTTATAATTAATTGTGTATTCAAATTTAGAAACGTTGGAAACTATACATAATAGAAGACAGTAAATCGTAACCTACTTCAATGTGCACTAAGGAATGGTTGTTAAAAACAAGTACATAAATGTATAAAGAAGAAAGCAATATTAAATACCAGCCCGATTAGTTAAAGCAAAGCAATTTGCGTAATCGACAAATATTAGCTAAAGTTTTTAAAAATTAATGTGTAAGAAAATTCGATGGAAGAAGTTAACGAATTTAAGAATTATATCAGTTATGATAAAATCAATTACTTATTATATTATAGCAAAATCGAATTACTTTCTGCCTTATCGTATAGAATACGACATCCTAAAATTGAACATATGGATAGAGAACCAACTATTATATTTATTATATGAATTGAACTAATGCACAATTCTGTTTGATCATAATCACTATTGAGGCCTTATAATAGAAATGTCATAATGTTTTTATTTTTAATTTTAACAATATATCAGGTGATATTGAGTTTCAAGTATACAACACATTTATATATCTTCTATGCGTGCCATTTAATATTCCCAATGGAGGGAAAATAAATATGTCGAATTATTAAAGGGGAAAATTAGAAGAATGAATATATTATACATAGTACATGTAAATATTTAAAACTATTTACTTTATAATCAACACATGTAATTATACGAAGTTATTTTTGTGATATTTTTTTCAATAATTTATTTGTTCTTTTATCAATGTTCCCAATGACATCTGTCGTAGGAATTTACATCCAATTCACCTGATGGCTACTGTAAAATGCGACTGTAGTCGACTGTCGATTACAACTGTTATATTTGGTGTGTTTGAGGGTTTATTTCAGTTTCGATGTTCGATGATATTGTTTCAATACAGAAATTTAAATGATATGTAATATTCAATTAACGGATTGGCTTACATATGTATAGTCCGAACGCAAAGTTGCGGCACATCACAAAAACATACTTACAAAAACAAACATAAATAAAACTTTAAAAAAAGCACACTTTAAATAAATAACTACAAGACGATAAAACTAGTGTCGGAATTGCCGTTATTGTGAACGGACATTTTTATTTAAAATGATCATCTTATTTAGATATCTGTATGTATTTGAATTTAATATTCTGTCTGCCTATACATAAGGATTTAACACTGTGTGGACTGCCAAGATATGAAGTTTCCCGAACACATACAAATGTATTCGTTGGTTTAATTTGCATCTCTTAAAGAAGAAAAGGTGTAAATATATGATTATATACATGTATATAAAAAATCGAATTTCATTCAGTTATTTAGGTCAAAACCGTTAAGTTTATTTACATAAGTATGTAATTAAAAATATTATGATTAGTTTTTATTCGAATTTATTCTCAACTTAGCTAATTTTTAACAATACTTATCGCTGTACATTTATGGTATCTGGGTACATCTTAGGCGTATCATCTTAAATCTTAAACTAATAATAACGAATCGCATTATTTTGCAGCAAGTTTTTCAGAGTACACAAAATATATACTCCAAATGCTTCAATATATGTAGTTCTTACCATTTCGTAGTCAATTAAAATTAAATATTTTACATAAACGATTGAAGACAGTATGAATAAACACCTGACATTATTTTAAGAATATTGGGATATTTTTGTTATTTTATCACACTCAACTGATGCCTTTCAAAAACTTTGACACTAGTATTATAAATATGATAATTGCTTGCAGATATGTATGTATGTATTATGTTGGCATTTAAAGCCAAGCGTACATTCTGAATGAACATAAAAAATCAAGCACTCGTGTATATCCTATTTTGGTCCTATCTCTAAGCTATTTATGTATGATATATCTTATTTAAAAACAATTAAATAATCAAACAAGAAAACTGGCTGTGATTGTTGACAAAAACATACTAATAGATTTTTTGATTACATTTTTAGAATAATAAATTATACAAAATGGCTTAAACTTGTTTTGTAATAAAGCAAGGTGTTCCAACTAAAATCATAGATATGCAAATATCCGTTGTCTAATTTTCTTGGTAATAACAATTAATATATGTTATTGAACTAAATGTTATAATTATAAACAAATAAAAATTTTAATACATGTGTATGTTAAAATTTCGTTGTTTTATTTCTTATTTCGTTTAAGACAAGATTTGTTTAAATAGGGATTTTGAAAATGATATGTATTTATTGCAAAAACAAGTTGTGCTTATATGCCGATTCAGATTTTCGTTATCTATAAATCATTCATAGAAACAAGGCATTTGCATTTTGCATGTTTGGATCTCAGCATGAAAAATACATTTTCTAAACTTAAAGACACCCATACTAAAACACCCACGCTTCTAACAATTTATTTTTTCGCAGTTCTTTTCAACTCAGAAATAAAGCCTAGATTTGGAGATGGAAATTTCATGCCATTAAGCCACAACCGTAATAGGGGTGATTGGTTTTTGGTCCCGGTTGTTGTCTTGCTGGATGACCGGATGTGTTTTTAGACCCAACTTTTGCATACTTGATACTCAATTATCCCTTAATACCCCACAACCAGAATATCGAAAAATGCTTGCCATTGAATTCCAATGCATTTTTATTCGTTTTTAATTCATCATCTAAATAAATTATGTTATCTACTGATATTGAATCTGAAGGTTCGGTCTTCCTCTTCTTCTCGAACCCAGAGGCCAAAATTCGAAGCCCTTTGTAGCTGGAGCATTGTCCATTCTCTCTATGTATGTATTCGCGGTTGCCTTCTCCTCCATCCGACTCCCTCACAGACAGGACCATATATTCGACGCAGAATCTTTCTTACGAAAGCACCAAGAATCTGCTCTGCTGTTTTGCTTATTGTTCAGCACTCGGTTCCTTATAGAGTACGGGTAAGATAACCTCTTGTAGAGCATTATCGTTGTCTTTCGAGTCAGAAGTTTCGACCTGAGCTGTTTCGACAGACCGAAATTAGAGCGGTTATCAAGAATGATTTTGCGTCAAATTTACATAAATGCCAATTAATTGCTTCAAAGTTGCAGCTATCGATTGTCACATTTTAAACGACGTAATGTTTGACGGATCCATTCTTTGCCGACAGAATATATATTTTATTATTATTATTATTACTTATTTACATATAATCAGAAATTACAATGCAAATTATAAAATGAATATAGAGCCAAGCTATTAGGGTTTTCAGCTCAAAGTTAAATCTATTAATACATAACTATTTTTACGAAGGAAATACAGCGGAGAAAGTAGGATAATTGTCTGATAGTTTAAACATTTTAGTATTGTTATTGTTGAAGTATAAGTGGATTTCTTGAATATTATTGTGGTCAAAATTGTTAAGAATTGTATGAATTGTTTCGTTGCTGCAAATTTTTTTTTAATTGAAGAGATATATCACATTGTGTTTGGACAAGCAGGTGTATGCCTATCGTTTTGCTGCATTTTGGGCATACTGCCGGGCGATCTTTCGTAAAATGTGCTGGTGAGTGGTTAATATGTGCCCTCATCTGAGACGGGAAAAGGTAGTGTTGCAGTGACTGGTTTGTTGGGTATACGGGGGCGTGTCTGTCTTTGTTGATGTTGGAGAAGTGGCTTGTTTGGAGTACTATTCTTCCAGGAGACTTAATGTTATTAGGTTATTTGTGTGTCTACGGATGTCAAGCTTGAAATAGATATTAAATAGGAGGATGGGTGATTTGTTTGTTATCTTTGCTTCTTGATAGGCGAATTTGTTTCCTCGAATTCCCATGTATACACATGAGTTGCAAGATGTTCTCTTTGTTTATGATTTTGTCTTGTATATTGCTTATAACACTGGATTTGTGGTTTGGATTGAGTATAGATTATCGAAGTATATTAAGGTTTTGCATTTTTTCGCTGTCCCTGCTTTTACTGCTTCCAAGATTGCTATTGCTTCAGTGAAAATTGAGGTGAAGTTAGAGAGGATTCCGGTTCTAATTAAAGTAACATCTTTGGTAGTGATTGCAAAGGAGGTGTTTGTTTTAGATTTAGATCCACCCGTGAACAAGATTGTGGACCATCCTTTTGTTTTAAGTTTGGTTATTTCAGTCATGGACTAGTTGCACCGTGCACATCGTGAGCTCTCTTTTCCTTTTTCTCCCACGTGTTTGCGCTTGTTCACGGCCTGAACGAAACTCAGCGCGCAGCAAACTTTTAAAAAAAAATTACACTCGGGCCTAAGAATAGTGTTAATCGATTTAGGGGGCTCAACGACGATGCTCCCTGCGATTTCCAACCTACAAAAAAACTAAAATCAAACACAGTGTCATTACTAGACTTCCCCGAATTACCATCCAGAACGATCTCAAAAATCATAATTTTTTGCTAAAATCATCCAAATCCCCCGAAAACCAATCGATATCATAACACCACAACTACACCTACCTCTTTATATTTGCCACACCCTTTTTCAAACCTAAGAATTCTACAATGGAATGTCAAAGGTTACACAAACAATTTCAACGAACTACAAATATTAATTTAAAAATATTCTCCTAAAATTATCTCACTTCAAGAAACCCACATAAAACAACAATCAAATCTACCTATTCCAATTAATTACGAATTGTATTGCCATAATCTCTCGCAATCCACATACGGAGGCGTAGCACTACTAATCCACAACTCAATCCAACACCAAAAAACCAACCTCAACACCGACATAGAAGCGATAGCTGCTACTGTCCACTCTAAGATCGAACTTACTATAATGTCTACTTATATTCCTCCGACCACACTATTCAATATCAATAATTTAAAAAAATGTCTTTGATCATTCAAATCAACTCGTCTGATAACAGGCGACTTCAACAGGTGGAACAGAATGTGGGGCTCAAATAGTAACAACCGTCGAGGAAACATACTAAGAAAATATATAAACAAATCCACCTACCAAATTTTTAACGATGAGTTGCCCACCCATTTTAGCACTCACAATACCTTTACGCATGTTGATCTCACGTTTGGGTCCGAATTTGTGATACATTCCAAATGGCAAACATTAGACAACCTCTCAACCAAACATTAGACCACTACCCTATTCTGATATCCATGTTTCAATCTCATCGTCAACCAGCAAACTTGCTACCTAAATTCATCCTAGACAAAGCCGACTGGACTCTATTTAGGAAACTCGCTGAAAATATTCCGCAGAACGACCACCGAGCACCAACATCAACAAGGAAGCAGCTAATATTCACAGAATAATACTCCAAAGCGCCAACCTATCAGTTCCTCAATCTCATCCAACTGCGATAGTAAACAGGGTTCCTTGGTGGAATAATGAACTACAAAAGCTTAAAGAGGACAATAATAATAAATGGCACAACTTAAAAGGAAACTCTCACAGCATTCACTCCATAAAGCAACACCAACCATCCTCCTCGTATATAACCGACAATTATGGGATAGCATCCGAGTTCTCGAAATATTGATCCGAGCAGTCTAATGATAACAACTTTCTTAATACCTTTTCCCAACGAAAGCAAAATACCACAATATCAATAACGTACATCCCTATTCCCTCCGCAATCCTAATAGAAAAAGATATGTCCTACATAGAACTCATATCTGCTTTACATAAACTACGGGGAAAAACTCCCTCACATGATTGAATATCTTACCCATTAATAAAAAACCTCCCCGTCTCAAATAAGCATACATAGGTTATTACGGCTTTACAACAACATATTCAAATCCTATATTCCGCAGCTTTATAAAATCAGCACTGTCGTCCCAATCCAATCTAACTCCGACAAAACCGCTATAAAATTATACAGGCCGATATCCCTAAATCCTTGTTGTTCCAAAGTCCTAGATAAAATCATTGCCAACAGACTCTGGTGGTTTGTCTCCATCAACAAACTTCTTAGCAGTCGTCAAATGGGATTTAAAAAAGGCAAGTCCACAACTGATCTTCTACTATTCCTAGATCATCACATCAGCAACTCCCTTTCGTCAAAGAGTCACATATCAATTGCCTCTCTCGATTTTGTCAAAGCTTTCGACAAAATTGGAGTACACACAATAATTGACCAACTCAAGGAATGGAAAGTATATATACCATTTTATGACTAACTTCCCGCGTGGGAAAATGCATCATCAGTCCACAACCCATCTTTAACGGAATACCTTAAGCATACCACAAACTAACGGAAATCATTTCAATCACCAAAGAAATAGACTTCGCTGGACATGCTGACGACTTTTCCATAATAAAACGCTTCAAAAAGAAAAATCCTACCTCATTTGACCTCGCTTCAATCTTGAACCAAATTGCTACGTGGAGCCAATACTCAGTAGCGGAACTTTCAGTTAAAAAGACAAAGCATCTGCATATATGTCTTAAACATGCATGTCAACACAAAAACCTTCCTAATAATATATCTATCCAAGATTTCGATTCATAACAAATCTTGGTATTCATGTGAAAAACAAATATAATTGGAATACTCACATCGATCACTTGCTATCGTCTCTTGCTGCTCGGCTCAACATTGTCAAATGTCGACCAAAAAAGTCAATACTAACCCCCTATCAACTATATCGGTGACAAACTCCATCATCACCAGCAAAATAACATAACTACTAAAACAACAACCTACTCTTTGAAGCCGATATGAACACATTAGAAAACATCAGAGACACCTCAACAGCGAAACTATTTAAATGTCTCCTCTTTAGCAGGGACACTCCTATCCACCTACTAATAAATAAAAGAAAAACAAAAAAACGATGCCAATCTGCAATTAATAGAGCAATAGAACTTTGCGATTCTTTCGACATCCCGTATCACCCCATACCCACCCAACATCAACTTCCTACAAACCCCCAATGAACATTCAACCCCGCCATAATAGACACCTCCATCCACACACGTGCAAAAGAATCCACCCCTTCAGTCGAATTTCGGGCTAATTTTTTGAAGCTGAAAGATGACCTTAAGGATCATTCATTCATATACACCAACGGCTCAAAAAACCACATCACTAGCTTCAGTATTACTTCCATAAACACAGTTTTATACAAATCAATACTCCCATCATACTGCTCCAGTTTTTCAGCAGAAATAATTGGTATTCATGCAGCATTAAGAAAAATTAACAACAAAAAGTCGAAATATGCTATTTGCACAGATTCTTTAACTTCCTTAGAGGCCATTTTAAATATAAACAATCACGATTATTACCCGAACGCGATTAGAAACAAACTAACAACCCATTTCCCCAACATTAAACTCATGTGGATTCCTAGCCATGTGCAAATTCTAGGAAATGAATTTGCGGATCTAGCTGCAAAAAACGCCTCTAAGTCAGCTCTCATATCCACACCGAATTATAACGTACGAGACATAAAAAAGTGGTTGAGCTCCAGACTGAAGAGCTTACACCTACAGCAGTGGCAATACTGTTCCGAATGGTACAAAGAAGGTAACAAAAACAAAATATCTATCAAAGACTACCTCAGCCCCGACGCTCTTACCTTCGAAACTAAAACGAAGCTCACTAAGCTTATACGTCTCAGGCTAGGTCACACTAGCCTCACCCATCAACAACACTTGGACAAAACTGCCCCCACACACCGCTCAGCATCCAACACATTCTCCTCAACTGTTCCCACTTTAAGAGAATACGAGAAAAAACCTTCGCCAACTCTAACCCCATGGACCTCCTCTCTCAACCCAACAACTTTAAAAACCTGGATGCAATAATAAAATTTTTTATATACGCCAATCTTCTACATAGATTATAATATTCTTATTGTAAAGCATAATGCTGAAGGCCTTCGATGCTATGGCATGATGCTGGCTAAATAATTTGTTAATTTTTAGTCAGCCGAAAAATAAATAAAAAAAAGTTTGGTTATTTTTTCTTGATAATACTTCCGAAATATGGTACTATTGGTGATGTGTCTTTGGAGGTTGCATAGATGAAGAAGTACGGATTTCTGTCGGATGTTCCAGGGAGGATAGATTTGTGTGTTGTGTTTCATACGGTCTATAGGGCTATTAAGGAATGTAGCTATATTGGCTATTTTGTTTAGGGTTGAAGGGATACGTTTGTTCCTTTTGTTGTGCACACAGGAGGTTATATCTTTGTCAATTATGGAGCTGTAAGAAAAAGAAAGTCTAGTGATCATTTTAACAAAAGCTTCATCTACTCTTTGTTCTAAAGTTGGGAGTCCGGCTTTCACCATGATGTTGCATATCCGGGTGGTACGTAAGGCGTTGATGATTCTTTTGGCTGCTTCATGGTATGCAGGTTTTAGTATATTTAAGGTGGATTTTGGGCATAGCTTATTTATGGTGGATTATGGGCATAGCTTATTTTATTAGACCTATTAACTATGTTATTTTTAAGTTGCAAACAGTGAGGTTTCCAGTTATGTCTGTTATTATATGTTATACCTAAAATTTTTAGGTTGTGGACTTTCTGTATGTTGATGTTATTTACATTAAGTGTGAATTGTGGCCAAGAGATTTTGCGGCATATATAAAGTGTCTTACACTTATCAAGTGAAAGCTTGGCTCCGGCAATAGTACACCAACTTATAATATCTTTTAGTACCTTTTAGTCTTAGAACTATTTATATCACTAGATTTATTAAGTATGTATATATCGTCTGCATATAGACAGTGGTCCAGAGTTTTATATTTAGTTAAAATAGAACTAATGTCGTCAACAGCTATTATAAATAGTATCACAGATAAAGGTGATCCTTGTGGGATACCATTGTGGAGGGGGTAGCTTGATAAGTACGTGTTATTGGTTTTGATTGCAATCTTGCGGTTGGACAGAAATGCCTTTATGTAATTGAAAATGTTAGGACCGACACCCCAGATGTACCGAAGGCACAGTGTGTCTCTTGTATTGATATGGCACATGGTTTTATTAGTATGTTCAGCTCGTCATAGTTGTTGATATTTCCACGTACATTCCATTGAAGTGTATTGTATGTATTTTCTTTTGGATTAGAATTTGCATTTTAGGGAGTTGATGTTAGTTTTGTTTTGGGGGTTACGGTTATGTCGTTGCGATTTTCTGTTGATTTTTTTCTTAAAACTTCCGCCATGGTGGGTTGTTTGTTGTGCTTTGGTGTCTCTATAAGGTGGAGTGTTTTGTTGTCGTTGAGGATCTGCCAAGCTTCACGTGTAGTAACGCGACGGTTTGCTCTAATCTTATATACAGATTTGTAACGTAAGAATGTAGGGCACGCTGAATCGGAAGAAGTATGCGTGTCTTCTTTGCAATTAATGCAGAATATCCTCTCGCATTGGTCATGGGGTGGGACTAAGCAACAGTCTCGGCATATGTAAGTACTCATTTGCAGTGTGTCCTTCTTTTTTTGCATTGCAAGCATCTCATGGTGTTCGATATGTACTCATCAACTTTGCAATTAAGCCCTCCAATTTTTTTGTTTTTATACACTCGTTTTCTTTTTCTAATCCCGAAATCACAACAAATCGAGAAATATTGTCGTCCGAAAAAATCATTCTTGGCATTTCCGGATATTCTTCGTTAGATTTTTTCCTTTTAGTTTTTGTAAACCAGTTTAACGGTGCATCTGGATCGAGCCCCGAAAAAGTTTTTTTTAGGGGGGTCTGTATCCCCTTTAATTTTTTTTATATGTCTTCTAACAGTGCACTCGTAAGTGTATATGAGAACAATAAAAACGCAATTAATTTTGAAAAATGCAGAAAACCGCGTGGTTAATGAAGCGTCAGTAGTTCCAACTGTACTTGTTCACTTGTTTTTTTTTTACCCACTTCAGTGAAGCACGTCTTTACTCGGTGGCTGCACGAATGCGACTGAGAGTTTTATCCTCGTTCACTCTAAAACCAATTCGTTTCGCCTGCTCTTCAATAAAATTAAAAGCCTTTACAACTTTTGGATGGAAACGGTCGATGATATGTTTTAAGCCCGATAAAAACGGAGTATACATAGATTTGAAACTCACTGGTCTCTTCCTTCTTGCGATTATGCGAAGATCAGGTTAATAGCCAAACCGCATTGATACGTGCCGATTAGGGCGCTGCAAAACCGTTTTCGATGTTCACACAGTATGCTGGAAAGAATCATGGAAGCGAAATTCAGCAGGAAAATTTCTTGATAGTTCTTAATCGAGGTAGGATCGCCTTTTTTGTGGATGGGACATATGAAGTGTAGCTTTTTTGCTCTAAATTTTACTGCAACCAGAAAATGGTCAGGGTAGATGCTCGCTCTCCCTGAATGTTTTGACATTTAGAATGTTCTTGACACACAGGACGTTTCTGATATCCACGATGTTTTGATGTCCAGGATGTTCGACACACGCCGTGCGTCGAAGAGCATGTGCTCGGTTCGACAATTCTGAGATAACCAAATTGCTGTGTGTTTCCTTTTGCGTGCAAACTTTCTGTTACTGATATTACAAGCCGTCACGAAATCCGTGAAGCGGAATCCGTTGTTTGTTGTCGTGTCATGGAGGCTGTGTTTTCCGATCACTCCCCCCAAAGATGTTCTCCTTACTGACCTTTTCGAATCCGCATGCTATTACATGCCACCTTTCGTGACGTATATAATATAAGTATGTATGTTACAGTCCTGTTTTCGCATTATATCTTGTCTTGTCAAGCATATTTTCTGGATCTCAGTAATGTCCGCCTTTTACCGCTCCAAGATTTGTTCCAGCTCCTGGAAAGTTAATAGATCTCAAATTCTAGGAGTACACTCGTAAATTGTTATCTTTTTCGCGTCACGTCGTCGTCGTGGTTTTACCCGATAATATGAGGTAGTTTGCTCTATCATAACAATATAATTATTTAAGTGGGCGGATCGTTAGCCCACACACAATTGTCAACTTGGTCCTGGAGCAGATGTTAAGTCCTTTTGCCTAGGGCGATGTCTGCATACATTAGTTTACCACCCAACGGATGCTGGGGTTGCTATTCAAGGGGTGCCATTAGAAGGCTGTATGTTAACTTGACACATGTACTGAAAAATATAACTTTGGCATCCTGCCAGGTTGGGTGCAATCATGTGCTTAACCCTTTGTATACAAGTCAATACCTCCCATTATCGAGTGCCCAGTTGAAAATATCTCAGATGTCTTTCTTTATTTTAATAGTCGCTGGTTCAATCATACCAGAGTATTCAAAAAATAGTTCATGCTATTAGCATACATATAAATCTAGCAATGTTGGATTACATTATTGAGCTTGTTTCTACATATATAAAAAAATAACAAGGATCAATCCTTGAGGTCCACATTGCTAACATCTGAGAAATCTGATCTCTAGCGATTTATTGCTATCTTCCAGTTAGGTATGAATATATTACGAGTAGTATCGTTGATTCAGTGAAAAAAAATATTAAATCACTTATCAGATCACATAAGTCTACTGTTGACAGTTTCGAAAGCTTTTGAGAAGTCAAAAAGATTTAGAAGGAAAGTTCTTACTTGCCGAAACTGTTACGGAAATCATCGGCAATAAATAATAAGTAAGTGGTCTTGCAAGTACAAGACAAGTGGAAGACCTTAGAAAATACAGAAACTATTGGTCGGTATTCAAATAAGGCGCTGTTACTCTTTTTTAGTATGAGTTAGCGAATGCATAAAGAACGCGATGAAGTGAATAAAGAACGATGGTTCAAACCCAAGATAATTTACAGATGTTGCTTGCTGCCTGGTTGCTATGGAAGCGGGCGAGAATAGAATTTGACAGACAAATATAAGCTTAAACATTATATTTTATGTAAACAGTGCACATATGTATGTCAGATAAGACATTCAGTAGTTTCTGCGCAAAGTTGGGTCTGTGTAATGGTCTATTTAAGTTAAGTTCTATAAAATATGTAAAACCAAAAACCGAATCGTGTTTCAAACAAATTATTTTAACACAAATATTGCCACAGATGTAAGTGATATACAATGATCAAGTATTTACCAGCGCTCCAGTGCAGTACTCGTATTTCCCAACATACAACAAAAAAATTTCTTTTGAACGTTATACAGCGACTAAGTAACAGATCATTGTCCAAGCGTTTATAGTCGAAGATTAATGAATTCAGCTTTAGACAATAGTTATATAGATTAATGAATTCAGCTGTAGACAATAGTTATATAAGCTAAGCTTAAATTCCTAATACATAGTTCAAGTTCACGTCCCATTATCCATTTGCTAGGGGGAAGGAAGGTTGGAGTCCTTTCGATTTTACTGCCACTTGCTGCCACGTCAGATATTTAAAGTGGAAAAGTGCCTGTTCCAATAACCTTATGAGTAAATAGCTGATATGTCGAATGAAGGCTTTGAAGTGTATAGTTGAGCTAAAAAAAATGTTGCAGGAGTTAGTATGTCAAAATCGTTGTCAGAAAATGAGCATAATGACCGAGAATTTAGTATAGCTTCTACTTGTTCTAAAAATGTTTATAGCTGTTCCAAATTGAGTTAATCTTCTTAAGCAACCTTCAAAGAAGTTATTTTACAGACTTGAAACCTGCCTCGCGTAATTATCTTTTAGAAATCTTTTAGAAATTTTCCTCAAATATCGAATTTCAAACAGTACAAACTTATGTAGAACTGCCAGTTTACGAGCAGCTCCGTGAAAATTCGTTACATTATCCGAGTACATGTGCCAAGGCAGCCGAAGCAAGCTGTATTGCCAAATTGTATTAACAAATTTTTTCAGTTTTAGATCAGTTCAACTTTGCATTTCAAAGTTCTTCTTCTTGTGCATGATAGAAGACGTTCCGAGTCACCTTCCGTGCATACGGAAATGAAAATGCCGCTGAAAAGTGTTCGAAAGGATGATCCAACGAAATCACCAGTAGAAGTCGCTGCAGGTGTTTTCCCTCTTCCTTAGCGCAAGCAGGATGTTCTTAAATTCCGTTAATTAAGCAGCACCATATCAAGTGTTTTTTTCCATGATTAAATTCTAACCGAATGTGAATTCCATAAATTCTGAGAGTGTTCAAAATTTCGGAATTTCAGATGTGCAGTTCCCGACAAATGCATCCTATCGGCGATATAGTGAGGACAGTCCAGACAATGTACACTCGGACTTTACAACAGAATAATGTCGTAAATAATAAACATGCGTCCCAAAGCCAATACACCTTTAGAAATTTTGTATAGCCTAGACAAAGATTTTCATCCCCATTTTGATTGAATTGAATGCTTAAACAGTAGTGCAGTTTTTTTTAAGGTTGGGATTCAATACACTGGAGTGCCCAGACTCAAAAATTGGTCCATTGTACTAGCAGGCAGTTACCTTCATTTAATGCAGTTTCTTGGTTTCGGAAGAAAAAGCAGCAGGTGCTTCTGTGATAAGAAGCTTAAGTTTTCAGCTCCACGTCAGAGCCAAACAGTCGCCTTCTCCATAGGCTAGGCTAAAAGCCATGGATTTCTTGCTGACTGTCGACGGACGCACTAACCAAGGAAGCGGGTAGTCCCAAGGTGGGTTCGGGCCTACCAATGCCTCTTTTGAACCTTGCCTAACTAGTTCATCGGCAATTTCGTTTTCCATGATCCTGTGATATTCCGGGACCCATATATATATAGAATTCTGTGTGACGACTAGATTAAGGGAAGTGCAAGTAACTCAAATCCTTTATTTTTTATTTCTGTAATAGTTTCTTTTTTTCTTCGAAAGATCTTCATTCGTCCAGATCCACGTTTTGTTTGCATTAATAGAGTATCCTCCTCTGTATCTGTCCTTGGTATCATTGCAACAATTTTCGTCTTCAATTTTTCAACTATTTCTTTCTTGCCTATAATTTCATTTTTCTGCAAAACAGAGCTTGAATTACTAAAGAAAGCTAGCTTCTACAAATTCGTTTTGGTTTCGTTCAACTTTTAAAATATATGAATCTTCGGAAAAAGTGCATCACAACTTCATTGTTCTTGTAGCTACTAGATCTCACATACGATATGCTTTGGAAATTGTTGAATACCCTGTAAAGATGTATTCTGCTGCTCTAACTTCTGTTGCTTCACCTTTACATGGAGTAGTTGAGAGCAAATGCTTTGCAGCCGAAAGTTCCCAAATTCGATACATTTAGGATTCTAATGTTTTTAACGGAGATCGGATTCTGATGTATGCAGCCGTTGCAATTGCTTCACCCCATATCTGGTTGGCAGATTCACTTAAATTTCCATTTTGCTGAGGAGTATGAGCAACAGTATTTTCCCATTTTGTACCAGCCTCCGCAATTAATTTTATAAACCCATACTATTGTCATCTTATCATCAAAAAATGTACCAAAGGATTTAAAACTACCTATTGAATTTGTTCGCATAAGTCATCCGAATGAATAAATTCCTGCAAGTGACGTGTGCTTTTGGCTCGACGAGGTTTGCCTCGTGTACATATTTTATACGACGGCATTTGTTGCATTGCATTTGTTGTTTTTGTTTGTTGTACAGTTTTACATTTAATTGCGAAATTCAAGCTGAAACTGTAACTTGTGCAGGCTTGTTGAATGATCCAACGATGTTTTCTAAGCCATAATTTTTTATTTGTAAACTTGCTCCTTTCTTCCAAATAAGAGAAACTGTATCGCATGCAACGGTACAAAAATAGTAAACAATTATAGATATGAAGGGACACTAAAAAACAGACCTGGAAGGGGAAGAAAAAACTTGCTCTCAGAACAAAACGAGCGGTATATTGTTCGGACAATCAAGTGATCGCCCGAAGAAAGCCATACATTTCCCTAGTTAATAAGAAGAAAAGATTGGAGTTTGCTATAAACCACTCGGAAAGCTTTTGAAAAGGAGTTTTGTTTTCAGATGAAACAAAAATAAATTTATTTGGGTCTGATGGCAAACAAATTATTTGGAGGGAGCCAAAAATATAAAGTCAACCATAAAACACGGGGGAGGATCTGTGCTGTTATGGAGTTGTATGGCTTCAAATGGCTGTGGAAAGTTCGAATTTATAGAAAATACTACAGACAAAATTGGGTTTTTAAATATCTTAAAACGAAATTTACGAAGTTCCGCAGTAAAATTGGAATGGGTGCTTTATAACGCTCCAAAACAGCTAGGAACACCCCCACAATCGCCGGATGTTAACCCTATTGAACATCTATGGCACGAAATAAAAGTGCGGTTTAAAAAAAGAGCTAAAAGCTAAAATTCAGGCAGCTTGGGAAGGGATTCAGCCATCTTTTACTGAAAAACTGGTAAAATCCATGCCACGGCGGTTACAAGCTGTTATGCTGAAGGAGGTGCCACGCGTTACTGAAATTTTATTTGTAACTGTTTTTGTTTTGTGTTTTAGTCGTAACTCGAATTTACTTTAAGTGTGTTAAAATAAAGTGCCTTTTTTATTTTGCTTAGAAAAAACAATTTTTTTAAATTCATATTTTTGTTTATGGTTTTTAGCAATTGAAATATGTCAATTTGAACTGCATTTGAGTTTTATTAATTAACTACTTTTTGTAAGGCGAAAAAGCTAAAAATATATTTATGCTGTGAGTGTATGCTCAATTTTGTGAGGTACTGTATGTAAGTGTTGCCACATTGCATTTAATGCTAAGTCGATCATAATCATAAATCGCTTCACTTGGTTGTTGTGGAGATTATATACAACATGTATGCTATATAATTAACATACTTCGAAAGTATGTACTGAAAAAACTACTGCCGTCATACTCGTTAGATGACGTTGCAAGTACAGTCGAAGATGCACGAAAGAAAACTTTTATTTTCTGAGCCGCCGAGGAGACTTATGACAGGAAAAAAATTAATGGCAAAAATTAGACAAGGCCGCGGTAATGCATTATCGTTTGAGGTCGAATATGAAATCATTAAATGCCTCCTACAACGATCGTCGAGTGGTTATCTGTCATTTGATCGCCGAATATTTTCTTAATATCAACTTTTGTTCAAAAACTCTAAGCCCGGTTAAGAATCGTATTAAGACATCATGAGGAGATATTCTATTTTTTTTTTATTTATTTATTATAATATATGTAATATGCTACATATATTATAATAAATAAATTATAATAAATAAATAAAAAAATCTGCTGTGGCAGATGTACACAATTAAAGTAGAAAAGTATATATGTTTTTATATGTTTTAAAGGAAAATAGGAAGGAATAATAAAATTAAACTAAATTGATTAATTCATCAACAATATTTGAATAGAGAAAAAAAAAAAAGTAAGAAAAACAGAAACAAATAAAGGAAGAGAATGAAAAATAAAAGAAAAATGTGTGCTGTAAGGGTGATGCGAGAGGAGAAATCTTTATTCCTGCTGACTAAGGGTATGACTTTGTTTCTTTTAAAATTTCCGATGCTGCCTTGGTCTCTTAAATAGAGCGTAATAGACGCACAGCAGCAATAAAGGATTGTCTTTCAGAAGTTAAGCAAGTGAACCTTTGTAAACTTAAAGAATTTGATACCGGAAATCGAAGTTTTTCGTAGAGATAGCCTGGTGCACCATGTCGCAATATTTTAAACAGAAAACATAAAGCTCTGAATTTCAAATAATTTTCAAGAGACATATTAAAATGTTTTTAGACAAGTGTGATGCATGGTCATATTTCCTCAGCCGGTAAACATATCGAACAATACCATTGAGAGCAACTTTAAGTATCCTAAAACTGCTGGCATCGCAATTTAGAAATAATTCACAGCCATAGAGCATTTAACCGTCTATACACAGCTCGATGCATTGATCCCGCTGCTCTACTTAGGGACTTTTAAGCTTCTCGTAAACCTTTTCAATTAGACGGCTTAGATGAGCTAAGCCAATTTCCAATTTTGATGAATGATAGAAGATGGAATGTTTTGTGACAAAGGAACGTTGCAGCTTTTCGACTTTTCCATAAAGTTTATATCCCCAGACTTGTGCTGCTTAAAAAGTCACAGACTCAGCTGCTGCTTCAAATATATTGAACTTACCGCAGTTGACTATGTTGCAGTTATTAAGCCAATTTTTCCAGGCTACGCCGATTGCCGTCTTGGACTTCTTTCATTTTTGCTTTAGGTTTGTTTTCATGTTAAGATTATATGTATGTAAATATGACCCAAGATATTTGTATTCTTTTGCCACTTCCATTCGTTGGCCGCTATAGCAGCAAATTTCATTCTCCCCAATTTTGAATATAAATACTTCGATTTTTCCAAGGCGTCTAAAAGGCTATACAATTTACCCATGTAAACGCTAAATCATCAGTTATAGAGATTCGAGTAAGTATACCAGCAACACAATATCATTCGCAAACTGGAGGGTCTTAAAAATAACTCCGACATATTCAACTCCGTTAAGCCGTGGCGTAGTGGGAAAGTGCGTCGACCCACACGCAGAAAGTCTGGGACAACATTCAAAGAGTATCAAGTGTCTCTGAAAAAGCTTCTCAAATCCCGCCGTTCGGAGACGGCAAAAAACTGTATGTCCCTTCTACTCGTAAGTACCACGCACAGCTGCCACTGTTCCAAAATATAGATAAGGTGTCTTGTTACTAGTCTTGTGGTTAATTTTTTGAGTTCTAAAGAGATTCCCATTTGTTATAATTTGTGGAGCAAAACATTTCTACTCACAGAATCGAAAGCCGGCTTAAAATTTACAAAAAGGAGTTTCTCTTTCTCTTTGTTGATCGCTTGATTAACCAAGCCTAAAGGTCGCCTGAAATTCTTTTAATAATTTATTGGTCTTTATCCATGTCCCAAACCGCCTTCGCATTTTCGGAGGTTTGACTTGTCGCTTTTTGTGCATATAGGGAAAATTAGAGCTTCTTTAAATCGTTAAGGTACTATCCCAGTATTCAAAATGTAGTTATATACAACGACTAGGTTGTCTTTAAGCCCATATGTACACTATCAAAGATTTTATTTTGTACACTGGGCGCTGCATATTGGAATCTGTTGCTGTATCCCCTTGATTTCAAAAGCTTTTTGAAATATCCTTGACTAAGATCTCAGTGATTAGGTATTTAATACACAGATGATTTACTTAACTATTTTCCAGAACTATGAAGTGTTATTGCACCGTTCTAGCTTAAGCACTACGTTTTGCAAGTACATTTTCCTACTTTGTTAAAATACATCATTATATACCTGATTAGCCTTAAGGTACAATCTTCTTAGGACTTTTGAAATAAAATCGCGGAATATTTTCAACCATACAAACGATGTATCTCTGGCCGTTTGATACCTCTTATCAAACGACAGTTTCTTGCTTCCTCTACAGGATATATTACCGTGCATCGTTAGGAGCAGGGCTCCTTTATAATTTGTTCGATTTTACCAATACTGTCCACATACATTTCATAATGTAGGAAAGATGGTCAAAGAATCAAAGAAGGTGTCATTTCAACTCTCAATAAAACCGATATTTTTGCAGTAAACCGCGCGGTGTCCTGGCAAGTTCCTTGCTGCTGAAGACTTCTATGAAGTGAATGCTCTGGCACCGCTGGTAGTGGATACTTTAAAAGAAAAACTCCATTTGGGAGTGTAGTTTTACGGCAAATATCAACAGTTCCTATTTAAGTATAACACAATCAAACAATATTTCTACAACAAGAAAGTATATAAGAGTCTGAGACTGAAGAAGCATGTTAGGTTAAGCAAGTTTTAAATGAATACATAATAACCTATCTAATTTTCCTAAAAAATTTAAACAACCTCCGGATTATCATATTGGCAAAAGAAGTATTTATTTGTTTATTCTTGTGGTAAAAGCATTGATTTCCGTATGCTTCGAGTACTTTGAACCCCTTGAATTTGCAAGATCTAAGAAAGTCAGAATAGTAGAAAATATATGTGTTCACCGATTTTTATGATTTCATGGGTCTATTATCGAATTTCGTGGTCGCCGTGGCGTAGTAAAAAAGTACGTCAACCCACTATTAAAATCCTTGTATTTTTCACGGCACCACCTCTTTCGAATTGCTGACAACACTCAAAGAGTACTAATTTTCAAAGAAAATCTTTTCAAATCTCGCCTTTCGGATTCAGCAAGAAACTGGATGTCCCCTCTGCTCATGAGAGAACAGTGGTCTTTTGGGGACTGGACCAACATAGTCCTTCCTAATCAAGTTCCTAAGAGGAACTTGATTACTCAATTGCCTTTTCTTTCCTCTCCACATTTTTTATTGTTATTTTTTTCTAATTCCTTAAATCTAGAAGTTAAGATACCTACGTTTTTTTTCAAATTTTGTTATTATTGTTAAAACTACCTTACTGAGACTTCTTCTTCTTCTTCGGATGGCGCTACAGTCCGGGGTGGACCTGGGCCTCAACCAACATGCCTCTCCAGCTAGCACGATCTCTTGCCAGCTGCTTCCAGTTGCGCATTCCAAGTTGGTTGAGGTCCTTTTCCACTTGTGTGCGCCATCTCAATCTAGGACGTCCTCTGTTGCGTTGTCCCTGTGGTTCGGATTCGAAGACTCTTCGGGCCGGAGCAGTGCTGTCCATCCGCTCTACATGGCCTAGCCACCTTAAGCGTTGTATCCGTAGACGCTTGACTAGGTTCATGCCGCCGTACAGCCCATACAGTTCGTGGTTGAATCTTCTCCTCCAGATGCCATCAATGCAAACAGGACCAAAAATCGCACGCAGAACTTTTCTCTCGAACAGACCAAGGGCTTCCTCATCCGCTTTTAGTAACGTCCAGGTTTCTGCGCCGTAAAGCAGGACAGGGATAATCAAGGTGTTGTACAAAGTTACTTTGGTCGTTCGGGAGAGGCCTCTTAAGCCCAAAGAAACAACGATTGGCAAGAGTGATTCTGCGCTTGATTTCGGTACTGATGTTATTGTCCCTATTCACCGCGGAGCCGAGATAGACGAAGTCCTTAACTACCTCGAAATGTCTGCTGCCCATAGTGACGCTCTGTCCGAGACGTCGATGTTCTGCGTCCTTCTTCGAAGACAGCATATAATTCGTTTTGCCCTCGTTTACCACCAGTCCCACTTTAGCCGCTTTCGCTTCGATGCTAGCAAACACCTCATTGACGGCTCGCTGAGTTCTGCCGATCACGTCAATGTCATCCGCATAAGCTGGAAGATCGTGCCTCTGGTGTTGACGTTTGAGTTACGCACGATCCCCTCAAGAATGATGTTAAAGAAGTCGCATGACAGCGCGTCGCCTTGTCTAAATCCTTTTTTGACTTCGAAGGTCTCGGTGAGTTCGTTCCCGACCTTGACGGAGCAGCGAGACGAGTTTGGTAGGGATGCCAAAACTAGACATGGCACTGTATAGCTCGTCTCTATGCACGCTGTCATACGCGGCCTTGAAATCGACAAATAGATGGTGGGTGTCGATTTGTACTTCTTGGGACTTCTCCAGGATTTGCCGCAGTGTGAAGATCTGGTCGATTGTGGACTTCCCTGGCCTGAAACCACACTGATAAGGACCTATCAGGTTTTTGACGAACGGTTTCAGGCGCTCACACAATACGGCAGAGAGAATCTTATATGCGATATTAAGGAGACTGATCCCTCGATAGTTGGCGCAGTCGAAGGGGTCTCCTTTCTTGTGGACCGGACATACGATGCTGAGATTCCACTCGTCGGGCATGCTTTCCTCCGACCATATCTCACAGATGAGCTGGTGCATGCACCCAACCAGCTCATCCCCAGCCGCTTTGAACAGCTCTGCGGATAGTCCGTCCGCGCCAGCAGCTTTGTTCGACTTCAGTCTCGATATTGCTATCTTGACCTCGTCGAGGTCGGGGGGACGGAATTCTTGTCCATCGTCGTCCAAATTGAGTGGAACATTCTGCCTAACAGCGGGATTTGTGCCGTCATCGCCGTTAAGGAGTCTGCAGAAATGATCCTTCCAGATTTTCAGCACCGACTGCGACTCTACCACCAGTTGGCCATTTTGGTCCCGGCAGGCTTCAGTCCGAGGCTTGTAACCGCCAGATAACTGTTTTACCTTGCGGTAAAAATTTCGGACGTCATTCCTGCCATAGCACCTCTCCATTTCCTCGACCGCGCGCTTCTCGTGCTCTTTCTTTTTTCTTCTGAGAAGCCGGTTCTCTTCCCTTCTTCTCTGTTTGTAGAGCTCACAAACAGATCTCGTCGTTCGATGCAGCTTTGCCTTGTAAGCTTCCTGTTTGGCTGCATGCGCCTGCCTGCACTCGTCGTCAAACCATGGGTTCCTCTTAGGTGGTGGCATGAAACCCAGCACATCAGTGGCGGCCTCTTTGACGGCTTCTTGACAACGTTTCCATTTGTCTTCTATTGTTTGTGGAGGCAGCGTCGAACTTTGAGACAGTTTCAGGGAGAATCGATCGGTAAAGGCTCTAGCGATCGGCTGCGATTGTAGCTTTCCGACGTCAAACCGTTTTGGCCTGTCTCGACTCCGTTGCTCTCTCGATATCCGGGTTCTTACCTTGGCTACAACAAGGAAATGATCCGAGTCGATGTTTGCACCTCGGAAGGTTCGGACATCGAGAATACTGGAGGAGTGTCTGACGTCGATCGCAACATGATCAATCTGGTTGACGGTTGATTGATCAGGTGATCGCCAGGTCCCTTTATGAATGTTGAGGTGTGGGAACCGCGTGCTGGCCACAGAGAGATTTCGCCCCGAGGCGAAGTCAACTAGCCTGAGTCCGTTTCCGGAGGTGTTGGAGTGCAGGCTGTGTCTTCCGATGACTTTAGCAAAGACTTCTTCTCTTCCCAGCTGAGCGTTGAAATCTCCTAGAACGATCTTGGTGTCGTAGCTGGGGCAACGATCGTAAGTCCTTTCTAGGAGGTGAAAGAAGTCTTCTTTACTGCTGTCATCTTTTTCCTCTGTCGGGGCGTGGGCGCATATGAGGCTTATATTTCCGAATTTAGCCTTGATGCGGATTGTTATGAGGCGTTCGCTTATGTATTGGAAGCTTAAGACTTTTTGCCTAAGTCTGCCTCGAACAACAAAACCGCATCCAAATAAGCGTTTCCCTCTCTCCCTGTAGCAGTCGCCGTGGTAAATGTCGCAGTTTCTCACTCTTCTCTTGCCCGGCCCATCCCACCGCATTTCCTGGATTGCGGTAATGTCTGCTTTATAGCAGTCCAGGTCCTCCGCAAGTTCATCGGCTGCACGTGGTCTGTTTAGGGACCTCACATTCCACGTGCAGATCCGTGAATCATTGTCCTTTGTTCGTTTGCGGGGGTCGTCAACAGTGTATCCATCCGTATCCGAGGCATTCGGTTGGTTCGTAACTGGGAATTTTTGAAAGTGGCCGGGCAGTTACCCCGACGCACACCCCCAACCTGGAGGACCGGGCCCTTTTTTATACCTCTTGGGCGGAGGTCGCACTTATAGGTTTAGCAAGTTGAGTTCGGATGAACAACAACCAGTATCCCGTGGCTACCGACGTGGAGGTACTATAAGGACAGTTGATGTGTGGGAAACAGTTACA
The DNA here is from genome assembly GCA_944738645.1 of Eristalinus sepulchralis. Classification (NCBI taxonomy): domain Eukaryota; kingdom Metazoa; phylum Arthropoda; class Insecta; order Diptera; family Syrphidae; genus Eristalinus; species Eristalinus sepulchralis. The sequence goes on from OX122886.1 coordinate 16,643,933, forward strand.
ACAGCTGGGCATCACCAGGTTGATACCAATCAGTGCCTACCCTGTTCCCACAACACCCAGCCACCACCACCTTACTGACACTATGTGAGTTAATTCAAATATTTACTGCTAGTGCCGAAAGGCATATTTTTGTATATATATTTTGTATTTCATTTATGTATTATTCTTTGTACTATTTATAAATGTTATTCAAACTAAAAAAATTGTTATATAAAAAACTTAGTACTCTAATCAATCATTTAATACATCAATTTATATACGAGTACATCTTAATCTACTACTATTCTAACTTACCTAAGTACCTTACACTAATGTATAGAGATACAAACCCACTAATGTATAGAGATATTCTTTTGAAGTGTGTAATTGTGTCTAACATACATGTGGAAGCAGCAGTGGCAGTATGCTGGTGGAGCTCATTTTCCGACGCCATTGTTCGTGCAACAAGACTGTTATCTTCTTGAGGCAGAGATTATGGCTATCACAGAGGTCCTTTAATGGCTGAGGAAAAATAAGATATCGAAAAGGAATGTAATAATCTTTTAAGACAACCAGACTGCACTTAAGTTCCTGGAAGGATGCAAGCGCCCCCTAGCTTTTAGTACTTTAATAACCGCCTGGTGTTTGTACCATGACATAGTGAAATCCAGGGACATTGAAAGACTGACGAGCCCATTAACGGCGGTACCAAATCCCTAATTATACTTGATAATGACATGTCTTCAATTCCCTTTGCTATAGAGAAACAAGGCAAAAGATAGTTAAAGAACCCCACTAGTTTTATAGCCAGAATCTATGTTCAATCCAGGAGTAAGTTTGTACTAATCACCTTTTGTAATATCTCATAAAAAATCAAATGAGAACCCAAAATCCCCCGACATGGCAGGAATAGATGTTGATAATATTGTACCTCCGCCAAAAAAAACAATAATGGATAAATATACCACGCAAAATCAGCATCAGCTGATATGTGCAAAAAATATTTTGGAGAAGCGTTCGATAGCAAAAGTCCAGGGTCAACAAAAGTCATAGCAAAAGTCCAGGGTCAACAAAAACATAATTTATGAACTTACTAATAGAAATTGTTAAAAAAAAACAAATCGGCGATCGCGAGCATTTTTGTTAATAAATAATGACATTAAATTCCTTTTTATTTCACAATTTACAGAAAAGGATACGGTACCTATCACACTAAAAATCAAGAACAAAGAAATAGTTAACCTCGAAATAATTTATTGCACTTAACCTAAAGAGCTCCACGAACGATGCAGTAGAATACTCCTTTCGAAATTATATAAGGGAAGTTTTGAACCTTACCCTAATTACCCAAAAAGTGTGCTATTCTCTTTCCACATTTTAATTTTAATCTTGACTTAGTAAGCAAAATCTCCCTTAGCCACATATTCGAATATATAAAATACTCTAATATAAACAAATAAACAGGTTTCTACTTTAATAAAAGTACTCCAGAGGAAGACACTTCATTTAATGAATTTAATGAATGAAACATTCCTAGAACCTTTACCCTGGTGAAATTCAACATTGGGCAAAATTAGGAAAACAGTAAAAAGAAAAAATTCTTACATAGAAGCAGCCGCAAATAAAGAAAAAAAAAAATGATCATTCAAGAGAGTATCGTGAGAAAAGTATACCGAAAGCTTCAAATCCTATTCTGAAAAATCCTCATAACTTGTGAATGAACACGATTTCACAGTCATCTTAGAAAGGGAGAGAGAGGCACTGAAATAATAAATAATAATAATAATTGAGTGGCACTACAGCCCATAACGGACCAGGGCCTAGCTTCTACAACAACTACTCATGTTGTGTATGCTATTGTTCTTCACGAGTAGAAGCGACCTACAGTTTTTTGCCGATTCCGAACGGCGAGATTTGAGAAGCTTTCCATAGACAATTAATACTCTTTGAGTGTTGTCAGCAACTCGAAAGAGGTGGTGCCGTGAAAAAATGCTAGGTGTCCCGTCCGGGAATCGAACCCAGACTTTCTGCGCCGCAGTCGATGCACCGCGCCACGGCGACCACGAAATAATAAATAACATGGACAAATACCAATCAGAATATTTTCGCAGTATGTAAAAATATACTGCGCAAATAATTAAAACTTATAAATCTTCTAGGGTTAATGTCATAAGCCTTAAAAGATTTTGTTTCCTTTTTTTAATGGCGTTACAGTCTAAAGAGACTCGGTCGACAAAGATCCTGGCAATTGTTGCGGATGCGATTGTAGCTTTCCGATATCAAACTATATAGGCCCGTCTGAATTCCGTTGCTTTCTCGATATCCTTACGTAGGCGTTACCGTAACGAAATTTATGATTTTTTATATAACTGCAAGCTACTGGAGATTTTATTCTGCATGCCATATTCTACATTTTGAAAATTTGCATTTACTCGTAAAGTAATAGTTCCCGTTTTGCGTGTCATTGGCATCGAAAACTCTCCTAATGTCTACTTCTGGAAAAACGACAATTCTTCAATTCTTTGCACGATTTTCGAATTTTATATTGTACCATATTCATATACCATAAAGCATCTAATGACAGGTTAGATGCTGAGCGATTTATTGTAAATTATTTTAAGGAATACGTATACTTTTCTGTATGTATGTCTCTTAAAAGGAATAAAACATAAGATAAAATGTTTTTAAAAATGCCTATACTTTATTTTATGTATAACTTCGTGATCATTTCAGCCAGCTAGAGTTATTATTATTAATATTATTATTGGTAAATACTCTCATTTATATACATACCACAATATAAGGGTTAAATGGAAATAGTCAACCTTTTATTTTAATATCAATAGATATAAGTACAGACATTTTAATTTGTCTTTTATTTGATATAATCGTTAAGTTGCTATATTTAAAATACACTATCACAATCTTTCTGTAAATTTCTTCTTGCTTATATATGACTTAAAATTTTATCTTGATTAATTTTCAATCCAGACTTGCCAAACTAAAAATGTACATGTTTTACATGTAACATAACATTAACGTTCACGCATTAATGTGCATATTTAAGAATATCTTCACTAGAGTTAAAATTAATAAAATTGATTGATCTTGTGCTTCGAACATATTTTAATTCATGCATAGGCACTGTACTTAACTGATTCATATTTAAATTTAAGAATTTTGAATAATTGTCTGAGAAAATGTTATTAATTTATTAAAATTATTTTCTTTAAGTGGAAAATAAATAAGGGATCTTACCAAAAGTGGTAATTGGTAAAAGAAAATAAATTTATTTCTCAATACGTACTGTTTTCCACGCACATTACGTTTTCTTTTTTTTTGTTTACATTAGTTTTGTAGGAATTAGTGTCATTTTATGTCTTATTTAATTGACATATAAATATTTAGTCAATTAAAGAACACTCTAATTTAGCCGCTACTCTTTTTTGATTTCATCGCAGTTGGGTTTTGCTATAGTTGCTAGCGATTTCGTTTGGCTTTTCTGCTCACGTTACCTTCAATTATAATCTAGAAAATATTAAAATTTTAATTTAATATTTTTGTACATTGCAGAATAAGTAATGAATTAATGACATCATGATAAAGATAACTGTTGCATAAAACTTACGAATTTGATAATTCAATTTCACACTTACTTGCAGAATTTGGCTAGCCTCAAACGCAGTACCTGGCAACAAAATGACTGGAGATGAAACATGTCCCGATTCTACGCAAAGCATATTTGGATACTCGTCATCTCCAAAATCAGCTATATCACGAGCTTGGTCTATCCAAGGGTTCCATATCACTGTATAATTAGATGAGTAATACAGTCAGAATGAAATCAAATATTGGTATATGTAGATGCAAGTACATCTGTGTCACAAGTAATTTCCAAGAAATGTAAAACTTTTCAAATTTATGAAAACATTATTGGTATAACAATAATGTTTACATAAATTTAGGGTGTGTAAGGGAAGATACGCTTAACGTTTTGACCAAAAACACCATATACAAGAGTAAAATAAAATCTTGGATATACGGATTCTATCTAAGCTGTAAACAATTTCGGCTGCAAGTGAGAACTTAAAACTGGTATTACGTAGTGCAGTAGTCTGGTCCGCTTTATATGTATATGCTGTTATGCGTGCTACTGTTCTTTCACGAGTAGAAGGGACCTCCCGTATTTTAATGTTTAAAACCTTTTCATAGAAGAAGAATACTCTTTAAGTGTTGTCAGCAACTTGAAAGAGGTGATGTCTTTCATCACCTCTTTAAGGATTTGGATTAACGTGAGCAACTGCCTTAACGGCTTATATCACGGGATCCACTTTCCCAAAAGTCGTAGGTAACGTAAGACTAGATAACGCAAGACAAGACAACTACCAAACTGGTACATGCTTGAAGAGCAATCACTTAACCTTGGTAGAGAGCGAGGCATTTTTAAAACCTCTGCCGCTCTCTAGATCGCAGTACCCGGTTGAGAATGGCACCGCATACTAAGACGAGAAAGTCCCCCAAACCGCATGGTCTGACTCTGTAGAGTGAGAGAGAGAAAGAAATTGGGTATAACGATCACCACTCGGTCAGACTGGAATAAGTTAAAGGCCCTCCTGACATCCCATGGAACCAGAATATAATCTCTGGTAAAGCGCTAAGTCTTGTAGCCGCCATCGTACCAAATCGTTTTTGGTTTCGTCAGTGATTCCGTTGACAGTATTAAGTGTTACGGATGTGAGTTTGAATCAGGTGATTAATAAACCCAGTCACATCATGTGGAACATACAGATACAGCTGTCAAGAGTTATTTATAATTATGCCTTCTATTTCTAACAAAAGAATCACTTATGAATTTCATATATATAATGGAAAGAGCATACGATCAATGCTCAAGCTATGACACCAAGATCGTTCCAGGTGATTTCATCAAACTGGGCAAGGAAGAAGTCTTTGCTAGAAACATCGGAAAGCACAGCCTGCATGACAACAATTCGGAGAACGTACTCGGACTGCTGCACTTCGTGACGGGGCGAAATCAAACATTGACACGAATCATGTCCTTGTTGTAGCCAAGATAAGAACACGGATATTGGTAGGACAAGGGAGTACAGTAAGACAACGACAATTTTAAGTCGGAAAGCAAAAAACGCAATCGACCGCTAGAAACTTTGCCGATAGTCTCCTGGAAACGCTCAAAAAGCCCAACCCTGCCAGGTGAAATAATCGAAAAAAAAGGAATCGCTGTCAAAACACCATAAGAGAAACGGCCTCTGATGTTTTGGCGCATCTGAACACAACGCATATGATCTACACTGCAGCACGGGCCTAGCTATTCTAATTGAATATGGGGCAAACGCTATTGTGAAAACTGTTTTCAGTCGATTTTATATGCATAGCAGCAGAAAGCTGGTGGTGCTGTTTTGTCAGGAGGGGTTTGCTAGCTAAACTCCATTTCCGCCCGGACTACAGTGCAGGATAACAGCATCAAATTATTTTTGTTTTTTGTGACACAATAAGTCAAGGTAGAAAAAGGATAATATTTGACATTTACCAGTATCAGGGAAGTTGTATTTATGAAGTCGCATCTTCCGTCCAGATACAACATTAGTGATAACATGTTCTTGAGGAGTTTGCTGATAAATTCTATCGGTCCATTCTCCAATCGTAACAACTTCTCTTCCCTCTTGATACAAAGCTCCTTCGCGGGTCTAAACGAGACAAAATAGTAATGACCTATGAAATACGTTTACAAATTGAAAATACCTTATCAATAAAAGTGCAACCGTGAAGTCCAGTAATTTGGCATCGCCGTACATCAGGAACTTTCAAGTAAGTGTGTAGTAATAAATTGAACGAAAATGTAACGTCCTTACTAGGATTATAGACACCAATATGAAAATGCAGCTCTTTTTCTCGCAAAATAAGACGGTATGTTATTCGAAAACTGCAAAGTATATAATAATAATATTTATATAATAAACTGTAATTATTTAAAAACTAGTTTATATTAATATATCTTACGGGTAATTCCACATTGACCTTGTTAATTCATTGTCCATAAGCAAGAAAAGAGCTTCCACATCACCGTTGTGCAGTCTTTCAGGCGGCCTTTCAAGAGTCCATCTTGTTATCCGTGCGAAACCATGTTGTGGCCCAAAGGACCACGGGCCAAATTGAGCTAGTAATATTACGTGTGTAAAATCTCGATGAACCGGAATTGGTAATATTACTTACGGAATACGAACGGAATGCCGCCGCGTATAGCTTTCTTTCCATCAAAGGAGGCAAGTTTACTAAAATTAAAAATTAATTTGTTTTACATCAGGACTAACATGTATATTTAATAAATATGATAATAAAAATAAAAATATGTTCCCAATTATAGAACATTTAATATGTCCACTTGGAATACAAATTTATAAAATCATTCCTTTCATTAGGAGGTAATGTTATTTCTAGTGATTATGTGTGTCCTTGTCAAGAACAATTTCATATTTTTGTTTACTCAGAAACGACTCTAAATTGTTAATAGCCTCTATTCGTGTAAAATGTTAACTACAACACAATTCATTTAATTTAATATGAGTAAAGAATGTAAATAAGAAGGGAAAAAAGAAAAAAAGGATAAGAAAACATTTTAAAATTGTAAAAACAACAAAATGTTTGCTGCGATAATTTTTGATGTTTGAAACTAAAGTTTAGCAAGTTAGTGCTACTTATATCACGACTGTGATGACGGTGTCAAACACAGTTGCCTTTTCAGACGCCGGGGAAGTAATAAATAAATTTATCGGTCGAACAAAGCTAGTTTTATTGTCATGTTTACATTCAACCGTATGCACATTGTGGTAATGTTGTTTTATTAAATTTTAGATTATTTGGATTGTTAATCACTCTTCTTACTGTTAGCAGCCAAGTTGAAAGAATTTAAAGAACATCACAATAATGCTCTTTTATCCTGTTTTTTTTACCTCCTTTCATGTATTCAAAACGAACGGTGAATATTTCAACAATTGCTTGAACCTTCAGATACAATAAAGGCTCTTTTTAAAATTCATTGATCATAAAGTGGTTCAATTAAAGATATGAAGTACCTATTTAGCTGATGCGAAGTGTATATACAATGAAAATTATAAAAGAGAACTCAAAATTTATCACACTCTAAAAGAACCTAAAATTTGATTTCAACTTGTTAAAGCAAAAAAAAAGTTAAATAAAAAACTAGATGGGAATTCTATTCGAATCTGAATTAATTTGGGCCTTTAACTCATGACTGTATAACAAACTTTTTTCTTTAATTTGTAATTTGTTTTCATACACCACAGGTGTTTAAGATCAGGTACTTATTGTGTTATTTTATTGCTTTAGGATATTGCAGAACAATCATTCGTGTACCAAATAAATAGATAGATAGATATTTATTGGCTACATAGTATAACAATATTTTGACAAAGGTTAACTCTAGCTTGCACAGAGATATGGTTTTATAGAAACCTTACTGCTGAAAATACAATTGTTTTACAAGTAAGATATGCAGGTCGGTAAATTGAATCTATCTTGGAGGAAAAACTATGGGAAAAAAACCTCCATTTAAGAGAAGTAAAAAGAGATATAAATAATTAATTATATAAAAAAATAATAAATAATAAATATTTAATAATAAATAATACAAAATAAATAATAAATAATAAATAACAAATAACAAATAATAAATAATAAACAATAATTAATATATAATAAATAATAAATAATAAGTAATAAATAATAAATAATAAATAATAAATAATAAACAATAATTAATAAATAGTGAATCATAAATAACAAATAATAGGTAGTTACACAGGATAAATAATAATTACAACAGTTGTAAATTTCTAATAAGTTCATTATCAACGTGAATACATCTGGACATGAATTTATCATTGAGAATTTCAATCCTTCTGCCAATCTGGATAACACCTGCTCTTTCGTGTAGTATGAGTGTTGAGAAATCCCGCTGTAGGTTGAGCATAATTTTTAGTACCATATTTTGTGCAACTTGAAGTCGCTTAATATGGGTTTTCGCACAATTGCGATTGTCACTAAGTGAGCTGAAATTAATGGAATTATTAAGCTAAAGTAAAGTAATAAATAAAAAATACTAGTGGAACCACTACATTTCACTCAATTAGAACCGTAGTTCTTATCCTGCTAATTAATTCCTTATTTTGAACATTTCTCTAACTTTTTGTGAAAAATATATATGTATGTGTATACATGGGCATTTAGTGTCATGGTACACGAATTCACACGAGTCGAGAACTAAAAGCAATGTATGAAAGACTTAAAAGTTAAATAATTTATGATATTGAAATTGTAAATGATTTCGTATCATCAGAATCCGACAGGAAACATGTGTGTGAGTCTAACTGAGAGCTTGTATATACAGTAAAAGAAAATTAATGCTGTTAAATTAATTTTCTTTAATTGTTTATACAATTTTCTTTTATTGAATATACAACAAAGCTCTCAGTTAGGCTCACACACAAGTTTCCTTTCGGTTTCTGATGATACACAATAAACAAAAATTATAGTTTGTACCTTCTCTGTATATACAGTCACTCACACTCAAAGTGGGACAACATAAAAAAAAAATGCTCTCACATGAGTTATCTGTATTATTTGTAACGGTATTTTGGAAACTACCTAGCTGTCCGTGTTCCACTTCGTATTGCTTATCAATACAAATACACAGCCATAAAAAGGAAACCCGAATTCCAGCAGCAACTAAGTTTTTTGTGTGTATATAACATATTTTGCAGCACACACTCAAAGTGGGACACGTGTCCTTTGATACCTATAAGAAAACTAACGGTTCTCACTTGCAATTGCTTGCGACTCATATGATCTTGATGCATTTCCACTTATTCTAGTGTCTCAGTCCTTTTGAAACATTCGTGCGATCAGTCTGAATTAAAAAATAAAGAAAATGCCTAAACAAACGACCATAGAGGAAAGAAAAATTATAATATTAAATTATAATAATGGTAAAACTGTTCGGGATATCAGTAATATTGTAAATAGAAAGAAATCAACAGTGTATAATATCATAAAACGATTTAAAGAAAGTGGGAGGATCGAAAACAATAAAAGAAACTGTGAAAATAGGAAGAAAATAACCCCTAGAGATGGGAGGTTCATTTTAAGAAAAGTGCAAAATGATCCCTTGCTATCGGCAATTGAATTAAAAAAATGTTAAAGGACATTAAAGCTCTGGAAGTGAGTGCAGAAACGGTTCGCCGATTTTTAAGAGACAACAATTTACACGGAAGAGTTGCTCGCAAAAAGCCCTTAATAACAGAAAAGAATCGCCATTCAAGACTCGAATTCGCCAAAGAACCCTTAGATAAGGATATGACTTTCTGGTCAAAAGTAAGTCGTTGTTATTGAGTTATCCTCTAATTTGTGATCTACTCCAAACCTTTTCTAAAGGTTCTTTTTACAGACGAGACCAAAATAAACCTTTTTGGCTCCGACGGCAAGAAATTTGTATGAAGGAAGCCCGGCGACGCATATAACGAAAAGGCTCTCAAGAAAACTGTAAAATATGGCGGGGGTTCGTTGATGATGTGGGGCTGCATGTCAGCGAAAGGAACCGGCAATTTGCTTTTTGTTCGTGAAAACATGAACGCAACGTATTACGTCGACATTTTAAAAGAAAATGTTAAGGACAGCGCGGAGAAACTTGGGATCAAAGACAACTTCATCTTTTATCAAGACAACGACCCCAAGCATAAGTCTTGGATTTCGAGGATGTGGCTACTTCAAAATTGCCCTAAAGTTCTTAATACACCTGCAAAATCACCAGATCTTAATGTGATTGAGCATTTGTGGGCAGAACTAAAAACAAGGGTGGCAAAAAGGAGAGTTTCGAGCATCACCGCTCTGAAAGATATTATTAAGGAAGAATGGGAAAATATCGAACCTTCTTTTTGCCAAAAATTTGTAGAAAGTATGCCAAAGCATCTAAAGGAAACAATAAACAGCAATGGAAATTCTACAAAATATTAAAACAATTTTAAAGCAATTTTAAATGCAGGAGATTACCGTGTCCCACTTTGAATGTTACGTAGAGAGAAGTAGGATAAGAGTATTTACATTTTTTTTTATAATTAATAACATGAATTTCGTATACGGTTTTTGTTTTTTTAACAGCTTGAAGTCCATGGTACATAAGAAAAATAATAAAATATTTGAACAAATTAACATGACTTTTTTTTGCCATAGAAAATTAGTTACGCGGTTTTTTAAGTATGTCCCACTTTGAGTGTGAGTGACTTTATATAGCAAATGGAGGCACATAATAATAATAATAATAATTGAGTGGCACTACAGCCCATAACGGACCAGGGCCTAGCTTCTACAACAACTACTCGTGTTGTGCATGCTATTGTTCTTCACGAGTAGAAGGGACCTACAGTTTTTTGCCGATTCCGAACGGCGAGATTTGAGAAGCTTTCCATAGACAATTAATACTCCTTGAGTGTTGTCAGCAACTCGAAAGAGGTGGTGCCGTGAAAAGATGCTAGGTGTCCCGTCCGGGAATCGAACCCAGACTTTTCTGCGCCGCAGTCGATGCACTTACCACTGCGCCACGGCGACCACAAATGGAGGCACATCCTAATTTAAATTATCTGCGGCATAAAGAATTATTTTTTTCAAATTGAATAAATTCTTCCATCTGAAGTAAAAACTTGTCTGAGCGACGAATACCTCTGTTATAGAAGAAATCATCACAAATCGCTTACAGAATCCTTGCACGAATATAAATAAATACTAAAAAAAAAAGAAGAAAAATGTTTTAAATCGTGAAACCGCAATACCATTAACAAAAAACATTTAAAAGTCTACTCGTATGAATCAGAAATGTAGGTTTCTTATTGAGAAAATTAATATAACATATACATATATACAATACATAAATGGGGTGTACATCAGATGGACATAACATAAAAGTGTTTATCGCATTATACCTATTATTGTGAACACGAACACAAAGGACGAAACACACAGCGAGAAACTCCAAGTATTTATTGCAACAAAAAATAAGGAATTAAAGTGTACAAAAACAGCAGTAGACCAGCATATACATGTACGTACAAGAAGATTTCTTGAACATCCTTGATTCATTCTGTGTTGGATAAACATATAGGGATATACTACACGTTTGTAGATATACATATAAATACTAGTACATTTGAACAAACTTCTTAGCGTTCAGATGTGTGTCAATTAAACTTAACCAGACCTCTATGCAGAAACAAAATTGTAATTACTTCAATTTTTTTTGTTAAAATGACTCAAGTCGTACATAAACTCCATTATATAATATATCTCATTTTTAGTTTAGTTAAAAATCAGCTAAAAAGGTTATACGAAAAGAGGAAAATAAGCAGCCGGATTCACGAGGATTTATCGATCTGAATTCTTTGAAGAGAACAATTCCATTCATAAAAACTATCGCATTGTTTTAATGGTGTTGAGCGGTTGTTTTTGCGACTGCCATACGAATCTGTAGAGATAGAGAGAGAAACAGCGCTAAAACATCAGTCTACATCTATCATATATGTATATACATATGTGTGTATGGTTTTGCACATACCTACCACAATGAATGTGAACGGAAGTTTGTTGCAGGGTATGAGCAGAGCATTTTTAAATGAGCATAAATATTATCTTTTATTCGTAGGGAATAAAAAGACAAAAAAGTTAGAGCAAGCCCATATTATTCCAGGAAATACAGGTTTTCTTTTTACTTAAATCGAGTAATTTATTGTGCACCGAATGAAATTGTACATAATATTATTATTTTAAGAAAACCAAAATATAGTATTCATAATATTCATGTCACTAATTATTTGCTTGTAAGAAGTATTTTGTAAGAGTAGTGTACACTTCTTGGTTTAAATATTATTGAAATAGGTTGTTATAATAAAAAAAAAATATGCAGTTGTGGAATAATGCTTCATATACTTTATAACAACAACAAGACAGCTTTTAACCACTGATTAGAAACATTGGTTGAGTTAAACTGTTCCTAAACCAGGAATTACATACTGTTTGATGCGATTGGCGTATGTATATATTTTTGAATTAATTCGCACATGTATGTAAATGCAAATATGTTTTTTTTGTTTTTTCTTGTGTTTTAATGTATTGAAATCTACCTAATTATGAAATAAAATCATGAAAATGTATACTAGCAGAAAGACAGACGTGGAGCTTAATTATCGCTCAAAGCCGTCGGCAAATAAATAGTAGAAGAATTGTGTTTCATCAGAACAACGCAAGGCCACATACATCAACAGAGACTCGTCAGAAGCTCCGAGAGCTTGTTTGATTAGCAATTATGCATTCATTTTACAGGTTTCAGGACAATCGTTCATAGCGAATGACAATATTGAGAATTACATTAGTTTTACTCCATTTAAAAAACGCACAAGACGTTCCATTAGGGTTAGGAAAAAAACTAAAATCAATTCTGCAATCGAATGTAAAGAACAAAATATATCATTATAAAGAGATAACAAAAAAAATATATCAAGACAAATAGAACAAATTTTTACAACATTTATGATACAGGGAGAATGTGATTGTAAATGAATAGAAGATCAGGAGACGACACCTGAAGTAAAGGTAACATTTTGGAAGTAATATCTAACAGAACATCTACAGTACATTTTTAAATTAAATTTTTTCATATACTTTTTCTTCATAATTTGAAATTCTGTTGGATATCCCATTTTTAATCATATCTTCGAATGTTATAAATTTACTTTGCAAAAATATAGTACAGAAAAACCATCGAAATATTTTTTTTTTGAGCCGCTTTGAGCATTCGACTCTATGACGCCCCGTTACAAGAGAAGAATGACAGAAAGGAAGACTTCTACGATCTCATAGAAAGAACGTACATTGTATTTCAATGTCAGGCTGAGGAATAAATGAGGGCAAAACGCAGTAAATCTTACACATTGATGTCCCTATCTACTGCGGAGCCGATTGAGGTGCAGGCTAGATAGGGACAGCATCAGTACCGACATACAATGTTTCGAAAGACCAAGCTAGCTTTGAATAATATTCCTGTACTGTCCTATTGCTCAGAAGCTTGAACGTTCTCTTTTCAAAAGGAAAGTTCTGCACATAATTCTTGGTCATGTTTCGTTCGCTTAACCAAAAGTCTACGGACCCAGGGATTAAGATGGCTATGACAATCAGCATTGCAAGGAGAGTCTTTTAATTCGAACCATTGGGACAATGCAACAGAGGATGTGTTTTTCGAGTTGAACAGGACCTAAACTAAAATTGCGAAATTGGATAATAGGTGGGATGATATTATAGTGGCTGAAGAAACATATTGATAGAGTCCCACTGAATTGTATCATTTTCACTTATTCTTGCATTACAATATGAAGTAAAAATTATTGATGTTTTCTCCTCAGTTACATTTTTTCCCCATCATTAATAAGTAATTTTATATAATGTACGACGTATGGATAATTATCTCACTGAAAATATAACTTCCTAGAACAAATACATATACTATATATATTCTTATTTTTTACCACTAAGAGTGCTATTTTCTCACAGACATCCAGACTGTTTGCTAAAAAGATTTCGAATACCCTTGTAACATACTTAGACCACAGCACGAGCCGAAGATATTAAGGAAGAGAGCGAGATTTGTTTTAAATGCCTGTGGATTGTAACGCGGAGAAAACATAGAATTGAGAAAAGCGTTCCAAATTCGTGTGTTGCGGGTAAAGAACGGGTCTCTAAACTTAACCGCGCAGTTGAAAGTGGGCTTAAGGGTGAACTGACAGCATTCCGTTCGGAGCGTGAGAATTCTTGAAGCAGTTGAATGCAGCTGGCTCCTTCATTTGAACATCTTTTGTTAAAAGAGAGATAAAAAGGTGATAAAGACGAGGCATTTCTTTATATCCACTTAGCAGCTGAAGAGATGTTTTTAGATCACCAGACCAGATAAAAAAGTTGTACTCGTATATAGTTCTTATACTATATTGTAATTAAATCAGAACAGGTGAAATATCTGTCACATCGCACTTAGACTTTTCGCAACATTTTTGGCGACTTTAAATAGGTGATAGTTTACATAAGTATTGAGTTGAAGGAAAGTGTCATCCATGGATATTGGTTGATCATAGAAGACATTATGTTTGAAGACATTAAATTTCACTCTATCTATATGTATAATCAAATACATATGTCAATGTTGGAACATAATGTGCTTATCATTCGTAGCCGTAGTCTATGACCGAAGAGGAGAGTCATGAGTGAATTTACGGATACCAAAAGCTGAGGGTACCCTGAGGTACCCTGAGAGATCACTTATAAAAGTAGTAATCGTTGCGTTAGATCTCACCGCTGGGGTGGAATAGTCAAGGCTGGTAGTCGATAGAATCTTGATTTGCTATTGTAAAGTATGATTATCACACTGACGATCAAAAAGATCATCGAAATATTACATGTAACACTTAATAGGTTTCATTTTCACTTATTTTCGCATGAGCAAATGAAAATGAAAAAGGATGAGTAATATAATATGTGAATCATACATCTTTAGATTTATTTAAAAATCATAAAATTGCCCGGATAAAATGATATGTCACGCCAAACATTATTATTTTTTCGATTACCATAGATAATTCCGAATAAAGTTGACGATCATATTTGGGCATCAGAAGTTTGACCAGAAACTATGAGCTTAGACAATTCAACCACTGTTCTGAAAATTAACGTAGTCAAGACAACACTTCACCTCACCGCGAAATCCGTACTATCAATGTCTTTATCAATAAATGCTTGAGAAAAATCATGAAGGGAAAACGTGGAGAGAGAGCACCAATAGGCTGGAAAATCCTGGCCGAAAGAAACCAGACTGATCTAAGACAGAGTTGCATAGAGATCATTCACAGATTACCGTTGTATATTTCATAGGAGCAACCTACCATTATATTCATGTCATAGTTTTTTCTTATCTATTGTATATATTACATTTTTAAGGTTTAATAATAAGTATGTATATAATTCTTAGATTTGAATGATATTTAATTCTCCATATGTAGGTTTAAGATCCTTGACTGCGAATTATGAAAAATCTTTGCAAATAATAAAATAAAAATTATGGATATGCTTCATTACCATTTTAAATCTAAACAGGGCACAACTGTTATACGAAATCCATTTGTATAACTATAAGAACTATACAAAGAAACTGTAACACCTCTATTTGATAACTTGTTTTGTGCCTTAACAAATTTTGTATGAAAATATTTTTTTATAATTGCGTTTTTGGCTGTAATTATGGCTAAACGCATTTCCTTATAAAGAAATAAGAATAAAGTTTATGAATTGAAATACATATTATAATTTATTAGGATAGAATTTAAATTGTTACCTAGCGTAAACAAACAACGCTAGGTGCCGAGGCTTTCGGATCAGTTTGAATTGAAATATTATAATTTATTAGGATAGAATTTAAATTGTTACCTAGCGTAAACAAACAACGTTAGGTGCCGAGGCTTTCGGATCAGGTTAAAATCAAATATCTATGTTAAGTTGGTTATGGGTTGCGGATGAACTAGTGGTATGTGAAGTTAGGGCATTGCAAGTTACAAGTGAGGCATAGGAGAGGTGTACTTGAGTACACGTTGACGATGGACTTCTTGGGTTGTAGGAGCTTTATGTACAGTTTTGCTTACGCGAATTCTATTGGTTCTTCAACCGGTGATAGACTTGATTCAACAATGATGTTCTTAATAGTTTTGGTTCAAAACGCGCAGTCAATCTAGTGATTTTGAAATTTTATATCAAGTCTTAATGTGTGTGTTACATTTTTTATTAGTTAGGTTTTTAATTACATTTGCTTTGGCACCTAAGCTTGTCTTAAGATGCGAATTCCAATTGTATTTATCGTTAATAACTAGGCAGATTAACAATCCCGACAGATGTGTAAGGTTTTCCCAAAGGGGATGGGACGGTAGCCTAACATTACATTCATATTTTTGTTTTGTTTAGGAAACAGGAGTACTAACTTTCAATAATGGGGAATTGTACCAGTACGCAAGTTGTTGTTGTGTAAAGAGATTAATTTGGATTATGCTTCAAGTGAAAGAATTTTGTCAAATTTATATACTGCTTAATTATCTTCAAGTTTAGCCAGTTAAAATTCTAATTACACAGGAGTTTTATCTATTTCAATCCATCTAGCAAAGTCCGCTGTTATGTGGTTATTGAAAGCAGTTGTAGATAGGGCTAATTGCTTTTCGACCCTGAATTTGCAAGGAAAATGTTCTTCATCCCATAATTCGACCATGTGTTAGCGTAACAGATGCTTTTTTCTGTTGTTAACCTCTAGTGTTAATGTTTAACAAGCAGCAGTCTTTTTATTCTGTTTGTAGTACTGGATTGTCTTTTAAAAAGTCGGTCTTCCGTTTTGTAAAGGGAACTGAAACATGAGACTGTTTGATTTTGAGAGTGCAGAGAGCTTACGTGACAAGAAATCTAAGATAAGTTGTAACGAGGCTAGTTAGGCTTGGATTAAAAGAAACTTTATTCCGGAAAAATAAACGAAAAAAATTGGAAAGTGGCCGCTATTGCAGAGATCATGCAGTATTTCCCCAAAAACTATTTTGTATAGTTCAGGAAAATACAATTTTTTAGATTGGAGTTGCTGATGAAAGATTCAACATCTTCATCCCTAGTTTTCGTTGTATTTCATTGCAGGCATGGTTGGGGTTACTCCTAGGATAATTGGGGATTGGATTTGGAGTACACTCTTTTCCAAACCGTCTTTTGAGATAAAAGGTTAGCAGATCTTAATTATAATAATAATTTTAGCAAATTTGTAACAACGATTTAATTTCCGTTATAATTTTACTGTCAGCCACGTGACGTATATAATACCCTTGAAAGAGTTCAAATAGGCTTGTAGTTTGGCAACCATAGGGCCGCTACTCTTTGTAATTTTGCAAGTATGGGGAATTTACCATCGCTTAGTTGGGAGAGCTTTCATATGCCGGACTAATAGCGTCTATGCCTTTGTCTAAAATAAAAATTCTTATTGTAGAAAGTCTTTGCCCGATGTAAATACGAATTGGGAGTTTTTGACGATTGTACATGAGGAATCGCCAGTCAAGAGTGTATTTTTTCACGAAGTTCAAACGGAAGTGTGTCGACATCTACCAACTCGCTAGATCTCTTCCCGGGTTTTGTTTTGTTAGGTCCCGGACCATATTAGCTGTAGACAAACTTGTCTTACGAGTGAGAACGTATTAACGCGCAGTTTACCAAAGAAAACAAACAGCCGGCGATTGAGAGAGAAGGTAATAATATTCGATTTGACCGCCCGGAAAAGACCAACTGTCAAATAATCACCACCACAATAGCCATAAAATAAAACAATCAATATGCTTGTTGCTTAATAATTTTTTAAAGTAAACATGAGTTACCTTCGCGAAAAGTTGAATATTATTAACATATATAAAGAAATAAATTATGGAAAGAAAAGTCTCTGTTTACTTGGTGATACACATTTAATTTATGGATTATGATGTGGTCAACTATTGTATTAGTTCAACAATAATAAATAGAATACAGGCTGACATTGTAAACTGAGAATTAAATTTATTTGGAAAAGTTCTTACCTCACAAATAACTGTTCTTGGTTGTTAACTCTCCATGAAACAACAGTGGCTCCTGAAAGAAATTTGTATATGGTCTGTTACAATTAAATGTATTTTTCTTAAAAATGAGAGTTTTGAATATTTTATAATATATTTTTGTAAAATGCTTTTTTATTATTTTTTTTCTTATATCTGTTCTTCTTTGCAAAGGGTTTCCCAATAGGCGCAACTTTGAATTTAATTTTTGAACGCACTCATCCAATAATGTGCTCGACGTGGCGTAGTGGGTAAGTGCGTCGACCGCCGCGCAGAAAGTCTAGGTTCGATTCCCGGACGGGATACCTCACATTTTTTCATGGTACCACCTCTTTCGAGTTGCTGACAACACTCAAAGAGTATCAATTGTCTATGAAAAGCTTCTCAAATCTCGCCGTTCGGAGTCGGCAAAAAACTGTAGGTCCCTTCTACTCGTAAGAGAACAGTAGCACACACAACACGAGTAGTTTTTGTAGAAGCTAGGCCCTGGTCCCTTGTGGGCTGTAGTGCCACTCAATTATTATTATTATTTATTATTATTACTCTTCCAATAATCATTATACTGTCACAGTTAATTTATTCAGTAGACTCAAAATTTACACAATGGTAGAGTATAAACATTTTAAAACATGTATAAAAATGTTCCTCTTATACCAAGTTGAATTCTTTGAGATGGTTTGTTAAGCGGATATGTTGAACTCTCTACTTCTCAGAATTTTTTGTACAGATTTCGACATAGAAAAATTTTAAATAAAAAAATTGAATTCCTCTCAAAAATTGTATAGCTCTAAATACTCAATTTCAATTACAATAGATCAATTTATGGAAACGTAACCCTTAAATGTTCGGTAAATTTTATTAAAAACTAAATAATTTATTACTGAAAAATATTTTTTGGAAGAACATTAAATTGTTACCAATTGGTGAAACAAATTCAATTCCGAAATTCGTTCTCAACAACCAATTATTCCGTCTCGCAATCTTGTTAGCATTGTTCTTGCAGGCATAGCTTATTCCCACATGCTGAATATTTACCTTTCTAATTACGAAGCAAGTTGCGAAAGACAACACTTAGATATAAGTAGGTTTTCTGAAACAAATTTCAAAAACGAAGTACTAAATTCTGATTCTAAATTACAATGGTGGTAATGTCAATAAAAATTAACTTACAATACAAAATACAATACAATGCAATACAATACAATACAAACAGTTTCAGTTGAACTGTGAAATTGAGAGCGTCGTTTGTGCGTGAATTTTTTATATTTAATTCCAATTTTGATGCTTAATTAAAAAAAAAAAATAATTTAAAAATGGTGAATAATTGAAATAATTTTTCAGCTTATTAAATGTATTGACAAAGTACCCTGAAAGTGCACGATTTGCACGGTGTCATTTTTAGGGTTGATAAAAAGCTCACTTCTTTAACTAAAGACGTCAGTGTAATACTCGTAAATAAAATAAAGTGCAATTCAGTACAGAACACGATAGTCAGTGTAGTGTAATCCAGACACATTTATTGTTAATTTTTTTAATTTAAGCAACTAAAGGTTTAAATCAAAAATAGTGTAAGTTCATTTGCTTTTATAATTTCCTGCAATCTTCTGTTCATCGATCCCACCAGGTTTTTTGTTACAGCCGATGGAATTTTTTGCCATTCTTCTTTAACTGTTCTCTGGCAGAAATGGTTCTTTTTCGAACTTCCTTTTCTAAAACAGCCCAAAGGTGCTCTATGGGTTTAAGATCCGGATTTTAGTGGGAAATGCGGCAACACCCTTTTTATGTTCCAAATACTTCAATCTTTTGTTATACCGGCTGTGTGCTTTGGATCATTATCATGCCACAGCATTACACTCGGCGGTAGTCCCAATTTTTTTTTTTGGTTTCGGGGATACAACGTTTTGGGATATTAAAGTATCCAAACTTTGTTAAATTTCCTTCAATTACATGAAGAGAACCAACTCCGCTTTTTACATAAAAATGCTCTAAAAGCACGCACACCTCGCAAAAAGCCAGCCTTATCAGAAAGAAACTCCTACTAGGTGCTACTAGGAAAACTGAATTCAATTTAGATTGGTTGTTGAAAGGGATGGGCGATTCCCGGAAGGAGAAGAAACGAACGAAGCAGGGAAAAGCTATGCTAAGAGGTTACTGCCATAAACATAACAAAGCGACTGGAGTATGACAAGGAGTACGTGCTGAAGACGGATGAGTTCTGGAATCAAGTAATATATATATTTCAAGATATTTCAAGCCGAATTTAAAGGCAATAAGTGTCCTTTTGATTTTTGGGCTAACACTTTCGCGGCTGCTGTTTAATTGATTAAATGTTTAATTAATTAAATTTAATTTAACATAAAGTAAATATTGCGAAAATTATGTTTTTTAAATTGGATAATATAGCTAAGAACTTATTAGCATATATAATAGATTCGTTAATTTTAGAATAACTATGCCCGAAGGTGCGTATGCTCAATTTACCTACATATACTACTTTGAGAAATTAAGTGGTTATTTTTGTTCAATGGCGAAGAATTCATTCATTTGTTGTTTTTTCTCAAAAAAAAAATATTTACATATTGTGTATTTATTGAAAGATCTGCAATGTATGCAAAGATTTGGATATAAGGGTTAACACTTATCAGCGTTGTGAGTGCTTGCAGCAAGTACGTAGGCATCCACAATATGAATGTCATGTCCGACCACATGCAAAGTTCATACCTTGGCTACAATTTACGCTTAGAGACTTATGGCGACTGACGATGGTTTAAATGAAAATGTTTAAAACGGATGTTCAGTTAGATTAGTTAGAGCCCAAGATTTGTTATTAGACGTAATCCTACAAAAGCAATACAATTTAGGTTTGGCCTTGCTTGCTGAAATCTATTATATAATTATAGGCGAATATTTTACTGCATTTTCCTTTATCATCTAATAGCCCTTTCAAAAAAATTTACAAAATATAGTTAAGATTCCGCAATATTCAAGGTTGAGTTACGAAAAAAAAACCTTTATGCGTTAGGACTTTTCACAATTACATGTTATTTATAACAAATAATTCATTAATAACAAAGTCACGGAATTTATTGTTATTTT
This sequence comes from Eristalinus sepulchralis, assembly GCA_944738645.1. Classification (NCBI taxonomy): domain Eukaryota; kingdom Metazoa; phylum Arthropoda; class Insecta; order Diptera; family Syrphidae; genus Eristalinus; species Eristalinus sepulchralis. The sequence continues at coordinate 16,664,728 of OX122886.1, forward strand.
CCCTTACAAATTTTTTCATGACAGCTGTGTAATTAAACTCAAAAACGCAAAAAGGAACTTGTTTGCGAAAACAATCAAATATATTTTCTTAATTATTTAAATATGGACTCTGGTGTGGAACACTTATTATGGTGCAATATGAAAACATTTTTATGTATTAATATTGTATACTAACCATGCAAATTAATAGTACACGTTGTATTATTGCCGCGATCCAAAACTACAACACTTGTAGCTGCCGCCGAAACCGCTGCCATTGTTTCTAGTTGAGAAACACACGTTTTTTAAGTAATTGTGGAACTGTGTTTGGATTAAGTTCTTCAAAACGGAAATATAATGCTTTTTTGAACTATTGTAGCTCTAACAAGGGAATGGAATGAAGACGTTCTAAATAAAACAGTCTTTAAAAGCATTTGCCCCTTTCGGAAAAAAATTCTTAAATATTATCAGAACAGAAAAACACAACCACACTTCACAATATCCGCGGCAAAACTTAACTATTACATTCACAAATTGGCACTATTTTTTTTTTTTTTTTTGTTTTAATTAATTCTTCAAAAAACACTTAAGTATATATATTATTTCTATTCCAGTCGCATCACAAAAAATTCTGTCATTTCATTTTAAGTTACAGCATAAAACAATACAATACATTGAGAATAATATAAAATTCAATCGCAAAAAAACAAAAATTGGTCATAGAGAGATAGATATTTAATTAAAAAATCAAATCGCAAATCACCGTGCAGTTATGAGATAGGTGAAACAAACGCGAATTAAGTAGGCTACTCTACTTTTGACACTTGACAGCGTTTTAAACACAAATAGACATTCAGCTTCCTCGTCGCTTAAAATGTTTTTTTTTTGACAGCGTATATTAGCTTTCCAGGCACGGGAACTAAACATAAATCTATTTCATTCTGGAACAGCGGAAATAGACAATGAACCACTTAAAGAGAATTATCATTCCAAGCTTTGGAACATAATATTGGTGTCTGATATTCCTTATGTGTGGAATAGCTTTATTCTGATCAGGGATGAATGAAGAAGTTCCTTGTTCATCTCTGATTCTGATTCGTGTTTTTCAACCAACTAAAGCAAAGCCAATGAGGACGAAGATGGTCGACTAACAGCTGCTTTTTCTTTCCAACACAAAATTTTGACGCTTAATTACGAATTGTGGTGGGTATAGTTTAATTTCTGAGAGTTATTAACGTGACATCAAACTTTTCTTATTTTACTCACACTATTTTACGTTTCCCTATCAAATGTGGCAATATGGCTAATTCCTGAATGTTTGGTCTCTAGCAGAAAATAAGAAAGGACATGGTCGACTGAACAGTTGATTTGCCCTTCGTCAGCCAAACGTTTGATTGTTATTTACGAATTATGGTGGATATAGCCTAATTTCTGAAAGTTATTTACGTGACATCGAACATTTTCTCATTTTACTCACACCTGCTTGCCCTTGCTTGCACTTGTAACATGGCGCCTAATTCGTGAATGTTTGCCCTCAATAGTGTCAAACATTCGTAAATTGCTCACAATTCATGAATTCGTCAGTCATCTTGTTATACAAGCATTCAACAGATTGCGCTCGTAAATAACTACATTAAATTGCTTATGATTTTAGTATCATCGACACTTTAAATAGGATAGGAAAATAGTTATTGTAATATAACATATATTTCTGATGACTTTAGAAAAATGTACAAAATTAAAACAGCAACACATGTTTGAAAATCGATCATTACTAAGGGATTTCTTTTCATCTGGTATTCAGAGTTACGTATATTATAATCAAAATAAAGATTATTGTAACTCAGGCGTTAATTATTCGACAAAATGCCTCAATTGGAAAAATAATATACGTAATGAAAAGATTGTATGGTTTCGGAAAAATAGGACATTTTAACAAATTTAAGTTATATAAGCAAAAATTTATCAGAAAATGGGGATTGCTTTACCAGAAAGATATAAATTTTTAGAATACGGATGTTGTGGTAAGAGATTTTATATAGTAATAATAGTATTCAAAATAAATGTATGTTTTATGTTTGTGTCTGAATTAATTTGAAGTCTTACTGATGAAACTACTGTCTCTATGACGTATCGCATAAACGCCCAATTTCAGCCATTATTTCGTGGTGAAATTTCTAGCAGAAACTAATGATTATATGATTGTCAACATCACCATCTTTCTAACGCACATGAGTAGTTTGCGCGGGAAGCTAATCAGTTGTCTACGCAATTTACACGTATTCTCAGCCAAGAGAAAAAAAAACCCTGGCTGTAGTTCAGCTGCTCAAGAAGGGGAAATGCTATAAGAATGTTGTCAAATGGAATTAAATGGCGAGAGACTAGGGACTTGACTGTCTCTTTCCCTTATTTTTTTCTGATTTAAAGTATCAATGGCTGAATGCACAGACATATCCATGCTTAGACTCTTCAATACAGAAATCAGATGTTCCCCCCGTTGAAATATTTACATATATGTATGAAATGTATTCTCATTTTCAGTGCCTGTTATGTTAATATATAAAACGCTGTCAAGTTGAACTTAAAGTTGATAGTCTACGGTAAGAAGCGAATGCGAAACAATGTTACAGGATTCAATTTAAATACTGTTATTGTTTTATTTATTGTTTTTTCTTGCGTACACCAAGACCAAGGTATTCTCTACCTAGTTCAGTATCCAATACACAATAATAATAATTGAGTGGCACTACAGCCAGGGCTCAACTTCTACAACAATTAGTCGTGCTGTGCGTGCTACTGTCCTCTCACGAGTAGAAGTGACAGTTTTTTGTCGACTCCGAACGACGAGATTTGAGAAGCTTTTCATAGACAATTGATACTCTTTGAGTGTTGTCAGTAACTCGAAAGAGGCAGTGCCGTGAAAAAATGCGTTTTCACGGGAATCGAACCTAGACTTTCTGCGTGGCTGTCGACGAACTTACCACACCACGGCGACCACCTGACATCATCAGCCTTTAAACTGTAATTGCGGAGTGTAAGCAGTATGTAATGTCGGGGGTAAACAGGGACTGCTCCTAAGATGGCGTCCTGTCCGCTCTCCTATAGTGCATGTTGGTTGACTAACACCTACACCCAGGCTTACGCGGATGATGTAGCCGTACTGGTCACCGATTTCGTGGAAGACGAAAACTTTTGACTTTTCACCTCTTTAGGTAATTTCGTATCGGTTTTCCAGGCGGAAACGTTTGCGATCGTAATGGCCACCAACTATATTATGAAGAAAAGGTGGAAGGGGCAAAGTTTATTACCCACTTCCAATTTAGTCTAGGAATGCAATTCTTCCCGATTTACTACGGGATCCTGGGAAACAATATTGCCGATGAACTTGTTAGGCGGGGATCAAAATAGGAATTAAAAAGGCCCGAACCCACCTTGGGACTGCTCGCGTCCTTGGTTATGGCTTTCGATTACGGTTGGGTCTCCCGACAGCACAACCAGATATGGCCTGACTCTCAAGGATGCGGGCTGACCAAGTTCATGCTGCCGAACGTCAGCGAAAAATCCGCGGCTTTTTTGTTATTAAGACAGAAAAAAGTGCAGAAAACTCGGTGTACAAACGGGACACTTCACCTTCGCTAAGCACCTAAGTCTGCTTGATCTCTTGATGACACCCTTCGCGATGTCTGTGGAGAAGCAGAAGACACTTTAGAGCATTTTCTCTGTCAATGTCTCGCTTTTGCTCGTAACAGGTAGCGGCTGTTTGGCGCTGATGTGGTGGGAGCTGAAAGTTTAAACTCTTTATTACAGAAGTGCCTGCTGGTCTTTCTTTGGAAAACCAGGAAACTACAGCAAATGAAGGTTATTACCTGGTAGTGGACCAGTCTTTGAGTCTGAGCGCTCCAGTGCAGTGTTTCCCAACTTCCAACAAAGAAAACGCTTTTTCATTCAAAAATATTTAGGCGATGAAAGTCTTTTGTTAATTACATAAATAATAATTGAGTGGCATTACAGCCCATAAGCCCCAGGGCCTAGCTTCTACAACAACTAGTCGTGTTGTGTGTGTTACTGTTCTCTCACGAGTAGAAGGGACCTACAGTTTTTTGCCAACTTCGAACGGCGAGATTTGAGAAGTTTTTCATAGACACTTGATACTCTTTGAGTGTTGTAAGTAACTCGAAAAATGAAAAAATGCGAGGTGTCCCGTCCGGGAATCGAACCCAGACCTTCTGCGTGTGGGTCAATTACCCACTATGACACGGCACCCACGGGCAAACATATAAAGATTTTTAATATTCAGCTTCTGATTTCTTTTAGTTTATATCTGTTATTATTGTCTTTTTTGTTGGGTGATTTGGTCTAATGAGACAAAAATTAACTGTTTCCAATCCTATGGGTATTCCTGGTACTGGATAAACTCAGGCCCTCTTAGAACTCAATATATTGAAATGTGGTTAAGAATTTGCTCCTTGCAGTGGACATGATGGGAATGGCAGAAGATCGGACAACGTTCCAATGGGACAATGACCCAAAACATTCCGTCGAACGTTCGCTCAATGATCAATATTTTGAGTGGTGTACTGATGTTGTTGTGTCTATATATCGCGGAGCAGATGTAGACAACGTCCTTGACTACCTCGAAGTTTCTTCTGCCTAACGGTACGCTCTGTTCAAGACGTCGATGTCTGGGGTTTATATGTCTTCTTAAGAATGATGGTGAAAATGTCACATAACAGTACGTCGCCATGCCTAAGACTTCGTTTAAAATAAAAGGTCTCGGTGGTTTCCTAACCGACCTTGACGGAGCAGCAAGATTTATTTTTATCCGATTGTGTAGGAAAAGTTTGGTAGGAATGCCAAAACTAAACATGACACTGTATAGCTCGTCTCTATGCACGCTCTCATATGCGGCCTTCGAAGTGACAAATAGGTAGTTCATGTCTATCTGTACTTCTTGGTTCTTTACTAAGATCTGCTGTAAAGTGAAAATCTGGTCTATTGTGGACTTCCCTGGGCTGAAACAAACACTGATAAAGACCTATCAGGTTGTTTACGAATGGTTTCAGGTGTTCAGAAATTACAGTAGATAGGATCTTGTATACGACGTTGAGGAGGCGGATATCTATGTATAAGAAGTCTCTCTCCGCTTATCAGGTATGCTTTCTTTTGGTACATGCGCCCAACCAGGTCACGACTTCAGTCTCGAAATTGCTATTTTGACCTTATCTAAGTCGGGCGACGGAATTCTTGTCTATTATCTTATTAATTAACCGGGTTGGGGCCCTCACCGCCGTTTAAGAGTCTGAAGAAAATAACCATTCCAGATTCTCAGCAACGATTGCGATTGCAACTCATTTGTTGTTCGATGCAGCGTTACCTTGTAGACCTCCTATTTAGCTGCATGACTTGTCATCAAGCCATGATTTCATTCTAGGTGGTGACGTGAAAACAAGCACATCAGTGGCATCTTCTTTGCTTCTATTGTTAGTTCAGGCAGAATCGAATTCGGGAAGTATTTCAAGGAGACTCGGTCGGCAAAGATCTCAGCGATCTTCGTTCGTTGCTCTCTCGATATCTAGGTTCTTATCTTAGCTACAACCAGGATATAATCCGATGCGATGTTGGCATCTCGGAAGGTTCGGACTGGAGAGAACACTGGAGGCGTGTGTGACGTCGAGCGCAATGTGATTAATCTGATTAACGGTAGATTAATGCTGTTTCCTTCCAACAGCCTAAGTCCGTTCCAGAATGTGGTGTCGTGCATGTTTCCCATTGACTTCAGCAAAGATGTCATCTTGTCCCAGTTTAGCGTTGAAATCTCTTAGTGTCGTCGTATCGATCGTATGTTCTTTCTAGGAAATCTTTGAAGTCATCCTTATTGTTGTTATCCCTCTCCGTCCGTGAGAGCCGTGAGCGTGAGCCGTGAGCGCAAATCAGGCTGAGGCGGGGTCCTCACTTAAGACTTTTTGCGTATGTCTGCCTCGAACAACGAATCCACATAAGAATAAGCGCAGTCTTTTCCATCTGTAGCAATTGATGTAGTAGATGTCGCAGTCCTTAATCCGCCTTTTGACCAGTTCATCCGACCTTTGTTGCCTGTAGTTGTCTCTGAACTTAATTTTTTACGTAGTGGAGGAGTTAACCTCAGGCGCAACTCGCCGACTGGCAGACCCTCGGGCAAAGGGGCTCGCTGCAAACATTGGTTCACCTAACAAAACATGTGTCAGATGGCTAACCAGGGGCACCACATGACCTGTCAGCTTGCCATGTTAAGCGCGATCAACGACACTGCTTCGGGAGCACAGGCCTATGTTTACTTTTTAAATTTAATAATCAGAAACCAATAAGGTTTTTATTGGTTTTTAGTAATAAAGCTTAATAATGCTTATTCTTATAATCAAAAACGGATGGCCTTACTACAGCTGCTCGACTCTCTTTTACAAGACTTGTTTTAAGAAATACATAGGAAAAGTATTAAAGATTTGCGTATTTGTACAATAAATTTAGAAAAATTAAAAATCTATCCTAAAACTGTTGACCCCAATATCTGAGGTCCAAACCATTAATGTTTGCATAATATAAGAGAAATATTGGTTGAAGGCACCCTGTATAAGCTAACTCAACTACAGGGATGAATGAATGATGAATGGATGTTCATTCCTGCTCACTTACAATAAAACATCTGATTTTAAAAAAACGTCTTTTGACACTAGATCTGTTCGCGTACTCAAAAGGCAGTCTACGGAATTGATTAATACTCCCAAATATTGTTCATCAATACAAAATATTACATTTTTCCGCAAAAGAGAGCGCTCTCAAAAGTCATATGCTTACTAGAGCAGTCAGGATCTTGTTTGGAAAATTTTTCGTAATTAATCTCTGTCAGGAAATGAGTTCTGTGAAAATTGATGTTTGTTTACCAGATATTCTCCTCTTGACAGTATTTGATCCCCTTTCACAATTAGAGCTTGTACGCGAACAGACCTACTATCAAAAATTTTGACTTTTCAAAACGTTATGTTACTTTGGTTCCAGATGTGACAGGAGGGAGCTTCGCGGCACGGCTTCAAATCAAGAAGTGATTTTATAAAATACCACGAACTTTTGTTTATAAAAATGAAGGTGATTTTATGTTGTTACTCAAAAAGAAATGACATCTATTGTTATTAAAATGTTTTTTTCTTCAAGTATCAGTATATTTCAATAATACTTATGCTGTTGAATTATTAAATTGTTTTTTCTAGAGTGTTTTGATTTTTTATGCATTTTTGGTAAAATGTATTCATGGGTTTTATGTACCCGGAGTTGCTCCAGTAGAATTTATTAAAGGACAAAAAATCGATGTGAAGGCAGTAAAGATGACTAGCAGCAGAACACAATTGCCATATCAATACTACTCTCTTCAGTTTTGTCTGCCAAAAAATGGAACTTTAATATACAAATCGGAAAATTTAGGTGAAGTGCTGCGGGGTGATCGTATAGTCAACACACCATACGAAGTTCGAATGGCAGAGAACGTGAATTGTAAACTACTTTGCAATAAGAAAGATCAGCCTATGAATTGGGATAAGTACCAATCTGCAAAAGTTGCCGAAAGGATAGAACATGAATACTTCGTGCATTTGTATAAATTTACAAGCTAATTATATTCTCAGGATTCTAAAATGCTTGTTTTCTTTTACAGATTAGTTGACAACCTTCCAGTTGCAACTAGAAAAATTAACCCTACTACGGGGGAAATAACTTTTGAACACGGATACCGACTTGGTCTGGTTGAAAACAGCAACATATATATAAACAACCACTTAAAATTTATACTTTCATACCATATGCATACCAAGTAAGAATAATCCGAATCAAGTTGTCACGCGATTAAATTTCTTCTGTTTCAGAAATAAATATCGAGTCGTTGGTTTCGAAGTAGAAACAGCTTCAACACATTACAAAGATATTAAATTTGATGGGGATACATGTAATTTTCCAGACAGCTTGCGTAGGCAGCAGGTAAGTTCATTCAGTTTAATATGTCAGAAAATAAAAAAAAAACATCACATATCTTGCTTCAGTGACAGTGATTGTTACAACAACCAAGTTAATTTTTAAATACGAGATGAATAGCGAAAATCAGCATGCATTTACATACAAATGAATGTTCATATGATATTCAATTCAACAAATTTTTATTCATTGCTCCATATTTCTAATAAGAAAACAATAAAAGAGATTTAATTCACTTAGATGTAGGTACATAAATACATAGGTTTAGTTCTTTATATACGAGGTCTGGTTAAACAAATAAGGTGAATTTTCATTTTTTTCAAAAAATATTTGTTTATTTATATTTTGTCCCTCTTAAAGTAGTCCCCTTCAAATATAATAAACATGTGCCAGCGTTGTTTTAACCCTCAAAGCAGTTCTGATATGCCCTTTTTGATGTGCCCTTGATTTCTCAACGATTCGGTTTTATCTCCTCAATTGTCGCAAAACGCCGTATCTTGGGAATAGTGAAAAGTCGGAAATCGGAAATTGAATTTTTATGCCTCTCAGAAACAAAATAATTATGCTATATAGCTTAAACTGTAAACATATGTTCGGGACGAGTGTACCAACAACGTAGCCCGCGAAATTTGAAAATGAAACTTATATTTTAAAAGGCCTCGTATGTCTTTTTGCAAAAACAACCATTTTTGTTTGAATGTATTTCTTAGATTTTTAAAATCGCCAGTTTGTGCAGACTTTCTTTGTTCTATGGGAGTCGAATTTTTTTCATTCCATCATGTTGCTGTTTATTTCGCAATGACATGGAAGAAGGAATCTCAATTCCAGACCCACATTCAGCATCTCGTTATTGTTTTAAATGGTTTTGGGTATCCAATCATTTACATTTCCATTTAAAATGATTTTACTGCCGAAACTATCATTGAAGTGAATTGATAGGATATAATCTTTTAATCACTATGAAAAGCCATCAGTACATTTTTCTATTTTTTTACTGCATTCTTCTAATCCGTTGTGCGTCGAATTATATCATCCCTTAGCTCTTTTTCTTTTAAATATCCCCAAAGAAGTCCAACGGTGTTAAATCACATTATCACACATAGCCACGACATAAAATAGTATGGCCATTGGGTTTCTCTCGCAAAAAGAGCTTTTTTAATTACTGTGGCAGGTGGCACCATCCTGTCGAAAGCTTTTATCCTCCAGGCCCATATCCTCAATTTGTGGCCATAAGAAGTCCCTTATCATCTTAAAGCGAATACAATTCACGGGTAACTGCTTGATCAGCCTGATTTTTAAATAACTACTGCCCGCTCCATGTTTTAATTTTCCAAATACTGAAACAAAGGAATCCGAAATTAATTTGGGCAAAAGAGCTTGACATTAAGCTGTCGAAAGCTTTTATCGCCCAAGTCCATATCCTCAATTTGTGGCCATAAGAAGTCCCTTATCATCTTATAGCGAATAGCTTATAGCCATTTCTATATACATTACTTTTCACCTGAGTGCTGACATCTTTTTGAACAAATCGAATGTCTCTGCTCTCGATCACACTTGGTTTATGTGGTAGCCAAACTCGGTAAGCCTTTGACTTAGTCGCGTAACCAACAAGAACGCTCTCCTCTGATTTGCAGTCAAATTTTCCCTTATTCAAGGTGGGAACTGATCTTCCTGAGGAAACTCAAACTTGGCATCTCCTCCGGCGTAACATCTCCGTTACTTTTGGATGGGCATCGGTTCCATAGATATGCTACATGAATTTAGGTAGTCACCCTTCGTTCATGAGGTATCTGGAACGCCACATTTCAATCAGGGTCCGATTTGCTTCGGCGTTTATGGGGCACTTTTTTGATGGAAAATATCACATTCCGTAATGTACTTTTGAAAATCCTTGTTGTAGTACTCCTGGTCGTTGTGTGCTCTCTGTGTTTTGAGTTGTTCACAAGTCTCTGTCTCCACAAAAACTATAAGAATATTTTATTCATTCATTCATTCCATAGATATGCTGCATGAATTTAGGTAGTCACCCTTCGTTCATGAGGTATCTGGCCATTTCAATCAGGGTCCGATTTGCTCCGGCATTTATGGGGCACTCTTTTTTTATTTCGAACGAATATTTTATTCGTTCATTTTTATGTTTTAAAAAGTAGACAAATTTGCTTGCTGAGAAGTCATCGATAAACATGATGAAATATTTTGCCTGCCCAAGAGATTCCGTCTGCATGGGGCCACAGATGTTTGAGTGCTTTAAGGAAAAGGAGTCTGTGCTTTTTTCGCTCGAATACACGTCGTGCAGGTGGCAACATCTTCATTGAATTTGTCTGGTAGCCCACGAACCATCTCCCTTTATAACAGCTGCCTTAAAAAATTAAAGTTCTCATGATTGAGTGATTCGGCTTATCCACGATGTTTGCTCCAGCCCCTTCAAAGACCACTTTATAGCCCTGATCCGTCGCTGTGCTGATAGATATGAGCTTATCCGCCAATTCTTAAACTAGTAACCCGTTATAGAAATAAAATGGTTCCTTTTCCTTTCGAACGCAGACACCAGATTGTGATTACACTGATTAGGTGGTTATCAGCAAGTTTTACCTGGTTGTGCTCCTTACTTACATTTAGAGTGGCAAATCCTGACTTCTCTGCACACATGTGTGAAGTTGCTTCGCTTTCCAGGCTCCACAATTAATTTTTGTAATTTGATTTACTTGTTACTTTTGCAGACTGTGGCGGACACTCTTGAACCATAAAGCCATGTTGGTGATCAACGGATTGACTTTTTTGCGTTTGCCTGACTTTGTCACTCTTGCACCAGCAGTACTTAGCTATGTTACTTCGCTTCCCACATTTTCTGCAATTATAAGGAAAAGAATTACTCTTAGATTTAATTTAATTGACTTAGCTTTTTCTGTTTTTGGGGTTCGGCACTTAACACATTATTGCTTTGAGGCTCCTTTTTTCTGCCGCCTGCTTTTTTTTAATGGATTTTTTATTTGTAAAATTCTTACATGCTAGATCAAAACACTTAGAACTAGTTTACTAATACAATATACTCATCTTAATTCGAACTTACTGACTCTTCACGAGTACTCTAAGCTAATCTAGGATTATTGGTTTATGCCTTTCGGCCTCATACATTTCTAAATTCATTACTAAACCTAGGAAACTTAGGAAAAACTTTGAACTTAAATAACTATCTACACTACACACTACCGAAAACTTAACTACAATGTACAATTATATTAACCTAAACTTACCCTAAACTTAACTCAATTTAATTTAACTACTTAATTATTTACATTAAATTTAACTATGTCCGTAAGATTATACGGACGCGTGCACGAGGGCGTATGTGTTGTTTACATACCTTACATATACACCTTTTTTTTTCTTCTGTCGCCTACTTCCAGCAGACGTGTGCACACAGTTGATACTTAAACGCTTTGAGCGTCAAATACTGATCAAATGTCTCTGTAGTCTTCTGACAGCCCATCTAGAAGTACTACAACAAGCAAGTCCTCATCCAAAATAGCTCCCAACACTTTCAACCTGTTCGTTATTGTTTCAAACTCACGTACGTATTCGGTGGAACATGACCCTTTACATTTTTAAGGAATCTTCCCCGATGCAACACAGCTTCCATTTGTGCCTTCCATATAATATAATTCTCCGTTTAAGAGCCATGTGCATTCGGTGTACCCACGTTTATTTTAAAATGTTGTTTCTTTTTTTTGGGGTCAGTAAAAATAAATGTTTAAAGAAAAAATATTTCAAGATTATTAAGGACTGTGCCTATTACCTTTTGAGTTGTTCAAGATGAAGCAACAATTTAGTAAGATTATTTTTTTAAATACTTCAGAATAATGTCCACACACGAGAAGAAGAAAGAAAGAAGTAAAAAAGTAAAGGAATATGTGGGATAAGGAATGACATATAAAAAGAACATATAAAGGGTGATTTTTTAAATATTATCTTTTTGGCAACACTGATTTAAACAGCTGACACACGTTTCGTGTTTTACTTCACTGTCAAACATCTTCAGTTTGGTCTATAATTTAACCATGAATCGTCTTACAAACGAACAACGCTTGCAAATTATTGAATTTTATTATCAAAATGCGTGCTCTGTTAAGAAAGTTCGAAGATCCATTTTTTTACCGCAAAATTGTGTTCAGCGACGAAGATCATTTTTGACTTAATGGGTACGTAAAGCATTGCAGGAGCTACCAATGCATCCAGCAAAAGTCACAGTTTGGTGCGGTGGGCTGGTGGCATCATTGGACCGTACTTCTTCAAAGATGAACGAATCGTAACGTAACTGTGAATGGTGAGCGCTACCGTTTTTATTTCACGTTCGGGACCGGTCAATTGGCTGCCTAGATCGTGCGAATTAAAGCTTATGTCTATACAGACAAGCCCGCTTCAATTGACGCATTGGAAGACAACATTAAAGCATTTATTCGTGAGATACCGGCAGAAATGTTGGAAAGAGTAGGCCAAAATTGGGCTAAGCGGATGAACCATTTGAGGCGCAGTCAAGGTTTACATTTGCATGAAATAATCTTCAAACATTAAACTATATGGACCGTACTATCGATTCAAATAAAGATTTCATGCAATTTTTCTGAATTTTATGTGTTTGTTTTTTTTTTTGAAAAACTTTCCTATAGCTTTTAAAAAATTACCCCTTAGTAGTAGATTTGTGGAAATAGGTTATCTACATTTTATACCGAACAGTATTATTATGCTTCGAAAGTGGCTAATTCCAATTCCGAAACCAAGCAAAGACCCTACTGTTACCTCAGGGTACCGCTCTATTTTACTTCTCCTCTGCACTCGTTAAATCCTAGATCACATCAACCTTGATAGTGAACAATCTCCTTTCACTCCTCTTAATCGACTTCAAAAAAAAGTCTTTGACAGAATTGGGCCCAAAATACTAAACAACATCTTTTTTTTAGCAATAGATACTTTCGTATCATAGCAAATATAGTTTGAAAAAAGGTACTATGTTGCCCCAATGGTGTGGAATCAAAGGCTCTTCGGGCCGGAAATGTGTGTCTGAACCATAGAGCAGAACCGGGACATATGTCTGCACCATAGAGCGATTGGCAAGAATAATTCTGCGCTTTATCCCGGTACTGTGGTTATTGACCCTATTTACTCCAGAGCCCAAGTAGATGAAATTCTTGGCCATTATCGGACGTCGATGTTGTACGTCCCTCCGCGATGACAGCATATGCGGTTTTCCTCATTCATCGCTAGACCCACTTTAGTCGCTTCCGCTTCAATGCCAAAATCGCCTTACTGTGATAGTCAATGTCGTCCGCATATGCAAGGGCTGGGCTTTTGGAAGATCCTCCTGGAGATGATATCTGACTTTCGCATGATCTTCTCAAGTAAAAAATTAGACTACATGACAGCTGGCTTATCGGAAACCTTTGCTGACATTAATGGTCTCGGTTAGTTCGCTACCGGCATTGATGGAGAAGCGAGTGTTCTCCATCGTCATCCTATATAACTTGACGAGTTTGGCAGGAATGTCAAAAACTAGTTCGTTCCACGCTGTCATATGTAGCTGCATCTTTTGAATCTGTCGTAGTATGAAGATTTGTCAATGGTAAACCTCCATGGTCTGAAACCGCACTGACAAGGATAATATCATTGAGAAATAGTTGCAGGCGTTCGCATGAAACGACAGAGTATCTTGTAAGCGATGCAAAGTTTTGTTAAAACTTTCGGACCAACTTTCTGCTGTAACACCATCCATCTCCGTATAGAAGGATGTTGTTCGATGCATTGTTTCCTCTTAGGCCTCCTGTTTGGCTGCATGTGCCTGCCTGCATGTATGTGTCTATACAACATATCTTGTGAACAAAACATTAATCATAATAAGCGTAGACTTCTCTTACTTACTGCATTAATGTCATAAGCTGCCGTTGTTCACTAAGAAAAGCCAAACTGCAAACCAACAGGATTAGGAAAACTGAAATTAGTACTGCCAGTGAAAAGTTCAAGCAATTAATCGTCATTAATTAAAATTTTTACTTGTTTTTCTTTTTAGTAGATACTTTATATATTTTTAATTAAATTATATTTATTAAGTCTATAAAATGTCATAATAACTGAAAATATTAACTATGGTCTATATAATTTAAATAGGTATCTCCCAATTCGAATACGCAACTGTATTTTACCTATTCGGTAGAATGGAAAGAATCGGCTGTTAGTTGGGCATCGAGATGGGATATCTACCTTGGCATGAATGATGTCCAAATTCATTGGTTTAGTATAATAAATTCATTAGTAGTAGTGTTCTTCCTTTCTGGTAATTAATCCGTTTAACAATTAATTGAACATATTTTTGAAATAATTGTTATTTAAAGGTATACTCACAATGATTATGATACGTACCCTGCGAAGAGATATCGCCAGATATAATACAGATGATAATATCGAAGATACTCTAGAAGAAACTGGTTGGAAACTTGTACATGGTGATGTTTTCCGTCCGCCTAGAAACACTCGGCTTTTTTCTGCTGTAATTGGTAGTGGAATTCAGATCTTTTTCATGGCACTTATAACAATTTGTAAGTATGCTCGCATGCACTCTATTAATATGAGTGCAGAATTATATTTTATGTAGCCAGATTTATTAAAAGTCTTACTTTTAGTTTTCGCTATGTTAGGAATGCTTTCGCCATCGTCACGTGGTGCACTTATGACATCAGGAATTTTTATGTATGTATTTATGGGCACAATAGCTGGATATTTTTCAGCGAGATTGTATAAAACAATGAAAGGGCGTGAATGGAAAAGATCAGCGTTTCTTACTGCAACTCTTTACCCTGGGATTGTTTTTGGGTGAGATATTTCTGAACAATTAAAATTAAAAGCTTTTACATACTATTCCTTTAATAGTCAGTAATAAAAATTGCATGACAATAACAAACCTTTTTTGCAATATATTAGTTATAAGTTCTGGTCAATACACTTGTAAATTTTACAGAAATAATACATCAGGTTTCTTACAGCATTAGGAAATAAATTCGGGTTTTGTGCATATGTAGCTTTATATGTGTATGGTACAGCCAAAAAATTACAAATGAGAAAAAATTATATTTCCCATAGATTGTTCTTAAATGTTGTTATCTTTTTAAAATAAAAAAAAATAAAATGGTAACTATAATTGTGAACAAAGGAAAACGTTTAAGCCAAAAGAATTAACTGCTTTCAACAAATAGAAGAAAATAAAAACGGTAATAACTTCAAGTCAACGTTATACGATCAAAAGAAAAAAAACGTATTCATATTTGTTAAAGAAGTATTTCAAATTGCTCAGATTTATAGATAGATATATATTTTCAAGAGGATCCTTTATTTCTTAGTACAGCTACACATCGCCTCTTCATAGAAGCCCCCAAAGCATGATATTTATGCTATGTGACGTTTTGACTCTTTCCATGATGACTTCCCAAACGATACTGAACAAAAATGACAAAGCATCTGTCAAAAACACACTACTGGGAATCGAATCTCACGATGAATCACCCTTTACATTCATTCTAATTGTTGCATCTCATGTCTTTTGAACTCGCAACGGTTATCTGCTTAGAAAGTCATTGCAAAAAAATGATTATAATTCAAATTGAAGCGCATACTGCTTAATACCTGTGACAAGACGAATCTTGTGCATAAGTCCACTGTTACGAACTATCTTAAAATGAGATTGCCCCCGAAGTTTCTATACATGGATCAATCGCCTACCATGCGCTCGCACTGTACTCTCCACTGACATTTAAAAAATTTGAAAAAAAAAAAAACAAAAAATGCAATAACAAATCATATATTCAAACTTTTCAGACATGTCTACGCCGCTCCTGAAAGTGTATACGGCACCGCGCTTTGAGATGCAAGCTGTGGAAGCTATGTGTTTTTACATACATATATTACGTATATATTAGTGGTCGCCGTGGCGTAGTGGGAAATTGCGTCGGCTTACGCACCAAGGTCCCAGGTTCGATTCCCAAACTGAGCACTTAGAATTTTTCACGACATCATGCCTCTACTCATGTGACGTACAATTCAATAAAAAGTTCATATAATAATTCATGTCACCAGGGAAAAAATAAAAAAAGTTGGTGGAATTCTTCTTCTTCTTTTTCGGATGACGCTACAACCCGGTGTGAACCTGGGCCCCAAACAGCATGCCTCTCCAGCTAGCACCATCTTTTGCCAGCTGCTTCCAGTTGCGCACTCCAAGTTGGTTGAGGTCATTTTCCACTTGTGTGCGCCACCTTATCCTGGGCCGTCCTCTGTTGCGTTGTCCCTGTGGTTCGGATTCGAAGACTCTTAGGGCCGGAGCAGTGTTGTCCATCCGCTCTACATGGCCTAGTCACCTTAAGCGTTGTATCCATAGACGCTTGACTAGGCTCATGCCGCCGTACAGCCCATACAGTTCGTGGTTGAATCTTCTCCTCCAGATGCCATCAACGCAAACAGGACCAAAAATCGCACGCAGAACTTTTTTCTCGAAGAGACCAAGGGCTTCCTCATCCGCTTTTAGTAGCGTCCAGGTTTCTGCGCCGCAAAGCAGGACTGGGATGATCAAGGTGTTGTACAAAGTCACTTTGGTCGCTCGGGAGAGGGCTTTATTACTCAATTGCCTCTTAAGCCCAAAGAAACAGCGATTGACAAGAGTGATTCGGTACTGATGTTGTTGTCCCTATTCACCGCGGAGCCAAGATAAACGAAGTCCTTAACTACCTCGAAATGTCTGCTGCCTATAGTGACGCTCTGTCCGAGACGTCGATGTTCTGCGTCCTTCTTCGATGACAGCATATAATTCGTTTTGCCCTCGTTTACCACCAGTCCCACTTTAGCCGCTTTCGCTTCGATGCTAGCAAACGCCTCATTGACGGCTCGCTGAGTTCTGCCGATCACGTCAATGTCATCCGCATAAGCTAGCAGTTGAACGGACTTGTGGAAGATCGTGCCTCTGATGTTGACGTGTGAGTTACGCACGGTCCCCTCAAGAATGATGTTAAAGAAGTCGCATGACAGCGCGTCGCCTTATCTAAATCCTTTTTTAACATCGAAGGTCTCGTTGAGTTCGCTACCGAACTTGACGGAGCACCGAGAGTTCTCCATCGTCATCCTACACAATCTGACGAGTTTGGTAGGGATGCCAAAACGAGACATTGCACTGTATAGCTCTTCTCTATGCACGCTGTCATACGCGGCCTTGAAATCGACAAATAGATGGTGGGCGTCGATTTGTACTTCTTGGGACTTCTCCAGGATTTGCCGCAGTGCAAGGATCTGGTCGATTGTGGACTTCCCTGGCCTGAAACCACACTGATAAGGACCTACTAGGTTGTTGACGAACGGTTTCAGGCGCTCACACAATACGGCCGAGAAAATGTTAATAAAAATGAATCCCTTTCCCATTTTTATTAATATTACTAGCAGAAAGGATATCTGAAATAGACGAGGTGACTTTTGGTACGAAAGAGGGGGAATAAAAGACAGATCGACGTGAGAAAGTGTTCTGTGAGTTGAAAAATGTGTTGGACGTCCGTCATTAAGAATTGATAACCCAGAGTTATCAATGAAATGATCAATTAATTTTCTGCGTCTAGGAGTTAAAGCATCCCGTTAATAGTATGGGAGTATTGATTCCGCTAATGATAGCTTTAAGGTCTTAAATTTTGATCGAGAGAAATATGGCAGGAAATAATAGTAATATAGGATATGTGTGTTCCTTGGAGGGAAATGATGCCTGGATTAGTTTCTTTTATCACAGTTGATGTTGTGTATTATTAAAGCCATTAATGTTCCATTGAAGAATTCACGTCAACGTTGAGATGAGATGTAAGAGTCGCTATTACGAAGGTTGCCTTTTATATTTCGGGATTGAGCAACCCTAGTGCTGCAATTTGGCAACTGCCAGCTCTATCGTGAAGTTTGACATTTTTGAGGTTATACGTTATCAGAACGTTTTGACATACGAGCGCTATTTGTGTTGTTTAAAAAAGAAGGAATTAAATCGTGAAAATGTTCGTGCTATTATTTTTTACAACTTTCGACGTGAATTAACTCAGCACAATGCATCGATGAACTTTATTCAATTTTTGGCGATTAAGCTCCATCAAGGACCAGTGTTTATCGGCGGTATGGTGACCGAGGTCGTAGTTCACTCCAAGACGAATTTCCTGAAGGTCGTCCAAAATCAGTTGTTCCGGAAACCATTGATGCTGCTTCATAGGCATTAGGCGGACCAGCATACATTCAATATTGCATGAACATTTGACCGCAAAAAAAATTGTTCACGTTGGATCCCACACAATTTGTCAATCGCTCAAAAAAGGCTCGTGTCGATTGGTCAATAGAAATGAACCAAAAATACGATCGCGGTGCTTCGAAACAAGTCTATGGCATCGTGACAGGTGATGAATTGTAGATTTAAGCGTATGAGCCCGAAAGTAAACAGTAGTCGACTGTATGGGTGTTTCAAAATGAGCCAAATCCAACAAAAGTTGCTCGCGCACGAAGCACTTCCAAGCAAATGGTCGCCTGTTTTTTCGGATAACTGCACATGTCGCAACCGTACCACTAGAACAACGCAGAACAGTCTATTCTGAGTGGTACACAACCATTTGTTTGCCAGTTGTCTTCTAAGAAATCAGGAAAACCAACCGCCGAAGACGGATCACTCTTCACAAGACAATGCGAGCTCTCAAACATTGGCTCAAACAACTGCAATTTTCAGCACTCAAAACATCGATTTGATGAGTCATCCCCGTATAGTTCTGACTTGACACCGAGTGACTTCTTTTTATTCCCGTACGTAAAAAATAAAATGAGAGGTCAACGTTTTTCGACACCTGAAGAAGCGGTTGATACATTCACAATAAAGCTATTTTCGATTATTAATATTTCCTTTTGTTCTCTAATCCACAAAAATATAAAAGGCAACCCTCGTATTGGGGTGATCGTTATAACACCGCGGAACGGGAGCAGAGGCGGACAGCGGTGAGTATGGCCGCTTCAACTCACGAACCGCAGTGTTATTATTAAGATCATGATTTGAGATTTTAGATTGACTTTTCATCATCACTATCGTTATTTTTTGTTATGAAGTAGTCCTTGTTAGAGAGAAGATTTTGAGTTATATGTTCGAGTATGGAATTGGGGAGGTGATTTAAGACGAGGGAATAAAATAGAAGAAGCTGAAGTTGGGAATGAAAAATTAACGGAAGAAAGAGTTAAATAAGGGGGGAAGTAATTAGAGAGGAGTTAGTGGGATGTGAAGTGTTGGTTGGTTAGCAGAGATTATATTTGAAAACAATATTTGATTCATTGTATTATTATGGTTTAATTCTAAACATATTGAAGAATTTTGAATTTTAGGTTCTTGCTTGGAAGAAGTGGAAGGGATATGGATATGTTGTATCTTTTTTCCGACAGAGAAGTATTTTAGGGATAAAGGGGCTTTAGCCATAGTACATTTGTTAACCGTTTTAATTTTCAAAATTTCCTTAGCGGCGAGAAAACTTTTGCATGACTTAGACGAGGCTGGATGTTCTTCGGAGCAATCAGCGTAATATGTACAAGTGAAGTTACTAGGTTCTTTTACAGTTTTTGATAGTATGTCCAAGTAGTTGGCAGATTCGACAACGCATGGGAGTTGGGCAGTATACTTTCACCACGATATTGTGTCAACCGATATCAACAAAACTCGGTGGGCGGAGAATGACTTCAGTGACCCGGTTATTGTCATCTGCCATCTTCTTTTGAAATTTATAAACACCTCACTATTTCTTCTTCTTGGACATGAATCAGACAGGAAGCGGTACCCTTTGATGAACTAAGATTAGTGTGCAATATGGTCTAAATAATTACCCGACGCATTTCGAGTGGACTCATTGATAAAGCATGTTATATCTTGAGAAGACAATAACGCCAAGTAATTAGTTACAGTTTCACTATAATCCAAAATCACTTACAATCATTAGGTTTTTTTGAATTTTCCTTTTCTAATATATCTGGAACTTTTGAAACACTGTAAATATGCAGTTTATAGACACATAAAAATACATAAATTTCACGATTAATTTCAAGGAAAACCTTTAGAACTCATAAAATCAGCACACAAGACATCAATAATCTTGTAGCTTTAACTTCTTTAATAAAACACCTAATACCACCACCAGCGAAATTTTCATTTGAATTAGCAAAGAAGCTGAATTCAGGAATAAAGTAATCTTTTTTTTCAAAGCGTATATCCAAATTTCGGATACAAAAACAATATCCGATACGCATGCAAATGAGCCATGATATGTGACAAGAGATGAAATGTTGTTAATAGGGACAATGGGATACGAACAATTGGGACTATTTTATTTTTTTCATTCCACTATTACTTCTTCTGCGGCTGCCCGTGGGGTATGTTTAAGTTCTTCGACCCACACGCCGAAGGCCTAGTCTTCGTTCTCGGAAGAAACACCTCGCTTTTTTTACAGTACCAGCTCTTTCGAGTTGCTGACAACACTCAGAGAGTACTAATTGTCTATGAAAAGCTTCTCAAATATCGTCGTTCGGAGTCGGCAAATAACTGTAGGTCCTTCCGCTCGTGAGAGAACAGCAGCATGCACAACAAAATTAGTTGTTGTAGAAGCTAGGCACTGGTTCCATGTGGGCTGAAGTGTCACTCAATTATTAATATTACTTCTGTCCACTTCATGAAAAACTCTTAAAATCTATTAAATTTATTTGTATTGTACTTAGAATAGTTCTTAATTTATACATTTATTTTCTTGTTTTTACTAGGACCGGATTTATTTTGAACTTTTTCATATGGGACAAACATTCTAGTGGTGCTGTTCCTTTCAGTACTATGCTGTCGCTACTTCTACTATGGTTTGGCATTTCTGTGCCCCTTGTATACTTAGGATATTATTTCGGGTATAGGAAGCAGCCATATCAACATCCCGTAAGGACAAACATGATTCCCCGGCAAGTGCCATCACAACAATGGTATATGAATATTCTGTTAAGGTAAGTACATCACGCGCTGCTTTACGTTTGCATTTGGACAAGTTGCTTAAAAAACAATACGCTATAAACGAAATTATTTTTTTTTTTCAAATAAGTATTAAATTTCATACATTTACAAATGTTTTTTTATTTCAAATATGTTTTTGAAGATAATTTCAAATCTACATACTCAAGATTTTACTAAACATAGACAGAATGCATCATCACCAAAATGATTTGTAAGGCAGGTGAATGTTTATTTGCATATAAACAAGCCCCAATTAAGAATTTTGCCATAGGATTCTATGATTTACTGAATATTAAAAAAATAATAAAAGCCAATCGGGTTGTGTGCGAAGCCAAATACCTTCCTTACTGGTTTATAAATATTGTTTTTAAAGATCTGTTTGAGTACAGGTTTTTCCTAATATTGTTATTGTGTTATTATTATGCATTCGATTTTGAACCAGCTGTGTACACCTGAACAGATATGATTGTGCTAATCTGTCAGTCTTTAAACGCTGAAGGTCTTAATTGAGGAAAACAAGAACAACTTAGTTCTTCTCGAGTTCACACTTCGTAGGCCAGTCCAGGCTTCTAAAAGGCCACTGGAAATTGGGTCATCAGCAATTACTTCCACATCCGATTATCGGAGTTCCAGTTATATTTCCTTCTACTTGATAAATTGAAAAAAAAAAAACACAAACAAGCTATAACTTTCTTTCAAGACCAAGTCACATCTATATACGAGTTAGTTTTAATTTAAAAAATTGTTGAAATTTACAGGGCTTCAATTTTGATTTGTAAAGCAGATTATACAAGATAAATTAAGGGATGTATATTATTGTAATTTATGAAGTCGTAACCACCGAACAGGCAGAAAATGGACAAACTGTTTCGGTTTTTTATTTATTTTATGTTTATGTTTATTTCATTTACAATTATGTTTATTAAATTCTTTCTATCTCCCTTATATTTAATCGCACTAATGCAAGATAATTTTTTTTCTTACATTCAAATGCACAGAATAGGAACTTGTTTATCTCTGATACCCTACTGGGAATAGAATTGCTAGACGATATGGAAATTTCAGATAGTATATCAATAGAGCAGATGTCGTCATTCGCGGTACTCAGACCACCAAGTCTACTTTATTCATGCATTCTGCTATCCTGCGAATCCCTTATAATCGACTCATGCCTTTTTACTTCAAATTTAGCTGCCGCACGCATCTACGAGCATTTGGCGGAAAGCTCCGCTTTGGTGGATTGTAGTGCCACTCAATTTATAATTAACTTTTTTCGTTATGCCTATCGCCATTTCATAATGCTTATTTATCGACTATCGTCCTGATCTTACGCTTTTTTACCGATAATACCCCCACCGTACCGTTTATGCAAACTACAAAGATGGTATCAAACATTATAAAAGATAAAATTGAATCTTTATAATACTTTTCAGTCAAACTGTTAATGTGTTAAAATTTTTAATAATAAATTAAACATTTTACCTTTTTTTATTAAATAAGTTTCATATAATATCATTTCAGCACACTTATGGCAGGTATTTTGCCTTTTGGAGCGGTTTTTATTGAACTCTTCTTCGTTTTCACAGCGATTTGGCAAAACCAATTCTATTATCTTTTCGGATTTTTATTTTTGGTATTCTGCATATTAGTTGTGAGTTGTGGACAGATATCAATTGTGATGACATATTTTCAGCTCTGTGGAGAGGTATTCGCATTTTGTTATAGAATATTTGTATTTGAATTAAAAAATGTTATTTGGTGGCAGGATTATCGATGGTGGTGGAGAAGTTTTATTGTGTCTGGCGGCTCAGCAGTATATGTCCTTTTCTATAGTATATTTTATTTCTTTACAAAATTGGAAATCACAGAATTTATTCCCACTCTGCTTTATCTGGGCTACACAGGTAAATTCATTTAAATGATACAACATAACAAATATTTCTGAATAGAATTGTTTTAGGCCTGATGGTTATCACATTCTGGCTATTGACTGGCACAATTGGATTTTTCGCGGCTTACAATTTCATACGCAAAATATATGGTGCTGTAAAAATTGATTGATTTCAGTTCTGGTTTAATCTCACTATTATTATTTATTGTTCTCAACAAAATGTTGCATATAGCTATTAAATTTTGTGTAATAATTTAAAAAAATGCGACTTTGACTGTATAAATTTTAATTAATTAATATAAGCAACCCTCTTCATTGTTGTTAGCATCCAAATCGTTTTATTCGAATGTTCGAATAATCATACAATAATATTAATAAAAAGAACTTGATGGCAAGTAAAAATTAAAGAGCTTATTCTCCAAAATATTTACTTCTTTTTTAATTAATGTACTGCTAGTTTGTTTGGTTCAAGTTTTGTTGACATACTGTTGTTTTTTTTATTATGAACAAGAATCCGGATAGGTCACTGAATTGAATTGTATTGCAACAACAACACAGGAACCAGTTGCTGACCAGAATCGCCTCTTATTCAAATTTATTTCTAGTGCACTACACAAGAACGCAGTTTTATAAGTCAAAGTTGATATATCTGCAAATAAATGTAATTTAACAGCATTGCAGATGGTCCAAATCACACTTCTTCACTTAGACACTTACATAATTAAGTACCTAAGTACAGAGCAATCTGTATTTTTTTACTTTCGAGAAGGATACATGCTTAAACTATTACTGGATCTGTCAGCTGTTAAGTAGCTCTTCTTAAAACAAATTTGAAAATTTTCATATGCCCTTTGATGATAAATCTCGAAAGCAGTTTCATTTTACATCCGGAAACCTTGATGCTATTTAAAGATCAATTTAGATAAGTATTTAAATAATCTTATTGAAACAATAAAATAATAGCTTTGTTGAGTTTTTGCATGTATTATGCGAAATACAATTTTTTTAAATTTACAACTAATAAAGTCCGTTTAAGATTCTTTTTGGAAGACTTTGGCAGTCGTGGGGAATAGTCTGAACTTCTTCCTCGTCCTTGCAGTTTTTGCAGACGTTTTTTCGAGGGACAAAGAATTTGGAGGCATATACGTCTATGGTAATGACACATATTCAGTCTTATCGGGAATAAAATTTCCCCCGGAATTTTGTTGCCCAAAAAGAGAGGAAGTAAGCGACTTCGAAAATGGGAAAAACATTTTTCTTCAAGAATAGTAGGTATCGACAATATATTTTCCGGAGAAAAAGAATGACATTTCTTCCAGAAAAATTCTCCGATTGGAGGATTTCTTTTGTTTTGGTTGTGTTTCAGAGAAATTTCAAAATGTAAGTTTGTTTTTGAATTTTTACCATTGATGTTCATAATTAGGTCCACTACATCTGACAACCAGCAAACAAATTCTAGAAGTTATGGAAAATAATCCCGACGTAGCAAGGGGATACCACAAGAGAGAAAAGAAGTTTCAAAACTGTTTTGGAATGAGTTAGAAACTGAATCCAATTCTTTAGGGCATTCATAAAATCTGTTGTTGAGTGGGAAAATGTAAATTTATTAGAGCTTTGGTAATTTTTCCCTCCTCAGTGATTAATCTCAAAGCAATTAATTTCACATTTCACAAAAAAAAAACATCAAAATATATCAAAACTCGTTCAAAATTAATTCCGCGGGAAAATATAATTCCCAGGAAATTGAATTTCCCTTGAAATTTCCTATAATGCTGATTATACTTCGTAGACCCGCTTTGTCTAAGTTGACGAGGCAAAGATTGCTTATAATTTTCTTCTGGCCAGATTGCTTAGTTTGTAAGGCAAGTGGAGTTTTTTTTAGCTTCCTGTGGCGAAAATAAGGATTTGATACCACGACTGGCACATTCGCAATAACCCTTAACTTCACTACATCTCGATGATGATTTCCTTTTCGATATATTCCATGGAAGTGATTGACGGAATCCCAGTCTTGAAAATATTGCAGTAAAAGATACTAGGAGAGACGAAGATTTAGGTCTATTACAACAGAGTGGGTTTTTCAGGGATGTCCTAATCCCAGTTCAAACTTTTCGGTATTCTGGTTAAGTAATGTTTCTAAATTATGAGTCTTGGCGGAGTGAGATCTGAGTTTCCTGCTTCTGTACTGGAACGAACGTATCTTAATACCCTATTAGATCTGCACCTGATTGCCGTACAGGAGCTTGTGATAATTATGCTGCATTCAAAGTCTTCCGTGATTAGTGGTACTTAATTTAATGCTAGACCTGATAAGTGATGAAGGGAATATCATCCCCTGGTGTGCCCCAGTTAATCTCTCTACAGATTGTGCAGTCCCCTTACATCGAGTAGCTCACCGGGGTATTTCGGTGTTGATGAACGATGTTTAATCGTGATTACTTCTGATTCTACATTATTTAAAGCTTTTTCAATTCCTATATCTTAATTGCGTGCACAGATATTTGTATTACTTCACATTAAGATAAGCTCGTTTTGGACCAAAATCTATAGTGATATGATGGCATCTGGAGAAGATTTAACGACGAATTCTATGGGCTGTACATCGACATGCACCTGCTTGAGAGTTTGAATCATTACTGCAGCGTGACCTTGCAAAGGCCGGTTCGCCTTTTGGAAGCGAAAAATAACACCTTACCGAAACGAACACGATCAGCGTTCAAATGTAAACCAACCGATGTGGAGAAAGCACATCACAGAAATGTTTATATAATACTTTACGTGTTTAAATACAAAACATATGTGTGTACGACAGCAGAATCCGCTGGGTCCCTATCGTGAAGCCAAAATTTATATTTATTTACAATTTTAAGCTTTTATCACTTATAAATTGTAAATTTTTTTGTTTAATTATAATGGCGAAATAAATGCGTAGTTAACATTTTCTTTCGAGTGTTGTTATTATATTCACCCCTATTCCGGCAGTCGTTTAGTGACATGTCACTTTATGAGTGTGAGAAATTGGTATTCCCATAGTCATTTAAGAATTCATAAAATGACACTAGTCATTTTGCTCCTGTCAGCTCCTGTGGAACGCATTTACCACTCGACATGTCTCATTTTTTGGTATTCCTGGAGTCACTAAACGACAGGAAAAGTGACAAAAACAGTCGATTTGAAATTAGTACACGACATAAAACTAAAAATGTCTAAAGAGTAAGCTTCTTTTGTTTTTTTCTTATTTTTGTGTTTCTTGATATATATTTGTTTATTACTTATGGTATCCAAAGGTTAAATCAACACCTTCGCAAATCATTGGCTTGGTGGGACTCATGGAAGAGAACGTGACTCTTGCCAAAAATTTCAAAAGAGGCGTTACTCAAAGTGGGCATAAGAATTTGCTTAAAGGAGGTTGCGGCAATATTAAACAGTTTAGGACCACCTGTGCGTAATGAGAAAGAATGGCACAAGGTATGTGCAATTGACTATACATATGCATATGTACATACGAACATTTAAATTATTTGTTTTGAAATACTTCATAGGTTTGGTTCGATTTAAAGTCAAAATTTAAAAAAAATTGACGCACAACAAAAGGGAATCTGAGGCGACCGGAGGAGCACCCTTTAAGCAAACATTTTAACGGAGCTGGACGAAACGGTGGCCAAACTTCTATCAATGCATGAGACAGTGGACCCAACTGGAAGAGTTTTCGGCTTTAAAGAAACTTATCAACGTGGAGTCAACAATGCATTATTAGACAATCCGTCTACATCTACATCTACAAACAGAGCTATACTGTCCATGTTTTCAAATAAAACACTTAAAGATTATATAAAAGTTATTTTATTGAAGAATTCAAAATATAAACAAAGTGTAAGCATATGACATTTTGCATTTGACAGGCGGCTTTTGTTGTGGAACATATCCCACAAGTCATTTTAGTTTCGGAATACCGATGAAAAAATGAGATGACTTTCAAAATGACAATAGTCACTAAAATGAGATGACTCCCGGAATAGGGGTGATTAAAAGCACACCAAGCCATATATATACATTTCGAGTAAACTTCTTAGGTACGTTTATTTTTAAAATTAAAAGCCTAACTCACTTTTATATATTTATTTCTAGTAAATACAAAAAACAAGATAAGTAACTTTTAAACCAAAGACATTTAATTAACTTAAATTTCCATAAAAAATTGTATTTCAAATCGCGTTACGAGGACACTTGGTTCTCGTATGCCCTTCTTCTCGACATAATCCACATTTTCTTTTTGGTGGTATATTCTGAGTATTACGATGTGCTACGAAATAATTTCATTAAAACATAACAAAGTAGTCGTTGTATTTTATTTTTAACTTACAATTTACTCCAGACACTCTTGGAATGTTTTCTGAGCGCGTGGTTCCCCAACTACCTGTGAGTAAATGTGAATAAAATTAGTACAATATATAGTATTTTTTTATACAAAAAAAAACCTTCATCTCTGTGGTCGTTCACGACATCTTCAGCCCATTTAAAAAATCCGCAAGATTTATTACGGTCGTTACACGCATAGAACATTCGGCCTTGGTTTGGACCATCTTTTCGTACAGTTAAACTAGCAAAGAAATATGTTCCAATATATTTTTTTACACATTCCACGTTATGAATTACCTTCTAGCTGGCATTTCACAGTTGCACTTAAGAATATTGTCTTCTGATGACAGTTGATTTGCTCTCATCCGCGAAGTATTATCTTCGTCTTGATTTTCTGTATCAGCCCACTGAAAAAATTTGCAGTTATTTGATCTTGAACATGTATAAAATTTTCGACCCTTGTTAGGCCCTTCCTTTTTTACAACAAGCCTGTAATAATAAACCAAAAATGTTCAAATAAGTTTTCATTTAAATTTTGTGTTAAAAACATAGACAGCATGCATATGTAATAATAATTATTGAGTGGCACTACAGCCCACAGGGGACCAGGACCTAGCTACAACAACTCCTCAAGGGACCCACAATTTTTTACCGACTCCGAACTTTGCATAGACAATTGATACTACTTCAGTGTTGTCAGCAACTCGACAGAGGTGGTGCCGTGAAAAATGCGAGGTGTTCCCTTCTACTCGTGAGAGAACAGTAGTACGCACAACACGAGTAGTTGTTGTAGAAGCTAGGCCCTGGTCCCTTGTGGGCTGTTGTACCATTGAATTATTATTAAGTGCTCTTTGGTTCAAATACAGTTATTATCCGGTGGATGAAAACAGACAACTCGTTGAAGACTGGCAGTCGATGAGCATTAGGAAAAACAACTTCTGAAGACAACGCCGGTGAAACAAATATCGCTGTCAGGCAAAATGTTACACTCAATTTGGACAACCATGGACAACATTTCGTCCTCCAACTTAGACGAGATCAAGGTAGCAATATACAGACTGAAGCAAGCAAAGCCACAGGAGTTGAGGAACTACTTTCTCTAGGCGCACATTTCATCCCCTGCATAGAATAATCTTTTTTCCAAAAGGTTGTCATACTTTCAAATCATATAACAAAGACCTCTTCCACTATATACTTCATTAGCTTCTTTGTTACCAATTTATGCTGATGCTCGTAATGGAAGTGTCTTCAACACTTTCTCCAATTTAATGTCTTTTAAGAGACATTTTATAGATCTTGTCACTGAAGGTCTTCGGCAAAATTTTCAATGTAAAATACTTTCCTTACTGTAAGAGGATATAACAGTATTATCAGATCACTGTATACGGATATAATCAAACGGATGAATATAATCAAACAAATCATACACGAATACATAAAATTATACTCACTCTTTTGCTAAATTATTACATTCTGCACATGTAATGGTTTCTGAGCGATTCGGTATTGTCTCAGAGTTTTTACTAATAGATACGGTTTCGCAAACACGCCTTTGAGGATAATTTTGAACGTCATTATTTCTCGTTCCCCAGTCGCAATTATCGGCTCGCAAGGCAGTAGGAGTAGGTGTCGCAGAACCCCAATTATAATCATCAAAGTCATCATTCATTAAAAAATCAGAATATCTGTCATTTGTATGAACTGGATTTGATGGTTCCTCAATATTAACGTCTGCGTGCAAAATTAATTCGTCGAATCCATCATTAGTTTCGAAAAAAGCCCTAGTCTCATCATTTTGGACTATTGACTCGCTGCAGTGAGTTCCAAATTCACGAATAATTGTTTTCGGATTTGATTTGACAGCCTTTTTAGTAGTTCGACTAGGTCGTGCTGAATTTATGTTTGAAGATGTACTTGAAGTTGGCAAAATCTGATTAACATTGGAAAGTTCTGCTGAAAGATTTTCTATGGTTTGTTCGTTAACTGCTAGTTGAATACTAGTTTTCTTGTTTTTTTTAGACACATCATCAGCTACGATGGCCCCAAGATTCTTGACTTGATCAGCGTTTATGTTAAATGTTTCACGAAATTTTGTATCACAACGCAAACATGTGGTGTACCATCCATCAGGCGACTCAAAGAATATTCGATACATTGAATTTAATTTTATTTTTAACAATTTTGAGGGGCTTTTGCATCGCCCACAGTATTGTTCAGTCAATGAAACATCCTTCAATTCTTCTGCGAGCCAAATTGCATTTTTACAATTTGGATAGTTCAAACAACCAATGTAGTATGTAGAGGAGTCTTTCTTTTTTCTTAATGCCATTTTAGAAGTGAGGCATTTTGGACATTCAAAGACTTCTTGAATCCAGTTTTCTGTGTCGTCAACTGCTGAAGTTGTCTTAGGAGTTGCATCGATCCTATATTAATATAAAATAACATATTTGAGAACTGATGCTTTTTTACATCGACGATTTTTTTTTTTAAATATAAAGGTGACCAGATAAAAATTACATATATTGTCTTGATATACATAGTTGTTACCCAGGTAAATTTTGCAATCATTTCATTTCATACATTAAACATTAAGTGTTTATTGTAGCTACACGTTATTGCTAAAAGAGCAAACGTGTGTATTTGCAAGGGTTTGGAAATAACACGATGTAACGCTTTGTGCAAATGTAATTTATAGTAGTCCATTATTATGCTTGAGTGCCTCAATCACGCGTTATATTCGATTTGCATCAATTATGTATCGTTCTTCGCGTTTTTCTTCATTGTCGTTCCTACCTATCTGGTCACCTTACGTTATGTCGTTACCTAATCGCTATTTTTTCGTCCATTTTTTCTATTTTATTTTTAATAACTCGATAGGCTTCTTTGTATTTAATTATTTGCTCCTGTAAAACAGTTTTAGGATCCTTTTGACCAAGACAAATTTGTTTTAAATCAGCTTCAAATTCAGCACGTAAGGCAGGTTTTGCAAGAACTAGTTCCATTGCTTCATATCCCTCATAAAGACCCATGCCGATAACACCAGGTACAAGGAATCCGCCATCAACTTCTCCAATATATCCTTATCATATAAAAACACAATATATTAATATTAAAAATGTATTTGAACGTTTCTACAAAACAGAAACCTCTTTCTTTTATTGTGTTAATGTGTTCGGCATGGGTAGCATCAGTGCCAATGCCATGTTTTTCCATTAAACCAATTAAATCAGCCTCGGTTAATAAAGCCGGCGGAGTGGTGGCACCTTCTTGCATTGAAATTTCAGTTGGTTGAAATATTTGACCTATTAAGTTTAAAGTAGATAAAAACAATAAAATGTCATTAATTTTTCGGTTAATTTTTTTTAAATTTCAGTACTATACTACTTCCTTATTAAATAAAATCGAAGATGGCTATTCGGAAGAACATCCTACAGAGTGTGAGGCATTAAAATGGCTTGAAATTAATGGTTAACCAAAAGCTATGGGCAGGTTAAACTGTTTTTCTTAACTCAAAATACGCAGTATCAACGTACAACCTTATGATTTTTTTCTATAAATCTGTAAACGAAATCATTAACATCTTTACTACCAACTGTAAAAAACAGGTTATAGTGCGCGGTAGATGAGGCCACTGCAAACAAAAACGAACAGTGCATGCAAATCCGAACGGATTGTTTGGGAAAGTCATTGTTGCGTCTACAGTTGTGCTATAGAGTGCTGTCATAGATCGAGTTTTTTTTTATCCACTAACGCACGTTTCGTGTTTTGTTTCACTGTCAAACGTCTTCGTTTGGTCTATAATTTAACCATGAATCGTCTTAAAACGAACAACGCTTGCAAATAATTGAATTTTGTTATCAAAATGCGTGTTCTGTTAAGAAAGTTCATCGCGCGCTTCTTCCATTTTATGGTCTGTTCATTTTTGGCTCAATAGGTACGTAAATAAGCAGTATTGTCGATTTTGGAGTGAATATCAGCCAAGTCACAGTTTGGTGCGGTTTATGGACTGGTGGTATCATTGGACCTTACTTCTTCAAAGATGATGCGAATCGTAACGTAACTGTAAATGGTGAGCGCTACTGTGAGATGATATCCAACTTTTTTTTGCCCAAAATGCAAGAGCTTAGCTTGCATGACATGTGGTTTCAACAAGACGGTGCCACATGCCACACACCACGCGGGTTACTTCGAAGTTTCCGACAACAACCACAATTCCCATTAATTGGAATTCATAATCTCATACTTTTAAAAGAATCATGTTGCTATATATTTCCCAACAGAAATACAGTGTCTAAATTTTACGAAAGAATCATATTGCAGCATATTTTCCAGCGGAAATTCAACGTCCAGAAATATGAATTCTATTTCGGTGCATTGCAGTTTCACTGTGAAAATGCAACATAAGCAGAATAGTTGTTAAGTTTATTAAAATCTGAAAGTTAAGTCAGTCTTTAAGTAGAGACCAATAAAGAAGGTCGTTAGATCTTAGAGTGAAGAATATTTTTTTTTTTATTTTTTCTTGAACTACCGTTCTTTAAGTCGCGCAACAATGGACTTATTGAGAGGCGAGTTCGGTGAACATTTTATTTCACGTTCGGGACCGGTCATTTGGCCGCCTAGATCGTGCGATTTAACGCCTTAAGACTATTTTTTGTGGGGCTATGTTAAAGCTCAAATTGGACTTAACGGATGGACCATTTGAGGCGCATTCAAGGTCAACATTTGCATGAAATAATCTTCAAACATTAAGTTATATGGACCGTACTATCGATTCAAAAAAAGATTTCATGCAATTTTTCTGAATTTTATGTGTTTTTTTTAAATATCGAAGTGGTGTGGTGTGCACACGTAGTTGGTTTTTGCTGTTGCTTTTATAATTTTTATCTATTTAAAATGTTGTTGAAGTTGATCGCTCCGAAATCAAAGTAAAATGTTCTGATTGTTTTTCTTTTCTACACGCCTCATGTGCTAAATTGGAGGAGGCTAGCGACATAGAATATATGAAAGAAAATAATAAACTTTTTCGCCGCACCAATTGTACGGTCAACCGCCGCGGATCTCTCTCGGGGCCTCAGTTCCATTGTGTTCCGGTGTGTCAACGAAAAATGCTACGAAGCTGCGAGAAATTTCTCATCGCTCATTCGCGGAGAATGTCTCGAACGACTCTGAAGATGCAACAACACAGACCCTGGGGATTATTTGGAGAGACATATTGGAAATGAAAGAAATCCAGAAACGCCAAATTGAAGATCTTCTCACCAAAAATAAGACATATGAAGAGAGAATTGCATCGCTGGAGAACATCGTAATTCGTCTAGAGCAACAACTGCTAGCAAATTCAATTGAACTGTTTAACGTTCCTCATTCACCCAACATCTCTAACACAGACGTTGCCCTCACAGTACTGCGCGAAGGTTTGCATATTTATGTTAACGAAAGGGACGTTGACTTCTGTCACATGCATAAAATAACAACAAAACCAATGAAGGGCTCTCCGAAAACAATCAACATTCTCAAAGTCAAACTTGTGTCTCGCTCTTGTTAAGAGAAAATATTGCTGTACATCTTTATATAATAATGCTCGAAGAAATTAAAAACTTTTAAAACCTTAGACGACTTTCAAATTATTACACAAAATAAAAAGAAAGATAAAGTTTTCATTAAAATGTAGGAAAAATCAGAATAACTAAGGTTAAAAAAATATTACGAGAAGATATGTAAATCGGTTGATAAGGATGTAATTGATTCGCGCAACAAGTATTATACACAAAAGATGTGTAGTGCTAAAGGTGATACAAAAAAAGAATGGAGAGTTGTTGACGAAATTCTAGGTAAAGATCGAGAGTCAAAAACAATTGACGCTCTGGAATTAAATGGAAAAATTTTAACAGATCCCAGCAGTATTGCTAACAGTTTTAACAAGTACTTTATTAATTTCTCAAATAGTTTAATTTCTTTTACCGAAAGTTACAACACCTGCAGCTGTAGTCCGTATTCAGGTTTTCGGGATGTGGTACATGCAAATAGCTTCCTCTTTATTCCTTTTACTTCTGTCGAACTTTTTAAGCTGATAATGTCACTAAAAAGTAAAATATCATGTACAAGTGATGGTATTACCAATATCCTTTTAAAGAAAATCGTCTTTAACATAGCCGACATTATTTGCTATCTTTGCAATGCATACCTCTTTTAAAAAAGGAAATCAAAAAGATATAAATAATTACCGTCCCATTTCGCTTCTTCCAATCGTTTCTAAATTATTTGAGAAACTTATAATAGCACGCATGATTTCTTTTTTAGATAGCCAACATTTTTTCTATGAAAATCAGTTTGGTTTTAGATCAAATAAATCTACTGAAGATGCGATTTTAATGTTGTGTTCTAAAAGTATTACGGATTCAATTGATCCAAGCCCTCCATGCCGATATTTATTGATATGTCGAAAGCCTTTGATTTAGTAGATCGCAGTTTGCTTTTAGAAAAATTACATGCTTCTGGTGAGTAAAAATTAAGGATGTTTTCAGCATTTCTCAAACTATTAAAAATGGTGTCCCTCAGGGTTCTATCCTCGGTCCTTTGTTATTTTTAATTTATATAAATTCAGTGTTTCAGCAATCATAGAAAGGCCAACCAATCGCGTTTCCTGATGATATAGCCTTTACGTATCATGATGTTAATTTCTTTAATTGTGTTGCAAGCATAAGTGAAGATATTTTTATGTTAAGGCACATGATGCTGGTAACGCGAAAATTATATCTCTTAAAACCGTACTGTTCTTAGGAAATACTTAAAATGTTTTACAATGCTTTGGTAAAATCTAAACTCCAATTAGGTATTTCAAGTCGGGGAGGAGCATATGATAACGCATTTAGTCCCTTATTTAAGACCCAAAAGTGCTTAATAAGATTAATTTGCGGTAAAGCTCGCAGAGCTCACTGCTGGCTGCTTTTCAAAGACTTACATATTCTTCCTTTAAGACACCTTTATATATTCAAAGTTCTTAGAGAATTTTTCAAGCGAAGTGGCAACATTCAAACTAGAACGTCGTTTTGTTATAACTTTTGTGTTAATAATCTCGCTTTGGTTAACCTACCTGTCGCACATAAGACCAAATTTGATCATTTTTATACTTTAACTGCTCCTAGATGTTTTAATAAGCTACCTGTGGATATAAGACTAATAAGTAATTTTAATTATTTCTTGAAAAATGTTAGAGACTGGTTATTTTCTATAGACTATTTAAACATTGATTCTGTCTATCGATGTGTGCACTAATAATCTTTTCGTTAATATTGTTGATTTAAATAAAATCTTCCTGCCATTAACTATTCGAAAATCTTAAATTGTAAGCTGTATGTATAAGCTGGAATGAATAATATTAAAAATGAAAAAAGAAAACTTTCCTATAGCTTTTAAAAAATCACCCTTAGGATGCCTGAGAAGCTCCTATCGAAAAAAAATAAGACATATGAAGAGAGAATTGCATCGCTGGAGAACATCGTAATTCGTCTAGAGCAACAACTGCTAGCAAATTCAATTGAACTGTTTAACGTTCCTCATTCACCCAACATCTCTAACACAGACGTTGCCCTCACAGTACTGCGCGAAGGTTTGCATATTTATGTTAACGAAAGGGACGTTGACTTCTGTCACATGCATAAAATAACAACAAAACCAATGAAGGGCTCTCCGAAAACAATCAACATTCTCAAAGTCAAACTTGTGTCTCGCTCTTGTTAAGAGAAAATATTGCTGTACATCTTTATATAATAATGCTCGAAGAAATTAAAAACTTTTAAAACCTTAGACGACTTTCAAATTATTACACAAAATAAAAAGAAAGATAAAGTTTTCATTAAAATGTAGGAAAAATCAGAATAACTAAGGTTAAAAAAATATTACGAGAAGATATGTAAATCGGTTGATAAGGATGTAATTGATTCGCGCAACAAGTATTATACACAAAAGATGTGTAGTGCTAAAGGTGATACAAAAAAAGAATGGAGAGTTGTTGACGAAATTCTAGGTAAAGATCGAGAGTCAAAAACAATTGACGCTCTGGAATTAAATGGAAAAATTTTAACAGATCCCAGCAGTATTGCTAACAGTTTTAACAAGTACTTTATTAATTTCTCAAATAGTTTAATTTCTTTTACCGAAAGTTACAACACCTGCAGCTGTAGTCCGTATTCAGGTTTTCGGGATGTGGTACATGCAAATAGCTTCCTCTTTATTCCTTTTACTTCTGTCGAACTTTTTAAGCTGATAATGTCACTAAAAAGTAAAATATCATGTACAAGTGATGGTATTACCAATATCCTTTTAAAGAAAATCGTCTTTAACATAGCCGACATTATTTGCTATCTTTGCAATGCATACCTCTTTTAAAAAAGGAAATCAAAAAGATATAAATAATTACCGTCCCATTTCGCTTCTTCCAATCGTTTCTAAATTATTTGAGAAACTTATAATAGCACGCATGATTTCTTTTTTAGATAGCCAACATTTTTTCTATGAAAATCAGTTTGGTTTTTGATCAAATAAATCTACTGAAGATGCGATTTTAATGTTGTGTTCTAAAAGTATTACGGATTCAATTGATCCAAGCCCTCCATGCCGATATTTATTGATATGTCGAAAGCCTTTGATTTAGTAGATCGCAGTTTGCTTTTAGAAAAATTACATGCTTCTGGTGAGTAAAAATTAAGGATGTTTTCAGCATTTCTCAAACTATTAAAAATGGTGTCCCTCAGGGTTCTATCCTCGGTCCTTTGTTATTTTTAATTTATATAAATTCAGTGTTTCAGCAATCATAGAAAGGCCAACCAATCGCGTTTCCTGATGATATAGCCTTTACGTATCATGATGTTAATTTCTTTAATTGTGTTGCAAGCATAAGTGAAGATATTTTTATGTTAAGGCACATGATGCTGGTAACGCGAAAATTATATCTCTTAAAACCGTACTGTTCTTAGGAAATACTTAAAATGTTTTACAATGCTTTGGTAAAATCTAAACTCCAATTAGGTATTTCAAGTCGGGGAGGAGCATATGATAACGCATTTAGTCCCTTATTTAAGACCCAAAAGTGCTTAATAAGATTAATTTGCGGTAAAGCTCGCAGAGCTCACTGCTGGCTGCTTTTCAAAGACTTACATATTCTTCCTTTAAGACACCTTTATATATTCAAAGTTCTTAGAGAATTTTTCAAGCGAAGTGGCAACATTCAAACTAGAACGTCGTTTTGTTATAACTTTTGTGTTAATAATCTCGCTTTGGTTAACCTACCTGTCGCACATAAGACCAAATTTGATCATTTTTATACTTTAACTGCTCCTAGATGTTTTAATAAGCTACCTGTGGATATAAGACTAATAAGTAATTTTAATTATTTCTTGAAAAATGTTAGAGACTGGTTATTTTCTATAGACTATTTAAACATTGATTCTGTCTATCGATGTGTGCACTAATAATCTTTTCGTTAATATTGTTGATTTAAATAAAATCTTCCTGCCATTAACTATTCGAAAATCTTAAATTGTAAGCTGTATGTATAAGCTGGAATGAATAATATTAAAAATGAAAAAAGAAAACTTTCCTATAGCTTTTAAAAAATCACCCTTAGGATGCCTGAGAAGCTCCTATCGAAAAAGAGCTTCAATGTGCCCCCTTCACTGTCCCCAAAGAATGCACACATTTATGTTTAAAGCAATATCTAATATTGATAATGAATAAATATGAAAAAAATGTATTTTTATTTTTATTAATTTATAACCTTATAAGGTTAAATCGGCAAAAAGGCTGTGTATGGTTCTGAGTATAATTCATAGTACGGAAGAAAAGTATGTATGTAAAGTTAACTTTATAGTGAAACAATAATAAAACATATCTATATATATTATGTTATATATATATTTTATATATTATTATATTATATACATAATAATTTTATTATTGTTACACTATAAAGTTATATATATATATTTCTTTCAGAGGATAAATTGAGAATCATCAAACGAAATTTAAATAAAACAAAACAAAACCGAAGCATTTCAAGAAAGTGTAGAGAAGTAGTTAGCGAGGTTTGTCTTGGAGTTCTGGTATTGCCTAAGTCTTCTTATATTGTTTGGGATACCATTCACGGTTCTTGCTTGTGTTCCGCCTAGGTGAATTCCAGCACACTGTTATAAGTCGGTCACATTTAACTTCTATCGTCTCACAAGGAGAATTCGGTAAGAGAATGTTGAACCAGGCGTTTCCAACATTGAGATTAAGACTAAGTGTAACCGGTCACCGGAGTAAACGCCTTTCTTGTCGTTGCGTTGCCGGTAATACATTAATCATTTAAGAAGCACTGTACGTTCGTAAAAAAAACTTTATAATTTTTAATTCCTAAGTAAATCTAATATTCAAATTGTTTTTTTTAAAGAACAATAACAAAGAGCCCGAAAGGCAGTAAAATATAATTTTTTGTATGCATGACTAGGTTAACTTAGAGCACCCGCATGGGGTCACTAAGATATACAGAGCTGTTCAAAATAATAGGGATGATCACTCATAATCGATATTTCTGCTCATTTACACATTTTTTTCAACTTATCGCAACAGTAAGTGATAACATGATTTGCACAGCTGCATTGTCTTTACTATGCATGCACATCATCATGTGCATGCATGATGCTAATCATTCATGTAAATGGTGCAGTAGTGCAAAGTACGAAAAAAGTGTTTTCTTGAGTGTTCAAATTAATAGGGAATTTTGTTTTTCCCTTGATATTTTTATTCAAAAAGAGTTAAAAGGTACCTGTTTTTGTTCTGTATGTAAGAACTGTAGTTCATTTTACGAATACCTTTGTAGATTTATTACAAAATGGGCCGTAACAGGCATTGTTCTGAAGAAGAAAGCCATATCATTAAAAAACATAGACAACAGGGAAAGACTTTTGGAAACGAGTTGGGAAGATCGGTTAATTTTGTTTTCAATGCGCTTTCAAGAACTCCAGCAAAAGAGACACGAAGCAGACCAAGAAAAACGACTTCCACTGGTGACACCCGTATAGTGTTATTAGCCAAAGCAAATCCATTCATGTCATCAAAGGCAATTGCAGCGGAAGTTAACAACATAGTCAGCAAAATAGGCTACCAGGAAGGATCGCTTTCAAGGTGTCATTGCTAAGTAAAAGAAATGTAAAAGCAATACAAGACTTCGCAACTTTGAGAAACCATTCCAAAGAGATGTTTCGTAACATTCTCTGGAATGATGAAACCAAAATAATTTTGTTTGGTTCTGACAGTGGTAGAAACGGTCGGCGGCCTCAGGGAAGAGTTCCACTTCCGATTCACAAAAAAACCCGTAAAGCATGGGGGTGGGAGCGTCATGGTGTGGGGCTGTTTTTCTTGGTTCGTTGTTGGACCCATATTTCAAATAAAAGACATTATGACTAAAGAAATTTATCGTGATATCTTATCCGATGTGATGTTACCATACGCTGAGGACAATATGCCGTTAAGATGGCACTTCCAACATGACAATGATCCCAAGCACTCATCGAAATTAGTGAGTGCTTGGTTGAGGGACCATCAAGTGTCGGCATCACCATGGCCATCTCAGTCCCCAGATTTGAATCCTATCGAAAATTTATGGGCGGAATTGAACAAATCTTTGGCTACACAGACGTTCCATAGTAAAACTCATCTTTGGACCGAAATTGAGAAACATTGGATGGCCATTCCTTTGATTAAGTGTCAGAAACTGATAGCGTGTATGCAAAATCGAATAAGTGCTGTGTTAAAAAACATAGGCGGTCATTCCGGACACTAATCTACTGAAATGTAATCTCTATGTGAAATAGAAAGATAATTTAATAAAAATGTTACTTTCGTTTTATTACTTTCTTGGAAAACAAATGTTTACTCTGATTTTCCCTATTATTTTGAACAGTGTATTTGGAAATAATTTCAATCACATAGTGAAAAATGAAATATAAATGTGCA
Organism: Eristalinus sepulchralis; assembly: GCA_944738645.1. Taxonomy (NCBI): domain Eukaryota; kingdom Metazoa; phylum Arthropoda; class Insecta; order Diptera; family Syrphidae; genus Eristalinus; species Eristalinus sepulchralis. The sequence goes on from OX122886.1 coordinate 16,704,009, forward strand.
ATCTAAAAAATCTTAAGGGAAACATTTTCAAAATGATGTGCCAAAAAAAACGAACAATTATAGTTGCATGTAAGGTTTCAAATATTTGATATAATACCTGAAAAATATTCTAGTTTAATCTCTCCCTATTATCCAACTCTGTATGTAAGAAACAACAAAATATAAGAATAAAATTGAAATCAATAAAAAAAAATTGAACTTAAAAAAAAAGTTTGATTTTATTTTCTATACCTCTGATATTTATTCTATGCCTAGGAGCAAAAAATACCAAGAAACTAAAAAATTGTGTATTGTCATAGTCCAATACACGGCCACTCGCTCTATATGCGCTTTTGTTTTCTCATGTGCTGAGGGAACATTTTTTAAGCTATAAACTCTCCCGGAAATTTCCCAACAAAAGAGAGATGGAATTCTAAATTTCGAGTTCAGGATTCGAACCGATTTATTTAAACCCTTTGCGTCTTATTAAGTTCTTATTAGAAACACAGTTTGAGCTTATAATATGATCTTGGTAAAAAGTGGTTTCGTTTTCATCTTGAAAAATTTTTTTACATACAATTCTCATTTTGTATTTTAAATTAGCGGGCCGATTTAATCGACGTATTTGACTGGTAATAAATCATTAACTTACCGATATCATATTTATGAATCTGCCGCGCTTTCCATTTTTCATATATGTAGACATCCAGATAGTTTGTTTCATAAATGCATAGACCCGTCGCGGTAAATTTTTCCCCAGCTATATCGATGTTAACAATTGTTTCGGATCCTTTTGCGTCTTTGTAAACACAAGCAAGAAAATGTCGTGTTACTAATTCATACACACGTGCCTCATTTCCGGTTAAGCCTTGAGAAAAACAAATAAAGATAAATCAAAAATGGATTTAAAACAAATTGTTACATACTCGTAACCAACTTTGTAGGGTGTATAGGAGGATGTGCTTCATCTGATTTTGTACCATTTCTTGGATTTGGGCCACATTCTAATATCCTTTGTGCAAACTCGCCCCACTGTGAATGAGATACTTGTTGTTCCACTAAACTCCTACGATAACATCATACTTTTTTTAATGTTTTTCTATGAACTACATACAAACTCCCTTTGCGGACAGATAGTGGCCCATTTATTGAATGCCAAATGAAAGTATCATTTACAAGAGCCTTCTAGTGCTATAAAAAAGTATTTTTTCGCATGTTCTAATCGTTGGCAGAGCATTGAATCGTTAGCAGATCAAGGAAAAGTGGCTGGAAAACCAGTTTACGAAAAGAATTATTTGCTCAATTAAAAGTAGTGTTTAATTTGATCTTTACAAAGGAAATCACCTTCTTCTCGAAGTTTTATATAGACGGAAAAATAATTCAAATTTGTGTACTGGGTTATATGAACATGTGTATATATAAAACACCACTGCGTCACAGCGCACAATACGGCGAACCTGTAGAGCTTGTCAAACAAAATTATAAATTTAATTTCATATAATAATTATATATATTGTATAAAAGCGGTTAGAGGCTTTGGAACTCTAAGACTGCAGTCTTATTGGTGCCAGCCATGAGTATTCTGAAATTATTTTCGTTAATAGGAAAGGAAATCACTCAAATATTCTCAAATGTTCATTTGTGTGACTATCTGTCTAAATTTATCCGTACCCGCTTTGTTCTGCATTTTAAGTCTTCCAATGTGTATGTTAATTGTTTTCTTTTTTTAGAAATCAACAAGAATAAAATACTGATCTTATTTTTACAACTAATGGATAGCAATATTTAAAATAATAACATCGAAAAAGCAACAGCCTACTTAGTCAGACTATTAAATATGAAACATTCTGTTTCGAAAGTACATCTACCAAACCAAAATGCTCAGCGTTCATTGCGATTATACATTTTAAGTACGTCAGTTGTTAAAGGCCAAGTAAGTGTAAGTTTAAGAATATTTAAATGTCAAAGCAAAAATACATATATGTATATGTATATGCACATTAAACAGATAGTTGGTTAATTAAACGCAATCATAAGCGCATAAAATGAAATTCAGTTTGAACTGAACTCTCTCTTCGAGTTTTGTAATACATCCCAAGTTACTGATTGTAGAATTGAATTGCATGATTCTATTTAAAAATCATTGACAAAATTTATACCACGTGTGAAAAATTCGTAGGTTCCTAAGTCGATATAAGAGTAAATTTCAACAATCTCAGGTCAACAACTGGAGCATCCTTTTACAACTCAATTAAACTCCCTATACACCTCATATCCATTAGCTTTCGTTGTCTGTCTAACGTATGGGTCCGCACAGGGAATTTTTACTATGTATTATTTAAACTCACTTTAGATCAATTTCCTTAGAAAACATGTTTGTTTCAGTTCTTGGGTAGCTTATAATACCCCGTGTGTACAATTTTTCTGCTATTGTCATTGTTTCTTTTGCAGAGAGTTTCAATTTTCTCGATCCAAGTTTTTCTAATTCAACAGTATCCATGGCAGTTGGTCTCCATTTGTTCTTTGGTTTTGTAGTTACATTTTCAACTTTCGCATTTGGATCGGCTAAACAAAGTAGTAAATAATCTTCACACGCATCTTTGTCGAAAAGACGAGTACGTGCCCAATTGAAGTCAACTGTTAAGTCGTCAATAGTGTGTGTAACTACAATTAAAAAAAAATGTTTTAGTTTAGAAACCAATTGGTAAATTGATCTATTTATTTAATATTAACTTCATATGTGACTTCTAGGTTTTAGAGCCAAAATTTACCTTTGATTTTCCAAAAGGGTTCAGAAACAAAAGTTTCAACCTCCTTATATCTTTCAACTACAAACCCAAGTGTAGGTATTTGGCAACTTCCATATGATATTAATTTATCGGCGATTTTTTCAGGAAAGACGCGTTGCAGCCGCAACGTTTGCAAACGGGTTATTGCCGCTCCAGTTCGTAAATCTAACTGACTTCGTATGTCAACAGCATCACTTTGACATTTATCGGGTTGAACTAAATTTGCGATTGCTCTTCGAACTCCAGCAGAGGTAATTTCTGAAAACTTTGCTCTATACACATTTATATTCGGCTTAACGGCTGTACAAACGTTTATAATTTCGAACGCAATGTTTTCGCCTTCGCGGTCACAGTCTGTCCAAAGGATTAACCCTCGGCAAGATTTGATTTCACGCTCCAATGTTTTTTTTATTGGGAGATAGTCATTACTGCATTGCTTTACAAGTTTCGCATCAAACAACAGCAAGGGATCGCAGCTCTTCCAGCTTTTGTAAGCATTTGTAAATTCATATTGTTGTAAATGCCCAGACACCGATGTCATGACCATTTTAGATTTAACCCCCTTCACAGTATATTCGAATTCATAAATTTTATTGTAAACAGAAAGTCCTTCCCGCTAAAAGAAACAATAAGTTAAGAACAATACATATACTGAAAAGCAAAAGTGTAACAATGTTACAGGATTTAAATAGAACACGCATAGTGCTCATAGTTTGTTGAAAAAATATCTATTAATATATTTTTTTAATAAAGTGTAAGAAATTCTCTACCTACTCGAGTATGTTTTTTTAACTGTACAAAAATGATAAATAAAAGAATGTAAAAGATGCGATTTTGGACCCAACGGGTATACAAAATTAGCTTATCTTTTCGCGTTTGACGGTCGCCTGTTGATCATTTTGTGGTGTAATTTTGAAGCGATCTGCAGCGTAAGTGCAACATTTTACCAAAATTATTATGAGAAATTTAAAGAATGATATTAAGAAAGAGCTCTTGATTTGTTGAAAGACGGAACAACTACTAGGCAAATCGCAAAAACCTTAAACATAAGCCGCATGTCTGTGTCGAGAATAAAAAAGTCCAGCAATCTCGATGGATGCAATACAAACAAAGGAGGAAAACCAAAAAAAGTTCAAGATAGGGAGGCAAGACACATTGGGACGGTATTGATGAGAGATAAAATATTTGCCAAGGGATGGCATTGGGTCAGCAATGAACCTTTTTGCAAACAGGCAAAAACTGGACTTCTGATGATTTGAAACGAGTAATATTCAGTTTGTGATTGTTTTTAGGTTTTTCCTGTAATCCTATTCTTGTTTTCTAGGTGATTTGGTCTGAAGAGACTAAAATTAACCGTTTCCAATCAATAGTACTGGACGAACTCCTTAGGCCCTCTAAGACCTGAAAATGTTAAACAAACTGTTAAACATGGAGGAGGTTCTTGATGTGCAACATTTTATTCTTGATGATTCGGGGGTGTATTACGCCCAATGGCATCGGCCCAGTGGTAAAAATTGAAGGCGCTATGAAAAAGGAGCAGTTTTTGAGTATCTTGCAAGAGAATTTGTCTGTTGCAGTGAACATGATGGGAATGGAGGAAGATCAGATAATTTTCCAATAGGACAATGATCCGAAACATTCCTCCAAATTTGTCAAAAATTGGCTCAATATTCAACTTTTTGACACTATGCAGTGGCCTTCACAGAGTCCAGACATGAATCCCGTCGAAAACCTTTGGGCTTATTTGAAAAGGCGGCTGGCAGGGTATGACGATGACTAAGGAATGACAGAGTTATGGGATCGAGTGCAAGAAGAATGGTACGCTATCCCACCGGAAATCGTACTTAAATTATACGATGATATGCCACGAAGACATAATGCTTTAAAAAAGTCCAAAGGACTGTGGACTGATTATTAAAAATTTAATTTTTATTCTTTTCTTTGCTATGGTGCAAAACTTTAACAACGCATCTTTTACAGTCGTTTATTTATCATTTTTGTACAGTTAGCTGTAAGTGCAAAGAACCTACTCGACAAGGTAAACAATTCCTTGCAATTTGTTAAAAAAATAAATAATATATATTTTTTCAACAAACTATGAGCACTATGCGTGTTTCATTTGAATCCTGTAACATTGTTACACTTTTGCGCTTCTGTGTAATTTTTTTATTTATACTCACCCTCCTTGCAGAACCATTTGAAAGAAGGCCGGCGATAGTTTTAGCGGCATCATTTTTTTCTGCTACATTTAAATACTTCATATTTCTAGCAGTCTGTATTGAATGCAAACGAAAAGTCTCCAAGTTTCTTGCTAAAGTTCCACATATTTTTATCATATCTACCAAAATGACATATTAATAGAAACAAACTGCTCATGTGTTTTATAAACATAAACACAGCCCACTTAAAGGAGACAAAACAGAGACATGCAAGAAGATACACAACTTTCTCTTCTCTTGCCCCTTGGTTTCAAATATTGGGATTATTATAAGGCCGTGTCTGTGAATACGTGTAAGATGTTTTGTTCAGCTGATGACCCTCACCACCAGAGAAAAGCAGTTCATCATTACTTCATCTCTCCTCACAAATTGAGTTAATTTATAGATACATGGTTTAATGATAGATACGCGAACGGTTCATATATTTTATTGCGAGTATTAGGAAAAATGGTATAAAACAGCTTGCACCGGAAAAACCCTTTGCCTTTATAAAAATAGGTGTCTCATAATACATATGCATATGCGAGTCATACTTCACGCATTCTTACTTTTGTGAAATCCACAAACCACCTATAGTAGCCATCACAAACCACCTATACAAGACATGCGTCTTTGACTGTAAAAACCCCTTATCCCATAAAAAACCCACGCATACTATCTTATTCGCAAGCTGTTTTTCACGCATACTTACTCATGTGGTGTGTATCGAACAGCTGATTACTTCCAAAAATCAAATTCGGTCATGATAGTTGCATAATAATGGCGAATAGCACATAACTTCAGGCGAAAAATACTAAATTGGAAATCCTCTGGAAGTGCCTCAAGGGCCGTGTCCGCAGAGTTTTCTTACGATATCTTCTTTCGACTCTCATCAAATACTCGGATGTATGTTCTGTTCTGTATTTTGTATATCAACCGGATTTTCATAACTTCTAACGAATATACAATGAAAATTACATGGAACTAGGAATATCCATCGTTGTATGTATGTATCTGCGAATATAAGAAATTACAAAGTTTAATTCAATTTTAAGTTTCTTTTACAAATTTGAGCACCGTTCTGAGATTTGGGCGAATACTAACTTGTCTTATGAGAAATGATTTAATAATTTTAAAATACAATTTTAAAATAAAAGCAACAAATAATTACTCGTATTACATATAATCTGATAGGGATGACAATCCCTCAAGTAAATATTTTATTATGTACCAAAACTTGTTTAGAAGTCGAAAATGTTTAATATTTAATAGTTTAAGAGCAATTATCACCACTGAGGTGTATTTGAAGTCGTACAGTTTTGTGTTTACACGATGAGATTAAATTTTTAATTTTGTTATGTGAAAGAAACGTATTTGTGCATTTTAATATTGCATGCTTTCACTAAATAAATTTAAATACATAAGTATTATGTGAATAATTTGTATTTTAAAGATTAACAGAGTAAGTTTGATTTGACTTGATTTTTTGATCACTTTTAGCAAGTTTTCAGTTCATTTTCACTTATCCAACTACCACGAAAATTAGTGCACCTATCGAACGGTTCTCTTTTAGACATCAGCTGAACGATTTTCCCTACTTTCTGTGGTAGTAAGAAGGGATGAATGAAGAAGGAGATGCACAGCTTCACAGCTGATCGATCATTTGATTTCTCCTTTATCAATCAAATGTTTGACAGTTATTGACCAATTGTAGTGGATTTAGGTTTATTTCTAAAAGGTATTTACGAACCATCGATAATTTTTTCATGTTACCTACACTTGTTTACGTTTCCCCTCCAAAAATTGCAACATGTCGACCATTTCCTGAATTTTTGCCCAAAATAGTGTCAAACATTCGTAAATTGCCCACGTATTTCCTGTATTCGTCAACCATTATGAAATTTCATTCGGAGTAGGTTCGTATGTAACCATATAAAGTTTTTCTTGAAACTAGTGTCATCAAAACTTTAAATAGTTAAAATAAATAGATTTTAAATAATTATTAAACAGATATTCAGTATTATATTATATATCCAATGGCTTGTGAAATATGTACAAAAAGGAAAGGACGCATATTTGCAATTTCAAAGTTGAGCATAAGAAGGAATTTTGTATATTTTAGGCGGTTTTCGTTTCTACCGATATTCTGAACTACATGTACTACTAAGAATTTTATTATTAGCACCTTATTAAATTACAGAAATAGAGATGAATTCAGTATTTTATTGTAGGGATTCTGATGAGCCTTAGAAAAACAACACACGTCCACACGGTACAAACTCTTCTTTAATAATGGGCTATAAATAATAAAAAATAAATTACCGTTTTGATTCTATTCCACCACATTACTAAACTAAAATGTATTTAGTAATGCCAATAAGTTGTGTAACTAATTACAAAATAAAACAACGATGAAAAACTTATATTTATTTGTATATCCGATGACTTATGAAATACAGAAAAGAATGTACAATTAACGACAGATACGCATGTTCGGAATTTTATTTTCTTGTTTTGTATATTATCGATTTCATTTTTACTAATATTTCGATTTCATATTTACATCGATTCTTATAAAATCAATACTTTAATGGAATTCAATATTTTTCTCACGGTAGTTTTCACCATTAACAGTTACGTTACGATTCGCATAATTTTTTTTTTTATTTGTGCATTTTAATTAATAAATGTTTGAGGTCTAATTTCTTAATCCTAGGAAAATACTTAAAACTAGCTTATTGGATCTTAACAATAGTTTAAAATCCAACTTACTGACCCTACGCAGGTGCTCTAAGCTAATCTATATCTATTCTAATTGTAAGTGCCTTTGGGCATATTGGGCGTTAAATTATTTACTTTTTTTTTTTACATGTATTCATATATTTCAATGTTGTCCCAAGAAAAGATAGAAAACTTGGCAATCTGATTCGCATCATCTTTGAAGAAGTATGGTCCAATGATGCCACCAGCCTATAAACCGCACCAATCTGTAACATTTTCTGGATGCATTGGTAGCACTTCCAATGCTTCTGGCTGATATTCACTCCAAAATCGACAATTCTGCTTATTTACGTACACATTGAGCCAAAAATTAACTGACCAAAAAATAGAAGAAGCGCGAGATGAACTTTCTTAACAGAGCACGCATTCAATAATTTGCAAGCATTGTTCGCTTGTAAGACGATTTATGGTTAAATTATAGACCAAACTGAAGATGTTTGACAGTGAAACAAAACACGAAACGTGCGTCAGCTGTTTAAACCAGTGTTGCCAAAAGTTAATAGCTAAAAAATCACCCTTTAAAAAACGCTGTCAAATAGGATCCTAGTGCGAGAGACGAAGAAGCTATGTATCTCCTTCCTTGTGAACGGCTTTTCATAGAAATTCGCAAAATTAACGAATCGACTACAAGATATATATAACGTCAGAGGTCAGTAGGATAGATTTTAAGAACATGGAATGTTTAGATATTAAGATAGATTTAATCATTTTTGTCTAGTTGTAAGCATGAATTGAAAAAAAAAAAATAAAAATTAATTTTAAAGTTAAAGTTAAGGTTTTTTTGTTTTATTTTCAATTTTTCAATTTCAATAAGCAAATGGAAAGCCTTTTGACAGTTTTCGACAGATATAGGCATTTGCAGCATTTCAGAGCAATTGGAACAGACCTAATGTGTCATGCTTAATGATAAAATTTTAATCGGGATTTTCAAAAGTTTTCAAGAACAAGCATATGCAATTATAAATATGCATAGGTTTTTTAAATTATATATTATTTTAAAACAAATTGTCTTATATGCGAAAACAGGGAATTAAAAAAGTATCATTAAATATTTGTTTATTGTACAGTTTTGTACACAGTTCTGAGTTTCGCAAAAGGATTATATCGATGTACAAACCCTAATATGTATGTGTATTTTATTTCTTATAAACATCGTTTCCGAAGTCAAAATTATTTAACTTTTTATTTTTTAGAAGCAATCATTATAATTAAGGTGTCTATTTACGGTTAGAATCTGGTCGCCGTGGCGTCGTGGTAAGTGCGTCGACCGCCACGCAGAGAGTCTAGATTCGATTGCCGGACGGGACACATCGCATTTTTTCACGTCACCACCTCTTTCGAGTATCAATTGTCTATGAAAAGCTTCTAAAATCTCTCCGTTCGAAGTCGGCAAATAACTGCAGATTACTTCTACTAGTGAGAGAACAGTAACACGAGTAGTTGTTGTAGAAGCTAGACCCTGGTCCCTTGTGGGCTGTAGTGCCATTCAACTATTATTATTATTTACCTTTAGAATGCTACGTGACGCACAAAAAATGCCTTTTGCTTGCACTAAAGCGGTTAGATGGTGGTTTCACACAATCAGGTAAGATTTTTTACTTTGTTATGTGAAAAGAAAGTGTTAATGTATCTGATTATTCCATACATTCACTTACTCAATCCAAGTGCACAAGTAATGTGTAAATAATTTGTGTTAGCTAGTCTTCAAGTCTTCAAGTCAACCGGAAACAAAACATATGAGTGTATGTTAGAGAAGTAGGTGCTATTTGAAATTTATGGACTAGATTGTGGATAAATTGTCTATTGGTATTAATAGACCGATATCAATAAAAA